>JASAUF010000172.1:715000-3115000 GCA_030180095.1 Magnolia changhungtana
GTTTAGGTTTGGGGATTTTCTTGCCCTTGTGCATTTTCTTCCTTTCCCCCTGTCCGTCTTCAGAAGTTGATCTATGTCAGGAGGAAAAGGGACGGCCATTGTACCACAAAAGCATTACAGGGCAAAGAAAACCAAGATATGCAATGACAATCAAAGTTCATAATCTCCCCTCCTTCAAAAACTATATTTCAGGGAAAGGAAACAATTTTTGAACGGATTGTGGACCTCTCATGCGTAGAACCCTATTGGAGTTGATTTACTACTGGGAATGATTGGGTGGCATAACATACTAAATCTTGGTGATGAGCCCCAATATGAGCTAATATATCAATTTCTGGGATCCTGTCACTCTGTCAATGATAAACGCCCATCTATAGACATCACATCGAGGAAAACAACCAAACAGATCACTCCTATGACAATGGCTCGACTCCTTGGGGTACAGGTATCTGGTATAGAAGTTACTGAACGAACTTTGAATTCTCTGGGACTCTGGGGTGAAGTGACCCGGTCGTTGTGCAATGACTTGACGATTCCCATGAATAACAGAAACTGTCTGCACTATATGCATCTAGACCCAACATTTAAAATACTTCACAACATTTTCAATACAAATGTGTATCCATGTGAAGTCAATGGGGATGAGCTCTCTCCATATGTACTCAACATCCTGTATGATGTCAATCAAGGAATTCAACTGTGCCTACCCACTCTCATATTGCGTCAGTTAGTCCTTGTTGTCCAAGGAAAACATCTCCGGCCTCTTCCATTCCTAAGTCTTATCTGTTTGTTGTCTAGATTTATAGGGATGCCTCCTACATCTGATCCACCATGTCCTATTGTTCGGTTCAATCAAGAAACACTTCTGAACCTGAATTTAATTACGAATCAGTCTCTAAAAAGTCTTGGACACGATGAGGACCTAGGCGGAAATGATGATAAAAACATTGACATGCCAACTGCCAAAGACTCGCCTTACCCGTCTTTTCTCAGAGCCTGGACTCAGTAGGTACTCGTAGTTTTCTACGCCTCAATGATCTCATCAGGCACATCCTAAATGGGCAAGCAAGAATAGAAGAGCGTGTAAAACAGTGTGAAAGCAAACTTACCAGCATAGAACTTAGGCTCAACACTCTACAGCACACTGCACAACACATTGTGGAGCTGACTCTGAGTCGTCATGAACATACCGCTCCGAGTGAGGATGCTCCACCTGCTCCGGGTCCGGCCCAATGATGCACACTATAGGTTTGGCCAGTGACATTAAACATCTTTTTGGATGTCCTGGCCAGTTTGATTGATTCATCTTTGTACATCAGTAGATCAAATGTTTGGTGAGGTGTTGGGTGTTTATTTTTGATTGGATATGTAGTTTTGGATATTTATGCCCATGGTTGGGGCCATGTTTTTGATTTAGATGATGACACATTTTGATACTTTGGATATCTTGATGCCAATTTTGGGCATCTCTTTTGATATATATTTATATGGCATTTATCTTCACATAGTGCTCTAATCTACATTCTCATTACTATTTGCACTTATGTGAATATTGTATTTATCTTCCAATATGCCTAAATTGTGATTGTTTCTCCAACTTCAGTTATGTAGAGTAGTATTGCTTTATATAGACTGACCATTTGACAATGACTAACAAAAAGGGGGAGAACAATATTACCACCATTATGTGCGTATGTGTGTTTGATGATAATGGTGATGCAGTAAGATAAGGGCGAGCAGCAGCTCAAGCAACAAAATATGTTCTTGTAAAAGTGTAATGTTTGAGTTGTAAAATTGTGTAATATTGAATTGTACACACAACTCAGTTTTTCCTAGGTGTTTTGTCACGTAATTGACAAAGGAGGAGATTCAAAGTGCCCTTGTTTGTCAATTAATGTGACGGTTGAGTCAAAGAGTCTAGTGAGCCCCACGATGAAGATTACAAGATTGAAGACTCAACATGGTGAAGATGTTCAAGGCATTCCAAAGGTAAATTAACCCTCACATCCCATGACTAAAACACCCCAGGTAATAATCCCCGAAAAAGTAATCTAATCTTTCCCAAAATCAACTAGAAAAACATCTTGGTAAGGTTAGAAAAAGAAAAAATCAAGTTGCAAGTAAATCTGAATAGGCGCATTTTCTGTAACTTTCAATGACATCGAACACTGTTCGATGACATCGAAAAAGTGCTCCATTTTGTCCAACAACCAAACCTATATTCGGGAGAAATTCTCGATGACATCGAACTTACAAGTTCGATGACATCGAACCTATCTCGACAACATCGAAAATGAGCACACAAAGGTCCAGCAAGCTTAAAAGGAAAATCAGTAAAATTCTCAATGAATCGAACGATGTTCGATGACATCGAATTTCAAAATTCGATGCAATCGAATGACCGTTCGATGACATAAAAAATGGACTAGTTTTGTCTAGCAAGTTTTTGAAGAAAAATCTTGAAATCTTCGATGACATCGAATTGCCTTCAATGACATCGAAATTCAAATTCTGATGACATCGAAGTACGTTCGATGACATTGAGAAAGTGAACCAAATTATCCAACACGCTCCAAGTGTTTTTAAAGAAAATCCCAATAACATCGAGCCAACCTTTGATGGCATCAAACGCCACTCGATGACATCGGGCAAATCTATACAACACTTAAATGAAAATCTTAGTGTGAGGATTCGATATCATCGAATGAGATTCGATGACATCGAAGGAGACTTCGATGACATCGAAGCCCTTTGATGGCATCGAATCCTGACAAAAATCTGCCCATTTTTTTACCATTGAGATTTTTGCCTATTTATTTGAGGGCTTGTTTTCTTGGTTCTTTAGTGAGAAAAATAGTGAGATTTAAGAGAGTTATTGCTATAGGAATACTACCCACCATCTTAAATCCCTTTTCTCATGGGAGTTCATCTTTCAACCCTATCTTAAATACAATCATTGAAAAATCAATAGATTGGATTGAAGAATAAACTCCACCATTCAAGGATCTTCCAGTAGCTCACTTATTGGCAAATCATTGAACTGGAATCCTGTGAATGCCTAACTTTTGGGAATCTCATCCACACTTAAAGACCAACATTCAATAGATAAGATTCACCAAAACACTTTGACCCAACACCGGAGACTTGTATTGGAGCATCTACAGCTGTTGCAGATCAAGGGAGCTGAAGATTCTTCACGACAAGGAATATCATCATCAACACGTGCTAAAAACGAGGCTCGCCCACTTTCAAGCAAGTATCAAGAGTCCATTGAGTCTGAAACCCTTTACTTGTGTAGGATTGGGATTCAGAGTTTGAGTTGACAAACTCATTAAGTCTTTTCGTATGCCTCCGGAGGGAGAATACGTGTAGTGTCCTTGTGTAGGACCTATTGCCTTGTGTAGGCATAGGTTGCCTTGTGTAGGCTCCTAGAAGTGTCCTTGTGTAGGCTCCTTAGTTTAACCTTGTGTAGGTTGTAAAGGTTCATGGTTAACCTAGTTTAAAACCATCCCATAATGAAACCCGGTACACTCTAGGAGAGAGAGTGCGTCCGTCGGAAGTAGAGTAGGCATAAAGCCGAACCACTATATATATGATCGTGTTTGGGATTGTCATTTGCTCATTCATTAAATCATGCTAATCTCTTGAATGTTTAATAATGATGCACGATTAGATGATTGTTTAAGATTGATATCAAACACATCCCATACACACTCATAAACACTATGTCAATAGGCTAGTTGTTCTATATGCAAACTTTATGTAGAGTAGGTGATTGGATCCTCTATTAGCTTGGAAGCCTTAGAGTTACTTTGCCTTACCTACCCCGACCGGTAAATTGCTTTAAGTTAGGCATTGTTTGGTTTTAATAAGTAAAAAATTTTGAAAAGTCCTATTCACCCCCCTCTAGGACACTTGGACATAATTTCATATTTCTACTAGAGTGGTTTACTGTAATTTCACACAATAAGACCAACTAATCTCGGAAACTTTTACATGAGATGTCGAACTGACACACGCATCTCGCTGAAACCTCACCTGTTTCCCACCCCAAACTGAATCACACTCCTACAGAGAAGATATGACCCACTTAACGAGAAATCTCTCTCCTCTCCCCATTTGGAGGAATCGCCAATTTGTTAATGACTTTCAAAATGTGTGAGATCCGTTCCCTCACACCACCATTAGATGTATCCACCTTTCTTTTTTTGCCATATTTGTTAGCAACAACTTTTCCTCACAGAGCATCTCTTTCATCCCCAAACCTCCGGCACTTTTTTAGAAGGCTTAATTTCTCTGTTTGATCCTCCCAATAACAAGGTTGGCGATTCACCCAGTTAACTCGGGATATTAATTGATATATCAGAGGTGATGGAAGATAGGCAAGCATTTAGAAATTGTATGTGCCATACGTTAACACAATGAAACTATCCAAATAGCGAGTCCCAATGCAAATAGGCCTCAACTCTGAAATCAAATTTATCAAACCATCCTAACCTCTTATTAATGGACAGTCGCTGGTTAAATTTGGGCCAGCATTTATTTTGCATTTCAACTATATATTTTATGTCCACCAATCAGCCAAGTAAAAAGGTCTCAAGTTCAACCAATTGGACTATAAGTTAGGGTTTGCCGAGTGGATAACTTTCAAACTTTCATGTGTATGCAAAATCCAACCCATCCAATCTCCAAATGGCCTTCCCAGATCTGCCAGCTCCTCTGCCATGCCCAAAGCAACTCATCCACGGATTTCGGCATCATCCAATCAACCTGCAGCAAGTTGAGGAAATGATCCCACACTGATGGGGATATCAGAGGACCTACTCAGGTGTACCAGAGATGGAGACGACTACCCACATCAGTGCAACTTTCCTTATGGATGGGAGACGAGTTCCAGATGGGGCCCACCGAGCCATTTTGAAGACCCCACATGCATTGGACGTGCATCAGGAAGACCCTCACTTTGGGATGATGCATGTGGGCTACTTAGAAGACTATTTTAGTCATAAGATTTCTATTTCGTGTCGATCCGACCGTTGGATCATGTCGATCAGGCCATCGGGCCACTAGATCTTTTAGATCTGGGCCCCTTGGACTCTAATCTTGCTTTCTTTATGGTTTTTGTTATTTTTAGGAGTTATTTGATGGTTGAGATTGATAATATATGTTTTAGTTTTTAAGAGTTATTTTTGTTATTCAATTCTGGTTTCTCAGCGTTGTCCTATTCCCATCCAATTTTGTTCTTATACAGATACGTTGTGGTGTGAAGTTTTGCCTATAGATATAGGCCACATCATTTTGGGCAAGCCTTGGTTGTATGACATGGACGCAACACTATTCGGTCGCTCGAATACGTATTCGTTTCTGTATGGAGGCAAAAAGATTGTCTTGAAGTCTCTCCCGCCCAAAAGCATCCATAAAAAGGAGGACATCAAAACATGTGGTCCTGAAGATGTGATGAAACTCTAACTTGAGTCTCTTCCTATAGTTAGTGCCAAAGAGTTTGAAAGAGGGACAAACTAATTTGACATTGTATGCACACGTGGCAAGTGAGGTCACACCTAAGATTATTATGGAGACGCCACCTGAGGTTGCACCCAAGGTTAGTGTAGAGTTACCATCTAAGGTGAGTCCGGTATTGGAGGAGTCCAGTGTTGTTATTCCAGAGGACATACTGGATGAGCTTATACCCGTGCGAGACATTCACACATTGACCCTACCAAACCTTCATCACGATCAAATGAGTCATGGGGAGGAAGTGGATTTGGAAATACAGGTAGATGAGCCTACGACCCCTGTAGATTGCATACCCATGTCTATGTTTCATAGGCCTTCAAAGTCTACACACGCATCTACACAACATATGCATGACTTGCATGTGGAGATTAGAAAAAGAATCAATACAAGTAATGAAACATACAAAATGATTGCTGACTCACGCCATAAGTTTAAAGAGTTTGTTATGGGTGATAAAGTCATGATTAAAATACATCCAAAAATGTTTCCACAGAGAACCATAAAAAAATTTAAAAAATAAAAAAATAAAAAATAAAAAAATTACAGGCCTGTAACACTGGATCATATAAAATCTTGAAAAGACTGGGTTCGAATGCTTACTTGATAGATCTTCCACCTAACATGGGTGTCAGTTCCACATTTAATGTAAAAGATCTTGTATTGTTTCATGGGCATTCCCCTAACCCTCACATGAACTTTTATGGTGATGCCCCAGACCTGTCCCAAAACTCATGGCCATTACCTAACCCCTCTTCTCAACCTTTACCATCCGTACCACCTATACCTACGAGAAGAGAGGAGATGAAGGATATCTTAGATGAAGAAGCAATTTCCACACGACATGGCGGTTACTAGGAGTACCTTGTCAAGTGGAAGGGCAGACCAAAATCAGACAATATGTCGATCACAAAGGCAGAGCTTCAACGACGAGACCTGGATCTCCTCAAGCACCACTGCAGCTTTATTTCTCCAGAAGCGAAATCTCCTCGGCTGAGGGAAATTGACGGGGACATCAGAGGACTTACTCAGGTGTACCAGAGACGGGGACAACCACTCACATCAGTGCAACTTTCCTTGTGGATGGGAGACAAGTTCCAGATGGAGCCCGCCGAGCCATTTTGAAGACCCCACATGCATTGGACGTGCATCAAGAAGACCCCACTTTGGGATGATGCATGTGGGCTGCTTAGGAGACTATTTTAGTCATACGATTTCTATTTCGTTTCGAGTCGACCGTTAGATCTTGTCGATCAGGCCATCGGGCCACTAGATCTTTTATATCTAGGCCGCTTGGACTCTAATCTTGCTTTCTTTATGGTTTTTGTTATTTTTAGGAGTTATTTGATGGTTGAGATTAAAAATATATGTTTTAGTTTTCTTATTTTGGACGATGGGCCACTTTACTTAAGTGAGTGGCATAGTTGTAATTATGCTAGATTTTAATTCCGAATTTTTTCTTATAAAAGCACCCGGGGGGGGTGGAGTTCCAACCCCAGTAGTGTTATTGAGAAGAAAAAAAAAAAAGATTGGAGCTCTCTTGTGTGAAGGAATTTTCCTCCTTATTTTTTAGGGTTTTTTAAAAAAAAAAAAAAAAAAAAAAAAAAAAAAAAAAAAAAAAAAAACCTCCCTTCTAATTAAATTGTAGAAGGGTAGAAGCTTGTTTGGTAGTGGATTCCAAGGTACATCCTTCATCTTTCTCTTCTTCAAAAGGTATTCTTTATCCTACATCCTTCCTCTCTCCTCTTCGAAAGGTATTCTCTTCTTCTCGTCTTCTTCTTTTCCCTTCCATTACAACCTTCTATATCATAAAACCTACGAATTTGTCCATTAAGTGTGTGCCTATGCTAAGTTGAAAGTTCTATCCTTCCATCGGTCCTAGTTTTAATTGATTTATGTGATTTCTTCGCATGCGGACTTGTGATTTAGGTTAAATCAGATTTTATTTCCTATTGTTTACTCTTAATTAATTGGTAGGTTAGCATCTTTTGTTAATTGAATTACTTTATGGACTCTACCATAATCTCCACGTTGCATGCTAGCATTAAATCATGTGTCCTTCATCACACGCTCTATGCGCATAGGGACAATGGATGAAGAAGTAGATCGACTCCCCATTTTCCTTACACATCAAGCATATATTAGGGAGAACTAAAAATCTCCTTTGAAGATTGTCCACCGTAAGAATCCTTTTTCAGCCAACCAGCCAAACAAAGACCGCCATGTGAGGAGGGGCTCTGTAGAACCAATATTGAAATGGGTGCTGTGGACACAATTGTGAGGGAGACTCCAAAATCAGCTTGAAGGACTTACCGAGAACTCTCCAAAATGATTCCTTGACCAATAAATCGAGTCTTCTTCAAGGACTGCATGCCTAGCATTCTTAAGAAGTCCAAAAGGTAAGCAACCTCATCTATCACGCCCTCCAACAAGCTTCTATGACAAGGAGGGGCTCATACCACCTCTCCCTCAACAATAGAGAAACAATCCGCAACACAAACGTAGCAATCAGGAGTAAGCCGGGTGATCCTCAAAAAGGGAACTCGAAGCGCAAAGCCACCACACCAGGGATCTATCCAAAAGCGTATACGGGTTCCGATACCAAGCCTAAAGGAGATCCCGAGCCTGACCAAATGTTCAATAGCCACCACTGCTTTCCATACAGCCGAAGCACTATAAAGCAAAGAGTTTCTCACAAACCAACTACCCTTTCGCGTGTTGTACTTGCAAGCTATCGACTACCTCCAAAGCCTTCCTTCCTCCACACCAAATCGCCATATTCATTTCACCAACCCCCCTAGCAGTAACTTGCTTACAAACCTCATCCCATCTAAGAAGATGGAACTTCCTTTTGTCACTTGCACCATTCCACAAAAAGTTTTTTCTCATCTTTTTCCTACTTGTCCAATATAGACTTAGGCCATTTAAATAGGGACATGAAATAAATGGGCATGTTAGCGAAATCCGCCTTCAACAGAATCAAAACAACCTCCCATAGATAAATAGTGGCACTTGCATGAGGCCAACTTCCGCTCTATTCTTTCAATCACCTTGTCCCATAGGTGCTTAGCTGGTTTCCCTATACACAGAGGCAATCCTAATAAACCAAAATTGCACCCGAATATGGTAGCAAAACATTCTAGGTTGCCTCCATCAACATGCACTCCTAGCAATTCAGATTTTGCCACATTGATCTTCAAACCCAAGACAACTTCAAAGCAAACAAGAATTTTCCTGAGGTTGTCCACAAAGTCCTCCTTCACTTCACCAAAAAAAAAAAAAAGAAGCATGTCATCTGCATACTGGAGATGGGTGATCTGCCTTCCGCATTTAGAGAAGAGATGCTTGTAGAGGAAAAAAAATAGAAAGCAATTTCTTTAAATTCTATGGTGTGATTCTTCTCCTATTTCTTCTTTCTTTTTCTTTTACTTCTATAACTTCTTCTGCCATGCATCGCAGCTTTTATACATATGAAAATAGATCAGTTGTGATATGGAAGGGTAAGAGGCACAATAATATGTTTGCTAATAAGAGAGACCCAACTCTTTTAGCTATTTGCCAGTTCAATGATTATCCACCACAGAGGAATACAGTGGCCTTTTGTAGAACTCAACAAAGATTTTCAAATATCATGCACCCGTTTATTGATCTAACAGCTTCTATGTCACACCTGTAATACTTGCCAATCAAGCTAAGGTGTCAATATCATAAGCGTATTTGCTATTTCCAGTAGTTTATGATGATAACAAGGCCCAATTTGGAGCAAAACTTTAAAAAAGAAGAAAAAATAAGATTAAATTTTTTTTTTTTTTTTAAAGAAAGATTTATGAAGGGATCCTGTGGCACCAGCTCAACCTGAACCTTAGTGTTGCAAGAACTTTCCGGAAAAACACAAATGCTATTTCTTTTTATCAGTTCACAAACGTCATCATTTTACCTTGTTGCATTCAGAGAAATGGTAGTCTTTCAAGTTTTCCGACAAAACAAGGTGAGACTAGCTGGTGCCTCAGGGCCTGCGATATTCTGAAATTGTTTTCCTTCTTTCTTTCTTTCCTTTCTTTTTTTTTTTTTTTTCTTTTTTTTTTTTTTTTTTTTTTTTTGCCTTCTTTTGAAGATTAACATCCAAACAGAACCAAAGTCAACAATCAGCTTGCAAAAAACAAAAGCATGGAAGAAAATTCTATCAGAAAGCAATCAAACCTTAGGCAATATATGGGCAGCCTGTGGAGATGATTGCAAGAACACCAGCAAGGGCTTCAACTCTTTTGCATATTCTTTCAACAACCCATCGGCAGCTTTACGAGCTGCTTTACAAGCTTGAACATCTCCCGTCCTAGAAAGATCATGTAATGATGCCTCTAGCTTATCATGGACAGATAAACAGCGGTTAATGACATTCTGGACCTGCTGAACTGTTGCTTGCACCTATTAACAGATAAACATAATGTTAGAACAAAATTTACTGTAAGCCCACAATATGCTTCTCAAAGAGAAGCATATCCAACCTATATGATACTTTCCCCGTTAGAAAAAATATAAATGATAGCATGCCACAATAAGAAGAGCTACTGAGCCAATCATGGGTATCATTTAATATAAAAAAAAAAAATTTAAAATGATGGATTAATAAAAAATAATAATAATAATAATCATGGGTACCATTTAATCACACACTGAACAGCATCAAGATCCCAAATGGCTCCTCAAATACGAAGAAAAGAAGTAGCATATATGGCTTGGCGTAACATGGACACCTTTTAAGGGCAGGGAATGATGCGACCAAAAACAAGAGTCCATTGGATATTTCAAAGGAACATATAACCATCCCGTTCAAATGTGCATTTTGAGCAGCACATGAACAGTAACTGCATGATCCAATTTTTGAGCCGTCTCTTCAAAATTATTATTCAGACATTTCAGACCCTTCTCTAAATCCTAGCAAAAACTTTGGCTTCTAGATTTCATGAAGTCCCGGCAAATGTCATTTTGCAAAGCCAAAGTGCTTTTTATCAAGGGAAGGCAGATTTTGGACAGCACTCTCATTGCCCATGAATGTGTGGATTGTCACCACAAGGCAAACGCAAATGGCACTGTGTGCAAGTTGGATTTAAAGAAGGCTTACGATCATGTTGACTGAGATTTCATGGATTACATGATGTACAAGTTCGATGAGGATCGAAGTGGAGGGGTTGGATTCGGGAATGCCTTCAGTTGGCCTCACACTAGGTGTTGGTTAATGGTCCCCCAATTGATTCTTTAAAGGCACAAGAGGTGTTCAGCAAGGAGACCCGTTTCCTCCTTTTTTCCCTTTTTCTTGGTGACTGACACCTTTGGAAGGATGCAGGAAAAAGGACAGGAAGCTAACTTCATTTGTGGCTTTTGGGTGGTGAACGAGGGCCCTTCGATCTCTCATCTCCAGTTCACCGATGACACCGTCTGTCTTTGTGATGCCAGCTTAACCATGGTAGACAACCTGAAGAAGATTATCAAATGTTTTGAGGTGACCTGGTTTGAAAGTCAACATCATCAACAGCGAGATCCTGGGCGTCCAGATGCACAAGGAGGAGGCAGCAAGGCTGGCAGAAGTCTTCCGGTGTAAGATGGATCCTTCCCTTCAGCATATCTCAGTATTCCTCTTTGCATTGGAAAATCTACGAAGCATTTATGGGATAGGGTAGCAAAAAGGATTAAAAGGAAGCTTGCAAGACGGAAGAGTCAGTACTTTCCTTCGGGGGCCAGCATACCTTAACTAAAGCTGATATGTAAAACTTGCCACTATACTAAACGTCCTCAAATGCTTTAACAACCCACCTCGAAGAAATAGAAGAAGAAAAAGAAAGAAAGAGAAACAAATCCCGGATCAACTACGTTCTAATACCATGTAAACTTAATTGAGAAAAAGAAGGGTTAGGGTTTTAAATAGTCCACATGTTCCCACCCCTCCTTTTTATATTCAACTTTATGAATAATGATGAGTACGTCCTTTAAGTAACAAAAGCAAAAATACCCCCATATCCTTTAATAACAAAAGCAAAAATACCCCCATGTCCCAAACCTCTAATAATGGAAAATATAATGAAATGGAAATAGGTGGGCCTACGATGGTACGGCCCACACCTATTAACAGCAAGAAAGTATGGATGCCAAGGCGGTTGGTGGATTCAAAATTCATCTCTATATAGGGCGTCATGTATTTGGAAGTCAGTCTCTCACTTGACAGGCCATTTTAGCAAAGGCATCAGATTTGTTATAGGTAATGGGGAAAAGGTTCGATTTTGGGAGGACGCTTGGCTAGGGGAGAAGCCACTATGGGCCATGTTCTCAAGATTGGTGAGTCTAGCACTAGGAAAAAATATCCCCATATCCCAACGCTTTACCATCAATGGGGAATGTGCTATCTGGACCCCTCCATGTAAAAATTTGCTCGACGAGGAGATAAAGGACTTCATGAAGCTTCAGAGGCTTCTCCAAAGTTGTCTGTCAATGCTGGATGAGGGAGATAGAAGGGTGTGTAAGGTGAAAAATCGAGATGTTTCTCAATTCTCTGATTCTACAACATGGTTTGGCCCTCAATAGCGGGATAGGTGTATGCTTGTACATCTTATGTATGGCCTTACGGGGCACAACCAAAGGTGGCTGCTTGGGCTTAGCTAATGGGAAGAAAGAGGGTGTTGACTATAGACAATCTGTAGAAAAGATCTTTGGTGCATATGAAGGGCATGGAAACAGTAGACATGGCATGGGGTGGGTTAAGAAAGAGGGTCTTCCTTCACTGCCTTTACACCCCGATTCTGTGGCAATCCCTTCTTGACCTGTTTGGCTGCAATCAAGAACCTCCTCTTGGCATGGCATGGGGTGGGTTAAGGAAAGAAAGGTTTGCTAGAGATTAGCCTTGTTAGTGGCTCTTTTGGGTGTTGTGGGGGAAAGAAATGGTAGATGCTTCCGGATTTCGAAGTCATCGGCAATTAAGGTGTCTAGCAAGGCTAAGGTTCTCATGTGGAGTCGGCTTCTTAGATGAAGGACGCGGAAGCCCGTGATCTTGCTTTTATTCTTGGGTTGTAATGTCTCTTTTGACTGCATTGTAGTTGTTGCGCCATCTCGGCGCTTTTAATAAAATTCCAGTTGTCTTTCCAAAAAAAAAAAAATTTAATGAGTTTTTCCAGAAAAACTTCCCAGCATCCCAAGTTACTCAGCATATCTGAACAGGCCCCAATACAGTGACAGTAACACATTTGTTGAGGTCACTAGAAGAGGTTCCAGCCACATGTTCTCTTTTAATTGTTAATCAGTTGTATAGAGTTTGCAGCAGTACCATTAAGTACAAACCAATGACATGATCTACCTTGCAAATCAAGGGACCAGAGAATCTTCTTCTGGGTTATTGTGAAAGCCAAACTCCCTTGAAAACCACAAACAACTTGAAGAGTTTTTTTCACCTTTCTGGATGATAAATGAGCAAAATAATCAACCTATTTATATTGAGAGACCCAAAGAGTATAAGGGTCTTCTAATGTGTCATTTCTATGTAGGGCTGTCACCGGGCCAGGTCTGGGGTTCGTCTTGGCACGGATTTTAAACTGTTTTGGTACAGGCCTATTCAAAATTCTGGTTTTCACAGGCCCAAGCCTGGCCCA
This sequence comes from Magnolia changhungtana, assembly GCA_030180095.1. Taxonomy (NCBI): domain Eukaryota; kingdom Viridiplantae; phylum Streptophyta; class Magnoliopsida; order Magnoliales; family Magnoliaceae; genus Magnolia; species Magnolia changhungtana. Next base: position 728,149 of record JASAUF010000172.1, read on the forward strand.
TTGACACCCCTATTTCTAAGTAGAATGGAATTCATTTTGTTGTGTATAGAAAGACAATCACTTTGTTAAAGTTGATTTCAACTTGACAGAAATGTTAAGGAGACATTAGGTGTAAGCAGAAAGCTACAAGGTGAACCATAATCAATGACTTGTCCAGCATTACTCAGTAGTAATCCAAAACAGGTAAGGAGCCGAAGATAGCACAAAACTAACAGGCGCATAACTATTTCCGCTTGATATTTAACTCTACATTTAGTGTCATTATGTACGTAGTTAACCCACAAAGATACAAAATCTGTTCAAGAAAGAAAATGTAAATTACGGCATAGTAAGTTGTAATCTAAATAACAACAAAATACAAATAATATCTTCTAAATTAAATAGATTATTTTTTATGACTTGAAGTTTTCAGCAAAGTAAATAAAGTGACCAATTTTATTTAAAGAAAACGTAATTTACTCAGATGCTCATTAAAAAAACATTTCAAAATTCCGTGGATTAAAAGAAAATTCCTGGCTCAAGACTTCATCTGAACTTGATCCTTAGGTTCTTAAAATTCTGGAGTCAAGTTACGAAATCCAAAGACAAAATTGAGTGTGGAGGAAAATTATACATGCGATCAATTTTATTCTGACATGATTATATTGCCAATGAGCTGTGTTATTAAAATGACAAACAAAAGAAACTACCCCACCACAATCAAACTATTCGCAAAAAAGCTCAGTTGTTTTACCACCAAAATTCTATCCAATCATAATGCTTTTTAGCCTTCCACATGAAATGATAATAAAAGGGTCAATTGGAAGAAGGGTAGATAATTTGAGGGTAAGAAATGGATAATTTATATTGTTGCAATTTTCATTGAACAAAAATCACTCAATATGTTGACAAAATCAAGCAAGCTTTTAATATGCACATAATATGTTAAACGTATAATTATTTTATGAATCCTTTCATAAAGTATGTAACTTGACATTTTTCATACCTCTTCCCACTGCAGTTTAGCCAGGTAAGATGCAGAGGACTTGGAGATTGATATATCAGAATGCACATATACAATACAAGCAACAAACAGAAAGAAGAATCCAGAAATGAGCATCATTGGCTCCCAAAGTAATGATAGGTTGTTGAACTTGTAATAGACCTGAAAACCAACAGAAAATTCAGTGTATATCATTCCTATCGAAGCATTTTACAAATAATTCAACCATTAGCTTGATTGTGCAATTTACAATTAGAAGGCTACAATGTAGTACAAATAACTCAATCATCTAGTTTGATGAATGTGACATCCAACCTACAACTGCATATAGTTTTGTCATAATAATTCAGGCATAGGACCACCGTCTCTGTCGGCTTATAAACTAATCAACAAAAGTTTGCACTTTGCACAAACAAGACATGAACTCAAGCTCATAGAAAACTTATAATTAAGTATTATGCAGGAAAAACTAGAGATCCTAGGTACAATCCAGGGGTAGCACAAAAGCATGCAGCATTGTGGCCCAAATTCCACAGCCCCAGTTCACAACATAAAATTTCCTTTTTCACTTAATCCTTCACTGCCAAGACCCACTTGAGCTATTCTCTTGCCTGAGCACTCTTTTTTCTCAGAGAATATGCTTGTACTCATTTATTGTTAAACGGTTACATGGTGCTAATCTTGAGGGCCTATGAGAAGCTACAATGAGAAGAAGAAGAAAAAAAAAAAAGAAGAAAGATGGAAGAGAGAAACAATGAGAGAGAGGGAGAGAGGAGAGAGCAAAAACATGAGATGCTTAGTGTCTATTGAAACCCCAGCCCTCTACTATTATTTCTAATAGTAAAAACATGAATGGGCCTATGGGCCTTATTACATGGACATGGACCGAAAGGGCCTGATACAATTATCAACCTTTCAATATTTATAAACAATGGAAAATGCAATTTACTTGAAATGATATATAATTGTTGAAGGTTGTGCAGCACATAACATTTCAGATTTTCTTTTAACATATTTGTAGAGGAAAATTATATAGAAGTGTTGAAGACTTGCAAGCAAATAATGTTTCAGAATATCTCAACATATTTGTAGAGAAAAAGCTCAGCATCTTTTTTAGCAAGAGGAAGTTCTGTTTAAGAGCATTTTAGGAAGGACTTCATCTCAAAGCTAGATCTTAGCTGCACAAAGCAAGAGCCTAACTATAGAATTTATTAAGAGAGAGACTGATACAACATTGGGGGAAAAAGAGAGAAGAATGATGAAAGGTCATCCCACTCCAACAACAACGGATTACGGCACAAACCCAAAGAACCCATTAACCCCCTACATCCCTTGAACAGATCGATGTCGTAGCCTGATAGATGACCCTACCCTTGACCTTTTGGAATGCAACTTCTATGGTGGCACATCTATTCTTAGGACTTAGAAGTACTTCCATTATGTCCTTTCTGTAAAACTTAGAAGTACAGTACTTCGATTATGTCCTTTCTATAGGGACCACACCACACCACACCACACCCACACCACACCCACCCACACACACACAGAGAGAGAGAAATGATCGCATGTGCGCCGGTGCGCAAGGACTAATTGCTCACCATTCTAAAATTGGAAGCCACACTGTCATGGCACGGGAGAGATTCTCATAGCCCCAACGGAAAACGTGTTAGGACATAGGAAGTGTTGTCGGCCCCACCACATGTATGTGTTATATCCACACCGTCCATCCATTTTTCCATATCATTTTACAGTATGATCTAGAAAATGAGGCAGATTCAAAGCTCAAGGTGGAACATAGTAGAAAGCAATGTGGACAATGACGCCCACCGTTGAAACTTTCCCAGGACCCCCCTTGATGTTTATTTGCCATCCAACCAGTTCATAAGGTCACACGGACCTGGATGACAGGAAAACCTAAATATCAGCTTGATCCAAAACTTTTGTGGCCCCTAGGAACGTTTCAATGGTAGGCCGATCCCCATTGTTTTGTGGTGTGGTCCACTCGAGCTTTAGCACTGCCTCATTTTTTTGCACTCATGCCCTAAAATGTCTGAAAAAATGGATGGACAGTGTAGACATAAGACATGCATCATGGTGGGCCCGTGTAAACTTTCCTACGTAAACACAGCACCGACCTTGGTGCCTGTTCTACACCACGCAATCCAAGTACAATGACGCAAATTGCCTGTTGAACCCTTTGCAGTTAGTTCTACAGTGAGAAGCCACGTGGGCCCCCATGATGTTTATGAGAAATCCACACCATCCATCCGTTTTGCCAGATCATGTTAGGACATGAGCCCAAAAATGTGACAGATCCAAAATTCGAGTTTGGCGCAGTACAAGAAAAAGTGGGCAAGGAAATGACTACTGTTGAAACTTTCCTAAGGTCCACCATGATATTCGTATGCCATCCAAACCATACATAAGGTCATTTCCACTTGGATGAACTGGAAAAAAAAAAAAAATTTTAAAAGCATGATCATGGGAAATCCACCCCATCCATCTATTTTCCCATATCATGTTAGGACATGAGCCCAAAAATGTGACAAATCCAAAAATTCAATTTTGGCGCAAGACAAGAAAAAGTGGGTAAGGAAATGCCTACCGTTGAAACTTTCCTGAGGTCCACCATGATATTCATATGTCATCCAGTGTTGTCATGTGCAATCACATATGCGCACATTGAAGCAGAAATCACATATGCGACAGTGGCATATGAGATTTCTGCACATATGAGATCGCATATGCCACATGTGCGAGAATATGCGATCGCATATGCAACGTATGTGATCGCATACAGCATATGTGATCACATATTCATATGTGATCACATATTCGCCAATGGTCAGAAATCTGACCGTTGAGATTTATTTTTTTTTTAATCTAGATTTTTTGTCTATAAAATGGGATTCTAAACATTCCTACATGCACTCGAAGTTCAAACTCTCTCTCTCTCTCTCTCTCTCTCTCTCTCTCTCTCTCTCTCTCTCTCTCTCTCTTCTACTCTCTTACACTCTCTCTTACATAATTTCAAGCCCCAAGCTCCACTCCATCGATATTTCTTTCAAGTTTAAAGTTTCAATCAAGGGACAACTACAACTACAACTTACAAGGATTCAAGAATCAAGATTCAAGAGACAAGACAACCAAGCTCCATCCATTGAACTCTCTTTCTAATTTTTCCAAATTCTAAAGATTCAAGAGACAAGACAACCAAGCTCCATCCATTGAACTCTCTTTCTAATTTTTCCAAATTCTAAAAATCATAAATTCATAATCATAATCACACACCCACCACTCTCTCTTTCTATCTCTCTTTTAAAGTTTCTTTGCATTCAAGAGACTCAACTTACATTACAAGTTGCAAGTTTAATTTATTATAGTTTGAGTTTCTTCCAAGTTGTAAGTTCTAACATTTTGTTTAATTTGTTACTTTGTTACTTACAAGTTACAACTTACAACACAACTTACAAGTCTACAATATTCTAGAATCAAGAGTCAAGACTCAAGGGTCAAGGCAAAAGTGAAGACAAGAAATGAAGAATTTGTGTTTTTGTAAATTTGTAATTGTAATTGTGTTTGTGTGTAAATCTCTCTCTCTCTCTCTCTCTCTCTCTCTCTCTCTCTCTCTCTCTCTCTCTCTCTCTCCCCCATCTCTTTAGTCTCTTTACTCTTTACTTAGTCTCTTACTTTAGTTTTTAGTTAACTTTTTAGTACTAGCAAGTAGCAAGTTACAATTTATAATCAATACACACACCACCAACATAATGTCTTCTTCCCAATCTTCCTCTTTGAAACCCAAGTCGAATGACTCGAGTTGGAAGTATGGGCACTATCATAGTGTTTCGGATAAGACTCACATAGTATGTGAGTTATGTGGGCATGTGGGTTCCGGTGGCATTGCAAGGCACAAGCAACACCTTGCACATTTACCAGGGTCAAATGCAAAAGCATGCGACAAAATTACTCCAGAAATCCGAAGGGAGATCACAGAGTATATGAAAAAACAGTTAAGAAAGAGATGCAATAGTGCCCTACGTCACGAGGAATATTTGGAACAAGACATATATGAAGATATAAACATAGTTAATGTAGATGAAGCTAGTCTCACTCCCCCTACTTCGACAAGCTGGTCTAGACCACAAGTACAACCAACAGTCTCGAAAATAGCCCAAGGGCATAGGCCCATGGATAGATGGTATAGACCACACCCCGAGGATGTGATCGACCGAAGGAGTCGAGGCAAAGGGCCGACTCAAACAACTTTAGAGAATCGGTATAAACAAAAAGATAGGAAAACCACTATTCAATATATTACTAAGTGGTTTTATCAAACCAGCATTGCTTTCAACGCTGTTAAATCGAGAAGCTTCAAAATAATAATTGAGGCTATAGGTCAATTTAGACCTGGGCTTAAACCTCCTTCATATCATGAAATAAGGGAGACATGCTTGAAAACCGAAGTTGAATATACACAATCATGTATAATTGAATATAAGGAATCGTGGAAAACATATGGGTGTTCACTAATGGCCGATAGATGGATCGATAGATCCGGTCGGTCTCTCATTAACTTTTTGGTAAATTATCCAGCTACGACAATGTTCTTGAAGTCCATGGATGCATCAAGTCATTCACACACAGGAGGCATCGTTTATTTTGGACCCCTTGTGTGGCCCATTGTGTTAATCTTATGTTAGAAGATATAGATAGGTTATTTATAAATGTGATTGCAAGGGGTTGAAGAATCATGGTCTTTATGTACAAGCACGCCCTTCTTCTCAGTCGAATGAAAACACACATGGGGTAACTTGCTACGTCCAGCAGTCACCCGTTTCGCTACAGCCTTTTTAACACTACAAAAATTACATGCAAAAAAATCAGAACTTAGAAGCTTTGTGGTGTCGGCCAATTTTACAAGTGGGCCTTTGTCAAAGAAGGCTTAAGGGAAACTAGTTCAACAAACAATCTTTTCTCAAAGTTTTTAGACACAAGTGGTAAAGGCACTAAAAGCATCTGAGCCCTTAGTCATTGTGTTGCGATTGGTGGACAGGGATGAAAAGCCTGTAATGGGTTACATATATGATGCGATGGAGATGGCGCAAAATAAGATCATGGACCATTTTAACTATAGAGACCGTGATTACAAGTCAATTATAGATATTATAGATAGAAAATGGGGCAGCCAAATGTCATCTTCATTATATTTGGCTGCTTACATCTTTTACCCAGCCTGTTTACTCACTTATGTTGATCCAGCAGAAGCACTTACTATGCATATGGTTGGATTTATTGATGTGTTTGAAAGAATGATTCCAGATAGAGAATAACAGGACAGGATCTCAACTTTACTAGACTTCTATACAAAGAGCGAGGGAATATTCTCAAGGGATATCGTCATCAGGCATCGGACAATGAAATTACCCAGTAAGTACTATGAATGTCAGTCTTAGTGTCTTACAAATAGTTTCTTACAATGTAATCTACAAAGTGACTCTAACCTACTTAAACTGTTTTTCTCAGTTGACTGGTGAGCTACCTATAGAGTAGACCCGAATAGGAAGGATCTAGCTCTAAAGAAGCTGGCTATGAGGATTCTTTCACTCACGTGTTTTGCCAGTGGTCGTGAGCGTAATTGGAGCACGTTTGAGGCGGTAAGTTTAGTAATTGTAAACTTTGATTTTTTAGTGCAAGGACTAAGGCGTAAGCTAAATTAATTACCTAAATAGCTAATGCCAAATATGCTTTCTTTCATGCAGATTCATAACAAGAAAAGGAATCGCCTTAAGCAAAAAAAAGCTTAACAACTTGGTTTTCATCCAATACAATAAAAAATTACGAGAACGATTCCAAACTATGAAAGAAAAGTCTGGTTTCTTTAACCATATCCGTTTAGATGAGTTGGATGTAGATAACGAGTGGCTCGTAGAGACAGAGGACCAAGTATTTGCTGGAGAGGACCTGACATGGGCGCAAGTTGAAAATGCTGCATACGGATCGACACTTAGAGAAGGTACCACTCGAAGACAAAAGATGGGGGGACCTAGGGGCGAGTAGTAGCCGTCAACCTGTTGAAGAGATTGAGGAGATGGAAGAAGGAAATGATAATGATCAAGCTGAAGATCCACCATTGGATGTTGATGAAGTATTAGTACATACAGTGATGAAGAAACGGAAGACGAAGAAGTGTATATGGAAGAAGGAGATGACTCGGATGATGGTAGTGATGGTGATGATGACGATGGTGGTGGTGATCAAATGCCACAATGGCAAATAGATCAATGTATATAGTATATGATTAGATAAATAATAAATAAATAACTTCTTCATTTTGTTTACTAAGTGTGTTGATTGACTGTACTATTGAATGTTGAATGTTGAATGTTGATATTTGTTAACTATATTGTAGAAAGTTGAATTGTTGATGAATGATGACTTAATATTTAATTCATTATGTAATTGGTTTTATTTTACTTAAATTAAATGTATTGCAAGGGCCAAGAGCATATAAAATTATTTATTTATTAACTTAGGAAAGTTCCCCCTACTTTCTTAAATTTTATTCATTTTTTTCTCAATTTCTCCTTATTTTTCCGAGTTTTTTAAAAAAATTTCAATAAAATAAAATGTGTCCGCATATGTGAACAGGCATATGCAATCGCACATGATCGCATATGCGATTTGACAACAATGATGCCATCCAAGCCATACATAAGATCATTCCTACTTGGATGTACAAAAAACAAAACCAAAAAAAAAAAAAAAAACAAGCTTGTTCCAAAACTTGTGTGGCTCCACAAATGTTTTAACGATGTACGTTCAATCCTCACTATTTCTTATCGTGCGGCCCACTTGAGTATTGGATTTGCCTCATTTTTTAGCTCATGTCCTAAGATAATCTGGCAAAATAGGTACTAGGTGGATTTCTCACAAACATTACCGCGGTCCCTACCTAAGTTAGTAATGCAAGAACCTCTTGCCAAAGGGTTTCACAAGCAATCCACCTCCACTGGGAGCAGATTAGGTGTTACAGGTCACGTTAATGGGTGTTGCCCTGATTTTGGGGCCCACCTCGATGTATGTGCTATATATCCAAGTTGTTCATCAGTTTTTTCATATCATTCTAAGGCATGGTCCAAAAAATGAAGTAGATCCAAATCTCAGGTGGACCCCAATATAAGGAAATAGTGGTGATAGAACACCCACCATTAAAAACTTCTCAGGGCCCACTATAATGTTTATTTGTCATCCAACCTATTGATTAGGTCACACAGACCTGGATGAAGGGAAAACACAAACATCAGCTTCATCTAAAACTTTTTAGGCCTCCAAGAAGTTTTTTAATGGTGGGTGATCAATTACCACAATCCCCTATGGTGTGGTCCACCTGAGATTTGGATTTGCCTCATTTTTGGGCTAATGCCCTAAAATAAGCTTGCAAAATGGTGGGAGAGTGGATATCACATAAATATTAGGATAGGCCACCTCAATTTTTTTAATGCCCAAGGACAGATCCCCACTATTGAATAGTGGTCCTATGTGAGTCTATCCTTGGGCATCAAAAAATGAGGTACCCTATCTTAATGTCTATGTGAAATCCATTCTGTCTCACCATTTTGTGGGTTTGTTTTTGGGCATTAGCCCAAAATTGAAGCATATCCAAATCTCAGGTGAATCACACCACAGGAAACTATGGTAATTGAAAGTCCATAAAAAATTATGGGGGGCTTAAAAAGTTTTTGATGAAGCTGATATTTTCCGATACCTTTATCCAGGTTTAAGTGACCTAATCACGTTAGATGGCAAATAAACATTACAGTGGGCCCTAGGAAGTTTTTAATGGTGGTCATTCAATCACCATTGTTTTCTCATGGTGTGGTCCACCTGACATTTGGATTTGCTTCATTTTTTGAACCATTTCCTAGAATGATCTGGAAAAACTGATGGATGGCTTGGATATATAGAACATACAGTGAAGTGGGCCCACAGTTAGCACATCACCCACTTACGTGTTGGTCGGTACCGCTACCACCTAATACATTCCGTGCGCACACAGATTGCATGCAAAACCCACTTCGATTGCCTGTGAAAACTCACCAAATCCGCTTCCTACACTGAAAAGTTATGTGGGGCCCACTATGATGTTCGAGAGAAATCCACCATGTTCATCCATTTTATCAGATTGTCTTAGGACGTGAGCTCAAAAATGAGGCAGATTTAAAGCTTAAGTGGACCATACCACAGAAAATAGTGGGGATCGAATGGCTACCATTGAAAACTTCATGGAGGCCACAAAAGTTTTGGATCAAGTTGATATTTAGGTTTTCCCTTCAACTAGGTCTGTGTGACCTTATGAACTGGTTGGATGGCAAATAGACATCACAGTGGGTCCTACAAAGGTTTCAAGGATGGGCATCATTGTCCATATTGTTGTCTGTTGTGGTCCACTTGAGGTTTGGATCTGCCTCGTTTTCTAGCTCATGCCCTAAAATCTGGAAAATTTGATGGACAATGTGGATATAACGCATACATTGTGGTGAAGCCCACAACACTTCCTATGTCCTAACACTTTTTCCCTCCTGCACCACGACAGTGTGGCTTCCGATTTTCGAAAGGTGCCTCTCTCTCTCTCTCTCTCTCTCTCTCTCTCTCTCTCTCTCTCTCTCTCTCTCTCTCTCTCTCTGTATGTGTATATATATATGTGTGTGTGTGTGTGTGTGTGTGTGTGTCTAATCTATCTATCTAATCTCATCCATCCATCTATCTTATCCATACATCCATCCATCCATCCGTCCGTCCAATCCATCCCATCCATCCATCCACACATATATATATCCTTTAAAATGAACACATTTATCTCCAATTATTAAAAGATATACACCTACAGAAAGTTAGGTTTCCCACTACCTACAATCCATTTCAAATTGGAAACCCAGCCAAACAGTGGAAGAAAAATGGCATTCCCCACAAACCCCACACACAATCCATAGAATTTAAATGGGCACTGGCAAAAAACTTCACGCTGTAAGACTGTGTTATCATCTACTTGGAATCAGCCAGCCGAATTAAAACAAGATGGCATTCCTTCTTCGTTGAAATAAGCACACCAAAAACTGCCATCCACAGACCCTTTTTTAAAGACCTACCAACTTTATCGAGGGTGTGAATGCATATGATGAATCAAAATAGATTCGGATCGACTTTGGTTACTAATTACTAGCACTTTCTGATGAAACGAGGCCAGGGCTTCACAGAAGGGTTTTTTTTTTTTTTTTTTTTTTTTTTTTGTGTCACTTTGACAAAGAAAGCTGCAAGCAAGATTGCCTCTGTGTTTCGAGCAAAAATGAAAGATTTTTGGTTTTGGACCAAGAATTAAATTGTCAAAGAGTAATGTCTCTAGGGTGAACTTAGGCCTCTAAAATTAACAGTCTTGCACAAGATATAGGTTGTAGGGCTGCACCTCAACCATTAAAGATTCTAGGATTGTCTCTGCGCCTCAACCATTAAAGATGGCATTCTTGTTGAAATAAGCACACCAAAAACTGCCATCCAAGGACCCTTTCTTAAAGAACTACCAATTTTATTGAGGGCGTGTTTGCATATGGTGAATCAAATTAGATTCGGATGTATTTTGGTTACTAACTAATAGCACTTTCTGATGGCATGAGGCCAGGGCTTCACAGAAGTTTTTTTGTGCCAGTTTGTTGAAGAAGCTGCAAGCAAGATTGCCATTGTGCTTCAAGCTAAAAATGAAAGATTTTTGGTTTTGGACCGAGAATTAAATTGTCAAAGAGTAGTGTTTCTAGGGTGAAATTAGGCCTCTAAAATTAACAGTCTTGTGCAATAGATGGTTTGTAGGGCTGCGCCTCAACCACTAAAGATTCTAGGATTGTCTCTGGAAGTGAGCATGCCACCATTTGAAGCATGGAACATTTTACTAGAGAGGTACAAGTACAACTGTAAGTAAGCGACATGGACAACCAACTTTCTCACATTAATCAAAGCTGTTTTATCGAATATTCCAATTTATCTGATGCCACTATTCAGATGCCTAGCTAAGGTTGCAGCCAAGAATTTATGGTGTTCAAAAACAGTTACATAATGACCATTACATAATGGTAAAGGTGGGAGCTGTTGCGCAATAGGCAGCTATAACGGGCGTTCTGAAAAGGGGGAAAAAGGCCTGTAACAGGCTGTTACAGGGCCAATACATTTCTTCCTTCAAAAGAAATTTTGACCATTAAGGGCCATTACAGCCTGTGTTGTAATGGCTATAAGGCTGGCAATTATGGCCACTGTTACCGTTATTGAATACATTGGCCAAGAGAGAATCTATGTTGAAGAAATTTCATAAAGAAAGAGATATTATTGCTAGAAGTATCATCTTGTGGCTTGGAAAGATGTGTAAAACCATTGAACTATAGCAGCTTGGTTATAGGGCTCATTGGGCAAATTAACTATGACATACTGTGAATGGTGAAGACAAACGTACAGTGAAATCCCACTTGTCAAGCACATTCTTACAAGTTACAACAAAGTACGGATTATCAACGAACGGGGATCTCAATTTAGCTGATTGCAGAAAGTGATCCACTATCAGGAGAGCTATATTGCCAATTTATAGTGAATTCTCAAACCACATCAGGTACAGTGCTAGAATAAGGGACAATTCACTTCTACAAAGATCAGTGGTGTAGTGATGGCCTGCTTTGCAGCTATCAAAGGAGCTTCATTGTGTACATTCAAATTAGCAAGTTGCAGGCAAGCATGAATCGGGCCAACATTCATACGAAATCTTACAGATGAAGAAAAATCCTTTTAGTCCCATCTACTAGCCCTTATCGAAGGCATTTAGATTCAGCATGCGGGTGTGGATAGGAGGTTCTGGATCCTTGAATTTAAAGGAAAATTCTCAGCCCGATCCTTTTATCTTGGAACCCCGGACCCTTCCAATTCATGTTCCGAATGGACTTCTGCACTCTGCAGTTTGATCCGGCATGGCTCCCCCAAGGTCAGTGCATTCTATTGGTCTCCAAGCGTGAATCAAATTTTAACATTAGATCACCTAAAGAGCAGGGGCCACTCCTATCTAGGAAGATAGTCCTAGTGTTGGAGATTCATCTATGGACTTAGCCATTTTTTGGCTTACATTGTATATATGAGGCTTGTAAGTAGTGCTTTAAGACATCAAGAATCACTAGTCTTGGAGAGTTTGTGTAGAGAACCTTGACATGTTCTAGAGTTTTCTAGAGTTTTCTAGGAGTCTTTTATCTAGACCTGTGTGGATCAGTCTAAAAGCTTTCTAGAGGATTACTAGTTGTTGAATGAATGCCACATGGACAATCGTAGCCATTCATGTAAAGTAGCTAGAAGCTTCTTGTGTGTATATAAGGGGAAGGTTCCTCATTTTGTACTCACTCCTCAAAGTTGTAATCTTCTCTATATAGTGCAATACAAGATTTCCCATTTCACTGCTCTGTGTTTTCTTGCATTCTCATTACGCTCTTGATGCCTACTATTTGGTGGTGCAAATGGGAGTTAGGATTACTCGAGCAGCATTAGAGTGTTGCATGAGTGCCACATAAGCAATAGTGCTAAGCATTTAGCAAGTCCATGACAAGATACTCATTGTGCTTTGAAGTAGAAGAAATGGTTCCTCACTTGTTTATTCATTGTCCTTTTGCCTAGTACATCTAGTCATGTACCTTCTTGAGATATGGGATCACTCGGTTTATCCCAAATGGGGTGGATGCCCTCCTTGCTATGTGGTGGTCAAACATGTGTGGTCTGATTGGCATTGCTTGTGGAAATTGATAATTATGGCAATCCTTTGGAGCATTTGGTTGGAAAGAAACAGTAGGATACTCAAAGGAAAAGAAAAATCCATTATTGTTATATCTAAAGACCATTTTCGAGTCATCATTTGAATGGTTCAAGCTCAATAAGAAGATGGTGGGCATCCCCATACCATTGACAGGACAATATGGTTAGGAGTCACTGCAAGTCTGCAACAACCATTGTTGTCAAAAGTGATCGCGTAATCGCATAATGTCATCTATATGGCATATGCGATGGTCGCATACGCCATATGGATGGCACGCAATTGCATACTTTCATTTTTTTCTCAATTTTTTTTCATTTTTTACAATTTAAATAAATAAATTTTTTTAAAAAAAAATTTGTGTGATAGCTTATGCGATTGTGCGATCGACGGTCGCATAAGTGATCACACAGGATCACTTATGCCATTTGACAACATTGGCAACAACTCAAGACTAGCCGTGTGGGAGCTTTAGTGAGAAATCATCAGGGTGCCATCTTGGTGGAATTTTCAAGGCATTTGGGAATTTGTAACTCGAACTATACTAAAGCTTCCACTCATCTCTGGGGTTTTAGATTAGCCATCAATCACAATTAAATCATATAATCATCTAGGGGGATTCAAGTAATGCAATTGGTTAGATGAAATCTAGGCACTTTCCTTGAGAGTGGCTGATCTCATTTAGGCCTCTGACTTATGCTCATCCATTTCAATGTCTTTCACCCCGTGAACCATTCATCTAATTTTGAAGCGGATCAATTAGCTATGGAGGGAGTGATCAGAGATGGGATTCTCATTTTGAACAAGAACTAAAGAGCTCGTGTTCAAATATGGGATTCTCTTTCTTGTATCAGCGGTCTTTTGAGTTGTTTTGCGGGTGTAATTGCACTTTTCTTTTTAGTAATAAAATTCAGTTATTGATTTAAAAAATAAAAAATAAATAAATAAAACCCAAACCTATTGGAAACAAAAAGCTCTTTCCCAGAAATGACAGAGAACATGGTGATGTAAGCATGTTGTCAGGCCCCGCTAGAAGTTGGACACCAAAATAGTTCAAAATCTCTTTGAAATCATTGTATGAAAAGTGGCCCTAAATAGTGTTCGAGTTGTTGGTATCGCTACAAGTTTCGTTGCCCGGAGATAAAGATATTATATCATTATCGCCGATAACCGAAAATGCGGGGAAACATGGGGGAAAATGTGGAGAAAATAGTGAAATTTTTCAGTGAAACTCCAGGATATGCCTAAATACACATATTTGCATATTTAGTAATTAAAAAATATATATACAAAAAGAATGCATTAAATAATAAGTTTTCATTTAATGGAGCCCATTTTAATATATGTGTTGTATATCCACACCGTCAATCTATTTTTTCTGATCATTTTAGTGCACAATCCCACAAATGAAGTTGATCCCAATCTTATGTGGACCATACCATAGGAAATAGTGGTGATTGACCATTGAAAACTTATGGTGGGCCACATAAGTTTTGGATCAAACTGACATTTATTTTTATTTTTTACTTTCCTCAAAGTTTGTGACACCTTATCGATGGTTTGGATGGTCAAAAAAACAATACGGTGGACCCTAGCAAGTTTTCCAAGGATAGGGATGTGGGTGGGACCCTAACCATGGGCCCACCTCAATGCATGCATTGTATATCTACAGGGTCCATCTTTTTTGCCCACTCATTTGAGCGCACGGGCCCAATAATGAAGTAGATCCAAATCTCAGGTGGACCACGCTGCGAGAAAAACAAACATATGAGCTTGATCCAAAGCTTTTGTGGCCCTAGAGAGGTTTTCAGCACTAGGCAGTTAGTCCCCACTCTTTCTTGTGGTGTGGTTCACTTGGGCATTCAATCTGTCTCATTTTTGGGCTCATCACATAAAATGATTTTTCAAAATGTATAGAGAATGTGGATAAAAAACATACATCAAGGTGGGCCCCATAGCTAGGTGTTGTTGGGGCAATACCCAATCCGCTTCCCTTTGGCAATTCGAGGGGGACACGGATTGCCTACTGACGCTACCAATAAAGAGGTGGCTACTAGACAATGCTCTCTAGGCCCACCATGATATGTGTTTATCCGCGCTACCCATCTATTTTTATTGATCATTTTATGTCTTGGGCCCAAAAATAAGATAGATCCACATCTCAAGTGGACCACACCACAAGAAACAGTGGTGATTGAACTCTCACCATTTTTAACTTCCTAGGGCCCACTGTAATTTTTATTTTCCATCCATCCTATTGATTAGTCGTAAAGTCGTGGATGAAAGGAAAAAAACAAGTATCAGCTTCATTCAAAACTTTTGTGACCCCAAAGAAGTTTTTAATGGCGGGCATTCAATCACCACTGATTCTTATAGTGTGCTCCACACGAGGTTTGGATGTGCCTAATTTTTTGGCTCATTGCCTAAAATGATCTAAAAAAATGAATGAACAGCGAGGATAAAGCACAGACATCATGGTGGTTCCCAGAGATCATCGTCTAGTATGTACGAGCTAACAACGTCAGTAGGCAATCAGCTTCCTTCGGTGTTCCACTCTTACAACACCAGTACATATGGTGTGGGGCCCACTGTCATCCTGTTGATAAATCCACCCCATTCATATGTTTCACCATATCATTTTAGTACATGGTCCCAAAAATGAGGTAGATCCAAATCTCAAGTGGACAACACCAAAGGAAAGAGTAGTGATTGAATCCCACCATTAAAAACTTATTAGGGGTCATGAATGTTTTCGATCAAGCTGATAATTGTGTTTTTGCTTCATCCAGGTCCGAGTGACCTAATCAAGAGGTTGGATGGCAAAAAAACATTAAAGTGGGCCCCATGGAGCACCGAGCTTTCGAAACAAGTCGCACACGCACAACTTGGTCGGGGAAGCTGACTGCATGAAGCGGTACACTAAGCGTGCTGAGTAAACTCTATGGAGCCTGCCGTGATTTATGTATTTTATCCACTTTGTCCATCCATTTTACCAAATAACTTAAAAGGGCTTCATCCCAAAATTGAAGCATACCCAAAGCTCAAGTGGACCACACCATAGGAAATAGTGAGGATTGAACATGTACCGTTGATAATGTCTTAGGTGCCACAGAAGCTTTAGATCAAGCTGATTTTTTGTGTTTTACCTTCATCCATCTCTGTGTGAACTTATGAACAGGTTTGATGGCAAATAAACATTACTTTGGGCCCTAGGAAGGTTTCAATGGTGGAAATCATTATTCTCATTGTTACCTGTGGTGTGGTTCACTTGAGCTTTTTATATACTTCAATTTTGGGATTAACCCCTAGGATGAGCTAGAAAAATGGATGGACGGTATGGATAAACAACATACATTCATGGTGGGCCCCAAATAGTTTACTCAGTATGATAAGGCATACGAGTTACTTGGTACGCAACTACTTCTACTTACAAGGCTTGAAATTAAAAAAACAAAAAACAAAAATTTCAAAGCGAGAGGGTTTCTCGCCAAGGAGTTTTTGGTCAAGGGTTTCAAAACCCTAAATTAGACCCCAAATCGAGAGGAAATCCAATAAATTTTCAGATTTTTCACCGAAATTGTGACATCGATCTTCCAATCAAAAATAGGGGGGAATTTTGAGGTTTTTCTTACCTAACAGTGTTATCAATCGAGGCCAAAGGGATATTGTTCTTCCGAGTTCCGATCAGGTACAAAAATCACGAAATTGAAGTTTTTTCTTTCTTTCTTTCAGCCACGCCACACCGATATTCTCAGCGGGAAGCCGGGAACCCATTTTTATCGATGATATCGAAAATTTCGCCGATATTCTGTAGAGAAACGAAAACTTACGGTTTCGGTGTCACCAGTGCAGCGACACCAATATTATTGGCGATAATATCAACAAATCATCGACAACAAACTTCGAGTGATGCCGAAGGGGTTCCCAATACAAAGTGAATCCCTAATGGCACCTTTGGTCAAAAAATCAGCTATCACTTGCTTAACTATGATTTGTGTGATCGAATAGGTGACCCTTGGCCAAACCATCAGCCATCTCTTGCTCAACTTTCATTTGTGTGATCACGATAGGTACATTCATACTTCTTCAATCCTTGTTGTTCATGATGAATTGAGAAGAAAATTTTGAATGACTACCTCCCCAAGAAAACAATTCAAGCATCCCAGAAAAATACCATGCAAGTAGAGAGTGCTCATCACATTCTTCTGCCTTTCTCCTTTCCATCAGTCGAAGGCTCCCACAAAGAGATTGGCAAGGAAGTTCAATTGGATGGAGAGCTATATATGTTGGGTGAGGACCGTCTGGCTCTCAGTTCTTGCATCTTATTATTGAGGTGCTTTTGCAGATCAAGTGGCTTTCCTCCTATTTAAGAAAATTTGGCAGGTTCGGGGGCAGCATGTCAAGTAATTGTTTGATTCTGGGAGATGAGGTGAAAAATGTAGAGATATTACTCATATATATATATATATATATATATATATATATATATATATATATATATATATATATATATATATATGATGACTAGGTCTCGGCCCAGATTCTGATTTTTCAGGCCCAAGCCTGGCCCAATGACACCCCTAATAATATAAGAGGAGATGGTACTCCGCATGGCTACTCAATATACATGTACATGACTTATATATCTCTACAAAAAATAAATACTTCGGCAAGATGACCTGGCTAAAACGTTGAGGGAATCCTTATACGTATGATTCATTTTCTTCATCTTATCCTGACATTCTCTAAAGCATTATCAAGCTGTAGAGAGCCATTGAGCTATGCTGGATATGGGGAATGGAAAATGGGAGACAAATTTGTATTCCATAATGCCACTATCTTTTTAATTCAAATGGTGATAAAAAATAAAAAAATTAAAAATTTAAAAAAAAAAAAAAAAAATCCTTGTTTTTTTTTTTCTTTTTCTTTTTTTTTTTGGCTATAGATTTACATGTTGGGATTTAGAATTGGATGTCCAACATGTGGGATCTTGAATCAAGGATTGGATTAGATTGAAGAAGACATGAATAAACGATGAAAATAACTCAACAAGTGACTTCACTGCAGGAATAGAATTAGGGAAATTGTGAGACACATAGGTTCTGGAACGGGAAAAAATTAATAAAACAAAACAAATGGAAAGATGATATTATGCCTTGGGAAAAATGCACTAGAACTGAGAAGACCTGAATGACAACGGGTAATGTCTCTTCCACACAAATTTGAAGAAGAGATCAACCCCAAAGTTTCATCGTTGACTATATTTCCATGTGAAGTAATGAAACAGATTTGACCACGAACTTAGATTTCATTCAACTGAAAACGATGCATATCCCCACTTATAACACAGATTGACATACATAACCCTGACCGCTTAAAATTCCATGCAGCTAAAAACAACAAAAACACTTCTTACTATCTCATTAAGATGGAAGATAATAAGCAATATAATTCCAGATTAACCAATATGTGTTAGGGATAAATGATATACATGGACATACTCCTTAAGAATAGTTCTGACACTACAGAAGTATTGGTTTGTGTCTCATATAGAAATAAAGTAAAAGGCACACCTGAAAATAAACATTATGTTCTGGCACAACATTGTTCTTGTGCAGCACAACCACAGGCCTCCCAACAATATCTAAATGGGAGTACTTTATCTGCAATGAACTGCAAGCACTGTTAAAAGAATGCAACAATTTCTACAACTACAATGATCGATAGAGACAATGCAAGAGCTGAACAGTTCAGCAGGAAATAGCATGAACGTTGAATAGAAGTATGGTAATTGCTCTGACCTCCTCCCATTGTTTTGTAGGAAATGGAGCAGAAACAGAAATATCTTTCGACCCTTCAGGCAACACAACCTGCAATTGGGCAAAGCCAAGTCAAGTCCATAAACAATAAAACTGACACCACAAAAAAGTGCAATAAAGCCTTTGCTCTGATGAAGTAACCAGGAGAATCCTTTCTTCACAGACATTTGAACAGAAAAGAAAAGAAAAGGGTTTTCCATTGTTTGGACCTTTTGCATTGTTTGGATAGAAAAGGAAAATAGTGAGATCGGAAATAACAATCTTATTTTCCATAGTTTCTCACACACAAGATTCGACGTGACCATAGCGAGAGCAATATGAGATTTCCATTTGCTATCCAAAAGAGAACCCCAAAAATGGAATCCATGGGAAGCTGTGATTGGATAGTCATTGCGCTTTACTTTTCTTTTCTTTCACACAATCCAAACAGGCCCTAAAGCATATTAAGCTCTACAGCACTAAGTCACCAACATATCTCAAACATATCCGTAAGGGAAAGGGAAGAGTTACATAAACTTCTTTATGGAACACATTGGATATGATTATATGGACATTGATGCAAAACAATGGTGACAGGGAAAGAGGTGAAAGTTACCAAACATGTATTAAATGAATCTTATCATAGAATAAAGCTTCCGAGTTATGAAAGAGAAAAATGGAAGCCAAGAAGAGAAAGGCTCATATATATGCATCACAAGTGAGAAAGTGCATTGGCAGTTATTGAGTCCCCCAAACCCCATAAG
Organism: Magnolia changhungtana; assembly: GCA_030180095.1. NCBI lineage: Eukaryota > Viridiplantae > Streptophyta > Magnoliopsida > Magnoliales > Magnoliaceae > Magnolia > Magnolia changhungtana. Next base: position 747,514 of record JASAUF010000172.1, read on the forward strand.
TAGTGCAAAACAGTTCAAGCAAAGCGTTCAATGAATTTAGGCTACTTGTATGTTAATTTTTCTGAGGACGTATCAAACACTGACCAGGTAAGTGTACAAATCACCTGAAGTGACTACTTTAACTTTGTCTAGAGTCGAACAAGAAAAGGTGCAGGTTGTTGCTTGGTAGTATGTCCCTCCCTCCCTCCCTCCCTCAGATGGGGACCAATGATTCTCACTTCTAACAAATGGAGCCCATGGTTCATCAATACAGATCATTGGTCTGTTGAGTCGTGCTACCGATGAAGCATGCCCCACAACTATCCAGATTGAGATCTTGGTATCGCCGTTGCTCTTCTCCATCGTAGCAGAATCATTGTCAAGATTACTGCAGAAGGTGACCTCAGCTGAGATTATTTGTGGTATGTCTGCAAGCAACAACAATTTCAGGGTAACCCACTGACCCATGTGCACTACACCGATGATACTTTTTTGTTTTGAAGATGGTCTGACAAGGGAGGCTCATAATTTCAGGGATATTCTTCTATGTTTCAAAGTGGTCTCGGGGCTGAAGGTGAACCTTGTAACAAGCAACAACATGGGTACCAGTCTGGAAAGTGGGGCTGTGTCATTGATTGCGCAGGAAATAGGATGTGGGGTGGCTGCCCTTCCTCCAAAACACCTTGAGGGATTCAAATGTAGAGTTGGATCAGAAATCTCGGATGTGGTGATTGAGAAATATAAAGTTGCAATTGGAAAAGTAAATTTCTTTCCTTGGGAGGGAGAATCACCCTTATTAAATACGTTCTTGCTTCCTTGCCGGTTTATCTGCTGGCAATTCTCTGATGTCCAATTAAGGTCACTGCAAGAATCAAAGCCATCCAGAAGCAGTTCATGCAGAATGACTGGGGTGGATCCTATAAGTATCACTTGGTTGCGCGGGAAGAGGTATGCAAGCCTATTAAATTTGATGGTCTTGATCTCAAAAGTTAAAAAAGGATGATTTCTGGCAATGCCGCGAAAGGGGGGGCGGAGGTTAGGTAACAGAGTCTTCTCCGCTGACGCTGAGGAGGGTTCTTGCAGCGAAGTATTGGGGGAAGCAGAAAACAGTTGGAGTGGAAACGCTGTGTCTAGCAGAATCGGCTCCCCCATTTGGAGGTATATCATGGTTGTCTGTTTTCTTTACCAATCATATTTCTGCTTCAGAGTTGGTACTAGAGATAGAGTGAAGTTTCTCGGACATCCTGTTAGCAGTACGTGATAGCTGTAAACAGAGCTATGGCTGAACAGTGCTTTAAATGGTTGGGTGACAAGATTATTTGGTGTCCTTCCTACTGCTGGAATCGAAGGGACGAAGAAATATTGACTATCGATCATCTGAAAGCAGTCTATATTTCTGGCTCAAATAGGACGGTTTGGGGTCTAGAATATGACGGGAGCATGGTATGCCAAAACAGCTACATAACGGCTGTTAAATCAAAGGGACGAAGAAATATCGACTATCGATCATCTGAAAGCAGTCTATATTTCTGGCTCAAATAGGACGGTTTGGGGTCTAGAATATGACAGAAGCATGGTATGCCAAAACAGCTACATAATGGCTGTTATGTAACGGCAATGATGGTAGCTGTTACGTGTTACGAGGCCAAAAACGGCCATTACAGAAAAAATGTTCTATAGTGGTATTGGCCCCGTACCGGTCACGTAACAGCCCGTAATGGTCCCAATATATATATATATATATATATATATATATATATATATATATATATATATATATATATATATATATATATATATATATCAAACAGCTGTTACAGGCCGTATCACAACAGAAATCGTGGTGGCTGTGACGGCCACCATTACCACTGTGGAACACCTTGGAAACGAGATTCATAGTTAAATCTCTGGTTTATTCACTGTCTGGTGGTGACCCAAACAGATCTATGACCTTCTCAAAGTTCTGGTTCACTCCAGCTCCTTTGAAGGTTAGAGCCTGTGTGGGTGGCTTGTCTTAACAAGATCCTGACCATAGATCCCCTCAAGAGCAGAGGGCTTTGATGGTAAGTGTTTTAGTTGCTTATTTTGGCTGATGGGCCATGTCAGTTAAGTGAGTGGCATGTTTGTAATTTTTTTAAGTTTTAATATAAACGCAAGGGGGGGACGTCCAACCTTTAGAAAGCTTGAGGAAAAAAAAAAAGTCTTTCGTCTTTTGAAAAGGCATTCTTCCTCTTCCTTTAGAGCCTGTTTGGCGCATGGAATTAGGTTGGATTAAGTGGGATGGAATTGTCTGGAAATAATCATTACAGCCAGTCAGGGGTTGTCGTGGAATTCAAGAAGTTCATCACATCATATTCCACATTTGGAATGTAAAAATCCTCTCATGTATATCACTCTTGAATTGGTTATCGTGTTTGGCTAGCAATGGTGAAAACCCACCAGCGGTGGTGGAGATACAGTGTATTGTGACGAAGATGCATCAACCGCATTTGTGTTTATGTCACCACATTCTGTGGGGCCCACAATGATGTATGTATTACATCCACACCATCTATCCATTTTACAAGATCATTTTAGGGCATGGGCCCAAAAATGAGGCATATCAGAATCTTAAGTGGACCACACCGCATAAAGTAGTAAGATTTAACATCTACCATTGAAAACTTCTAGCGGACCACAGAAGTTTTGAAGCAATCTAATATTTGTTTTTTACCTTCATCTAGGTTTGTGTGACCTTATGAACATCTTAGATGATAAATAAACATCATGATGGGCCTTAGGAAGGTTTCAATGATGGGAATCATTATCCTCACTACTTTCTGTGGTGTGGTCCACTTGATCTTTGGATCTATCTCATTTTTGGGTTTATGGCTTAATATAATCTCTCAGAATGGATGGATGGTATGGATATAATACATATATCAGAGTGGGCCCCATGAAACTTGGTGACGTCCATACACCACCGTGCAATCATACCGATTTTTCTTCTTCTTAAATCCATGCGGGATTCACTCCGTAGTTGTAAATCTAGCGGGATCGGGAGAATTCAAATTTCTATCCGGTGCAGCTTCCAGAGTCTTGAACCAATACCACCAAAGCTAATAACCAAACATGCACGAAGATTGAACCATTGATTTTTCTTATTCAATCCCATCTAAAACCATCTAATACATTGCACCAAACTGGCCCTTAGAGTTTGTGAGAAAACTCTCCCTTCCAATCGAATTGTGGAAGGGTAGAATTTTGCTTATTGGTGGATTCCTCCAAGGTGTCTTTCTTCCTCAATCTCTTCTCCAACAAGGCACACCATTTCTTCACTTTTCTTCTTCCACTTCCCTTACAACTCCTCTAAACCCATCAAAAACCCAACCCAATCCATCTCCTTTCCCATTCCCCCACCCATCCACAAGTGAACACACATGCACGTGTGTCCATACGGGCTGCCACTATGGGCCCCCCTTTTGGTATTTTTCCTTCCTTGAGTCCCCTCCAAACCCTACTTATAACAGAGCCCAAATCCCTAGATCCCTAATTCCCAAAATCTTCAAAACTCAATCTCAAAACCTCAAAACCCCTAACAAAAATCTAATTTTTTTAAAATAAACCCATTCCCCAAATCTGATTTTGTTGACGTCATTGTTTTCTCATATGAATGTTGCACTACCCACACTATATTGGAAGTCCCTACTTCCAAGTGGACCACTCTCGTAATACTTTATATCTTTGTGCACCGCGTATGTAATAGTCTAAGCCCTTTGTGTTGCTAATCTGAATTTTCTGAATTTATTATGTTGATGTGTTTGATTTTATATCTTGAATGCTGAAATTGATGCGTATTTGATCTCACATCTTACATCCTAGGTCAGTTTCACTCATCCTACATCAGGTCCACATGATCTTTATTTTTTTTTGAAAGATAGGTCCACATGATCTTTATTAACTTGGAGAAAGCATATGATAGGGTCCCTAAAGAGATAATTTGGCGGCGGTTGGGCAAGAAATGAATCTCAAGAGGATATAGACATGATCAATGATATGTAAGAGTGGTAACGATTAAAAGGACCATTACTAGAGAGAGAAGTGACTTTCCAATTATTATAGGCATACAGAAGAGGTTGGCATTGAGTCTGTATCTTCTTTGAATTGGTTATGGATGAGTTAACAAGGCATTTATACAAAGAGGTCCCTTGGTGTATGTTATTTGCAAATGACTTGTTTTGATTAACGAGACAAGTGAGGCTGTAAACAGAAGGCTGGAATTATGGAGGAATTTCTGAGAATCTTAAGGTTTTAAAATCAGTCGGAATAAATAGTATATGAAAATGCAATTTTAGGAGGGACAGAATTAGAAATGATCACATTTGAAAAAACTTAGGAGTGGCACCAATAAGTAATAAGATGAGGGACAGTAGACTTAGATGGTTTGGTCATGGGCAACAGAAACAAAGAACCAAGCTGATTAAGAGTGAGTTGGTACAAATTGAAGGCTCTAAAAGGGCAAGGGGAAGGTTAAGAAGGACGTGGACAGAAGTAGTATGAAAAGATTTGATGACCTATGGCCTAACTAAAGGTATGGCCCTTAATAGAGTGGAATGGCAAAACATGATTCATGTAGCCGACCCCAATTAATTGGGATAAGGCTAAGATGATGATGATATGGAAATGCAACTTTAGTAATAATTGGAGTGGAAATGAGGAATTAGTTAAGATTGTCAACAAGAATCCCAAAATGACCATTTTAATATCCTGGATCGATGATTCATTAGAGTACAGAGATTATTGATAAGGATGTTGCTCATAGAGTTAGAGCTGGGTGAACGAGTGGAAATGTGCCTTTAAAGTTTCATGTGACACCGCATACCAATCAAACTGAAAGGAGATTTCACAAGATAGCTATAAGACCAACCATGCTTTATGGGACAGAATGTTGGTAGTCGAATGAAAAATGTTTTCTCTGGCCAAAACGAGGATGTTGAAATGGATGAGTGGCAAGACAAGGAAGGATAAAAATGAATGCATGCGGGGGAGCTTAGACGTATCACCAATAGGGAATACGACAAGGGAAGTAAATGCAACGGAGAACAAAGTTCGTAGTATCAATAGTATCGGCTGATACCATCGGTATTGAGGGTGGCCAATACAAAACAATCTAGGAATTGCACGAAATATTGTCAAATATCGCATTGTATCGACTATACATCAATACAAAGCGATATTTTCAAGACATCGCTATTATATGCTACTTGGTATTGACGAAACCTTTGATAGTGTCAAGGATACTTTCCCCAACCGAGAGCACCATTTCGTTTTTTGTCTTTAAAAAAAATCCCAAAAGCCATTTAAATTTTCCATTTTTCCTCAAATCACTTGCTTGTAATCCATTTTTAAGATAATTCCAACAAACCCTCTTCATTTTTTAGAGAAACATCCGATTTTTCTTACAAAAATCAAGATTGGATGGTATGTGGGCCCGATTTTCAAATAATATTTTTATCCTTTTTTTTGTTGAAAATTAACTAGAATCATTAGAACTAAGAAGAAATTCATGATTTTGCTTGTTCCGCATGCTCAACCATGGATTTCAACCTCTGATTTGAATATTTGAAAATTTGAGAGAAATTAGGAAAATTTTAAAAATTCCTCATTTCATCCTTTTAAATTGCAATTAAAGTATGAAAAAATCACATTGGACATGTTGGAGACTGATTTACATATGATGGAGGCTTTTCGAATTAATAATAAATAAATAAAATAAAATAAAATAGTAAGTATCAAAAAATAATACAGAATATTTTTTATTTTCAAAAAATCCAGATTAATCAGCGGCTATTTAGCCTTAATTTGTAAGTGCTTACAATTGTTGGCTGGTCTTAATATCAACTACACTCTAATTTGCAAATTTTGAGAAAATTGGGGATTGGGGAAAATCCAAAATTTCCCCCATTTCACTAATTGCGATTAAAGTATGAAAAAACAACGAATTGGACATGTTGGAGGCCGATCTACAGATTAATGGATGTTTTTGGATTTTTTGAAAAAAATAATAATTAAATTATTACGAGTATATTTCTCCTTCTTTGGCTTTTGAAAGTATTACTTGTGTTTTCATACATGTCTTCTTAGATTTATAAATGATATGAACTTATTTTAATATAATTGCATCACTTCTATCAGACAGTATATAGTTTAGAACCCTATACAAAGGAAACTTATTGTATACACTTGTATTTTTATGAACTTTTGATTCCTAAGTGTGTAATGATGTCTTTTTCAACATCCCCTGAAGTTTCATTGAAAAATTCGACCAATTTCTCTGTTTCCCAAAAGGTACCAAATATTATGCGATACATCCGATATTTTCCATGCAATACCCAATATCTTTCCGATACATCTGTTGATACCGATACTGAAAACACTGACGAAGAATGAGAACTACTTAGGTTAGGAGTGAGTTGGTTCAAGTTAAAGACTCTAAAGGGAGAGAGGAAGGCCCAAAAGGACACAGGTGGAGGTAATAAGAAAAGATTTGATGACCCGTGGTTTAACTGAGGAGTTGTGCCTTGATATAGTGAATGGCAGAATAGGATTCCTGCAGTTGATCTCATTTAGTTGGGATCAATGTTTTAAATAGCGGTAGCGTGATGCGTAGCACTCAGCCCTCTATAGTATGCAGCGTAAATACGTAGTGTAGCATAAGCTACACGATACTTCTATTTTTTAATTTTAAAATAGGACAAATATAATAAATAGTGGAAAAAAGCAATATATATATAGGGAAAAGGTACAGTGCGCTCAAGCTAACGATAAGCTCCCCTGAGGTCAAGCTGTGTGGGCCCCACCATGATGCGTGTCGACCATCAACACCGTGCATTTGATGGGTCCCCTTTAAATTATGGGATATCCCAAAAATCAGCCGTATACGGAACTCAGATGGGCCATACCATCTAAAATTATGTGAAGTACTATTAAAACATATAAAAGCACTTGGCGGGGCCCACCCGAGTTTTTCATGCGCCTGAAACTTGGTCTGAACCCTCATTCAAGTGGGACACACATAATGGATGGGCTAGATTTGCAAACCACATCTCGATGGGCGCTCAAAAATGGTTATGAATGTTTTAATGGTGCACGGCCCCTCTCCACTTCTGTATGTGGTGTGGCCCACACAAGTCACGGATTGACTTGATTTTTGAGACCTAGGCCCACGATGGAATGGTGCATCTGACTGACGGGGTAGATGTTCGAAATGCATCACGGTGGGGCCCACACAGCTCAACCTCATGGGACGGACTCGTGAGGTCGAGCGCATAGTACATTTTCCCATATATATATAATTGCCTAAAAGATGATTCATTTTATCAATTATAAGCATGTTCATCATTTATCAAAACCCAATCCACATATATAAACCAAATCAAATAATTATCACATCAACAACTTTCTAAGCAAACCACTTTAATTAATAATGTCTAATTGAAACCACAAGTCACAATTATGAAAAGAAATAAAAATCTCATTGGTTAAAAGTATCAAGTACAATACTAATGTCACATTCCTCAACATTAGATACAAAGAAAATATAAAAATAAAAATAAAATAGTAAAAAAATCAATCGTAGTGTACGTTACGCGCCACGTAGTTGTAGCATAAGCTAAAAAGGATTTACGCTATTTAGGACGCTACGGGCACTATTTGAAACATTGGTTGGGATAAGGCTTTGATGAAGATGATGATATATAAATATTGAAAATGATAACGTGTAGGTGAGTCTACTACAAATTACTGCAAGAGTCAACCTTTGCGAGCTCCATCATGATGTGTATTGGAAATCCAATCCGACCACCCGTCCTAAAGTTTTAGGCCTTGAACCCAAAGATCATCCCGATTTGTGTCATGTGGACCACACTTCAGGAAATAATGGAGAGGGGATGCCCACCATAGGTGATTGTAGGGCCCATTGTAATGTTTATATGCCATTCAACCCATTCATTGTGTGCACCCCACCTAAATGAAGGGACCATTCCAATTGAGCATGATTTGGCACATTTCATTGTAGTGTGGCCCACACACGCACGCACAAAGGACACCCCATACTCAACTAGTTTTAGATGAGAAAAGTGTACACCTAGTTGTAGTATGTAGTGCTGTCAAAATCCTATGATTTAAGATTTATGATTTAAGTCGAATCTTAAGCAAAACTATTTGAATCCCACCTTTGAATCCCTTTTTTATATGAATTCTATGATTTTATGATTTGAATCCTACGATTTTACGATTCAAATTATACTTGTTTTCTTCTATTTTAAGCTTTGCTTGGCTTTCATTTTATGCTTTTAAAATGGTTGGGGCTTTAAGAATCATTTAGGGAAAAAAAAAACTTTAAAAAAAAAAAAAAAAAAAAAAAAGAATCGTTTAGAAAAGGTAAATTATTTTATTTTGTTCTTTATGAGAGATTAAATGATATACATTCTCTTCAAAATTAAATCGTAGATTTATTTTTATGATTTCTTACTTATTAACTAGTTGAAACACCAAACTGATATATGACTTATTCTGGAATGTTTTTATGGATAGTTATGATCATGTCGGCTTATTTATTGTGGAATGATGGTTAGAATTCAAAATATATATTTTTTTATTGATCAACATAATCAAATGTCGCTTTCCTAATGTGATTCTACATTCAAGAAAGGTAACAAGAACAAAAATTATTAAAGGATCCTTATATGTTTTTTAGGGAAAATTTCTTGAAAGACCAAAAAAAAAAAGGAAAGATAAGAATCCTTTTAACATTATCATGACATGGTACTACTTGGTGAATATTGATGGCAAAAGGATGATTGCTAAGTCTTTAACTTATTCTGATTTATTTATATTTTTCATATTTTTAAGAAAATCATTATAAAAAAAAATCTTACGATTTACGAGACAATTTGCAATTCACTACGATTCAACCCTTATTACAATTTACGATTTGCAATATGATAACGATTTTGATAACATTGGTAGTAAGCGTTGGAGTTCCTGCTCTTATCTCACACCACTAAGATGTAATCTCAATCCACAACAAACCCAAATCAACCATAGGTATTAGAAATTCGGATCTAATACCACCGCTAATCTGTGCGCTTTGCGAAAGCACGTTTAACGAAGATAGAACAATCAAATAAACAATAACCAATAAAGTAATCAACATAACATGAGATATTTAACGTGAAAAACCTTTACGGGGAAAAACCACGGCACAAAGCGATAGAAATCCACTACAATCAAAAGCCTTAGAGTTTACACCACTCACCTTCTTCGATTACAGGATCACCCGATCTCCCCTTGCGATGCGCACCTAGGAAAACCCTAGTCCCTTAAGAAAATTCCTTCCCAAGCCCTTACAAGTGTTTAGAACCATCTCACCTCGCAAAACCCTTACCCTTAGAGAGAACAATTGTATTAACCAAGCCCTAATCGAAACCGGACTTAAATACACTGATTTGTGCTAATTTGAGTAACCCGTCGGTCAGACTGAAACAAACCAACTCATACTCTTCGATCGAACCGAAAACATGCAAATCTTCACAGCGCGGACACTGAGATTCCCCCACTTATTCGGTTGGACAGATGGTATGCCGGTCGAACCAATAGTGGCCTTCTCTGCACACTTAGATTGGCAAAATCCAAGTCATCCCGCATAGCAGTAAGGGTGATGGGGACATCACGCATACACGCACACCCCCCTACGCACGTACGCAAGGAGGGCCCCACCATCGATCTGGATCGATGACGACATCCAGAGAGGGCATCCTAATTAGAAGACTGCGTTTTGGTTCGTTGGAGTGGACCTGATAGTCATGTGAATCCCACCATAGGTTCTCATAATCGTGGCCCACAATTCTAATTAATCTAGTACTTTGGGTTTTGCTTATTATTATTATTAGGAATATCATGGATAGTTTAGATTGCTTTGATTAGTTGTTATTTTTGATTAATTTGTCTCCAAGTAACAGGTTGTGCACATGGCGCGAGTTTTGGGGTATAGGGTTTTAGTATAAATAGCCACCCCTTGTAGTCTTTTTTTCGAATTGAAGATTAATAACATTTCTGCGTTTTTCTGCTCCTCTAAATTTCCGAGTTGTAGAGATTCAATTGGGTGTGAAATCCTCCCTTCCTCGAAGGGCTGACTATTGTGGTGCGAAGCCACACCTATCCCGATTCGCCCCCACCATCTACCATCCATATTTCTCTTCTCCTACAATCATTTACACTTCAAATCCATCCTCTATTGTAGCCGTTTTTCTCTCTACAGCAGATTTCCATAATCTAGCCCTGCAAGAGGGCTGAAACTTCGGCGAAGCACCACGCACAAACCATGCATCGGATCAGGCTGAAATTTGGAGTTTTTGTGGCTCACCCCTGGCCGACCAGGGCCAAGCTGGCTGTTTTTTTATTTGTGGGCCCCACACGTGCTGGACACCTCTAGCACACATGCGTCTGGGCCTTCACCGCTGTCCACGCGTGTGATGATTCTCTGGTTTGTCTCTCTCTTCTCTTTCACCCCAAATCCCTAACCTTAACCCTAAATTACTCAAATCCCCAATTTTATGCCATTTCTTCAACCTTAGGGTTCCACGAATTGAAATTTGTGAACCCCTTGGATTGGGGAATTATTTCTGTGCATGTGTGGATGAACTTACCCTCCTTTGATTATTGTCTGGTCTATAATTTTGATTGATCCAACCCTAGCTTGTGTAGGCCTGGGCCTACATAGATTCCCCTTGATTGAATGGTTGAACTTTCGTGTGGGATATGGAATTTTGTGTAATTGTTTCTAAACTAACGTGATCTAAAGCCTAAAAATCTTGCACATCATATTTGAATTTCATGCCCTCATCAAATTTGGTATCAAAGCACAAGGTTTTTATAGGGGAATGCATTACATGTTTAGGGTTTAGTTTATTTGTGTCCATTATGCATTAAGTAGCATCATATAGACTTGTTTAGAGGTCCATAATTTCTGATATAAGCTACTGAATTTTCTGCTATAAGAAAATCCGCATATCTCTTTGCTGGATTTTTTGTTGACCGATTTTTTGGACAAATAGGTTGCTGGAAATTGAGTAGTATTGTGTCGTTTTCTCCATATAGTCCTATAGGAGCATTTAGTCCTATCTAGGCGCATATAGTCATAATAGAAGGTCCTTAGATTGAGTTAGTAGTTATATGCCCACACATACGGGTCATGGTTTTGGCTTGTACCCTACACTAAACATGGAGCAATTGCAAGAGTCAATGAACAAGCCGACCCAGCAGTTTGAGTCTTTGGGTAAGCGCTTGGAATAACGTATGAACCAATGCTTTGAGCAGTTTAATGTGCGTGTTACCCAACTAGAGACATCCACCCGGGTAAACCCAGCCATTGGGGAAGATGCCCAATCTCGGGCAAATGATCAGAAGGTTAGACCAAGGAATGGAAGTGGCCAAGGAATTGGTCATAGGCAAGGTGTCCGGTATCGGTTACGTATCGGCCGTATCGGCCGATACGTAACGGAAACGGTAATGGCCGATACGCGATACGGGGTCGTATCGGCCGTTACGTTTTTTGGCACCGTGTCGACATACGCCGAGACCCGTATCGACCAGTGGTCACCATGTAATCGGCACGGTAACAGAATCGTCCGATAACGGCTCTATTTTTTGTCTTTTAATGACTTTTTGTTTGCTTTTTTTTCAAAATTCTTGCTTCCAAACCTGCTTTTTCATACCTTCCAATAGTAATTTCGACCAACCTTAGGTGGTTATTTGGGACAAAAACGCGTTATATCACGGATTTGGTTGAATCAAAGCTCGGTGGGCCATTTTCGTAAATTATCAAAAATAGGTATTTATTTTTTTAATATGTTTTATTGTTTTAATCATGCCATATGATGTGTTAATCATAGTAGAACATGATAATGTGCATTTTACAGATTTGGGGTGTCATTTAATATTTTTTTATATTTTTTTCTATTTACACATGAATTTTGACCCTTTTTTTTAAATTCCAAAAATCAATTTTTAAGGGTTGTTTTGTTGTTTTAATCATGTCATATGATGTGTTAATCATAGTAGAACATATTAATGTGCATTTTATAGATTTGGGGTGCCATTTTATATTTTTTTATATTTTTTTCTATTTACGCATTTATTTTGGCCGTTTTTTGAAAATTGAAAAATCATTTTTTAATGATTCTTTTTCTTTGTTTTAATGATGCCATATGATGTGTTAATCATAGTAGAACATGTTAATGTACATTTTACAGATTTGGAGTGCCATTTTATATTTTTTTATATTTTTTTTCTATTTACGCATGAATTTTGGCCGCTTTTTTTGAAAATTCGAAAAATCATTTTTTAATGATTCTTTTGCTGTTTTAATGATGCCATATAATGTGTTAATCATAGTAGAATATGTTGATGTACATTTTACAGATTTGGAGTGCCATTTTATATTTTTTTTCTATTTACGCATGAATTTTGACATTTTTTTTTAAAATTCGAAAAATCAATTTTTAAGGGTTGTTTTGCTATTTTAATCATGCCATATGATGTGTTAATCATAGTAGAACATGTTAATGTGCATTTTACAGAATTGGGGTGCCATTTTATTTTTTTATATTTTTTTCTATTTACGCATGAATTTTGACCATTTTTTTTAAAATTTGAAAAATCAATTTTTAAGGGTTGTTTTGTTGTTTTAATCATGTCATATGATGTGTTAATCATAGTAGAACATATTAATGTGCATTTTACGGATTTGGAGTGCCATTTTATATTTTTTTATATTTTTTTTCTATTTACGCATGAATTTTGACCATTTTTTTTTAAATTCAAAAAATCAATTTTTAAGGGTTGTTTTGCTGTTTTAATCATGTCATATGATGTGTTAATCATAGTAGAACATGTTAATGTGCATTTTACAGATTTGGGGTGCCATTTTATATATTTTTTATATTATTTTTTTATTTACGCATTTATTTTGACCCTTTTTTTGAAAATTCGAAAGATCAATTTTTAATGGTTGTTTTTCTTTGTTTTAATCATGTCATATGATGTGTTAATCATAGTAGAAGTGTAAAACATGTTAATGTGCATTTTACAGATTTGTGGTGTCATTTTATAAATTTTTTTTTGTATTTTCAAATTAGTGACTTTATATTTTTATTTGCTTATATTGAACAGGTTTTGGAGCTTCTTAGGGTTTAGTTAGAACATAAAATTATCTTTATTAACATAGGTCATACACTTATACTCATATCCTAAACCTAAAGAAATGTCAGGTCCGCCAACAACAAGTAAGTGAGGATATTGGATGGCAACATTGTGAGAGGGTTGGTGGTACTAGGCATCAAATGAAGTGCAAGTATTGTGATAGACTAGTGAGTGGAATTACCCGTCTCAAACAACATTTAGCACATCGAAAGGGCCAAGTTGCGCCATGTGTCGAACCGAAAGAGATAATGCTTTTAATGCAAGCTAGTTTGGATGAGTCGAAGGGTAAACGTCTTCTTTGTACAAAAGAAGAAGAAAGATGATATTTTGGATGCAGCTCGATGAGAAGTGTTTGGTCCTGAATATATGGGCGTTCGTGATGAAGATATTATTGATTCTGACGAAGATTCAGATCGGGAATTAACTATAGCTAGGAGAGAGAGCGTGCGTCTAGCTCGTGAAGAGGAAGAACGTCGCCGCATGTTTGGCACGCATGGGTCAGTGCGTGATACGAGGGGGGTGGGAGTGGGAGTGGGACAGGAGTGCAACTGGAAGTGCAACTGCTTCTGCAGGTGGGACTGAGGGGGGGGGTAGGTTTGGTGGGTTACGACGTATGTTTGGGAGCCGACGACAGACATCTTCACGTGATGCCCCTATACGTTTGGATGAAGAAGTAAATGAGCCTAGGAGACCCTCTATTGATCCAATCCTATTTAGGAAAGAATCAACTAAACAAAAAAAAAATAAAACAAATGTGGAGTAGAACTTCCGTTGAGAAATTAGGTAGAGCAGAAAGTTATTTATACATGCCAACATACCTCCTAACGCGGCCAATTCTCCATATTGGCAGGTGGTAATCGATGCAGCAGCAGAAGCAGGTGAAGGAATAAAAGCTCCCACGGCTAAGGAGATTAGGGGGAAATGGACAGATGCAGAGTATGTGGATGTGAAAGCATACGTGGCTACCTTTAAACCTGTATGGCAAGCCAGAGGATGCACGATCATGTGTGATGGTTGGACTGCCCAACCAGGACGTAGCATGATCAACTTCATGGTGTACTGCCACTTAGGAACTATATACCACAAGTCAATTGATGCCTCAGAAGCAACAAAAGATTCTGAATATATTATGGGTCTAATGGATAAAGTTGTGGATGAGATTGGAGAGGAGAATGTAGTGCAGATTGTGACAGATAATGAAGCATCATATAAGCTTGCAGGACATATGTTGATGGATGAGAGAAAACATCTTTTTGGTCACCATGTGTTTGCCCATTGTATCGATCTTATATTGGAAGATATTGGGAAGAAGAAGAATGTTAAGGAAATGGTCGAAAGGGCAAAGGAAGTGACGACGTTTATTTACAACCATAATCAAGTAGTCGCAATAATGAGAAAGTTCACGAAAGGACGAGAGTTGTTGAGTCTGCGGGCGACTAGATTCGCAACAAACTTTATAACATTAGAGAGTTTATTCCAGCATAGGGGAGAGTTGAGTGAGATGTTTGCTTCCCGAGAATGGCTCAACACAAAACATGGGAAGAAGACATCAGGCACACCGGTCGACGTTGTGAAAATATTGGAAGAAGGTTAAAGCGATCCTAAAGGTGATGGAGCCACTAATGAGGGTACTCCGTCTTTTTGAAACCGATGAAGCACCTACCATGGGCTTCCTATATGATGCCATGGATAAGGCAAAGCTTGCAATTCAACGTGATTGTAGAAGCTGGGAGACCTATTGGAAGATGATCGACAGGAAATGGACAAAACAACTTCATCACGATCTTCATGCAGCAGGTTACTACCTAAATCCTAGGTATAGATATGCCCAATCATTTGTTGAGGATGATGAAGTTCGTGTCGGGCTAAAAAATGTGATAAAGAGATTAGAGCCTGACTTAGATTTACAAATAAAGGCGTTGAATGAATTAGATACATTTGGAAATCGCCTTGGTAGCTTTGGAGATGTTCTTGCACAAAGCATGCAGTGTCTAGGTTGCAACCGGCCGAATGGTGGATTAATTTTGAGAGAGTAACGAAGGCTCTCCAAAAAATCGATAAAAGTTTTGAGCCAAACAACATCTTCCTCTAGCTGCGAAAGGAATTGGAGTTGTTTTGCGCTCATTCATTCAAAGAATAGGAATAGATTGCAAATTTAGAACATTAGATAGACTTGTCTTCATGCACTACAATATAAAACTAAGAATGCGACGACATCATAGGAGCATTAATTGCCGATGACGGAGACTATCTTGTCAATAAACTTGGACAATATTTATGATGAGGATGACCCACTTCTACCTTGGTTGGAAACAAGGGAAAAGCAAATTGAAGAGGATAGTGAAGAATTGGAAATTGATGACCCAGAAATACGCAAAGCGCAACAAGAGAGTCGTGTAGATGTGTTGGACCCAGTAAGAGGGGCAGCGTTTATGCCACGTACGGATACGGCTCAAGATCAACAAAAGAGTACGAGCAGTGGTAGCGTGACCGTGTCGGATGATGACGACCCCCCTGCCCCTGGTGCTGGCACTTCTGGTGTTGCTTACCCCCCTATACAGCCGTCTACAGATCGCGATGGCGATGAACATCGACGACGTGGTACACGAGGTCGGACTTACGAGTGTACCGAGTCACGATACAGCCAGCCGGATGAGGGTACATCTAGTGGTGCACGGGGTCCGAGAGGTCCGGAACATCAGCAGGCTCATGGTCTTGGTTATTATGATGGATATTCTTATGGTCAATTGGATTATGATTATGATGGTTATCTCGAGCTGTTCCATCACATTCATGTTGGAGTAGCCCTCCGATCAATATTCATATGATTATAAATATCCAGATCCAAATCCAAGTTACTCATCGCACAGACGCACTCTCAATCTCAAGATTCTCAACACCTGAGTATGGGCACCAAGATGGCTATTCGACGGGCACCTTGGTGGATATCCTTACTCGGGGTCGAGTCGTTGCCTAGTCGGATCGGTCATCGTCTGGTTTCGTTGATCTAGTATTTCCTTCGCACCTTGGATATTATGGATATGCAAAGCACCTACACCTATTGGATGACCTCGGCTGATGGTGACGATGACGATGATGTGGAGGTCGAGCAACCACAAAAAGCGATTTTCATTTTGGTGGTGACTTGTGATTGTGAGTATATATTTGTATTAAGGTAACTAGGTAAGTATTTGAAGAAACTCTCACAAGAAGTATTATTGCAAGAAGCCATGCGATCATGCACACACTTGATTAATCTTTGTCGAACTTGTATTTAAAATAACTCCCCGACAACCAATCAAGTAATCCTTAATCAAGTTGCGGGGAGTATATCGACACTACTAATTTATTTTTTTAATATTCTTGACTTGAGGATGACAAGTTATAGACAGGAATCACAGTCACGTGCCACAGGTATGTTCGAGAAATTCCTCAAAAATAATTGCAAACACCTAATGTAAGATATTTTCATATTACATTCATTCTAATATATCTATCATTGATAGTAGACAATTAGAAAATTAAAAATATGAATTTGTAGTCAAATTTAGGTTATCTGGTTCATAAATTCATCAGACAGTCCGATACAACTTCTCACCAAAGAGTGGACCGTTACACCACCATAACCATGTTCCAATTTATAAATGAATGCATATTTGGAATGCTTAGAATATTCGGATTTAATCCATATTTTTCATATTTTTTGGCAAAAAAAAATTTTTCATACATTACGGGCCGTTACGCCCAGACGCATACGCATTACGCCCCCGTATCCGTATCGGTTTTGGAGGTCACCGTTACGCCAACCGATACCGATACGGGACACCTTGGTCATAGGTGCGCACCCGTGCACCCACCCCACGAGGGACATCATGAACAATATGACCCAGATGCGCAACTCTTCAAGAGAGTTAGAGTAGATGCCCCTATGTTTGATGAACATTTGGACCCTAAAGCCTTTTTAGACTGGCTGGCGGATATGGACCACTATTTTGAGTGGTATGACATGTCAGATGATCGTCAAGTCCGATTCGCCAAGATGAAGCTTGTGGGCCAAGAAAAGAGGTTTTGGGCTATTGTAGAGCGAAAGAAAGAAAGAGCGAGGCAGCTCCCAATAGTCCATTGGGGAGAAATGAAAGAAATACGTAAGGAGAAGTACCTCCCTTTCTCTTATCGCTTACGGTTGATTGAGGAATAGCAATCTCTTCGACAAGGTTTCATGAGCGTGGTGGAATACATTGAGAAGTTCGAAGAGTACTTAACCAGGTGTGAAGTTGATGAGGATCCCGTACTCACAATTGCTCGATTTAAAACTGGCCTCCGTATTGACATTAGGAGAGAATTGTTCGCCAAAGACAAACACTATTGAACAGTTGTATCAAGTAGTGTTAGAGGTCGAGCAATACCTCAAAACGCATGTGGGAAGGTGGTTTGATTTTTACGATTCTAGTACTAAGGTCAACCCTTTTGGGGCTAAGCCTAGCACTGGATACCAAAACAAACCTTCCAGCAGTTTTCAGGCCAGGCCCAAGGATGATAAGGGTAAAGAGGTCATCGGGTCTAGCTCGCGTAAGAGTGGAGCAACTAGGTGTTTTAGGTGTCAAGGGTTTGGTCACTTTGCCCACCAATGTGGCACGAGAGAGGGCACCAAGGTGTTCCTTATTGATGGCCAAGTAGAAGTGCACCCAGAAAGTGACGGTAAGGAGGAAGAATATGAACCAGTAGAAGCCCTTAGTGATGAGGAAGAGGGAGCGCAAGAGTCTGCGACCCTTGCAGTTGTGCATCGCGCCTTTACACAAGCAAATAATACCAATAGTTGGCGCTGTTGTTTTTTTCCTATTCAGTTTGGGTCATATAAAGCCACATTTTGGTGTAATATTGTTCCTAGGAAGCCTATTGATCTTGTCCCTATGTCACTATCCCATAGGCCATCAGAGTCTACAGAGTCCCTTGTGCATCACATTCATTCATGGCATCAAGAAATCAGGTAGAAGATCATAACTAGTAATGAACATTACACACTTTCTGCAGACCAACATAAACATTTCAAGGAATTCAATGTAAGGGACTGATGGTCCACATCAGGCCAGAGCGGTACCCTCAGGGAGCCGTTCGTAAATAACACGTGCGTAGCGCTGGACCATTCAAAATTATAAAACGAAACGGTCTCAATGCGTATGTAGTAGATCTTCCACCCTCCATGGGAATTAGTTCAACATTCAATGTGGAGGATCTAGTTACATTTTAGGGGGCCACTAATGCATTGTCCAGTCTTTCGCCTAACCATCCTGATTCCCCAGACTTTTCCCTTGATCCATGGCCCTTTCCCGACCCATCTTCCCAGCCTTTACCTCCCATACCTACCCTTTCCGACCCATCGTCCCAGCCTCTACCTCCCATACCTACCTCTACCTCATATACCTACCCTTTCCACACCCAGACAGGAGATAGAGGATATTCTGGACCATCAGATAATATTCACGTTAGACGGCGGATTTCAAAAGTACCTGGTTAAGTGGCAGTCACGCCCAGCTTCAGACAGTACGTGACTCACTGAGGAGCTTCAGAGACTTGATCCTTACATCTTAGGAGGTTTTTTTATTTGTGCCCCACACACATGCAGGACACCTCCAGCGCACATGCGTCTAGGCCTTCACCACTGTCCACGCGTGTGACGCTTCTCTGGTTCGTCTCTCTCTTCTCTTTCACCCCTCTTTCACCCCAAATCCCTAACCTTAACCCTAAATTACTCAAATCCCTAATTTTATGCCCTTTCTTCAACCTTAGGGTTCCCCGAATTGAAATCTATGAACCCCTTGGATTGGGGAATCATTTCTGTGCATGTGTGGATGAACTTACCCTCCTTTGATTATTATTTAGTCTATAATTTTGATTGATCCAACCCTAGCTTGTGTAGGCCTGGGCCTGCATAGATTCCCCTTGATTGAATGCTTGGACTTTTGTGTGGGATATGGAATTTTGTGTAATTGTTTTTGAACTAACGTGATCTAAAGCCTGAAAATCTTGCACATCATATTTGAATTTCATGTCCTGCATCAAAGGGCCATTGTAGTGTATGGAATTCAACACGTTCCCGTTGTTGTATCAAAGCAGACTGCCTAAGACCATTTCAAACCATCGGCCAATAGTGTTGCAAGTGCCCACCGATAATTGGGGTCCAAAACCCTTCTAGTTCGAATCAGCACGGGTTAAGATTGATGGGTTTAAGGAATTGATTGCGAAATGGTGGACCTCCTTGGAGATTGAAGGTTTTGCAAGGTTTCGTTTATGCAAAAAAACACAAGCTTCTGAAAGAGAAGTTAAAGATTTGGAAAAAAAAAAAAAGAGGTCATTGGGGCTCAAGAGGCAGAATTTGATGAAATGGCTTCGATTATCCAGGATTTAGATTTAAGGGAGGAATCTGGCAACTTGTTGAAAGAAGACCAGGACAAGAGGGTTGCGTTGCAAGCCAAGTATGCCGTGCAGACTAAGGAAGAAGAGATTAGGTGGAGACAACATTTGAGAGTAACATGGTTAAAAGCGGGTGATAAAAATACTCAGTTTTTCCACAGTATTGCGAGTGCCCATGCCAGATGCAACTGTATCAACTCTTTAGTTGTGAATGGTGAGAGAACTATGGCTAGGGACAAGATTTGTGAAGTTATTCTTTCCTTTTATAAATCTTCTCTCCAACGATAGGCGGAATTGACCGTGTCTCGATTTTCTTCCTTTCAAGAGGATCTCGGAAGAGCAGGCCGCCTCGCTTGAGGTCCAATGTTCTTTAGAAGAAGTGTAGGCAACTATCAATTCGTTTGGTAGCAATAAAGCCCCGGGTCCAAATGGCTTCCCCATAGCTTTCTTTTAAAAAAATGGCATGTCCTTCATAAAAAAATGGCATGTCCTTCATAAAGATGTCATGGATTTCATTGCAAAATTCTTCGAGCATAGCAGGCTATCGGTGGAAATGGGGTCCTCTTTCATTGTTCTTATCCCCAAGCTGGAAGGAGCAAAACAATTGTCAGATTTTCATCCAATGAGCTTGCTAGGGGGTCCATACAAAATTCTTGCGAATATTCTTGCGTTACGGTTCCGGAATGTGCTCTCTAAAGTTATCTCAGCTTATCATGGGGCCTTCGTGAAGGGTCCGCAGATTTTGGATACGGCTCTTATCGCTCACAAATGCATCAACTCCAAATTTAGGCAAAAGAAGAGTGGATTGGTTTGCAAGCTTGATCTTCATAAGGTGTACGATCATGTAAAATGAGATTTCTTAGACTACATGCTAGACAGGATGGGATTCAGGCAGTAGTGGAGAGGATGGATGCAGTCTTGTGTGTGCAATCAGGTTTCTTTTCCGTTTTGGTGAATGGCTCGCCAAAAGGATTCTTCAAGGCCTCTAGAGGTCTAAGGCATGGTGACCCCTTCTCTCCCTATCTTTTTGTTGTGGCTAGCGAGGCGCTCAGTAGAATGCTCGTTAGGGGGGAGGAGAAAGGTATTGTTAGCAGTTTCCAGGTGGCGGATGGGGGCCCTATTATTAGCCATCTTCAATATGCAGATGATACTATTCTGTTTTGTAATGCAGACGTGATTGTGGTGGCTAGCCTGCGTAAAATTTTAGTTTGTTTCGAAGCAGTGTCCAAGCTTAAGGTTAATGTGGCAAAAAGGGAAATGTTGGGTATTCATGTCTCTAAGCAGGAGTTAGCAAGATATGAAGCGGTAATGGGATGTAAGACGGGCTTTATTCCCTCTTCGTACCTTGGGTTGCCTCTTTGCATTGGGAAACCTGGAAAGAATTGAAAGGAAGCTAGCAGCTTGGAAATGTAGATATATGTCATTGGGGGCTAGATTGTCTCTCTTAAGTTCAATTCTTTCAAACATGCCGGTGTATTTTGTCTCTGTTTAAATGATCAATTTCGGTGCTCAATAGGCTTGATAAAATTAGGGATTTCTTGTGGAAAGGGGTGTAGGATGGTCAGAAGTTTCATCTTCTTAAGTGGAAGGATGTTTGCAAGTCAGAGATCGAAGGAGGGGTAGGAATTAGGGGCTTGGGTCTAATGAACACCGATCTTTTAGGTAAATGGATTTGGAGATTCGAATCCGAGTCGGAAAGCTTGTGGAGGGAGGTCATTGCTAGTAAGTATGGTGTTCAAGATGGTGGTTGGTTTGCGAAACGCTCCTCCCTTTATCGAGCTTTGGGTATTTGGAAGGCTATAGTGTCTTCAGATCATTTGGTGCGTGAAGGTTTGTCTTTTGCTTTGGGCAGGGGGATCGCATTCGTTTCTGGGTGGATGTGGTGAGGTAGGGCGCTTCAAGACTCTTTCTCAACCTTGGAAAATCTAGCCCATGATCACCTTATCCAAGTCTCGCAATGTTGTTCTGTTTCCAGTGGTGTTATGGTGTGGTGTTCCCCATGTCGTAGGAGCTTGTCAGATGAAGAAGTCGTAGAGTTTATTCGTTTGTTGGATCACCTCAAGAATGATTTGTCATCTCCTGGGGAGGACTCTTTGTTTTGGAAATGGAACAAATCTAGGAGGTTTACTGTAGCGACTTTCTTTGAGTCCATCTCTCATGACCTTGGCTTTCAAAGTCCCTCCCATCCCTATCTCCATGGGCACTATGTGGCCCCTCCTCGGATAGCAACTTTTGTTTAGCTGGTTGGTCGTATGAGAATCCTCTCTATCGATAACTTACGACAGAGGTCTCTAGTCCTTCCGAATATATGCTTGATGTGTATGAAAGATGCAAAATCTACTAATCACGTATTCATTCATTGAGCTTTCGTTCGAGAAGTGTGGAACTTCTTCCCTGTTGAATCAAACATGGCTTAGGTTATGTTGGAGTTGGTGCAGGAATTTATTTGGGCTTGGCATGGAGGAGGAAGTGGGAAGGCAAAGAAAGTCATATGGAGGCATATTGCTATGGCAGTCTTTTAGGCGATTTGGAAAGAAAGAAATGAGCGATGTTTTCGAAACGGGAGGTCTTCAGTTCGCAGGGTGATTAATGTAGTGGTGGAGCTTGTTAAGGGTTGGGCGCCTTACGCTCTGCCAGCTATGGCTGTTTGATTTCCTTTTCGTTTAGTTCCCTTTGCCCTGTATTCTTTTCATGTCTTTCGGCAGGCTTTTAATAAATTTTGTTCTCTCGAAAACAAAACAAAAAAAAAAAAAAAAAAAAAAAAACACATTCATCACAAGTTCATTAGGGTCCACCGACTATAAAAATTGGAAGCCCCAAAAATCAAGACGATCCAAACCATCACATAAACAAGATCGAACACACACACATATGGCATTTTGGGTAATTTATCAACTAGGAAACAAACTGAGAGCAACACAAGCACAAAAGGTGACAACAATAATACCAGGCCCATTTACAAGCATGCGGGCAAATCTTTTGTGATCTCAATAGTACGGAAAATAAATGATAGGAAGAAACTTGCCTTCACAATCAGATCATCAATGACTACTTCATCCATGGGGGAACCAAAGGAGATATTAAGTAAACGCTTTCCCTCTGACACAAATAAGAAGTCTTGGAGTGGTAAGCCATAGCCAATAGTAAACGATGTTCTCCAGCCACCAAACATTGGATACCGAGGTTCAATTTCCAGTTCAGTCTGCAAATAAAGATATATTTCAGGTGAAACGTACAGATAGCACTACCAAATATCTCACTTTACTGTGCAACCTCTCTCCCTCTACCAAGAATTATTCCTCACGCATACATTAAAGTAACGAGGAATTATTGGGTTTTGTACATCAGGACATGCCCAGTTTGTACAATTGGGGCCCCTAGTTCTGTATCCAGACAATTAATATGATACGCCCACCAGGGAAGGGGATGCCTGTTGAAATCCCCCGAGGCCTTTTTCATACAGTTGTTCCATCTTCTCTTAAACATCTATTCTAGTCCACAGATTGAAGGGTTATAATCTTGTAATCAGGGAGCTTTTGAGGAATCCCACATCCACAAGCATCACTGATCAGATCAAAGGCTGGATGGTCGGACCATAGGCTCCACTCTATAGAATAAGACATCAGGATTCAGGGCACTTCATGTTCTGATGCATCAAGACCCAATAGTTCCTCTTAATTAAAAGAGCTCACGGTGGCCAGAATCTCCATGAATTAAACATTGTCACCTTTCTGGAATCACCCCATAAATGTGATGTAGAAACATTGCCGATTTCATCTCTGTAATAAACAGAATGAGCTCTCGGTGGCAATCTTGCAATCAAATGCCTAAAAGATGATGCCCCTCTTACAGAAGGTCTAGCTTGATACTCGATTCTGCAATATGAGAGGAGAATGAGATAAAGAGTACTGATCAGTTCCATAATGGTTCGAAAGTACTGGTGCAAGAAGAGATTGAACAAAGAAATGAACCTGGAAAATCCCCCTTTGTTGCGAGCACCTCCATGGACAAGGTTGTAATGCTCTGTGATTTGCACATTGCCCCAATGTGAAATTTCTATGTCTCGTATCAACTCCTGTGCCACTGCAAAAGGTCGATTATTCTCGAAATGAATAACTACAGGGTTGTATGAGAAGGGAGGAAGACTCTCATATGGCCCATATTTTATCTCTGAATCTACAAGCTTGGTATTCTGAAGTTTCGTGTATGATTCAACTCTTGCACTAGGTAATCGAACACTGAGTGATTGGACTGTAACTTGATAAGGAGAAAGATAGACAGCACTGTCCTGGAACAAGACGAGCTGCATATCAACTTGAGTTATCTCCTCTGGGAATGGCTCTAGAGAATGGGTAAATACTGCCAACACATCCAGGGATAAACTTTCACTCTTCCCCAATCCCTTGAGTAAAGACACTGAATAGACTGTCAAATTTGGGGGCATTCCTCCAGGCTGAACAGCTTCAACAGGGAGATTGACAATAGAACCTTTTGTTTTTCCTTTTCCTTCATTACATGATGCTGACAAATATGCCAAGTTTTTTGCCTGGAAATCAGGAATGGACAATAAAACATCTGACACCACACGAGGTCCCTCGTTCACCACCTATAAAAATAGAACCAAATAAACAAACAAAATAAATTAAAAGTAACCAGTTAGAATCTAGAAAAGCAAATGGCCACACAGAACAAATTCCCAAGAAGTGCAGATCACTTAATCTTCAAGATACACTAACTAGAATCTAGATAAGTAAATGGCCGTGCAGAACAAATTGACAAGTGAAGATCACTTCATCCTCAAGGTTCATAAGACAGTGCACCATTAACACGAAAAATTTTCTTGATGGAAAATTCGCCTAATGAGTAAGCTATGCAATTGAAGATGTCATAAGCTGAAATTTGTATTTACTTAGTTCTAAAACGTAAAGTGGAGGTGCATTGGATGTTTATGCACTGCCTTCGGAAATGAAGCCACACCAATAGAGTGCTCTACAGTACTTAAGATGAATCAATAATAACGAACACATGGGCTCAATCTTTACGTCTACCTCATCGCCCTGAGAAGTGAGAACACAACCTTCTCATAGAGGCCCCAAACAGCTCAGACGCAATCTTTAATTCTAGAACACCTTGGTTTTATACAAATCAAAGTTAATATTGTGAAAAGTAGAAAAGAATGGTAAGGACAGCCTGAGAGCAGGAGAAAAAATCTTTTTAAAAATATATATATAAATAAATAAATAAATAAATATAAAAAAACAAAGACAGAAGAAGAAGAGGAAATGTGGTGCAAATGACCACACATTCAAAAGTGATCAAGCAAAAAAGTACCGACGCATTGCTAAAAGCATGTAGAATATTTCAAACTTTTGAAAACTCAACGAGGAATATATATGAAGGGGAAAACTTCTACCAGAGGACTTTTGAGTGTATCAACAGTAATGTGGTTTGTGGACTGTTGTGGCTCCAACAACAACAACAGCAAAATAGAAAGACCCTGCAATGGCTATATCCTCATCACACTGCAGTGGATCAATCCCTTCAGAACTCAAAAGTGAGAAGTTGAAAGCCCATAAAAGCAGCAAAAACTAATACATAAATGCAGATCAAACAGAATATTAACGGAGCTGAACCCAGACACTCCTAAGCAAAGGAGGCATCTCTTCCACTCCTCCCAAGGGCCTGGGGTGACATTTTGATCATTCACTGAGCACTGACTTCATCAATTTGAGAAATTAAAAATCAGCATGTTCCAAGGCCTACTCAAAGTTCTAACTTATAGCATGTGATCACTCTCCTTCCGTCAGTTTCAAATGGATCATTCTGAAGGCTGTCTGAGTTCAGGAACACTTGAGGTCTGTCGCCACTTGGCCATAGGTCATACTAACTTTTAGAATGCACCCTATTCATCCTAGATGAATCTGCACAGAAGTTTTATCCAGTTTGGTAACGATCGTTAGCTTAGTGGAGATTTGATCAAGATAATTGCGCAGGGGGTATGAATCTGTCAAAGGCTTCAACAAGCCTCTGATCTTTTAAATTCCAGAAAACTGATGCCCCTTTGAAATAGGTTCCAACCACGCAATATCACTCATCACACTGCAGTGAACCAATTCCTCCTCAAACTTGAAAGTAAGAAATCGTCAAGCTAAAACAGCATCACAGTACTAGTGCCTAGTGAACCTCTGCCATTTCGAATCAAACTTGAGGCATAGTGACTTCCACAGGTCGTGTCCAGGTGCACCCATACCCAGACAGATCAGGCCCTGGGTCCTGTTCGATCAGGTCCCATGGGGTCCAGATACTACATTTGAAATCATAAAACTAGAACCGACCAGGTTCGGGTACTCATCACTTACTACCCATCAGGTCTTTGGAGGTTGGCTACAGGTAGGGTCTAAGTTCTGGTTTACTGTTTGGGTTCAGATTGTTTACTACCTTGCATTGTTGTCAAATGCGATCGCATATGCGCATACTGTTGATCAAATCGCATATGCCATGATGGCATATGCGATCCTGGCAAATATGCCATGGCATTCTTTTATATGCGACCAATATGCGATCGCATATGTGAGTATGCAATCGCATACTGCATATACGATCGTATATTTTCCAATAGCCAAGAGAGGAAGAAATTTTTTTTATTTTTTCAATTTGGAGAACTTTTGCCTATAAATATGTACTCATTTCCCCTCCACTTTCACTATTCTTTACTCCAAAGCTCTAAATCTCTTGCTCTTTCTCTCTTACACCTCTCTCTCTTACTCTAATCTCTCTACAATTATTTCAATT
This sequence comes from Magnolia changhungtana, assembly GCA_030180095.1. Taxonomy (NCBI): domain Eukaryota; kingdom Viridiplantae; phylum Streptophyta; class Magnoliopsida; order Magnoliales; family Magnoliaceae; genus Magnolia; species Magnolia changhungtana. Next base: position 773,938 of record JASAUF010000172.1, read on the forward strand.
ATGTTTATTTTTTGTATTTTATAAGTTGTGCTTACTTTTTATAAATTAAGTTGTAAGTTATAACTTGTAAGTTGTTTCAAGTTATCCATTTATCAGTAAAATTTCTTTGTTCGAAGTTTATAATAATTAGTTATCTTTTAATGTAGCTTGTTGATTGTTTTGTTAAAATTTATATAATATAATATAAGTAATTAAATATATCACTTAATGAAACATTCAAACTATAATGAAATAAGTAAAATAACCCAATCCAATCATGTGTACTAATTAGACAAGTTTTTCCTCTTCTTTTTTTTTAAAGAAATTTTTTATTTATTATTATTTTTTTTAAAAAAAAAAAAAATTTTATTATTTTCAAAAAAAATATGCCATGGCATATGCGATTGTGCGATCACATATGCGAACAGCATATGCTGATCGCATATGCGATATGACAAGATTGCTACCTTGCATTGATATGATCATACATAAGTTTTCATTTTGAATCATTTCACATCTACAGATACTAAAAGTATATGGACAGGTCTGATTTACATGCGACACTGCCCATATGATTTTGAATAATGGATGTACCGTATTCTGGTGCAACAAAAGCTCTCCCATATCATCTCCCCTAAACAGTGAAGATAATTAGAACTGCTGTGATTGAGGTCTGCTGGTCCTATGCTCATGCGCGATTATGCATGTAGCCCTAATCACTTAAATGCCAGTGCATGTGCCACATGGCAGACGTGTGAAATCCAATGGCTCCATAAGGGGGGCCACAACTAGGGCTGTACACGAGCCAAGCTAGCTCGAAAAGCTCGCTCAGTTTTGGCTCGATATAGCTCGACTTGACTCAACTCGAACCGAACAATGACTCGAGGCGAACCAAGCTTCATATGACTCGGCTCATTTTAAAAACATTCAAACATAGTAGAGCTTAACTTGACTCGACTCGAATATATATATATATATATATATATATATATATATATATATATATATATATATATATATATATATATATATATATATAAAATCAAAACTTAAACCATAGCCTACCCGTCCGTCCCTTTCTTGCCCTTTCCTTCCTTACCTAACCCGTTGCGCTTGAGCTCTCTCTCTCTCTCTCTCTCTCTCTCTCTCTCTCTCTCTCTCTCTCTCTCTCTCTCTGTACCAACAACAAGGTACCCTCTATAGCTCTATCTAATATATATATATATATATATATATATATATAGAATATTTGATTCGAGGGTTGGGTCAGTTGGGTCAGGTTGCTGGGTTGTGCCAGGTGCGGGTTGGGTCCGGTTGGGAGCAGACTTGACTCAACTCGAGGTAAACTTGCATCGACTCGAAAGGTTTGGCAAACAAGCCAAGCTCCAATAGTAAGCTCGAGCTCGAACTCAAGGAGAGCACGAACGAGCCAAGCCAAGCCAAGCTTGTCCCACCTTGACTTGACTCGGCTCGATGTACAGCCCTAGCCACAACCTGTAGATACTATGGCCCGAAATTCAGGTCAGTCCACTCAGGTAGACCACAGTGCATGAAACAAATGGATCGATAACAGAAGCTTTTTCTAGCCATTCATTTTATTTATTAATGGCACAGACCAGATAAGTAAATGTGCCACATTTTTCGGCTAGGGAATCTAAACAGCGTATCCCGCATGATGTACACTGCTCAGATATTACACATGTGAGTCACAATAGCATGTACAATGGCATGCAATACACACAAGTTAAAGCCAAGTACCCAATGGGTATCGGTGACCCAACCCGACCTGATTTTTTAACTGGGTCTATTATGATGGAACAGACCCAACCCGATTTTCAAAACGAATGTGAAAAAAATTACCCAGATCCATTTAAAAAGCAATATTTTTTTTAATAGCAAGGAAAAGGAATAGCCACACACCTTTAGTGTTGAAGAGACACGTACAACATGTGAAGTCAAATCAATCTGCAGGAAAAAAAAAAAAATGGGTCATGGTCAATTGCAATAACAACAATCAAGAATGACTCCAGAAACTTACTAAAGAAAAGAGAGATCACATGGATGCAAATGCATGATGGTTTAAAATGTGTCCAAATTCGTATATAGTGCTTAATGTGGTCAAAAATAGGCCTTTGAATCGTGGCAACCAATGATCAATGTATCAGTCATATCAGCCAATGCTATCAATATTGCACCTATGCAATACGAAACTCAGGGGTCTTTGCGAAATCCCCCATATCATGCGATATATCGCATGTATCACAATATATCGATCATCTCCAAAAGCCATTTTATGTCAGATTTTTGGGGGATCTGTTCCTAAGCGTGTTTTAACAACTCTACTCTAGTTGTTTTGCATCAAAACACAATTTTGGCGGAAAAATCACTACCCGAGATAGGAATTAAGCACAAGGTATGCAAAATTGGTTATGTAACGGCCGATACATAACGGTAACGGTTGGTACTGTTACGCAATGGTTACCTCTATTTCCCTCACCCCTCTCACTTTTTGTTCTTTTTTTTAAACAAAACCCAAACGTCCAATTGACAAGGGGAGACTGTCAAAATTTTGATAGCCATCTACCCTCCAAAATCTAGCCCCAATTACAGCCTATTAAAGTCCCCAAAATCTCAACCCTATTACAGCCCATTAAAAGCCCCAAAAACCAGTCCTATTCCTGTCCAAATCTAGCCCAATTATGGTTCATTAAAAGCCCTATTCCAGCCCATTAAAAGCTTCAAAAACCAGCCATGTTCTAATCCAATTAGGCCCCTATCCCAGCCTATTAGAAGTCCAAAATCCAAACTATTAACCATCCAAATCTAGCCTTCTTTCAACCCATTAAAGCCTAGAATCACAGCCCATTAACAATTTTATGTTCTAATCCAGAAATTGCGCCATATTTTGTCCATTACTTTGCCGTCGTCACACCCCTGATACGATGTCTACCAATAGTGGTCACATTGATTCGTCCTAAATGGTTACCTTATGGATCCTCGAAAAAGCTCCATCATCACAATGTGGGGCTGGTCAAAATCATTATATATAAAAATAGTGCTAAAGCTTATGTTTTAGATCACCCACTAGATTTACCCATCGGCCATCTTTCAACGTAGAAGATCTTTCCATCTATCATGGGCATCATCTTAATGATGATATCAAGAATAAGTTGTCATACTTCCGACCATTTTGCCACCTACAGATATGATTATTGACGTTCTCGACAACCAGATCGTCTCCACGGACGAAGGTGGTTACCAAAAGTTTCTCGACCGTTGGCAAGGAAGGCCTCTCCAACACTACATGAATCACAGCTACAAACTTCCAGTGCTTGAATCCTAACCCTCTATGAGCAATATCAAGCCATTAACTGGCCGGAATTGAGTTCTTTCACACTAGGGAGGCTGAACTGCGCCCAAGATCCATAGGTCAGGCCTAAGCCCGTTAAGCCCAAGCCCCATAGCTAGCCCATCAATAAGGACACCCAAGCCCCCTATTCCAGGAGCTAGCTATGCAACAATCAATCAGTCATATCTTCTTAAATTCATTCTTATCACTTAAGCATCTTTTTATTACTTTCTATTTTTGTAATAAGTCATTGGTTGTCAATGACATTTGAGCCTACATTCTGTGTAGGTCTAAGAAGCCTATTTAAAGGCCTTACATGAATAGTCTCAAGGCACCCTTGAATTAAATAAAATTCCTGAATTTTTTTCTACTTTGATTGAAGGTACCTACACTTAGGCGGATCCTTCCCATCAGCCGGCTGCTCCAAAAAATAATAATAATAATAATAATAATAAGAAATGACAAAAACCATATTTTCATTTCCAATAATTTCTTAGAAATGACAACTACTGGGTTATGCTCATAAATCATTCTCGGTTTTGCCAATGGGCATTTGTTGGCATGTATTACTTAAGTGTGATGATTTTTTTTGGTTTCGCTATTTAAGCCTCTGTTGAACATAATTGAGCCATTCATCGACAAAATACTTAATGCGGGAGCATTTTCACACCGGGATCGAGTGGGGTGGCCTGTGAGATGCAGGGGCACACTCGGGGTGGGCAGCCTGTGTGAGGCAGGTGGCTCGTGAGATGCGGGCCCCACCCGTGTGACTCGGGTGGCTTGTGTGAGGCGGTACCCATGTGATTTGGGGCCCACGAGGGGGGTTCGACCGAGGGCCTAACCCATGAGACATGGGGCCTGGGCAATAAAATAAAGGGATTAATTCGCCATACTCTAACAGTTCGAGCTTTTAGAGCAAGTGGTTAATTGTACTACATCAAATTAGTATCAGAGCGGGAGGTCTCGTGTTCGAGACTCCTCACCGGGGGTGATTAATGCGGGGGCATTTTCACACCGGGCTCGAGTGGGGTGGCCTATGAGATGCAGGGACACACTCGGGGTGAGCGGCCTGTGTGAGGCAGGTGGCTCGTGAGATGCGGGCCCCACCCGTGTGACTTGGGTGGCTCGTGTGAGGCGGTACCCATGTGATTTGGGGCCCACGAGGGGGGTTCGACCGAGGGCCTAACCCATGAGACATGGGGCCTGGGCAATGAGATAAAGGGATTAATTCGCCGTACTCTAACAGTTTGAGCTTTTAGAGCAAGTGGTTAATTGTCCTATATCAATACTAAAAGAAAGAAATCTTGGAAATAGCATTCTCAAGGAAACAACATTTCCTCACTTTCTTCCCTAAATCATATATACACTACGGGCCTATTTTGATTGAGGTTGAAAGTAAACTAGTAGAAGCATTTAGTTTATGTCGACAAGATATTTTTAAGACTTCTCTTTAGCAAAATAAACAAGTGCAGAAGGTTCTCTTCCCCTAGCACTGATGTCATTTTTTTTTGGGTAAAATAATTGGGTGTTGATGTCAATTTACCATCTGCTAATGTCAAACTTTTGCTTTCCCTTGTATTCCCCTAGTTTACCCCCAAACCAAACATGCCCTAAAGGGAAAAAATGAGAATTGTGACAATCCATCCACATGCACACAAGGCATCCACATAGCATAAATGTACCTCAACTTAACCTGTCCAAATTGTAGGCCCTACTATAGATGGATCATTTAGCAAAAATCACAATGATTGGACAAAAGTGTCAAGAAGGGGTGTAAATGGGCCACGTTCAAGTCAAGTATAGGAGTGCCCATACCCATGCCGGGCCTGAAATGGGCACCCATACCTGTACCTTCTTAGTTGTTACCATTGTTGTCGAATCATATATGCGATCATGTGCGATCGCATATGCCTATGCACATATGCGATCGCGTTTTTTTTTTAAAAAAAAATTAAAAATATATATATATATATTAGGGAAATTTTCAAAAAATTGTAAAAAAATATAAGAAACTGAGGAGAACTTTTCTAAGTTAATAGATAACTAATTTTATATATTTAAAATACATATGAGAGATATAAAATCAATTAAACAATGAATTAAACATCAAGTCATCCACATTTAACAATATAGTTAACAAGAAGTAACAACAAAATCAACAAGCTATTTATTTATTATGGTAGAAAATCAACAAGCTATCTTCCTTGAAACTTAAAAGTGCTTGAATCTTATCTTCCAACTTCCAAGAGAGAGGGAATGTGAGAGAGAGAGAGAGAGAGAGAGAGAGAGAGAGAGAGATCACTTGAAAGTAGGAAATACAAGAGAGAGGGAGATTAAGACCACTTGTAATTAATAAATGTAAGAGAAAAATAGAGTAAGAGAGTTTTGGAGTGAGAATATTGCAAATGGAGGAGATTTAGAAGCCTTTTTATAGACAATGTTATTTTTTTGCAAAAAAATAAAAATAAAAATAAAAATTCAATGTGCCATGGCCAATATACGATCGCATATGCTATATGCAATCACATATTTTCGCATATGCAACATATGCGAATGCATATGTGCCAAATCGCATATGCGATCTGCATATGGATATGCGCATATGTGATCGCACATGACAACAATGGTTGTTACTTGTTAGTGAACCCACTACGGCATCGGGTGCCCATTTATGATTTGATATTTGAAGGGAAAGAAAAACACACATACACACACCATTAACTCAAAAGATTAAATTTTACTGCAAAAATAAAAGAAAAATACTATTTTTTTCTTCAAAAAACATAAAATATAACTCTTATAGCATGTCATTTTGGATTTTATTTTTTTTTTTAAATCATGTTTTTTTAAAAAAAAAAATCCATCACATGATTAAAAGCTAAAAATTGTCATACTGAAATTGTATACTTTACAAGTAATTAAAATATAAACCATCCAAATTGTGGGCCCCATATTACATGTAGAATGAATCAAAAGTTAAGCTTGTTTGATTATTGATTTATCAGATTGGTGGATGCTTTTTGGACAATTAAAAGTGAAAAACATCCAATGGTCCTATTTCAAAAAACAAGTGTCTACGAATCTAAGGTTTGTTCAACCAGCCTAATTTTGGGACTGTTACTTACGACAATGATTTCCACAATTGGTTTATTTGAGATATTGTTTGCAACATGTAAAATTTCTAAGCGCATGCATGTTGGGCACCATACACAGCCCAAATATCAAATAACTCCCTATTTTATTACGAATCTTGATTTGGTATGTAAATTCTACATAGAGATTTTTTATTTGGTATATAAATTCTACACAAGGCCTACACACCTGGCACTTGTTCCACTGGTCATCTCACTTCCAATGGGCCACATGTCTGTCAAAATAAATGGGCCACATGCCTGTCAAAATAGATAGTCAGTAGGTTTGATCTAAATGGTCCACCATTTTAATACATGGAATATATATAATTTATTATTTGTTTATTTATATATAATATCGTTTGGGTGGGGTTTGGGTACCCATTTATTAATTGGGCAAAGAAAAAATACTCAAACCCACACGCACACCTGTTTAGCCACACCCATACCCATTTAGCTACACCTACACCCACACCCAGCCCTGTTGGGCCTCTTCCAAACTATGATCAGCCATAGCACAAAAATTGCACCAATAAACAATATCCTATCCAATCAGTGAAACCTTGCTATTTAGCATTGGTCATTTGTATTATTAATCATCCATTCATTTAAAGACCAACAATTGGACAATTAGGATCATCCAGCTGATTCAAGCTTTGGGCAATGGGCTTCTCCATTATGGATGTTCATTTGATGGGTAGAAATCATATGGTAAGTAGAGTCAAGAGTCAAAATCATTACTCATTCCACGTGCGTATGCATCAATACAAGAGTCAAAATCATTACTCATTCCACGTTCGTATGCATCTATACATATATATATGATATCATATGGCACCAATTGGTAGCTCGTGGAGCCTTGTCCATAGTTATTACGTGATTAGATGTCTTGGAGTCCTGAGTTAGTAGGTGTCTAGGTAGTCTATCTTTATCTTAATTGGTTATTGTTAGTGGAGGACATCTTTGACTGGAGATTGCTAGAAGATCTATTGGAGAGAGAGAGAGAGAGAGAGAGAGAGAGAGAGAGAGAGGGAGGGAGGTGATCTGTGATATATAAACTCATGTAAAATCTCTTTTGATAATAGTAAGTAAAAAAGTCTAGTCTTTTTAGGCGATCGGTTCCCCTTCAAGTGAACCTATTCATCTCTTCTCTCTCCTTTCTATTCCCTATTCTCGAATTGCAGGAGATAACCTCCCGATCTACACCTCTAGGCAGTTGGCTCCCCTTCAAGTGAATCTATTCTTCTCTTCTCTCTCTCTCTTTTCCCTTCGCTGATCTTGAATATAAGGAGATAAACTCCCGATCCACACCGTTGATACGTACAGGTAAGTATCAGTATGCCAATATGTCTGCATATACATATATGCATGTATATGTGTAACACTACAAATGCTGAATAAGAACAGATCAATATCACTTCGCTTAGAGCGTTACGGATCGAAGCTTCTCGGAAGGAGCTCCGAAACGATGTGATCAAACGGAAAGAAACCCTAGAAACAAGAAAGCAAAGTAACAAGAAACGACGCTGCTGCTGCTGCTACTATTTCAGCCAAAAAGAAACAGGAAATAAAATGCGAGAGAGAGAGAGAGAGTAGGATTTTTGGACGTACACGTCGATCTAGCTTGGAGATGATGAGGTCGGAGAAAACAGATGTCGAGAGAATCGCGATCAAGGCGAGAATGAGAGCGAATCGAGATCCCATTTCTCCCGTCTCTCAGTCTGGTGCTACGCAGGCGAAGAAATAAGAACTGTGTCCGTTGAAGACGAGACGACTGCTGGCTTTCGCACCAGCGAGGGTTTAAAGACGATGCTTCCAATGTATGCACGGTTCGTACGAGCACTTCAGCAACGAGGTTAAGCCCATAAGAGGCCGGAATTCTCTGCAGTTCCCACTTTGTGTGGGGAAGGCCAAGGGCCGGCTTTGGACCCCACGCAATACTTAGCCGAAGCCAGAGGATAGGTCCAAACCCGAGCCTGAAAAAAATTGTTGGGCCCCAGCTTAACCAGAAAATTGATGAAAATCCTTGTTTCCTATTTTAATATTTTTGATTCATCCATTGATCAAGTAAGCACACATTAACAAATAAATAAACAGTTTAGAAGATTGAAACCAAAGGTCTACATTCAAGGTGGATGAATTACCGTACAAACAATTCAAATAAAACATTTGCAGGATATAACACATTTATACATGAATCAGGTCATGAGGACTGGCCAGGTATGTTTTGCAAAAATTGACATGAGTCCAAGCTTAACACAAGCTAATAGGTCAAAGCCTAGCTTAAATCTGGGTTGAGATCATCAGTTTGGGCCTGCCCACACTCCATTGGAATGGGATCTTTGGATGTAAGGAAGACCTTGACACTTTTGGCAGAGTGCAATGGATGATAAGCAAATGCTCAGAAATTGCATAGTTCTAAAACTCAGTGACTCAGACTTGCTGATGAGCTCGACACAATTGAGACACAGACAGACTCATCGAGACAGCTCACTAACTTGGTCCACTTGACGTAACTCAGCATCACTCAAACTGAATCACTAACTGATTTTCATTATAATTATAAAAATAAAATAATAATTTATTTTTTTTAAAAAAAAAAAAAAAAAGAGGTTAAAACGTGCAAAGTGTGAGATTCAAAAACCTGCCTATTTTGTAAGAGACAAACAACTGTACCAACAAGCCACGCATATCATTAATGATGATTTTTATAGAATTTTATCTCTATAGTATCTTGAATAGGTATTATTACTACAGACACCCCCGCCATAAATGGGGTGATCAACCACAGTGGATTTCGACGTCCAAAACAGTATGACCCAGAAACCCCTAAAGCTCCAACCAGGTTAACTTGGGACCTCTCCGACATCTTTTAAACCTTGGGACAAGGCTAAATAGAAGAGATCGAGTCAGCACCCATCAACTAATCATACAATGCCACGTGGCATTCTAAGCATCAATGGGTCAATTGCACCTGAAAATTTGGGTCCAACGTCGTGGTAGAAATCTAATTTCTGCTACCCTCGCTGACACCAAAATGCCAACCCATCTGTGCCCACAAAACCCTGGGTAAAGATGTCCCAGAGTTTGAACTAAAAAAAGCCCCTAGTAAAAATTGGATTTCCACCAGTAACTCTGTAGAATCCCTTCACCCCTTCATTTTGAGGAGGCATTTTTTCTCTAAGAGAGTGTGAGAAAGAGGAAGATGTGAGAGAGAGGAAAAGAAATAGAAAGAGGAGAGAGAAAGAAGGTGACCCCATCTAATCCGTCTTAAACCCACATGTTGGGAGCTGTTGCACAAAACCTTAGGATCTAGCCTCCAAAAAATGCCAAAATTATGGGATAATAAAGCAATGAAATAAATCAAAGCAAAAATCACACGACACGAGATTTTTACGTGGAAAACCCTCAAAGAGATAAAAACCACGGGACCTCGTCTAGAGCAACAATCCACAATGAAGTAGAACGTTACAACCGATCACAAGCACACCTCACTTGGATCAAACCTTCTTCACTCACACAAGAGTAAATAAACAATACGAGAATAAAGGAAAAACGGAGAGATCTCACCGATCACAACGACATAGAAGCACTGAGACGTCGACTGCAAAGTAAATCACCTATACGAGCAGAATTCTCTCTTTCACAAGCTTCCTCTCGCTCTCTCTCTCTCTCTCTCTCTCTCTCTCTCTCACCTTGGCCGTCAAAAACCCTTAGTACAATAGCTTTAGAAAGCCTTCTCAATACCCTAGAAAAGCCCTAGGGACCCCTATTTATAGCTTAGGCAACTTCTTTCCATACCTCTTGCGAAACCGCCTCAAATTTACGCATTCCGCACAAAATCCAGACATGAATCTGCATAACCTCGACCGGTCGAGCAGCACGGAACATTTAACACAATTGGTCACTGGACTTTGAGTCGAGCACCACCCTCGACCGGTTGAGCAGTCCACTCGACCGATCGAGCCATGAGGAGAAAACCCCCATCACCACAACCAATCATTAAGATCATGAAGAGATCCAGCAGGTCACAGACCCGTTGAGGCGAAGCTTCTAAGCCCTTATGGGATGTGTTTGAAGGGAAGAAAAGCGGAAGAGAAATAAGAGAGAGAAGAAGAGAAGTTGTGGAAATCGAGTCAACTCACTAAGTCGACCCACTAATCTACCAAGCCAGATCGATTCTAAGGCTCAATCAGATCCCATTACGCTATCTCATAGATAAGGTCTCCTTTCATCACCTTCTATTTGAAATCGAACAGTAGTTATCATTTCTTTGCACTAAGACTTACTGAATTGACTCAATGAGTCGATGTGCTGATTGGTTGTATTTTCTAGTCCAGGAGACTGGACACCGTAAATTAGGATTTAATGCATCAGTGTGTGAAGTTTCATGTAAAAATTCCATCAAATTGAATTGAAAACCTACCGAATCACCTCACGCATAATTGAGTCCAACTTTGTGTAAGTGCAAACGAACCTGATCGAGTGCACATAGTCTCCAACGTTCATCTCAAGCCTTTGCACATAATTCAGGTGGGAGATCATTCACCATTTTTTTTAATTCCATGTTTATACAAATATATAATGTGTTGATGTAGTTTTCTGGCTGGCCCTTCTTAGCTAACCCTCTGGGACCTACACAGAAGAAGGTGAGAGACAAAGGAGATTATGGCTAGTGCAGGGGACCCTCCAATGCCTTAGTCAGGTTCTTGGGTCTTTAAAGGAGATGATCCATTGGAAAAGAATCATCAGTCATATTTTGTGATAGAGTATGCGTACCTTACATTAGCTAGAGGTATCTTTGTTTATAGGGGAAGGAAGATCATGTCGTAGGAAGTCTTTCCTGATATGTCAGAGATCTTCCCGCACAGGTTTCCAAATCCGTCCAGGATCTTCTCGAGATTGTGGTTGTCCGAGATCCTTGGGATCTGATTCTATCTCCCGAAGATCTCTCCAAGATCTTCAGGCTGTTGGAGGGATTCCCGAACTGTTAGTTCAGAAAAAGGTTGGGTGATAGAGGCGCCAGGTACAGTAAACGCAAGCAATACTGAGCCTTTTGTCAGATCGGTATTTATCTTATTCAGAGGTTATGCCGAGCTATGGCCGAGCTATATCAGGTTGACTTGTAGTCGACATATGGTTGAGCTATATCCGACCTATGGTTTTAGGTAGGAAACCGGCCATTTGAGTGGACTTACAGTTGTATCTTATTTGAGTAGCCTTACAGTTGCATCGACCTACTTGAAGGTCGATCTCTCCTTGCCAGTGGATGCCTCTTAAGTAGTTTTAACACTATTGGGTCCATGCTGGTTTATAGAGTTGGTCTATTCCATAAGTCAATCTATTTTTCTCCCAACAGGGGTGACCGCTTCAACTCCGTAGGCTAAAGAAAAGGGGGTTTCCCCTGTGGCTGTTCGAGTAGTATTTCGGTATGCCCAAAAGACTTTAGAGACTTTTTCATCCTATGCTCCATTGGCTAAGCTCGAAAGTGATGTTTAATGATCTTATTGACTACCTCGACCTGTCCATTTGCATGCGAGTGTCACGACGAAGAGTAAACATTGCGAATTCTGAGGTTCTCACATATTCTCTAGAATTGCTTGTTATCGAACTGCATTTCATTGTCGGAGACGATCATTCGAAGAATCCTGAATCTACATATAATGTTCTTCCAGACAAGTCTATGATCTTTTGCTCGGTTATAGTTGTCAAAGGTTCGGCTTCGGCCCACTTCGTGAAGTAGTCGACCGCTATAACAGCAAACTTGGTCTGACCTTTACTAATGGGGAGGGGACCAATGATGTCGATTCCCCATTAGGTAAATGGCCATGGCCCGGTTATAGGAGTGAGATCTTCAGGAGGCTGTCGAGGTATATTTGCAAAGCGCTGGCACTTGTCACACATCTAAGCGAATTGTCAAGCATCAGTTTGGATGGTCGACCAATAATAACCCTACTGAATAACTTTATAGGCTAAAGTTCGGCCTCCTGAGTGGTTTCCATAGATCACCTCGTGGGTTTCCCTTAGGACGTACTTTACTTCCTTTGGTCGGAGATATCTGAGATGGGTGGTAAAATCTTTTTTTTTTTTGTGTAAAGGATATCGTTGAGCATGGTGTAGCGAGCTGCCTTAGTTGTCAACCTACGTGCTTCCATTCAATCTTCGGATAACTAGTCTTTTTCGAGGTAATCAACAATTAGATCCATCCAAGTAGGTTCCATGCTTACCGAAAGAATTGTCGCAAGGTTGGCCTCGTCGATGCTCGGTTTAGTAAGGAACTCGATTGGGACTGATCTTGGAATATCGTGTTCATCCGCTCTGGCTAGTTCTGCCAGCATGTCAGCTTTGGAATTTTTCGCCCGAGGAATCAGAGCGACGCTGCATTTTTGGAATTTTCCGATCAATTCTTTAGCTTTTCGTAGATAAGCTTTCATGCGTTCCTTCTTGGCTTGTATGCTTCAGCTATTTGATCGACGACCAATTAGGAATCGCTGAAGACTTCAGCTATTTGATTGACGACAGCATTATTTGAGTCTCCTCCGACTCCGTGGCTCCCGAAGATCCTCTGGTCGGCTTGTTATTAACTGGTTGTTCATCTTTCACCGCGACCCAATCTCCTCTATGATTGATGTACTCCCTAAGCTGGCCGCTGCGAATGAGTGCCTCGATCTCTTATTTGAGGTTAAAACAATCACTTATGTTATGTCCGTGATCCTGATGAAAGAGGCAATATTTATTTTTACTTCTATTTTTAAGTTCATATTTCAACTAGTTCGGCCAGTAGAGGAGACACTTGTCCTGGATCTCCATTAGAACTTGCTCTGGTATTTTGTTAAGAGGAGTGTAAGTTTTAAACTTACTCCCGAGCCTCTTGTTCGGGTGATGATTGTCCTGAGATTGATCGTCCTTCCTTTTTCTGCTCGTGGTGGCCGAGCTCAGCTCTATCCTCGGTTATTGTTCTTTGTTTGGGGGGTTTTTGCTTTGGATAGCGTTCCGGAGGACGCGTACTTTTCAACGTTAGCATATTTCTGTGACCTGTTCAACAAGTCGGCCATCGTTGTTGGTGGAATTTCATCCAGAGAGAAGAGAAACTGCTGATCTCTCAACCCTCCCATGATCGCAGCTAGGGGGAGTTCTTCAGAGTGCTTTCAAACCTACAATGCTTCCAGATTGAAGCGCTTAATGTAGTCTTTCAGTAGCTTGCCGTCCCTTTAGACAACATGAAAGAAATGGGGGTATGGTTTGAGCTTTTTCTTCCCCCCGATGAGTTTGTGATGAAGACCTGGCTAAGCTGAGAGAACGAGCTAATAGAGTTTGGCTTCAACAACTTGAACCACAGTCAGGCACCTCCAGTCAAGGTTAAAGAGAAAGCTCGGCACATGACCACGTCAGATGCATCATGGAGCTCCATGTAAACTCCGAAAGACTCCATATGTTCCAAAGGGTCGGTATTCCCCGAGAATTGAGTGATTTGAGGTAGACAAAATTTGCTCGGTAGTCATGCCTTCATAATATCGACAGTGAATGGAGGATCGGCTTCCACCATTATCGCCTCCATTGGAGTTGGCGCGGTAGCTCGGTAGGCTTATCGCATGTCTCCAATCTGATCTCACAGATCTTTGAGCTCAGCCTCCCAGGGTTTGCTGCTTTCAACAGTAGACTCGACCGGGGCCTTGTTGCATTTCTTCTTGTCTAGCTCATGGCGTAGATCAGAAGTGGGAAAGGCCGCGATCTCCTAAACGTGAGATGGGGCTGGTTTGGCCAAGCTATGTTGTTGGCTCCTCTAGGAGGGTGGTCAGCTCCTCTAAGAGGCAGTACGCATATAAGAAGGTTGAGGAGAGTTGTTGCCCATTTGTTCTAACATCTGCTTCATATAGCCCATGTTCTCTCTTAGCATTCTGATATGCTATTCGAGGGAGTTCAGTCGTCCTCCCTTGGTGCGAGACCGTTGACCCTGCCTTCCTGAGCTAGAGTCAACCTGATGTTGGGACGTAGAATCCTGATGACCATCAGGCTATTCCGAGGGTGGCATGTGGTCAGGCACAATTGGGAATGCAACCAGAGAGGTCTGGGTTTTCTTTTTCCCTCTGGTCATTATAGTTTCTAATTGTAGAGCAGGAAACGACTATGATCTTAAAATTCCCACAGACGGTGCCAAACTGTTGATGTAGTTTTCCAGCGGGCCCTCCTTGGCTAACCCTCTGGGACCTGCACAGAAGAAGGTGAGAGACAAAGGAGACCCTGACTAGTGTAGGGGACCCTCCAATGCCTAAGTCAGGTTCTTGGGTCTTTCAAAGGAGATGATCCCTTAGAAAAGAATCACCAGTCGTATTTTATGATAGAGTATGTGTAAGACTTGTATCCTAGACTGTACTGTTCTGTAAACTTCCACGATCCTCTTTGTTGTATTTTGGCAACCCTCGACTTGTAACCGGCGTTTGCGCGTGACCCTGAGTTGTATCCCGTATATTTAAGTTAACTTGACCCGAGACTTGTACCCTAACAATCGTGCCATCGCCGCTGTTCTAATGTCGTGAGTTGCGCACCGATGCGATACCTAGGCCAGGAGTTGTGGGCCTGCATTTATTTTAAGGAAAATGCCGCGCGTTACGAATTTCGAGAAAATCTCTACAACCTATCAAATCAATCCCATCAATCAAATACACATCCTATCATAAGTATAATTTAAGTACAAGCAACCCATTCCTCTCCAATTCCCAAAGTCAACTCTCTCTCTCTCTCTCTCTCTCTCTCTCTCTCTCTCTCCACCCATCCCTTTCTTACACTCACTTATCACCCATCACTCATTTTTACATCACTTCTCTCTCTGTAACGCCCTGAAAATCGGGGGTCGAGCAAAGCTCAGCTCCGGAGTTCCAACGCATCACTTATGCAACATAGATAATGATGATTATGATGAAAGCATTGAAACATGAATGAGATTATACCAAAACAGCATATCATACTCTAGAGACAGTTAAATTTACAAGCGGAAGACTGTGATAGATATATAAAATATAAAAGCTATGGTAAGTCTCCAAAGTGTGATAATGTTACCAGGTTAATTAATTACAAGTACAATTCCAAAATATACCAAGTTGTGTAAGGTCATCTAATCGACATCCCTGTAACCCCATCGATCAAGACACGGCTCTCATGAAGCCGCCAAAATACAGCATATACAAGAAGGCATCCTCGTCGTCGCAAAAGTCCGGCTACGCCTCATAAGCATCGCCATCACCTGCAGCTACAACAGGGTCTGATTGGTGTGTACAACACCGTCCCGTAACGTGGGAGTGAGTGATCAACTCAGTGGAACAATAGAGCATAGGTTAACATGTTATCAAATAAATCAAGCGATAATGATAAAGTAAGCAAATCAAACATTCCTAAGTACTGTAATTAATGCAAGGATGAATGCAATAATGATGCGTGCCCTCGCCAACATACTCCCTCGTGCGACACCATCTTACGTCCGCGGCATGCTGTCACCCTCAGTGCTCCACATCTTCAAGGCACATGCAATGCGATGATGAGCATGATTACCGAGTTATTATTAGTCCATTTCAAACAGCAGTATTGGGAAACTAAGGTACCTTCCTTATATCATTCCCAAACAATGATCCATTATAGGGTCGTCAGTCCTAAACAATCGCATACGATGGTATGTTTCTAGGCCGCTGCAAGGGCTGTTACACTGAATCGTTACACCACTCCCCCATCACCTTATCAATACAGGCCTAGTTTATACTCTGTTACTATGGGAAGGCTCGTCGCCTCACCGCAGATTTAAAGTATGCTCGAGGTCACTACATCGGGTACGGTCAGGGCTGCCAGGGCTGTTATACGGAATCGTTGCACCACTCCCCCATCACCCATCAAAGCAGTGTAGGCCGACAACTTGAATATAGTGTCTCATACCACCATAATCGGCTCACGAGTCTGGTTGCTCAGTGGTCACTACGGGGAGGCTCGTGGCCCCAGCGTAGGTCGATAGCTCGACCACGTGTCTCATACCACCATGCCCGGCTCATGAGTCTTGGCGGATCGAGGTACCAAGGTTAACGGGGTTGAACTGGTAAGTTCGGTACCTTAAGTTCAAGCAGTAGCGTCCAAACATGGTAAACATACATTAGACAGATCGGGTTACTTGACGAGCTCGGCTAGCTCGAGCACACGACAAGTTGAACGACATGAAGTGCATAAGCACTTCGTGTGGCCACCCACTATCGCCAACCGAAGTACGACTTGGGTTCGTCGAACACATCTCATGTGGCGAATGAATCTCAGCGACGAATTCAATCCTGTTACCGATTGCTAGACTATACGATAGCCCCAAACACAATCAATCCTTGACCAGAGGCATGTAGAGTAAAGCAGAGTAAACAAAGTAATTCAAGCATGTCATAAAGCAAGTTATAAAGCATGTTATAAAGCACAATATAAACAGGAAATACAAACACATATATTTCATAAGTAAGCGGTTAAATTAAACAAACAACATAGAGGGAATCATATACATCTCTAAGGTAGCTGAGAATCCTATCTCAACACCTACCTAAAGCACAATCCTCTAAGTACTTACTCTTACAAGCATTTTCACAAACACTTAAGATACACTCTTTCAACATACATAGCGTATGCTAGCAAAAACATGTATTAGAGCGAACCCTTTCGTCAAGTAAGTATTATACACATATATAGCATGTTCATACAGTAATTAATCATGGCAAACACACTTTCAAAATTTATATGTATACGGTACTTTCTACAAATACGAAGAATACAATATATTCAACATAGTTAACGTATAACCAAAAAACAAAACGGATAGCACTTTGTACATGTGCAATAACATATAGATCATGAATCTATCATTATCTGACATTGAAAGCATTGAAAACCATAACCTATATGTCTAAAGTCCACACATTTTACTGTAGAAGCGTAACGGAGCTGATAGAATCTCTACGCTTTCGTCTACAGTGATTAGGCAACCTGAATCATGAAACAGGTCAGCTATTACATCACCAACACTCTTAGAAACCCTAAAACAACTTAGGGTTAGGTTTTCTTACCTAAAAATGAAGTCAAAATCGCCGGAAAAGTAATTAGATAGGATGGTTAAGCTTGGATAGCGGCAGGGTAGAGTATCAGGGAGATCCTTCCACATCTCCCACACTTTCTCTCTTTTTTCTCTCTTCTCTCTCTTAGGTTTTCTCAAATTCGTATGGAATGAGAGAGTGAGGGTTTAAGGTCCTTATATAGGCCCAAAACTCTCCAAAATAGACCCAGGGTCAAGGTATACTTAGGTTTTATCCAAAGGGCATCTGTTTCAGCTCAACGGAGCATTTCCGAAGCCCCCCTGGAGCCAAAGGTCAGACTTAAGCTCACTGACTATGGATCCAGGTCGAGTTACATTTTTGGTCCGATCGGATTTACAGATCGCCCATGGCGGACCAGTTTCAGTTCAATGGTCATTGACACTCGATCAGGGTTACAAGTACATGGACATGTGTATGAAATTTCCCCTGATCCGAGGGTATATTTGGGTCAGATTCTGACGGTCTGATTTCTTATATCAGGCCCGCAAGTGACAAGTCTCAAATTACTTAAATTTAGATATTTATTTCTAAAATATCCACGTTTCTCACACACTTCACTCCGGGTTCAAGCGAATAGCCCCAGGACACTATCTGAATTTGATTTCCGAGATGGTTATCAAGCCCAGCAAGACGGTCCTAATTCCATAACTTCGTATTAGTCGGACTTCCGATGTGTGGTCCAGATCCGATACGGAGTTTCAATGTGCTCCCGAGAGCAACTGGGTAATGAGATTGATCCTAAATTTTAGGGTAACCTAGTGTCAATGATTCTACAAGTTTTAGATCTTTCAGATCGTATTTAAAGTGGATCAAGCGGATTTTGTAGCTAATCTAGTTTATTACTTAGTTACTTTGTCTCATTTCTAAAGGATTTGATCCTGAGCGATTTCTGCCTGAGGTGGCACTCGGGTCTTTGTACAGATTTCTAAAGTATTGTTCTTCATCACCTAAACTTTAGGATTCATGCCTAATATGAAAGTACTTAGAAGCATTTAAAGAACACAGTGGTGCGAGGTGAGATTTGTGAAGGAAAATGGTTAAAAAGCGATTCTAGACTTTGGGATTGAGTTCTGACAAGTTAATAAGGTGTTCGGATCGACCTATTGCCTAGGGACGTCTAATTCCAGGTTGGCAAAAATCTGGGATGTTACACACACTCTCTCTCATTTTCTTACTCCATTCAAGCAATTCTCAAGGAGAGGAAATGTCCATGAGAGGAGCCAAGTGTGGCACCCTCCCTACCCCTAGATCTCTCATCTTCACGCTTTAAATCTCATTAACTTCCATCAAAGGGAAAGCCATAGAGTTTAGGAGTCCAAGGAGCTAAAGAAGGAGTGATATAGGTGGGTGATCCACCGTTGATTTCATTTGAGGGCCCACTTGTAGTGGGACCCATCTTGATGTATGCATGTGCATGGAGTAGCTCAGTGGCGGAGCTCCTCCCATCTCCACCGTTTTTCTCTCTCTCTCTCTCTCTCCTTCCCTCTCTTTGTGATGATGTGTGTGGCCTACTTGTGATATGGTATGATGATCCAGACCTTCCGATTACGGGACCCACCTTGCTGCCCATCCATCTGCTGGACGGCCTGCAGCCGAAGCTGCTGTATTGACGCAGTAAGTTTTATGGGTCCATCACGAGGTATGTGTTCTCTCCATACTGTCCATGCAGCATGTGGGGCCCAGCCCGCACGTGCTGCACGTGTGGGTTGGGACCCACTTGTTGTACATATTCTATATGCACACCATCCGTCCGTTTGAGGATGTGGACCCCACCACTTTAATGTATGTGTTTTATATCCATACTGTCCAACCATTTTGGTTGATATGTGGGGCCCACCTTACACGTGCTACACGTGTGAGATAGGACCCACCTTGATGTGTGAATTATCTGCACCGTCCATTGCTTAGGACGGTGCTATGTGGGCCAGCGTGATGGATGTGTTGAATCCACACCGTCCGTCCAGAATGAGAAGGCCATGGGCCTAGACGCTGATTGATTTTTTTAAAATAATAATAATATATAATAATAATATATAATAAAATATAATAAAATAATATATATAACCGGTGGGTCCCACACATGTGGACCCACCTGACCCATGTATTTTATCCAGGCCGTACGTGGCCACTGTGATGTAAGGGTCTTATCCACACCATCCAATGTTCTGGATGGGTGGGACCCACCCCGTATGTGTTGTATCTACACCGTCCACCTGGCTGGACGGTGGACCCACACATGTGGAGTCCAGCATCGTCTAGCAGGGACGGTGGACCCCACTGTGATATATGTATTTCATCAATGCCGTCCATCTGTTTTATATCAATGCCGACCATCTGTTTTATAATCCACGCCGTGCATCTGTTTTATACCCACACCGTCCATTTGTTTTACATCCTAACTATTCGTCTAATGGACGATGGGCCAGCAACAGCAATAAATTGCTCTGTTCTGACGTCACCAAGTTCTATGGGTCCCATTTAATGTATGTGTTTCATCCCTGCCCACCTTGATTTGTGTTGTACATCCATGTTGTTCATCTGTTGGGCCCATTTGGAATGTGCAGGGCCCACCCCAATATGATGTATATGAGGCCATTTGATGAGGTCCAGGTGATGTATTTGTGGCCTATTTGGCGAGGCCCAATATGATGCATTTGGGGCCCATTTGATGAGGCCCAATGTGTTATATATTGACCCATATGTTGAGGCCCAATATGATGTATTTGCAGCCCATTTGGTGAGGCCCAATATGATGTATATGAGGCCCATGAGTGAGGCTCGATGTGATGTATGAGAGGCCCATGGATGTGGCCCATTGTGATGTATTCGAGGCCCCAGGGACGTGACCCATTGTGATATATTTGAGGCCTATGGGATGTGGCCCAATGCAATGTATATGAGGCCCAACAATGCAGCCCACTTAATGTATATCAGGCCCATGTGATGCGGCCCATTGTGATGTGTATTAGGCCCAATGTGATGTATTTATGGCCCATTGATGAGGCACAATGTGATGTATTTATGGCCCATTTGATGAAGCTCGATATGATGTATATGTAGCCCATGTGATTCGGCCCATTATGATGTATATGTGGCTCATGAGTGAGGCCCGATGTATTGTATATGAAACTCATGAGTGAGGTCCATGGTGATGTATATTAGGCCCTTGTGTGAGGCCATGGGCCCACTATACATTTGACTTTATGTGAGCCACTCATAGGGAACAATGTTGGTAAAATGTCCACATTGATGGGCAATGATGGTTAAATGTCTACATTGTGACCTCCCCTTAGGCCATTTGTTAGGCCAATTATCGAGGTCAATTATCGATGTTGTATCGGTGCCGATTATTGATGCTAATTATTGGTGCCGATTATCGATGTTGATTATCTGTGCTAATTATCGAGGCTGATTATCGATGTCGATTATCAGTGCCGATTATCGAGGTTGTAACGTCTCAGAAAAATCCGTACAAAGACCCGAGTAGCACCTCAAGTAGAAATCACTAAAGACCATATTCTGTGGAAATTAGACAAAAATTAATTAAGTACTAAACTAAATAATCAATGGATTTAGCTCGAACCACTATCTATACGAATGGCAAGACCCAAAACCATTAAAATTACTAACTCAACATTACTTAAAAACCTAGGAGAAATCTCAAAATCCAGTTGCTCTCGGTAGCATATTGAAACTCTGTATCGAACCTGGACTACACGTCAAAAGTCCGATGACCGTGAAACTATAAGGTTATGACCACCTTATTGGGCTTGACAACCATTGTGGGAATCGAGACCAAATAGTATCCAGAAACGCATAACTTGAGCCTTGAGGAAAGTGTGTGAGAAACACAAATATCTTTAGAAAATGAATCGAAACTTAAGTGAATTGGACCATTCGCTTGTGAGCGAAATTGAAGACTTCAGACTATCAGATTCTGACCAAACTATACCCTTGGATCAGGAAAATTTCTCTGCACATATTGGTATACCTGTGGCCCTGATCGAGTGATAACGACCGTTGAATTGACACGGGTCCTCCACGATCGATCGACCTATCCAAATGCACTGAAATCGCATCCTGGCCTAGATCCATTGTCAGGAAACTTACTCTGTGACATAGACAGGTAACGGACCTCCATATGAGCCCCATTTGTCAGAAACAGCCGCCCTTTGGCTATAACCTAAGTATACCATGGCCCTGGGGCCATTGACATCAGTTTTAAGCTTATATAAGGCCCTTAAACCACCTCGCCCCTCTCTCATATGAATTTTCTCAAACCCTAGGTGAGAGGAGAGAAAAGAGGAGAAATGAGTGAGGAGAAGAGTGAGAGTTTGAGAGATCGTGGCTGTGTTTCTCTCCCACGACTACACGCACTAGATTGCCTCTTTGCTACGCTACACGGCCTATTCCGAATTCGATTTGGGTAAGGAATCCTAACCCTAATCTCGTTTTAAGAATCCAAATAGAGGGATCTACGAAATAGCTAACCTATTTCATTGCTTAGGCGTCCAACGTTCGGTTTACGGGAATATAATATTTGAACCAAGTTCGAAACGAGCAATCCGATGAAAGGTGCGGACTATAAACGTTTAGGTTATGGTTTTCAAGGCTTTCAATGTCGGCAATGATTTATGTCTGACTGGATTGCTGTCATATGATCTCAGTTACGATGTATTCAATAAATTATATATGTGCGTGAACTATGTGAATAAATATGCATTCCATGTGTTTGTTGAAATGTTTGAATGAAATTGTAATTATGATTTGTGCTTGCCATGACTATTAATCTAGAATACATGTTTGTTGTATGTATGACAACTCCTTTGTGAAAGGATTTGCCATAATATATGCTATAACTAATTTATTTTATGTATGTAGAAATGTGTAGTCTAAGTGTTTGATAAAATGTCTGAATGAGAAATTGCTTGATGAATTGTAATTAATGAGGGTGTTAAGATAGGATTCTCTACTACATTATCAATGTTCATAGTTTTCTTCATGTAATTTAAATTGCTATTACATGATTCATGGATGAGATGCATATGTATAATATATGCTCAATGTGTTCGTTAAAATGCTCAAATGGGATTTATATTTGAATTATTTGTCAAATGCTATTTGATTATTAAATGTGAATACCTATTGTATTTGAGTATGATTGAGACTAATACTTAGTCCAGGCAATCGGTAACGGTTCCCGATTGAGTGGCCAACTAGTCTCGCCACCTTGGATAAGTTCGATGAATTTGAGTCGTATAGTGATTGTCGACAGTGGTTAGGCTACGTGGAGTGCTTATGCGCTCCATGTCGATTAATTTGGCATGCGCTCGTACCAATTGAACTTGTCAAATAACCCGATTGGCCTATTGTGTGTTTACCATATATGGACACTACTGCTTGAATCTAAGGTGCCATTTACCAATGTAAAACCTATCTCAACCATGGTACCACAATCCACTAAGACTCATGAGCCGGGCATGGTGGTGTATGGGACACCATGGTTGAGCTGTCGGCCTACGCTGGGGTGACGAGCCTCCCCGTAGTGACCAATGAGCAACCCAAACTCGTGAGCCGAATATAGTGGTGTATGAGACACTGAATTCGAGCTGTCGGCCTACATTCAGGTGACGAGCCTCCGTAGTGACCTTGAGTATAATCAATTGAACTTGCCTATCCACTACTTTTATTAGGGGTGATGCCCTACAGCTTGCTTATCGTATGTAATTGACGACCCTAGATGGATCTTCGTTTGGGATAAATGATATAAAGTGCGGTACATTAGCTTCCCAAATCTGCTATATGAATAAGCCTAATTAAGAACTTGGCTAACACGACCATGCACCGTATTGCATGTGCTTTGGCGAGGAAGTGCACATTTAGAGAGTTTGCCATGAGCGATCGTAAGATGAAGTCGCTGAGGGAGTGCAGGCGAGGGCATGCATCATTACCACATATCATCCCTGCATTAATAAGAGTAGTTAGGAATGAGTGTTGTACTGCTTTATCATTACTGCTTAATTGAATTGATAACATGTTAACCTTTGCCTTATAGTCCACTAAGAAGATCACTCACTACCACTCTGGGACAGTGTTTTAAAACACTAACCAAACCCTGATTTAGATGTAGGTTATGGTGAGGGTTACGCGACGAAGCCAGATTTCTTAGACGAGGAGGAGTTCTCCTACGTGCAGCTCTCAGGAGAGTTTATGTAGACCTAGAGCTGCGTCGCCAGGATTACAGGGCTATGGATTAGTTGGATGTTCACACTTGATATGTTGTTAATTTTGGAACAATACATGTACATATTCAGCCTGGTGACATACTTATACTCTGGGGATTGAGAAACACTTATATACTTTATTATAACGCCCTGAAAATCGGGGGTCGAGTAGCAACTCAACACCCGAGTTCCAAAACATCACATATGTAACATAAATGCTTATGATTGAATGTTGTCAGTGTTAGTATAATAAACATGAGTGAGATTATACCAAAACAGTAATTCATACTCCAGATCCAAGTATAAACGCAAGCGGAAGACTGAAAGATGTATATAGATGTGTATAAAACAAAACAATTTCGATCTCAAGAGTATGAATACCAATTGAGTCACCATATACATGTATTTTTTCCTGAGTCAAAATGTCAAAATGGTACAACTATAATCATAAACCCTGTAGCCCCGTAAATCTGGATAGCCTACGCGAAGCCTCCAGCGAACTGCATGAAGGAAAACTCATCCTGATCATCATAATAATCAAGCTCAGCCTCCTATGAATCGTCGGTACCTGCATCTAAGACAGAGTCTGGTGGGTGTCCAGAACACCGTCCCGTAACGTGGGAGTGAGTAGCTAACTCAGTGAAACAATAAAGCATAGGTTAACATGTTATCAAATCAGTCAAGCAGTAATGATAAAGCAGTACAATCAACCATCTTAAGTACTCTTGTTAATGCAAGTATGAAATGTAGTCGTGATGCATGCCCTCGCTAACATACTCCCTCATGCGACACCATCTTACGTCCGCGGCATGCTTTCACCCTCAGTGCTCCACATCTTCCAGGCACATGCAATGCAATTATGAGCATGATTACTGAGTTATTATTAATACCTTTCAAACAACTGTATTGGGAAACTAGGGTACCTTCCTTGTATCATTCCCAAACAAAGATCCATTCTAGGGTCATCAATCCTAGATAATCTCATACGATGTATAGTTTTAGGTCGCTGCAAGGGCTGCTAGGGCTGTTACACGGAATCGTTGCACCACTCCCCCATCATCTTATCAATATGGGCATAGTTTATACTATGTTTACTACGGGAAGGCTCGTCGCCTCTCCGCAGATTCAAAGTATGCTCGAGGTCACTACACCGAGTACGGTCAGGGCTGTCAGAGCTGTTACATGGAATCATTGCACCACTCCCCCATCAACCATCAAAGTAATATAGGCCGACAGCTTAAATATAGTGTCCCATACCACCATAATCGGCTCACGAGTCTGGTTACTTAATGGTCACTACGGGGAGGCTTGTGGCTCCAGCGTAGGCCGACAGCTCGACTACGGTGTCCCATACCACTATGCCAGGCTCATGAGTCTTAGTGGATCGAGGTACCACGGTTAACGGGATTCCACTGGTAAGGTTAGTACCTTAGGTTCAAACAGAGGCGTCCAAACATGGTGAACATACATAGGACAGATCGAGTTACTTGACGAGCTTGGCTAGCTCGAGTGCACAACAAGTTGAACGATATGAAGCGCATAGGCAGTTCGTGTGGCCAACCACTATCGTCAACCGAAGTACGACTCGGGTTCGTCCACCACATCTCACATGACGAATGAATCTCAGCCACGCATTCATTTCCGTTTCCGATTGCCTGGACTATAATCATAGCCCCAAACACAATCAATCCTTGACCAGAAGCATGTAGAGTAAAGTAGAATAAACAAAGTAATTCAAGCATGTTAACAAGCACGTTATAAAGTATGTTATAAAGCACAACATAAACAGGAAATACAAACACATATATTCCATAAGTAAGCGGTTAAATTAAACAACCAACATGGACGAAATCATATACATCTCTAAGGTAGCTGAGAATCCTATCTCAACACCTACCCAAAGCACAATCCTCTAAGTACTTTCTCTTACAAGCATTTTCACAAACACTTGGGATACACTCTTTCAACATACATAGCGTATATTAGCAAGAACATGTATTAGGGCAAACCCTTTTACCAAGTAAGTATTATAACATATATAGCATGTTCATACAGTAATTAATCATGGCAAACACACTTTCAAAATTTATACGTATACAGTACTTTCTACAAATACGAGGAATACAGTATATTTAACATAGTTAACGTATAAACGAAAAACAAAACAGACAGCACTTTGTACATGTGTAATAACATACAGATCATGAATCTATCATTATCTGACATTGAAAGCGTTGAAAACCATAACCTATACATCTAAAGTCCGCACCTTACGCCGTAGAAGCGTAATGAACTCGATATATTTGCTATGCTTCTATCTACGGTGATGTAGCAACCTATAACATGCTTTAGGTTAGTTATTTCATAATTTACAACTATCAAAATCCCAAAACAGATTAGGGTTAGGGTTTCTTACCTAGAAATGAAGCCGAAATCGCCGAAAAAGTGATTAAAACGGGATGGTTAAGCTTGTATAGCGGTAGGATAGAATGGCAGGGAGATGCTCCCACTTCAATCACACTTTCTCTCTCTTTTCTCTCTTCTCTCTCCTAAGATTTCTCTCAAATTTGTGTGGGCTGAATGAGAGAGGGTTTAAGGTCCTTATATAGGCCCAGAACTCACCAAATTAGACTCAGGATCAAGGTATACTTAGGTTATGTCCAAAATGGGTCTGTTTCGTCTCAACGGAGCACTTCTGGCGGCCCCTTTTCAGTATACGGTCGCACTTAAGTTCACTAACACTAGATCTAGGTTCAACTGAGGTTTCGTTCCAGTCAAATTTTTAAATCGCACGTAGCGGACCAGTTTCAGTTCAACGGTCAGCGAATCTCGATCGGGGATTTCAAGTACATGGATATGTTTGGGCAAATATCCCTGATCCGAGGGTGTAGTCTGGTCTGATTCCGACGGTCTGGTTGATTATAACTGATCCGCAAGTGACACGTCTCAGATTACATAAATTTGTATTTTATTTTTAATTAATTTCACATTTCTCACACTCTTCACTCCGGGCTCAAGCGAATAGTCCTAGGACGCCATTTGGATTTGATTTCTGAGATGGTTGTCAAGCCCAACAAGGTGGTCCTAATTCTATAACTTCGTATTATTCGGACTTTCGATGTACGGTCCAGATCCGATACGAAGTTTCATGATGCTCCCGAGAGCAACCGGGTAATGAGATTGATCCTAAATTTTGGGGTAACCTAGCGTCATTGATTCTACAAGTTTTAGGTCTTGCAGATCGGATTTAAAGTGACTAGTGCTGATTTCGTAGCTAATCTAATTTAACACTTAGTTACTTTTAAAGGAGAAGGTAGTGAAAGGTGAGATTTTGAAGAAAATGGTTTAAAAAGGGATTTGAGACTTTGAATTAAGTGTTTGAGAAATTAATCAGGTTTTAGGATCGACCCATTGCCTAAGGATGTCTAATTCCAGGTTGGTAAAAATCCGGGATGTTACATTTATATATTTATCTTGGTCTTCCGCTTGCCTAATTTAAATATTTCTAGAGTATGATAGGATGATTTAGTATAATCCCACTCATGTTTAGTGCACTAATATGGACAACATTTAAACATCATTATCTACGTTACATAAGTGATGCGTTGGATCTCGAGAGTTGAGCTTTGCTCGACCCTTGGAATCCGGGGCGTTGTAGAGGCTGATGCTGATCATTGATGCCGATTATCGAGGCCGATACTGATCATCGATGTCGATTATCGAGGCCAATTATCGATGTTGATTATCAGTGCCGATTATCGATAGCGATTATGAGTATATAACAACATATCATCATGATACATGCCCATACGCGTCATCTGCATGTTTGTTATGAGATGTGGTTGACTATTGCATATGTCATAAGGCAGGTTGTTCATGGGACTCCCTGATAAGCGGAGTCATCCCACATGAGCGCACGATATGCACAAGATTGATGCATGATTAAATTATGTGACTCATGCATCTTACATTTTGTGATATGACTACTGTATGCCCTAGTGATATCAGGGCTGTAACCTCCACAGGCATATCATGGATGGCCAGATGAGACACCGAAATATTTGGTTCTAATACTGTGGGCAGATAGGATGCCCTTGAGTGAGAGTCCCAGAATCCTCTAGTATTGGAGGAGACTCCAACGTTTAGACCGAGTAGATACATGAGCTCCTGGGTGCCGAATACCAATAGGCGGCGTCTCTCACTGTATCGTGGTCGATTGGAAGGAGGCGTGGCCTTACCCACCCAAGGGAGTAGGTGATGCTAGGCTGAGTCTGACCAGCTCATAAATGGGTCTGCTATCGACGAGCCGGGTAGGCATTGGTATACTGCTGGCAGGCGGATAGTGAGGTCTCTTCCACTTACCCAGTTGTGCGCTTGATGGGGCGACAGGTAGTGTCGAGTGTACTAGACCCCAGTGATGATCCCAGAGATCTACGGTATTGATATGTGGACTTATTGAGCAGGAGTTGCATACTCAGCATTTTACTCATTTATTCATTCATTCACTATCCACTCGGGCTGGTGGTGCACAACTAATTATTATGCGTACCTTCCCAATTGCCAGGATTTTGGTTGGGGCGCGCGACTAACCTAAGATCAGGAGTCTACCACATTGAGTCTGGCTATCCAAATTTAGGTATGAGACTCGTTTGGATAGAAGACCCTTGTGATGGACCCCATAGCCTGCGATACTACATACTATCATCTGACTTCACACTCCAGCTTGGTCATTTCATTGGCACCACATATTGCATTGCATCCTTTACACATAGCATTTAGTTTACTATGCTTCTATATTTTATATGGCCTAGATGAGGTTGACGGTATTCGTGGACTCGTCAGGATTTGCATATTGCATTTGTAATCATCAGTATGTGATATTGGCTTATTATGTTTTTGCATCATATAACTAGATTAGGCTGATGGCATTTATGGACTTACCAGCATGTTTCTGCATTGCTCTGATATTGCATACTTGACTCTTACCTTGCGCACACACTTACACCACCCTTTAAGCTTTCTATAAGCTTATGCACGATAGATACATGTAGGTGACATTAGGTTGCAACAACGTTTAGCCTGGACCGTGCAGTTGTCTTCTGGAGCTTTGATTTCCGATATATGTATTTTCCTTTCAGCACTGTATTCTAATGTT
Organism: Magnolia changhungtana; assembly: GCA_030180095.1. Taxonomy (NCBI): domain Eukaryota; kingdom Viridiplantae; phylum Streptophyta; class Magnoliopsida; order Magnoliales; family Magnoliaceae; genus Magnolia; species Magnolia changhungtana. The sequence continues at coordinate 802,881 of JASAUF010000172.1, forward strand.
TATATTAGTGGATATGTGATGATGATGTTCCCTTTGTGATTTGGGTAAACTTATGGTTATGCTTATTACAAGTTAAATGTACATTGGAAAATCCTCCTTATAGGATCCATGATCGAAATCTGGCATATGGGCACTGGGAGCCGAGAATGGGGTACTACGAAGGCTATCGGCACCAGATTTGGTGATCGGGAATTTTGCGAGCTCGGTTTCTAAGTTCGGGGCGTAACAGTATGCGTACCTTACATAGCTAGAGGTATCTTTATTTATAGGAGAAGGAAGACCATTCCGTAAGAAGTCTTTCCTGATATGTCGGAGATCTTTGCGCACAAAGATCAGGTTTCCAAATCCATCAAGGATCTTCCCAAGATTGTGGTTGTTCGAGATCCTCGGGATTTGATTCTATCTCCCGAAGATCTTGGAAAGATCTTTGGGCTGTTGGAGGGATTCTCGGACTGTTAGTTCAGAAAAAGGTTGGATGATAAAGGAGCCAGGTACAATAGACATAATAATATTGAGTCTTTCGTTAGATCAGTATTTATCTTGTTCAGAGGTTATGCCGACCTATAGCCGATTGTTCATAACCCCAAGTGTAGGGTCGCGATGTAGTAATAATCTCGGTGAGACTGAGGTCGAATCCACAGGGACTAAACTTGTTCGTATTCTGAAAAGAATTAGAACTAGAACTAGAAGAATATCTAAATCTAAATCTAAAATAAAAGAGAGTAGTTTTGAATAAAGTTGATTAAAACTTGTGTACTTAAAGGCGGGAACTAGGGTGCCAAGGATCCACTTGTAGCTATTAGGATATTTCCTTACTTGATTCAAGGAACACAATTGGAATTGGAGTCATATCTATCCAATTGAAAGATAAAGCAATTAAATCAAATCTGAACTTTCATTGACCTAATTCTCAATAGAGGAGAATTATAATGATTAGAAGGGATTCCATCACCCTAGCATGCCTAGGAGACAATGATGAACAACAAGTTTACCAATCTCATAATCTGAAAATAGAAAAAGAAAATATCCAAAGCTATCACAACATCTATTGTAATTTAAGTCATAATAAATTATAGAAAAATAAAAATATTCCTTTAATATCAAAATAGAATTAAAGAAGTTCAACAAGAACAAGAGTCAAAGTAAGAAAATCATCCCAACACGCTACAAGCTTCACATCTTAGCCCTAGCTAAGAGATTTAGTCAATCATAGACATGATTAGATCTAAAACCTTAAAAGGAAGCATTAAAAATAAACTATGAAAGAAAAAAAAATCTTAAGAGGCTCCTACACCCTTTGGCTCTACTCCTTGAAACCGTAGATATGTTTAGAACTCCTAAGAAAACCCATATTTATAGCCTTGTCTGTCTAAAATTGAAAAACCACCTCAAATTTATGTAGTTCGCGTAACTCCTCCGATGTCATCAAAGGTAACTTGAATCCGGAAGTCACGCCTTTTCGCATTGCGTAACTTTTCATATCATCGAACCTGCCCTCTATGTCATTGAATTGCCTTCGATGGATTGAAAATGTGTCCAGAGTGTTCCAGCGAGTTGCTCCAAAAATCTACAAAAAATTCGATGTCATCAAACAAGTCTTCGAGCAATCGAATAGGGCATCGATGTCATTGAGAACAACATCCAATTTGTCCAGCAATCAGACTTGATTTTTTGTAATTCTTTGATGTCATTGAACTGCCTTCAATGTCATCGAAGGCTGGCTTTGATGTCATCTAATAGCCTTCGATGACATCGAAGCTCAGATTTTATGGATTTCTGCATGAATTTCTGTACTAATTTTTGCACTTCCTTCCTTCTCCACGTAGTTTTTTTCAATCTTGAGGTCTTGAACCTTCAATCTTGGTCTCTAAAGATCCATTCTTTACCTTGGTGATTCTTAAGCATCAAATCCATACTTTTAACATTCTTTTTAATCCAAGCTCTTAAATTCACCTCGCAATACAAACATGTGTAAAATACACCACTAAGCATTATCATGTTCATAAACCAAGATATAAATAGGGGGAAATATGTAATATTTGACACTCAACACTGACATATGGCCGAGCTATGGCCTAGTTATGGCCAAACTATATCAGGTTGACCTGTAGTCGACATATGACTGAGCTATATCCGACTTATAATTTAGGACGACCTGTAGCTGACCTATGGTTTTAGGTAGGCAACTGGCCATTCGAGTGGACTTACAGTTGTATCTTATTTTAGTGGCCTTATGTAACGCCCTGAAAATCGGGGGTCGAGTATAACTCAACTCCCGAGTTCCAACGCATCACTTATGCAACATAAATAATGATGATTAAATGTTGTCTATGTTAGAGCAATAAACATGAGTGAGATTATACCAAAACAGTAATTCATACTCCAGATCAATTGTACAAAGGCAAGCGGAAGACTGAAACTGTATATATAATGTATGTAAAGGAACAAAACCATCCTGATCTCCAGAGTATGAACACTAACTGAGTATCCATATACATGTATTGTTTCTGAATAAAAAGGGTCAAAATATATCTAAAATTAAATCCTGAAATCCCCGCGATCTAGTCGGCCGAAGCGTAGCCGTCAGAGTACTGCATATATGAGAACTCGTCCTAGTCCTCATCATTTTCCGGCTCTGCCTCCTGAATTGACGCATCCTCTATACCTGCGACAGAGTCTGGTTGGTGTGTTAAACACCGTCCCGTAACATGGGAGTGAGTAGCTAACTCAGTGGAATAATAAAGCATAAGTTAATATGTTATCAATTCAATCAAGCAGTAATGATAAAGCAGTACAATCAAACAATTCTAACTACTCTTATTAAATGCAAGTATGAAATGACATGATGAATGCCCTTGCCAAACCACCCTCATGCGACATCATCTTATGTTCGTGGATGCATACCTTCCTCAGTGCTCCACATCTACCAGGCACATATGGTGCGATGATGAGCATGATTACCGAGTAGTTATTAGTCTATTTCAAACAGCAGTATTGGGAAACTAAGGTACCTCCCTTGTATCATTCCCAAACATGATCCGTTCTAGGGTCATCAATCCTAGTTAATCTCATACGACAATGTGTTTCTAGGTCGCTACAGAGGCTGCCAGGGCTGTTACACGGAATCGTTGCACCACTCCCCCATCACCTCTTTAACGATTCATCACTATACAGATACAGGCCTAGCTTATACTCTATACACTGCGGCAAAACTCGTCGTCTCACCGCAAATTCAGAGTTTGCTCGAGGTTACTACAAAGGGCTATCATGGCTGTTACACGGAATCGTTGCACCACTCCCCCATCACCTTATCAATGTAGGCCAACAACACGAATATAGTGTCTCATACCACCATAATCAGCTCACGAGTCTGGTTGCTCACTGGTCACTACGGGGAGGCACGTGGCCCCAGCGTAAGCCGACAGCTTGACTACGATGTCCCATACCACCATGCCCGACTCATGAGTCTTAGCGGATCGAGGTACCATGGTTAAAAGGGATTTCACTGGTAAGTTTGGTACCCTAGGCAAGCAGTGGTGACCAAACATGGCGAACATACATTAGACATATCGGGTTACTTAACGAGCCTGACTAAGTCGAGCGCACAATCATTTGGACGACATGAAGTGCATAAGCACTTCACGTGGCCTAACCACTGTCGCCAATTGAAGTACGACACGGGTTTGTCAAACACATCTTACATGGCGACATGCATCTCAGCCACGATCTCAGATCTGGTATCGATTGTCTGGACTATAGACATAGTCTCAAACTCAATCAATTCTTATCCATAGCATGTGGAGTAAAACATGATAAACAAAGTAATTCAAGCAAGTTAACAAGTATGATATAAAGCATGATATAAAACATGTTGTAAAGCATGTTACAAAGCACTACATAAATAGGAATACAAACACATATATTGCACAAGTAAGCAGTTTAAGTAAACAACCTCATGGAGGAAAATATACATGTCTCTAAGGTAGTTGAGAATCCTATCTCAACACCTACCTAAGGCATCATCATCCAAACACTTACTCACACAAGCATTTTCACAAATACTTAGCATACACTATTTCAACATACTTAGTGTATGTTAGCCAAATATGTATTAGGACGAATCCTTTCGCCAAATAAGTATTTTATCTATGTATCATATATTCATACAACAAATAACCATGTCAAACACATTTCCAAAATATATACGTATGCGGTATTTTCTACAATACACTATTTCTACATACATAGTGTAAATTAGCATAACATGTATTAGGGCGAATCTTTTCACCAAATAAGTATTTTATCCATATAACATATATTCATACAACAACTAATCATGTCAAGCACATTTTCAAAATATATACGTATACGGTATTTTCTACGAATACCTAGAATATGTAAAATTCCATATCCTACGTCTTTAATCAAAACAGGAATCAGAAAGCACTTTATACATGTGCAATTGCATGCAGATCATGAATCTATCATTATCTGACATTGAAAGTATTGAAAACCGTAACTTATACACCTAAAGTCCTCACCTTACACATTGGAATCGCAACGGATCAGCTAGGTTTGCTAGGCTTCCGTATTCGGCAGTTTGGTGGCCTAAAGAATGAAATAGGCTAGCTATTTCATAACCTACACCCTTCACACCACAAAACAGATCTAGGGTTAGGGTTTCTTACCTCAAAATGAAGTCGATATCGCCGGGAAAGCGGTAAGATTAGTGTGGTGGAGCTAGGGTAGGGAGAGGAAATAGCAATAGGGAGATTCTCCCACTTCTCTCACTCTTTCACTCTCTTTTCTCACTTCTCTCTAAGGTTTTCTTCAAATTCGTATGGCTGTGAGAGAGGGTGTTCTAAGGCCCTTATATAGCCTAAAAAGTCTCCAAAGTAGACTTAAGGTCAAGGTATACTTGGGTTATAACCAAAACGGCGTTAATTCAGCTCAAAGGAGGGTTTCTGGCGGGCCTCCTTGAGCCAAAGGTTGGACTTAAGCTCTCTAACCTTCGATCTACGTGAAGTTAAGTTTTCGTCTCAGTCGAATTCTCAGATCACGCGTGGCGGACCAGTTTCAGTTCAACGGCCAGCGGGTCTCGATCCAAAGTACCGAGTACATGTAAATGTGTATGAAATTTTTTCCTGATCCAAGAGTGTATTTGGGTCAGATTCTGACGGTCTGGTTACTTACAAATTGACCGCAAGTATCAAGTCTCAGCTCACTATTCCAGATATTTATTTTGTAAAGGAAATATCAGTTTTCACACTCCTTCGCTTTGGACTCAAGCGAACAGCCATGAGACACAGTCTGGGTCTGATTTCCGAGATGGTTGTCGAGCCCAGCGAGACGGTCCTAAGTTCTTAACCTCGTATTATTCGGACTCCCGATGTGCGGTCCAGACCTGATACGGAGTTTCAATGTGTTCCCGAGAATAATCGGGTAATGAGTTTGATCCTAGATTTTAGGGTAACCTAGCGTCAAGGATTCTACAAGTTTTGGGTCTTACTGATCGTATTTAAAGTGATTCTAGTGGATTTCATGGCTAATCTAGTTTAGTACTTAGTTAACTTTGTCAAATTTCTAAAGGATTTAATCCTAAGTGATTTCTGGCTGAGGTAGTACTCGAGCCATTGTACAGAAATTTACAAGTCGTTACACCTTACAGTTGCATCGACCTATTTGAAGGCCAATCTCTCCTTGCCACTGGATGCCTCTTAAGTGGTTTTAAACCTATTGGGTCCGTGCGGGTTTATAGAGTTGGTCCATTCCATAAGTCGATCTATTTTTCTCCCAACATAATGCAGTCTTTCATTTTTACATATAATGAATTGAGTTGCCTTGATTCCAGTTTATGCTTTAACATGTTGATATTTACATTGAATCTTGAATTTTTGTCCTTTTTTAAATTTTGTAATTATCTTAGATTAGAATACATATATATATATATATATATATATAAACTTACTCTTATTTACATGCTTAAGTTACGATCATGAACTCATACTAAAAGCACACATGCTCTACCCAAGGTCATTCCCAAATGGATCAACACAACACGAGTGCTCTGCCCTGGGTCATTCCTAAAAGGATTATCACAACATAGGTGCTCTGCCTAGGGTCATTCTTAAAAGGATCATTATAACACAGGTGCTCTGCCTAGGTTCATTCTCAAAAGGATCAACATAGGTGCTTTGCCTTGGGTTATTCCCTAAAAGATCATCATGGGTTCCCTACCTTTTGTTCTTGCTTAAAAGATCAACATAGGTGCCCTACCTTGGGTCATCCCCTAAAGGATCAGCACAAGTGCTCTACCTTGGGTCACTCACTAAAAAGATCAGCACATATGCTCTACCTTGGGACATTCCCCAAAAAAGATCAATCACATGTGTGTTGTGCCTTGGGTTACTCCTAAAAGGATCATACCAGAAGTTGTTATTGAATTGATTTGTCATTTATGTGTAATCACAAATGTTAAAGTATCTATGTGATTTAATGTTTCATTTTGTATACCTGATTTCTGTTTATTAATTTTATATGTTGAACTGCGTATGCACGAATTTGAAAATTACAAATTTTAGGTATGATATGATCGTACGGAGTTGTTATGCTCACCCCCATTTAAATAGTTTTATAGGGCACAGGAGTTAGTCAAAGAGCGGAGTGAAGCAAAGCAAAGATCTAGGCATCTATCTAACCATAGTTTTCTTCTTTTAGATTGTATAAAAAATGTATAATGGATAGTGGAAATTTGGATGTGAGACCAGATTATTGTAATGGAACTTGTGTTGGATTTATGGAAATTGATTTGTGTAATGCGATTTTTTATATTAAATTATAGTTTGTATGCTTAAAAATTTAAATCATGACCTGAAATTCGGAGTCGGGTCTGGTCAACTTGGGTATCGAATTTCAGGGCGTGAAGGGACATGCCCACACCCTCATCGCCCTTGAGCCATCAACACTTGCAACCAATGAAGCTTCGACAACCCCTTCCATGGCCAATCTGGTCCAAAGCATTAAAAGGCTAGAGGACTTAATGACATGGTTTCTCTAGGATGAGGCCACATCTCTTGCCTGATATGCATAGGTATCATCATTTAGTGCCAAGTCAATCAACCTTTGTAATCTCCACCAGTCTTCGACCTTCCCCCTTCCTCAGCATCAACCTTCAACTATTCCCTTATTTTTTCTCAAAAGGTTCAACCTCCTCCGACCAGGAGCCATCTAGCTTTAATTTTCCTTCAGTATCTACTTAAAATATCTAACCTCTTGATCAGAGCCATCTCCAACCTCCTTTAACCAGGAGCTATAATCAACCTCCCCTAACTAGGAGCCATTAGGGTCTTGATGAAATAGGTTATTATGAAACAACAATATATAGAGCACCTCAACCGGAAAGGCGAACCTAGTCTAATCCATTGTAAAATAAATAGCTCCGAGAATATTTTCAAGAGTAGTTGTATGTAATGGAAAGTAAGTTACAAAAGCAACAAGGGGTGGACCCATCTAGAAAATTCTAAGACATTTGTCCCTTTTTAAACTCATAAGTACTCGAAAGCCTTAAGGTGCCTAAATTTGAAAGATACGATGGTAGTGGTTACTACATAGGCCACCTTAAGGCCTTTTGTAGGGAGCTTGATGCCTTGGAAAACAACAATGGGGCATTAATCAGCCTCTTTAAAAAAAACCTAAAGGGCGATGCGTTAGACTAGTACACATTGCTCAACTACCAAGGATTAAGACCTACGAGCAACTCTCTTCGGCTTTTGTTGACCGATTCTCATACAAACTTAATATGACGCCCATGAGAGTGGACCTGGTTGCATTGAGACAAAGGAACGATGAGTCTCTATTGGCTTATGTCAGACATTGGCGACCCATAGCCGCCAAAATAAAAATAACCATTGATGATAAGGAATAAATTTTCATGATTGTCCACTTGGCAAACCTAGTATTTCTAGGTACTTCATCTCTAATCCTTTGCCAAATTTACTTAGCTCACCTACACCGAAGAATAAGTTGAATCTAGAATTCAAGTTAGAAAAATAGCTCATTGGCCTCATCATGCCACCCCCACAAGGAATGGTAAGATCGAAAGAAAGCCTCCAAGTGTAGGAATGGGAACAAAAACCTCCCCATCCAACGTCTGATAGAGGTCAAGAACCGTATCGCCACCATTAAAGGCATCACATTCGCTCCCCAACAGGGACATCGACAACAAAGGAGGAATGTGACATATACCAATAAAAATCAATGGGCAAGAATGATGCGGGAGCCTAGGGTATTCACACCACTAGCACAACCATATAACAAGGAGCTAGCCATGTTAGTCTAGAGGCAAATCCTCACTTCACTCCAAATTAGGCCCCCACTAAATATCACCCCCCCAATTACAAGGAGAACGAGTACTATGAGTACCACCAATTTTTGGACCACACAATGAACCAATGCTTCACTTAGAAACATGCGGTACATAATCGAATTCATAAATAGGAAATTATAATTATTGCCCTTACCACTGCAAACAGCATTCTCCATAATCCCCTACCATGATATCAAGTAGTTCGAGCTCATTGAGCAACCTTACCGTTGGTATAATTGAGGTTGAGTCTAGTCACCTCGCCAATCCTTCCTTCTAACCATAAACACAATCGCTTTTAACTCTATGCCTACACCATCCGCACTCATAGTCTTAGGTTTCATTTGGAATCCTAGATTTAGAATACCTGAATTGGAAATCGCCTGGATTTGGAATGCCTTGAATTCAGAATTCTCCAATTGTATTTGGTACTTGGATTTGGAATCTCTAGTAATGTAAAAGTAGATATGCACTTAAATTATGCAATATATTTATAGGAGTTTAAATTTAATTACTAATCAACTTTAATGTTCCTAATTAGTGTACGTATATGATGTTTGAAAAAGTGATTGTAATAAGCCCATTAAAATATATAATTTGGCCAAAATGATGAAATCCCAAGGATCGGATGGGCCACAAGCATAGGATCACAATCGAACGACCAACCAACCATTTTTAACCGTTGATTTACATGAACAATGTTTGGACTACTCATATCATTTTATTAAAGTAATTTTAGTGATGCAATTGATTGGGATATAATTAGTGGACATGTGCACAGTAGATTAATAGCCTAATGAGACATATGTTATACATGTGACTCTCCTATCTTTAAAAATGAGCCAAAGGAGAGGATTGGAAATCCAAGAAAAAGGGAGGGGTTACAAAACTCACCAAAAGTGAGGATTTGAAATCCCTTGGATTTAGAATATTATATAATCCACCCTACCAAACAACCAATGGATTTGGAATACTCTATAATCCACCTTACTAAACAACTGATGGATTTGGAATACCCTCAAATCCCCCCAAATTGGTAGTACCAAACAAACCCTTATAAGGGGCACTATCTATCAACATGGTGCCTAGCCCAGTCATTATCCTCCCAGGTAGGATACCCTACCAATCATGATGTTGAATGCCTTAGCCAAGTCGAGGCATGGGTTCAGTTAGCCGATTCTCCTCCCAGGAGGGAGTCCGGCTCCCTAGTCTAGTCCATTAAGCCCAAGTCTAGCCATTGTTCTCTAAGTTAGGGTACCTAAATTGGTCACCATGTTGCATGCCCTAGCTAAATTAGGTCATAATCCTAATTAGTCAGTGTCCTCTGGAGAAGGAACCCGACCCCTTAAACCAACGCATCAAATTCCAATAAGTCAATTGTCCTCTAAGGAGTGAATTTAGCCTCCCAATCTAGTTTGGCAAACCAAGCACCCATCATCCTCCAAGGGGCACACTCTTGCAAGCCACTTCAAGTGGAGGTAATCCCTCCACACAGATCCATTTAAAAGGGAAGGCCAACTTAATGTTCATACTTGGGCCCAAGCCCTTTATTCTTAAGGCCATTATTCTTCTCTAACGACATATTATCCCTCCCTATGATGAGCACGCACTCCTATGGCACTACCTGAAATGTGCCAAAGTGGGAAGCATGAACCCTAACAGTTGGTGCCTCTAGAGGTAAACCAACTGAAACACCCTCTTCCCTTAAGATCCTAAAGGATCATTGACAAGGATCACATTTATGGTAGAGGTTGTTAATCCCTACCTAGATCTTCATTTAAGAATTACCATGCACATCACATTCACATTGAGAGATGTTTATGAAGACTTTCAACAATGCAAAGATATTTAAGGAGGCACCATTGGAGGCGATTACATACATAATTAGGCATCTCCTTAAACTGTGAGTGTTAACTTAGAAATTCTCATACTTAATAAAAAGGAGCATCACACATCTGATATCACCTGTATGCCAACTCAACTAGCCATATCCTTTATAGTAGAAAACACCTTCAAAAGTTAGCCACGAAGGAAGCAAAATCTCTGCAACATCAATAGGAAACCTCTGCGTAGAGGGTAGGAACCCCTTTACAACAAAAGTGCATCCTTTGTGACATGACTGCCCTAACAAACGCAAAGATCTCGCTCCTGAGAAAAATGGGCACCATGGCTTATAAATACCTCGACACTCATTTTAAGGAGAAGGAGATAGATTTAAAAAATTAAATAGAGAAGGACAATCCTCCGCAATATGGACCTTCAGGCAAATACTCTTACTAAGGGAAGAGGTTAGGATTCCAAGGGTTACATTGGTATGGTACACCACCTTACAGACTTCTTTAAACTCTCTTATGGGGAAATTTCATTGATCCACTTCATATATGCACACACTCATGATCTAATTCTTTCACTATTTAGGTCATCTACCATATAAATCACATGCTGATTAAGTAGTGGACCATCAAATATGGGCCATCAGGTCAGCATCAAGTGTAATCAATGCAGTTTTACCAGTTACAATAAAATTTTATCAATTAGAAAACTTTGTAAAGATGATTAAAACCTTTTAACTAGTGGACCACTTGTTGAATCCCTTATCTAATTAGATCTGGCCATAAACAAGTCCCTGGGAAAACTCAGTGGATCTTATGTTGGCTCGAACAAGAATTAATGAATCCTGATGGATGCACCCAACATCACCCATTTTCAATGGTTTCTAAGAAAACCTCATAAAGTGAGCCAAAGTTACCAAACCATGATCATGATCCTTGTACGTCCTTAGGTCTAAGGATTGATCATCTTTTGTGAAGCATTAAGTCCTTGATCAGAATAATCATAGTCTGGGCTAATCACCACTAAGCTATTGACTTGAACTCAATCCTCTACTGTGGGTGTCGAAAGGTTCAATATGACCATCTTAAGTTTGGTACCAAGATCCTATGTCCATGACACACTCACACTTCCTACGGGTAAGGGTCAAGGTATAACATTAAGTCGACTCTAATGGAGGAGACCATCCATCTTGACCCGAGTGAGTCCCCTCACATAGGATGACCGTACATCTAGAAGTACAATGTTTATAGATGTGTCTTGAGCATCTATGATGGTCATTGCACATTAGGATATTGAGATTCATGAATTACAACTCTCCTTGGTAAATGACCACTGTGTCCAATACCAAGTTCGCAAGGACCAGAGGATTCAATCCTCATATAACCAATGATTAATATAGTTTTAATGCAACACTAGATATTGGTTAACGCACATCAAATTTGTCCATAAGGGTCATTGGTCCTCAAGATCAATGGCTGAGATCAACCCATCACATCCACATGACTAGTGGATTAGGTCAGTATGGATGCTGGGATTTGTGTGGATGATGAATCACACTCATGCAGGGCTTAGACTGATGTTTTAAAGTGATTAGAAAGTGTTGTATTTAACTGGAATCGCCACTAGCCAATTAATCTAATCCTATAGTCGACTAGACCCACTAGAAACATTATGATAAAAAAATGAGGATACCTTGTTGTAACACTCTGAACTTTTCAATACCCGAATATTGAAAGTTCTCGAGTGTTACCATAAAATTTAACTTAATATGTATATGTATACGATATCAATTTAGCTATCCTAACCTTACATTTATTCTTCAACACAAATCTAACTATTGGGAATAATCTCCATTCATAGATCAAATTATCTAATCGTTGGGAATAATCTTCATTCATAGATCAAGCCAATTGACCGTTGATTTTGAGAAAAGATCATTATATGCAAGTATTCTCACTTGTCCATCATAACCAACCGTTCAGTCAACTATTCATCACTAGGTAAAGATATCTGATAGTCTACTCTGAGTTTGGACCACCTGATCATAATAAACTAGCTACTTAATCTCAGCATCTGCTCTTACACATATCGAATAAAGATTCTGGTCCCTTCATCTTATTTACCACCTATGAATATGCTTAACCTACCATCATAACTACAATCCGAAGAACTTACATATGCGAATATGTTACTTTAATATAACGGTATACATGTTTTATCTCTCGATCACTCCAAAAACTCACTTTTTATTCATCCGTTTATGAAACTGACTGTACATCCACCTGCATACATGGTCAGAGTACTAACCATCAAGTTTTACTATTTTTAAGATGTCATCTGACCATCCATTATGTGGTTTGATATATGTACATTCCTTAATTAATTTGGTGAATAATTATTTATTCATAATGATTTAGATATAAGTTATTTTGTAAGAATTGCTTAGAAACGTGTCTATAACCATGTAGAACCATTAGATTTCCTAAAACTCTTATATCAATATTAATTACAAAAATTCCATTAACCTAGACCCTTGAATTCTAGATCATATTGTTCCTATGATCCGTTTCATGTAAAATTTTATACTATGCCTATTTATCATAAATTAACCATACGCGTCAAATTTTAACCCTTAGGTCATTGTAAAAGTAGCCCAATTGACAAATCATCCCCATAACCATTGATTTTGGTGTTCATTGAGTGAAGAAACCTCATGGGTAATCGTAGTAGGATATTATCTTTCATTTGAACGACTTCAATTGCCCATAATATGGACCAAGTATGAAATATAAAGACCTCACTTTGGTAGGATTTTCCTTAGGCGCGAGGCTTACCAACTTCGTATAAATTTGGATCTTTCGATTTAACCATTTCCTGATGTCTATCGTAAATCAAATTTGGACCACACTTTGGTCTCATATGACTATAAGGTTATACAAAATTTAGACCATAATCTATGATCCTACACAGTTGAATATTGAAGCCAGTTCCTTCATTTTGGTGCAAAAGGTGAAATTTTATATTTAAGCCTTTTCCACCATTGATCAACTACCAACTTTTGTCTAACCATTTTTCTATCCTGACTACACATTTCTCCCAAAGTTGGGCCCTGATCATTAAGTGTGGATCGTTAATTGAAATTAAGTTCATTTTAGCACCCATTAGGAGAATTTTCAAGATAGGCCAATATAAATTTTGGATCACCAAGAAAATCATATATACCAGCCCTATTCGACGACCCCGACACACTGGATTAATTTAATTTAAAGAAAGATCGCTAAAAAAGGTCAAATTAGAGAAACCCAATCCAAGTGGGATGTGAAACACACGCCCACTCCTTTATAAAAGGAGGAGTGCGTCCCCTTCTCCTCTCACACGCCCATAATCCCATGTCCAAGAAAGAGAAAGAGAAAGGAAAAGGGAAAGAGAAAGGGAAAGAGAAAAAGAAAAAGAAAGAGAGAGAGAGAGAGAGAGAGAGAGAGAGAGCCTAGTCCCCCATCATCCTCCTCCACACGTGTGGTGTCTCCCTCTTACTCAAGCGATGTCGTGGTTCATGTAGAAGCTTTTCTATATCGAGATCTAGGGTTTAGATCTAAGGCTAAGGTGAGAGATTCCTTTAAAGCTTACACTAATTTGAGTTGATATGATTTATCTTATTTTTGCATACTTTCATATTACCATGATTTTTCATGTAATTGATTGATTTACCATTATCAATTATTATTCCTTTAGGAAATTATGGTTAAGGAATGATTTTAATTATGCATGATTCTTATGAATTGGGGTGATGGATATAAGCCTTGCCCTTTGTTAATTTTGAGAGTGATGCGTACTTCCACTCTATATTGAGTTGACCTTTACTCCTCTCCTCTTATTCTTGTTGAGTTAGCCTAATTGCTACTCTTTTCTTTTATTTAGATATCTTAATGCTACTTTTTTCTTTTATTAGGTTTGCTTTGTGCTACCTCCCTTTATTGCTTGAGCATGTGTCTTGAAATTTTAAAACTCTCATGGTTCAATTTATTTCCCTATTGATGCAAGTGATGTGTTAGAGGTCTCACATCTAGTGATTCATATATTTTATCGTAGACGTAATGCGCTCTGGGTAGTGACCATCTTGATTGACACATAATTTCATGGATATTGGGTAGTGGTGTACAAATCAATGTAAGTAATTTCCAATGCATGTTACATCACTTTCGGGATTGGATGTCGTAAATAGTCGCTCCATGAACAAATCGTGTCGTGTAATTCATCCGATCCATGTGTTGTGCCGTCTTGAGGTATTCACATAAATCCATGGTAGCATTGAACACGCCGGCGAATATTCGTAGTTATGGGATATGCGGCGAGCTGAGTTTTCTATGAATTATATTCCACATCGTGATGATCACTATGTACGATGAGCCGCACACACTTTACTAGGCATGTATTCATATATATTGGATGCGCATACCAATATTACTCATAGTGGTAGAATACGAGATGTATCGAAACCCTTACATTACTCTTATATATCTCTTGAATTATTGTTAATCTTAAAAGATAACCATTACTATGAGTAGGGCATTGACCATCTCCAACCGTACAGATGATGCAGGTGATGTGCAGATTGAAGACACGGATGACAATCCCCTTACAGAAGATTATTTTGAATAAATAAAGAGATAGCTTTATGTTTAGTTTTATTTATTTTCACTGCAAACTTTGATAATATAATAAGCTCCCATTGAGAGGACATTTAATAATTTGTTGAATTCTTTTAATTTAATGGAATAATAAATACAGTTGATTTTACTCTCGTGAATGGTTACCTTCGTGAATGTAACTGGATGTGATCTAAATAGAAAGAAAATCAAGGTAAGATTTTAAAGCATCCAAATCTTTATATTATTAACACCTAGAATTCTCGGGCACGAGTATGTACTCGAGCTGCGAAAATTCAGGATGTTACACTTCTACTAAAATGTCTCCTTGATTTGCGATTGAAGATTTTAAGTAAAGGACCACAATTATATAGATGGAAGAGGTTAAGCACCCACTTTGCCTATACAAAAGTATGATCTCTACTTCACAAGATCTCATTAATTATTGAGGATCAGGATTAGTTCTTAGTCACTAATGATGTAAGGTGTTTGCAATGCTATGTTAGATATAGTGCCTATGATAAGATGTAGTCCAGGCTGGATAAATCTACCTTGACTATCTCACTTGTCAAAGCAATAATCAACCAGTCCAAGTTTCTGATGGATAAAATGTCTTCGATGTTATCGACAGGTTATTGATGGGACTTGATCCAATCGAAGGTCTGCTCAATCAGATCGAATAATGAGTCCAACAACCATTAAAGAAATTTCTGGATTTTCTCGATGAGATCGACACAGTGTTTGATCCCAGTGAAAGAGCTGTTAACTAGCCGTTTTATAGTCATTACAATTCGGTTTCTTATTAAATGGCATTCGGTTATTAGGCATCATCATGAGTTTTATTGCAATAGAAGCATAGGTGATTCATCCCTCATCCTAAGTCTCTAAGTCCATTTGATTTAGGTAATCTTTCTTGTGATTCATCACTTGAAAGCAGATTCTACCCTTGATGAAAAAGATGAACCTGATCTCCACCTTGTTCTAGAGATTAGACTTGAACCAATAGTTAAACACTTGTCGAAACCCTCTAGAACACCCATTTATGTGAGTCCCCTAGGATTACAACATTTCATTAGTTGTAGGAGATTCACCTAACCTCCAATCACCTTAGTCACTGCAATAAAGCATCATAGGCAATGTGTTTGATTTTGAAGCTAAAGTATTGCAACACATCTGCATCACGATAGAGGGAGCAAAATGGGAGCTGATTGAACTATATGAGAGCATCAATCAAGCAACCCAAGAAGGTAGGTCAAAGGGGCTCAATTCGACAAGTGTCATTGAGTAAGTCCATACTCTATTTTCTTATGTATGATTGATGGTAAGGATTTGTGACCCAAACTCTAAAGGTTTTTGTGTAGGACCTAGGCTCTTATATAGGGCCGAATTCACCAGACACGAGTGTATATGTGTTAGTCTCTATGGGGGTCTCCGGTGGAAATAAATGTAGGTTCTTGGACTAGGACCAAGGTTGTTGGTTAGTCGATAGAAAACTAACTCAAGTCTCTTGCGGGAGCCTCCGGTGGAAGTGTTCGCTCGGGTCCCTGTGTAAAGCCATAAAGGTTAAAGGTGAACTTGATTTAAAATCTCCGATAGTGAAATCTGGTGTACTCATTGGTTGAGTACTTTCATCAGGAATGGAGTAGGTAAACTGAATCACTATACATGATTGTGCTTGAGATTGCCATTTGAGCAGTTTTTAAATTATGCTTATGTGATTGATGAATTATATGTATGCATGTAGCACCCTGGATTTCGAGGGTCGAGTAAAGATCAATTCCCGAGATCCAACGCATCACTTATGCAACATATATAATGATGTTTACATGTTGTCCATATTAGTGCATTAAACATGAGAGGGATTATACTAAATCAGCATATCATATTCCAGAGTTAATGTAATTAAGCAAGTAGAAGACTGAGATAAATATATAAAGTATATACGTGTTTCACAACCTCCAGAGTATGAGTGTATTATCGAGCTGAATATATACATATTTTGTTTCAAAATATACAAAATGTCAAAATGTAAATGTTCAACTAATCCATGTAACCTTGTAATCCCGTCGATCAGTACATGGTCCACATAGACCCGCCTGATAGTTGTACATAGGAGAACTCCTCCTCCTTGTCTATGAAATCTAAATCGGCTGCATAGGCATTGTCGCTACCTGCATCTACAATAGGGTCTGGTTGGTGTTTTAAAACACCGTCCCAGAGTGGGAGTGAGTGATCAACTCAGTGGTATTATAAGGCAAAGGTTAACATATTATCAATTTAGTCAAGTAGTAATGATAAGGTAGTACAACAATCATATCCTAAGTACTCTTGTTAATGCAAGAATGGTATGCTGTAATGATGCATGCCCTCACACGAAGCTCCCTCACAAGCGACTTTATCAACCATTCGCACATGACAAACTCCCTAAACATGCTATTCCATGCCAAAGCACATGCAATAAGGAGCATGATCATATTAGCCAAGTACTTAATTAAGCTTATTCATACAGCATATTCGAGAAGCTTAGGTACCTCCCTTTATATCATTAACCCTAAACGAATGATCCATTTAAGGTCATCAATCCTAGTTAATCACATACAATAGGCAAGTTGTAGGGCATCACCTCTAATAAAAACAGTGGATAGGAAAATTTAAGTGTTTATACTCGAGGTCACTATGGGGAGGCTCGTCACCTCAGTGTAAGCTGACAGCTCGAATACAGTGTTTCATATATCGTATTCGGCTCACGAGTTTGGGTTGCTCATTAGTCACTACGGGGAGGCTCATCACCCCAGCGTAGGCCGACAACTCGACCATGGTGTCCCATACTGCTATGGCTCATGAGTCTTAGCGGATCAAGGTATCATGGTTGAAACGGGTCTTTACATTGGTAAGTGGTACCTTAAATTCAAGTAGGAATGTCCATACATAGTAAACACACAATAGACCAATCGATTTTATTAGATAAGTCAGGTTGGTATGAGCGCACGCTGAATTAATCGACATTGAGCGTATAAGCACTCCACGTGGCCTAACCACTGTCGACAATCTTCGTGCGACCCGGATTCACCGAACGTATCAAATGTGGCAAGGCTATTTTCTCCACTCAAAATATAATGCCCCAAATCTTAAGGACCCGAGTACACGACCCGTTTCCCAAAAACTCGAGTGTTAACTTATAGAGAACCAAATTCAAGGATGTATATATATATATATATATATATATATATATATATATATTCTTTCATCACAGTAAGAAAATGAGTGTAGAATGGACAAATATACATAAGGGAAAATTTGAGTATACAAGAGAGTGCCCATAATGACTTATACAAGCCAATGTCTCTATTTTTACAAATACAAAATGAAATAACATTTCATGTGAAACAAAGTAAATTGTAACAGTCTTGAGCTGTGAAATCCTGCAGCAGTCATTTGTAAATATAATCATGCACCCTTATCAACCATAGCTTGCTCCTCATCAATATGAACATGAATGTTGTTGGAGCCACCTGTGCTACCTATACGGTTATAAATTTAATGAATGAGTGGCCAACTCAGTGTGAATTCTCCTCAAGATTACACACCGCCGCATTAGGTAAGAAATAGTATAAAACATCTAGACAACCAAAACAGAGAAATACAGTCTAATTATATGCATAGATTAGTGAATGCAATCATTGTCCCGGGTAAAACATCCAGACAGATATAGGACTCGTCGCCCATGCAATCAGTGTCCTGGGTAAAATATCTAGACGAACATTGGGCTTATCACCATTACAATCATTGTCCTAGGTAAAACGTCCAGACGGACATTGGGCTCGTCGCCCATGAAATCCTCGACCTGGGTAAAACATTCAGATGGTCTGTGCCTTGGGTAAAACATCTAGACAGACAAATATGTACGATAACAACAGATAATGGTTGGTGCATCGCGTAAAATATCCTGACAGGTAAATATATATGATAACAACAGATGATGATTGGTGCCTCGGGTAAAACATCCAGACAGGCGAATCTGTATGTTACATATGATAACAATAGATGTTAGTCTGTACTATGCATGCATTATTAGTCAACCCGTTATTAGTCCAATTGCAACCAGCCAATTTAAATAAGCTCACGGTCACTACGAGGAGCACATGACTCAGCGTAGGCCAACGGCTCGAGCATAATGTCCCATAACCACCATCCCTAGCCCATGAGACTACCATCTTAGGATGTTTAATGGAAATCTGTTGATCGAGTTACATCCCAAGTATAGGTGTACATTTATGGTGGGGGTTTCCCACTAATGTACCAGTTTAAATCCCAAAAGCAGTCCACAAGTAATCCAATAGCATGAATTAAATATACAGGATAAACATTAAGCATATAATACAGTAATTCAATTTCCACCACCTAACACATGTGATTATAAAAGGGAGATATCAATTATGAATTTAAATAAAAATTATAACTTAAGCTAATGAGAAGATGGAAAGCTCAAGGGGAAGAATCATCACCTTATACTTTGAATCGCCTTTTAGTGTCGCTAAGTACTTGCGCCCTTAGAATTGTATCCTACCACAAATCATGAACTTGTATAATTAGGTCTAAGTTCTAATCATTACCTAGGGTTTAAGATCATCGCCTAGGGTTATCTTTTAGGGTTTTAGTGTAGAATTAAGGTTTTTATCCTATGGTTTAGTCTTAAACTTAGATTTTAGGATATGGACTCTACTTGAAGTATTAGTTAAAATTACATCTTAATAATTACAAGAATACCATTAGCGTTAGCATTATAACTTATATTAGCTAATATGTTAATAATAATGGTTTATAAGTTCACATTTAAATATACCGACATTAGATTCTACACCTAGATCCAAACTCAACACACCATCTATGTTTAAATTTTTAACCTAAGGTTTAGGCCAGGATAGATTTTTAGGGTTTGAACCCTAGTGGTGCGTAATTAATTATAATGTTAACTTAATAGTTATAAAATGTTTATTAGCATCCTTATTACGGTTAATGCTAGCTATCACAACAATGATAATCATTATAATGATATCCATTTGTACAATCTACTATCAATGAGAATGTTTGGGCATAATGAATAGAATGTTAATATCCAATAACTATAAACTTTTATTTATTTATTTATAATACTAGTATAAGCATGGATAATCTCTTAATAGTTAATCAAGTTGTATAATTGCAAATACTAATGATGATAACTAAATACTAAGATCTATTATTAACGATGATCCTTAAGACTACTATTATTTGGTAAATACAATCTTGTTTGTAATAGCTAGTTATAACACAAATAATCTACTAATGTTCTAATTAAAATTCCAATGTAAAATGTTTGAGAGAAAGCGCACCTATGATTCAACTCGAATCAACACAACTTGACATCTGAGTTGACTCGGCTCAACTCTCTCAATCTCACCTTCTCCTTCTTTCTTTTCTTTCTTTTCTTTCTTTCTTTTCCTTCCTTCTCCTTCTCCTCTCTCTCTTTTTAGTATTATTATTTTCCATTTTTGCTGGAAGGTGTCCAGCAATAGACTCAGCAGAACCGAGCCTGACTCAAGTCTGCAACTTAGCAGTGAGCCAAGTCGCCTCAGTTCAAGCTAGTGCAACGACACACCAGCCATTCCCTCTCTCTCTCTCTCTCTCTCTCTCTCTCTCTCTCTCTCTCTCTTTCTCGTTTCTCCTTCCTTTCATTTCTTTTTATATTTCTCGTCTCTCTGCTGGGATGTCTAGCAGTGAGACTAGATGGACCAAACCCAGCCTGACTCGGTCTAGCCTCAACTCGGTTCGAGTCAGCAACGTGGTGCAGCTGCACCACGTCAACCCTCTCTCTACTTCTATTCTCTCTCTCTCTCTCTCTCTCTCTCTCTCTCTCTCTCTCTTCTACTTCACCTCCTTTCTCTCTCCATCCCCTGCAACTGGACCAGCAGGGAAAACAAATCTGAACATGTCTAGCAACTCCAAGTCAGAACCGAGGCTGAGTCATGCTTGGCTCGGCTGCGAAGTGTAGTGCGACCCATGCTCGCACTCACCCGCACGCACTCGCTCTCCCTCACTTTCTTCTCCTTTTTCTTCCTTCTTTTCTCTGTTTCTCCTTTTTCAAAGCCAAAAGTCATTTGGATGAGTTACTGGAGCTTGAACTCAGTGTGGCAGCAGGTAGCTACACCACCCTGCCCCTCTTTTTCTCCCCCATTTCTCCTTCTTCTTTCTTCTTCCTCCTTTATTTTCTTTTCACCTACTGAAGGTCTAGTTGAAATAGCCGGACATCCAGAAAGATCCGACCCGAACTGCATTGACCCAGTGTGGTAAAACGCTGAGGAAGAAGATGCAAGCGTTAATGGCAGATTACAAACGGGGGTTTATTTCTTCGAACTGATTGTTGTAAGTGGTGTGTATGAGCACAGAGGAGCTTAGAGAATGGTGGGAGTGAAGCTCCAGGGAGGTTTTCATGGTGGGTTCGAGCAAAGGAGGAAATGACCGGTTTCATGGTTGTGGCTGCGAAAATGGAGGGTGAGCTACTGTTCCCTGATCCATACGCCTCTTATGCTCGCCCTAACCCTTTCTAGACCATTGGATTAGCACCCAGGGGTCCGAATCTTCTCTGGCCGAAACTGCCTCTAAAACGGTGGCAAAATGGAACTGGTCGTGGGTTCGTTTGCAAGCCCTAGACCACTTGCTTAGGTGGAGGGCTGTTGGACGGCTGAGATAACATGCATGGATGACTGGGATTTGAGAAGGGAGAGAACACATGGATTGCCCTCGTGGCAAGGAGGACAATTGCTATTTTTGTAGGGCCGTTTTACAGCAAGGTTTGTGTGTCCATACATGCATGAAAGTCTGACGTGAAAGTTGGGTTTTGGTCTCACGCGCGTCCTCTGTTAGATGGACAGTTCGGATCATCAAGGTAGGGACCATATGGTGGGCCGTGATCAGAAATTGGGGACGCCTGTGCATCCATTGTTGAAACCAAAGGGAGAGACAGTTTCTCATTTGAGAAAGCTCGATCAAGGCAGTTTTGACTGCCTTTGTAGGTACGGTGCACAGCGAGTGTGCACCAGCTGTGCACACGCACCCCATTAGGTGGGGTCTACAGTGATGTTTTTAAGAAATCTGCTCCATCGATTCCACCTCGGAGGCCCTAAGCAGGGTCCTTGATTAAGGATCAAGCGGATCTAATGTCTAGGTGGGGCCCACAACTTGATTTGTAGTCTTAATGGTGGTTTCTTGTCAATCTGGTGGTCGGATGATTCCGAAGTTGGACGTCAACGGTTAAAAGGTCCTAATGGGCCATTTGTAAGGCTTTCGTCACATATTACTAACCGATACTAATATTAATATAAATTATTATTATTTTTTTTTGTATATTACTTATAATTACAATGTTTAAAATCTCATATATATATATATATATAAGTATAATTTTTAATATTAACATACTACTAATTACATGCTGCTGTTCACACATTCCTTAATATACATAATCCATAATATACAATATCATATTATACGTATAAATGAATTGAAGATTGTACAATATAATTAAAATTATATTTGTATTTCATAATATTGTTAAATAATATGCAATTCCATTAAAGTATCTAATGATTTTTTTTTTTTTTTTTGTATATATACTTATAAAAGATATTCAATGCTTCATTATTATTTATAATTTGATTTTATATTGTGAAATTATTATTCATTATGTTTATTTAATATAATATTATTTTTATAATATCCTATATACATTAAATACATACATATCATTTTAGCATGAAGTTTTAAATCTTTACAAAGTACATACATTTCATAGTGTATACATTTAAGTTGCATTATTTATACATTTATGGTTACACCTGAGTACTGGAAAGTACGGGGTGTTACACAAACGGGGATTTTTACCGATTGCCAAGGCCAGGTTATAGCCCCAAACTTACTCAAGTGCAATAGGTAGATACATGTGAAAATCACAACAACATTTAACAAATAATTCAAATACAATTCTCATTTGATCATTTTTTTAAACACATTGAACATGTTACCAAGTATTTGCATTTCACCCATAAATTGTAGAATCGAAATCATGATTACATGAAGGAAGCTATACATATAGATAAGGAAATTGATCCTATCTCGATACCCTTATTAAATACAAATCATCAACAATTTCTCATTCAGACATTTTATCAAACACTAAGACTACACATGATTAAATACATAGACTAGTTTAGTTACGACATGAACTATAGCAATTTCCTACACAACATAGGTTATAAAGCACATAACATATATGGATCTTAGATTGGAAATCATGACAAGCACAAATCAGGATTTCACACTCATTCAAACATTTCAACAAACACATGGAATGCATATCATATTCAACATAGTTCACACATGTATAATTTATCCAAAAAGTCGTAACTAGGATCATATGGAAGCAATCAAGTCAGACATAAATCATTTCTGACATTGAAAACCTTGAAAACCATAACCTAAACGTTTATAGTCTGCACCTTCCATCAGAAATCTCATTTCAAACTTGGTTCGAATCCTATATTCCCGAATACAGAACAATGGGTACCTAAGAAATGAAATAGGTTAGCTATTTCGTCGATTACTTTATTTGGATTTCTAAATGAAGATTATGGTTAGGATTTCTTACCCAAATCACAGTTGGAATGGTTCGTGTAGGGTGGTGGGGAGGCGATTCAATGCATCGAGTTGTGGGAAGGAATCCCGGCAACGATCTCATGAACTCTCTATTCTCTCCTCACTCTTTTCTCTTCTTTTCTCTCTTCTCTCTCCTAGGGTTAGAGAAATTCGTATAGAATAAGAATGGGGTGGTTAAGGCCTTTAAATAGGCCCATAACTGATCTCAATGGTATTAGGGCCATGGTATACTTAGGTTATAGCCAACGGGTGCCTGTTTCGGGCAAACGGAGCTCATCTGGAGGTCCATTACTCACCTACGGTGGAACAAGTTCCCTGACCATGGATCTAAGCCAGGTTATGATTTTGGTACGATCGGATTAACGGATCAACCGTGGAGGATCCGTGTCAGATCAACGGTCGTTGTTACTTGATCAGGGTCACAAGTATACCGATATGTGCAGGAAAATTTCCCTGATCCATTAGTGAAGTTCGGTCTGAAACTGATGGTCCAAAATCTTCAATTTGGCCTATGAGTGAATGGCCCAATTCACTTAAGTTTCATTACATTTTCTATAGATATTCGTGTTTCTCACACACTTTGCTCAGGGCTTAAGTTGTGCATTTCTAGATACTATTTGGGCTCGATTCCTATGAGGCTTATCAAGCCCAATAAGACGGACATATCCCTATAGTTTCGCGGTTATCGGACTTTCGATGTACGGTCCAGGTCTGATACGGAGTTTCAATGTTCTCCCGAGAGCAACCGGCTTTTGAGATTTCTCCTAGGTTTTTAAGTAGTGTTGAGTCAGTGATTTTGGTGGTTTTGGGTCTTGCCATTCATATAAATAGTTGTTCAGCTAAATCCACCGATTAATTTAGTTTGATACTTAATTAATTTTCGGGTAAATTTCTACAGAGTACGGTCCTTAGGGATTTCTGCCTGAGGTGGTACTCAGGTCTTTGTACGGATTTTTTCGAGACGTTACAATGCATGATTAGATGAATGCTAGGAGTTGATAGGTAGCATATCCCACACACACATGTACACTATCGTATATAGACCAGTTGCTTCATTATTATAATATTTGTAGTCTATGTGATTGGACCCTTTATTGGCTTTGAATCCTTAGAGTTAATTGACTTAATTTATTTGAATATTAGTTTAAGTTAGGCAATTTTGTTTTAAAAATGCATAAATTTTATTTGTTCCTAATCACCCCCCCTTTAATACATAACCTTCATTCCTTAGATCTGCCATGCTTTCACGCATAGCCCATGGCCCACCATTACGGGCAATTTTAATTGGTATTAGAGAGAGTCGCTCTTGAAGGGCTTAATTGCCTTGAGTTTTTCTAATGGGCTTAAGAATGATGTCTACTTAAGAAGGGTGTTCTGTCGCACACCCACCTATTTCGATGGGTCTAATTCGCCTATTGGAAGGATGATGACCTTTCTAAGATTTAATGACCCAATGGTTTGGGCTATTATCGAAGAATGATGGACGATGCCAATGGAACAAGTCATGGTTAATGGTAGAACTATTAACGCTCCCAAAGATAAATCCAAATGGAGTGTCGATGAAAGATCGCGGTATACCCATGATGCCAAATCTCTCAATGTTATTTACTATATGGTTTCCCCCGATGAATTAAAATGTATTTACACCTGTGAAATAGGTAAGGAAGCATGATAAATATTACAAGTTTTTCTCCTGGGAATTAACACAGTAAAAAGATCGAAGCTTCAGCTCTTAATTACCTAATTTGAAAACATTACAAGGAAAGAGTCTGAAACTTTCATGGAAATTTACTCTAAATTGAATGATACTTGCACTTTCATGTGGGGTTTAGGAGAGATGATTCTATATGGTCATATATGTAGGAAAATTCTTAGATAAATTCCAGATAGGTTCACTCCTAAGATAATATTGATGAAGAATATATGAATATAAATCAGATGAATGTAAAAGAACTTTTAGGTTTCTTACAAACTTATGAATTACACTTTAAGGCCCTCTCTAGAAGAAAGAAACTAGTCGTCTTTAAAACATCTCATAGGCATTCACATAGGCATAAGATTGCTAAATCTGATAGTGATGGTAATGATGAGGATGAGGAAGAGAAATTCCTCAAAATTGAATAGATGGAAGCGTTGTGACAAGAAGGATAAGATGGTTGAGAATCGTAAATGTAAATTTATTAAGTAACTTAAGCAGGTTTAATGTTGCAATTGTGAGGGTTATGGACATATTTTCACCGATTGCCCTAATAAAGTAAGATCTAAAGGTAAGGCCATGGTGACAACATGGGATGATACAAAGGAGTCCAAATATGTTTCGAGAGGCTCTAATGTTGAAAACCTTAGTCAGTTATGTATCTTAATGGCCTACACCACAGTATCTCTCCTTAGATACTTGGGAGACCATGACACCTCAGATATGTGGCCTTAGAGGTCCCTTTTGGCTGAATTGAAAATAAAAGGATTTCAGCCTCAATCTTGTGCTCTATAGCTAAATATGAGGATTCAAGCCTCATTAGTGAGCACCATAGAAAAATCAGAGGACTCAGCCTCTTTTTGCACTGAATAGTTAAATTTAATGATTATAGTCTCATTTATTTTGATACATTAAGTTTTGAAGTTACTGAATTTCTGTCATGCCCCAAACCCAAAAATCGGATTTATAGGAATCCCGATCGCCGAATCTGGTGCCGACAGCCTCTGTAGTACCCCATTCTCGGATCCTAGCATCCATACGCCAAGTTCTGATCCTAGGATCCTACAAGGAGGTTTTTTTATGTACATTTAACTTGTACTAAGCATAACCACAAGATTTCCTAGTTCACAAAGGCAACATCATCATCACATAACCACTAATATAATCATTTGAGTACAATGCTGAAAGGAAAATACATAAATAGAAAATCAAGCTCCAGAAGACTGCTGCACGCTGCAAGCTCAACACTGCTGCAACCTAACATCACCTGCACGCATCTATCATGCATAAGCTTATAGAAAGCTTAGAGGGTGGTGTAAGTGTGTGCACAAGGTAAGTGTCAAGTATTCAATACAATACCATCATCATACAGTACTGGGAATCCATAAATCATACAATATCAAAATAAGCAGAAATACTGACACGATCATGAATTATCAGAGTAAGCAGAAATACTGACAAGATCATAAATCATACGATAATAGAGTAAGCGAAAATACTGACAAGTCAATGAGTCATACAATATTATTGTGCGCAATACATATCAGCTATGCACATGAGGAGTCATGAAGAGTGAAATATCAGATACCGGGGATGCAATGCAATATACAATTCTTGATGAGTTCACGAATAACTTCAGCCATATCTAGACCATATAAATACAGAAACACGTAACCCAAAATGAAATATGCCACGGATGTAATGTAATATGCAGTGCGAATGGAATGACCATGCTAGAGTGTGAAGTAAGGATGATAGTACGTCGTATCGCAGGCTATGGGGTCCATCACAAGGGACTTCTATCCAAACCAGTCCCATACCTAAATTTGGATAGTCAGACTTAATGTGGTAGACTCCTAATCTTAGGTTAGTCGCGCGCCCCAAACGAAATCCTGGCCATTGCGAAGGCACACATAACAAATAGTTGCACACCACCAGCCTGAGTGGATAGTGAATGAATGAATGAATGAGTTTGCAACTCTTGCTCAATAAGTCCACATATCAGTACGGTTCCTCCCTGGGATCATCACCGGTGTCTAGTACACTCCACACCACCTGCCACCCCATTAAGCACACAACTGGGTAAGTGGAAGAGACCTCACTATTTGCCTGGCCAGTAGTCTGCCAATACCTACCCGGCTCGTCGATGCAGATGATGTGTATGGGCATGTATCATGATACTATGCTGTCACATACTCATAATTAGTATCAATAACTGGCATGAACAATCGGCCTTGATAATGTGAACATCTAACCAACATTACCCCAAGGAATGGCCACATAGAACCAAATACATAATGGGCTCATAGCCTCACACAAAGGCCTAATATACAACACAGTGGGCCTTACCTAAGGACCACATATACACAACAGGTGGGCCCTACTCAAGGGCCTTAAATACATGACATGTGGGCCCTACATATGGGTCTCGAATACATCAAATGGGCCATGCATCATGGGCCTAATACATATCACAATGGGCCCCAACTACGGGTCGCAATACATCATATAGGTCTCGACAATCGGCCTCGGCCTCGACAATCAAAGTTGACACTCAGAATTGGCCTCGATACTTAGCCTCGACAAATCAAAATCAGCCTTGATACTCGGTCTCGACAATCAAAATCGGCTTATATAATCAGCCTCAACAAATCGGAATCGACCTCGATACTTGGTCTCGACCATCAGAATCGGCCTGTACAATCAAAATCGGCAATCGATCACGATAATCGGCCCAACAAGGCCTAAGGGAAGGTCACAATGTGGACATTTAACCATTATTGTCCAGCAACGTGGACATTCAACCAACATTGCTCCCAAGGAGTGGCCCACATAGGGTCGAACATACAGTGGGTCCACGGCCTCATACAAGGGTTTAATATACATCACAATGGGCAGAATACACCGGCCTAATATACATCACCATGGGCCACGACCCATGGTCCTCAGATACATCATAATGGGTTACGACTCATGGACCTCAATATACATTAAGTGGACCGCATTAATGGGTCTCATATACCCGACAGGTGGGCCTTGCACATGGGTCTCATGTACATCTAATGGGCCACGTACCTGGGCCTCAAATACATCTCAATGAGTTGGGCCTTGATTCCAAATGGGCCCATCAATGGACAACTTAGATAAAACATGTACATCACATGGGGGTCAAGTGAATGGACGGTGCGAACAACACATTACAAGGTGAGCCCTATCACATAGGCCTCAGAATACAGGGTAAGTGGGAGCCATATCAATGGGCCGCACCAACAGTCTTAATATACATCGCAATGAGCCTCTAACACCGGCCCCAAATATATCACAATGGGCCTCTACCCATGGCCCATAAATGCATCACAATGGGTCTCAACCCATGGGTCCCGATACATCTCAATGGGCCTCATCAAATGAGCGGCATCGATATACAAAACATACAACATGGCGGGTGCATAAATGGATGGCATGGATATACAATGTATACAACACGGCTAGCCGCATGAATTGATAGCATAGATACATAATACATACATCATGGTGGGCCACATATACGGTCTTAATATACATCACCAAGGGCCACGTCCCATGGGCCTCATCATATATCACATTGGGCTACAACCCATGGGCCTCAACATACATCAAGAGGGCTGCATCAATGGGCCATGAATAAGCAAGAGGTGGGTCCGCTCTTGGGCCAAAGATACATCATGATGGGCCTCATGGATGGACCACACTAATGGGTCTCAAATGAGATTGGGTTACATATAAAATCATTTCAATAGTTGAAGGTGTAACATGTGCATCACTGTACACATCCTTCCATGGGGTACATGGCCCACTAATGATGATCAGCGTTGTCCAAACATTGTCCATATAAGTCAGCACTGTCCTAACATTGTCCATATAAGTCAGCACTATCTGAACATTGTTCATATAAGTCAGTACTATCCAAACATTGTCTAAGTAAATCGGCACCCTCCAAACATAGCCCGAGTAAATCAGCACCATCTGGACACTGTCCAGCTCATCAGCACCAACCAAATATTGCCCAGCACCGACCAAATATTGCCCAGCACCGTCCAACATGATCTGGATGGTGTGGATGAAATAAATACATCAAGGAGGTGCCCACGTGTTTGGACAAAATGGATAAAACACATATCAATGTGGGCCTCGCCATCCTGTAGTTACTGGATGGTGCAGAAACACATATCTTCAAGGTGGGTCCCACGGAACTCATTGACGTCAATACATCAGCTGTGGCACGTGTGAAGTGCCTCAGCTAATCCGTCCAGCAGGTGGGTCCCACATGGGGCCCACCTCATACACACACACATATATTTGAAAGGGGTCCAGTGTCCAGACTCTGGACACTGGATAGACGGATGAATCACATGCATCATAAGTGGGGCCCATGACCACGTCATGGTTGGACGGTCTAGATAAACAGACACATCACGATGGGCTCCACGTATGTGGGCCATGGAAAAAACACGGCCATCATGGTGGATCTAAAATCCCTCTGACCCAAAAGGTGTTTCAATGGTAAACATTCAATCACACTGTTTCTAGTGACGTGGGCCACCTGAGCTTCACATAAGGTTGATTTTTTGGGGCACCGCATAAATAAAGGGGACACATCAAAGGGATGGTGTGGATGTTCCACATGCATCACGGTGGGGCCCACAGCTAGGGCTGTGGGTCTCTGCCCGCCTAGCGTCCACACAGACACTGCTACGTCTCTAGTGCTGCCTCAGGTATTATTATTTTTTATTTTTTATTTTTTATTTTTCTATGGATTTTACTAGGTGGGGCCCTCATCCGAAGAATCTGACACAACCATTGCATCCCATGGCTCAAGACCGACCAAACAAGCCTAATATTGGGCATGTTTCGGTGTGTAGAATCATCAGGTGGGTTTTAACGGTAGGAAACACTATTTCTTATGGTATGGCCCGCCAGATAGTCGGATTGGGTTCATCTTTTAGCTCAACGCCTAAAATGATCTGAGGAACTGGATGGACAGTATGGATTGAATTCATACTTCAAGGAGGGGTCTGCATGAGCAGCCCACCCAAAAATTAAAAAAAACCAACTGACGTTATATATATTTTTATTTTGTTAGTTTGTTAGTACACACCCATGTCAGTATACGCACCCCATGTTAGCTATACCCTACTTCACGTCCAGCGTCCAGGGAACACTAGACAGCATGGATAAACACAACATCATGGTGGGTCCCACATGTATGTGGCCCACGTTCATCTAGGTGGGTCCCACATGTACGTGGCCCACCCGATGGATCTGATATTTGTGTTTTCTCATCATCCATAAGGTAGGGTCCACATGATTTGGACGGTTTAGATAAGACATACATCAAGGTGGGGTCCATCCGAGTGGGCCACACATCACACAAAATGAAAAAGAGAGGGAGAGAGAGAGAGAGAGAGAGAGAGAGAGAGAGAGAGGCACCCACCTTCATTCTTTTTCCTCCGTAGTGCTCCAAAACTCTAACGAAGCTCCTTCAATGGTGGAGATGGGCTTCTAATGGTTGGATTGAAGGCGATCTAAGGTGAATGTGGATGGAAATGGGAGGGCTGCCATGGACGTTTTGGGAGTTCTCCTTGTTGGAATGGGAAGAAAGAGAGGGAGAGAGTGAGAGAGAGAGAGAGAGAGAGAGAGAGAGAGAGAGAGAGAGAATAGGCCATTATGGCTTGTAATAGGCTAGGTATGATGGATTGTAAGAGGTTGGTAATGATGGGTTGTACGAGCTTGTAACAATGAGGTTTGAAAAAAGAAATGTGAGCATTTATGGGGTAGGCTAGATAGGGGGTAGGTTAGGTTATTGAATAGGTTTAGGTTGTAGGGATGACATCATCCTCATTATGATTATGGGAAAACGTATACACCATGGCCCGCAACGTACGGTCCACTGCCATGATTGTGCACGAGTCATATCTTGGGATCTAGACATCGGATTGATGCACGAGACGAGGCATCGGAATCGTAGAGATGACATGGTCGCAATGGCATAGGTCTCGGGTCGAACCAACTCGGGTGTATAGGGTGTGACTCAGGGTCGAGCGCAAATGAAATCTACAGGTCATGGGTCGTCAGAATTCGACCGGGAGGATCGTGGAGGCATACGGAACGGTACGGGCTAGGATACGGGTCTCACAATTTCAGTATCTTATATTTTTAGCTTAGATTATCATTAGTCATTCCTAAATCGAATGGTATATCATTTGCATGATCGTAATAAACATGTTTCATGTATTAATGTTTATATGCATCCTTTTATCCCATGTTAGTATGTGCCTTATAATTGGTAAATCCATGATGTATAGAGTTTTTCAGATTATGTTTTTTTATTGATATATCCACGAAAATAACTCTTTGTCAAATATTGACAAAAAGGGAGAGAATGATAAACTCCCACAAAAATAATGACTTCTATTTTGTAGGATTTGTTTATTTTATACAGGGATTAATGAAGATTGGGGGAGCAGGTATGGGGAGCATTGTTAAGTGTTACATGTCTTGAATTCTGTATTTAAATTATAAGTCATTATAACCTTGAGCATGTAATATTTTATGTTATTTTGGTATGTCATTGGTATGGACCATGAAATTGCCTAAGCTAGGTTTTTGTCATGTAATTAACAAATAGGAAGATTGTTAATGCATTGATTTGTGTACCTTATTTGTCAATCACGTGAGTTCATGTGTCATGTAGTCGGTTAATTCCTTAAAAGCTGAAGACCGAAGACACAAGTAGACATGAATATCAAGGGGCAAGAACATGTAAATGAGGTGCCTCGGTGACCTTAACCCTTAACCCAAAATAACCCCTTAAACCTCTAGATGATCCTAACGATATAGGTAAACCTTGTTGATCACCCCTTACCCTTAGGAGCCTAATTAGAACATGATAAGTAAAACTAGAAGAGGTGTGAAACTGTTGTGAAATTGTATGCCTAAAAGAATAGTTTCAAGTGGTCTTTGATCCCATCAACAAGCTATCGATGGGACTTGATCCAATCGAAGGTTTACTCGATCAGATCGAAGAATAAGTCCAACAACCATTAGAGAAATTCCTGGATTTTCTTGATGGGATTGACATACTGTTCCATCCCATCAAAGGTCCTTCGATCCCATCGAATGAACTGTAAACTAGTCATTTTATAACCATTACAAATTGGTTTCCTATAAAAGGGCATTCAGTTCTTGGGCCTCATCATAGGCTTTTAGTGTATGTTTTGACAAGAAACGAATGTATTCGATTTAGGGGTTATCTTACTCAATAATAATAAAGAAAGAATAAAGACAACAATCATCGTAACGTATTTTATTCATTCTGGATTCAATTACATCCTCGTTTGTCCCTTGATTCCAAGTTAAAGTACATATGACAAGAATACAAGTATCAAATAGGTTCAAATATCAATTCCGGTAGTATCTCGGCTTGCGTTGTTTTTGCCTTCATGAGAGAAGTGTTGTGCGGATCTGGATATCCTTATCTTCTTTATATATTTGTCCGAATAATGTTCTATCAAAGGAATACTTGGATCTCTTGGAAAGACTTTAACAAATTTGGTAGCATAGCTGTCATTCATGCTTATTCAAAGACTATTTCCATGCAACTTGTTTGAGAGTTGCGTAGACTCACGCAACTACTCTGTGTTGCGCGGTCCAGTTCATCGTTCCACTCCCCGCTTCCAATACCTGTCAGAGATATCCAAGTTCTTCTTCTCTAGTAGTTTTGATCATGCATCCCCCAAAATGAAGGGATGGAGGGGTATTAATAGGTCCTCACACGTGTAAGTCATTGAATCTCGTGCCATGAGACCCACTTCGCATAATCCCCATGTTGCGCGGCGCGCAAACTACTATATCCTCAAAACATGTTGTGCGGAGCCGCATAACTGACATGAGTTGCATGGACCCATGCAACTCAATTATCTTCTGTACTTGGCTTTTATCTCCTTATCTCTTATGATTCTTCTTTCTTCTCTTTTCTTTTCTTCTTTTCCTCTCTCTTTCTTGAGCTCAATTTTATGCTCCAACAGATGCCCCCCTTAATCCTATGTTTGTTCAATCACTAGAGCAAGAGAGTATTAACTTCCCTCATTTTCGAGTTGAGTTGCGCAGACCCGCACAACTCTAATTGGGTCCTGCGCAATTCTCTATTAGGTTCGGTCAACTTATAAATAGATGGACTTAGAAAATTTTCCTATCTTTCTCTATTTTCTCTTCTTTTGACTCTTTTGCGGTAGAGTGCCTCCCGAACAACTGCTGCTACCCGCACAACTCTAATCGTCCGTGCAACTTCCATTACCTGCGCACCTCATATTGTCTGTGTAACTCCTTGCCTTTATTGCAAATTCTCCTAAGTCCTGAGACTCTGCCATATTTTTTAAAGACTGTAATAGCTCGAACTAAGAGAACCTTCCACCTTATAGAAGAACTAACACCCCAACCTTCTCATGTCGAACTTCCAGCTTCTCCAACCCCATCACAAGTACCTGAACCCTCCCCTTCTCCTCCTATCCAAGAAGATTGCCCAAGGAAAAGAGTAAAAATCACCAGAAAATGTCCTGCTTATATCAAAGAGCCAATTCTTCTGACCTTTGATTTCTCAGATTGAATTAGTGCTCTGTTAACTCCAATACGTGATGCTATTATAGTTGGAGGCATTAACAGACCTCCAAAGCAGGGTCAAGAAGTTGACTGGGAAACATGGCTCAAGTCGACAGCAAACATCCGCACAGACCATACACGTCCGCCGCCGAGAGAAGATACACCACCTCCATCCTTCTCAAAAAAGAAACATGTGAAGTCCAAGAATGAAGAACTTCAAGAGAAGATCAGAGAGCACAAGAAGAATAAACTTCAACACTCTTGGGAGAGTGTGAAAGTTCAGGAGGGCACCATCAAGTTTAACAGCCCTTTCCGAGATGAATTGATAATTATTTTGCTAAACATTCGTCGTCATTTATCAATTCTCCGGAGCAAGCCCATCGACCAAATAACACAGAATAGGCTGATGTACATGCCTAACTGGACGGTCAAGGAACCACAGATTTTAGAAGGCATCTTATCAGAGTGATCAAGACAGAAGATCGACGATGTCCATCTCATGCGATTTCTCATTCCTTGCTATGTTCCTCACACATAATATCCCACACACTCTTACGAGACGGTGCAACAATGTTTCAGGGATAGAAGTCCTTTGTGGGGACATGAGGAATTTCACACTCATGGCTTCTTATCTCCATGCAATTATTACACTAATTAGGCGAAGTCTATTATGAGTAAACATTCTGCCGCGTTGATAGAGGTTGGTCTTTATGGCACCATAGAAGTCACTTCTGAATATTTTTGCAAGGACCCGATGATTTTCAAGGGTTTTCTCAATTACTAGTGCCCGACCACCAATTCCTTCCATCTGCCACTTGGAGAGGTTAACATTACCCTGTGGGACTTATACAAAATGGTTGGGCTTCCAATGACTGGTTGATTTTACGATGAATATATCCCAACTAACGAGGAGTTTACGCATTTTTTGCCTTCTCAAAGGCAAGCACTGGTATCGAACACAACAGTTGAGTTGTTTAGAGAAATGTTTAAGTTCCCTGACATTCGAAAGATTCCTCATCTCCAATGGCTCGCTCATTTTTCCAGAGGATTGCGCTAAACTGCTTAATTCACATTCTTCTTACATGTATATATAAATTTCATCATTAATTACTTTACTTATTTTCCCATTGTAGCTTTAGAAACTGCCAGTCCGATGATATGGAGAAGAGACATCAGAAGATTCGAGGCTCTCTAGAATATAGTTCTAAGGACGAACTTGCAGCCTTTCTCACATACTGGCTCAACATTGTGGTGCTTCCTAGTTCAAAATGGGCTGATGCAATTAGGCCGAGTGTTTTTGCTGTTGTGAGAGGAATGACAAAAGGATGAAAGTATTCCTTAGTGCCCCCATCCTTTGCTCACTATATAGGGCTTTCAGTGATGTGGCAACTCACTGCAAAAGTCCATCAGTAGGGGCCGATTCTGCTTATACATCATGACATTATTTCTCAAGATGGCTTAGCGTATATTTCCCCTGGAAATATGATGACCCGGAAAAGGCTTACGTTAGCCCTGCTCATCTTCCATTGTGGCACTACCAGAAACGATCAATAACAAGGAAGACTTATGAATGGGTGATTAACAAGATCGAGACAATTGATGCAATTAATTTCTACCAGTTCTCATTTTCTCAACACGCCAATGATCATGAAGCTGTGGATAATGATTCCCTTCCCCCCAACGAACAGGCTTTCTTTATCTCAATCAGATCTAGTAGTCTTCCCTTGAGAGAGGGCAGCGAATTCTTTAGGGAGCCATATTATTCGAGCAGGTTCATGCGCCAATTTAGTTACGATCAAACAGTGCCTAAATACTCTGAAACAGTCACTCGCATCATTGAAAGTGTTGTGGTTTGTCAAGTTACATAAGCATTGAGTCAGAGTGTCTACAGAGCCTGATAGGAATATCAATCCAAGCGTCTGCCTCAACCGGATGTGTGCAAGCTCGTCACTGGTAAAACTAAAGCCTCACATCCTATATCCAAAAACACTAGATGAAGAAAACCCTTAAACACAAGTTAGAAATCATAGGGTTTTTAAGGTGAGAAAACTTTTTTCAAAATAGGAAAATTTCTAAGTTTTTCTCACCTTGTCGATCTTATCGGAACACCCTCGATATGATCGACTTGCTCTGTCAATGTCCTCGATACCTTAAACGATATTATCGATGAGAGGACCAAAAGTGTCTAGTAACTAAATATTCATCTGGACGGATTTATCGATGTATTGATACACCGATCTATATCATCAATATAAGCACCAAATATGTCCAGCAACTTCACAACATATCTGGACGAATTATCGATGTATCGATACACATATCGATATCATCAATATTCAAATATTGAGTCCATCGAAGAATGACTCGATAAGATCGACAGACAGATTTCCTGCGCCCCTATTTTTTAATGAAAATCTCAAATTCCTTCGATATATCGATGCTCTTCCGATATGATCTGAAATCAAATATCGATAACATCGGAAGTCCATCGATGATATCGATCGAGGGCGCGCATTTCTTACAACAGATATTTCGGGTTATTTTTAACTATGATCGGGGGCCCTTCGATAAAATTGATATTTAAATATCGATGATATCAGCACCAGGTTGATTGCATCGAGTAAGGTCATAAATAGTCCAGCAATCTTAAAGACAAATCCGTTGGATTTATCGACTCTAATCTCGATATCATTGACATTCAAATTCCGATGATCTCGACGGTTCCCCGATCATTCATGAAAACCTGAAATATTTCAAAGTCAAGTCTCTCTCATTTTTCAAGTGTCGATGGATCGATCCTGTCGTCGATGGAATCGGAGTTCAAAATCCAATGATATCGACAATAGTTTCGATTCATCGACCAATTGACAAAGAGTTTTAAAAGCGTATGACATTAAGTCCGAGTCATCGAGCAGACCATCGATGCTATCGAGAGTATATGCTCGATGATATCGAACCTGCTCGATGATATCGAACTCTGTCATAAATGTAACCGTTTTATGTCCGTTGGAACTTTTTGCCTATATATAGAGGACTTGTCTTTTGTTACTGTGAGAGAAAGAAGAGAGAGCTTTTGAGTGTTTTAACTTGTATCTTATATCTAAAGCCCTTTCTCTCAAGGGAGTTCATCCTCCAATCTACCCTCACCATTAACATTCAATAGAGTGGATTGGGGAATAAATTTCTGCATTTAAGGATCCTCCTGCTACTACCTTAATGACAAATCATTAAGCTGGGATGCCTTGAATGCATAAGATTGGAATCGCTCTATATTCCTGATAGGAAAATATTTTGAGAGTAGGATTCCATCTTCACCTTGACCCGACCGGAAGCCGAGTATTGGTACATCATTTTATGTTGTGGATCAAGGGAGCAGAAGACTCTTCGTCAACAAGGAGGAGGAGATCTTCGACAATGTGCTAAATGGGACTCATCAGCTTATTTGTAAGTATCTAGAGTCCAAGAGGACACTTGTGATTATTCCTTTCTAGGATTGGGTCTTAATTGGTTCTCACCCTTTGAAGCTCTCAAGGAGGCCTCCGGTGGGAGTGTACGTGGTGGGTGCGTTGTGTGGACCCTTGCTCTGTGGAGAGCATAAACATCTAGTTAGGAGTGAACCAGTAAAACTCTAGGTTTTAGGTGAACCTGGTAAAACCTTAGGGTTTGAGGTCAACCGTGTAGAAACCTCCTGTAGGGTCTTATAGAAGATCCTTGGCCAGTGTGCCTAAAAGTGGGTGCGTTGTGTTGACCCTTGCTTGTGAGAGCATAAACAGTCAGCCTCAGTGTAGGTTGTAAAGGTTGAAGGTGAACCTAATTTAAAACCTTAGGTTAGAGGTGAACCATGTGAAACCTCCTTAGTGAAATCCGGTACACTCAAGGGTTGAGTGTAGTTACCGGGAGTGGAGTAGACTTATCGTCGAACCACTATAAAATGACTGTGTTTGAGATTGTTATTTTCATGATTGTGTGATTTACTTTAAATTCTTCCTCATCTGAATATTTGAACACATCACACACACCTACACAGTCATATCCATCATAAGCTAGCTTGCATACTGCTTACTTCTAAAATAGTTTGTGATTGGATCCTCTACCAGGCTTGGAAGCCAGTAGAGTTACATTTGAGTAATCCTGATACTTGCATGATCACAGGATTAGCGAAGTAGGATTTTTAGATAAAACATATAAACTTTAAAAAGTCTTATTCACCCCCCTCTAGGACATATTGGCATATTCCTTCTTCAACTAGTGCGGTCTTTACCGCCATTTCAATCATGAGTTATGGTGTGAGTCCTTATAATTGGGCACTGGTTTTGGAAGCATCTACTCGCTGCACGCATTAATTCCTGATTTATCATTCCCGGTCATGAGAGATTCATTCAAACTTCATATCCTTAGATGAGATGGTGGGCACACCAATTCCTTCTTGTTCGTCGTTGTTTAGCATTTGATTATCCAATATAGGTGCCTCCTCCAAGATTGAGGAAGTAAGATCTAGTGTAAGGGATAGGGCACACCGTTGAGCAAGATCATGCTCCTGCCCTCGATCAAATTTGCGTAAAGATCTCTTTGGAAGAACCTATTTGCCAAATTAAACCGGTTAATACTCTTGAAGGCTGGATAGCTCACGGGTTTCCTTTGGAGCATTTAAGAACCTGAAAGAGACAAACTGACAGAGCAGGTGTTGCAATCTTGCTGAGATTTCTCAAACTCTAGTTTCTACTATTCCTTCTCTTACGTCAGAGGTTGCAGGACACGTTGAGCCTCAAGAAGTATCACCAGTTGTTTCTCCTCAAGTGCCAGCTATTCAAAATTCATCTTCTCCCGTGACCTGATCTCAAACTCGAGCCAGATCTTCTGCTTCTCCTGCTCCTATTACAAAAGAACTTGTCCTTACTGATGAGGCCCGAACATTGAGGAAAGGATAACAAGTAATTGTTGAAGAATCAGACTCGGGGTCGTAATCATCATCAGAAGATAAAGATGAAGAATCTTCTTTCGGTAGTACTTCCTCTACCGAGAATGATTCATCCTCAGAGGATTCTAGAGAGGAAGGAGAGCTAGATATAGGCGAGGATATTGGTGTGGAAGAAGGAGAAGTGAATATTGGTGAGGAAGATAATATCATTGTCGCTACCATGATAGTTAATGAAGAAACACCACAGGATGTTATTGTCCCTCATGTGACAACGATAGAAGTTCTTAAAGAAGAAGAGCCCCTGGACTACGGAGAATATGATGTACCGGGAGCGGATATGACCATATTATTCAACAGTGATTATTCCCCTCTTCCACACGAGATATTTTTAGGTCCAGAAGCTAATACTTCGGCGGCTTTAAAGATACCCTCTACTGTTGCGACACCCGTTCCAAGTGAAGCAAACATTCTTATTCTAGGTGCACGGTCTGTTAAAACAGTTAGGACATCTCTTACTCCCCTGGTTAAGCCTAGTACTGTAGCACACGCAATTATATTTCCAACAGAGTCGGCTAATGCAACAACTCCAACCACACTTGCGTCCGCTATTGGTACTATGGCCCCTTCCTTTGCTAACATGATTCTGGATGTTCTTGGTCCTTCATCTCTTCCGGAAGGGATGCAGTCTTCAGGAGCACCTATTTCAGCTCCAGTTACTTCAGTTGCAGGTGTGTTTATTTTAATGTGCCTTGTTCGATACATATATCCTCATGAGTTTTGTTCTAACTTATGTTTCTTTTCTCTTTTTATTACAGTTAATCCTGCTTCTAGCAGTTCTGCCAGTTCAAATTCGGTCGCCACTATTTCAGACATGTTGTCTTTGGAAAAGGTTCCTCCTTATGCATTAACCCTGATGAAAGGTTCTTTGTCAGTAACTATATGCACGTTTAAGGATCCTGAATAGTGGCCGAATTTGTGTTTCGACCAGAAACGAAAAGTATTTGATTTGGGGAATATCTCACTTAATATTAACAAAAGATAGAACTAAGAGAATAATCATCAATTTCATTTACTTTAAGTTCATTTACATCCTTTTAGTCCTTTGATTCTAGGATAGGATTTCTTAGAAAATACAAAAATGCAAGTATTGAATCGACTCAAATATGAATTTCGGCAGCATTCCGGCTCATATCAGTCATATCTCCAGAGGAGATGAGTTGTACGGACTTTCCATGCATTTCGTCCCTCATTAACATAACGAAGGAGTACCAGAATCCCTTTGAAACATCTGAATCGGCCCGAAAACCTGAAAAAAATGCAGCATGGTGTTGCTGATCAGGGTCGAATATTGCATATCAGACCCAGTAATTGCCTAAATTTACGTACACGATAAGGCTTAATGGAGTGTTTTAATCGTATTTTCATTGCAGGACGTAATAATGAGCGTTAGACTGAAAAAAAATTAAAAGCATGGATTTCATGATCCAAAGTCACCAGAGCACGGGATGGACTCCAGAAAACCAATAATGAAGATTTTACACGCCTGGGATCTGAGGAAAGCAAGCCAAAGGGGCCCGAAAAGGGTCCAGAATGCAAGATCACATGGTTCCCGCCATCCGATCAGTTCGAAACTTCATACATGGGATGAGGGCCATAAATTAACCATACATATTAAATTTCATCCATTAAAGATCTCGGGAAGTGGGCCAACGGACAGATCAGCCCATTAACCTCCAATTTGGGGACCACCTGACATCTGAAACTGCCTCAACTGAGTATTGACGGTTTAAATAATATGGGAAAAAGGATGGACGGTGCAAATTTCTCATAAACATTATAGTGGACCCCACACTGTGGTGAGTGTACACCATACACATGTAACCGAGCCGTGCACCGGACGGCTGAGGCGGTCAGCGCAAGCGCTGACCCGACTCTTCTTCACAAAAATGGAAACGACCATTTCCTTCTCCAGCGTTTGAAAATAGAGATTGTTGGTTCCTGTTGTGGGGCCCACCCATTGTCTGTATGGGTAATCCAAACCATTCACTTGTTCCCTGAGGCAGCCATACCCCACGCTTAGCCGATGGAATTCGAAGACATCGAGTCATGGGATTTTCAACTGACCAATAGCAGAAGGGACGGTAGGATTAAAACTCTGTGGGCCACCACAAATCTGACCCAAAATTGAGCATTCCTGATCGATTTCTCGTCCTCCGTCCAATGGACGGAGTGGATTTCCAATTTAAGTGAAGTAGTGGGCCCCACTAGCGTCGCACGGAAGAGATCCGCGATCTCTTTCCAGCGTCCGTGACAACCGGTCTCTGTGGGCCACACCGTGATCTGGATCACGGTCAGATTTCTGATCCAGACCGTCCATTCGTTCCCCGAGGCGGCTACCATCCATGCCTTGGTGGTGGAAGCTACAAAAGATAACAAAGATTAGTTTGTAGCCGTTCAAACTAAGGTTGGACGGTAGCACAAAAGATTGTGTGGACCACACCAAAACAAAAGAAAAATTGGCCTGTCTGACCGTTTTTCCATGCTGATCTCAGTGAATGGAGTGGATTTCCCAAAATAGCATTGAAATGAGCCCCACCGGTGTCACAGCGGAAGGACGCTGCCTTCTTCATACGTTACGCAGGCCGTTCGCGGGGATGTTGCGTGGGCCACCGGCGTGCCTCGGATGATTGATCCAAGCCAATCATAATGTCCAGAAGGTAAAATTCTACAAACCCCTATCACTTCCGGGCATTCATGCTTAGGAACAGAAGTGCAAAGATGGGATCGTTCTCTGTACGTTGATCAGTGCAGTGGTCCACAAAGAGCTCAAATCCATTTAAAATTTAGAATAATAGCCGAAATAGGCCCTATTAGATCAATGAACGGCTCTGATTTACTAAGTAACCATTACATATGGACTCCACAGAGATT
The DNA here is from genome assembly GCA_030180095.1 of Magnolia changhungtana. Classification (NCBI taxonomy): domain Eukaryota; kingdom Viridiplantae; phylum Streptophyta; class Magnoliopsida; order Magnoliales; family Magnoliaceae; genus Magnolia; species Magnolia changhungtana. The sequence goes on from JASAUF010000172.1 coordinate 844,595, forward strand.
CAGCGGAACACCCTGTTCTAGTATCCACGCTTCTTTACGCAAACCGACTCAGCCACTCTCAGTCGTGGGCAGCTATAAAGGGAGATCCGGAGCCAGAGCGAGGGGGAGGAGAGTTCGGCAGGGAGATTCAAGAGAGCTAGGGTCAGGGAGCAGATCCAGAGAGTTTTGGGATTTTCTCGATTTGGAGAAGCAAGAGAGAGAGAGAGAGGAAGAAAGAGGGGAGAGATTGGAAGGATGTTTTTTTCCTTTTATCATTTATATTTTTCCTTCTCTCCAATTGAATCCATGAGTTTCTAAACTTTTGGCTAGGGCTGAGATGAAGCCCCTAATTTGAATGATGTTTGTTATATGTTGATTCTATCTTGAATTTAATTGATGTGTTTCTTCTCTAAGTGGGCTTGATTGGTTTAAATTCCATACTTCTCCATCTATGAACTTGACCAAAGTATATAGATGGATGTTGTTTGGATGCTTATTCTAGGTGCTTGTGTCTGATCATGAATAGGTTTCCTTTAAAGGAAGAAACAGGGTGCTTTAATGAACTGTACATTCCATGTGCCTGATCAAGGACATGGGATATGTTATTCATGGCATTGCTTAAAGGAATTAGACATTCTGTATGCCCGATTAAGGACACAGATTGTGCTTTCTCTATATAAGTGATATCAATCTAGATTAAGGTGAATCAACAGACAAAACAAGGGTTAGGATAATTAGGGGTGGATTCGAAAGTCCTAGTACTCTCTCTGATTGAATTTTCTTTCCTGATCTTAATTGTTTTCCTAGAATTGTGCTTAGTAGTTCATTCCATTATTTGTTGGATTAGTTAAGAAGAATTGTGAATTTAAGTTGTGACGATCAGTCCTCGTGGGAACGATCTCATAATACGTACCATATCTACATCTGATTCGTATACTTGCGAGTTTAAAAATCATTTAAATCATGTATACGTATCACACTCTCAAAGAATACCTACGCAACTCCCATGAGTTGCGCGGCTTGGCCCTTCTACACACTCTCTCTCTCCCTCCCTTTGTCTCCAATACCTGTCAGAGACATTGGTCTTCCGAACATCCGATCCCCCAAATGAGGGGGTAGGGGGGTATTTATTGGCTCCCACACTTGTGAGCTCTCGAATCCTATGCTGTGGACCCCAGTTCACATTCCCAATCCATTTTTCTCCGGTGAGAGTTGCACAGCCCAACATGACTATAGATGAGTTGCGTGGACCCTCGCAACTCACCTGTCTTACACTTTTATCCTTTATTTCTTTCACCAAATTTCTTCCTAGAAGCTTCTCTCCTCAACTAAATTTTATACCCCAACAGATGCCCCATTGATCTGAAACTTGACTTCTCTCTAAGTCAACTTGAAGGATCAACATCCTCTTGTAGTACTTGAGTTGCACGGGTCTGCGTAACCCCTACCCACACAACTCGCTGTTGGTACCGTTGATCTATAAATATCAGATCACCCAATCATCCAACACTTCAAAATTTTCTTCTCTCATGACGAAACCCCTTTCCCGCGCAACTGTTCAACACAACTTGTGCTGCAAGTCTTCAGCACTTAGTGCTAAAAACTCCTGTTCTGAAACTCTGCCGAAATTTCTAACTTTTTTCGGACTTAGCCAATTTCTCTAAATTCTTCAACCATGGCCCGTACCAAGAGCATCTTTCACCTTATAGAAGCGTCGACAGATTAACCTTCCCATGCAAATCTCCCTGACTCTTCTCAATCCCCTGAACCCCCGCTAGCTCCTATAGCCCCTGTACCTTCATCTACAACCCAAGTAGTCACTTCTTCCCCTCCAGCACGTGAAGAGCCTTAATGAAAATGAGTCAAAGTAACTAAAAAATAGCCTGCGTATATAAAGGAACCAATCTTGCCCATTCTTGACTTCTTTAGCATTAAAACATTATCTTGGCCAATTTGTCAGGTGATCATTTTTGGCGAAATAACAGGACCTCCAAAGCAAGGTCAGGAGGTTGACTGGGAAGCCTGGCTGAAGTTAACAGCCAATTTGCGTACCGATATCGTCCAATCCCTGGCAAGAGAAGATACACAGTACCAACACTTTAGCAAAAGAAGCGAAAGAAATCGAAAAAGTAAGAAGTCCAAGTGAAGATCCAGGAGCATAAGAAGAGGAAACTCTCGAATACTTGGGACACTGTGAAGCCTCAAGACGGCTACATAATATTCAACAGCCCTCTCAGGAATGAATTAATAACGATCCCACTGAACATTCGGCGACATCAGTCTATTCTTCGAAGTGAGCCAATGGATCGAACAACACAAAGCCGCATGATGTATACTCCTAATTGGTCGAAAAGAGAACCCAAAAAGATGGAGGGTATTCTTTCAGAGAGAGGATCAAAGCAGTAAATTGGCGAAGTGCATTGAATGCAATTTCTGATTCCTTGCTATAGTCCTCATTCATTATTTTCTGTAGTTTTCCACGAGACAATACGTCAACACTTTAGAGAGAGAAGGTCATTATGGGCAACTGAAGAATTCCGCACGCGCGGATTTCTAATACCTCACAAGTATTATACGGATTGGGCCAAGGTCATTCTCACCAAACATTCTGCAACACTGATAGAGGTTGGCCTTTACGGGGCAATTGAGGCTACTTTTGAATACTTCTACAAAGATCATATGGTCTATAAGGGGTTCCTTAGTTACTGGTGCCCTACCACGAACTCTTTTTATCTACCTCTTGGTGAAGTCAGTATCACACTGTGGGACCTTCATAGGATGGCAGGCCTTCCCATAACAAGTCGCTTCCATGATGAGTACGTTCCCACTAATGAGGAATTCTCACACTTTTTCTCTTCCAAAAGACAAGCATTGGTGTCGGACGCTTCCGTTGAACTCTTCAGGGAAATGTCCAAATTTCCCGATAACGGAAAGATTCCACATTTCCTTTGGCTGGGTCATTTCTCTCAAGAGTTGTGGTATATTCCCTTTCCTTTCATCATAATTTTTACTAACATTGTTCTCATTCATACCCTTCTTTCTCTGACAAGTTTAAGAATAACAATTCAGATGAATTGGAAAACACCCGTCATAGGGTAAGGAACCGATCAAAATTCTCATCCAAAGGCGACTTAGTGGCCTTCCTGACATATTGGTTGAATGTAGTTGTGTTACTAAGTTCTAAGTGGGCGGATGCTATCAGGCCATCCGTATTCATCATTACGGGAGGATTGGCAGAAGGGTGAAAATATTCACTAGCACCTCCCGTACTTTGTTCATTATATCAGGCCTTTGGAGATGCTGCTACAAATTGCCAAAATCCTTCTGTCAGAGCCAGTTCAACATTCACCCCATGGCATTACTTTTTGGGATGGCTGGGTGTATACTTCTCGTGGACATATGACAATCTGAAAAAAGCCTATGTACATCCCTCACGACTCTCCTTATGTCATTACTGGCGGAGGATAATGCCGAAACGAATGTACGAATGGGTGATTGATACTATCGAGTCAACAAATGCTATTAACTTCTACCAGTTCTCGTTCACCCAATACATCGTAGATCATGAAGTTGTTGATGATGACAACCTTCCTTCGGCCGAGCGAGCCTTCTTCATATCAATACGGTCCAATAGCCCGCCTCTGCGAGAGGGCAATGAGTTTTGGAGGGAGCCATACTACCCCAATCGGTTCGCGCGACTGTTCGGATATGACCAGACTATTCCCAAACATTCTGAAGTAGTGACTTGTAGGATGCAAAGTTATAGTGTGGGGCCTTATAACTGGGGCTTGATCTAGAGGCAACTACTTGCGACTCGAATCAATTGAAAATTCATTATTCCAGCTTTGGATGTTTTATTCGCATGACTTACCCATGGATGCGATGGTGGGTGCACCAAGCATTTCTCATCAGTCGATGTCCGCCAGTAGATCCACCAATATAGGTTCCCACCCCTCGAATTAGAAAACGCGATATGATAGAAGAGATAGGCTACATTGTCGAATATGACCGCGCTCCTGCCCCCGGCGAAGCTTGCATAAGAATCTCTATGGAGGAGCACATTTGCGAAGTCAAACCCGCCAACACTCTTAAAGGTTGGATCACCCATAGGTTTCATTTCAAGTCCCAGAGGAAGCCTTCAATCAGAGAAACTGCTCCTGTGGATGCCTCCGAAACACCCCATATTCCTGCTTCTATAGACCCTGCCCCCACTCCAGAGGTCGTCGGGCCTTCAGAACCTTAAGAAGCGCCTTCATCTGTTCCATCACCTCCTCCTCGCAGAGATACTTCATCGCTTGTGACTAGATCACAGATGCAGGCGAGATCTTCCATGTCCCCAATGATCACTACCGCAGAAGACCCCGTTTCTACTGGAAAGAAGTAATCAATACGGAAAGGAAAGTAAGTGGTTATCGAAGAATTTTCTCTGGAATCATCATTGTCTTCATCATCCACTAAAGGGGGAGATGGAGAATCCTCTTTCAGCAACTCTGCTTCCACTAATCGGGGGTGATCCTCTAGTGACTCAGAAGAAGAGGGTGAGCTGACTGCAGATGCATGAGAGACCGAAGAAAAGGAAATAGTGGAAGAAGGAGAAGTGGAGGCAGAAGTGGATATAAGAGAAGATGGAGTTGGCGCAGCTGCTGAAATCAATGAAGAAATCCCACATGAAAACATCCTCCCGGACACTGCTATAGGCGCTGATGAAGAAGAAGAACCTTTAGACTATGGGGAGTATGTTGATATAGCTGGGGCCGACTTGACTTTATCATTTAACAACAACTATTCTCCTCTCCCATGCGCGGCACCTCCAAATTCCCCGACCAACGTTGTAGCATCTCCAGAGAATCTTCCAGCTCCCGCAAATGTGAATCAAACTACCCTTTTGGCCTCTGTTTCTGGCAAGCATTCTACTAAGAAAGTGAGGGAGCCCCTCAGACTTCCTATCAAGACTAGCAGAGTAGCTCATGGAATAATTTTCCAAACAAAGTCCGCTGATGTCGCGACTTCAACTACCATAACATTAAGCACTGAGACCAGAGCGCCGTCTTTTGCCAATATGGTTCCAAATTTACCCAGACCATCCACTCCCCCAGAAGAGAGGCAATCTGCAGAAGCAGCAATTCTTGCTCCAGCACCTAATTTGGTGGCTGCAGGTATACGTTACTTTATTTCCTTGCTTTATACTAATTTACCTGCAATCCATACCTTAACTTATGTATTTTATTTGCATTTCGCAATTTACGCTATCTCTAGTGGCTCTGCAAGTTCAAATTCTGTTGCCACTGTGTCGAATATCATATCCCTGGAAAAGATTTCTCCTCCTGCACTATCCCTATTGCAGAGCTCAGTATCAGTACCCATGTACATCTTTAAAGACCCATCCCAATGGTTTGATTTGGAGATAGTGCTGTCTTCTCTGGAGAATGCAACACGAATTGCCAAGGTTAATATCTCCCCTCTGCGCGAGTCTTTATCCCATTTCTGTGGGACTTTCCGAAAATTGGTAGATGCCCGAAACGTGGTCGTCGCACCTGAAATTCTTGCTCAACAACAAGAATTATTACAGCTTAAAGAGAAAGATTCCAAGGCAATAATGACTATTTCTAGTTATGATAAGGAATTTCATTCCTTGGAGGAGCAAGTAAAGGCTACTAAGCATTCCTCGACGACTATAATAGAGAAGATTGCAAACTTCAAGCAGCAAATTTTAGACTTAGAGGCTTAGCAGTGCGAAACTGATTCAAGAACTAGCCAACTCGAGGCTGATATTGAGGTCAACAGGCGGATAGCCAATCTGGAATAACTGGAGGTCTCAAAGGGGAAGGACATAATAATTTCCTTAGAGCAAGAGCTGATTGACGCTCTGAACTAGGCCAGGCTTATTATTGACATTGAAGTTGAGAATGTGAGGTTCAACTAAGAGACGACTTGCGCCGATATATGTTTGCTCTAGGAATTTCATAGGACATGTGAATTTTCTTTTGATATTTATCATGGCTTATTTTCACGCTTGTTGCTTTTTCTTTTGATATCATAAACGAACTTTGATAAATCATGAATGCTATGAATGAATGAACATTATGAATGATGAATGCTATGAATGAATGAACATCATGAATGAATATCATGCCTGATCAGTCAATTCTTCCAACTATATTTTTGTGTTAGAATTACTTTTCGTATTGGCATTTTTGTTATAAATATAGAATGTTGCCTATATGGTGTTATCTCGTATGGGCAGTGTTAAGTTCCAGTAGCACACACAGTTTAGGCTTGTAAGTAGTTGGAGTAATCACAATTTAGACTCATAAGTAGTTGGAGTTGGTCTTACACGAATGGCCGCTGTAACTCTCTAGAGTTCATTGGGCTTATCACGGTCGGGGAGTTCACGATCCGCGATCCATCAGAGGGGCCCAGTGATGCTACTGAGGTCGTGAACTCAATAGGATTTACGCACAGGGTTGGCCACAGTAACTCTCTACAGTTCGCGGGGTGAATAAGGCTACTGTCGGGTACCAAATTCAAGGCCGCCAGTCCATCAATGAGGGGTCTCTTGCTTCAGAGACTTGTCATCTTGCTTCAGAGACTTTTCCTCATACTTCACTACTGAAAACAAACCAGGGATTTGGGGAGTCATCTTGCTTCAATGGCACACTTTTCCTTCATCTGCAAGGTTAGACCCATTTGCGAGGGGGCACTCTCTAGCTGCCCCGTGACGCTGCCTGAAGCTGTACAAATGGCATAGGTCACTGCCCGCATGGGTGCACGTGATGCTCTTTCCAGGCTTTTTAAGGCCACAGGCAACACTGCTACTCGTATAGTTTTGCCATATTGCCATCGCCAATAACAATAAGCCGTATACATGTTTGGCTCTATAGCGGCATCTTTCTCGCTGTCATACATGATGGATCATCATTGCTATTGCGATCTGTTAAAATCCTTGTATTTAGCTTGGGGAGGATGATAGACTGGCTTCGCAGGGATAATAAATTGAAATTAATATATTGTGCTTGCTGATGATATACAACAAATTCTTATGGTTAAAATGCTATATCAGCTTGGCGGTGTTATTAATTTTGATAAATTTGAATAATAAAATGGCCTTGCATCAATATCATGCTAATAATAATAATAGCTTTAGCAACAACTCTTGCTGTAACACCTCGGATTTTCACTACTTTGAATTTGCCAAAAATCCTTATTTTTTTTTTTTTGTAATAAGTAGCCACGTCATCACTTACAGACCATTGATGCTTGAGGAGAGCTTATACGTGACTGGTACCGATAAAGAACCATATAAATAAGATTGATTAACCGTAGAAAACCAATGAACCCAACTGATCACTAAAGCATCAAGTTTATCCCCATGATTTGTTCACATAGGGCCCAAATCTAACCGATCTACCACTGATTAATTAAGACAATCGTAACTAAATTAAAAGATCTACCCGAAGCTGAGTCAGATAAGGCCCGGATCTTGATTAAAAGACCAAATCAACCCAATTACTCTTTTAGCCTAAAACTGACGGTTTAGAGTGATCATGACCGAATCACCAGTTTCACTAATTTCGAATAGGCCATACTGTGAACTTAGTTAATCCATACCTCAACAACTACGCCTAAGAAATCTCCTCATCCAATTTATCCTAGAAATGCCCCGATTACCCGAACAAGCTGTAGACCACTTGTTAGTGGGCCATTAGTTCCAAAATTGTAGAGTAATGTTCATCTCATTGGGCTTGTGGTCCATCACGGACGATAGACTCAGATGACGCCCGAAAGTAAACGATTCATGCTGTCAAGTCAGCACTTGTAAAGTGCAACTCGCCCTAGCATTGGCCAAAAGTCTAAATTTTAAAACAAATGGCCCCACCACTTAGGACAATAAATTAGGACATCTCAGCTGTTGGATTCTGTGAGGCCCGTATCTTAGCCTGTACTATTCCATAGGTTTTCGCGGTCCTCACGATCAAATTTCAGTGACCCACGATCTGTTATCGACGTTTGCTCGTGACCTTGAGTCGTATCTCGTATTCCAAAGTCGGCTCAACCCGAGACCTATACCCTAGCAACTGCGCTGTCGCAGTGGTTCCGAAGCTATATCTTGCATGCCGAGGCGATACCTAGGCCAAGAGTTGCGGGCTTGAGGATAAATTGAGGAAACACTACGGGCAGCGTGTGCACCGTTTCCAGGAAGATTCCTGGTTGAGAGAATGAAATCTCTACCCATACCCCCCTTCTTTCCACCAAGTTAACCAAGACCTTACCTCTCCCATACCTTTCATGCCAATAAGGCAATGCTACCCATACCCCATCTCATCTCATTTCCCAAAAAAGTCAATTAGCCCTATCCCTCACCCATACACTCAATGTTATCCATCCTTACAACTCCCATCACTCTTTCATTTCTCTCTTCACCCCATTCAAGCAATTCCCAAAGGTGGAAACGTCCATGACTTCCAAGGAGAAAAAGAGAGGAGCTAGTGTGGCTCACCTTCCTATCTCCCATCTCTACCATCTAAAGACCATCTCAACCATTAAAATCCACCCCTTGGAGCTCTAGATCATGTTGACGGAAAAAGGAAGAGAAGATCTACGATGGGTGTTCATAGCGTTAGATTTTTTTTATTTTTGATTTAAGGTCCATACGATTTTTGGGACCCATTTTGATGTATGTACTTGCATGGCCCACCTAGGGAGGGCCCATAGTGTCGGGGTCCCTCCATCACACGCTGTCTCTCTTTCTCTCTCTCCCTCTCTATGATGGCCCACCTATGATGTGTGCATTTTATCCATGCTGCCCGCCAAGGGAGATACACCCGCTGTCTAACTGGGGCCCACGGTATTGTCCACCTCGCGACCCATTTGGGCAGGCCCTGTTTGAAGGGAAAACATGTATATCAGCTTGATCCATGGGCCCCACCATGATTTATGTGAAATGCCCACACCGTCCCGTGGCTAGACGTGGGGCCCACGTGATACAAGTGTTTTATCTAAGCCACCAGTCTAGTAACACGTTACTGTGCTATTTTTATTTTTTTTAAATAATAATAATAATAATAATAATATAAAAATAAAAACAAGTAATACATATTATATGATAATATATATATATATATATATCCATGCCTTTATAGCTGTTGTGGATGACAACAAGCTCTATGGGTCCCACCAGCTAGGGAGCTGACATGCTGGATGTCAGCAGACCCTATGGGCCACATCGTTATGTATTTGCATGAGATCCTGCACTGTCCAAATAGCCAGGACGATGGGATCCCTGTGATGTATGTGTTTCATTCACGTCGTCCATTAAGGTGGGACCCACCATGATGCCTGTGTTGTATTCATACCGTCCAGCGTCCAAGGACGCTGGATGTGGTTACAGTGAGGTGTGACCTGTCAGTGGAGTGTACTGACTAGTACATATATATATGATATATGTGGGCCACGTATGTGGGACCCACCTCATGTGCGTGGCTGGACGGGATGGATTTCATCCACACCGTCCCTCGAATTATTGTCCAGGGGGTTAGGTGTTTGATTATATATATAATAATATATGATAATAAAGAATATAATATTATATAGTGAGCCCCACGTGGGACCCACCTTTGTGAAAGAGGCTTGGATGATGTATGCTTATACTAGCTATATAGATGTTGTTTATAATATAATACCATATTATATTATTATATAATATATATTGTTGGTGTATATCTTATGGGCCACCACGTGGACCCTACCCTGATTTATGTATCTGATCTCCACTGTCCAGACATATGGGATGGTGGGACACACCTTGATGTAAGTATCTTATACCCACACCGTCTGTATTTGGACGTTGGTAAGTGCAGCACACCGTGATGTACGTGTAATCCACTCCATCCGTCTAATAAGGGAACGTGGACCCCACCTTGATGCATGTGCTTCATTCCATGTCGTCCATCTCAAGGGTCCACTGGGATGCATGTATTTCTCTAAGTCGTCAATCTGTTCATATCAATGGGACCCACATTATTGTATCCATTTTATGTGTTGTCCATGCACAACACGTGTGGCCAGCCTTTGATGTGTTTATGGCCAACCTTTGATGTGTTTATGGCCCATTCATGAGGCCCACTTTTGATGTGTTTATGGCCCATCCATGAGGCTCACCTTGATGTATTTGTGACCCACCCATGAGGCCCACTTGTTGTGTATTTAAAGCCCATGGTATTAGGCCCATTGATGCAGCCCACCTGATGTGTATGAGGCCCATTAGTGCGGCCCATATCATGTGGCCCACTGTGATGTGTTCGTGACCTTTGGTGAGGCCCATGATGATATATATTAGGTCCTTGTGTGAGGCAGTGGGTCCACTGTATGTTCGGCTCTATGTGAGCCACTCCTTAGGAGCAATGTTGGTTAAATGTCCACATTGATGGGCAATAATGGTTGAATGTCCTTGTTAGGCCCATTCTTACCGATCCCGATTATCGAGGCTGATTGCTGATTAGTGATCGAGGCTGATTATCATGACCGATTACCGATTCCAATTGATGTGACCGATTTACCGATTCTGATTATCGATCGATTCCAATTGTCGTGACCGATTGCCAATTCTGATTAACGTGATCGATTTGCTTATTCTAATTATCGATCGATCCCAATTGTCGTGGCCGATTGCCAATTCTGATTGAAGTGACAGATTTGCTGATTCTGATTATTGATCGATCCCGATTGTTATGGCCGATTGCCAATTCCGATTAAAGTGATCGATTTGCTGATTCTGATTATCGATCGATCCCGATTGTCGTGGCCAATTGTCGATTCCGATTGATGGGATCGATTTACCGATTCTGATTATCGATCGATTCTAATTGTTGTGACCGATTGCCTATTCCGATTGACGTGATCAATTTACCGATTATGATTATCGATCGATCCCAATTGTCGTGGTTGATTGCCAATTCCGATTGACGTGACCGATTTGTCAATTCCGATTATCGATCGATTTTGATTGTCGAGGCCGATTCCGATTGTCGAAGCTGATTGTATAGGCCGATTCCAATTTGTTAAGGCCGATTGTATAGCCGATTCTGATTTATTAAGGCCGATTCTGATTTATCAAGGCCGAGTATAGAGGCCGATTCCGATTTGTCGATGCCAATTATCTAGGTCGTTTCTGATTATCGAGGCCGAGTATCGAGGCTGATTCCAATTTGTCGAGGCCAACTGTATAGGCTGATTCCGATTTGTCGAGGCCGATTGTATAGGCCGATACCGAATGTCGAGGCCGAGTGTCAAGGCCGATTCCATGTGTCGATTCTGATTGTCGAGGCCGATTTCGATTGCCAAGGTCGATTATCGAGACCTATATGATGTATATGAGACCGATAGTTAAAGCTCATTGTGGTGTGTATTCGGCCTGTGTGATGTATATGCAACCCGTGTTTAAGTCCTAATGTGATGAATATAAGATGAGGCCCATTATGATGCATTTGAAGGTCAGGCGATGGAGTCCATTGTGATGTATATGAGGCCCATGTGAGAGGCCCATCGCGATGTGTATTAAGTTCTTGAGTGAGGCCTATGGTGTTGAATATTAAGTCCTTATGTGGGCCATGAGTCCATTATATGTTAGGCTCTATGTGGGCCATTCCTTAGGGGCAATGTTGGTTAAATGTCCACATTGTCGAGGCCGATTGTTGATGTCAGTTATTGATACTAATTATGACTATGTGATAGTATAGCATTATGATACATGCCCGTACGCATCATCTGCATGTTTATAATGAGATGTGGTTGACCATTGCATATGTCATTAGGCAGGTTGTTATGATACTCCTTGATAGGTGGAGGTTATCTCACATGAGCGCACGGTATGCGCAGGATTGATGCATAACTAGATTGTATGATCATGCATCTTGCATTATGATTACTGCATGCCCTAGCGACATCAGGGATATAGCCTCCACAGGCATATCGTGGATGGCCAGATGGGACACCGAAAATCTGTTCTAGCATCGGGCTGCCATAGATGGCCCTGGGTGAAAATCTCTAAACCCTCTAGGTACCAGATGACGCCCCAACGTCGAGACCAAGTAGATACATGAGCTCTCGAGTGCCGAATACCAGGAGGCCGCATCTCCCTATGTGTCATGGTCGGTTGGGAGGGGGTGTGGCATTACCCGCCTGAGGGAGTAGGAATAGTTAGGATGAGTTTGACCAGTTCGTGAATGGGTCCGCTATCAACGTGCTGGGTAGATATTGGCCAACGACTGGCCAGGCGGATAGTGAGGTCTTTTCCACTTACCCAGTTGTGCGCTTGATGGGGTGGCAAACTGGTGTAGAGTGTACTAGACCCCGGTGATGATCCCAGAGATGAACTGTACTGATATGTGAACTTATTGAGCAGGAGTTGCATACTCATTCATTCATTCACTATCCACTCGGGCTGGTGGTACGCAACTATTTGTTACGTGTACTTTCGTAATGACAAGGATTTTGGTTGGGGCGTGCGACTAACCTGAGATTAGAAGTTTACCACATTGAGTCTGATTGTCCAAATTAAGTATGGGACTGGTTTGGATAGAAGTCCCTTGTGATGGACTCCATAGCCTGCGATACCACGTACTATCATCCCGACTTCACACTCCAACATGGTCGTTCCATTCGCACGGTATATTGCATTACATCGCGGCATATGGTATTTTGGGTACTGTGTTTCTATATTTATATGGTCTATATATGGCCAACGGTATTCGTGAACTCATCAAGAATTGTATAATGCATTGCATCCTCGGCATCTGATATTTGTCTCTTTATGATTCCTCATTTGCATAGCTGATCTATATTGCGTACTTTGATATTGTTTGACTCATGGACTTGTCAGCATTTTCACTTACACTGATATCTTATGATTTATGATCTTGCCAGTAATTCCGATATTGTATGATTATGGCATTGTATTGAATGCTTGATACTTACCTTACGCACACACTTACACCACCCTCTAAGCTTTCTATAAGCTTATGCACGATAGATGCGTGCAGGTGGCATAGGGTGCAGCAGCGTCGAGCTTGGAGCATGCAACCGTCTTCTGGAGCTTTAATTTTTGATATATGTATTTCCCTTTCAGCACTGTATTTAAATGTTTATATTAGTGGATATGTGATGATGATGTTGCCTTTGTGATTTGGGTACACTTGTGGTTATACTTCTTATGAGTAAAATGTACATTGGCAAATCCTCCTTGTAGGATCCCAGGATCAGAATCTAGCATATGGAACCGGGAGCTGAGAATGAGATACTATGGAGACTGTCGGCACCGGATTCGGTGATCCAAAATTTTGTGAGCCTGGTTTCTGAGTTTTGGGCATGATAGATTCCACCCAAATTTGCACCATAAGTTAAAGATATTTCTTTATACTCGTCCGCCAACTCTGACCCCCGATTAAGAAATGGTGACCGTTGATCGTAAATCGGACCATTGTGACAAAATCCCGCATCCGTTTGCCGTCAAACTTTGCCTAGCCCTTCATCAGGCCATGGGGCACCTATCCCATAAATTAGATGGGCCAGGGGGCCATCAGGATGACCCTAATAACCAGAAATAGGCCCACAGGGCCATTGGGGGAATTACTCTAAACTATAGGGCCAACTAAAATAATTTTGGACATATAAAAGTCCAGCTCTCTCTCTCACTCCCATAAACTCCAGCAGCTGAGAGAGAGAGAGAGAGTAAGGGAGGAGAGAGAATGGCCTCCTCTAGTGGTGCACGTGAGCTTGGAGATTGAGATATTGAAATCCCGGCACTTTAACCTCTCCACGCCGACCCAAATCGCCATTGGAGCGAGATTCCGCCCAATCTAAGGTAAGATAGGTCTCCAAATCATGTTTCCTTTAATTCTAGCTATATACATGCATCCTACCGCCATTTTCTTTTAACTCAAGGCCCAACACATCGAGTTTGTGGACCCAGCGATGTTAGGATGTTTGCAAAGGCTTCCGGTCGATAATAGGTGCGGACCATTACTTTAGGTGGCCAATTATCGCACCTAGCGTTGGTTTAATGAATGTGTGTGGGGCAATGTTTGTGCGTGTTGTTGAAATTTCATTTAGATTGCATGAATGAGATAATAGACTAGGAATTGTTAAAATTATGGGAGTGGGTTTGGCCCTAATACCCCTAAATATATGACTTGTTGATTCACATACTCATGTAGGGTACAAATATTTAAATTTCCCCAAATGTTGCTGATTGGTGGTTGATTTCCTGATTTTGTGATTAATTATGCTTGGGTGAAGGCATGGAATGTTGTAAATTGGCTGACTGGTTGAGTTACTTACCTTAATATTCGATGTACGGCTGAATTGAGTGTTTCATGATTGATCTATGGAAGATAAACTTCAGTGTATTGGTATATGACTGCCCATGTGATGTAGAGGCTGGATTATAATATGCATAATTTGTAAATTTGGCTGGAGCTTTGATGTTGCTGTCTATCTTGTTACAATTGTTGGAATATGTTGAACATGATCCTCGTAGTTTGGTGGAGATTGGTGTATTGTTATCCATATACTTAGAATGTTGGATTTTGTTGCCATTTATGAAATTATTCCAGAATTTGCTGAATTTATGTTATCCATCTGTGAACTTGTCCTTTCATGGATTGGCCGATAACCGAAAATTATTTGGGAATCCCATCATTGGATCAGCCCACGGGTAAATCTGGCCCAACTAGTTAAGCTGTAAATTGTCTTAAGCCATTCAGTTTATAGTTCAACTTGGGGGGGCATATTGACTCTTAGGTCAACCATCCTTGTATGTTAACCATGTTTGGTCGAGCATGTATGAACCCGAAGTACCCTAAGACCTTTGCGCCCACTGTTATTGTAATTTACGGTCCACAAGACTCATGAGCCGGGGATGGTGGTATGGAACACTATACCCGTTTTGTCGGCCTACACTGGGGTGACGAGCCTCCACATAGTGTCCATTAACTACTTAGACTCGTGAGCCAGGAACGATAGTATGGGACATTGTACCCGTGCTGTCGGCTTGTGTTAGGGTGACGACCTCCCTACAGTGACCGCGAGTAGGACATTTAAGTCCCAAATTATTTTCGTCTGTAATTATATTTCTTTTCGGGATTGATGACCCCATACAAGGCTAAGGGTCGCGAGAGTCAGATGACCACAGCCCTTGAGCCGCGCGATCGGGTTAGGGCAATAACTCCATTAGGGTATTCCGGTTTCCCCAACCTGCTGAATTAATGAACTTAACTAATCAACCTTGTTAACATGTTCCATGACATTATATTTATTATTGTTGGCGATTATGCAGTCGAGGTCACTTTTGAGGGAGTGTTGGTTCATTGCGAACGTGAGATGTCGTCGCTTGAGGGAGTGTTGGTTTGAGAGGAGCATGCATCATATCATAACCATGCATTTGCATTAGCCATAGGATTCTATGCTGTTTGCTATTCATTAAATGTATCATATGCATAATAAATTATGTGCCTATTGCTAATGGTACCACTGAGTTAGCTACTCACTCCGACTCTGGGACAGTGTTCTAAAATACCAACCAGAATCCGGTATAGATGCAGGTACCTTAGAGCAGGACACACTAAACGATATCGGTGCAGACGACGACGAGGAGTGGACGCACTCCCAGACTTCGGCAGTTTCTTCTAGTTTATGGTTAGATGGTCGCGAGACATGGGCCATGACCCTAGTCACTTTGGGACATGTATGGGTGGGACTAGTTCCCTGTTTGGATATTTTTAGATTTGTGGTTTGATTATTTTTTACATTTAGTGGCACCTAATACTTTCTTATGCCTTATTTATGCTTCATGCCTTGCTAAACCCGTCATTGCTTATAAATAAACCCAAATACATTAAAATCTGGAGCCCATGGGCATACATGGCACCCAAAAATTTAGGAGCCGAGTTTCTACTCAGCCCCTGAAAACACAAGGCGTTATAGATGGTATCAGAGCATGGTGCGGGTTAAGCCGGGCCTTGGGCAATGGATCTATCATAACGCCTTATCGACTTAGGAGGGAGAGATCGAACTTAGTGACATTAAAGGACCCTAGGACCAAGCCATCCGACTAATCTGAGCACTATAGTCTTAAGCTAGGGTTTAGGTATAGAAGGGACTTAGGCCATTTCTACTTTATTTCCACCCCATTTATACTCTTTCTTACCCTCTTCACTCTCAAATCATCACCCTATTCTCTTCCCAAGCTCTCAAAACTCAATCCCTAAGTCTTAATTCTTTCTTTCAACCCATCTCCTTCAAAAATCTCACCTTCTACCACTTTATTCTTCAAATCTTTCTAAGTGCTTTCATATTAGACACAAATCCTAAATCTCAAAGGATGAAGTGCTACAATTAAACTAAAATTTACTATAAATAGTAAAAATATAAATAAAATAGACTTTTGACCATTAAACTTATAGAATTTCATAAAATAATTAGGTTATTTGGATAGAGTAGATTCTCCTACCCCAAATTCATATATGACATGTCGAGTAACTCAATCTGGATTGAGAGATACACTTATTTCAAATATCGAGTGGTAGAACCACCATCAGGACCACCAGAGGGCCGCAGCGGCACTGCCAAATCGGCGGTGTGCTGCCCCTGGCTCCAGAGAGTGGCGGCGCCACCGCCATGACAGCGGCGCGCTGCCGCTAGCACCAGTCCGTTGGATTTTCTATGATTTTTTGTCTTTTAGGCCAACTTCAAAAAGTCATATCTCCCTCAATATAATTCTGATTAGGGTGATTTAAAAGCTAGATTGTAGCTTAATAATCTAGTTTCATATAAAAATAAAATAAAAATTTTAATATTGTTAAATTTAAGGTAATTTGACAATTATCCAATAATCATCAATTTCAGGCAGTGGTTACTTTTAGAATTTTAATAATTTTTCTACAACTCAAAATAATACGAGATTTTATAATATGAGATTAAACTTACTAATAACTCACTATAAAAAATTTTAAAAATAATTTAGTTACTTTAAGTATGAAAAACGTTACAAGTAGTAGAGGTATTTGTGAAACGAACAGTAAATCGTTGGTTTTGGACAACTAGTACTTCCTGAATTTTTATAATTTTTATGGAACTTCATATGAAACAAAATTTTATGAAATAAAATTAAGCTTAATGATAGATTACTATTAAAAAAATAATAATATAGTAAATAAAGGTGGAAATATGTTACAAATAATAGAAGGGTTGAAGCCAAAAATTTCTACAACTTCGAGATTTCCAATAGTCTAGTCATGTCTTTTCCTGTTAAAGTTTAGCATTTGATGCCTATTTTAAAATTATTTATAATCGTACTAAGAATCATCCCATGATTAATTTGATTATAAATATATATATATATATATATATATGGTTTAAGTTGTTTTTGTGCAGTTAAATTAGGACCCTTGAGTAAGATGGAGTTTCATAGTTTAATACTTTGTAAGCTCATGGTAGAGGTGGACTACAGTGAAATGTTATGAGTTTCTTATTCTCTTGTGAATTCAAGGTTCATACCGCGTCGAGGAGATGTCCCTCCTCTTTCCTTTTTCGTGACCTTATGTCGCTAACATTCCAAACATCTGAAATATTTTAGAACTCTCGATCCTTCCTTCCCTCTCGAAGTTAATGAAATCGAAGCGCGGTTTGCTTATAACCCACTGGCCATAAGATCGAAACAGTAACGTCGAGAGAAAACCTTAGGTTCCTAAAAACCTTTACAGGATAATCATCTAACCATAGGAGTAGTGAAAGATTTATTAATTACTAATTTAGACAAGAATTAAAATGAGAACTCTCCTTGACCAAGACCCGGATGATAACCTTCTAAATATAATGCTTAAACTTTTCAATGATGGACATTCCCTAAACATTTAGGTTGATTGGACTACGGAGTTATACCTGCGAAGTATAAACATTTAGGTTGATCGGACTACAGACTAATAGTAGTGAAGTATATACCTGTGAAGCATTCGCAATTGACCCAATTCTTAATCCTAAGCGACTACCAATGGACTCATTGCTTTAACCGAGCAGAAGACCAGGATCCACCAGGACTAAGAAGAGATACAATGAGCCTTCTACCCTGGTCAGGTAGATGATCGATGTATCGGGTTCAAGCCCACTACAACCGTCTCTCCGTGTTGGTCGAACATTTAAAAACATATATTTTTACTCTAGATAGAGGGGAATCGTCGTCATGAATCCAAATATTTAAAAATAAATAGATAAATAAATAAATTGTAGTAAACCATTAGGGCGAAAAAGTTTTAAGGGAGGTAGACTAAAATGAGTTGGACTGGCATAGATAATATGCACCCTACCATGCACATGAACGTGAAACCAACGAAACTTAGGCATACAGAATTAGGGTACCTTTACCAAATTACGTTAGGCAATTTCGAGGATGAAATTGTTTTTAAGTGGGGTAAATTGTAACACCCCGAATTTTCACTATGAATTTGCCAAAAATCCTTAATTTTTTTTTGTAATAACTAGCCACGTCATCACTTACGGACCATTGATGCTCGAGGAGAGCTTATACGCGGCTAGTACCGATAAAAAACCATACAAATAAGATTGATCAACCGTAGAAAACCAATGAACCCAACCGATCACTAAAACATCAAGTTTATCCCCATGATTTGTTTACATAGGGCCCAAATCTAACCGATCTACCACTGATTAATCAAGACAATCGTAAATAAATTAAAAGATCTATCTGAAGCTGAGTCAGATAAGGCCTGGATCTTGACTAATGGACCAAATTAACCCAAGTACTCTTTTAGCCTAAAACTGACGGTTTAAGGTGATCATGACCGAATCACCATTTTTACTAATTTCGAATAGGCCATACTATGAACTTAGTTAATCCATACCTCAACAGCTGCGCCTAAGAAATCTCTCTATCCAATTTATCCTAGAAATGCCCCGATTACCCGAACAAGCTCTAGACCGCTCGTTAGTGGGCCACTAGTTCTGAAATTGTAAAGTAATGTCCATCTCACTGGGCTTGTGGTCCATTGCGGACGATAGACTCAGATGACACCCGAAAATAGACGATTCACGCTGTTAAGTCAGCACCTGTAAAGTGTAACTTGCCCTAACATTGGCTAAAAGTTTGAATTTTAAAAAAATGGCCTCACCATTAGTACAATAAATTAGGACATCTCAACCATCGGATTCCACCCAAATTTGCACCATAGGTTGAAGATATTTTTTGACACTCGTCCGCCAAATCTGACCCCCGATCGAGAAATGGTGACCGTTGATCGCAAATCGGACCATTGTCACAAAACCCCGCATCTGTTTGCAGTCAAACTTTGATCAACCCTTCATCAGGCTATGGGGCACCTATCCCATCAATTAGATGGGCCAGGGGGCCATCAGGACGGCCCCAATAACCAGAAATGGCCCACAGGGCCATTGGGGGAGTTACACTAAATTATAGAGCCAACTGAAATAATTTTGGACATATAAAAGTCAAGCTCTCTCTCATTCCCATAAACTCTAGCAGCTGAGAGAGAGAGAGAGAGAGAGAGAGAGAGAGAGTAAGGGAGGAGAGAAAAGGGCTCCTCTAGTGGTGTATGTGAGCTTGGAGCTTGGGATATTGAAATCTGGGCACTTTTACCTCTCCATGCGGACCCAAATTGCTGTTGGAGCGAGATTCCGCCTAATCTAAGGTAATACAGGGCTCCAAATCAAGTTTCCTTTAATTCTAGCTACATGCATGCATCCTACCACCATTTTCTTGCAACTCAGGGCCCGACACATCGAGTTTACGGACCCGACGATGTTAGGATGCTTGTAAAGGCTTCCAGTCGACAATAGGTATGGACCATTAGCTTTAGGTGGCCGATTATCGTGCCTAGCGTAGGTTTAATGAATGTGTGTGGTGTAATGTTTGTGTATGTTGCTAAAATTTCATTTGGATTGCATGAATGGGATAATAGACTAGGAATTGTTAAAATTATGGGAAGGGGTTTGGCCTTAATACCCCCAAATATGTGACTTGTTGATTCACATGCTCATGTAGGGTATAAATATTTAATTTTCCCCAAATGTTGCTGATTGATTGTTGATTTCCTGATAAGGTGTTAATTATGCTTGGAATGAAGGCATGAAATATTGTAAATTGGTAATTGGTGGTTGATTTCCTGATTTTGTGATTAATTATGCTTGGGTGAAGGCATAAAATATTTTAAATTGGCTGACTGGTTGAGTTATCTGCCTTAATATTCGATGTACGGCTGAATTGAGTGTTTCATGATTGATCTATGGAATATAAACTTTGTTGTATTGGTATATGACTGCCCATGTGATGTATAGGCTGGATTATGATATGTGTAATCTGTAAATTTGGGTGGAGCTTTGCATGTTGCTGTCCATCTTATTACAATTGTTGAAATATGTTGAACATGATCCTCATGGTTTGCTGAAGATTGGTGTATTGTTATCCATATACTTAAAATGCTGGATTTTATTGCCATTTGTGAAATTATTCCCGAATTTGTTGAATTTATGTTATCCATATGTGAACTTGTCCTCTCATGGATTGGTCGATAACCAAAAATTATTTGGGAATCCCATCGTTGGATCAGCCCACAGGTAAATATGGCCCGACTAGTTAAGCTGTAAATTGTCTCAAGCTGTTCAGTTTATAGTTCAACTTGTGGGGGCATATTGACTCTTAAGTCGGCTATCTTTGTACGTTAACCACGTTTGATCACGCTTGTATGAACCCAAAGTACCCTAAAACCTTTGCGCCCACTATTAATTATAATTTATGGCTTATAAGACTCATGAGCTGGGAATGGTGGTATGGGACACTATGTCCTTGCTGTCTGCCTACGCTGGGGTGACGAGCGTCCCCATAGTGTCCATTGAGCACTTAGACTCATGAGTCGAGAACGGTGGTATGGGTCACTGTACCTGTGCTGTCGGCCTGTGTTGGGGTGACGACCTCCCTACAGTGACTGTGAGTAGGACATTTAAGTCCCAAATTGTTTTCATCTATGATAATATTTCTTTTTGAGATTGACGACCCCATACAGGGCTAAGGGTTGCGAGAGTCACATGACCATAGCCCTTGAGTCGTGCGATCGGGTTATGACAATAATTCCGTTAAGGTATTCCGGTTTTCCCAACCTGCTGAATAAATGAACTTAAGTAATCAATCTGGCTAACATGTTCCTTGTCATTGCATTTATTATTGTTGACGATTATGCAGTCGAGGTCGCTTTTGAGGGAGTGTTGTTCATTGCGAACATGAGATGTCGTCGCTTGAGGGAGTGTTGGTTTGAGAGGAGCATGCATCATATCATAACCATGCATTTGCATTAACAACACTGTTTAGGATTCTATGCTATTTGCTGTTCATTAAGTGTATCCTATGCATGATAACTTGTGTGTTTATTGCTAATGGTACCACTGAGTTAGCTACTCACTCCCACTTTAGGACGATGTTTTAAAACACCAACCGGAATCTAGTATAGATGCAGGTACCTTGGAGCGGGACACGCTGGATGATGTCGGTGTAAACAACGACGAGGAGCGGATGCACTCCCAGACTTCGGTAGTTTCTTCTAGATTATGGTTGGATGGTTGCGGGACATGGGCCAGGGCCCTAGTCACTTTGGGACATATGTATGGGTGGGACTAGTTCCCTATTTGGATATTTTTAGATTTGTGGTTTGATTATTTATATATATATATATATTTAGTGGCACTTGATATCGTCTTATGACTTATTCATGCTTCATGCCTTGCTAAACCCGTCATTTCTTATAAATAAACCCAAATGCATTAAAATATGGAACCCATTAGGGCATACGTGACACTCGAGAATTTGGGAGCCGAGTTCCTACTCGGCCCCTGAAAACATGGAGCGTTACACTGGCGATAGTTACTGGCACTTCAATAATGGTCATTTGGTGATAATCATTGGCGATAATCATTGGCGTACCTGAAAACCTGCATTTCATTTATATAAAAAGGGAAATACATTCTATGATGATTTTTTTATTACCTATCTTGCCCCCTTTTGGTTTCGAAGGTATGGTGCTGATACCTTTTGAAACCAAAATTATTGTCGCTCCTTAGATTGGCTTATTGTCAATAAACCAAATATAGGCGTGTCGGTGGAAAATTCTTCATATTGTAATTCTATATCTTCCACCTTGTTCGTCTCTTTTATCGGGGTATTTAAGTTGCGATACCCTAGTTTTGTCTATTATCGGGTATCTTCGAATGCAGATGCCTTTAGAATTTTCTTTCAACCAATGAACTGTCCCACCGGTTCATCGTTTTGGTAGTCGACAGAAGATAAATCTCCTGAATTAATTCCTTTCTTTCGTCATTGTAGCTTCTTCTGGATATCTTGGTGAGGGCAACCTAATGGTTTCGGCAGCCAATAACTGTTCCATAATTGGCAGCACGTCCTCTCTCTCGAATGCATACTCTTTGTGCGAGTCATTTGGCTGTGGTCGCTTGTCGTTCTTATAGTCCCTTCGTCGGTCGAAGTCTTCTCTTCATTTCATTTTCCTCTTGTCACAGAAGGTGTTTTTCTTTTTCTCCTGATCAACAACATTTACTGCCACCCTGTTCGGTCATCTTCTTTCGGTTCTAGCTTGGAAGACTGACATCTTTTTAGTTATCAGCTCCAACGCATGCACTTTGGTCACCAGATCTCAAAAGTCCTTATGTTGGCGCTGGTGAGTCCAAATGCAATCCCTATGTCCATGGAGCTTAGACACATTTTTACTTGCTCCCTCTCTTCAGGTAATTGACGGCATGATGCCCCTAAGATTTTCGACATGATAATGAATTTCTCCACAGACTCATTTTCCCCCTGTCTTACGGATGCTAATTCTGCAATGCTAATGTCACAGTCCAATGAAAAGAAATTTAACATAAACGCATCCTGCATCTGTTCCCAGGTCTGTATTGATTCCGGAGCTAGGCTGGAATACCACCGGAACGCCTTGCCCGCTAAAGAAGACCCGAATAGTCATAGGCAATATTAGGGAACAACGGAGAAATTCCTCATAGACGTGATAAAATGCATCAGATGTTCATCGGGGGATCCGTCTCCACTAAAATTTTGAAACTCAGGGTGGTTGAAATTGGCAGGGAAAGGTACATCTTCTACTTCCCTTGGATACGACGTTCGATACCGGAACCTTACTGTACTGTCATGTTCCCTTTCCATTCGAACAGCTTCTGCTACCACCTGTCGTATTTCCTCCTGAGTTATGACTCTTGTCACAGGGACGGATCCATGTGATCCCACTCTAGATGGTTGAGAACCTTCTGGCTATTGTTCCCGTTTATTCGTAGTAGCTATCATTGAGAGTGATATTATTTGGGCTACATTATGTACGAGGGTGGCCAGGGCTCCCCGAAGATTCCTGCACTCATCCATTAGCATTTTCTATGCCTGAGCCATTTCAACTAATCTATCTTCAGTGGTGGGTGGGGGGTCTTTACTTGTTCCGGCCATGCAAACCGTAGCTTCTTCATTTCCTAAAGAGGCAGTCATTGGGGTGGAACAAGAATAGGTCGGTGTGACGGGACTTGTTGGAAAAGGAGTTTTGTTTGATCTTTTCGTGCTTTCATAAGATTCAATTGATTGCGATACAATGCGAGGCAATGGATTTTGAGGTGATACATAAACTAGCGAATCCTCCATATGCGACTTACCTTTATGCTTTTTAGTCCATCAAATACTTGAAGCAAGTAGGGTCAGGAATTCTCAGCGCGAGGGCGAAGATGAAGATTTTCCTAGATATATTGCTGGGGGAGTGAGTTTGGGGTTTTTGTTTGCCACCTTTCATGTAATGGGTCCCCTAGTTCTTGGCATTGATGGGCACATCTTGGCTGAGACTCTCGATCTCTGGCACAACGCCACTATCCAATTGTTCTCATTTTGTTGCACTATTGGGGAGACTGTTACAATCCCAATAGTAACTAGACATTTGCTTTTCCTGCTCAATACAGGCGGTTCTTGTTGGGCTCGAGGCTGGTCAAAGGTATACTTGACTACAAATCCCATCGGTATGAAGTAGAAAATCGTCTCTTTCATTAAGATCGCCATATCTCCTGAAATCTAGAGCTTGAATACGTACGTCCCTTGTAATTTTCTCTATCAGAGAACATATGCAATATTGGTTAGTATTTATTCACAAACATATTCTATCCTGGAGATGAAAGGAAGGATCCTCCCACTGAGAGTCGCCATTTTATTTCGACCAGAAACGAAAAGTATTTGATTTGGGGAATATCTCACTTAATATTAACAAAAGATAGAACTAAGAGAATAATCATCAATTTCATTTATTCTGAGTTCATTTACATCCTTTTAGTCCTTTGATTCTAGGATAGAATTTCTTAGAAAATATAAAAATGCAAGTATTGAATCGGTTCAAATATGAATTTCGGTAGCATTCCAACTCATATCAGTCATATCTCCAAAGGAGATGAGTTGTGAGGACTTTCCATGCATTTCATCCCTCATTGACATAACGAAGGAGTACCAGAATCCCTTTGAAACATCTGAAATGGCCCGAAAACCTGAAAAAAATGCAGCATGGTGTTGCCTTAAAGAATACCCATGCAACTCACATGGAGTGGCATAGCCCGACCCTTTTTCCCTCTCTCTCCCTCCCTCCGTCTCCAATACCTGTCAGAGACACTGGTCTTTCGAACATCCGATCCCCTAAATGAGGGGGTATGGGGGTATTTATAGGCTCCCGCACGTGTGAGCTCTTGAATCCTGTGTCGTGGACCCCACTTCGCATTCCTAATCCGTTTTTCTCTGGTGAGAGTTATGCGACCCAACATGACTATGGATGAGTTACGCAGACCCACGCAACTCACCTGTCTTGCACTTTTATCCTTTATTTCTTTCACCAATTTTCCTCCTTGAAGCTTCTCTCCTCAACCAAATTTTATACCCTAACAATTTAGTATTGCATTGGGAGCTTTGGATAGCACTGCCAGAATGGTGAAGATTAATATTTCTCCTCTACGTGATTCTCTGTCGCAATTCTATAGTTCATTAAATAATTTGGAGTCAGTGAGGAGTGTGGTTGTTGGTCCGAAAATTTTGGAACACTAGAGAGAATTAGCATCTTTTAAAGAGAAAGTCTCTCGAGCTGCTAGTGTCATTTATAATATTGAATATCAATCTCTTGAAGATAAGCTGAAAGCTTTTGACCAAAACAGGATAGTCATCAAAAATCAAATTACTCTATTGAAGGAATAGATCGCTCAGCTTGAAGTCAAAGAACAAGAAGAAGAGCTGAACGTAAGTAAGATTAGGGAAGAAATGGAAGTCAATACTCGCATTGCTAATCTTGAAACGTTAAGACTGACCAAAGATGAAGAAGTTGTTGCTTCTTTGGAGAAAGAATTGGCTAATACTCCTGATCAAGCCAAAGTCATTCTTGAAGCTGAGTTGACGAATGCTGCAGCACAAGTTCAATTAAGAGAAAACTTGCTGAGATATGTAGCAGCATTAGGCATGTCAGAGGATTTATAAAGCTTGTCTATATGTAATTACACCTTTTGTTGTAAAGTTTGACATCCTATGAATGAATTTTGATATTTCACTAAGTCTTGATATTTCAATGAATTTTGATATTTATTATAACATGATAAGCATGCTTCAAAGATTTTATGAGTGCAGGAAATGACTAGATACATGCTCATATCATACTTGCTTTATTGGTGCTTGTAGTCATACTTTGATCAGACATGCAATTTCATCATATGATAGAATAACATCATGTTTCATTGTTAGTGGTGTCACCTATGTGGTATTCATTCTAATGGTAGAGCTAATTTTCAATTTTAGTTAGCTCTAAGGATGCCTTACACACAGTTTAAGCTCTTGAGTATTTAGAACACACACAATTTTTGAGACTCTTAAGTAGTTGGAGTCGGGGGTCTTACGCAAATGGCCTCTGTCACTCTTAAGAGTCGCAGAACCACCATAATTGGGGAGTTCACAAATCGTGATCCATCAGAGAGGCTCAGTGAAGCTACTAGGGCAGTGAACTCTATGGGTTTTACGCATATGGTTGGCCACAGTAGCTCTTTAGATTTCATGGGGCTCATAAGGCTACCTTAAGGGGTACCAAATCTAAGGTCGTTAGTCCATTAATGAGAGGGTAACTCATTTAGAGGCCCATCCCATGAGCTTCAACTGAAATCAAGAAAAGAATCTGGGGGGGGGGTCTTATGCAGGGTTGGCATATCTATGGACGAGCTAAAGACCGCACATTATAGCCCACTTTTTGTTCGCCTGTAAGGTCTAACCCATTCACGGGAGGGTATTTTCTCTCACCATTCTGTTAAGATGTGGAGCCACATCTGAGACCGCCTTTAACCGGTCGTGAGCCATGCTCGAATGGTCGTGGACCGGTTTGACTCAAAGTTCACTACTGGTCATAGGGGTCGCTCGACCGGTCGTGCAGTCTGCTCGACCGGTAGTGCAGTTCGCTCGACCGGTCGTAGTTACGCAGATTCGTTTCACGATTTTGCACGGATTTCATGTCGCAAGTCCTTTTGCAACTAGGATGCGGAAAGGGGAGTTGCCTAAACTATATATAGGTATTCCTATGGTTTTTCTAGGTGTATTGAAATATTGGAGAAATAATTCTAAGGTGTGGGCAAAGGGTTTTCTATGTTCTTCCAAGGGAGAGGTTAGTATATTGCCTTGTAATCTTTGTTCTTCATAGTGGAAGTTTGCATCCGTGGTTTTTTTACCCTAGATTGGGGTTTTTCCACGTATATCTTGTCTTGTGGTTTGTTTGGATTGCTTTGATCTATTTCTAGTTTATATTTTTTCATGTTTATCATTTGTAGGTGAGGCCTGAGATCGGATCTAGGCTCACTGCATTATTAGCGTGCTGCGCAACAACTGGTATCAGAGCTATTGGCTTAGTTCTATTGGGAGCGATGGCGGAAGATGGGAAAACTAGAATTGAGAAGTTTGATGGTTCAAACTTTGCCTTCTAGAAGATGCAGATTGAGAATTATTTGTATCAGAAGGACCTCTATGTTCCTCTAGGAGGAAAAGAGAAGAAACTAGAAAAGATGACAGATGATGAATGGTTTTTACTGGATAGGAAGGCTTTAGGAACGATCCGACTCTCTTTATCTAAGAGCGTCGCCTTCAATATATCCAAGGTGAAAACTACAAAAGAATTAATGGAAGCCATAGCCACCATGTATGAAAAACCCTCTGCATACAACAAGGTTCATCTTATGAAACAACTATTCAACATGAAGATGTCAGATGGTGGGAGCGTGGCTGAACATCTAAATGAGTTCAACACAGTCACGAGCTAGTTGGAATCCGTTGGCATTACTTTTGAGGATGAGGTCAGGCCATTATTGATCTTATCCAGTTTGCCAGATAGTTGGGATGGTTTGGTGATTGCTGTGAGCAATTCTTCAGGGTCGACAAAGCTGAAATTTGATGATTTGGCCGGTCTAATTCTCAATGAAGAATCTAGAAGGAAGGCATAAGGAGTTTTAGGGGATTCAGGGAATGCTCTAAACTTTGAAGGAAGAAGAAGATCGCTGAACAAAGGAGGCAATAAACACGGGCGTTCTAAGTCGAGGAAGAAGTCCAAGAGACTGAAAGACAAAGATGGGTGTTGGCATTGTGGCAAGAAGGGGCACATGAAACGTGATTGCAGGACACTCAAGAAACAAGAAGGAAGCTCTCAAGGTGGGAAGGATTCAGTGAATCTATCTGAGGAGAGTGACACAGAGGCGTTGATCTTGTCTCTTGATGTGAGGAATGAGTGTTGGGTTATAGACTCGGGTGCTTCATTTCATACCACTTCGTGTATGGAAGTTCTGCATGATTATGTATCAGGTGACTTTGGGAGAGTCTACCTGGGTGATGATGAGCCGTGCAGTATTGTTGGAAAGGGGGACGTTCATGTAAATAAAAAAAACGGAACGGTCTTGAAATTGAAAGATGTCAGACATGTACCGAGTTTGAAACGTAACTTGATCTCAGTGGGGCAGTTGGCCGATACCGGTTATGTGACGACATTCACCAGTGATTCCTGGAAGATCACAAAAGGTGTCTTGGTGATATCTCAAGGCAAGAAGGAAGGTACTTTGTACGTGACTTCAGGATCATATAGTTCACTTGCAGTTGCATCAACTGGAGTGAATGTGTAGTTATGCCATCAGAGGTTAGGACATATGAGTAAGAAGGGGATGAAAGTGTTATTGTCAAAAGGGAAGCTACCAGGGCTGAAGTCTATTGACTTGAAATTCTGCGAGGACTACGTGTATGACAAACAGAAGAGGGTAAGCTTCAAGAAGACGGGACGCGCTCCAAAGACACATCTGTTGGAGCTTGTACACATTAATGTGTGGGGCTGACATAGGTATTATCTCTTGGTGGCTCACATTATTTTATTACTTTTATTGATGATGCTAGTAGAAAACTGTGGGTCTATTTTTTAAAGCATAAATCTGATGTATTTGATGTATTTAAGAAGTGAAAAGTTATGGTAGAAAACGAGACAGGTAAAACAGTAAAATGTCTAAGATCTGATAATGGGGGAGAGTACTGTGATAAGAGATTTGAGGAGTATTGTGCAACAAATAGAATCAAACATCAGAAAATGATTTCAGGGACACCGCAACAGAATGGTGTGGCTGAGCGCATTAACAGGACCATCCTTGAGCGCGCCAGGACCATGAGGTTACATGCAGGGTTGCCCAAGACTTTTTGGGCAGATGCTGTGAATACTGCCACATATCTCATCAATAGAAGTCCCTTAGCACCATTGGATGGTGGGCTACTAGAAGAAACGTGGACTAGGAAAGAAGTGAACCTTACACATCTTAAAGTGTTCGGTTGCACT
Organism: Magnolia changhungtana; assembly: GCA_030180095.1. Classification (NCBI taxonomy): domain Eukaryota; kingdom Viridiplantae; phylum Streptophyta; class Magnoliopsida; order Magnoliales; family Magnoliaceae; genus Magnolia; species Magnolia changhungtana. The sequence goes on from JASAUF010000172.1 coordinate 873,505, forward strand.
TCATATGTTCACATTGTTGCAGAGCACAGAAACAAGCTGGATGCGAAGTCCAGGAGGTGCACGTTTATAGGCTACAGGCAGTATGATTTTGGCTACAAGTTTTGGGATGCAAAAAATAGGAAAATCATCAGAAGTAAGGGCATAGTCTTCAATGAAAAAGTGATGCATAAGGATAGTGTGCAAGAAACTAAGGCCAAGGAAAATGGATTCGTAGAGTTGGAAGAGTTACCGGACACGGGTGTTACAACGTCACAGGATGATCATGCACAGGAGCATTATGAGGCAGAGCCGTATACACCAGTTGTGAGGAGGTCTACTCGGGAGAGGAGACCCACAGTCCAATATTCACCCTCCTTATATTATCTACTGTTGACAGATAATGGTGAACCGAAGTGTTTTGAGGAGGCATTATAGATGGATACACGGGTTAAGTGGGAGCAGGCCATGGATGAGGAGATTGACTCTCTTGAGTCTAATCGTACATGGGAGCTAGTCACTCTACCCAAGGGTAAGAAAGCTCTTCATAACAAGTGGGTTTACAGACTGAAGGAGGAGCACGATGGTTCGAAATGGTACAACGCCAGATTGGTTGTGAAAGGATTTTAACAAAAGGTAAGTATCGATTTCACTGAAATATTTTCACCTGTGGTGAAAATGTCTACGATTCGTATGGTCTTGAGTATAGTGGCTACAGAGGACTTACATCTAGAGCAGCTAGATGTTAAGACAGCTTTTCTTCATAGGGACCTTGAAGAAGAGATATATATGCATCAGCCGACAGGATATGTGGCACTAGGAAAGGAGAACAAGGTGTGCATACTGAAGAGAGTCTATATGGCCTGAAGCAGGCCCCGAGGCAGTGGTACAAGAAGTTCGATAGTTTTATGTCGGGAAACTGTTATAGGAGATGTCATGCTGACCATTGTTGCTATTTGAAGAAGTTTGATACGTCGTACATCATCCTTCTTCTGTACGTTGATGATATGCTTGTGGCCGGTTCAAGCATGAAGGACATCTCAGATCTCAAAAGACAACTGTCTAGAGAATTTGTCATGAAGGATTTAGGAGCTGCAAAACAAATCCTAGGCATGAGGATAAAACGTGACAGGAAAAATAAGAAACTGGTTTTGTCATAGGCAGAGTACATAGCCAAGGTACTTGATCGATTCAATATGGGAGGTGCTAAACCGGTTAGTACTCCATTAGCCAACCACTTCAAGCTATCTAAGGAGCAAGGTGCAAAGACGCAGGAGGAATGAGACTACATGGCTAAAGTCCCATATGCGTCATCCACTGGGAGTCTCATGTATGCTATAGTGAGTACGAGACCGGACATTGCTCAAGCAGTGGGAGTTGTTAGCAGGTTCATGAACAACCCCAGGAAGGAACATTGGGAAGCTGTGAAGTGGATCCTTAAATACTTGGTAGGTACTAAGGACGTAGGGCTGTGCTATGGTGGATCGGAAATCAAGCTACAAGGCTACGTGGATTCAGATTTAGTAGGAAACATCGACAGTAGAAGAAGCACTATAGGTTATGTCTTTACTCTAGGTAGTGCTGTAGTCAGTTGGATCTCTTAGTTACAGAAGATAGTATCTATCAGTACGACAGAGGCAGAATATGTTGCGGCTACAGAAGCGTGCAAGGAGATGGTATGGATGCAAGGTTTCATGGAAGAGTTGGGTAAGAAGCAAGCAGATTGCAAGCTGTACAGTGACAGTCAGAGTGCAATACACTTGGCTAAGAATTCAGCCTTTCATTCAAGGACCAAGCATATTGCCATCAGATATCACTTCATACGTTCATTACTGGAAGATGGATCGATTGCTCTGGAGAAGATTCATATAAGTGAGAATCTTGCGATATGTTGACCAAGGCGGTCACACGAGAGAAGCTGAAGCTCTGTTCAACTTTGATTGGTCTTCAGGCTTGAAGACGGAGAGGTGGTGTACTCCGGATGAAGAAGATGAAGGTTTAAGGCAATGTGTCTCCAAGTAAAAAATTGTTAAGATGTGGAGCCACATCTGGGACCGCCTTCGACCGGTCGTGAGCCATGCTCGACTGGTCGTAGGGGTCCAAATCTACTAGTCGTGGACCGGTTCGACTCAAAGTTTAGCGAGCATCGTTTTTTGATCCCGAGGTGCTCAACTGGTCGTGGCCCATTCACAACCGGTCGTAGGAGTCACTCGACCGGTCTGTAGTCTGCTCTACCGGTCGTAGTTACGCAGATTCATTCCGTGATTTTGCGCGGATTTCATGTCGCAAGTCCTTTTGCAACTGGGATGCGGAAAGGGGAGTTGCCTAAACTATATATAGGTATTCCTAGGGTTTTTCTAGGTGTATTGGAATATTGGGGAAATAATTCTAAGGTGTGGGCAAAGGGTTTTCTATGTTCTTCCAAGAGAGAGGTTAGTATATTGCCTTGTAATCTTTGTTCTTCATAGTGGAAGTTTGCATCCGTGGTTTTTTTACCCTAGATTGGGGTTTTTCCACTATATCTTGTCTTGTGGTTTATTTGGATTGCTTTGATCTATTTCTAGTTTATATTTCTTCCTGTTTATCGTTTGTGGGTGAGGCCTGATATCGGATCTAGGCTCACTGCATTGTTGGCGTGCTGCACAACACATCCCACGTGGCATTGTCAGAAGCTGTATAGACGACATTGGTCTTACGCATGGTTGGTCGTATAGGCGCACTTTGTTGCCACATGGGTCTAAGCATGTGATTGCCTTTGTAAGCTTTTTAAGGCCGCTGGCTTTTCACTGCTACCCACATAATATCTGATGAATCACTAATATGATAGCTCTTATGGGTGATTGGCCATGTAGGCACACTCCGTTGCCGTAAATGATAAATCAAATCATTGTTGACATATAAGGCTTATGCGTGGTTAGCCGTATAGGCGCACTCTGCTGCTGTAAATGATAAATCGCATCGCTATTGACGTATAGGGCTTATGTGTGGTTGGTCGTTTAGGTGCACTCCGCTGCCGTAAATGATAAATCGCATCGTTGTTGACATATAGGGCTTATTTGTGGTTGGCCGTGTAGGCGAACTCCGTTGCCGTAAATCGCCGTTGCTAATAATATTTCAATCGTATTTGTGTTTAAAGTAATGTATCAACTTGACGATAATATCGATTTAGTGATAATAACTTTTGCAATAATAGTCAGCGATTAGCGGTAGTATCAATTTAATGGCAATAGCGATATTTGGTAATTGTAGTAATTGTTGGCGATAATAATTGATGTTTGCCGATAATCGACAACTATATCAATTTGGCGTAGATAACTTTGATATACTTGAGAATTTGCCTACTTTGATAATGTACCCGTGTCCGGTGGCTTACATAAGGACTTGATTTAGGCCCTACAAAGGAGCTAATGTCCTATACAATAACATGAATTTATGCCCTATACAAGAGCTAAGGTCCTACACAAGAACTTACGTTTATGCTCTACACAAGAGCCAATGTCTTACATAAAAACCTAGTCGAGTTTGGGTCACAAACTCGTACCCTCAATCCAACACAAGGAAAGAGAGTATACAGACTCTTGTAATTGACAACTTACTTGTCGGATTGAGCCACTTTTGTAGCGTCGTCTTGGGTTGCTTGATTGATGCTCTCCCGTGCTTCAATCAACTTCTGTTTATTCCCCCGATCATGATGCCAATGCTTTGTCAAGGCTTCAGATCTAAAATTAAACACCTTGTATGTAGTGCTCCTTTTGAGGTGACTAAGGTGATAGGATATTGGTTGAATCTCCTACAACTAATGAGAAGTTGTAATTCATAGGGGATTTACCTAGATGAGTCTTCTAGTAGATTTAGACAGTGGTATGCTTGTAGAGGTTGAGTCTAATCTCTAGAAAATAGAAGAGTTTAAGCACATCTTCAACGTGAAGGTTGGAATCCTCATTATAGTGTTAAAATGAAGGAAGGTGACTTAGAATTCTTTTGTTTGGATGCTTAGGATGAGGGATATAATCATATAATCACCTAAGCTTCTATTGTATAAAAAATCCATCTAAATGCCCGAAAACCGAATGCCCTTTATAAGAAGTTCGAGTTTCAATGGTCAGAAAACGGATATATAACGACTCTATCGATGCCATTAAATGGTCATTGATGCCATCGAATAAACTTTGATGCCATTGAGATGACCTTCGATGCCATCGAAGGGTACCTTAATGCCATCGAATGACACCTCTATGCCATTGAGAAAAATTAAATAAAATGATCAATTCTTACTAGAAATTCCAACTTTTTACTCGATGCCATTGAGATCGAGCACAACTCGAAGGGTCTTTGATGCCATCGAAGACCTCTTGAAGTCTGCTCGATGAGAACGAGTGTCACATCACTAAATCTAGTGTCAGTAATCCGTGATTACTATACACCAAATTTTGGTTGACAGCCTCCGTAGAACTCCAATTTTGGGGCTTCTAACTATCGCATACTAAGTCCCATAAGCGAGACTCCACAAGGAGGATTTCTGAAAGTAAAAACGACTCATACATATCATTTCTCAAAATTTCATCATATTCAACATGTGTTACTGTTACAACTGAGCACATTAAGTTAAAACCGAAACATAAACCATGTGATATTTACTATACCTGCTGTAGATATACAGGGTACTACAAAAAAATATATACACTAATATGTACGAGACAAAAAGGACAACTGGAGTCTGTAATCTCTACTCCTTCAACTCCCTACTCTTACCTGTAAAAAAATAGAAAGGAAACCTTGAGCTACTAAGCCTGGTGAGTGCGTGTGTGTAGTGAAAATGCATGTTTCATGTCATGCTCATATCAAGCATAGGCCTACTGGGCCGATAACAATAAAAGAAAGATACAATGCATGATGCCACTTTCCATATTCCAAAATTTTCCACATTTCCCAATTGGATCACTAAGGTTTGAAATAGAGGTGGGACTCGCATATGATTGCTACCCACTTGCACAGGCTTTTCCACCATGGTCTATTACAGAGGTGGGACTACATAATTCTTAGGCTGAACTAGTCTAACCCACTTGTGTTGAACCTCACTATCTACCTAACAGCGAGAAGTCATAAGTCGTCTAGCAAAACAATAGCGGAAAATTTATGAGCTCGTCACACACAACCTACCTTTGCTTGCCCATAAGCAGGTCAGGTCAAACTTCTCAACCAATCGACACACGTCGGTGGTAGTCGCCGTTTCCTTTGGTATTTCGGCATTCCGGCGCTCTGTTCTTCCACCCGGTCTAAGCATTGGTTACTCCCAATGGTACCCATCGGGGTTTAGGGACTTTCACCTAAGGACCCTTTAATCGTGTCCTATTGAATTACACATTTTTGGTGTGGTGTCTAACTCAAGTCATAACAAAGTATGTTTCATCGCATTTACAATCACCGTATGCATATGTCCACACACAAGCACAATATATCATATTTTTCAAGGCAAGCATAGGACGACCTTCCTCATATGGTCTCCTCATGAATTTAAGTTCCTTATAGGGGTCTCATGTAATGCATCCTATATCTAGACGGTCCACATGCTAATCATAGACACATCGTGTGTCGCATACAACTCACTGTGATCACCATACTATGATATGAATCATTCACTCTCAATCATACAATGATACAACAACTATGAACCATGCATATGATATGCACATGACTTAGCTAATCTAAATCCAATTCGGGATTCATTCCGCTATAAGACTTCATGCCATAAGTATGCTTTTTTCTCAAGAGTTAACTACACTAAAAGGAGGAAGGAAAACTCTTTCAAACGTTTTGTCAAACAGGTAACGAGCGGACTTTGTAAGGGACAAAGAGAAACCGATGAAAATACGTATGAATTTAAACGAAACTAAATCATCTCTATCATCCAATCTTCCATTAATAATCTAACCAACTAAATCAGAAAATCCAGTAATAACCTAACCAATTAAATCAGAAAAACCAGCAATAACCTAACCAACTAAATAGAAAATTTATTCTTCTATAGAGGGCTTTCAAGGAAAATCCAGCAATAACCTAACCAACTAAATCAGAAAATCCAAAAATAACCTAACCAATTAAATCAGAAAATATAGTCTTCTATAGGGCTTTCAAGGAAAATCCAGCAATAACCTAACCCTAAATCAAAAAAATCTATTCTTTTATAGGGCTTTCATGTAATCTAACGCACATATATGCATGCTCTTGATCTATTGACTCACCTGTAACAATCAAAGGATTGGATTTCAAACTTGGATTCTGCTTCATTTTCTTCTTCTTCTTCTTCTCAACTTTAAACTTAAGCTAGAAGAGAGTGTTGGAAATAGGTTGTTGAAAGAGGGTTTTTATGTTTATGGACTTGAAAATGGTTTTAAAATTGGCTTTTGTCTAAAAGAAAGGTTGAGAGGTGTTTTGTGATATTTTTGAGAAGTTTAAGCTGATGGTAACAATAAAAAAAATGTTATTTAAGTGATTTAGCATAAAACATTCCAAGGATTTTAAAAAAATCGAGGTCATTTGAGTTATTTTATCAATATATATATATATGTGCATATTTATTCATAACTTATAATCCGGGTGTCGTATTGACATGCCGTTTTCCCCAGTAATTTCGTAAATCGACTACGGCCACAATGGTTAGGCTCTCGGACCTAACAGATTTTGAAAAATCGATGATGGCCCACCGCCGGATAAAATAAGGACATACTTATCATTTCTTAGATTGTTTAATTTTAAATCCGTATATTAAAATTCGGACATCGGGTTGAAATGCGGCTTGTGGCTCGATAACAGAACAACATTTTGATCAAGTCAAAATATTATCAGGGCCAATGGACCTATAGTCAATAGCTAGCCAGTATACGAACCAGATGTCGGGGCCTCAGGTCTTACAACTCTCCCCTCCTTAAAAAAATTTTGTCCTCGAAATTTTAAAACATATTCGGGTATAACAGTACAATACAACAATAACCATATCATACTTATACGTACCTAGGAATCAAATAATGAGGGTAATGACTGCGTATCTCTACTTCCCGTTCCCAGGTTGCTTCTTCTACAGAATGATAACCCTATTAGACTTTAACTAAGGGGATGACTTCAGTATGAAGAACTTGTTCTGTAATGACTCGAAAATTTCTGTACGATGGCTCGAGTACCACCTCGACCAGAAATCACTTAGGATTAAATCCTTTAGAAATTTGACAAAGTTAACTAAGTGCTAAACTAGAGTAGCCATGAAATCCATTTGAATCGCTTTAAATATGATCTACAAGACCCAAAACTTGTAGAATCATTGACGCAGGTTACCCTAAAGTCTAGGATCAAACTCATTACCCGACTGCTCTCGGGAGCACATTGAAACTCCGTATCAGGTCTGGACCGCACATCGGGAGTTCGAATAATACGAGGTTAAGGACTTAGGACCGCCTCGCTGGGCTTGACAACCATCTCGGAAATCAGACCCAGACAGTGTCCCACGGCTGTTCGCTTGAGTCTGGAGCGAGAGAGTGTGAAAACACTTGTTTTCTTTACAAAATAAATATCTTGAATAGTGATCTGAGACTTGTTACTTGCGATCAATTTGTAAGCAACTAGACCGTCAGAATCTGACCCAAATACACCCTCGGATCAGGAAAATTTTCATAAATATATCCATGTACTTGAAATTTCAGATCGAGACCCGCTGACCATTGAACTGAAACTTGTCCGCCACGCGTGATCTGGGTATCCGACTGAAACGAAAACTTAACTTTACCTGGATCTAAGGTTGATGAACTTAAGTCTGACCTTTAACTCAAGGAGGCCCGCTAGAAGTCTTCCATTGAGCTGAAACATTGCCACTTTGGTTATAACCTAAGTATACCTTGACATTAGGTCTACTTTGGAGAGTTTTTAGGCTATATAAGGACCTTAGAACCCTCTCTCTCACAGCCATACGAATTTGAGAGAAACCCTAGAGAGAGAAGTGAGAAAACAGAGAGAAAGAGTGAGAGAAGTGGGAGAATCTCCCTGCTACTGTTCCCTGCCACTACCCAAGCTCCACCACTCTGTTCTTGTAGCTTTCCCGGTGATACCGACTTCGTTTGAGGTAAGAAACCCTAACTCTAATCAGTTTTGGAGTTGTAAGGGTTGTAGGTTATGAAATAGCTAACCTATTTTATTCTTTAGGCTACCTAACTGCCGAATACGAAGGCTTAACAAACCTATCAGATTTGTAACGATTCTACGGTAAAAGGTGAGGACTTTAGGTGTATAGGTTACAGTTTTCAACGCTTTCAATGTCAGATAATGATAGATTCATGATCAGCATACAATTGCACATGTACAAAGTGCTTTCTGTTTTCTTTTTTGATTAAAGACGTAGAATATGGAATTTTACATATTCTAGGTATTCGTAGAAAATACCTTATACGTATATATTTTGGAAATATGTTTAACATGATTAATTATTGTATGAATATATGATATATGGATAAAATACTTATTTGGCGAAAGGATTCACCCTAACACATGTTATGCTAATATACACTACGTATGTAGAAATAGTGTATTGTAGAAAGTACCGTATACGTACATATTTTGGAAGTGTGTTTGGCATGATTATTTGCTGTATGAATATATCGTATGTGCGTAAAATACTCGCTTGGCGAAAGGACTCACCCTAATATACGTTTTGCTAACATACACTAAGTATGTTGAAATAGTGTATGCTAAGTGTTTGTGAAAATGCTTGTGTGAGTAAGTGTTTGGATGATGATGCCTTAGGTAGGTGTTGAGATGGGATTCTCAACTACCTTAGAGACATGTATGAGTTCCTCCATTAGGTTGTTTACTTAAACCGCTTACTTGTGAAATATGTGTTTGTATTCCTATTTATGTAGTGCTTTATAACATGCTTGAATTACTTTGTTTATTATGCCTTACTCCACATGCTATGAACAAGGATTGATTGAGTTTGGGACTATGTCTATAGTCCAGACAATCGGTACCAGACTTGAGATCGTGGTTGAGATTCATGTCGCTACGTAAGATGTGTTTGACGAACCCGAGTCGTACATCAGTTGGTGACAGTGGTTAGGCCACGTGAAGTGCTTATGCACTTCATGTCATCCAATTGATTGTGCGCTCGAGCTAGTCAGGATCGTCAAGTAACCCGATATGTCTAATGCATGTTCACCATGTTTGGTCGCTACTGCTTGAACCTAGGGTACCAAACTTACTAGTGGAATCCTGTTAACCATGGTACCTTGATCCTCTAAGACTCATGAGCCGGGCATGGTGGTATGGGACACCATGGTCGAGCTGTCGGCCTATGCTGGGGCCACGTGCCTCCCCGTAGTGACTAGTGAGCAACCAGACTCGTGAGCCGATTATGGTGGTATGAGACACTATATTCGTGCTGTCGACCTACATTGATAAGGTGATGGGGGAGCGGTGTAACCTTTGTGTGTAACAGCCCTGACAGCCCTTTGTAGTGACCTCGAGCATACTTTGAATTTGCAGTGAGGCGACGAGTGTTGCCGTAGTGTATAGAGTATGAACTAGGCTTGTATCTGTATAGTGATGAACCGTTAAAAGGGTGATGGGGGAGTGGTGTAACCTTTGTGCGTAACAGCCCTAGCAGCCTTTGTAGCGACCTAGAAACATACTATCGTATGAGATTAACTAGGACCGACGACCCTAGAATGGATCATGTCTGGGAATGTTACAAGGGAGGTACCTTAGTTTCCCAATACTGCTGTTTGAAATGGATTAATAACTATTCGGTAATCATGCTCATCATCGCACTGCATGTGCCTGGTAGATGTGGAGCACTGAGGGATGAACGCATTCGTGAACGTAAGAAGGTGTCGCATGAGAGTGGTTTGACAAGGGCATTCATCATGTCATTTCATACTTGCATTTAATAAGAGTAGTTAGAATTGTTTGATTGTACTACTTTATCATTACTGCTTGACTGAATTGATAACATGTTAACCTATGCTTTATTGTTCCACTGAGTTAGCTACTCACTCCCACGTTACGGGACGGTGTTGTACACACCAACCAGACTTTGTCTCAGGTATAGATGATACGTCGATTCAGGAGGCGGAGCCAGACTACGATGAGGACCAGGACGAGTTCTCATACATGCAGTACTCTGACAGCTTTGCTTAGGCCGACTGGATCGCGGGGATTTCAGGATCTATCTTTTAGTTGTATTTTGCCCTTTTGATTCATAAACAATACATGTATATGGATACTCAGTTAGTGTTCATACTCTGGAGATCATGATGGTTTTGTTTCCTTACATACCTTATATATACAGTTTCAATCTTCCGCTTGCCTTTATACAATTGATTTGGAGTATGAATTACTGTTTTGGTATAATTTCACTCATGTTTATTGCACTGACATAGACAACATTCAATCTTCATCATCTATGTTGCATAAGTGATGATCTGAAACTCGAGAGTTGAGTTGCTACTCGACCCTCGAATTTCAGGGCGTTACATGTTCTTTTCTATCCACGATACAGTTTGACTGCTTGATATAGGATGCAATCTTCTCGAACTGCTAATGATTGTCAGTCAATAACATGTGCTATTATCTTCGGATCACATTTATAAAGCATCGAGATTTGAAAAACATTATGAACTCCAGATAATTGGGGTAGTAAGGCAAGACTATAAGCTACAATGCCAACTCATTCAACAATATCAAAGGGCCCTATAAACCTTAGGGCTAACTTTTCCTTAACACCAAATTGTACTACACATTTCACTAGTGAAACTCGGAGATATACATGGTCTCCCTCGACAAACTCTAAGGGTCTATGTCGGCGATCTGCAAAACTCTTTTGTCGACTCTGAACTGTAAGCATATGTTGTTGAATAAGATCAACCTTTTAAGACATTTTTCGTACAACATCAGGACCTAAAAGACATCTCTCACCAATCTCAGTCCAACAACTTGGGGACCTACAAGGTTTACCATATAACGCCTCATAGGGAGTCATGCCAATAGTCGCCTGAAAACTATTATTATAGGCAAATTCTGCTAACGGCAAGTGGTCATCCCAACTACCAGAGAAATCTAATGCACATGATCTGAGCATGTTCTTGAAAATCTGGTTAACTCTTTTAGACTGCCCATCTATTTGTGGATGATATGCTGTGCTAAATCTTAAAGTAGTCCCCATTGCTTTTTAAAAACTCTTCCAAAACTTTGATGTAAACCTCGAATCTCGGTCAGATACAATTGAAACAGGTACACGATGTAATCTAATAATTTCATTTATAAACAAAGTTGCGAGCCAATCTTTAGACCAAGAAATACAAATAGGAAGAAAGTGGGCTATTTTTGTCAAATGGTCTACAATAACCCATATAGCATTATGTTGATGTAAGGTTCTTGTAAACCCATAATGAAATCCATAGTTACATGTTCCCACATCTATACTGATATCTCCAAAGGTTTCAATTCTTTTGCAGGTTTTTTGAAACATTTTGAATTTTCACAGCCAGAGTATGAACTCGTGTCTGAGGAAACCGGGTGTTAATAATGTACAACTAGATGCTATGAAATCGTACCCTATATTTTTTCCATTTGTTTACATCCAAATACATTCATGAAGGTAACATTCATAAGAATAAAATCAACTGTATTGATTATATATGATCGGAGTAAAAGGAATAATCAAGGCCTTCCCAATGGAAGCTTATTACATTCATTGAGTTCGCAGCGGAAGTATAAATCTAATTAAATAATCTAGCTTAAAATTCTTTCAGCGTAGTCTTCTACAAGAAGCGGGCCCTCTAAGTCTTTAAACCTATACGTCACCTGTATAATCTGTACGGTTGAGAAAGGGTCAATGCCCTACTCATAGTGAAAGTTATTCTTTAAGATTAACAATAATTCAAGAGATTCATAATAGGGAAAGTAAGGGTCTGATACATCCTGTGCTCCACTAACACGAGGATATTAGCATGCGCAAACAATCTCCATAAGATGCATGCCTAACAAAGTGTGTGAGGCTCATCAAACATATTAATTATCACAATGTGGAATACGATTTATATATAACTGGCTCAACCCGCATCCCATAACTACTGATATTTGCCGGCATGGCCAACACTACCATGGATTTACGAGAACTCCTCAGAGCGCACAACACATGGGTTGGGTGAATTACGTGACATGATTTGTTCATAGAGCAACTATTTACGACATCCAATCCCGGAGTGATGTGACGTTGCATTTGCGAGTTACACACATCGATTTCTGCACCACTACCCGAAGGCTCAAGGACTTACGTGTCCCAAGAGGGTCTCTACCCAGAGAGCATTACGTCCATGATAGAATATTTGAATCACTAGTCGTGATACATCTTACGCATCACTTGCACTTATAGAAAATATAGCTGAATCATAACGAATATAACTGAATCTGAATCATAAAGAATATCAACTGAATTATGAAGGTTCTGGAATAGCAAGACACAAGCCCAAGCCGTAAAGATAGACGGTGCAGTGCCAACAAAATAAAAAGAAGAGTGATAATGTCAACTCAACAAAAGTGGCAATGGTCAACATAATAAGAGAAGAGTGACAATGGTCAACTCAATAATAAGGAGAGTGACAATGACCAGCTCAATATAGAGACGAGTGGCAGGGCCAACTCAAATAAAGAGATGAGGCAAGGGCAATGCTTATATCCATGGCCTCACATAAATTCAGAGAAATCACTTCTATTTGACATCGTGTCATAATCCCAAAAGGGCCAATCGTTGTAATGATATTAACCAAATCAATTAATAGGATAATTCTTAAAAAACATACAAACATGAAAAGGCAGGATAAAGTCACATCCTTAAAGGCATGAAAATGTAGGATAATTCATATCGTAAAAGGCACGAAAGAGGCCAGATGAAATAATAGGAATATAGGTAGAAGGCAAAATAAATAAATCAACTTAAATTATGTAAGCTTAAAGGATAAAACCCTCACCTTTTGAATCCAATCAAACTCTATATTGCTAGACTCGAGTGGATGCATTGTAGTACTTAATTCTAGTACAATTAATGTGATCCTCATGGTTAGGATCGTCATAATACTAGAGTTAAACTATAGATGTAGGTTTAAGATTTGATTTGTACTACTGGTCAATGTCAAGAGAACTTAGGTTGGACATTATATGGATGGAACTTACCTTATTCAGTTGTCAGTATCTATCAGTGCAGCCTGAAAAAATACCTCGGTTGAGTCAACTCACTGAGTCAACTCGGCCCAACTCTCCTTTCTTTCCTTCTTCTTCCTTTTGATACGTCCAGCAGGAAGGAAAGGCTGGCCGATGTTCTGTTTTCTCCTAAGCCGGACGGACGTGGGTTTTTATAGGAGTGTGGTCTTCCAGACCCTTCCTGCGAAATCTCTCGCAGGTCTGTTTTACGCAGCCCTGTTTCTTGCGCCTCGAAAATCGGGCTTGCGTGGCGGAGGAAATGGAGTGGTCAACGGTCTTTATGTACCTTTCCCAGTTGTCTTCGTGGAAGGGGTCGGATTCGTCCTGTGAACCCACTGGACGGTTCAGATTGCTCTAGAAGATCGTGAGAGTGGGCCACGTTGATCCCAAACTCACGCTGTCCATTAACATTGCAGCGCAGGGGCCCTCTTTCGCCCGGTGATCACTTGTATATCCACGTACCGTTTATCGTAGGATTACTCGGGTTTAGGGTAGTTTCGCCCCGGCTAACTGATGGATGGTTTAGATTGACTGTCCAATCCTTGATGGTGGGCCCAGCATGACCCAGCGACTTGCGTGCGGCAGGAGGATTCTTGCCTCTTTCGTATGAATAACGCCGTTGCGGAATAGACCCATCCGCGCTATTTGGTGGGGCTCATGATCTCGCGTATCTGGTAAATCCACACCCACTATTCGATTCTTCACATCATCTTAGCCTAGGAAGAGGTGTTTTCGGTGTGGCCTATCGGGTTATCTCGCCATGGAGGTACAAACGCAGGAATGTGATGCAGATGGTCGCTGATCTGCTGATGACATTGTTTGCTCAAGTTAGGGTTAGAGATCTCGTCTGATCCCAATGGACGGTCCCGATCAGTCATCTCGATCAATCTTGGTGGCCCACGATAGATCCGACCGAGCGTCTTGTTTTTGAAACGAAGATGGCGGGACGGCGTGAAGGTGTGACGGCGTGAAGGAGATGGACTTCTCCTTCCTGATTTTCGGTCAAACTCTGTTTGACCGGTTCTGGTGTACGGTGTTCCGCGGCCGTACACGCTTCTGTGTTCATGCGGTCCCCGTTTGGTAGAGGTTGACGTGATCTCCTTCGATCCGCTTCGTTCATCATCTTGGTCGGATCATGTAGACCCGTGCGTTAAAAAATGGGGCTGTTCTAAGCGTTTAGTGGCCCACATGTTGTACCAACAAGTGAGGGAGAGATACCGTAAGAAGCTATTTAAGTACATATTCCAATTTCTTTTATTTGGACATATAATGTATACGGTCTAATTAGTGGGGTCCACTTGTGATAGTTCTTGTGGAGATCCACTTCGTCCATCTATTTCTCCGTATCAGGTTGGGACATGGGGTTAAGAATGAGGAAGATCCATAAATCACGTGGACCACACGATCCGAAGTGGTTGGAGGTATTTGCTTTTGAATTTCTTCCGAGATTAGAAATTTGGGGAAGATAGGTTTTATTTAACTATGCCTCTGGGGCGGACATGGTTCTGTGTATGTATAATGTGGGGTCCGTTGTGGTGATTTCTTGGGTAATCCACTCCCTTCATTAGCTTGGTCGGGTCATGTTACGCCACGGGCCAAAAGATAGAGTTGATCGGAGGCTTATCTTAAAAGTTCTTTCATTAAGCATCAAAATAGACTTGATTTTAATTAATGGTCAACACTTAATGATTATGGCTCAATTTTAAGAATGTGTATAGTTAGGATAGGCAAACGATTGGGCAAAATTTGGAGGTTAATCGATGGTGGAAAAGGCCTAGATCTAAAATTTCACCTTTTACGTCAAAAGGAAGGAATTGGCTTCTGCATTCGATGGTATAGGATGATATATCGGGGTTCGAATTTTGTATGATGTCGTAGTTAGGTGAGGCCAAGGTGTGATCCAACTTTGAGTCTCGATGGACGGTAGGAAGTGGCTAGATCTGAAGATCTAGATTTCTAACGAGTTGATAAGCCTTGCTCAGATAACTTCCCACCTAAGGAAAGGCCTACCAAAGTGAGGTCTTTGTATTTCACACTTGGTCCATATGATGGACAGTCCAAATCGTTCATATGAAGGAAAATATCAAACTACGACTACACACAAGATTTCTTCACTCGATGGACACAAAATTAATAGTTAAGGGGCTGATTTGTCGATTGGGTCACTTTTACAATGATATAAGGGCTGAACTTCAACATGTATGATTAATTTATGATAAATAAGCATGATATAAAATTTCATATTAAACGGATAGTGGGAACCATGTGATTTAGAATTCAAGGGTTTAGGTTAATGATATTTTCATAATTATTGTTGATCTGTGAGTTTTGGGAAATCTAATGGCTCCATATGGTTCTGGGCATGTTTCTAAGAAATTCTTATAAAAGCATGTACATCTAAATCACTACGGATAGGGAGTTATTCGTTGTATCATTCATGAAAAAGTACTTGTGTCAAATCATGTGATGGGTGGTCTTGCCTAGAAATCAAGGGTTAAATTTGTGTCAGGGCGAGGATGTAAGGCTAGGATAGTTAGATTGGTATCGTACACATGTACATATAAGTTAATTTATAGGTAACGCTTGAGAATTTTCAATATTCAGGTATTGAAATGTTCAGGGCGTTACACTTTTGGTGCTCTGCCTTTACTCATTTGCAAATGTCACACTCTGATACATGCCTAGCAACTTCACTTTTCATTCCAGTCCACCAAAATTGCCTTTTCATGTCCTCATACATCTTCGTAGATCCTGGGTGGATAGTAAACTTAGTGCGATGTGCCTCATCCATAAGGGCCTTCTTCAATTCTGAGATATCTGGAACATATAATTTGCCCTGAAACCGAAATCCACCATCTAAACCTATCTGCTACTCTGGTTGATTTTCCATATTATAACATCTTTACAAAACAACGCCCATTGATCAAACCGTTGGGCTTCTATTACTTGAGATATTAAAGAAGGCTGAATCGTCAAGTTTGCTAATTGAACAACTGAGGACTGTAGAGTTATCTCAAAATCAAATTCAGATATATCTTTTGCCATTGTCCAATCTCGCATCATCAATTGTGCCACTTGGGCTTATGGCCGACGACTTAAAGCATGCGCCACCACATTAGCTTTTCTCGGGTGGTACTGAAGATCAAAATCATAGTCTTTCATCAATTTTATCTAACGTCTCTGTCTCATATTTAACTCGGCTTGTGAAAAGAGGTATTTCAGGCTCTTATGATCTAAAAAGAGTTCGAATCTAACCCCATACAAGTGATGCCTCCATACTTTTAGGGAAAAACTACCGCTGCTAACTCTAGGTCGTGTGCAGGATAATTCTGCTCATGAGGCTTAAGTTGGCGAGATGCATATGCTACTACCTTGCCCTGTTGTATTAGGACATACCCCAAACCTATAAGTGTGACATTTGTATAAACAACGAATCCCTCACTCCCAGATGGAAGAGTGAGAATCGGTGCCGTCGTAAGACGAGTTTTTAGTTTCGCGAATACCCAGGTTTGATCACCAACAGTTTGTGTTCTATGATCACTTACGATCAAATATATTTCCAAAAACCGGATGTAAATCTATGAAATTAGTTTCATATTTTCCCGCCCGCAATTCCGAATGAGATGAGGAATTGAGTAAAGGCGGACTAACTCACAGGCTCCATTCCATACAAATATTGCATCCTTTCAAGTCAATCGAGTCAGTGGGGCAACTATATAAGAAAATCCTTAACAAAACGTATGTAGTACCCTGCTAGACCTAAGAAACTCTGAATCTCGGATGCATTCTTCGACTATTTCCATTGTAAAACTGCTTCAACCTTAGCTGGATCAACTGAAACTCCATTCTTCGAAACTATGTGCCCCAAAATTTTTTCTTCTTACCAAAACTCACAATTTCCCAGCTTAGCGTATAGCTGGTGGGCACGAAGGGTTTGCAACGTCATCTTTAAATGACACTCATGATCTTCCCTTGTCTTTGAATATATTAAAATATCATCAATAAAAACAACAAGAAATTGGTCCAAATAAGGACGTAATACCTCATTTATCAACTGCATAAATACTGCAGGTGTATTAGTTAAACCAAATGACATAGGCTGAAATTCAAAATGTTCATAACGAGTCACAAAAACTATCTTCGGAATATCCTCCTCCCCAACCCGAATCTGATGATATCCAGACCGTAAATTTATCTTTGAGAAATACTGCGCACCACTCAACTGATCAAATAAATTATCTATTCTTAAAAGCGGATACTTATTTCTAATCGTAATCTTATTAAGTCCTCTATAATCGACACACAACCGTAAAGAACCATCTTTCTTTTTTACAAAAAGCACAAGCGCTCCCCAAGTTGAAGTACTCAGACAAATAAACTCCAAACGACATAATTCATCTATTTGTCTTTGCAACTCATGCAACTCTAATGGTGCCATACAATAAGGGGCTCTGGATATAGGGGCAGTTCGAGGATAATATCTATTTGAAACTCTATACGTCTAACAGGTGGCAAACCTAAAATTTTTTGAAAAACATATGAAAAGTCACGTACTACCAATAACTATTCAATACATACACCTTTGGACTCTTTATGAATACAGGACATTAAAGTCTCTATAAACTTATCTTTAGGATCAACCACAAACTGAAATCGAGGCTGGTCAGGTATAGAAAAGGTGACTATCTTAGCTGTACAGTCCATCACTGCATGGTACTTGGATAACCAATCTATTTTCAAAATCACATCATACGCTAACAACACCAAAACATAAAAATTGATTGGAAGGGCATACTCTTATATATAAACAGGACAGTCCTAACATATAGAACTCAACACCATTCTTTTCTCTAAAGGAGTCGAGAGCTCTAATCCCTCGGTCATCGATGTTCTTGGCAAATCCAACGACTGATAAAAACTATCTACTATAAATGAATGTGATGCGCCAGAATCGAAAAGGACACGTGCTAAAAGGGATGATACTACAAGTACACCTTTTATGACTCCTCCCTTAGTCTAAGAATCTTTCTGCTGGATTGCATAAACACTAGGTTGCGTCTGAAGGGATAAGGGTTGTCTACCTTGCTGCCACTGTGACTACTGCTGAGACTATTGTTGTTAGGACCTATATTGTGACCTATATGGTGGCCTTTGTTGCTGGGGCTGCTGATGTCTAGGTGGTTGATATGGCTGCTGTTTTTACGAATTGGGACAATCCTTTTTACGGTGCCCTACACCACCACAATTATAACAGGCTCCGGAAAACTGTCGCTGAAGAACATACTGTGTTACTGGGGATCTGACATCAAGTCTGGCTGCATTATCATATCTAACTGCAGGCCTCTTTGGGGGTGAAAAGGACTGAAAACTACTACCACTCTCTGAAATAAATCTCTTATTCCTTTGCTGATTAGAAGTAAATGGATGAGTACTTTGTTGTTGGTTCCAATTAGACTCAAAATCTGTGCCTTCGCTACTACTCCCTTAAGGATCGGCAACTCAAACCCTATAACTCGAGATCGCAAACCAGGGTGCAAACCATCCTCAAATTTCCTCGCCCTCAAATCATCATTGGTTACTAAATGTGGAGCAAAACGAGATAATTCTATAAAACGAGCCTCATAGTCAGCAACGGACATCTCACCCTAAACCAAAGAATCAAATTCATGTGCTTTTTGACGACGAACAACTACGGGGATGTAACGCCCTGAAAATCGGAGGTCAAGTAGCAACTCAACTCTCAAGTTCCAAAACATCACTTATGCAACATATATGCTTATGATTAAATGTTGTCTGTGTTAGTGCATTAATCATGAGTGGGACTATACCAAAACAGTAATTCGTACTCCAAATCAATTTATACAACGCAAGCGAAAGACTGAAAGATGTATATAAATGTATATGAGCCCAAAAGGATCACTATCGGTCTCCAAAGTATGAACACATTACTGAGTCACCATATACATGTAATAGTTCAAGAGTCAAAATGTCAAAAATAGTTCAACTACAATGATAAGCCCTGTAGCCCCGTCGATCAGGATGGCCTAAGCGAAACCGCCAGAGAACTGCATATACGAGAACGCATCCTGATCGCCATCGGAATCAGGCTCCGCCTCCTGAGTCGTATCGTCATCTGGAACTAAGACAGAGTCTGGTGGGTGTTCAGAACACCATCCCAGAACATGGGAGTGGGTGATCAACTCAATGGAATCATAGAGCAAAGGTTAACATGTTATCAACTCAGTCAAACAGTAATGATAAAGCAGACATATCAGACATTCCTAGATACTCTTATTAATGCAAGGATGAAATGTATTCATGATGCATGCCCTTGCCTACACTCCCTCATGCGACACCATCTTACGGTCGTGGCATTCTTTCTTCCCTCTGTGCTTTTCCGGGGCACATGCAGTGCGATGTTATGAGCATGATTACCAAGTTCTTATTAGTCCTTTTCATACAGCAAGATTTGGGAAACTAAGGTACCTCCCTTATATCATTTCCCAAACAATGATCCATTCTAGGGTCGTTAGTCCAAGCAATTCTCATACGATATTACGGTTCTAGGTCACTAGAAAGGGCTCGTCGCCTCGATATAGTGTAGTCCTAGTTTATACTCTAGTTGCTACGGAAAGGCTAGTCGCCTCAATGTAGGCTCAGAGTATGCTCGAGGTCACTACAAAGAGCTCGTCACCTTATCAGTGTAGGCCGACAGCTCGAATATAGTGTCCCATACCACCGTATTTGGATCACGAGGCGGTGTTGCTCACTGGTTACTACGGGTGGACTCATTGCCCCGACGTAGGCCTACAGCTTGACCACAGTGTCCCATACCACCATGTCCGGCTCATGAGTCTTAGCGGATCGAGGTACCAAGGTTAACGGGGTTTCCACTGGTGAGTCTGGTACCTTAGGTTCAAGCAGGAGCATCTAAACATGGTGAACATATATTGGGTTAATCGGGTTACTTGACGAGCCCGACTAGTATAAGCGCACAACGAGTTGATCGACATGAAGTGCGTGAGCACTCCGTGTGGCCTAACCACTGTTGACAACTCTAGTACGGCTCGAGTTCATCAAACATGTCCTACGTGGCGAATAAATCTTAGACACAAACTCAAAACCTGTTACCAATTGCCTGGACTATAATACAGCCCCAATTACATTCAATCCTTAACCAGTAAGCATGTAGAGTAGTCAGAGCAGAATAAACTAAGTAATTCAAA
Organism: Magnolia changhungtana; assembly: GCA_030180095.1. NCBI lineage: Eukaryota > Viridiplantae > Streptophyta > Magnoliopsida > Magnoliales > Magnoliaceae > Magnolia > Magnolia changhungtana. The sequence continues at coordinate 893,946 of JASAUF010000172.1, forward strand.
CATGTTAACAAGCATGTTATAAAATACAACTTAAACAGGAAATCCAAACACATACATTTCATAAGTAAGCGATTAAACTAACTAAGGTAATCGAGAATCCTATCTCACACCCACCCAAAGAACTATTTACAAGTACTTACTTATACAAGCATTTTTACAAACACTTAGACTACACGTATTAACATACATAACGTATGTTGGCCAAAACATGTATTAGGGCGAATCCTTTCACCGAGGAGTTGTTACACATATAACTAGCATATACACATAGTAGTTAGTCATGGCCAACACACTTTCATATTTCGTACGTATACGGTATTTTCTATAAATACACAGAATACGTTAAACTCCACAAATTTCATATATAACTGAAACGCAAAACAAACATCGCATTTTTCATGTGAAATAACATCCACATCAAGAATCTATCATTATCCGACATTGAAAGCTTTAAAAACCATAACCTATACGTCTATAGTCCGCACCTTACGCCGATAAACGCGTAACAGAGTCGTTTTAGACGTTAAGTCTTTGTCAACGGCGGATTTGCAACCTATATCATGAGTTAGGTTAGCCATTTCATAACTAGCACTATCAGAAACCTTAAGCCAAATTAGGGTTAGGTTTCCTTACCCAAGTGTAACGTTAAAATCGCCGGAATAGCAATGCAGGTAGGGTAGCTAAGTGCGTGAAACGACGAGATCGAATCCCAGGAAGTATCCCCACTTTTCTCTCTCTTTTATTTCTTCTCTTTCTTAGGGTTTAGAAAATTCATATGAAGTGAGAGGGAGAGGGTTTAAGGTCCTTATATAGGCCCAGAGATGATGGGAATGACCCTAGGGCCAAGGTATACTTAGGTTATGTCTAAAGAGCGTCTGTTTCAGCTCAACGGAGCACTTCCGGATCTCCCCCTTGAGCCTAAGGTCGGACTTAAGCTCCCTTATGTTGGATCTAGGTCAAGCTGAGTTTTCAGCATGAACGGGTTTATAGATCGCTCGTGGAGGACCAGTTTCAGTTCAACAGTCCACGATCACCGATCAGGGCCACAAGTACACTGACCTGTGTATGAAATTTTTCCTGATCCGAGGATGTATTTGGGTCAGATTCTGACGGTCAGAAACCTTATATTTGGACCTGCAAGTAAACAACTCAATTTACTTAAGTTTGGGTTTATTTCCTAACGATATTCACGTTTCTCACGCACTTCACTCCGGGCTCGAGCGAATAGCTTCGGGATACTGTCTGGACTTGATTTTCGAGGTGGTTGTCAAGTCTAGCAAGGCGGTCTTAATTATATAATTTCGTAGTAATCGGACTTTCGACGTGCGGTCCAGGTCTGATACGAAATTTTAATGTGCTCCCGAGAGCAACTGGGTAATGAGATTGATCCTAGATTTCAGGGTAATTGTAACACCCCGTACTTTCAGTACACGGGTGTCACCACATGGATCCAAATTAGCTTACATATATGCATTGACCCACATAATTTGCCTTACACGTCGCTATCCAATGACCCTCAATCTATTCATCTTAACCCTTAGATTTTAGACTATGAAACTCACAATATCATAATAAGATTTGAGATCAATCTGTCCGTTTGACTATCACAAGTTGAACTATATTTAAATAAATGAAAATCTTATTTTTATAATCTTGAGCATGATGACATCTCATCATACACCTATTTAGTACAGTCGAACCGTATGAAACCAATGTAGGGATCAAAATCACAAGGTCCACCATTCATCGATCTACAATGTCCCATAGGAAGATCCATCCTATTCAGACCCCTAGAGTTATCGATAATGAAATACTAGGCAATCCAATCGTTGGATTGGTTTATAATGGTCCTAACTCCTAATGACCTACAGTGTGGCCCACATCATGAATTATATATCTAGTGTGCAGACAATAAATAATAATAATAAATACAAAAATGATATAAATAAATGTATACACAACAAAATAAAGGAAATAAAATAAAATTATGAGTATCATATGGGCAGTAACGAGTCTTGGAGATGTGGACAACCCATGGGGCCACTTTAGCCGTTAACTATCGATTTGGGGTAAATCTGACCGCCAGAACAATTATGATCATCCATTAAGGGTCAAGATCTGGTTGGCATGGCCCACCTAAGGCTCACCATCGACCCAACATAAGTCAGGGGCCCTAGATGATGTCCCCCAATACAAATGAACGGTATAGATTATGGTAACAACATTCCAGTGGGTCCTGACATGGCGCATGCACAACAAGGACACATGTGTGCGAGGTGCACCAAGTCCTCTCCTCGGTCAAACACGTCTTAATCGACTACTCTTGCACATACAAAAATATCCCGCCACCCTCTGTTTTAAACCGACCTACTTCAAACTTATGATTGACCCACCGCGATCATTTTCTGGACCATCTGATCCGTTCAGTTTCTCTGTGGGGTCCGGCTTAACGAAATGGTATAGCCGTTTAACCCAATGTAAACGAACGGGGAGGATGAGTAGCAACCTTCCATCCTTGCCTAGAAACGACCCGACAGGTGGGCCTGCAGTGAGAAGAGAGAGAGACTGCCCTTCCTCTTTGGGAAGGACGAATCTCAACCATCCATTTGGAGACTCAATCTCAGCCGTTCTCTCTCTCTCACTCCCTCTATAAGAAGGGTTCTGTAGCCTTAGGAAGTTCGCCGAGAGAGAAGAAGAAAGGGAGTGTGAAAGAGAAAAGCAAACAGAGAGACCGACCCCTGTTTCAGCTAGGTAAGCCTTCTCTCCCTTCCATTCCTTGTAATCCCAAGAAACCATGGTGTTGAACGCTGGAGTCAAGCCAAGTAATGGCTCTACTCCGGGCTACAACACAGTCGAGTCAGCACCAGTATGGGTGCCCATTGAGTGCTGTTTTGAGCTCTCAATAGAGCTTCGAAACAAGCTCAAGAATGGAGCTAAACAACGACCGGAACTAGGCTGGGACCAAGCCAATCAATGGCTGTCGGTCCGACTGAAAAACCGGCCGCAATGGTCCCTGCTTCTGTTCAAGAACTAAGCCGAACAGTGGCTCTGTTCGGACTAAGCACCCACCTAAGTATAACCCATGTTTCGGGCCAGGACCCGGCCAAACAATGGCCATGTGTCAGGTCACGAGTAGATTGAAACGAAGCTCTGCTTGAGCTATAAACAGACCGAGAGCAGAGTCATAATCGAGGCTTGTTCTCACGTTAAAGAGCTGGTGGGCCCTGTACGACTACCGTGGGCCACCTTGCTGCATATCCACACCGCTCACCATCTTCCTCTTAAAATTCCGACCGTTAATGGCGAGCTTTGATCGTCTGGTGATGCGGCCCACCTAGATAATCAAGCCTCAAGAGAAGCCAAACGGTCTTCTTTTGGTCGCCATAGAGACCACATGGATGTGCATGGCCAGGAAAGATTAACCTGGCTCTGGACGGTTTTTCTCCCTCTACTCGATGAATGGTTCAGATCCCTTATGTGGGTGGCATACGAGGGAGCGAAACCTCTGTCGACGCTGACGTCTCTGTTTGACGTTGTAACTGCATGCAGCGGGTGGGCTGACGGCCATCTTGGGCCTGCGAAAAACGCAGGTGGGCCTCACCAAACGGCAGTATGGGCCGCACCAAACTGCAGGTGGGCCACACCGTACATCTTTTAGTGGGCCTCACGCTAATGCCAGGTGGGCCACGCTGGGCTATAGGGGATCTTCCATCAAGGGACGTTGAACCTTGACCGTCCAGTGCTGGACGTTGACAGGTAATCAGCCCACGTGAACCATACAGAAAAAAAAAAGAATGGAGATGTCATCATACCTGATGAATCGAGAATATTTGAACGGTCCGCATGGAGCAGAACCTCAGGAAACCCCCTGACCTCAATTTTTTACTTTGAACCGAAACTTCGGTGGGCCAGGATTAATGCAAACAGTTTCTTCCCTTGAAATTACATTTACCTTTGCTATGGCCCACCAGAATCTCAGACCAGGGTAAAAATTCACCCCCTAAGGTTTCTTGGGACCCCACATCTTATGGACCGTTCGGATTCTGCACAAGGCTTATGTGGGACCCACATATTTGAAAATTTACGTGTGAAGAAAGGTAATGTGCATGCAATAGAGAGTGGCTTACGTGAACATAATTGTTCACCTAAGCCACTGTAATTTTTCGAGATCTTGTCTTGTCGGATGAGTCTGGGAAATCTGAACCGTCCACATGGAGCAGAGCCTCATAAAACCCCTTGGCTCAAATTTTTTTTACTTTGAACCAAAACGTCGGCGGGCCATGATTAAGGCAAACAGTTTCTTCCCTTGAAATGACATTTATCATTACTATGGCCCACCAGAATCTTAGATCAGGGTGAAAATTTACTACCTGAGGTGTCTCGAGATTCCACACCTTATGGACTGTTCAGATTTGATGCCATGCTCATGAGGGACCCACCACATGCTCACGTGCATAATGTATGCATGCATATGATGAAAAGACACATGTATATATTACATAATGCATATTCAATGTGTATAACTTACTCACATATCTTATGAAATATATACATGTGATATACATATATAATTTGCGGTACATATACACCTGCATGTATATAACGTATACATATATACCATGTAATCTACGTGTATGTTATGTGATACGTATACACTACGTATATACTGTATACATATATCTTATGAAATTTAGCTATACATTATGAGATATACATATATATTTTGTGATACACATATACTATGAATATAATGTGTACATGTACTGGTATGCTATGTGACGAGCTCATCCATATGGCGGTGGGCCACATACATGAGCCCCGCCAGGATAAGTATTTTAACCATATAGTCTAGATAGTGGGTCCCACCATGATATGACTGTTTTCCTACGATGTAAATGATTTATTTACACCATGACCTGAATTTCTTTGGATGATTAAACGTGGCAAAAAGTGGTTGCTAATTGGGCCCCAGTTCCCATTAAAATGGGTGACATATGTTTAGCAGGCTTGATTGCCCTTGGTCACAGCCCAAACACCACCTGTCCTCAGGTACTAAGCCTTATGACCCATCGTCTAATTCATACAGGGAATTACGTGTACGGTGTAGATTCGCTACCTTCCCAAGAAAACCCACCTCTAAAAGCATTCTACGCTCTATCTGGTGATGATTCTTCCCCTTGAGCTTTCCATCTTCTCATTAGCTTAAGTTATAGTTTTTATTTAAATTCATAATTGATATCTCTCTTTATAATCACATGTGTTGGCTGGTGAAAATTAAATTGTTGTATTACATGCTTTACGATTATCCTGTATAATTGTTCATGCTTGTGGATTTATTTTTGTGGATTGCTTATGGAACTTAAACTGGTACATTAGTGGAAAACTCCCACATATGAATATACACCCATACTTGGGATGTAACTTGACTAGTTGTGATCGTAATGAACCTTCGACTTGGTGGTTACTGAGTGTGGTCTAGATGGATCATTGATGTGGGCCTACCATCTAGGGTTGTTGTGTCCAATGGTTTTCAAGGATGGTCTTTTATCACATGGTTCTGATACTCGCCCTATGTGGCCTACCTTGATATCGCCCTATGTGGCTTTGTTCTAGTATTTTTCCTATATGGGTTGAATGTTTTATACTGTACAACCATGCGATGGTAAGTCCCATATATTGTAATATGATTGGCCACTAGTCGACGGGGTACCATTAAACATCCTAAGGTAGTAGTCTCATGGGCCGGGGATGGTGGTCATGGGACACTATGCCTGAGCCGTCGGCCTACGGTGGACCATGTGCTTCCCGTAGTGACCGTGAGCTTACTTAAATCGGCTGTTTGAAATTGGACTAATAATGGGCTGGCAAATCATGCATACATGACACATTATGATGACTTAGATCACTCTGCCCTGCAATAACGCTGAATGTTGCGCTTATGACCAGTCATTCGATTTATGATGATGACTTGGATCTTCATGCCCCGCGATTACGCCGAGTGTTGCGCTGATGACTAGTCACATCGCCTGTCTAGATGTTTTACCCGGGGCACAGACCATCTGGATGTTTTACTCAGGTTGATGATTGCATGGGGACCCGATTAGATGATGTTTCCCAGGTTCGATGATCGCACGGATGAGCATCCCCGGGGCGATGATTGCATTCACGCATCCATGCATCTAATAAGACCACATTTACTCTGTTTTGGTTGTCTGAATGTTTTATACTATTTTCTTACCTAATGCGGCGGTGTGTAATATTTAGGGGAATTCACACTGAGTTGGCCACTCATCCATCAAATATATAACTGTATAAGTAGCATAGGTGGCTCCAACGACATTCATGTTTATATTGATGAGGAGTAGACTATGGTTGATAAGGGTACATGATTATATTTGTTAAGAAAGAACTGCTACTGATTTCTGACTCAGTTGTTGCAGTTTACCTTGTTTCACATGTAATGCTATTTCATTTTGTATTTGTAAGAATGGAGACATTAGTTTGTATAAGTCATTATAGGCACTCTCTTGTATACTCTAAATGAATTGAAATCTTCCTTTATGTTGATTTGTCCATTCTACGCTCATCTGCTTACTCTGATAAAAGGATATATATATATATATATATATATATATTTGACTTGACCATCCTTTAAGGTTAACACTCGGGTTTTTGGGAAATGAGTCGTGTACTCGAGTCCTGAAGATTCGGGGCGTTACATTAATGTAGCATCAATGATTCTACAAGTTTTGGGTCTTGCAGTTCGTATTTAAAGTGGATCAATTGGATTTCGCAGCTAATCTAGTTTTGCACCTGGTTAAACTTGTCTAATTTCTAAAGGATTTGGTCCTGAGTGATTTCTGCCTAAGGTGGTACTCGAGTCTTTGTACAGAATTTTTTGAGTCGTTACAATCTACCCCCTTTAAAGAAAAATTTTGTCCTCGAAATTAATACATTTTCGTACTTCTCGAGAAGCATGAGGGTAGTTCTTACGAACCTCGTCTTCTGTCTCCCAAGTAGCCTCTTCCTCAGTGTGATGCGTCCATAATACCTTCACAAGTGGGATGACCTTGCTACGCAACACCTGCTCCTTCCTGTCTAGAATACGTGTCAGTCGCAGTATATAAGTAGCGTCCTGACTCAACTGCACCTGCTCCCACTTGATAATATGGGAAGGATCATGATCGTATTTCTTCAGCATAGATACATGAAATATGTTGTGCACGCTCGCAAATGATATGGGTAAAGCAAGACGGTATGCCACCACACCCACTCGGTTTAATATCTGGAATGGGCTAATGAACCACGGCGTAAGTTTCCCCTTCTTACCAAATTAAAGGACTCCCTTCATAGGGGAAACTCTAAGAAACACATGATCTCTAACCTTGAACTCCAGCGGTCGCCGCCTCGTATTGGCGTAGCTCTTCTATCTGCTCTGCACTATAAGAAGTCGATGCCTGATAATGTCGATCTTCTCTGAGGTCACCTGTACTAACTCTTGGCCGATCAAACTACGCTCGCCAACCTCTGTCCAATAATGCGGTGCTCAACAGGGGCGCCCATACAAGGCCTCATACGGAGCCATGTCAATACTCGCTTGAAATCTGTTATTGTAGGCGAACTCTGCATAAGGAAGACAGCCATCCCAACTGTCCTTGAAATCAAGCACATAAGCTCGCAACATGTCCTCCAACACCTGGTTTACCCGTTCCGTCTACCCGTCAGTCTGTGGGTGGATGCGGTACTGAACTTCAACTTCACACCCATCGCTTCTTGGATACGAGTCCAGAAGATAGATGTGAATAAAGTGTCTAGGTCCGACATGATCTCCATAGGAACTTCATGCAGACATACAATCTCCCTGATATATAGCTTGGCCAACTCGTCTGCAGAATTTATGACTTTAATCGAGAGGAAGTGAGCCGATTTCATTAATCGGTCCACGATCACCCAAATAGAGTCATAACCCTTCCTCGTCTTCGGTAGCCCTGAGATGAAATCTATAGAGATGAAATCCCACTTCCATTCAGCTATGGGCATTGGCTGAAGGAGTCCAGGAGGTCAGCGATGCTCGGCCTTGACCTACTGGCACGTGAGACAATGTAATACATACTCTGCTATATGAGCCTTCATATTGTCCCACCAATATGACTTCTTCATGTCTTGGTTCATCTTCGTGCTACTTAGATGCATTGCCAACTTTGAATTGTGCATTGCCTCAAGAACTTCCTGTCTCAAATCATGAATGTCTGGAATGCATAGGCGGCCAAGATAATGCAAGCCCCCATCCGTACCAACACTCCATTCCACATCCTCGTCTCCACTAGCCGTTGTCTTCATCTCCTCTAACCATTTGTCTTCTCACTGAGCCTCTCTGATTCGGTCATCAACCAGTGGCTGCACTCGAATATGCGCGATACTCTCAAACGGTTCCTCTACTGTGAGCTTCTGCTCAAAGTCACGCATAAATTCCACCATGTGCCATTCCTCAACCATCAGCGGAGCCGCAAATGCTTTTGCCTTCTTGTGGCTCAATGCGTCTGCCACAAGGTTAGCCTTGCCAAGATGGTAGGAAACCTCAAACTTGAAGTCCTTCAAGGTTTCCATTCATCGCTGTTGCCTCATGTTCAGGTCCCTCTGTGTGAATATGTACTTAAGGCTCTTGTGGTCACAAAAGAGCTTGAACTCATCTTCGTAGAGGTAATGTCTCCAGAGCTTCAATGCAAAAATGCGGCTGCTAATTCCAAGTCATGCGTAGGGTAATTTTCCTCGTGTTTCCTCAACTGTCTCGAGGCATAAGCAATCACCCTGTCCTTCTGCATAAGGACACATCCCAAATCAACACAAGACGCGTCAGTATATATCATATATTTGACCCCTTGCTCTAGCAATACTAGCACAGGGGCGGACGTCAACCTCTCCTTCAGCTCTTCAAAAGCTGTTTCCGCCTTTTCATTCCAGGTGAACTTTAGATCCTTCTGTGTCAACTGAGACAAAGGTCTGGCTATCTTCGAGAAGTCCCGAATCAATCGTCAATAGTAACTCGCCAAACTAAGAGAACTCCTCACCTCAGTAACTGAGCCGGGCCGTTCCCAGTCCTGAACTACGACTACCTTATCAAGGTCCACCGTTATGCGTTCCTTGGATACCACATGCCCCAGGAACTTGACTTCTTCTTTCCAGAAGTCGCATTTCTTGTACTGTGCGAACAACTGGTTCTTCTTTAGAGTATCCAAGACTGCTCGTAGGTGTTCCTCGTGCTCTTCCTGACTCTTAGAGTATATCAGGATGTCATCAATAAATACGATGACGAATCGGAATAGAAACGGCCGAAACACCCTGTTCATCAGGTCCGTGAACACGGCCGGTGCGTTCGTAAGACCGAACGATATCACGAGAAACTCATAGTGCCCAAAACAAGTCTTGAAAGCCGTCTTCTGCACATCCTCATCCCTAACGCACAACTGATGATACCCTGACTGCAAGTCGATCTTCGTGAAATACTGTGCTCATCTCAACTGATCAAACAAGTCATCTATTCTGAGTAAAAGGGTACTTGTTCTTCACTGTCACTTGGTTTAACCTATGGTAATTAATACACAACCGCAGTGAACCGTCTTTCTTCTTTACGAACAACATAGGTGCTCTCCGTGGAGACACGCTAAGTCGTATAAAGCCTGCATCTAACAGATCATCGATCTGTCTCCTCAGCTCCTCCATCTCACACAGAGGCATGCGATACGTTGAGAGTGAAATGGGCATTGCTCCAGGCACTAGATCAATGGTGAAATCAATCTCACGACGAGGAGGCAGCCCAGGTATCTTACTGAACACTTCCTCAAAATCCTGAACTACAGGAGTGTTTTCAAGTGTCGGGCCATCAACATTCTTCAATAAAGAAGCGTAACAAAGAACTCGAAAAGGGCAACTGACTTGCACGGGAAATGTAAAGGGCGTGCCCTCATGCTCGTAAGCTGTCATTAGACAGATCTCGTAGTCAATCTCAGCCCTCACTTCAGTTAGCCAATCCATACCAAAGATGACGTCGAAATGGTATATCGTGGTGATAATCAGGTCAATACATATCGTCCTGCTCCCTAGATCTATCAAGCAACCCTCACACATTTTGGTGGCATTTGTAAAAGTCCCTGGTGCCACGATGACTCGCACCCCAACTATCGGGGTCGTATTCAGCCCTAAGAGCTTGACTGCAGAACATGATATCATGAAATAGTGGATCTTGTGTTCACCAATAAAAATATAGGGGTACCTTCAATGTGGATGGTGAGCTCGAAGGCCAAAGGTACAGTAGTTGTAGAATCAGGCACTTTCGTTGTAAGTGTATGGATGCGCGCCTGCTGAGATCAGTTAGGCTAAGGCGCCATAGGTCACTGAGGCAGCCTAAATTGAGGCGCAGGTGGCCAGAATGATGGATGAGCTGGTGCAATCCGTAGGGGTGGAGCTGGTAGAACCTGAGGGCGAGGGCGGTTGATTCTCTACAGCTGCGAAAACCCACTGTCTCTCATATGCGCAAGCAACTCTCTGTAGCGTGACCTGGTCTCCCACAATACATACATGTCATACCAGGTCGCCTCATCGGAACTAGTGGCACCGCGATCCTGGGGGGAGAGTCGGTACGGGACCTCTTGCCAAGGAATGGCCTGCTTGGCATATCTGGTCATGGCCTAGAGATCATAGGCCCACGAGAACGTGTCAATCGATCCCCGTCCTACTCTGCTCGCATAGACATGTGTACTAGCTCAGCATAGGAAGGTATGCTAGCACAACACATCTTCGAGCGGATGTCAGGTCGCAGGCCCTCGGAAAAACGTCGCATCCGCATCTGCGCATCAGCAAGTATAGTAGGAGCGTACCTGCCCAGCTCTATAAACCGGTGCTCGTACTCTACCACTGACATGCCTCCCTGCTTGAGGCGTAAGAACTTATTCTCCTTCTCGTGCCAATAAGTAAGGGGATAATACTTCTCATGGAAGCTGGTCTCAAATGCTGCGCACGTCCATACATACTCAACTGCAACGGTCCGTAGGACACTATCCCACCACAAGCTGGCCTCCTTCTCAAACATAAAGGTGACCAACTTGACCTACTCTAGCTCTGTACAATGTAGCATCCTCAGCATCTTAGAGATGCGATCAAGCCAATATTCGGCAGCCTCGGGTCTGTGAGAACCAGCAAAGGTAGGAGGCCGCAAGCGTTAGAATCGCTCGAGGAGGCCACTAGTACCCAAGTTTCCCGTAGGGTATACAGCAGGTGCAGGTAAAGTCACACCCTCATCCTGAGCGGAAGGCCCTACAATCTCCACAGGGTGTACAGATGGTGCAGGTGGAGTCGCATTCCCACCCTGAGCTAAGGCCCCTGCAATAGTGGCCAAGAGCTGCTACTGCTGCTATTGGTGCTACATCTGTTGCTGCTTATTCTGCACCTACTGCTAGTGTATCATCATCAACAACTGCTCCAACCTATCTATAGGTGCGGCCGACTGAGGCACATGCTTCGTCGAAGAAGACGCATGGTGTTGCTCACGAACCGGTGGTGTGTAAGATGGCAGCCCTAACAATTCAACCCAAACACACTTTCTACCTTCTACACTACTAAGCCACGAATCATTTAAACACAAACATTCTAAAACAACAACAAACAAGCTACAAGACAACGGTACGGAAGATTAGAGATCCGAATCTAGTGACGAGGGAGGGGCACCCTTATCCTGCAGACAGCACAGGATAGTCTTCAAGGTGAGAGTCACCTTCTGGAACTTATGCGTCACAAGGGCCCGGAGATCAACAATATCCTATCGTAAGGTAGCCTCACCCTCCTCAAGTCGAGCTAAGCGAGCTCGATCAGTGCCATGCTCCGGTGCCGTAGGAGGGGAGCTCTCCTCCGTGTCCTGAGCCTCCACTACCTCTTCCTGCTCCTCCTCTATCTTTTCTCTGCTTTCTTCCTCGCTCTCATACTCCTCGCTAGCCGTCTCATCCTCACCCTCATCAAGTCGGGCTTGTCGCTGCCGGGGCCCGATTCCCATCTGATTGAGAGTAGTTTCATTGATGAAATGTTGCGGCACTGGGAGTTCTGCGCCAAGTCTGTAGCCGAACTCGCGTGCAATCTTGCATATAAGCCGGCCGAAGGGGAGTGAATCAGTCCTTCTATTGGAGCGTGAGGTAAGAATTATCTGTCGCAAAACATACATAGGCACGCACAACTTCTCTCCCTGCCCCGCTTGGTAAAGAAAGTCTACCATCATGCGCTTGCACTCATTGCGATTGCCCCACCTGGGGTACACGTTAAACGTGCAGATATGGTGGAGTAGGTAGAAATCATCCATCATGTTTGACTCCAAGAGGCTATTGTTTGGCTGCCATTGAACCAGTCGACCATAAAGGAAACGTGTACGGCGATCCCTTTCACGTGCACTCTTCAGATTCTTCTCACTCGCGTGGACTTGGCCAAGCGGTATTCCCATGAGTCGAGCTATCAGGCCAGCGTCAATTGTGGCCTCCCTACATCTTTCCGCGGGAATCTTGAACTGCAAGGGCTCCAGCACAGGCTCTTGAATATGGGCATAGAATGCTCGGACAATGCCCACATTTGCACGATATTTTCCTTCAAACACAGGGCCCCACCGGGCTTCCTCCAGGCGTTCCATCAACAGATATTCCCTGAAGAGCTTCTCGTCAACATGAGCTTCGAAAAGGACCCTACGGTCATGAAACCTACCATGAGACATTTCCACCAGAAGAATCCTTTCAAGGGGAGCCTAGGGATCAAGCTCCCGTTTAGTCCATATCTCATGTTCAACGCCCGTGCTTGCGGTGACGCCTCTCGGTCTCCTCGAACGAGTAGGGCGACTAGGCCCAGCTTCTTTCACGAGAGCCCTTTTCTTTTCCATGAGAGAAAGAAGGGCGAAAATCGAGAAAATGGTCGTAATAAACTCGAATAGAGACATGGAAAAAGAAAGAAAATGGGGAAATAGGAGGGATACTTGAGTTCCCACGAATTTAAGACACGAAGTGGGACTTGAATGCTCAAATGAAAGGGGAATGAAGAAGGTAAACAACTTTGGAGGGAGATTTTGAATGTGTGGTGAATGTGGTGCACGAAAAGGGGAGAAGGAGCACTTGGAGGGGAGATTTGAGTGAGGATTTGGGTGTTTTCTTAAGAAAAGGAAAGCTTGGAGGAGAAGTTTGTGAAGGAGTAACCTAGTAGGGGTTTTAATCGAAAACCCATGCACAAGTGGGCCACATAACGCCCAAAACTCGTCGGCCCGAGCCGGTCCTCCCGGCCGAGCCCGTCTGGCAGCAAGGCCTCGCCAAACTAGCGAGGCCCTTGCCGGTCTCTGGACATTCTGGCGAGGACTCGCCCTTTGGGCGAGGTCCTCTTACCCCCTGGACTTCAAATGTATGTGGGTCTCACCGTGGGTCCCCCTGTAAGAGTCCCGTTTCGCCCCCGACTCCGCTTTGAGGCATTTCGAGTCCTCACGGGTGTGTTTTTGATGTATAGCTACATCTGTACAGTATTGAGGGCTGAGATGAGGTGATTTACAATCTAAACCCATCGATAAATGGTATAGGAAAGGTCCGAGGTCGCCTCAAGATATCATGGAGGTGTACGGACACGATCTCGGCGATCGATATCGATGAACTTCGCCAATTGGCAAAACGGGGAAACCTAAGCTTGTTTCTACATTTTTCTCGCACTCACATATGTCGAAAAATGTTAGCGTACGTCGTGTGACCATAACCCAGGTCCAGTTTAATCCAAATCTTACTTTGATACCAACTTGTAACGCCCTGAAAATTGGGGGTCGAGTAGCAACTCAACTCCCAAGTTCCAAAACATCATTTATGCAACATATATGCTTATGATTAAATGTTATCTGTGTTAGTGCATTAATCATGAGTAGGATTATACCAAAACAGTAATTCATACTCCAAATCAATTTATACAATGCAAGCGGAAGACTGAAAGATGTATATAAACGTATTTGAGCCCAAAAGGATCACTATCGGTCTCCAGAGTATGAACACATTACTGAGTCACCATATACATGTAATAGTTCAAGAGTCAAAATGTCAAAAATAGTTCAACTACAATGATAAGCCCTGTAGCCCTGTCGATCAGGACGACCTAAGCGAAACCGTCGGAGAACTGCATATACGAGAATGCATCCTGATCGCCATCGGAATCAGGCTCTGCCTCCTGAGTCGCATCGTCATCTGCAACTAAGATAGAGTTTGGTGGGTGTTCAGAACACCGTCCCAGAACGTGAGAGTGAGTGATCAACTCAGTGAAATCATAGAGCAAAGGTTAACATGTTATCAACTCAGTCAAGCAGTAATGATAAAGGAGACATATCAAACATTCCTAGATACTCTTATTAATGCAAGGATGAAATGTATTCATGATGCATGCCCTCGCCTACACTCCCTCGTGTGACACCATCTTACGGTCGCAGCATGCTTTCTTCCCTCTGTGCTCTTCAACCCGGGGCACATGCAGTGCGATGTTATGAGCATGATTACCAAGTTCTTATTAGTCCTTTTCATATAGTAGGATTTGGAAAACTAAGGTACCTCCCTTATATCATTTCTCAAACAATGATCCATTTTAGGGTCGTTAGTCCCAGCAATTCTCATATAATGTTATGGTTCTAGGTCACTACAAAGGGCTTGTCACCTCGATGCAGTGTAGTCCTAGTTTATACTCTAGTTGCTACGGAAAGGCTAGTCACCTCAATATAGGCTCAGAGTATGCTCGAGGTCACTACAAAGGGCTCGTTACCTTATTAGTGTAGGCCGACAGCTCGAATACAGTGTCTCATACCACTGTATTCAGCTCACGAGGTGGTGTTGCTCACTGGCCACTCGGGTGGACTCGTCGCCCCGGCGTAGGCGGACAGCTCGACCATAGTGTCCCATACCACCATGTCTGGCTCATGAGTCTTAGCGGATAGAGGTACCAAGGTTAATAAGGTTTCCACTAGTGAGTTTGGTACCTTAGGTTCAAGTAGGAGCTTACAAACATGGTGAGCATACATCGGGTCAATCGGGTTACTTGACAAGCCCGACTAGTATGAGCGCACAACGAGTTGATTGACATGAAGTGTGTAAGCACTCCGTGTGGCCTAACCACTGTCGACAACTCTAGTATCGCTTGGGCTCATCAAACACGTCTTACGTAGCGAATAAATCTCAGCCACGAACTTGAAGCCTGTTACCGATTACCTGGACTATAATACAGTCTCAATCACATTCAATCCTTAACCAGTAAGCATATGGAGTAGTCAGAGCAGAATAAACCAAGTAGTTCAAACATGTTAACAAGCATGTTATAAAATACAACTTAAATAGAAAATCTAAACACATACATTTCATAAGTAAGCGATTAAACTAAGGAAGGTAATTGAGAATCCTATCTTACACCCACCCAAAGCACTATTTACTAAGTACTTACTTATACAAGCATTTTTACAAACACTTAGACTACACGTATTAACATACATAACATATGTTGGCCAAAACATGTATTAGGGTGAATCCTTTCGCCGAGGAGTTATTACACATATAACTAGCACATACACACAGTAGTTAGCCATGGCAAACACACTTTCATATTTCGTACGTATACGGTATTTTCTACAAATACACAGAATACGCTAAACTCCACAAATTTCATATATAACTGAAACGCAAAACAAACATCGCATTTTGCATGTGAAATAACATCCACATCAGGAATCTATCATTATCCGACATTGAAAGCTTTGAAAACCATAACCTATACGTCTATAGTCCGCACCTTATGCCAATAAACGCATAACGAAGTCGTTTTAGATGTTAAGTCTTTGTCAACGGCGGATTTGCAACCTATAGCATGAGTTAAGTTAGATATTTCATAACTGACACTATCAGAAACCCTAAGCGAAATTAGGGTTAGGTTTCCTTACCCAAGTGTAACGTCGAAATTGCTGGAATAGCGATGTAGGTAGGGTAGCTAAGTGCATGAAACGACGGGATCGAATCCCAGGAAGAATCCCTACTTTTCTCTCTCTCTCTCTCTCTCTCTCTCTCTTTTCTTTCTTCTCTTTCTTATGGTTTAGAAAATTCGTATGAAGTGAGAGGGAGAGGGTTTAAGGTCCTTATATAGGCCCAGAACTGATGGGAATGACCCCAGGGCCAAGGTATACTTAGGTTATGTCCAAAGAGCATCTGTTTCAGATCAACAGAGTACTTCCGGAGCTCCCCTTAAGCCTAAGGTCGAACTTAAGCTCCCTTATGTTGGATCTAGGTCAATCTAAGTTTTTGGTCCGATCGGGTTTACAGATCGCTCGTGGCAGACCAGTTTCAGTTCAACGGTCCACGATCACCGATCAGGGCCACAAGTACACTGACCTATGTATGAAATTTCCCCTGATTCGAGGGTGTATTTGGGTCAGATTCTAATGGTCAGAATCCTTATATTTGGACCTACAAGTGAACAACTCAGTTTACTTAAGTTTGGGTTTATTTCCTAACGATATTCGCGTTTCTCACACACTTTGCTCCGGGCTTGAGCGAATAGCTTTGGGATATTGTCTGGACTTGATTTCCTAGGTGGTTGTCATGTCCAGCAAGGCGGTCTTAATTATATAATTTTGTAGTAATCGAACTTTCGACATGCGGTCCAGGTCCGATACGAAGTTTCAATGTGCTCCTGAGAGCAACTGGGTAATGAGATTGATCCTAGATTTCAGAGTAATGTAGCATCAATGATTCTACAAGTTTTAAGTCTTGCGGTTCGTATTTAAAGTGGATCAATTGGATTTCGCAGCTAATCTAGTTTAGTACCTGGTTGAACTTGTCTAATTTCTAAAGGATTTGGTCCTGAGTGATTTCTGCCTGAGGTGGTACTCGGGTCTTTGTACGGAATTTTCTGAGTCGTTACAGGGGAAAAACTTACGATTGAACTGGTCTTTAAATGCTTCCCATGTCCACACAAATTTTGGATCTACTGAACGAACCACTGACTTCTACCATTGTTCTGCCTCTCCTTGCAACTATATATCGCTAAGGTAACACATTGTTTGGAAGTACAACCCACAACTTGAAAGAGTTTCTTTAATTCTGACTTCTATAACTCAGCTGCCATTGGGTCTGGCTTGCCAGAAAAATAAGGTGGATCTAAATGTTTAAAATCCATAAAAAGAGCATTGGCCCACTCCTGCGCTGACATCTCAGGAATATAACTAAATCGCTGCTTTTGATTAGCTGTTATAGTTGACATAGTTTGCAGCATTTGTTGAAGTTGTGTTGTAGGAACAGGTATAATTGGGTCTAGAACAAATTTTGACGTAGATTTTGACGTAGACTTGGGTTGCACTGGAGGAGTCCGAACAAATTTTTTTTTATTGCGGCATCTATAGACAAAACACCAATTAGCCTAAAAAGAACAAGTAAACCTACACAATATACACAATACTAAATAACCATACAACTCTACTTCGCAAAGCATGAATCTAACAACTCTAACGCAACAACGTATAGTAAATACAATATATGATTTATGCAGATATTTCCTAGATCATGCTCTGATACCTTCTTCTATCACGTCCTTAAATCTTGTGTCAGTAATCTGTGATTACAATACATCAAATTTTGGTTAATAGCCTCCGTAGAACTCCAATTTTGGGGTTTCCAACTATCACATACTAAGTCCCATAAGCGGGGCTCCACAAGGAGGATTTCTAAAAGTAAAGACGACACATATGTATCATTTCTCAAAATTTTATCATATTCAACATGTGTTACCGTGTACAACTGAGCAAATCAAGGCATAACCAAAACATAAACCATGTCATATTTACTATACCTGCTGTAGATATACAAGGTACTACAAAAAAATATATACACTAATATGTACAAGATAAAAAGGACAACTGGAATCTGTAATCTCTATTCCTTCAGCTCTCTACTCTTACCTGTAAAGGAAATCTTGAGCTCCTAAGTCCAGTGAGTGCGTGCGTGTAGTGAAAATGCATGTTTCATGTCATGCTCATATCATGCATAGGCATACTGGGCCGATAACAATAAAAGAAAGATACAATGCATGATGTCACTTTCCATATTCCAAAATTTCCACATTTCCCAATTGGATCACCAAGGTCTGAAACAGAGGTGAGACTCGCATATGATTGCTACCCACTTGCACAGGCTTTTCCACCGTGGTCTACTATAGAGGTGGGACTACATAATTCTTGGGCCGAACTAGTCTAACCCACTTGTGTTAAACCTCACTATCTGCCTAACAGCGAGAAGTCATAAGTCGTCTGGCAAAACGATAGTAGGCAATTTACGAGCTCGTTACACACAACCTATCTTTGCTTGCCCATAAGCAGGTCAAGTCAAACCTCTCAATCAATCGACACGCATCAGTAGGAGTCGCCGCTAACTTAGTATTTTGGCATTCCAGTGCTCTGTTCTTCCTCCCAGTCTAAGCATTGGTTGCTCCCAATGGTACTAATCAGAGTTTAGAGACTTTCACCCAGGGACCCTCTAATCATATCCTGTTGAATTACACATTTTCGGTGTGGTGTCCAACTCAAGTCATAACAAAGTATGTTTCATCGCATTTATAATCACCATATGTATATGTCCACACACAAGCACAATATATCATGTTTTTTAAGGTAAGCATAGGACGACCTTCCTCATATGGTCTCCTCATGAATTTAAGTTCCTCATACGGGTCTCATGTAATGCATCCTGTATTTAGACGGTCCACATACTAATCATAGACACATCGTGTGTCGCAACACAACCCACTGTGATCACCATACTATGATATGAATCATTCATTCTCAATCATACAATGATATAACAACTATGAACCATACATATGATATGCACATGACTTAGCCAATCTAAATCCAATCCGGGATTCGTTCCACTATAAGACTTCATGCCACAAGCATGCTTTTTCTCAAGAGTTAACTACACCAAAAGGTCCACTATAAGACTTCATGCCACAAGCATGCTTTTTCTCAAGAGTTAACTACACCAAAAGGAGGAAGGAAAACTCTTTCAAATGTTTTGTTAAACAGGTAGCGGGTGAACTTTGTAAGGGATAGAGAGAAACTGATGGAAATACGTATGAATTTAAACAAAACTAAATCATCTCTATCATCCAATCTTCCATTAATAATCTAACCAACTAAATCAGAAAATCCAGCAATAACCTAACCAACTAAATCAGAAAAACCAGCAATAACTTAACCAACTAAATTAGAAAATCTATTATTCTATAAGGCTTTCAAGGAAAATCCAGCAATAACCTAACTAACTATATCAGAAAATCCGGTAATAACCTAACCAATTAAATTAAAAAATCTAGTCTTCTATAGGGCTTTCAAGGAAAGTCCAGCAATAACCTATCTAACTACATCAGAAAATCCAGCAATAACCTAACCCTAAATAAAAAAATATATTCTTTTATAGGGCTTTCAAGTAATATAACACATATATATGCGTGCTCTTGATCTATGCACTCACCTGTAACAATCATAGGATTGGATTTCAAACTTGGCTTCTACTTCCCTTTTTTTTTCTTCTTCTTTTTCTCAACTTCAAACTTAAGGTAGAAAAGAGTGCTGGAAATGAGTTGTTGAAAGATGTTTTATGTTTATGGACTTGAAAATGGTTTTAAAATTAGCTTTTGTTTAAAAGAAGGGTTGGGAGGTGTTTTGTGATATTTTTGAGAAGTTTAAGCTGATGGTAACAATAAAAAAAATGTTATTTAACATAAAACATTATTTGACATAAAACATTCCAAGGATTTTTAAAAAATTGAAGTCATTTGAGTTATTTTATCAAAATATATATGCGTATATCTATTCATAACTTACAATCCGGGCGTCATATTGACATGCCGTTTTCATCAGTAATTTCGTAACTCGACTACGACCACAACGGTTAGGGTCTCGGACCTAACGGATTTTGAAAACTCGATGATGGCCCACTGCCAGATAAAATAAGGACATATTTATCATTTCTCAGATTGTTTAATTTTAAGTCCGTATATTAAAATTCGGACATCGAGTTGAAATGTAGCTTGCAGCTCGATAACAGAATAATATTTCTAATGGACCTACAGTCAACAACTATCTAGTGTACGAACTAGATGTCAGGGCCTTGGGTCTTACAACGAACACCACTCGAAATCAGTTGTTTTGGGCGTATATTTTCATAGCAGGTTCACACCTCTTCTAGTTTTATCTATCATATTTTAATTAGGTTTCCAAGGCTAAGGGATGATCGACAATGTTTACCTATTAAGTCAAGATCATCTAAATGTTCAAGGGTTGTTTTGGGTCAATGGTTAGGGTCACCAATGCACCTCATGTACCTGTTCTTTACTCCTTGATGCTCTTGTCCTCTTATGTCTTCAGTATTCAACTTCCAAAGGCTCAACTGAGTACACGACACAATAACTCATGTAATTGACAAATAATATGCACAAATCAGTGCACTAACAATGTCGTCAAAAGAGAGTCTATATTCTCCAATTTTGATGAACTTCAAAGCTCGGTGGATCTTCGATGGGATTTCTATAACAAGAATAGAATTTATGGACAACATTTGGTTTGACGGGTCCGCCCGTTCTAAGAATAGGGTGCCAATCAATGGTAGTAAAGAGTTCACGCACCCTAAAACCTTTGGGATATTCTAAGACAATGGGTCGTTCAAGCATAACACTACGAAATGGTAGCATTTCCCATTCATTTCGTTGAGACTCACTTTCGTCCTCAAAGAGGAGCCAGGTTGTGATGACTCCTACGAGGCTGGCGATGACTATCCGGAACTTGGGTAGAGGGTGAATGTGAGGATATGGCACCCAATGAACCGTGGCCACGAACTTTAGAAACTACCATCCTGTATCGTCGCCATTTTAACTAGCTCAAGAATCTAGACCGTTTGGCAAAAATCTTATCAAAATGCAACTTGGAAACATATAGAATGTTGAAAATTAGTGGTTTTTAACAATAATAAAAAACAAATTTTCAAAATTTCAAAATTTTGGGATTTCCCGCCAAAACGATTTTGAATTTTTTGAATTAAAAAAGTGCGGTGTGTGTGCTTTGTCCCACATCGGAAATGCAAAATAAAGTTTTGTGGTTTATATGAGATGTTGTGAAGGGTATTCTTACTTAGAGCTTTTTGGAGGAGATGAAACTTAGGTTGGGTGTTCCAGTGCAAAGTACTGGAACACACGCTCGCGCGCGCTCGCGCTCGGGCACGGGCACGGGCGTGGGCAGTGTGGCTATAGTGGCACTAGATGGCGCACTTCGCACGTCCGCATCGTGTCGCAGAAGAGTCGCTCCCTCACGACCTTGCGCGAACCGGTGTGACCTCGGTGTGATCGCGGTGCGATGGGTCTAGTGCGATGAGTTTGGAATTAATGAACAACGGCCAGAAACGTTTTTCAAACGTTCTGGACCATTGAATACCACACAGCAACATGTCTAAACCTGAGGCCTATATAAACTAGACCATTACAGTCCGATTTCATCATCTCAACACACCATCTCTCCCATCAAATCAGATACAGTCAATAGCTCCTTTTTAGAATACTGTGATCATCTCTACCGTCTAAATCTGTCAGAAGAAATCTATTACGTTAAAACTGTTCCATAGTGGACCTATCGTGATTGCTGCACGCTGGATCCAGATAAGGATTGTCTTATCCTGCAAGCAATTCGTCTGTAACCCATCAGCAGTGATAAGGGGATGAATCACGCTTTAAGGACAACGTATTTTATACGTGATTCAGCCTAGTGAAATTGTTAATTTTTCAATTATTTATTTTTTATATTTTCGGTGTATCCAATCAAAATTTCTAACATAGAATATACTTTCTCACGGTCAAAATATCGGAATGGCTCGATACGGTATAAGCTTTCGTATCGTGTGGGAAGTATGGTTTGTGCCGGTTTGTAGGGTCGGCATGCATGGTTTCACCACGGACTGAAGACTCGGTGAAGCGGACTGCCTTGTATGGTCCTGAGTTGAGTCCGGATTCGGTCGAGCCTGGGTCGCTTGCCGAGTCAGGAATGGCCCAGGATATATTCTAGAGCGCGACTTGGCTGCGACCGGAGAACCAGCGAAGAGGGTGAGACCTGATTGTAGGGCCCACATCAATGTATGAAATATATATCCACGCCGTTCATCTGTTTTTAAAGCTTATTTTATACCTTCATCCCAAAAATGAAGCAGATGAAAGTTTTAGGTGGACCACACCACAAGAAACATTAATTATTAACCATTAAAAACCGTTTGTAGGTCACAAAAGTTTTGGATCAAGCTGATTGGTTTATTTATTTATTTCATTCAGTGACCACTGTTTCCTATGGCGTGGTCCACCTGAAACTTGTATCTCACTCATTTTGTGACGATACATGAAATAATATTTGAAAACAGATGGACGATCAGGGTCTCACACAGATCGCTGGTACGCAAACCACCCTTTCAATATGGATCACTCGCTCTTTACTTATGGTGGTACCCGGCAGATGTGGGCCTGCATGATATATTCACACTATCCAACCTATCTATTATTAGATCTCGAGGCTCCCAAAACTCAGCCCCATAAAAAACAAAGGTCGGCCTCAGCAAAGGGAATGATTTGGGAGGGAACGAGCACCCTTGAATTTTACGGGGGCCTGTCTGAGCCGCTAAACAGCCTGAATATTAACCTAACCTTTCATCTAGACTGGACGAAGGGCTTGGATGGTCTTGATCATATATACATAACATGGTGTGCCCCACACAAATCAGCTGTGGACATTCCCTCTCATTATGTTCCCTATCATGTGGCCCATTTGAGTTTTGGATTGGGCTGATTTTTGGGCCACCGCGGTTTTGTGAGGTGGACGAATCTTATGGAAGGGTTGGATCCCATGAAGACATCACCGGTCTCCACATCTGCCCAGTACCACCGGTCCACGTAAGCTAAGGGTGCTATCGGTACCACTGGAGTGCGCCCTTAACTTTCACCCATCTATTTTATAGCCATCAACTGGATGGTTAGATCTCTTGATCAGTTTGATCTTATAGAGATGGCCCATTCACAATGTGTACCACAGAATCTATGGCCCTATTGAGGAAGATGGGACACCACCATTTTCAGAACGGCGGTGAACAATCATGGGAGTCTACCTATCAAGCCTAACAATCACAATCTGAGTGTGAAAATGGGAACGTCGGTTGATAAAGAACAACCTGGGAGATGCC
The DNA here is from genome assembly GCA_030180095.1 of Magnolia changhungtana. NCBI lineage: Eukaryota > Viridiplantae > Streptophyta > Magnoliopsida > Magnoliales > Magnoliaceae > Magnolia > Magnolia changhungtana. Next base: position 917,228 of record JASAUF010000172.1, read on the forward strand.
AGTCGATGATACCTATCGAGCCTAACAATTATAAAGTGGATGTTGGATTAAGATTACTGAACTCAAGACAGCTACTCATTTAGACAACTAAACTTACGGTAAGGGAAATCAATATATATATATATATATATATATATATATATATATATATATATATATATATATATATATGTTGATGTCAAAATTTGGATCACCCTATGCTGAGCCTTGAGTGCTCGGAGTGAACCCTGGTCCTGCACAAAGCAACAAACAAAGGAGACCCTGGCTCAAACAGGGGACCCTCCGATGCCAAAGTCAGGCGAGGGAAACAGGGTCTAAGTGGTGAAGAGTAGAGTGAGGGTGTGAGATCTTGCATACCTGTATAGGCAGAAATGATTCGTATTTATATTGATGGTTGCAATGAATGTATCCGATAATCTTGGCACGGTCATTGCCACTATGCATGGGATACGCGCACGCAGTTGTCGACGGTTACCTGGAGATCATGCTATGAGCTTTACTTAGTCATGCGTTACTGGGGGTGTGCGTTAATGCTATTGCTGACCAGGTTCCCATCCGAGCCGACCTAATAGTTCGGATTTTACTTGTCGAGTTGAGCCCATGGATAAGCAGATTATTGGCTTAGCTCGGAGGAACATTGGATGGGTAGGTGATGTTTTCTTGCATTTTAAGTCGGCATAATAGGGTCGGACGTGCTGTTGTTGCTCCGAGATCCGGCTCGTAAGATTTGCAAGATTCCTTCCGAGTCTCGGGTCGGCGTTATAGTTCTAAGTGAGCTACTAGGTTGGACGTTCACCTCACCTCAAACGCTAATCAGTCCGAGGCCTTGCTCATTAGTGCTAGAGTTAACCTTGATGCAGCTCGGTTCGGATTTACCCATAACAGAAGCCCCCTACTCTCTAAGTCCGAGCTCGAACTTAGAGAGTAATGTAGAGAAGTGAACCGAGGCTTAAAAGAGAAAACCAACACCTGGGGAGGCGAGCTGCCGCCCTCGTAATGATGGACAACGAAGCGTTGCCATGATAGGCATCGCAAGCGCGGCCAAGGAAGTTGGGACGTTTCGTCTGGATGAATCAGGGGATGCCATGTGGACCTTGAAATGTGGAGAGACGTCAACTCATTGAATACTGACAGCGCATGGGTCGGAGAGATGCGAAGGGGCGCCGGTGCATTAAATGCTGGCAGCGTACGGGTCGAAGTGGCATTTAATTGCGCGTATCATGGCTTGCCACATGCACAACTAGGCTTAGATCTAAGCCGCTTCGGTTTCGGAGACAGTTGTCTGTCATAATTGTAAGCGGCGGGCTCGGGCTATAAAAATCCCAAGGCTCTTTTCATTTTTGCTCTCTTGCATTCGAATACTCTAGCCTTCCTAATTCTTGCAATCTTCTGCTCGAGACCTCTTGCTACCGGAAAAGGTTTTTCTCGTCGGGAAAGGGATTTTACTGGTCGGAAAAGGGAATTCCGCTCGGAGAAGCTTGCCGGAAAGGAGAATTTTCATTGGAGTAAATCGCCCACAACGTTGTGAGTCTTCCACCGTTTCACTTTTTTCTTCACAATGTCGAACAATTTGGACGAAGTCCGCGAGGTCCAGAATGGGTCGGAGCCCGATAACACAGACTCCGAGCAAAGGGGCTAAGAAGGTACTTTTGAGGCTGTGCCACTGTACCCTCCGCCCAAGAAGAGTACCAGAACTAAGACTATAAGGGCCGAGCTGAGGGAAAGAAGAAAGTACTTTGAGACCCTACTAGGAGATCACCAGCCGGGCCCTCAAGAAGCCGAGCTGATGCCAGGGTTCTAGGGGGCTCAGTCTTGGTTGAGTCACAGATAGCTCAACTTTGCGCCGAGTTCCAGATCCTAGACTCAGTACACATCAGGGCCCCTTCTGCCCATGATGGTCCTGGAACCCCCTCTGATGGGGAAGTAGCAGTCTTCATTTGCGCACTTCAATGCGGACTCCAGTTTCCACTTCATCCTTTTATTCGCACGCTGATGGTGCAACTGAGGCTGGCTTTGGGTAAGCTCGTCCCCAATGCGTGGCGCATCCTGGCCTCTACCTTCATCATCTGGCAGAAGCAGAGGAGCCAAGAGTTGATGCTAGACGAGTTCCTGGCGATGTACCAGCCTAAGCATGACAGGGCCAAGCCATATTGGTACTACTTTTCAGTCAGGGCTCAGTATATTCTGGGCCTCGTCGTCAAGCTTCCCTTTTCTAAAAAGGATTGGAAGGGAAAATGATTCTGGGCCTCAGGAGAGTGGGAGGCTCCAGCGTCAGAGCTCGGATGCCTCCGGGTCCAAGTACCCACCAAGTTTGCTCTCCCGGGCAGATTTGCATAGGCTTGAGCTTTGTTTTCTTCCATGCTCATTCTTCATTCTAACCTCTGTTTATCTTGTTTGTAGATTATCTGAAGGGCCCGCTAGAACTGTCCTCCCCCTTTAGAGCTCAAATAGCCAGGGCTGGCTACTTAGCGAGGAGGATCGCACCTGACATTATATCATCAGCCCCGACAACCTCATTTCATCCAGTTTCTGTAGGTCCAGACCCTTCCCCATCGCCTTGGGTAAGTAACTCCCACGTTTTGTGCTTAATTTTATTGAGCAAGCAGAGCAGACTCTTTTTGTTTATCAGGAATGGCCGAGGCAGTGGGATCGAAGAGGAAGAGCAGGGGAGCGGCGCGCCCCTCGTTCAACGTCATTCTGGCGTCGGCGCCAGAGACCCGGGTTAAGATAATGGCCCGGAAGAAGAAGACTTTGGCTATCGAGCCCATCATGGCTGAGCCGTCAATGGCAGAGGTGGTCACGACACCGGCACCAACACTGGCACTAATGCTAGCACCAGCATCGGCACTAGTGCTAGTGCCAGCACCAGCATCGGCACCAGCCCCGACCTCCGAGGCCTTCCTTTCTCCACCTCCTAGGATTCAGAGGGAGGTAATGGGAGAATCCGCGGTGCTGGACTTTTCTCACAACTCGGTCACTGATGCCGAGAACCTCAATCTCATGTTTACCGCTGCGGAGGTGAACACAATTTTGGCCCATGGAGCTGAAGCATTGGTTGGCGACTCCATGCTCCTGTAACATCTCGAAAAATTCCGTACAAGGACCTGAGTACCACCTCAGGCAGAACCACCTAAGGTTCGTATTCCTGTCGTAATTAAAGCGAAATCTAGTTAAGTACTAAATGGAATAATCGGTGGATTAAGCTTGGGCCACCATTTCCACAAATGAGAAGACCTAAAACCATTAATACCACTGACTCAACATTACATAAAGACCTAGGAGTAATCTCAAGAGCCAGTTGCTCTCGGGAGTACATTGAAACTCCATATTGGACCTGGACCGCACGTCGAGAGTCCGATGACCGCGAAATTATAGGATTATGTATGACCTACTAGGCTTGACAACCATCGCGGGAATCAGGCCCAGATGGTTTCCAGAAACATATAACTTGAGCCTTGAGTGAAGTGTGTGAGAAATGTGAATATATTTAGAAAACGTAATGAAACTTAAGTGAATTGGGCTATCCGCTCATGCGCAAAATTGGGGATATCAGACCATCAGTTTCTGACCAAACTTCACCCATGGGAAAAAGAACTTTCCATGCACGTATCTGTATACTTGTGGCCCGATCAAGTAAATATGAACGCTGATCTGACACAGGTCCTCCATGGTCGATCAGCCTATCCAATCGCACCGAAATCAGATCCTAGCATAGATCCATTGTCAAGGAATATACCCTATAACGTAGGTGAGTAGTGGGCCTCCCTGTGAGCCCCGTTTGTCAGAAATAGTTGCCCTTTGGATATAAACTAAGTATACCAAGGCCCTAGGGCCATTTGCTTCACTTTTGAGCTTATAAATAGCCCTTATACCACCCCACCTCTCTCATATATGAGTTTTCTAAAAACCCTAAGGGAGAGAGAGAGAGAGAGAGAGAGAGAGAGAGAGAAGAAGAAGAAGAAGAAGAAGAAGAAGAAGAAAAAAGAGGAAAGAGTGTGGAAGGCTTTTGGGAGATCATTGCAGTGGTTCTCTCCCATGACTCCATACACCGAATTACCTTCCCGTTTCAATACACGATCTGTTTCGGCTATGATTTGGGTAAGAAATTCTAACCCTAATTGTAACATCCCGGATTTTTGCCAACCTGGGATTAGACGTCCTTAGGCAATGGGTCGATCTTAACACCTTATTAACTTGTCAGAACTCAATCCCAAAGTCTAAAACTGCTTTTGAACTCATTTCCTTCATAAATCTCACCCTTCACCACCTTGTTCTTTCAATTTTCCTAAGTACTTTCACCCTAGACACTATCTTAAACTAGTTAAGTGTTATAACTTGGATCACCTTATATACAAACTACAAAGGCCTAGGTACCACCTCAGACAGAAATCTTATAGGACTAAATCCTTTAGAAATGAGACAAAGTAACTAAGTGTTAAACTAGATTAGCTACGAAATCCGTTTGATCCACTTTAAATACGATCTGTAAGACCCAAAACTTATAGAATCATTGACGCTAGGTTACCCTAAAAACTAGGATCAATCTCATTACCTGACTGCTCTCGGGAGCATCTTGAAACTCCGTATCAGTTTTAGACCGCACATCAAGAGTTTGAATAATATGAGGTGAAGGACTTAGGACCGCCTCGCTGGGCTTGACAACCATCTCGGAAATCAAATCCAGATAGTATCCCACGGCTGTTCGCTTGAGTCTGGAGTAAGAGAGTGTGAGAACACTTGTTTCTTTACAAAATAAATATCTTGAATAGTAATCTGAGACTCGTCGCTTGCAGATCAGTATTAAGCAGCCTGACCGTCAGAATCAGACCAAATTACACCCTCGGATCAGGAAAAATTTCATACACGTGTCAGTGTACTCGGAATCTCTAATCAAGACCCACTGACCGTCGAACTAAAACTAGTCCGCCACGCGTGATCTGGAAATCCAACTGAAATGAAAACTTAACTAAACGTAGATCCAGTGTTAGTGAGCTTAAGTCCGACCTTTGGCTCAAGGAGGCCCGCCAGAAGTCCTCCGTTGAGCTGAAACCAACCCACTTTGGCTATAACCCAAGTATACCTTGACCTGGAGTATATTTTGGAGACTTTTTAGACTATATAAGGACCTTAAAACTCTCTCTCTTACAGCCATACGAATTTGAGAAAACCCTAAGAGAGAAAGAGAGAAAAGAGAGAGAAAGTGAGAGAGTTGTGGGAGATCTTTCTTGCCTTTCTTCCTTACTGCCTTAGGTGCTTAACCACCTCATTCATATCGCTTTCCCAGCGATTTCACCACGTTTCTAGGTAAGAAACGCTAACCCTAAACTGATTTGGGGTTTTTAAGAGTTGTAGGTTATGAAATAGCTAACCTTTCACACTCTTTCCTCTTAACTGATTTGGGGTTTTTAAGAGTTGTCAGATAATGATAGATTCATGATCTGTATGCAATTGCACATGTACAAAGTGCTTTTTGATTTCTGTTTCGATTAAAGACGTAGAATATGGAATTTTACATACTCTAGGTATTTGTAAAAAATACAGTATACGTATATATTTTGAAAATGTGCTTGACATGATTAGTTGTTGTATGAATATATGATATATGGATAAAATACTTATTTGGCGAAAAGATTCGCCATAATACATGTTATGCTAATATACACTATGTATGTAGAAATAGTGTATTGTAGAAAGTACTGTATACGTATAAATTTTGGAGATGTGTTTGTCATGATTATTTGCTGTATGAATATATTATATATGCGTAAAATACTTGCTTGGTGAAAGGACTCGCCCTAATACATGTTTTCCTAGTATACACTATGTATGTTGTAATAGTATAAGTGTTTGTGAAAATGCTTGTGAGAGTAAGTGTTTGGATGATGGGGCCTTAGGTAGGTGTTGAGATGGGATTCTCAACTACCTTATAAACATGTATGATTTTCCCTATGTGGGTTGTTCACTTTAACCACTTACTTATATGTGTTTGTATTCCTATTTATATAGTGCTTCATAACATGCTTTATAACATGCTTTATAATATGCTTTATGATATGCTTGTTAACATGCTCAACTGATTGTATGATTTTATTTATATAATGCGTATGTTTAAATTCATGTTTATGTTGTATGATCCGTCCTGGGTGATGGGGGAGCTGTGCAACGAGTGCGTGCAACAGCCCTGGCAGCCCTAAAGGGATAATATTAGACTTTGATTGTATGATCTGAATCTTGATCCATTACTGCTTTAACTATTTGTAATTGAATGTGATTGGGGCTATTGTATAGTCCAGGCTATCGGTATGGGATTGAATACGTGGCTGTGATTCATTCGCCACGTGAGATGTGTTCGACGAACCCGAGTCGTACTTCGGTTGGCGATAGTGGTTAGGCCACGCGAAGTGCTTATGCACTTCATCTCGTTCAGCTGATTGTGCGCTCGAGCTAGTCAGGCTCGTCAAGTAACCCGATATGTCTAATGTGTGTTCACCTTGTTTGGTCGCTACTGCTTGAACCTAGGATACCAAACTTACCAGTGGAAATCCCGTTAACCATGGTACCTCGATCCGCTAAGACTCATGAGCCGGGCATGGTGGTATGGGACACCGAGGTCAAGCTGTCGGCCTACGCTGGGGCCACGTGCCTCCCCGTAGTGACCATTGAGCAACCAAACTCGTGAGCCAAATACGGTGGTATGGGACACTGTATTCGAGCTGTCGACACCTACGGCGAGAGCCGAGTACGGTGAGACCTGTATTCGTGCTGATGGGCGACGAGTCCTTCGTAGTGTCTTCGAGTAGACTCTAAAGTCTGTGATTGGCAATGAGCCCTTCGCAGCAACTAAAGCATGAGTTGAGCCGAGTATGGTGAGACCTGTATTCGAGCTGACGGCCCACGATTGAGCCGAGTACGGTGAGACCTGTATTCGAGCTGACAGCCAGCAATTGAGCCACATACGGTGAGATCTGTATCCGTGCTGAAGGGTGACGAGCCCTTTGCGATGCCTTCGCGATGCCTCTCAAACCATATGTCGTATGAGATTAACTAGGATTGACGACCCTAGAATGGATCATGTTTAGGAATGATACAAGGGAGGTACCTTAGTTTCCCAATACTGTTGTTTGAAATGGACTAATAACTACTCGGTAATCATGCTCATCATCGCACCGCATGTGCCTGGTAGATGTGGAGCACTGAGGGAGGTATACATCCGCGAACGTAAGATGATGTCGCATGAGGGTGGTTTGGCAAGGGCATTCATCATGTCATTTTATACTTGCATTAATAAGAGTACTTAGAATTGTTTGATTTTACTGCTTTATCATTACTGCTTGACTGAGTTAATAACATGTTAACCTATGCCTTATTGTTCCACTGAGTTGATCACTCACTCCCACATTACAGGACGGTGTTTGCAACACCAACCAGATTTGTTGAGTTTCAGGTGATGGCGATGTTTATGAAGCAGAGCCGGACTACTACTATGATGTTGAGGAGGAGTTCTTCTACATATAACTCTCTGACAGGTCTATGAAGACCTGATAATGTATTGACGGGGCTATGGTACTCGGGATAGAAGACATTACACTCCCTCACATTTGGTAAATTTTAGAATTGTACTTGTAATTATTTAACCTGGTAACATTATCACACTCTGGAGACTCACCACAGTTTTTATATTTTATATGTTTATTACAGTCTTCCACTTATAATTTAACTATCTCCAGAGTATGATATGTTGTTTTGGCTTAATCTCACTCATGTTCAATGCACGAATACAGTCAACATTCAATCATCATTCATTTTGTTGCATAAGTGATGTTCTGGAACTCGGGAGTTGAGTTACTATTCGACCCTCGATTTTTTAGGATGTTACACTAATATCGTGGTTGAGATCCAGAATGGTTGTTTGCCAACCTAGCTAATCGGTTCTACCATTTAGGTACCGACGTTCCGTTTTCGAAAACATATAGTTGAACCGAGTCCGAATTAAGTACTCCGATGAAAGGTACGGACTATAAACATTTAGGTTATGGTTATCAATGCTTTCAATTTCAGCTAATGATTTATGTCTGACTTGATTGCTGCCACATTGCCTTAGATACACCGTTTTCGATATAATATACATGTATGAACTATGTTAAACAAAAGATGCATCCCATGTGTTTGTTGAAATGTTTGAATGAACATGCAAACATGATTTGTGCTTGCCATGACTACTAATCTAGGATTCATCGTTGTCATATGCATGATGACCTCTCTGTATAAGGATTTGCTAAGATATACGTTGTAATTAACCTATTCTATATATTTGATGAAGTGTAGTCTAAGTGTTTGATGAATTGTCTGAATGAGAAATTGTTGATGATTTGTATTTATTAAGAGTATTAAGATAGGATTCTTAAGTATCTTATTGATATGTATAGTTCTTTCATGAAATCATATCTGTCGCTACATAACTAATGAATAAAAATGCAACTGTTAGGTGACATGTTCAATGTGTTTGGTAAAATGCTTAAATGAGAAATTCATTTAAATTATTGTTAAATGTTGAAGTGATTGTCACATGTGTTTACTTACTGCATCTGAGTAAGATTGGGGCTACAACATAGCCCAGGCAATTGGTAACAGTCCTTGTTCGGGTGGCTGAATTAGTCTCGCCACATTGGGTAACTCGACGAATCCAGGTTGCATGACAATTGTCGACAGTGGTTAGGCCACAAGGGGTGCTTATGTGCTCCATGTCAATTAAGTCAGCATGTGCCCGTACCAATCGAACTTGCCTAACAAACCGATTAGTCTATTGTGTGTTTACCATGTATAGACATCACTGCTTGAATCCAAGGTACCCCTTTCCAATGTAAAGGCCCACTTTGACCATGGTACCACGATCCGCTAAGACTCATGAGCCGAGCATGGTGGTATGGGACACCGTGTTCGAGCTGTCGGCCTACACTGGGGTGACGAGCCTCCTCGTAGTGACCAGTGAGCAACCAAGACTCATGAGCCGGACATGGTGGTATGGGACACCGTGTTCGAGCTGTCGGCCTATATTGAGGTGACGAGTCTCCCCGTAGTGACCGCGAGTATAAACTTTTAAATTTGCTTATCGATTGCTTTTCATTAGGAGTGATGCCCTACAACTTGTCTATCGTATGTGTTTAACTAGGATTGACGACCCTAGATGGATCCTTTGGTGTGGGTTAATGATATAAAGGGAGGTACCTTAGCTTCCCAAACCTGCTGTATCAATAAGCTTAATTAAGTACCCGGCTAACACGGCCATGCATCGCATTGCATTAGTTAGGATGCGCTTTTGGCGAGGAAAGTGCACTTTAGGGAGCGTTGTCATATGCGAAATTGGTTGTCAGAGTCACTTTTGAGGGAGCTTTGTGCGAGGGCATGCATCATTACTTGCACACCATTCCTGCATTAACAAGAATAGTTAGGAAGTGATTGTTATATTGCTTTATCATTACTGCTTGATTGACTTGATAACATGTTAACCTTTGCCTTATAGTACCACTGAGTTGATCACTCACTCCCACCCAAGGATGGTTTTTTAAAACACCAACCAGACTCTGGTTTAGATGCATGTGAAATGACGTACAGTGGCACCAAGGGAATGCCCTAAAAGCAAGATTCATGGAACCACGCTATCGGGTCTTGCATGGTATCCTTGCTTTAAACATCTACTCTAGGGGCTCCAACAGGGTAAATTTCACGGGCTTTATGACTACGATAATTTATTCGGTCGCCTCTGGGATCAAGATTTATCTACCTACCCTCATCGTGCATCAGTTGGTTTATGCTTTTCATACTATTAGGGATGTTCACTACCATATCCCTGGATCATACATACAATATGCAATGCCATAGCCTTTCCAACTACAAGTGATCTTGTACTTCCTCTCCAAACCTTCAACAAAAGTAACATTCGAAGGATGGATTTGAAGTTTCATAAATATCCTAAGGATCCACCTGAGGAAGGCATTCAAGTAGAGAGGGAAAGAGGGGCAGGTGACGCTCCCATGGAAGGGACTGAGACGGCTGGAGATGAAGCTCCTGGACCTCATCAAGCACTGTCGACATCAACTCCTGGGCATGCTAAATGATTTAAGCTCCATTAGGATCGGATTGGAGCAATTCAGCGGGATGTCTCCCAGTTCAGGGAATCGATGAATGAGCGACTTACCGTCTTGGAACGGCTGGTCCACAGAGTGCAGCAGATTGTATAACAATTGGTTGATCTGATGACTTGCAGTGGAGAAGACACGGTGCCATCCTACTCTGCTCCATAGTGCTGGTCTTTGAATGCTATCACATACACCTCACTCTTATTTCCGCATATAAACATTAGTATATTTTTGGATGTTCTATGCTCTTATGGGTGTATGTGATAACTCACTAATTCACACAGTCTGACAAATTATTATTTTTTTGTGATTGTATATGCCCATGGTTAGGCTAAATACTGATGCCTGTTTTTAGGTGCCCTTGAATGAGCTTGGTAATGTTGTTGGGATAACTGTTGATCTACTACCAATCTTGGGCAGTATAGATATGTTTTAGATGTTTTGAATATGGCTGATCATAATTCCTTCTTATTCTCTGCCATATTTCTATAAGTGTTCACCTATTTTCTCTGAGTATATGTGGTTTGTGCTTATATTGCAAATGCTATACGATGCATTTAATGTTGTGTTTATCCAGCTTACCTATTTCTCTACCTTACTTGGTCTACTCTGCATACATCGGATCTAAACATGAGATGTCTAATTCACTGTTTTCATCATTATGCATCTATCTTTTATATATGTATGCTCTCTGGATGATTGGTTCTCCCAAATACTTCAAACTTCAGTCAATATCAACTGCCATATTCATCTTTGTCAATGACTGACAAAAAGGGGGAGAACAGTTCAAACACCCCGACAGGAAATGTGTATTTTCTTGTGTATGGTGTTGCAGGTGTTAGGGGGAGCAGCTGCACCAAGATAGGGGAGTTTGCAGTCAGGGGGAACAGCTTCTGAATGTGTTGTGTATATGACATTGTTAGCATTGTACAATTGTGTAAAGAACATGTACACACAATTTAAGATGTCAGTATAGAAGTTGTTTTAGGGTGTTTTGGTATTTTGTCACGTAATTGACAAAGGGAGAGATTGAAAGTGCCATGGTTTGTCAATTAGCGTGAGTGTTGAGTCAGCTAGATTGCAGAGTCTCATAGGAAGATCAATTCAAAGCGTCTGCCTCAACCGGATGTGTGCAAGCTCGCCACAGGTAAATCTAAGCCTCACATCCCATGTCTCAAAACACCAGGTAAATAAAACCCTTAAAACCAATTAGAACATCATAGGGTTTTTAAGTTAAAAAAGCTTTTTCAAAAAAAAGAAAAAAAATCTCTAAGTTTTCTTGCTTTGTCGATTTTATCAATACACAGCTCCATATGATCGACCTGCACTGTCGATGTCCTCGATGACAAATCGATTCCATGGGAATGAGGACAAAAGTGTCTAGCAACCACATATATCTCTGGACGGATTTATCGATGTATCGATATACCTATCTATATCATCGATATTTGAATCTTTAGTCCATCAAAGGTGACTCGATAATATCGACAGGCAGATCTCTAGTGCCCCTGTTTTCACTTAAGAATACCATATGTGCATCAATATATTGAAGCCCTCCTCGATACCACGAAGTTCAAATCATGATGACATCAGAAGGCTCTCAATGTTATCGGTCATGGGCACGAAGATTTCAAGCAAAATATTTCAGGATAGTTTGTCTATGATCAAGGGTCACTCGATAGAATCGATATTCAAATATCGATGATATCGGTATGGTTTCGATGGCATCGAACAGGGACAGAAACTGTCTAGCAAACTTAAACGAAAATCCCTTGGATTTATTGATGCCTCGTCACAGCTATTGATATCATCGACATTCAAATTCCGATGATATCGAAGGTCCCTTGATCATTCTTGTAAACCTAAAATATCTTAAAGCAAGTCTCTCTCATTTTTAAATGTCGAGGAATTAAACCTCACATCGATGAAATCGGAGTTCAAAATCCAATGACATCAACACGTGTTTCAATTCCTTCGACCAGCTAACAATAGGTTTCAAAAGCGTATGACATTTGAGTTTGTGTCATCGAGCGGACCGTCGATGCTATCGAGAGTATACGCTCGATGATATCGATCCCGCTCAATGATATCAAACTCTGTCATAAATGTGACCATTTTATATCCGTTGGAACCTTTTGTCTATATAGTCTATTATTGCTGGTAAAGAAAGAAGAGAGTGCTTTTGAGTATTTTACCTTAGATCATATACCCAAAGCCCTTTCTCTCAGGGAAGTTCATCCTCCAATCCACTCTTATCATTGATATTCAATAGAGTGGATCCTTCAGCTACTACCTTAATGGTAAATCATTAAGCTGAGATGCCTTGAATGCATAAATGACTGGAATCACTCTATCTTCTTTATAAGAAAACATTTAAGAGAGTAGGATTCCGTCTTAACCTTGACCCAACCCGACGCCGTATATTAGTACATCATCTGTGTTGCGGTTCAAGGAAGCAGAAGATTCTTCATCAACAAAGAAGGAGATCTTCGACAACGTGCTAAATGAGACTCATCCACTTATCTGTAAGTAACTAGAGTTCGGCGGACCCTTGTGATCATTCCTTTATAGGATTTGGTCTAAGATGTTTCTCACCCCTTGCAAGTCCTCTAGGAGGCATCCGGCGGGAGTGTACGTAGTGGGCGCATTGTGTTGACCCTTGATCTATGGAGAACATAAACAGTTAGGGTCTTGTAGAAGATCTTTGGCCAGTGTGCCTAAAAGTGGGTACATTGTGTTGACCCTTGCTCGTGAGAGCATAAATAGTGAGGTTCCTTATGTGGATCCTTGACTAGTGTGCCTAAAACTGGGTGCTATGTGTTGACCCTTACTCAGGGAGCATAAACAGTCAGCCTAAGTGTAGGTTGCAAAAGGTTAAAGGTGAACTTGATTTAAAACCTTAGGTTTGAGGTGAACCGCTGTGAAACCTCCTTAGTGAAATCTGGCACACTCAAAGGTTGAGTGCGTCTGCCGGGAGTAGAGTAGACAGATCGTCGAACCACTATAAAATGACTATGTTTATGATTGATATTTGTTCTTGATTGTTTGTCCGATTTCATTAATTGCCCTCATATCTGCTCACACTTCACACACAGTCATATCCATCATAAACTATAAACTATTTCATATTTATCATTCAATAGTTTTGTGATTGGATCCTCAATTTGGCTTGGAAGCCATTTGAGTTACTCTGATGATATCCTGATGCTTTTCATGCCTATTCACTCAGGATTAGATTAATAGGATTTTTAATAAGCATAAAATATTTAAAAAGTCCTATTCACCCCCTCTAAGACTATTGGCATACTCCTTCAATTAAAGTGGTCTTCACCGCTATTCAATTGGTATCAGAGCGGGTCTCTCTTTAAGGGCTTCATTGCCTAAAGAGTGATCTTGACTGAAGTTGAGAATATGGCCAAAGGAGAGGGCTCATCAGTCACTAGGCCTCCAGTATTTGATGGCTCAAATTACGCATACTGGAAGGCTAGGATGCACTACTTTCTAAGATCTTTGGATCATGATATTTGGGATATAGTTGAAAGTGATATGTGCCACCATCTGAACAAATTGTACTTGATAGTGGCACAACCATCACAAAACTCAAACCCAAAGAAAACTGGACGACATTCGATAAAGAAAAACAGACTGCTGAAGCAAAAGCTATGAACGCCATCTACTGTGCCATGTCCCAAGACATCTTTAATCAAATAAGTATGTGTGGGACATCCAAAGAAGCATGAGATCTATTGGAAATAACCCATAAAGGCGTAAGCACTGTGAAGAGGTCGAAACTACAACTGATAACATCACAGTTCGAAAATCTCATAATGGAAGAGCATGAGACTTTCATGGAGTTCTTCACAAAGTTGAATATCATTTGTAACTCCATGGATGTATGGCCTGTATCCTACTCCGTACCATTCCGTAGGTTCCCGCGATCCTCCCGATAGAATTTCAGCAACCTTCAACCCTTAACCAACGTTTGCGTGAGATCCTAAGTCGAGTCCTATCAATCCGAGTCGACTCAACCAGAGACTTGTACCATAGTGACTGCACCCTCGCCGCGTCTTGTGCGTCGAGGCGATACCCAGGCTAGGAGATGTGGGCACGTTCAGTTCGAGAAAACACCGCGCATTTGCAAACTCAAGAAAGATTTCAAATCATGTCCCATCAATCCCATCAATCACACCTCATGTCAAGTACACATCACCCCATCTCCATACAACCCCTAAAGTCAACACTCTCTTACACCTCTCTCTCATCTCTCTCTCCCATTCTCCCAAGCAACCCCATAAGAGTCCATCGTCCAAGCTCCATGCGAAAAGCTTGGCATGGCCCACTCCCTACCACCCAATCCAACCATCCGATCTCCATCATCCTCCATCAAAGCTGAAGCCAAGGAGTTTGGCGTTCCATCGGATCGAGAAGGCGACCAATAGGTGGGTGACCTTTGGTTTCTATCATTGATTTCATGATTGGAGGGCCCACAATCGATGGGACCCACTTGATCTATTCATTGTAATAAGGGAAGGCCCACAGTAGTGAGGTCCCTCCACTCATTTCTTTCTCCCTCTCTCTCTCTCTTTTAGGTTGATGGCCCACCCTCACGATACATGAGTTTTATCTACACTGTCCATCTAGTGGGCCAACCCACCGTTCGTGAATGGACTCACCTGGCTGCCCATTTCGGGTTGGCCTGGATGAAGAAAAATATAAATATCAGCTTTGATCCCGCAGGTGGTTCACACTGGCATGGACCCCACCTTAATGTTTGTCTTACCAAACCAGGTAGTCCATCTGTGGGCCCGATCTGATTGGGGCCCAGCTGCTGAAGTTGGCACGTTCAGCTTCCAGCGCACCTGTACGAAGGAAAACACAAATATTATATTGATCTAAAACATGTGGCCCACCCGTGTGGGACCACAATTATATTTATATGCTATGTCCAGACCGTCCAGGCGTCTAACAGCCCTGGATGGCTATACAATTGCTGGTGGGCCACATCCACATGGAACCCACCATATGTATGTGTTTTGTCCTCTCCATCCACCGTCCAATGATGGTGGATATCCCATCTAAGGTATGGATTTTATCCATCACCGTCCGTCCTTTTTGGTAGGGCCACGATGATGTAGTTTGTATCCACACCGTCCATTTGAGGACGGTGCCAAGTGGTGCCACGCGTGATGGGTCTTATCACACCGTCAACCCACCACCATGTAAGTGTTTTATCTGTGTTCTGTCCACAGCCGTGGACCTCACCTGATGTATGTGTCCTGTCCTTGCCATCCTAATGTGCAGGATGGTGGGACCCACCTGACACATGTATTTCATCTGCATGCGATCCAGGCCGTCCATCCTTGTTGGATGATGTTTGGGCAGTGCTGTAGACCGCATCATGTTGTATGTTTCTCATCCACACCATCCACAATGTCTGGACGGTGCTGGGTAGAGTTTTGGACAGTGCTATGGGGCCCTGCAATGATGTATGTGTTGATCTACACCGTCTGTCCAAGGAGCCCCACGTGATGTATATGTTTTATCCAGGCCACCCGTCCAGGGCTGGGCGCTGGATCAATGTTGATATAATATCATATATAATATATATATATACTTGTATATACGTATTCATGTATATATCTGGTGGGCCCCACATGGGACCCACCCACCATGAATGGATTGACTGGTCTATCGCACACCAGCTATATAGCTGCTGTGTGCAGCGTGTGGGTTTGATCCACACCGCCTATATGTGCAGCCCACCTTAATGATGTATGTATTTTACCTGCACTATCTAGCTGGCACGGTGCTGACTCACCTGATGTATGACTCCATCTACGCCCTTCTGTCCATGTGCATGGGACCCACCTTGATGTGTTGTAAGTCCACACCATCCAGACCTCTGGACGGTGGGCTGGTCACGAGGTATGTGTTATATCTAAACCGTCCATCCACTAAATGAGGCAGATCTATTAGGTGGACCACACTGCAAAAAATAGTGGAGAGTTGAACGCCTACCATTAAAACCCCCTTAGGGATTTTAGAAATTCTGGATCAATATGATATTTGTTATTCCTCTTGATCCAGGTCTTTGTGATCGTATGATCAAATTGGAGGGAAAATAAAAGTTATGGTGGGCCTATGAACTATTTAAATGGTGAAATCATTATCTCCACTACTATTTGTGGTGCAATCTAGATGATATTTCGATGGGCCCATCTTAATGTGTATTAGGCCCAGGTATGAGGCTCATTGTGATGTATTTCCAGCCAATTTATGTGGCCCAATGTGATGTATATGTGGACACGCGATGCGGCCCATAGTGATGTATGTGTAGCCCTTATGTGAGGCCCACCTGTTGTGTGTGAAGCCCACTGTAGTATGCGAGGCTCATATAGTGCGGCCCATTTGATGTATATTAGATCCATGTATTCTGGCCCATTGTAATGTATGTGAGGCCCATATGACGAGGCCCGATGTGATGTAGTCATGGCCCATGTGCCGAGGCCCACTATGATAAGTATTTGGCCCATGACTGAGACCCATAGTGATGTGTATTAGGTTCTTGTATAAGGCCATGGGCCTACGATACGTTTGACTCGATGTGGGCCACTCCTTGGGAGCAATGTTGGTTAAATGTCCACATCGATGGGCGATGATGGTTAAATGTCCACATTGTGACCTTCCCTTAGGCCGATTGTCAAGGTCGATTCCGACTGTCGAAGCCAATTATTGAGACCGATTCTGATTGTTGAGGCCGATTGTATAAGCCGATTCCAATTTGTCGAGGCTGATTGTTGAGGCTGATCCTGATTGTCATGGCCGATTGCCGATTAGCGATCGAGGTCGATTGTATAAGCCGATTCCAATTTGTCAAGGCTGATTGTTGAGGCTGATCCTGATTGTCATGGCCGATTGCCGATTAACGATCGAGGCCGATTATCATGACCGATTTTTCGATTCTGATTATCGACCGATTCCGATTGTCGAGGCCGATTGTATAAGCCGATTCCAATTTGTCGAGGCCAATTGTATAGGCCAATTTTGATTATCAATTGATTTCGCTTGTCATGGCCGATTGCCAATTAGCGATTTGTCGATTCCGATTAACGTGACCGATTTGCCGATTCTGATTATTGACCGATCCAGATTGTCGATTAACGATCTAGGCCATTTATCATGATCGATTGCCGATTTTGTTTGACGTGACTGATTTACCGATTCCGATTATTGACCGATCCCGATTATTGTGGCCGATTGCCGATTAGCGATCGAGGCCGTTTATCATGACCGATTACCAATTCCGATTGACTTGATCGATTTGCTGATTTCGATTATTGACCGATCCCGATTATCGTGGCCAATTGCTGATTAGCGATCAAGGCCGTTTATCATAACCGATTGTCGATTCTGATTGACGTGACCGATTTGCCGATTCCAATTATTGACCAATCTCGATTATCATGGCCAATTGCCGATTAGCTATCAAGGCTGTTTATCATGACCGATTACCGATTTTGATTGACGTGACCGATTTGCCGATTCCAATTATTGACCGATTCCGATTGTCGTGGTCGATTGCCAATTAGCGATCGAGGCTGATTATCATGACCGATTGCCGATTTCTGATTGACGTGACCGAATTGCTGATTTCGATTATCAATCGATTCCGATTATCATGATCGATTTGCTGATTTCGATTGTTGTAGCCGATTGCAGATTTCGATTGACTTGACTAATTTGCCGATTCTGATTTCAAGGCCGATTATCGATGTCGATCTGATTGTTGATTGTCGAGGCCGATTGTCGAGGCCGATTCTGATTCTAATTATCGAGGCCGATTCTAATTTGTCAAGACCGATTGTATAGGCCGATTCCAATTGTCGAGGTTGAGTATCGAGGGCGATTCCGAGTGTTGATTCCAATTGTTGAGGCCGACCTCGATTGTCGAGGCCGATTTCGATTGCCAAGGCCGATTGTCGTGACCTATATGATGTACATGCGACGTGTAGTTGAGGCCCATTGTGACACGTATTAGGCCCATGATGCATGGCCCATTTGATGTATTCAAGACTCATGTGTAGGGCCCACATGTCATATATTTGAGGCCCATGGGCAAGGCCATTGTAATGTATTCATGGCCCATAGGTAAGGCTCATTATGATGTATTCATGGCCTATGGTCAAGGCCCATTATGATATGTATTAGGCCCATGAGCAGGGTCCACTTGTTGTGTATATGTGACCCTTAAGTAAAGCCCATTGTGTTATATATTAGGCCTTTGTGTGAGGCCGTGGGCCCATTATATGTTTGGCTCTATGTGGCCATTCCTTGGGGGCAATGTTGGTTAAATGACCACATTATTGAGGCCGATTGTTGGTGCCGGTTATTGATACCAATTATGAGTATGTGACAACATCATATCATAATACCTGCCCATACGCATCATGTACATGTTTATTATGAGATGTGATTGACCATTGCATATGCCATAGGGCAGGTTTTTCATAGGGCTCCCTGATAGGCAGAGTTGCCCCACATGAGAGCATGGCATGCACAGGATTGATGCATGATTTGACTGTGTGACTCATGCATCTCACATTTGTGTGACATGACCACCATACGCCCTAGCGATATCAGGACTGTAGCCTCCACAGGTATTTCATGGATGGTCAGAAGGGACACCGAAAATCTATTCTACATGGGGTGTTATAGATATCCTTAGGTGAAAGTCTCAGAACCCTCTTGGTTCCAGAAGTTGCTCCAACGTCTAGACCGAGTGGATGCATGAGCGCATGAGGACCGTATACCATTAGGCCCCGTCTCCCACTGTGTCATGGTCGGTTGGAAGGGGGTACGACCTTACCTGCCCGAGAGGAGGGGGCAATACTAGGCTGAGTCTGACCAGCTCGAGGAATGGGTCCGCTATCGACGAGCCGGGACAGATATTAGTAGGCGGATAGTGAGGTCTCTTCCACTCACCTTGTTGTGCGTTATGGGGCGGCAATCTGGTTTGGAGTGTAATAGACCCCAGTAATTTTTCAGAGAGGAACCGTACTGATATGTGGACTTATTGAGTAGGAGTTGCATACCCATACATTCATTTCATTCACTATCCACTTAGGCTGGTGGTGCGCAACTAATTGCTGTGTACCTTCACATGGCCAGGATTTCGGTTGGGCACGCGACTAACCTGAGATCAGGAGTTTACCATATTGAGTCTGACTATTCAAATTTAGGTATGGGACTAGTTTGGATAGAAGTCCCTTGTGATGGACCCCATAGCCTGCAATACTACGTACTATCATCCCGACTCCACACTCCAGCTTGGTCATTTTATTCGCATCGTATATTGCATTGTATCCTCAGCACATAGTATTTGACTTACTGTCTCCCCATTGCATAGCTGATCTACATTGCTTCATCAGTATAGGATATTAGTTTATTATATTTTTACGTCGCATGCTTGGATAAGGCTGATGGTATTTATGGGTCTATCAGCATGTTTTCGCATTACTCTGATATCGTATGATTTGTGAACTTACCAGTATTTCTGATATTTATGATTTATGTGCTTGTCAGTATTTTCGCTTACTCTGATTACTTTGATATTGCTTACTTGACACTTACCTTATGTACATACTTTCACCACCCACTAAGCTTTCTATAAGCTTATGCATGATAGATGCGTGCAGGTGGCGTTAGGTTGCGCAGCGTTGAGCTTGGAGCATACAGCGGACCTCTAGAGCTTTGATTTTGTCATATGTATTTCCCTTTCAGCACTGTATTCAAATATTTATATTAGTGGATATGTGATGTTGATGTTGCCTTTGTGATTTGGGTAAAGTTGGGGTTGTGCTTATTACGAGTTAAATGTAAGTTGGAAAAATCCTCCTTATAAGATCCCAGGATCAGAATTTGGCGTATGGACATTGGGAGCCGAGAATGGGGTACTACGGAGGCTGTCGGCACCGGATTCGGCGATCGAAAATTTTGTGAGCCCGGTTTTCGCGTTTGAGGCGTGATAATGGGTGGATTGGGAGAAAAAGTTCTAGTTCCTAAAATCTGTAGGAAAATACTTAGATCACTGCTGGAAAGTTTAATCCCAAAGTTACAACTATTAAAGAGTGTAGGAATATAGATGAAATGAAAGTAGAAGAACTAGTAGGTTCCCTACAAACTTTTGGACTACACTTCAAACAAACCCAAAAATCCAAAACTACTTTTCTAAAAACTTCAAAGAAAACAACAAATGAGGATAGTAGAAGTGAAAAAGATGATGAAGATGAGGAAGTCGCCTCGCTGGCACAACGATTCAGGAAGTTCTTTCAGAAGAATCGTGGCCGTCCGTCTAAAGGTAGAAAGGTGGACAACAAACCTTCCGCAGGCAAATTTGGTAAAAAGACCAAAGAACCACAATGCTATGCCTGTCAGAAGTATGGACACCTATCTAGTGAATGCCCAAACAGAAAAATAAAGGGTAAAGCAATGGCCGCCACGTGGGATGATACAGAGGAGTCAAACTCAGAATATAGTGACTTAGAAAGCGATGGAAACCAAAAATCTTTGAAAATCCTTATGGTCTTCACTACTCTAATCATCCCCATTGCAACTGAGAATGTGTCAGAATTGCAAGTCACTAAATTATTTCCGTCTGATAATGAGGAAATTGGAGAAGAAGAAGAGGTAGAAAAGGATAAACTGCAAGATGCTTATAATCAACTCTACATTCATAACATAAATATCCTTAAAAGACTCAGAAAAATGGAAAGTAAAAGTAAGTTGCTGCAGAAAGATTTAGAGAAAACACTGGAAATCAACACACAACTAATAAATGATTTACAGCAATATCATTTAGATAATGATAGGTTAGAAAACGTGAATACTTTCTTAAAATCTGAATCTGAAAAATTGAACAAACAGGTTGAGCTACTAAAAGATAATAATATGCTTCTTCAGAATGAAAATCACATACTCCTGTTTGACCTAGATGAATCTAGAAAAATAGCCAAGATAAACTATAAGTTTTCCTAGAGTAGTGAAAAGCTAGAAAAACTATTGGGTATGGGAAGACCTGGAAAAGACAATAGTGGCTTAGGATATGAAAAATTTAAGTCAAAATCTGGAAATGTAGCACCAATAACTGAAAGATCTGCTGTTTCAGGAAGTAAAACTAAAACTACTCCAGTGTGTCATTTGTGTGGTGATTTGGGTCATTATAAGTTCGAATGTATGACAACTAAGAGGACTCAACATAACTGGTCAGAATCATATTGATAAAGTCAAACCAACCAGAGAAATGCAGAATTTTAAGAGTCCACTTAGGAATATGGATAGAAGAAATGCACTTCCATCACCACCCAAAATGACTAACAAAATGAAAGAGTCATTTAATCAAATGGATAAACTGAACACTAAAAATAAATCCATCACAGTTAAAAACTCTGCCATAAAATGGGAAAGGAAGAACTAGATCAGATCATGCATTAAGATCTGGATGTGTACTGAAATGATGAAATTTTTGTTGAGCTTCAAAGTGTTACATCTAAAACTTTTTTTTTTGCATAAACATTGTGATGTTTATAATTTTGAGTTGTACAAAACCTGTACAAAATTTTGGTATGTATATCATAAATTCAAGGATAAAACTCTCCTATACTTTGATGTCTGTCAAACTGTGGAAGAATGAAAAATATTCAAAGTTGATGTCTTTTGACAAGCCACTCTCGATTAATCGATCAAGGGTTGATATCATCAATGCCTCAGAATAAGAAAAGTCGTGTGATCGAGAATGATATCGAAGACAGGATCGATGAAATCGATCACGGTCTCTCGATATCATCGAGATGAGGATCGATGATATCGACAGATGCTGCCCAATATAAGGCGATGGAACGCGAAAAAGGGATTTTTGTCTCAGGGTTTTGCTTTCCTCTTCCCTACTCGCTCCTATCAACCGGACCGCTCGGTGCCTCGTAAGACAGCCCCAAACGCTCCACAAATCCGGTAATACCCTTCAATACATTGAGATTCCATCTCCTTTTGGGTCTTTCATTAGTTGGACAATTCATTTAATCAACCATAAGATCAATCCATGTGGAGTAATCTTCATCGCGACCATGAAATAAGACCATTCATGCGATCTACCTCAAAACCAACCTATAAATTCTATCATGAATCAACTTAACCATTAATGACACTTTTCATCTAGAGTTCAAATTATCCATCCATTGTTCTTCAAGATGAACCATCATATCGCTAGATAAAGCTATTGTTAGGATTTCAATTTCCTTAATAAACAAATCGGACCATTCACTATCAACATCAGACCCCATATCATCAACTCGCCATTCATCTAGTCCATCATCTCGTTCACATACTAACCCATAACTAGGTTACACAATTCGACCATTAAACAGAAAATATATAGTTGTATCTACTCCAAATAGTCATCGTAATGTTTAGAACCATAGAGGGATGATTTTTGTAACGATCCAACCATTGGATTTATATTAGCCAAATATTAGTCAATCCAACCATTGGATTTATATGGGCCAACAAATTGAAACCAATAAAACCGTAGGACTTCCAAGACTTGTAACTAGCTACTAGGGATTTTAATTAAATCATTCTGTGGCCCACTTATCTACATGGCCACCTTAAAATAAGGCCCTACAATTTGATGATGATGATAATAATAATAATAATAATAATAATAATAATAATAATAATAATAATAATAATAATGATAATAATAATAATAATAATAGTAAATATTAAAACTTATTCTACTAATAACAGTTAATATTCTAAAATCCATAGTATAGGTGGTCCCAGTTGTCTGAATAAATCCCTAGGACCATCTTAACCATTGAGGCGCAAATTCAGAACCATCCACTCACCAAATCAACGGAAACCCTCAATCAGAGCTTATAGCTGAGAGTATGGCCCACCTAAACTTTAGATCTGCCCCATCCTTGGTCAAGGGCTTTGATTTGACCTTCCAAGTGGAATGGACGAAGTAGATTGGATGATACATCGCTGTGGACCCCACAATGAATCGGGGGTGTACCACCGTGACTGTGCACATGCAGCGCATGGGATCAAGGCTTGGGTCAAACCTGCCTTGACCCGACACTTTCCCAAAATGGGAGAGATTTCGGCCTCCAGCCATTTGAAAAAGGAAAACCCATTGTTTTTCTTCCTTCGTGATTGATCTAGATGTGGCCCACCATCTCATCGTAGTTAGTTGATCCAAACCGTCCATTGGGATGGGACAACAAATCTGACCATACCCATGGTGACTCCACATGTGGAAACTCACACACGTCAGCACACTTCCCAGCACAAC
The DNA here is from genome assembly GCA_030180095.1 of Magnolia changhungtana. Classification (NCBI taxonomy): domain Eukaryota; kingdom Viridiplantae; phylum Streptophyta; class Magnoliopsida; order Magnoliales; family Magnoliaceae; genus Magnolia; species Magnolia changhungtana. Next base: position 940,715 of record JASAUF010000172.1, read on the forward strand.
AGAGGGATGTGTGACCACTACATTTCTGAAAATGGAAATATTCGCAGTGCCTTCTGTTCGCCATGCTGACAATCCGTGTGAGGATTTCTCCTCCAATCAGAGCCCTCTAATTCAAACGAATCCAGATCGTCCACATGCAACTCACATGATAGGGTTGTCTGTGAAAAACCGACGCCCAAAACCTCCTTCTCGCTGGATGTTTTCCAGGAAACCAGAAACCGGGATTGAATCTTAGCCTCCCATTCGCATCCAATGGCCCTTAGGGCGTTGGATTTCTTACAAAAGGGAGAGATATCATCCCTTCCCCTATTTCTGTGGCCACACTCGAAAACGGTAGTTACACTCGAGAAAAACAGAGGGGGAGAGAGAGAGAGAGAGAGAGAGAGAGAGAGAGAGAGAGAGAGAGAGAGAGAGAGAGAACAGGGGGTGATTGGTCGGGTCGTGGAGCCGCACCACGCTGAGATGCAGTCAGCTAGGGCGAGTTCTGGTCAAGTTGGACTGTTGGCCGTGGTTGAAAGAAAGGAGGAAGGGAGAGAATGATATGGTGAAGAAGGAGAGGAAGAATAGAGAGAAAGTGCGATTGCTGTGAAATTCGAACCGAACCGAACCAGCTTGGTCTAGTTGCAGGCCCTGCTGGTTTGGGTGTGTTGGAGTTCCAGCACACGCACACACACAAAGAGAGAAGAAGGAGAGAAAAGAAAAGAAAGAAAAGAGAGAGAGAGAGAGGGTGGCTACACTACGCTCAACCGAGCCCGAGTTGGGGCCAAAATTGGACCAGGTTCTGCTGAGTTGGGCCTGTTCACAACAGGTCGGGGTTGGTTCAGCACGACAATTGTTGGTGTTTGGATTTGAGAGAAGGAAGAAATAGAAGAAAGAAAATGGAGGGAGAAAGAAAGAAGAGGAGAGGAAGTTGAGTCCCGAGTTGCTACTGAGTCGGCTCAGCTGGAACCGAGTCCAGCTGGGCTTGGGTCTAGTCCAGGTTTCGGAAAAATAAAGAGAAAAAGAAAGGAAAGAAAGAAAAGAAAGGGAGAAAGAAAAGAGAGAGAAGAAAGAAGATGGTGGTGTGTTGAGTCGAGTCAACTTGGCTCGAACCGAGTCAACAAGGTAAGTCCACCTTTTCCTTCCTGATTTGGATTCGTTTCGAATTCTATTATCACTGCTAGCATATTTATCATCATTAGTATCGTTAATACTAAACATGGTTAACAATGAGCAAATTACCTACACTAATGTTAGTTAGTACATACAAATTACAACTGCTAAACATAAGTGTTTTAGTCCTCACCCTTAAAGATTATCATTGATAATTATGATCATCATCATTAAATAATATTATCATGGGATTGGTATAATTCGGTTAATATGATTATTGAGTGTTAGTCTTAATATTATTACTTGAATTATTTAAGAGATTATAAGCCACTATAAGAATATTAGGTAATGTCAGCGTAATTGTTAATACCAATTATTTAATACTTCCGTTATGACTATTACTACATTCATGGTACAAAGATAAACAATAATAATTATAATCAAAGTACGAATCCTAAAATATAAGCCTAGCACTAAACCCTAGGGTAAAACCCTAATTTTACACCAAAACTCTAAGGCAAATAATTCAAACCCTAGGCTATAACCTTAAATCTAGGTGGTACATAGAACTTGGATCTAATTGTTCAAGTTCCTGATTTATGGTAGGATTCAATTTTAAGGGAACGCGCATTCTCTAGCGCTGCTGGTAGGCGATGCGAACCATGAGGTGATGATTTTTTCCCCTATTTTCCCATTAGCTTAAGTTATAGTTTTTATTTTAATTTATAATTGATATCTCCATTTTATAATCACATGTGTTAATTGTTGAAATTGAATTGCTATATTACATGCTTAATGTTTATCCTGCATACTTATTTCATGCTTGTGGATTATTTGTGGATTGCTTAAGGCACATAAATTAGTACATCAGTGGGAAACCCCCACTTATAAATGTACACCTATACTTAGGATGTAACTCCACTGGTTATGATTATAATAGACCTTCGACTTAGTGGTTATTGAATGATGGTTTAAATTGACCATTGATGTGGGCCTACCATCCAGGGTTGTTGTGTCTAATAGTTTTCAAGGATGATCTTTTATCGCATGGTTTTGATACTCGCCCTATGTGGCTTATTTTGATATTCACCTTATGTGGCATCTTTTGATATTGGCCCTACGTGGCTTTGTTTTGATATTTTCCCTATATGGGTTTGATGTTTTATACCGTGCAACCATGCGATGGTAAGCCCCATATACTGTAATATGATTGGCCATTAGTCGATAGGTTTCCATTAAACATCCTAAGATGGTAGTCTCATAAGCCGGGGATTGTGGTATGGGACCTATGCTCGAGCTGTCGGCCTACGTTAGTGACAAGCCCCCATAGTGACCTTTGAGCTTATTTAAATTGGCTGGTTATAATTGGACTAATAACAGGTTGGCTAATCATGCATACATGGCACAGACCAACATCTATTGCTATCGTACTTGATGTACGTATTTTTCTAACTGGATGCTTTTTCCAAGTCGATGATTGCATGAGTGACGAACCCATTGTCCGCACGGATGAGTATTCCCGAGACAATGATTGCATTCACGCATCCATGCATCTAATAAGACCTGCATCATGTATTGTTTTATATGCTTTGTTTTATAACTATGCTTACCTAATGCGGCGGTGTGTAAGCTTGAGGGAAATTCACACTAAGTTGGCCACTTATCCATCAAATATATAACCGTACAGGTAGCACAGGTGGCTTAATTGATCTGTAGGTTCAGATTGATGAGGAGCAGAGTGCCACTGCTGAAGATGTATGATTGTATTGCCAAGAGTTGCTACGTGGTTTTATAATTCCAGATTTGTTATAATTTGCCTTGTTCACATGTAACATCATTTCACTTTGTAATTGTAAGTTTGGAACATTTGTTTGTATAAGTTATTATGGGCAACCTTTTGTATATTCTAAATTTAAATGTAAATTTTCCTTTATGTTGATTTGTCGATCCTACGCTCATCTGCTTACTCTGAATGAATGAAAAAAAAATGTATACTCGAATTTGACCATCCTTTAAGGTTAACACTCGAGTTTTAGGGAAACGGGTCATATACTCGAGTCCTGAAAAGTCGGGGCATTACACGTCCAGACCATGACTCGACTACCCGAGTCGGTCATAAATGACTTTGCATCATGCAGCTACACGGTAAGCTTTCTTGCCTCAGGTCGTTTTTCTAGTAGCTTTCTTACTGTTGAACTGACCTTTGTGTTTTCTCAGGTGTTGTTGACCCTCGTCTAGATCCGAGAGAGACTGAGGTAGATGAATCGGTTGGAGAAAGAGAAGGCCGAGCTAGAGGAGAGCTTGAAGGCCTCGGCCGAAGAAGTCGAGAAGCTGAAGTTCTGGCTCAGAGAGGGCCAGCTGAGAGAGGTGGGGCTTCAAGGGGAGGTCAACGAGCTGTAGGCTCGTGCCGACTTAGCGGAGTCTGACTTGGACAACTCGAGGGCTAACAATGCTCGGGTGGTCACCGAGCTTGAAGCTGTTAGGCGCGAGGCTGCTGAGGGTTTCGTTAAGCAGTGCTCCGAGCTCGAGGCCTTGGTTGCTAAGAGTCTCGCTAAGCAGCTCTTCGAGCTTGAGGCCTTGGCTACTTCTCAGGCTGCAGTGGCTGTGGAGGAGTTTAAATCCTCCAGGAGTGAAATGATAAGCTAGAGAAGGTTTACAACTTCGCCTACAATGTCAGCTGCAAAGCATGCTTAGACGAGGTTCGAGGTGCTTCTCTTGAGTTGGACTTCGATGTCCTAGCAATGGATGCTGAGGATTCTCCAGGGGTAGAGGCGGAGGACCTACTAGCAACTGCTAAGGCTAAGAAAGCCCCTGAAGCCGAGCCCCCAGTCGACCCGACTTCGAGCTAATCCCTCTCATTTTTCCCTCTTTTTTTTTTTTTGTAACGACAAGCTGTAATCGAGCATATCCAATTAATGAAAAACCTTTTTTTTGCCTCAGCATGTGAATATTTGCCTTCTTCATATGATTGCTTGTTGAATTTGTCGAATGCCGAGCCGACCTCTTCTTTAACGGGTCGGTTCATTGAAGGGTTTCATCCCTGCACATGAGAGATGACCCTTCCTAGCATACCTAGCTGTTTTGTAGACCATTGTCGAATGACGAGCCGACCCCTTCTTTAAGGGATTGGTTCGTCGAAGGATTTCATCTCTGCATGTGAGAAATGACTCTTCGTAGAGTAGCAAACTAAGTAGAAGAGTAGAGTAGAAGAGCAGATGATCTTTTCTTAAGAACTGAAGCAGCTAGTAGATCTGATCCGTATAAGATACAAAACTTTATCCCTTAGGGGTAGTAGATCTTTAAATGTTCAGCGTTCCAGGGATGAGGCAACGGTCGTCCTTCCAAGTCTTCCAGACGGTAGGACCCTGGTTTAGCCAAGCTTACCACCCGATGGGTCCCTCCTAGTTCTGCCCAAGGGACCCTACACCAAGCTTCGCAGTATTTTGAAGACATGGCAAAGGACCAGATCTCCTCGTCGAAATCGCCTTGTCCTAACTATGAAGTTATAGAATTGAGCCACTTATTGATGTCGAGCCACGACTCGGAGCTTGACGATGTCTCGTAATTCTTCAAGTAGATCTAGGGTTGCCACGATTTAGTCGGCGTTCTACTCTTCTTAATAGTTCATTACTCGCATAGTGGGGAGTCTGATCTCGACTGGGATGATAGCCTCCGAGCCGTAGGACAATGAAAAGAGAGTTTCTCCAGTGAATGACTGAGTTGTAGTCATGTAGGCCTAGAGAACAAACGGGAGTTCGTCAGCCCAGTTGCCCTTATGTAACGCCCCGGATTTTTGCCAACCTGGGATTAGACGTCCTTAGGTAATGGGTCGATCCTAATACCTCATTAACTTGTCAGAACTGAATCCCAAAGTCTAAAGCCGCCTTTGAACTCATTTCCTTCACAAAATCTCACCCTTCATCACCTTGATCTTCCAATTTTTCTAATAACTTTCACCCTAGACACTATCTTAAACTAGCTAAGTAGTATAACTTGGATCACTTTATATACAAACTCCAAAGGCCTGAGTACCACCTCGACTGCCTAATTCACTTAGGACTAAATCCTTTAGAAATGAGACAAAGTAACTAAGTACTAAACTCAATTAGCTATGAAATCCGTTAGGATCGCTTTTAAATACGATCTGCAAGACCCAAAACTTGAGAACAAGTATTAGGTTACCCTAAAGTTTAGAACCAAACTCATTTCCCGTCTGCTTTCTGGGAATGAAACGAAACTCAGATTAGGTCTAGGTCGCACATCGGGATTCGATTAACCCAAAGCTAAGGAACTAGGACCGCCCCTCTGGGCTTAACAATCATCTCAAAAATCGCCTTATCCGATGTTCCACGGCCATTCGTTTCGAATCGGAGCGAGGTAGTGTGAAAAACACTATTCATAAGCCAAATTAAATATCCGGAATAGTGATCGGCATCGTTCGTTGACGCGTCGTGATTAAGCAACCCGACCGTCGAGAATCGACCAAATTACACCCTGATTAAGAAAAATTTCGGGAACATTTACATGTACTTGGAATTTTCGATCGTGGCCACCGACCGTCGAACTGAAAGTGGTCCGCCACGTGCGATCGCGTATCCGAATGAGTCAAAACGTAATCCCACGTAGATCCATCGATGGTGAGCTTAAGTCTGACGTTTGGCTCAAAGAGGGCCACCAGAACTTCCCTTTTGAGCTGGAAAAGCGGCGAATATCCTATATAAGCAGTACCCCATGAACCTAAGTCTATTTCCGTAATGTTTGAGACTATATAAGGAGCTTAGAGCACCTCTCTTCCAGCCATACGAATTTGGGTTTTGGGAGAGAGAAAAGAGAGAGAAAGTGAGGAAGAAGTGGGAGAATCTCCCCTGTAGTCGTTCCTGCCATCCAACGGCCGCACCACCACTTCCTTGATGTTTTTCCGGGTCACCGACTCCGTTTTAAGGTAATAAAACCTAACCCTAGGTCCGATTCAAGGTAGAATCGTCGTAGGCTATGTAACAACTAACCGATTCGCTCTTTAGGCTAGAAAACTCCCGTATACTGAGGTTCTTCCGCCTCTCTTGATTCGTTGAGTTTCAAAAGGCAAAGGTGAGGACTTTAAGTGTATAAGTTACGGTTTTCAACTTTCAATGTCGATAATGGTAGATTCATGATCGCTTGCAATTGCACATGTACAAAGTGCTTTCGTTTCTGTTTTGATTGTGTGAAATATGGAATTTCACATATTCTAGGTATACGTAGAAATACCGTATACGTATTTTTTTGGATAAATGCTTGACATGTTTATTTAATGTTTAATTATATAACATATGAATAAAATACTAGTTTGGCGTAAAGAAATCGTCAAATTATATGTTCCTTTGTAAATGTGCCGTATGTTGAAAATACGTATTGTAGAAATACCGATATACGTATTTCTTTGGAATAATGTTTGACATATGTATTTAATGTATGACTATACAATACATGATTAAAATACTAGCTTGGCGAAAGGGATCACAGAAATCTATGTTCCTTTGTAAACACTATGTATGTCGAACTTGGGTATACGTGAAAGTACCCTATCACGTATAAAATTTGCTGATGTGGTTGCCATGATTATTTGTTGTATGATTATGATATACATGGGTAAAATACTCACGTGGCTTAAGGGACAACCCTAACACGTATTTTGCTAACATACGTCATGTATGTTGTAATAGTGTATTCTAAGTGTTTGTGAAAATGACCGAATGAGTATAGAATTCTCATTAGGTGCTCGCCATGACTAATTGTCATGGATTCATGATTGTTGTATTGGCGATACCCTTTTGACGAAAGGATTTTCCCTAGTTCACGCCATCGGCCAATATACACTATATATCTTTGAAATGTGTGGCCCAAGTGTTTGCGGAAATGATTGAATGAATATGGAACTTGGATTCCTGCTTGCCATGACCATCCGTCGTGGGTGTACGCGTGTTATGATTGGGGCAACTCCCTAGGGAAAGGATTTGGCCTAATGCCTATGTGATCGACATATGTCATGTATGTTGATGTATGTTTGCTTAAGTGTTTCTTGAAATGTCCTGAATGAGTAGTAGTTAGCAAAGTGTAATGTTTTAGGGTGTTGAGATGGGATTCTCAACTACTCTGAGAGACATGAATGACTACCTCCATGAGGTTATTTTGCTTAAACCGCTTACTTGTAATATATGTGTTTGTATTCCTATTGATGAAGTGCTTTACAACATGCTTTCTATCATGCTTTATAACATGCCTTATAACATGCCTACTAGCATGCTTTAATTACTTTGTTATCATGCTTTACTCCACATGCTATGGATGCGAATTGATTGTGTTTGGGGCTATGATTATAGTCCAGACAATCGGTACGCAGTGAATTGAATTCGTGGTTGCAATTCATTTGCCACGTGAGATGTGTTCGACGAACCCGAGTCGTACTTCGGTTGGCGATAGTGGTCGGCCACGCGAAGTGCTTATGCACTTCATGTCGTTTAACTTGTTGTGCGCTCGAGCTAGCCGAGCTCGTCAAGTAACCCGATTTGTCTAATGTATGTTCACCATGTTTGGTCGCCTCGCTTGAACCTAGGGTACCAAACTTACCGGTGAAATCCCTTTTAACCATGGTACCTCGATCCGCTAAGACGCATGAGCCGGGCATGGTGGTATGGGACACCGTGGTCGAGCCGTCGGCCACGGCCGGGGTCATGTACCTCCCGTAGTGACCATTGCGCAACCAACCTCGTGAGCCGATTATGGTGGTATGGGACACTATATTAATTTGTCGATACTTACGGCGAGAAATACGGTGAGACATTGTGCTCGTCGTGCCGACGGCGACGAGTCCTCCGTAGATCTTCGAGTATACTCCAAGGTCTGTGATTGGCGACGAGTCTTTCACAGCAACTGGAGTATGAGTTGAGCCGAGTATGGTGAGACCTGTATTCGAGCTGACGGCTAGTGATTGAGCCAGGTACGGTGAGATATGTACTTGAGCTGACGGCCAACAATTGAGCCGCATACGGTGAGATCTGTATCCGAGCTGACGGTGACGAGCCTTTTGCGATGCCTTCACTACGCTTCTCAAACCATAATATCGTATGAGATTAGCTAGGCTTGACGACCCTAGAATGGATCATGTTTGGGAAATGATACAAGGGAGGTACCTTAGTTTCCCAATATTCTTGCCTTGAAATGGACTAATAATAACTCGGTAATCATGATCATCATGCACCGCATGTGCTTTGTAGATGTGGCGCACTAAGGGAGTAGCATTCGCGAACGTAAGATGATGTCGCTTGAGGGTGGTTTGGCAAGGGCATACAAAGATCATGTCATATCATTTTTGCACTTAACAAGAGTAGTTAGAAATGTTTGATTTGTACTGCTTTATCATTACTGCTTGATTGATTTGATAACATGTTAACCTATACTTTATGTTCCACTGAGTTGATCACTCACTCCCACGTTACGGGACTCGGTGTTTGCAACACCAACCAGATTATTGAGTTTCGTGTGGTGGCGATGCTTGTGAAGCAGAGTAGGACTACTTCTATGATGATAGGAGGAATTCTCCTATCGTATCTCTCTGACGGGTCTCTCAAGACACTGGCACTTGTATTGACGGGGCTATGGTATTTGGGATAGGAGACATTACACTTCCTCACATTAGGTATATTTTAGAAGCTGTACTTGTAATTATTTAAACTCGGTAACATTATCACACTACGGGAGACTCATTATAGTTCATATATTTTGTCTACCTATCACAGCCTTCCGCTTGCTAATTTTGTCTCGGAGTATGATATTCTGTTTTGGCTTAATCTCACTCATGTTCAATGCACAAGTATAGTCAACATTCAAACATCATTCATTTTGTTGCATAAGTGATGTTCTGGAACTCGGGAGTTGAGTTTACGCTTGACCCCCGATTTTCAGGGCGTTACACCTTAGCTTTCTCTAGCTTCGTCTTAAGATGATGCTTGATGACCTTGTTGACAGCCTCCACCTACCCATTGAACTGCGGATGACGAGGCAATGAGTACACGTTGGTAATGATGAGCCCCCAGCACATGCCTCGAACCTGTCGTTATCAAACTGTATCTTGTTGTCTGACACGATGGTGCGCGAGATTCCGAACCGGCAGATGATGTTCTTCCAGAGAAAATCTGTCACCTTCTACTTGGAATCTTTACCACCAGCTTGGCCTCGGCCCACTTGGTGAAGTAATCGACTGCCACAATCGCGAACTTAGTCTGCCCTTTTCCAAGAGGCAGAGGTCCGATGATATCGATCCCCCACTGAGCGAATGGCCACGGCCCGCTCATAGGGGTCAGCTCTTCAGCAGGCTGCCTCGGCACAGCAACGAATCTTTGACACTTGTCGCATCATTGGACAAAGTTCTTAGAATCTTCTCGGATCGTCGGCTAGAAGTACCCTTAACGAAGTATCTTCTGAGCCAAGGCACGACTCTCAGAATGATTTCCACAAATCTCATCGTGGATCTCTTGGATCACATAATCCGCTTCATCGGGTCAGAGACATCTAAGGTATGGTTGGGAGTACCCTTTCTTGTATAATGTGTCGTCCAGAATTACGTATCGCGCTGCTCTGACCTTCAAACGGCGAGCCTCCAATTTATCTTGAGGGGCTTCACCGGTGGTGAGGTACTTGATTATCGGATCCATCTAGCTCAGATTTGTTTGTCCTGGATTGATCATCTTTCGGTCGGCTCAGTCGGCTCGGTCGATGCTAGGGTTATCTAAAAGCTCAATGGGGACAATCCTTGAGATTTTTCCCTCAGTGGCTGAGGCTAGTTTCATGAGGGCATCGGCCCAAGAGTTCTTGGCTCTTGTGATCTAGCTGATGATACAATCTTAAGCCTTGGCCAAGTAGGCTATCATCCTTGTTTCCTTGGCTTCGTACTCCGCTAATATATGATTCACGATGAGCTGAGAATCACACCGCACGTTAAGGAGATGAACACCCAAACTAATGGCTAATCTAAGTCCGGCTAGCAGGGCTTTATACTCTGCTTTGTTGTTGGATGCCTTGAAGCCGAGCCTGATTGCATACTGGATGGTGGTTGAGTCGGGCGCGACCAGGACGATCCCTGCCCCGACTCGCTTTAAGTTGGATGACCCATCCACGAAGAGAGTCCGCCTACCATCTCCCTCTTCCGGCTCTGCGCTCTTGAGAAGAGGAAGAGTTGGAGGAATTACAGGGGTGGCCTCCGAACTTGTGTCTCCGACCTAACAACTCGGAGTGGTGAACTCAGCTATAAAGTTGGCCATGGCTTGGCCCTTGATCGCAGTCCTTGGTCGATACTGAATGTCAAACTCTCCGAGTTCTATCGCCCACTTGGTCAGACACCCGGATACCTCTGGCTTCTGGAGTACTTGCCGGAGGAGTGAATCCGTGACAATGATAATGGAATGCGCCTAGAAATACGGGCACAACCTCCGAGTAGAGATGACTAGGCTCAGAGCTAGTTTCTCCATGCTCGGGTACCTGGTCTCGGCTGGGACAAGAGCCTTACTGGTGTAGTAAACGGGGCGCTACTTGCCCTCCACCTCTCAAATGAGTGCCGAGCTAACAGTCGAGGTGGAAACCGCCAAGTAGAGAAACAGAGGCTCACCCTCCTCGGGCGTGGACAACAAAGGCGGTGACCCTAGGTACTGCTTCAACTGCTGAAAAGCTTGCTCGCAGTCTAAGGTCCATTCAACTTTCTTATGACCCTTCAACTGCTGGAAGAAGGGGAGCACCTCATTCGGTGAGACACTGGATCTCTTTCATCGTCCGAGGTGAGCTCTGAAATTGCGGTATTGACCGCTTTAGTTGAAGTGACAATATGCTAATATGTCCTAGAGGGGAGTGAATAGGACTTTTTAATATTTTATAGTTATTTAAAATCCTATCAATCTTATCCTGGGTAAATATGCATGCATCAGGATTTCCTCAGAGTAACTTTAGTGGCTTCCAAGCCAAATAGAGGATCCAGTCATAAAACTATTTATAAGATAAACAGGATGCAAATCATAGTTTATGATGGATGTGACTGTGTGTGAGATGTGATCTTAGATAATCAAATATAAAAGTTTTAAGGAAATCACACAAGTAATGGAACACAATAGCAATCTCAAATATAGTCATTTTTATAGTGGTTCGACTAGTTGTCTACTCCACATCCGGCGGACGCACTCAACCCTTGAGTGTACCGGATCTCACTAAAGGAGGTTTCACAACAGGTTCACCTCAAACCGGAGGTTTTAAATCAGGTTCACCTCTAACTAGTACAACCTACACTTAGGCTGACACAACGTGTCTACACGACACACTTTATACACCCATGAGTAAGGGTCAACACACAACACCTGACTTTTAGGCCACACAGGCCAAGGATCCACTTAAGTAACCTCACCAGTTTATGCTCCTATGAGCAAGGGTCAACACAAAGCACTCGAGTTTTAGACCACACAAGTCAAGGACCTATGAGTTTATGCTCTCCACGGAGCAAGGGTCAACACAAAGCACCCACCATGTACACTCCCGTCGGAGGCCTCCTGCGAGGGCTTGAAAGGGGTGAGAAACACTTTAGACCTAATCCTACAGAAGGAATGATCACAAGGGTCCTCTGGACTCTAATGACTTACAGATAATTAGATGATCCCCATTCAGCGCGTTGTCAAAGATCTCATCCTTTGATGACGAAGAATCTTCAGCTTCCTTGAACCCCAACTCAGAAGATGTACCAATACACGGCGATGGGTTGGGTCAAGGTTATGATGAAATCTTACTCTATTAAATGTTTTCCTATAAGGGAGATAGAGCGATTCCAATCATCTATGAATTCAAGCCATCCCAACTTAATGACTTGCCATTAAGATGGTAATTGCAGGATCCTTGAATGCGGAAGTTCATTCCCCAATCCACTCTATTGAATATCAATGATGAGGGTGGATTAGAGGATGAACTCCCATGAGAGAAAAGGCTTTGGGTATATGATCTAAGGTTAAACACTCAAAAGCACTCTCTATTTTCTCTACCAACAACCAAGGGCAAACTCTCATTAAATAGGTAAAAGGTTCCAATGGATATAAAACGATCACATTTATGACAGAGTTCGATATCATCGAGCGTATACTCTCGATCGCATTGACTGGCCGCTCGATGACATGAACATAACTGTCAAACGGTTTTGAAATCTTTTGCCAACTGGTCGAGGAGATTGAACGTGCGTCGATGTCATCGGATTTCGAACTCCGATTTCATCGACACAAGGTTCGATTCCTCGACATTTAAAAATGAGAGAGCACTTGCCTTTGAAATATTTTAGGTATATGATATGATAGATCATCACTCGATATCATCGGAATTTGAATATCGATGATATCGAGGGTAGTGTTGATTCATCGATAATTTCAAGTAATTTTCCTATAAGCTTGCTGGACAGTTTTTGTCCACTTTCGATGATATCGACCATGCCTCAATATGATCGATATTTGAATATCAATTTTATCGGTGTCCCTCGATCCAAGAAAAACAACCTGAAAACTTGCTGGATAGATTTGTGTCCCAAACCGATATCATCGAAGGTCTTCCGATATCATCGAGATTTGAATTTTGATGATATTGAGAAGCTCTTCGATATATCGAGGATTACATGACTTGCCTTAGTAGAACTTTGGAACACAACCGACTAGATGTCAATTTTATCGAGTCGGCTCGATGGACTCGAGATTCAAACTTCGATGATATTGATGAGTCCATCTATCCATCGATAATTCAGTCCAGATATCTTTGTGGTTGCTAGACATCTTAGGTCCTCATTTCGATAAGATTAAGTGAGCTTCGAGGACATCGACAACAGGGTTCGATTTCATCGAACCACTTGTTGATAAATCGATAAAGGTAGAAAACTTAAAGATTTTCCTGAAGTTTGAAAAAGTTTTCTAATAAAAAACCCTAGGATGTTCTTGCCCATTTTTAAGGGTTTTAATTACCTGGTGTTTTGGGACATGGGATGTGAGGCTAAGATTTACCTATGGCGAGTTCGAGCACACATCTAGTTTTAGCAGACACTTGATCAGTCTTCCTGTGGGGCTCCTCTGTCTAGCTGACTCAACATTCACGCTAATTGACAAACCAGGGCACTTTCAATCTCCCCCTTTGTCAATTACGTGATAAAACACCAAAACACCCTAGAACAACTTCTATACTGACACCCTAAATTATGTGTACATAAACTTTACACAATTGTACAATGCTATCTAGTTCACATACACAAACATTCAGTAGCTGCTCCCCCTAACAGCAATCTCCCCATGTCTTCTTGCAGTTGCTCCCCCTAACACCTGTACCACCATCCACAAGCAGATACACACATAATTTTCCTTCGGGGTGTGGATTTGTTCTCCCATTTTTTGTCAGTCATTGGCAAAGGATACTATAACAATGAATATTGACTGAAGTTGAAGCATATGGGAGAATCAAAAGGCAAATAGGATAACCAAAATAGATAGATGTAACCGAACATCTCTTGGAAGCATACAAATTCAAAGAAAAAGCCATGATGACTAATAGTATGAGCATAAAGATTAAGAATCACAGACCATAAATGATAGCAGGGAAAAGATTCACAAATGATAGCAGCAATTAAAGCAGACCAGTAAGCATCTTAAAGAAATATGACAGTAAAGATATGAATTATAACCAGCCATAAAACTCATTATCCAAAATATGTACTACCCTAGGTTGGTAGTAGTATGACCTCCATCCCAAACTAAAAAAATAATAATAATAAAAAATCAAGCTCATCCATGGGCACCCAACAACAAACAAAAGTATCTAGCTCATCCATGGGCATATACATATTCAAAAAAAACTTGTCAGACTTTGCAAGTTAGTAATCCATCACATACACTCATGTGAGCTTAGGGCATTCAAAAAGATACCAATGCCCATATGCAGAGATGAGAGTAGGGTGTATGTGACAGCTCCCGGATGACAACACTATGGCGGAGGAGCGGAGGAAGATGGTGCTGTGTCGTCACGACGGCAGGTGATCAGATCTACCAATTGTTATATGGACTGCTGCACGCTAGACATCATCCTCTCCAATGCTGAGAACCTCGCATCATGTCCCCTTAGCTTGTCTTCTATCCGAGCTAAACCCCGCTGCGTGGCACCAACCCTATCTTGGTGAAACTTGATACATGGATTCGAACCACTTGGATCTGGAGCAGGTTGTGGCTCTACAGGATCTGCACCAGTTGGTGCAGTGCCTTCTCCCATTTCTCCACCTTCATGAATAGCCTCCTCAGAATCCTCTTCCACATAGTCATGAAATTTAAGGTCCAATTTTCGTATATTGACCTTGTTAAAGTGTTGAAGAGGACACTCAGGATGATTTGTTTGAGGAATATCAATTGTATCACAGATTACATGAATGATGTGGGGAAAAGGCAAATATACTGCTTTGGACTGGTGAATGACACTTGCTATTTGGTGAAGGATCAAGGTAGGAAAACAGAGTTTGACTCCAGTGGCAACATAGTACATAATCATGGTCATGAACCCAATAAGATTAGCACGATTGGGTCCACGAGGATAAGCATTGGAGTAGAATATCCCATGCATGATACGGTATCGAGGGTGCATATATTTTGCTTTTAAGGCATTCCCTTGATACCATGGGATATCTCGACCCTGACATAGGAATTTTGTAATTGTAGACCAAGTGATAGGATTTTCAAGATCAAGGTCAGACAATCGAATTGGAGACAAAGTTAAATCAAGGATGCTAGTGATGGATTCTACAGTAATCTCAACACTATCATCTCCAATTGTGACAGTAAAGGATGGTGATTCTAGTGTTGGAGAATGACAGTATACAAAGAAGCAAGAGGTCCGCTCAATATGGCATGCTCCCCCGAAATCAAGAAGAGGTAGCTAGTCAATTGCTTCTAACAGAGCTTCTATATTGAAGGATTTTATGCATTCCCTGTCAACCCTACGCTCATACACCAAGCGCCTCCTTGAGTATTTTTCAAGTATGTGTGGAGGAGGACCCACAGCAGTATGTGGCGGTGCTAGTGCTTCAGTCGGAGCTTCTCTACGAGATGACTGTCGAGTAGAGGAGCTCCGTGGGCGTGCAGGGGATCGTTGAGACTGAACCCTTTCCCTTTCTCTTGAAGCAACAACTTTCTTTCTAATAGGTCGAGATGACTCACTGATGGCAGGGGACTTTCCTTTCTCTTTACTCATTAGAACAACTCAGAAGGAAATGTCAAAAGAAAGAAGAGTCAAAGGACCTTGAGAACCGACCTGAAATTTCCAACTAGAAGGACCTCAATACAACAAAGTATACTTTGAGGAATCAAGAGTATGTGTTAGACATTACCTGATTTAAGACACCTTAGATGGCATATGGTTGACAAACGATGAGAGCCACGGAAGAAAAACCAGAAAGATTGAGCAGGGAACCAAAAATGAATTTGTCCCGCTCGTCAGCTATTTATCAGGCAGTGATCTTCGATATTATCGAACATGGTTTCGATGATATCGGTGTACCCTGTTCGATGTTATCGAAGATGTCCTCGATAACATTCTCGATCATGTGACTTTTCAAATTCCAAAGAGGTGTCGATGATATTGATTCTTGGTCGATTTAATCAAGAGTCCACATGACTTATCGACAGACAAATCGAAGGTGTATGTTTTTCATTTTTCAGCATTTTAACAATTTCCCATATATAATATAGTATATCTTTATATCAATCAGTATACACAGCAAAATTTTGTACAAGCATTGTACAATCTAAAATTATAAACATCAAATTGTTTATATACAAAAAGATTGAGGTGAGGGACCTCAAATGTATCATTAAAAGTTTAGAAAATTTGCATCTTTTCAACAACTATCCAGGTCAGGATGCATGACCTGGACATGCTTTCCCATGCTCAAATATTTCTAGGCATATGGATCAGCCCTTTCTTTGTCTTTAATGACATAACATTGGTTATTTGTGCGAGAACCCTTCATCACTGGTTTACCTGATAGGTCTAAGATCTCGCATTCTTCCTTGTTGAATGTAACCACATGCTCATTGTCACATATTTGAGAAATGTTCAGAAGATTATGCGTTAATCCTTTTATACAAAAGGCATTCTCATTTTTGAGCATATTTATACCTTTGATAATTCCTTGTCCAATTACCTTAGTAGAGCTTCCGTCTCTATAGGTGACTATCCCATCATTAAGATCTGAATAGTTTGAGAGAAGGGATTTGTCACCCATGACATGTCTTGAGCAACCGCTATCCAGGTACCACTTAACATCATTGCCTGCTATATGATTTGAGTGAGTAACAAGGTAATTTTTCTTTTCCTTTACTACCCATTTTGTGACAGGGATATTGGTAGTTTTTGTTTCTTTAATCAAGTTGGGCAACTGAATCGTGTTTCCTTGTCTTATAAATTCATTAGTTTTCTTGTTTAATTCAACTACTTGATCCAATAACTCCTTCATCCTGTTAGTTATTATAGGTGGTGATGGATGTGTATTTCTTCTATCCATATTCCTAGGTGGACACCTGACATCTTGTTTTCTGGTTGGTCTGAATTTACCTTCATGCTTTTGACCAGAATTGGGTTGTGTCTTCCTAGGAAATATGCATTTAAACTTATAATGACCAGTGTCACCACACAAATGACAAATAGGAGTAAGCTTAGGTTTACTTCCTGAAGCAGCAAATTTTTCAGCTATTGATGCTGCATTTACAAATTTTGTTTTAGACTTATCATATCTTAAGCCACTCTTGTCTTTTCCTTGTCTTCCCATCCCTAACAGTTTTTCTAACCTCTCACCACTTTGGAAAAATTTATAGTTTATTTCAGCAGATTTTCTGGATTTCTCTAAGTCAAACTGGAGTGTGTGATTTTCATTTTGAAGGAGCATGTTTTTATCTTTCAATAGCTTAACCTGTTTGTTTAATTTCTCAAACTCGGATTTAAGGAAGATATTGATTCTTTCTAGTCTATCATTATCTGAGTGGTATTGCTGTAAATCATCAATTAGGTGTGTATTAATTTCCAATGTTTTATCTAAATCTTTTTGCAGCAATTTATTTTTGTTTTCAGTTATTCCGAGTCTCTTAAGTATGTTGATGCTATGAATGTAGACTTGATTGTAAGCATCCTGTAGTTTATCCTTTTCTTCTTCTTCTTTCTTAGTCTCCTCACTATCTGACGGAAATGATTCAGTGGCCTGTGGTTGTTCAACGTTCTCAGTTTCGATGGGAGTGATTAAGGCAGTAGAGACCATAGTAATTTTTAAAGATTTCTGGTCTCCATCGCTCTCTGAGTCGCTACATTTTGAGTTTGACTCTTCTGTGTCATCCCATGTGGCTACCATCGCTTTTCCTTCGGTTTTCCTATTCGAGTAGTTGGTGGACAGGTGTCCAAACTTTTGACAACTATAACATTGTGGTTCCTTAGACTTTTTACTAGATTTACCTATGAAATGTTTGTTATCCACCTGTCTTCCTTTAAATGGATGACCACGATTTTTCTGAAAGAACTTTCTGAACCATTGAGCCAACAAGGCCACTTCCTCATCTTCATTTTCTCTTTCACTTTCAATGTCCTCAATTGTTGTATTCTTTGAAGTTTTAAGGACAGTAGTTTTGGATTTAGGGGTTTGTTTGAAGTGTAGTTCAAATGTTTGTAGGGAACCAACTAGTTCTTCTACTTTCATCTCATCTATGTTTCTACACTCTTCAATGGTTGTTACTTTAGGATTAAACCATTCCGGTAATGATCTTAGTATTTTCTTACAAAATTTTGGGACCGAAACTTTCTCACCCAATTCACCCATGGAGTTGCAAATGATGTTTAGTTTTGTGAAGAGCTCAATGAAGGTCTCATGCTCTTCCATTCTGAGACTTTCAAACTGTGATGTTAGGAGTTGTAGTTTGGATCTCTTCATAGTGCTTGTTCCTTCATGGGTTGTTTCCAACAATTCCCATGCTTCTTTGACTATCCCACACATACTAATTTAATTAAAAACTTCTTGGGACACAACACAGCAAATAGCATTCATAGCTTTAGCTTCAGATGTTTGTTTTTCTTTATCGAATGTTGTCCACATTTCTTTGGATTTTGGTTTGCTGATAGTTGTGCCATTTTCAAATACTATTTGTTCGGTTGGTGGCACATATCCTCTTTCAATAATATCTCAAACATCATGATATAAAGATCTTAGAAAGTAATGCATTCTAGCCTTCCAGTATGCATAGTTTAATCCATCAAATACTGAAGGTCTAGTGACCGATGAGCCCTCTCCTTTAGCCATATTACCAACTTCAGTTAAGATCACTCTCTAGGTGGTGAAGCCCTTAAGAGAGACCCTCTCTGATACCAATTGAAATTGCGGTATTAATCGCTTTAGTTGAAGTGAGAATATGCCAATATGTCCTAGAGGGGGGTGAATAGGACTTTTTAATATTTTATGGTTATTTAAAATCCTATCAATCTTATCCTAAGTAAATACGCATGCATCAGGATTTCCTCAGAGTAACTCGAGTAGTTTCCAAGCCAAATAGAGGATCCAATCATAAAACTATTTATAAGATAAATAAGATGCAAATCATAGTTTATGATGGATGTGACTGTGTGTGAGATGTGATCTCAGATAATCAAATATAAAAGAATTTAAGGAAATCACAGAAGTACTGGAAGACAATAACAATCTCAAATATAGACATTTTTATGGTGCTTCAACTACTTGTATACTCCACTTCCGGTGGACGCACTCAACCCTTGAGTGTACCGGATCTCACTAAAGGAAGTTTCACAACAGGTTCACCTCAAACTAGAGGTTTTAAAGTAGGTTCACCTCTAACCAATACAACCTACACTTAGGTTGACACAATGTGTCTACATGACACACTTTATGCTCCCATGAGCAAGGGTCAATGCACAACACCCAACTTTTAGGTCACACAGGCCAATGATCCACTCGAGGAACCTCACCAGTTTATGCTCCTATGAGCAAGGGTCAACACAAAGCACCCGAGTTTTAGACCACACAGGTTAAGGACCTACATAAGGACCTATGAGTTTATGCTCTCTACAGAGTAAGGGTCAACACAAAGCACCCACCATGTACAATCCCGTCAGAGGCCTCCTGCGAGGGCATGAAAGGGGTGAGAAACACCTTAGACCCAATCCTACAGAAGGAATGATCACAAGGGTCCTTTGGACTCTAATGACTTATAGATAAGTAGATGAGCCCCATTCAGCGCGTTGTCGAAGATCTCCTCCTTTGATGATGAAGAATCTTCAGCTTCCTTGAACCACAACTCAGAAGATGTACCAATATATGGCGATGGGTTGAGTCAAGGTTATGATGGAATCTTACTCTATTAAATGTTTTCCTATAAGGGAGATAAAGCGATTCCAATCATCTATGCATTCAGGCATCCCAGCTTAATGATTTGCCATTAAGATGGTAGCTGAAGGATCTTTGAATGTAGAAGTTCATTCCCAATCCACTTTATTGAATGTTAATGATGAGGGTGGATTAGTGGATGAACTCCCATGAGAGAAAAGGCTTTGGGTATATGATCTAAGGTTAAACACTCAAAATCACTCTCTATTTTCTCTACCAACAACCAAGGGCAAGCTCTCATTAAATAGGCAAAAGTTTCCAAGGGACATAAAACGATCACATTTATGATAGAGTTCGATATCATCGAGCAGAGCCAATATCATCGAGCGTATACTCTCGATCGCATCGACTGGCCGCTTGATGACACGAACATAACTGTCAAACGCTGTTGAAATCTTTTACCAACTGGTCGAGGAGATCTAACGTGCGTCGATGTCATCGGATTTTGAACTCCGATTTCATCGACTCGAGGTTTGATTCCTTGACATTTGAAAATGAGAGAGCACTTACCTTTGAAATATTTTAGGTATATGATATGATTGATCATCACTCGATATCATCGGAATTTGAATATCGATGATATCGAGGGCAATATAGATTCATCGATAATTCCAAGGAATTTTCCTATAAGCTTGGTGGACAGTTTTTGTCCACTTTCGATGATATCGACCATCCCTCGATATGATCGATATTTGAATATCGATGATTTTATCGAGTGCCCCTCGATCCAAGAAAAATAACCTGAAAACTTGCTGGATAGATTTGTGTCCTAAACCCATATCATCGAAGGTCTTCCGATATCATCGAGATTTGAATTTCGATGATATCGAGAAGCTCTTCGATATATCGAGGATTACATGATTTGCCTTAGCAGAACTTTGGAACACAATAGAGCAGATGTCGATTTTATCAAATCGGCTCGATGGACTCGAGATTCAAACTTCGATGATATCGATGAGTCCATCTATCCATCGATAATTCAGTCTAGATATCTTTGTGGTTGCTGGACATCTTAGGTCCTCATTTCGATAAGATCGAGTAAGCTTCGAGGACATCGACAATAGGGTTCAATTTCATCGAACCACTTGTCAATAAATTGACAAAGGTCCAAAACTTAAAGATTTTCCTGAAATTTGAAAAAGTTTTCTAATAAAAAACCCTAGGATGTTCTTGCCAATTTTTAAGGGTTTTAATTACCTAGTGTTTTGGAGCATGGGATGTTAAGCTAAGATTTACCTGTGGCGAGTTCGGGCACACATCCAGTTGAGGCAGATGCTTGATCAATCTTCCTGTGGGGCTCCTCTGTCTAGCTGACTCAACATTCACGCTAATTGACAAACCAGGGCACTTTCACGCTCATGTTGAGCAAAGCCTTGATCTTGTCAGGGTTTGCCTCAATACCCCTCTGGCTAACTTGAAATCTAAAGAACTTGCTTGAGCTGACACCAAAGGCACAGTTAGTCAGGTTTAACTTCATACAGTACTCTCGCAGTATCGAGAATGTTTCTTCAAGGTCCGCAATGTGGTCAGATGCTTTGACGCTCTTGACGAGCATGTCATCCACGTATACCTCCATGGTGCGACCGATTTGCCGAGTAGACATCTGGTTCACTAGTCTCTAGTATGTAGCCCTAGCGTTCTTCAGGCTAAATGGCATGACCCAGTAACAGTAGAGTCCTTTGTCCGTGATAAAGTTCGTCTTCTGCCTGTCTGGTGGGGGGTGCATCGCGATTTGATTGTACCTGGAGTATGCGTCAAGGAAGGTGAGCAGCTCGTGCCCAGCCGTGCTGTCGACCAGATGGTCAATCCGAGGCAGAGGGAAGTTGTCCTTGGAGAAGCTTTGTTCAGATCCGAGTAGTCTACACAAACCCGCCACTTTCCGTTGGCTTTCTTCACGAGGACCACATTAGCGATGCAATCCGGGTAGTGGATCTCTTCAATAAAACCGACGCTGACGAGCTTCGACACCTCATCGGCTATGGCCGCCTACCTTTTCGGCTCGAACGCTCTCCTCTTCTGTTTTACCATCTTGTGCTCTGGGTCCACGTTCAACTTGTGGACCATGATCTCTGGAGAGATACCCAGCATGTCTTGATGGTTCTATGCGAAGACGTCCTTGTGTTGTCGAAGAAAGGTCAGCATCTGAGATCGCTGCTCAAAATTCAGCGATGACCAAAGCTGAACCATTCTGCTTGGGTCGGCTTCCTCGAGCAGGATGGTCATTAGTTCTTTAGTGAGGGAGTCCTCTACAGGATCCCTGGGGTCGAGCACGTTTACAGTGAGAGCCTACTTTAATGAGCCCTTTCTCACTACTATCGAGTAGCACCTGCACACTGGTCTCCTTGGACATATCCGACCCCTCCATTGGTAAGGAACTTCAGCATCAAATGATACATAGACACAACCGCCCTCATTGCATTAAGGGATGGTCGCCCCAAGATGACATTATGCACTGATGGTACATTCATCACCAGGAAGTCCACTAGCAAAGTCACTTGATTCTGCCCTTCTCCTGCTGTAACTGGGAGGGAAATAACGCCCTCGGAGATAACTTATCTCTGGCAAATCCGTGCAGCAGAGTCTTTATGGGTCGGAGTCACGACCTGTCTATCCCCATCTTATCGAACACCTATGAGTAGAGTATATCGGCCGAGCTTCCAGTGTTGACCAATATACAGTAGACCTTGCGATTGGCTATCGTCATCGTAACCACCGAGGCATCAGCATGTGGATGTTGGATGCCTCGCGTGTCGTCTTCTGTAAACGTAAGGCTGCAAAGGCTTACTCGGGGCTCTTTCCTCTACCTTTCAGCCAAGTGGATGTAATGCTTAGGGTCGGTGCTCCTGGAGTGGACTTTACGAGCCCAATTCAAATCTCCACCACCGGACGGGCCACCATAGATTGTTCGGATCTCCATGGCCTCATCCTCATCTTTACGTGGCTGGTCATCCTTTCAGGTCTGCCTCTCTTCTTTCGTATATTGACATAGATTACCCTTACAGATGAGTTTTAGGTCGGCGCAGTCACTGGTATTGTGGCTTTGGTCGCGATGGAAGCGGCAGTACCTGCATTTGTTCCGCTGGACGGCATCTGTTTTCATGTAAGTCGACCAATGCAGTAGCCTCTGACTTCGAATGTCTAGCAGGATCTGCTACGGAGATGTGTTGAGAGGGTTATCGAGAAGGCTCGGTACGTCATTGCGTCCGAGGCAGATTGAATCTGCATCCATGAACGGTAAGACTCTACGTGCTCTGTTGGGTCGCCTAAACTGGAATACTGAGTGATGGGGGGCATCCTGAACCTCGAAGGCATTTCTGAACTCATCACGTCGCTGGTGAAGGGAGGCTCGATTTCTTCCATCATCACTTCCACCGCAGTCGAAGCAGGGGTTTGCTAGTTCCTCTGCAGGGTCTTGATCTGATTCTGAAGCTCATCAAGCTGAGTTTCCCAATGGTTCCGATTCTCTGCGACAGTCTCCTGAGGAGGCTCGACCTCAGGTGTTCTACCCCTTCTTCTCCTCTCCAATTTGTGGCAGAGGTCGGTCAGGGCTAACACTGAGGTCGCAGAGATGTAGGTCGGCTCAGCATGCCCTGTAGGATCCGGGGCTTGAGCAGACTGGTTGTGGGACGCTCTGGCTCGAGAACTTACGAGGAGCGGCTCCTCGGCCATTGGGGCCACTTCCTCTTGGTTAGGAGGCACCTGTTGTTCCTTCATTCGATTAATCTCGTCCCTCAGCATCTGTACTTCATTCTGCAGGGCCCTATATTTACCTCCTCGACTTCGAGTCCGTTGAGACGACTCGGTCGGAGCCGACTCGGTATGCGATAGTGAGGATGAGTGATGTTGCCCACTCAGCTCAGGCTTCACGGTCGCTATTGGGATTGTTTTTCTTCTTTCCTTTTGCCATTTCTGGTAAGGCTTTCTGTAAAACCCGTATCATAGGTCGTACCATTTCGTGGACTTTCGCGGTTCTCCCAGTCGAATTTCGGCTACACGCGTTCTGTTATTGGGGTTTGCACGCAACCCTGAGTCATGTCCCATATTTCAGAGTCGGCTTGACCTGAGACTTGTACCTATGCGACAGCGCCATCTTCGCGGTTCCGATGCCGTGTCTTACGCACCAAGGCAATACCCTGACCAGGAGATGTGGGCCTGCATTCAGTTCGAGAAAAAATACCGTGCATTACAAAACCCAAGAGAACATCACATCAAATCCCATCAATCCCGTCAATCAAGTATACATCACCTCACATGTCAAAGTATAACCCCATCCCCAAACAACCCCAAAGTCAAACTTTCTCTTACACCCAAGTACACCCATCACCCATCACCCATCTCTCACCCCATCCATCACCCATCCCTCTCTCTCTTACATCTCTCTCTCTCTCTCTCTCTCTCTCTCCTCTCTTCTTCATTTCCTCCCAAGCAAGAATTTGTTCATGAGAGCTCCATGAGAGGGAGCTTTGTGTGGCCCACTTCTTATCTTCCATCTCCACGATCTAAGTGTGATCCCAACCGTTGAAATTGATCATTTGGAGCTCTAGCATGCATTGGCGGAAGAAGGAAGGAAAAGTCTAAGGTGGGTGCTTGTCTCTCTCTCTCTCTTTCTCATTTTTATGTGATGTGTGGCCCACTTGGATGGACCCCACCTTGATGTATGTTTTATCCAAACCGTCCAAGTCATGTGGACCTTACCTTATAGTGGTGGAAACACACAAGTATCAGACTAATTTAAATCAGGTGGGCCACATTCATGTGGGACCCACCTTGATGAATGTGGGTCACGTCCGTGTGGGACCCACCACTGTGTTTATCCATGCCGTCCAGTGTCCCTGGACGACGCTGGACGTGAGGGTGGCTAACGTGAAGTGTGTGCACTGACATGAGTGTGTACTAGCAAGCTAACAAAAATAAAACAAAATAAATAATATAATATATTAACGTCAGTTGCCTTTTTTAGATTTTGGGTGGGCTGCTCATGCAGGCCCCACCGTGATATATGTTTCTAATCCAAGTCGTCCATTCCGTTCCCCAGCTCATTTTAGGTGTTGAGCCAAAAAATGAAGCCAATCCAGTTCTCTGGTAGGCCACACCATCAAAATTTATGTGAAGACATGCTAAAACACATAAAAGTACTTGCTAAGGCCCACTTGAAATTTTTATGCATTTGAAACTTGGACTGACCCCTCCACTACGTGGGACACACACAACAGATGGACTAGATCATCCTATTGTGGGCCCCATATATGAAAATTTAAAAAAAAAACACAGCTGACTTTCTTCTATCTTCTTGGCACTGAGGAGAGGACAAGAAGTGGCGTCTGCGGCGGTGGCGGGCGGCGGACGAGCAAGGTCCCACGGCTCCAGCCGTGGGCCCCACCTTGATGTATGTATGTCATCCAAGCCGTTCATGAGGTGGGCCCCTGCTTGAAGTAGGCCCCCTCCAAAACTCAGGCCCATCCAAAGCTCAGGTGGCCCACACTACAGGAAACAGTAGGAATTGACCGTCTGCCTTTGAAACCCTTTTGGGTCCACAGAAGTTTCGGAATCAATATGAAATTTGTTTTTACTCTTCATCCAAATATGCGTGACCTTGTGAACGGGCTGGATGGCATAGAAATATTATGGTGGGCTCCACGTGGGACCCACAATGATGTATGTATTTTATTCACACCGTCCATGGTGCTGGACGGTGGAGCCCAAAATGATGTATTTGTTTTAACCGGGTGCGTCCACACCACTGGACGGTGGGACCTAACCCACCGTGATGCTTGTGCTGGTCCCCACCATGGGACCCAGCCATGATGTATATGCTCCATCAATGCTGTCCAACCATTGTGGTTGGGCCATCCAACCGCTGGATGGCCAGTGGACCCCACCCTTGATGTATGGGTTATATCTAAACCGTCCATTCAGATGGCGGCTAGCCTTAAGGCTTGAGACTAATGGGGCAGATTTGCTTATCAAGTGGACCACACAGCAAAAAGTAATGGACGATTGAACGTCTGCCATTGGAACCTCCCTGGTTCCACAAGTTTTGGATAAATATAATATTTATTTATTATTTAGTTTTAGTATATGTGACCTTATTAAATAGATTGGATGGTAGATACATGTTATGGTGGGCTCCACATGGGACCACTGATGTATGTTTTGTAATCCACACCTTCCATTAATGTGGACTCCACCATGAGGCATGTACTTCATCTATGCCGTCCATCCCTATGGGACCCACCATGATGCATGGGTTGTATCCAAACCTTCCAACTATTTTCAGAGATCATTTTATGACTTGAGACTAAGAATGAGTCAGATCTAAGGTTCAAGTTGACCCCACCATTGAAAATAGTGGGGACAGGGACATCCACTGTTCAAACTTCTTAGGAGCCACATTAGCTTCCAATTAAGCTTATATTTTGCTTTCACTTCATCTAGCTCTATGTTAACCTATGAATTGGTTGGATCTCAAACACATTACGGCGGGCCACTCCGTGATATGATCATCCATTGGGGTGGTGCACCTTAATTTATTTGTGGCCGTCCATTAAGGCCCACCTTGGTGTATGTATGAGGCCCATCTTGATTCATTGTGGTCGTCTATTAAATAGCCACTAGAGAAAAATCATTTGACATTGATCGTCATTTGATTTCAGCTCTTATGAATATTCCTGTGAATGATGAGGGGATTCCTATCTATAATTTATCTGACAAACCCTCAGAAACTGAAAAATGTCTCCTCACTAGAGATTTATGTAATCTGAATGCTCAATGGACTCATAAAGGAAATGCGCTTCCCTCATTCTTCACAAAATCTTTGTGTCTAACTTATATCCACGACGGGTAATAAATCTAAATTTACTTCCTTCATTGTTCGTGTTCTTCATGTTGTTGCCAGTGGTAGGTCTATCTGTTTACCATCCTTGATTTGTCACTTTATTCTTAATTTTCGTCTTCATCCTGGACACAGTGACATTCCTTTTGCTTATTTGATGACTGTGTTAGCTACTCATATGTTAGTCGATATGCCAGTTGGAGAGGCCCCTATCCGTCATCTGATATTCAATAATTCTAACTTAAATAAGATGAAGTTGGATTTACTCCCTAGTAAGGTGATGGTGTTGGCAATGCTGAAGCAGCGTATGAGGAAGTAGCTGGTGATCTTCCTTCTGATGATATTAATATAGATGATATCTTTGAATAACTTGATTCTGATTCTATAAATGATCCAGATTATGAGCCTTCTGACTTTGATGCACGTCTACATGCATTGGAGGATAAGGTTGAGAATATAAATGTTAAGATAGAAAACATGTTTATTGCTCATGATTTACAATTCAAGTATATGCGTAAATATCTTAGATGCTTAAACAAAGAAATGCATAAACTTGATCCTTCCATCCCTGCTCCTTCATCCAGCTCAAATTAGTTCTTTTCAGCTATCTAATTTGTAATAACTTTACTATTCTTGTGTTACAACTGGTTGGGAGATTGTCACTATCTATGACTTAGCTCGGTCTATTAATTATGTGAGTTGATTATGTTATTTTCTGTTATCTTGTCTTGTTACCTCTCATATATCTCTCTAATTATTTCTCCTCAGTTTATCTGTTTTATGCTTCCTTTGTCCTCTTGTGACAAAAAGGGGGAGAATGCATATTATGTCTAATGTCTAATAATGCTTATGCTCATATGAATGGATGGATGTATATGTCTAATACTTAAGTTATGAGGAGGGAGTAGCATTGCGCATTGCTTTTATGGATATGTTACTCAGGGGGAGTATGATGTTACTCAGGGGGAGTATGTGTAGAGGAGGAGGACTGTTGACTATTGATATGCAGGTTCATGTTTAGCATGTTGGTTAATAACGGTTGATAACAACTGGTGCATGATTCATTAAAGCCAATGTTTTGTGTTTTGTAACATACCTTGGAAGTGTGTTTTGTCACTAATTTGACAAAGGGGGAGATTTAAGTGCTATTTTTGATAGTTCCTTTTGTTATCAAATTTAAGGTGCCAAAGACACTGTTATGAAGCTTGCATATGTGAAGATCAAAGCGCTACTCAAGATCAACTTTGATGGACAAGCACTACTCACAAGTCAAGATCTCAAGAAGCTTTCAACTTCAATCTCAAGCACTGCTCACAAGTCAAGATCTCAAGAAGCTTTCAAGTTCAATCTCAAGATCTCAAGAAGCTTTCAAGTTTGAACTACATCAAGACTTCAAGCTTCACTACTTTCAAGGTCACTTGTTCTTAAGTTTCAATGTCCTTACTTCACTATTGAGGTTTGACTGACCATAGGTTGACCTTTAGAGTAGGCCATTTTGGATACATAATTCATATATTTTATATAAGTGAGTCTGGCCTGTTCTAAGACTAGTCCTGGACTTTGGTCGACTAGTCCTAGCACTACTTCGACCTATCTAAGGATTTTCTGGATTAGTCATAAGTTTGTTGAAAAATTTAGAAATTTTTTGTTAGGCTTTGACTAGTCCTGGGGACTGTTCAACTAGTCGTAGGAACAGTGTCGACTGGTTCTTCGATCAGTCGAAGACCTTCGACTCAAACTACAGCGATGATTTGCACGTAGCTTCGACCAGTCGTGTGTGACCTTCGACCAATCGAAGGTGCCTTATGACCAGTCAAAGGTGCCCTACGACCAGTCATGAAACCGTTTTATCTTATCACGCCTGAATTTTCAAATATCTGTTGGTTCTTCGACCAGTTGTAGTGACTTAAGACCAGTCGAAGACGTGATTTATTCACACTATAAATAGAGCACGAATCTCAGAATTAAATAGACCATTCAAGCTAATTTAATTCGGCCTTCTGAGAGATAAATCTGTGCTCCGTTTAAAGCTAAGTGTGCTTATTTAATATTCTCTTTCTTTAACTTTGTTAATTGATTTTGTTTCTTGCATTCCAATCTTATCTGTAAAGAGGAAGTTTTATTTTCCTTTTACTGGAATCAAAATCAATTCAAGCTAGCCCATTTATTTTAATTTAAAATCTATTAGAAATTAGAACCATTATAAAGTGAGTATTGGACATTGATCTTGAACATTCAAATCTCTACTCCAACTCGGTTCTTTTTAGGCTGCTACATTGAAGGAGAAATTCAGGTATTTTACATTTATTGTAAATTCATTTATTTTGGTTTTATTTGAGGTTAAGCTAGAAAAATCTCAAAGTTGTTGGTTATCTGAGGAGAGCCAGAAAACTCAGAAGTGAAGGTTTTTTTTAATTGTGTAAGCCCTTTGAAAAAGACATAATTGTAAAGGTTTTGGGTGAACCTGTGAAAACCTACTTGATAGTGAATGCTAATATCCCCTGTGTGAGGATATTAGGAGTGGAGTAGCATTCTGTGTGACTGTTGTTGAACAGTTGATGTACACACAGGCCAACCATTACAACTCCTTATGTTGTGTGGAAGTGTACTTTATTTTCCTATCTTTAATTCTTCTTTTGTGGAATGTATGTGGATGTGAATGTTGTAATCATTTTAATTTCAAGCTCAATAGGGAATGTTGTAATAGTTTAGATTTAAATTTTTGCAATTTATTTCAAGCTATTCTTTTATTTGTTTGAGCTTTAGATTCTCTAAATTATTCTAGTAAGGTTGCCCTACCATTTATATGGTGTATGGTTGTCCCGAGAACAATCAATATTTGATATTACATTCTATTCCTCTGTTTAGTTTCAATTTGTTTATTTCTAGAAAGTTTGAGTTCTTGATACAAAGATCTTTCTAGAAATCAGGTTGTCCTACCATAAACTTTAGTTTTTGGTGTAAGGTTGTCCTTAAAACAACTTTTGTATCAATCTTTCAATACTTGTTTATTGAGGTTGCTATTCATTTCATCATTGTGGATTGATTTACTTTATTTGGCTATCTTGTTATTTAAATTCCACTGTAATTATTTTAAATTTAGAAGTCCCATTCACCCCCCTCTAGGACATATAGCTTGGCCATTTCAGTTTTCCCCATGAAGGGAGTCATTCGGTTTGGCAAGAAGGGAAAACTTACGCCGCGGTTCATTGGCCCATTTCAGATACTTGATCGAGTGGGTGTGGTAGCATACCGCCTTGCTTTGCCCACACCACTCGCGAGGGTGCACAACGTATTTCATGTATCTATGATGAAGAAATACGTTCCTGATCCTTCCCACATTATCAGATAGGAGCAAGTACAGTTGAGCAAGGACGCTACATATATACTACGACCGACGCGTATCTTGGACAGGAAGGAGCAAGTATTGCGTAGCAAGGTTATCCCACTGGTGAAGGTACTGTAGACACATCATACTGAGGAAGAGGCTACGTGGGAGACAGAAGCCGAGGTTCGTAAGAACTACCCTCAGATTCTTGAGGAGTACGAAAATGTACTAATTTCGAGGATGAAATTTTTCTTTAAGGAGAGTAGATTGTAACGACTCAAGAAAATCCGTATAAAGACCTGAGTACCACCTCCGGCAGAAATCACTCAGGACCAAATCCTTTAGAAATTAGACGAGTTTAACTAAGTGCTAAACTAGATTAGTTGTGAAATTCGCTTGAATCACTTTAAATACGATCAGCAAGACCTAAAACTTGTAGAATCATTAACGCTAGGTTACTGTTTCGACAAGGAAACAAAAGTGTTTGATTTGGGAGAGTTATCTTATTCAAACATAACAATGGAATAGTTACAGAAACAATCATCACACTTTATTGATTCTGAATTCATTTACATCCTCGGGTATCCCTTGATTCTAAGATAGTTTACAAAGAATTCATTGCAAGTTACAATTATCATAGTTAAATATAAATTTCGGCAGCATAACGGTGCTGATCTCAATCGTCTCCTATGACTTAGGAGGAATAGACAAATCGACCAACAGTCTTCAAGAGAACAGAGATTTCGGCAGCATTTCAGCGCTATTTCGGTCATCTCCTGAAACTTAGGAGGAATACGCCTTTTCGTCGATGATTCTTCCTTTTCTCCTGAACAAGAAGAACTTGAAGATTTGAAGACTCTAGCCATTCCAGCAGCATAACAGCCCATTCTTTGTTATAGACTGCCAAGCAGTCGGTTTGCGCGGGTCCGAGTAAACGACATGCTTTGCGTGGGTCCGCGCAAACTATAGGAGCCCAATGCTCCTTTGCGCGGGTTCGCACCTTCTGTCTTTTTCTTCGTCTTTCTTTTACTCTAAAATCTTCGAACCCTTTTTGAGAGAAAGAACGGGGTATTTATAGACATTTTTACTGGTGTAAAACTCTGTTCTGGTTGATGTGGGACAAAATAACATCCAACCATTTTTATACCACCATCATACACTTTGCGCGGATACGCGCAAACGACATGCTTTGCGTGATCTCGCGCAATCTATATACTTTCTGCGGTCCTGCGCAATCTGTCTTCCTTGAGCAACCCGCGTAACCTATTTAGTTTGCGCGGTCCAGCCCAATCTGTTTACTTTGCGAGGTCCAGCGCAAAGTCATCTTCAAACTGATTTCTTGATCTCTCTCTTCTTCACTTCTTTGCTTATTTTATGCCTTAACAGATGCCCCCTTGATCCGTTCTTTGTTTTTTCAGAAAATCAAAGAAAAAGGATCGAACCCATGCAAAGCTCGGTCAAGTACCGTACTCGGCCAGAAATACTATAAATAATGTAACAACTTCGTCATTTTCAGGAACTGCTTGTGCTCTGCCAAAACTCTGACCTTGCGATTTTCTTCTGCGCAAACCATTCACTTTGCGTGAACCCGCGCAAACCCTTTCAGTTTGCGCGAAGTCCTTTGAAGTTGCAAACTTTTCCGCGCAATCTATACACTTTGCACGGACCTGCGCAAAGTATTTCATACTTAGCCGATTTTCCTTTGAACTTTTTCCAACACTTAGCCTTTTTCTTCTTTCTTCCTTTTTCATTCTGACATCTATCTTCCTTCCTTGACTTATTTTCATGGCTCGTATTAAACAAACGGCCCGTCCTGTGACTCCTCCTTCTAATCCACCTTCTTCTGATCAACCTCCTGCTAAAAGAATAAAGACGACTTCCAGAAATCCTGCTTATTTTAAAGAACATGTTCTTCCTACCTTTGACTTCTCTGACCGTATCAGATCTTTGCCATCCCCCATTCATAAATCTATATCTTTGGGAAATATCAAATGTCCACCTAAGCATGGTAGAGAGTATGACTGGGATGAATGGTTAAAGACTACAGCTCATATTTGTACCGATAGTGAAAGACCATCTCCTCGTGAAGACACTCCTCCAGCTTCTCGTTCGAAGAAAACTCGCAGCAATAAGGCGAAAGAATTTGCAAAGAAAATCAAGGAACATAAGAAGAAGAGGCTTCAAAACTCATGGGACTCAGTACGAGTTGTTGAAGGTGTCATGAAGTTTGACAACCCTCATGCGGAGGGCATGACGATTATTCCCATTAAAGTATATCGCCATCAGTCCATGCTTGACTGTGAATCTAAAGATTACGTCCACGGCGAAAGGTTAATGTATACTGAATTGTGGGCCTCAAGAGAGCCCCGGATCCTTGAGGGAGTCATTCAAACACAGAAGCCACGACAAAGGATAGGAGAAGCTCATCCCATGATCTTCTTAGTTCCTTTCCACAGTCCTCATGATCTCTTTCCTTCTCATTTTTATGAGACAGCTCGACAGCACTTTAGAGATCGAGAACATCTCTGGGGACAGGCAGAATTTCACATCAGAGGCATGTTAACGGCTCGCCGCTATTATTCTGAATGGGCGGAGGCTATTTTACTGAAGCATACGAGCACTCTTGCAAAGATTGGCCTTTATGATGCCATAGAAGTGACCTCCAAATACTTCTATAGGGAACCCAATATACTGAAAGGCTTCCTTGAATACTGGTCGCCTACAACCAATTCCTTCCATTTTCCTTATGGTGAAATGAGCATATCACTTTGGGATCTTCATCGTATAGCCGGTCTCACAATAACAGGTAAATTCTATGATGAATTCATTCCGACAAATAGAGAATTGGCCTTTGTATCTTCTCCAGATCGCAAGGCTTCTAGCTCTGAAACTACCATAGAACTGTTTAAGGAGATGGGCAAATTTTCCAGCTTCCAAAAAATTTCC
The DNA here is from genome assembly GCA_030180095.1 of Magnolia changhungtana. Taxonomy (NCBI): domain Eukaryota; kingdom Viridiplantae; phylum Streptophyta; class Magnoliopsida; order Magnoliales; family Magnoliaceae; genus Magnolia; species Magnolia changhungtana. Next base: position 973,367 of record JASAUF010000172.1, read on the forward strand.
CCTCTACAATGGCTGGCACATTTTTCTAGAGGTCTCAGGTATTTATCAATCCAACAGTTGACTTTCCTCTTTGTATTCTTGCTATTTAGCCATTCCTGCATATTAACCTCCTCTTCTTTATTTTTCTTTGAAGATTTCGTGATTGTCACTCTAAAGAATTAACGAAACTTCGAGATGCAATGAGGGGAAGACCAGAATATAGCTCTTTTGGAGAACTTGCAGCGTTCTTGGCTTATTGGCTAAGTTTGGTCGTATTGCCCAGCTCTAAATGGGCAGATGTTGTTCGTCCAAGCGTCTTTGTTGTAGCTGGTGCTTTAGCAGAAGGCCATAAATACTCTCTTGCTCCTCCAGTATTATGTTCTATTTACAGAGCCCTTGGAGAGGTAGCTACCCATGTAAAAGACCCTATTCTTGGAGCTTCATCTGCACATACTTCTTGGCATTATATTACGGGGTGGCTAGGAGTTTATTTTCCTTGGACTTTTGAATCTCCAGAGCAAGCATATATTCATCCTTCTCACCTTCCACTCTGGTTCTTTCAGCAAAGAGCAATGGTGAAAAGAGCGTATGAGTGGGTTGCCAATAAAATTCGAGATGATGACCAGATAAACTATTTTCAGTTCCGCCTTTATCACTACACTGAAGATATAGATATGGTGGACCAAGAAATGCTTACCGCAGCAGAGAGAACTTTCTTTTTTTCTATTCGCTCGTGCAGTTTACCTCTTCGGGAAGGAATAGAATTTTGGAGAGAACCTTACTACCCCAGTCGCTTTGCTCGTCAATTTGGTTATGACCAAACTGTACCACAAGACTGCGGACTGGTCACTAGAAAAATGCATTGTTATGGAACTGGTCCTCTTAACTGGGCCATGATATGGAAACAGCTGCTGAATGGCTGCGTTGGATCTCTTTTCATAATTCCAGGCTGTGATCGCATAGTCCGTACATCATATAGCTGGATGCGATGGTGGGATCACCAATCATACTTGGTCACTAAATGCTTGCCAGTGGATTCTTCTATCTTTCTTCATCCGCCCAGGCTAAAGGGCAGAAATTTAGAGAGTGGAATCGGCTATATTCCAGAAAAGAGCCATGCATTCCATCCTGAAGAAATTTGTAGGAAGACATCATTGGAAGACCCTATCCGTGAAATCAAGCCTATCAACACTTTGGATGGCTGGTTTGCTCACGGAGTTTTGAGAGAATTTGAGAAATCTCATCGGGACTTTTCAAACCAAGCTGCAGATGATGCGGAAGGTACATCTTCTCCAATTCCTGCAGAAACTGCAGTGGTTCAAGAAGGACCAGCTATTAATACCTCCATATCTCCTTCACAACCCCTTAGTCCTAGTCCATCTTCCCCAATGACTAGATCAAAAACGCGTTTACAAACATCATCTCCAATTCTTCCGGAAAGGAACAGACAGGCATCAGCCTCCCCTTCAGTCAAAGAGCCTGCTCCAGAAAGCAGCCAGGCCGTTTCTTGCAAGGGGAAACAAGTTATTGTTGAAGAAGTTGACGAAGAAATTTTGGAAGATGAGAGTTCAGCTTCATCATCGGAGACTACTGACTCTTCACAATATGAAGACAGTGAGGATAGCGACAGCTGTGAGGATAAAGATGATGACTTTGAAGAAGGCGAAGTTGACATTGACGGGGATGAGGAAACAATTGCGAAAGGAGTCGAAATGGAATCTTTTCCGACAGTTGCTAAGACTCTTCCTGGCGTAAATGTTCCTGCTAAATCTCCTGCAGCTGAAGAAGATGAAGAGGAACTTTTAGATTATGGCGAATATGGATATTCACCAGGTAAAGAAGATTTAATTTTCATATGGATATATTTATCTATATTTTAACAACTATTATTTATTCAGAATTATTATGTCTCCCTTTTTTAGGTGCTCAAGTTGCAGAAATAGGTGTCATCTCTTCAGTGAATCCTCTCGTGGTAACTTCACCAAGAGCACCCGTAGTTCCATTGGTAGTACAGAGAGTAGTAGCTCGTGAAATCATATTTCCAACAGAAACTACTGACTTGCCAACTCCGGCTACCAGAGAGATTCAAGCACGAAAGCTAGAGCACCATCTCTTGCTGATATGGTGGAACTTGGTCCTTCCTCAACTCAGAGGGCTTCTCCTTCTGTTAGTCGTATTCCTGTGACAGGTACACATATATGCACTGATTATTTTACTCAAGACTACATATTTCATAATAATATTTTGAATATCCTTCTTCTTTTGCTATAGGAACTCCTTCTTGCAGCGGTGCGACCAGTTCTGATTCTGTGGCCACTACTTCTGAACTGTCGTCCTTTACGAAGATTCCTGTTCATAAAATGCTTATGGTGAAACATTCCTTGTTAACAATAGCCCATATCTTCAGAAATCCTGATCAGTGGTTGGATTTGGATGTTGCTATAGAGATTCTGGAGAGCTTTGCCAAGATGGCTAAAATCAACATATCTCCTTTGCATGATTCACTCCTCAAATTTCGTGATTCAGTAATTTCTTTGGCGTCAGCAAAAAATGTTACAATTGCCCCTGAGATTTTAGAGTACAGGAAGCAGCTGGCTTCATCTCAAGAACAAGCCTTTCTGACAGCTTCATCGATTTCTAAACTTGAACAAGAGCATATGATTCTTCAAGATCAACTAAAGACTCATATTGATGAAAGAGCGATTATCCAAGATCGTATTGCAATTCTGAAGGAAGAAATCTCTCAACTGGAGAGAAGGAATCATGAGCAAGCCTTAGTCATTCAAGATGTTGAAGAGAAGATACGGGCGAATGCTCAATCTATTGATATTGAAAAATCCGCACAACTTCAAGGTAAAGAAATGATTGCTTCTTTGGAGAATAAACTTGCTAGCGTTCCTAATCAAGCAAGACTTATTCTTGAAGAAAAATCTAAACATGATGCAGCTCAGACACAATTGAAAGAAGATTTGCGCAAATACATAGAAGCAGTGGGGATTACAGAAGATCTTTAAACATGTAATTTTGAACATGTAATCTTTGCTTTCATGTTTCCTGAACATATAATTTATTTGGCTTCACATATGTTTTTATGATAGCATTTTGAGATGTTTATAATGGCATTTTTCACATTGCATGTTGATGACATTTATACTAATATTATCAAATTATATTTATACTTTATATAATAATTTCATTACATCCTTTATGATTTCCAAACCTTTTATGCTTTGTTAGTGCGGGATTCTCTATGTGAGTATTTAAATTGGCGGTACTAAGTTTCAATTTAATTAGCCCACACACGTTTAAGCTCATGAGTAGTGGAGCTTGCACACACACACAGTTTAAGCTCATGAGTAGTGGAGCATTTATGGGTCTTATGTGATGGCCGCTGTAACTCTCTAGAGTTCGCTTTTGGGCTTTTCACTGCCTTGAGCTCACGGCCAAGGTCCATCAGAGGGGCCCATTGACGCTACCAAGCGGTGAACTGTTGGTTTTACGCACAGGGTTGGCCACGGTAACTCTTTAGAGTTCGCAGGGCTTACAAGGCTACCTTTGGGCACCAAATCTAGGGTCACCAGTCCATCAATGAGTAGGTTTAAGCCCTTTCTCATGAGTTACTACTGAAATCAAACCCTAGATCTGGAGGGTCTTACGCATGGTTGGCATAAAGCTCGCACTGCGGCCCCTATTTTCTTCGTCTACAAGGTCGAGCCCATTCACGGGAGGGCATTTTCATCCATTCCCCGTGGCCCTACCGGAAGCTATACAGACGGCATGGGAGTTACGGTAACTAGTCTTCGCGAATTTATGGCCTTTTAGTCTTTGAATCCTTGACTTCGTCAGCTGCCCACATGGGTGCACACGATGGTCTTCGCGGGCTTTTTAGGGCCACTGACTCCTCGCCACTGCCCGAATGGTGATCTTCATAGGTCTTACGTATAGTTGACTGGCTCTTTTAGAGCTTGATCCTTTGAGAGCTTTTTTTTTTTTTTTTTTTTTACAGAGCTTGATCTTTTTTTATTTGGCTCTTTTAGGATTTGGCTTGGCTATATTGCCTCTTTGACTGATATTGATATATCCTTGCTTTTAATAGTATTTTTAAGAAGACCCGTGCCTTGTAAGGCAATAATATTTATGATCATCTTCAAGAAGACCGTGCCTTGTATAATAGATATTTTCTTGAAATATCTTCAAGAAGACCCGTGCCTTGTAAGGCAATAATATTTATCTTGTCAATATCTTCAAGAAGACCCGTGCCTTGTAAGGCAATAATATTTATCTTGTCAATATCTTCATGAAGACCCGTGCCTTGTAAGGCAATAATATTTATCTTGTCAATATCTTCAATAGAATCTTCAAGATGATATTGACTTTGTCAAACCTTTTTGGTGATGACGACGATCATATATATTTTTAAAATGCTTGCTAACATAGTTGATATGCTCATGAACTTCTTCTTCATAGCCTCTTTTGTTGACATATAGACATGATCTTATTCATCCTTGCCCCCTTTTGATACAGAATCATTATGCCAACAATATTCTGGGTCAAAATTAGCATGTCTATCTTCAAGGGTAGTATCTTTTGATGAAGCGGGCGTTGACAGGTATACTGACACCCTGTCCCTCTTGATTTGCAATTCTATATGCCCCGTTGGAGTATACTTCTTTTACTACATATGGACCGTCTCATTTAGGCTCGAACTTGCCCCCTGTCCGGTGAGTGATCACTATAGGTCTTTTCAACATTAGCACCAAATTCCCTTTTTTGAAAGAGCGGTATTTAACCTGTTTATCAAAGACAGCTGATATCCTAGCCTGATATGACTGCAACCGTTACTGAGCCGCAAGATATTTTTCATCGAGCAGATCTAATTCTTTCAACCTTATTTTTGCATTTTCATCATCCGTTATAGACCGATGTACCGCTATCCTGAGCGATGCCAGCTGTATTTCGATTGGGATAACTGCCTCTATACCATAGATTAATGAATATGGTGTTGCCCCTGTTGCTGTACGATGAGTAGTTCTGTAGGTCCATAATGCTTCTTGTAACTTTTCATCCCAATTGCGCTTATTGCCCGTCACCGTTTTTCATTATTTTAACAATCGTTTTGTTAAACGCCTCTGCTAATCCATTGGCCAGAGGATAGTAAGGTGTTGAAAACGAATGTTAGATGCCGAATTTCTGACACAATTTTTCCATGCCTCTATTTTTAAAAGGGGTACCATTATCAGTGACGATCTTTTTCGAAATACCATGACGGTATATTATAGCATGCCGGATGAAATTGACCACGTCTTTCTCTTTAACACTACGCAAGGCGACTGCTTCGGTCCATTTGGAGAAATAGTCATTCTTTTGCCAAAATATACTATTTTCCCTTAGATGAAGGTGGATTTATAGGACCAATCACGTCGAGTCCCCGAGAATTTGAGAAAGGCAAGAAGTAACAGATGATGTAAGTCTTACGGGGAACATGTATTACATCTCCGTGTATTTGACATTCATGACATCGCTTTGCATATTCTATTGCATCTTTGAACATAGTAGGCCAATAATAACCCATTCGATGCACTCTATGGCATAAATTTCAGCCGGCTTGATGTACTCCACATTCACCTAAATGTGCCTCTCGCAGCATTTGGTTTGCTTCTTGCTTATCTAAGCATCTTAACAGCATTCCATTATAAGATTTTCTATACAATACTTCGCTGCATATGACAAATTTGCCCGATCGCTGCTTAATCTGCTATCTTTGTATATTATCTTCTGGCAAGATATTATATTTGAGATAATCAACGAAAGGCTGACGCCAATCATCTGTCATTACTTCTAGACAAGATATAGGAAACATTTCACCGGTTTCTTAGATAGCCTCTGCAGATGGCAGGAATCTTCTTTTTTCTATAGTTACCTGAAGAGGACTTCGGTTTGTGCAGGATAGAGCCGCTGCCAGACTGGCTAAAGCATCCGCTTTTGCATTCTCAGACCGTGGTATGTGTTTAATTTCCATATGACAAAACTGTTCAAGCAACTGTTGTGCTTTCCGATAATAAGACATGAGTTCTTCTTTCCTTACTTCGAATTCTGTTGTCAATTGATTTACAATCAATTTAGAATCTCCGAAGATATGCAATAATTTTATTTCCATTTGCTGGGCTATTTCCATTCCGACGATAAGAGCTCTGTATTCAGCTTCATTGTTTGTTCATGTGGTGCCCAATGTGAAGGAGTATGGTAACAAATCGCCCTGAGGAGTAATGAATATCACTCCTGGCCTCGCTCCTGTTATTCGAGCAGCACCATCAAAATACATTTGCTAAAGATTCTGAGATTTAGCCAACATAACCTGCTCATCTGGAAATTCATCATTGATTTCAACACTTTCTGCTATAGGATGTGTTGCGAAGAAGTCTGCCATAGCTTGTCCTTTTACTGCTTTCGCCGGCTTATACGAAATAGTATATTCTGATAACAATAACATCCACTTGGCTAGTCTTCCCGACAACATTGGCCTGGTCATCAAAACTTTTATCGGATCTGCTCTTGAGATCAGAGTTATATCGTGGGAGAGACAATAATGCCTCAACTTTTGTACAGCGAATACCAACGCCAAACATTCTTTTTCGATCGAGGAATAATTGCATTCTGCCCCTATCAATGTTCGACTTAGATAATAAAGAGCAGTCTCTTTTCCAGTTTCGTTTACCTGTGCCAACAAAGCACCCAAAGAATTTGTAGTTGTAGATGTATATAAAGATAAGTGACTTACCTTTCACTGGAGCTGTTAACACCGACGGCTGTTTCAACAATTCTTTAATTGAGTCAAATGCATTCTGACAGGCGTGGTCCCATACAAATTTTGTATCTTTCTTCATTAACCGAGAAAATGGCTGACACCTTCCTGCGAGGTTTGAAATGAAACGACGAATGTATGCCAATTTTCCTTGTAAGCTTTTCAATTCCTTCAACGTTGTTGGTGGCGGCATATTTTGAATAGCCTTAATTTTTTCTGGATCAATCTCGATTCCTCTGTGTCGTACAACGAAGCCGAGGAATTTGCCAGAGGATACTCCGAGTGCAAACTTAGCAGGGTTCATCTTTAACTGCTTCTTTCTGAGTCGACGGAAGACTGCTGCCAAATGTTCATGGTGTTCTTGATGATCTCCTGACCTAACAACCAAGTCATCAACATAGCATTCAACATGTTTATGCATCATATCTTGAAAGATATTTTTCATTGCCCTCTGATATGTTGCCCCAGCATTTTTGAGACCGAAAGGCATAACTTTATAACAATAAATTCCAAGCGGCGTTCTGAAAGCCGTCGCCTCTTCATCTTCGGGTGCCATCCTAATTTGATTATAGCCAGCATATCCGTCCATAAAAGACATAATAGCATACTGAGTAGTGCTATCAATTAATAATTCTGTTATTGGGAGGGGGAAGTCGTCCTTTGGACATGCTTCATTCAGATCTCTGAAGTCAATACATACTCTAATCTGCCCATTCTTCTTTTTCACTGGAACAATATTTGATATCCACTTGGGATATTTAACTTCTCTGATGAACCCAACCTTTATTAGTTTACTTACTTCTTTTTCGATTAATGGAATCAGGTCTGGGTGGAATAGCCTTTGTGCTTGCTTTAGTGGTTTCTTTTCTTTGGAGATATTTAATCGATGCATTGCTACAGAGGGTTCCAGTCCCGACATATCTTCATATGTCCAGGCAAAGATGTCTTTATTTTCTTTGAGAAGTTGGCCATATTTCTCAAATTCTGTTTACAAAAGATGACGATTGATGAATGTATTCCTTGGCTCTTCTTGTTCCCAAATTTATTTCTCGCAAGCCATCTATTGTCGGTGCCCCGTCTTCTATTTATCTTGGAGCGGTTTGGGATACTCAACAATCTTAATATCTTGTTACGGTATTTGTTGGTGAAGTCATATTTATTGATACCATATTCTTACTGATGATTCTGCTCCTAATCCTTGGAATTTTCTCCGCTTTTCCTGATTAACCCCGAGAGGGATTTGAATTCCTTTCCCATAATTCAGTCCGGTGGGTTTGTCACAATCAAAACCCATATTTCTCATGATTTTCTTGCTTACTGCACTATATTTTCTCAAATTCTGCGGTGCTAACTTTCCATGATATATATTGCTTGTGTTTTCATCCTTCACCTCCGCTGCAGCGTGAAATTCTATTGGTTCAGGATATTTAGCACTGGCTCCGACTTGAAATGTTCCTGGAGCGGCTGCAAATGGCTTACATCTTTCGATATTGGGTAAGGGCGTTGTGTAATTGAAATGTAAGACTTTCAGCTATTCTATCGACAATAATGTCAATGGCGGTTGTCCTAGTTGTCTCAGACGCTTGGGTACAAAATAGAACTTCTTTCTTGCTTTTGTAGTCCCAGAAGATTCCGCCCTTTCTTCTCTAACTTTGTTTATTCGGACGTCTTTTAAAACTTTCTTTCCATTATTATTTTCCACTTCTTCAGAGAAACATTTATAATAGCCAGCATCCGCAAAGAAAGACTCAGCTTCTGTATAGGGTTTCGCATCAGCCATCACTTTATACTGCATTCCATCCTTATAGTATTTAAAACATTGGTGTAGAGTAGAGGGTACAATATTGTACTAATGTATCCACGGCCTTCCCAAGAGAAGGTTATATGTCGTCACATCATTTATAACATGACATACAACAGTAGTAATTAATTCTCCCACTTCCAATGTCACCGTAATTTTACCGAGCGCACGTTGTCCGTCTTGATTAAACCCTTGTATCATCATTCCACTGGGGCACAAATCTGAACGGCGATAACCCAATTTAGTAATCATGGAGAGTGGCAAAAGATTCACTGCTGACCCATTGTCTATCATAATCCGTTTTATCTTCTTTTCGCAAATGTACCCTTCTATCATCAATGGCCTGTTGTGTTCCGTTTCACCAATTAAATCATCATCAGAGAAAGATATTACTGGTAGACAATTCACCTTTTCATTGCTTCTTTCATTTTTCATTTCTGTTAGTAAAGCTTCTCTCACATTGTGATCAGACAGCGCTTGAATCAAACTCTGTCGGAACTCTTCTGATAACTTGAGCGCATCATAAATACTTAAACGTGCCGGTATACCTTTCAAGTGGCTAACTACGTCGTAAGCCACTTTTGTCGCTGCGTCTCCATTTCTACTTTTATCCTCGATGTTCTGTCTTTCAGTCACTTCTTTCCTTATAATTCCTGCTTTTTCCTTCACCGAACTCGTTATCTACTTTCCCGATCGCAACATAATCATTGTCGCATTTCTTATCGACCTTCGATCTCCCTTCTCTTTTATTTGAGTCTTTTCTTGGATTGACAATACATTTACTGTCGCCCTTGTATTCTTTCCTTTGCTTTTGCTGGTTATTATATCACCTCTATTTATCATTCGTTGTATGATACACTTTAACGTGTAATAATTTTCCGTCGGATGTCCCACTAGGCGATAATAACGGCAAAAGTTTCTTTCTCGAGTCCTTATCACATATTCAGGGCATTTGGGCTCTGGTAATTCTAGGGTACCTGCTTTTAACAATTGCTGCATCATAGGCACCACGTCCTCTTTATCGAACTCAAATCCTTCATGAGAATCAAGCATTTTGAGCTTTTTTCCACTGTATCAGTCCCTTGATTGATTCCAGCCTTCTTTTCCTTCCTGCCATTTGTCTCTTGAGCCCCTTGCATCTTGATTTTTCTTATCCCGATCGATGGTGTTCACTGTTGTTCTGCCAGGTATTCTTCTGATGATTTCACGATGAAATGCTGGCATTTTACGAGTCATTAATTCCAACGCATGGGCTTTGGTAGCCAAATCGCGAAAGGTTCCGATATCGGCGCTGGTGAGTCCGAATGCAATTCCTGTCTCCATAGAGTTCAGACACATTTTGATTTGTTCCTTTTCTTCCGGCAACTGTCTACATGATGCCCCCAGTGTCTTCCATCTGTCTATAAACTTTTCAACTGGTTCTCCTTCTCGCTGTCGTACTGAAGCTAATTCTGTAATGCTAACATCACGTTTTGACGAGAAGAAGTTTGACATGAAAGTATCTTGCATTTCTTCCCATGTGTGTATAGATCCTGGTGCCAAATTTGAATACCACTTGAAGGCTTTACTTGTCAATGATGACCCAAATAATCATAAGCAGTATTGAGGTATCGTGGAGAAATTCCCCATGCTAGTAATGAAATGCATCAGGTGTTCTTCTGGTGATCCTTCCCCATTAAACTTCTGGAAGTCTGGATGCTTAAAATTTGTCGGAAACGGAACATCCTCTACCTCTCTCGGATAGAGTGTCCGATATCTGAAACGACCGGTATTTGCGCGTTCTCTTTCTATTCTGACTACTTCTTCGACAACTTGTCTTACATCATCCTGTGTTATAGCCCTTGTCGCTGGAACTGACCCTCGTGATCCTATCTCCTGTGGACGAGAACCTTCAGGTTGGTTCTCCTGTCCATTTGTCGCTCCCATCATAGGTGGGGCCACCATCTGGGCTACATTATGTGCCAGAGTTGCCAGAGCTTCTCTGAGGTTCCGGCATTCGTCCATTAGCGCTCTTTGTGCCTCTGCCATTTGATCAACCCGCTCTTCAGTAGTCGGTCTATTTTCTTGGCCTGTCCCTGCCATATACACTGCTGCCCCTTGACTGTTTGTCGAGGCTGTTTTTGGAGTAAAACGAGAGTATGTTGACGTAATAAGGCTTATAAAGAGGGAAGAAATTGGAGTCTCATTTGACTTTTGTGTACTTCCTGTGCTTTTAACCGATCGAGGTGATACAGTTATAGGCGAACTTGTTTGGGGTGATACAGGCATCGGTGATACTATCATCAGTGTTTTACCTTTCTGTGCTTCTGTCCATTTGGTCCTTGGGGCGACCAAAGCTCGAAAATCATGCGACGAGAACTGCGGAGCAGTTTGTTCAGGATAGATCGCCGGAGGAGCGAGTTCGGGTTTTCTTCTTGCTAGACTACGCGTGATTGGTCCCTCAACTCTTGGTACAAGTAATTTCGCCTTGAGGAGTGAGTTCGGGTTTTCTTCTTGCTGGACCGCACGTCGAAAGTCCGATGACCACGAGACTAAATGCTTAGGACCGCCTTACTGGGCTTGACAACCATCTCAAAAATCAAATCCAGATAGTGTCCCGGGGCTATTCACTTGAGCCCGGAGCGAAGAGTGTGAGAAAACGTGGTTTTCTTTGGAAATTAAATCTAATGTAAGTAATCTGAAACGTGTCGCTTGCGAGCCAGATATAAGCAATCAGACCGTCGGAATCTGACCCAAATACACCCTTGGATTAGGGAACATTTCCCATACATGTCCGTGTACTTGTAACCCTGATCGAGTTTCGATGACCGTTGAACTAAAACGGGTCCACCACGGTCGATCTGTAAATTAGATTCGACCGAAAACTCAGCTGGACTTAGATCCAATGTCAGGGAGCTTAAGTCCGACCTTTGGCTCAAGAGGGGGCTCCGGAAGTGCTCCGTTGAGCTGAAACAGACACTCTTTGGACATAACCTAAGTATACCTTGGCGCTGGGGTCATTCCCATTAATTTTAGACCTATATAAGGACCTTAAACCCTCTCCCATTCACTCCATATGAATTTGAGAAAACCTAGGAGAGAGAAGAGAGTAAAGAGAGGGAAAGTGTGAGAGAAGTGGTAGAAGATTCCTGGTACTATATCCTGCCGTTCTACGCGCTTGACCATCCCTATCTAATCGCTATTCCGGCGATTTTGACTTCATTCTTAGGTAAGAAAACCTAACCCTAATCTGTTCTAGGGTTTCAATTGTTACAAGTGGCGAGACAGCTGACTTAACTCATGCTATAGGTTAATGTACCATCGTTGACGAAGCCTTAGAGTTTCTAGCAAATTCGTTACACTTCTACTGCATAAGGTGCAGATTATAGACGTATAGGTTATGATTTTCAAGGCTTTCAATGTAGGTTAATAATTTATTCTTGATGTGGGTGCTATTTCACATGCAAAATGCGTTGTCTGTTTCATGTTATAGTTATATATGAACTATGTGGCATATAGTGCATTCTATGTACATGTTGAGATATTTGGATATGTATGGAATTTGGATTTGTGCCTAACATAATTATCTATCATGAATATATGCTTGTTACCTATGCGATAACTCCTTAGCGAAAGGACTTGCCCTAAATCACGTCACGGCAAAAATACGATATATGTGATACAGTGTGTAGCCCAAGTGTTTGTGGAAATGCGTAAATGAATATAGAACCCAGATTAATGCATGTCATGATTATCCGTCGTGGGTATATGCGTGTGGTATGCGAGGCAACTCCCTAGTGAAAGGATTTGACCTAATATATGTGTAAACAACATACATCATATATGACGATGTATGTAGTCTAAGTGTTTGTAGAACTGTCTGAGTGTGCTAAGTATTACTAAAGAGTACTTTGTATGAGGGTTGAGATATGAATCTCGGCTACCTTAATTATGTGTATGATTTCCTACATGTACGTTACATCATGATGTTTGTTTTATTCATGGAATGAATGTGTGTGCAATCATGTCTGTGTTACATTTCACAACATGCTCATATCATTGTACGAAGTGAATTTGTTGTTCTTTATTGCTTTGACTAGGATAAAATTGAATGAAGTTGGGACTAGGATACAGTCCAGGAAATCGGTAATCGGCCCTGAGTTCGTGGTTGAGATTCATTCGCCACGTAGGACGTGTTTAACGAACCCGAGTCGTGCGTTGGTCGTCGGCAGTGGTTAGGCCACAAGGAGCGCTTACGCACCTCATGTCGATCGATACGATGTGCGCTCGTATTAGTCGATCTTGCCAAGTAACCCGATTTGCCTATTGTATGTTCACCATGTATGGACGCTATTGTTTGAACCTAAGGTACCGAACTCACCAGAAAAATCCCGTTCAACCATGGTACCTCGATCCGCTAAGACTCATGAGCTGAACATGGTGGTATGGGACACCGTAGTTGAACTGTTGGCTTATGCTGGGGCGATGAGCCTCCTTGTAGTGACCAGTGAGTAACCCAGACTTGTGAGCCGAATACGGTGGTATGGGACACTGTATTCGAGTCACCGGCCTATACTGATTTGGTGACGAGCCCTTTGTAGTGACCTCAAGCATACTCTGAACCTGCGTAGAGGCGACGAGCCCTTCCATAGTAATCAGAGTATACACTAGGCCTGTACTGATTTGACAACGATCTCATTGCAGCGACCTAGAACCGTAACATTTTATGAGATTTACTAGGACTGACAACTCTATAATGGATCCTTGTTTGGGAATGATATAAGGGAGGTACCTTAGTTTCCCAATCATGCTGTATGAAAATGACTAATAAAAACTTGGTAATCACACTCATAACATTGCACTGCATGTGCCCCGGGTTGAAGAGCACAGAGGGAAGAAAGCATGCCACGACCGTAAGATGGTGTCGCACGAGAGAGTGTAGGTGAGGGCATGCATCATGACTACATTTCATCCTTGCATTAATAAGAGTATCTAGGATTGTTTGATTGTACTATTTTATCCTTACTGCTTGACTGAATTGATAATATGTTAAACTTTGCTCTATGATTCTACTGAGTTGATCACTCACTCCCACGTTCTGGGACGGTGTTTTGAACACCCACCAGACTCTGTCATAGATGCAGATGGTGATGCGACTCAGGAGGCAGAGCCTGACTATGACTACTACGATGATCAGGACGAGTTCTCTTATATGCAGTTCTCCGGCGTCTTCGTTTAGGCTATCCGGATCGACGGGGCTACAGAGATTATCATTATAGTTGTACTGTTTTGACATTTTGATTTTTGAGACTATTACATGTATATGGTGACTCAGTGATGTATTCATACTCTGGAGACCAATCGTGATCTTTTGACTTATATACGATTATTTATGTCTTTTAGTCTTCCGCTTGCATTTTACAACTTGATCTGGAGTATGAATTACTGTTTTGGTATAATCCCACTCATGATCAATGCACTAACACAAACAACATTTAATCATAAGCATATATGTTGCATAAGTGATGTTTTGGAACTCGGGTGTTGAGTTGCTACTCAACCCCCGATTTTCAGGGCGTTACAATTCCTTAGTTTCAAAAGTAATATATTTTCTAAGCTCTCTTCAAAGTTAAGCTCTATGTAAAGTTCAACATCTAAAAACTTCCCATTACGTTCACTTCATTTTATAAGCTCCTTCAAGTTTTTTCTTTTCTCTTTTTTGTACTCTTTCTTGCTATTGTAATTTTGCTATAGCAACGATGACAAACACCACACTTGTAAATTTGGAATTTCTTTTGTTTTATAATAACATGTTGTCCCCCACCCCCTTTAAGGCGAGACTATTCCCCGTGAATACACACAATCACCTGCCAACCACGTGTATTGGGTAATCCACAAGAAGGGGAACCAAACCAAACTCATGTTTTAAGGGAGCAAACTCACTATTCCTTGCGAATGCACATAATCACCTACCAACCATGTGCATCAGGTAATCCACGAGAAGGGCAACTAAACCAAACTCGTGTTTTAGGAGAGCAAACCCACAACCAAAGTCATACTCCTAAACTCATGACGAGTAATCCAAAAGGAGAGGAATCAAACTTGGAGTAAGTAATTTTTATACAAGGTAATATCGTCTACCCATATGAGGACTTCGATAATAGCAAGGTTTTAACTAATTTGATCTAAATTTTCTCATAGAATTCTGGAATTTAACATTTGATCCACTATTGATAGATACCACAATCCTCTTACTCGAATTCTAAATTTTTCCCCTAGCCACTTTGACAATAGAAAGTATAGATTGGAATATAAGGATCAAAGGCTTTGATGCATTGATTTTATTTTAGCGTAGATAATCCTTTGGTATTCTTCTTATCAATTTATTTCTTAATCATTAAAATTTTCCTAGTGTTTGATTCTAGCGCAAAATCCTTTTGAAGATGATGCATAAAATTTGTCTATTTTAAATGATGCCCCAGTATTTTCAGCTTAATCATTAAAATTTTCCTACTGTTTGATTCTAGCGCAAAATCCATTGAAGATGATGGATAAAATTTGTTTATTTTAAATGATGCCCCAATATTTTCAGCTAAAAAAACATTTTGTTATGAGTGACTTCCTAATCCAAGTAGTGTCCTTATTCAAGCCTCACTTCATCTTCGAGTAAGAGTCTGACTATTCTTATTTGTCTTGATCCTAATAAAAGATCGACAGTTATTACTTTGATTCCATGGCTAATCAACCCTTGTGTAAAGTGATGTGAGATTTTGTCTATTAAAGATAGTCCAATAAAAAGTAAGTCATGTGCACATTTATGGGACCTTACCCCATCGTCTAAGACAAACCAAAACCTGAAAATGATCACGGGGAAGGAGTGAAGTGATAAGAGGCGAGGTAGGGTTTCTAATTTGAATGGGGTATGTAGATGGACTTTTTGGTCGAGCGAACAACTTATAGGTGATTATGTAGATGGATCTCTTTTTTCTTTAAAGTGGATCTATCAGGGGCCAGGCTAGCCGAACACCCGATGATAAGCACCTTTGGGGGTTTGGGCTAGCCTAACCCCTGATAGATCCACTTTGAAGAAAAAAGAGATCTATATATTGAAGTTCGAGCTGAAGGCTTTCACTCGAAACGCCATGCCGTTCATATAATTTTGCTGGTCTAAGAGTAGCTCCCATACTTCGGGAGTCGCCACCACAAAATACGACAATCTAATCAAGAGAGCTAGAAGCTAGGGCCACCCGGAGTATGCTATAGTGTGCCCTACTAGATTGGGGCTCCGTTTTTCAACAGATATGACGTCCCCCTATTAGTGACAGTGTGCATCGGAACTCACTAATAGGAAATGAGAGAAAAATAAAGTAATGCCAACAATTGAGTCAATCCATTATTCATCGACAAACGAAGCTCTCATTCAGTTATTAAACATCACTAGCTTACCCCTATAAGAGTGGGATGAAGTTTGAAAGGAATGGACAGACGTAGGCTTAATAATGAACACAAAATTGAGGGTTTCAAGAGTCTCCAAATGTGAGGATTTATAATTTATATATATATATATATAACTTCCCCTATTACACCACGTGCATCGAGTAATCCATGGGAAGGGGAATCGAACTCCGGTCTGTGGGGAGCAAACCCATGACTAAAGTCATTTGCCCAAACTCATGACGGGTAATCCACGGGAAAGGGAATCAAACTTGTGTCTGTGGGGAGCAAACCCACGACCAAAGTCATTCTCCCGAAATCGTGTCTATGGGGAGCAAACCCACAACCAAAGTTGTTCTCCCAAACACGTGACCGGTAACCCGCGAAGAGGAGAAACAAACTCATGTCTGTGGGGAGCAAACCTAAGACCAAAGCATTCGCCCAAACTCGTGACGGGTTTTGGGAAGTTTTTTGTTTAATTCTATTTTATTTAAAAGATAGGGTGAGACCATTCCCTACAGATGCACACAATCACACGCCAACCACGTGCATCGAAAAATCCACGGGGAGGAAATTGAACTCAGTCGTTAAGCGTCATGAGTCAAGCTTGAAAGGAATGATAGGCGTAGGCTTAATACTGAACATTGAAATTAAAAGGTTAAAATTTTAAGAATATCCAAATGTCGAGATTAAAAACAAAAACTTTTCCTAATACAAGCGTAAAGAATAGGGCAACGAGTCGAGTTAGACCAAGTTAGGGCTGAAGGGCTGACCCGACTCGTCTAACTCGGTACCAAGTCCAGCATGTCTGACCAGATCTGAGTCCAAGTCTGGCCTGGACTAATCCAGACTGAGTCTGGCCCGGTCACAGGTACCGAGTCGAGTCAGCACCAAATCGGGCCGGGTGTAGCGGGTCTTCAAATGTGGGGATTATAAAATTTAAAAAAAAAAAATTTTAAAACTTTCTCAGCTACACAATGTGCATCGAGTAATCCAAGAGGAGGGGAATCGAACTCCTGTTTGTAGGGAGCAAACCCACAACCAAAGTCGTTCACCCAAACTCATAACAGGCGATCCACGGGGAGGGGAATCAAACTCGCGTCTGTGGGGAGCAAACCCACAACCAAAGTTGTTCTCCCCAACTCGTGTCTGTGGGGAGCAAACCCACAACCAAAATTGTTCGCCCCAACTCGTGATAGGTAATCCACGGGGAGGGGAATCACACTCGTGTCTATAGGGAGCAAACCCACGACCAAAGCCTTTCACCCCAACTCGTTATAGGTAATCCACGGGGTGGGGAGCAAACCCACGACTAAAGCCATTCACCCAAACTCGTGACAGGTTTTGGGAAGTTTTTTTAATATATATCCAACAACAGGGTGTCCCTGTCCTCGTCACTTTTGGGAAGTGAAACCTCACATCTTTCGAAGATCTAAGTAAAATGAGAAAAAAGGATTGGGGTAGGCTCATCCTTGAGTATGTATTTGACTATCTTTCTATTGGAGGTGAATGATATTCGGCATTTAGTGAAGTTATGTATTGTGTGCTTAGGGTGTAATTAGTTATATGTGTAAACTGTCAAACCCTACTAAGATCAAGAGTATCCCAAAATAGAAAAGACACTTAGCATGAAGATTAGTTTGCCTCAAACAAAAATATCATTCATAAGTGGTATTTTCAAATAATCTATTTTTTAGAGATCAAGAAGTTAATTTGTACATGGAGTTTCATTTATTGATATAAGGTCATTCCAACAAGTTTGGGGCATTTAGTTTTCACCTACTAGGAAATCGTGCTAAAAAAATTATCTTTAGTTTAGATTCTTCATACTTTTTTTTTAAAAAAAATTAATTTTTATATTTTTACATTTCTTCTTTATTTATGTCCTTCCTATAAATGGTGAATGATATTCAGCATTTAGTGAAGTTGTGTATTATGTGCTTATGGTGTAATTAGTAATACGTGTAAACTGTCCAACCCTACTAAGATCAAGAGTATCCCAAAATAGGAAAGACACTTAGCATGAAGAATAATTTGCCTTGAACAAAAATATCATTCATAAGTGGTATTTTCAAATAATCTATTTTTTAGAGATCAAGAAGTTAATTTGTATATGGAGTTTCATTTATTGATAAAAGGTCATTCCAACAAGTTTAGGGCATTTAGTTTTCACCTACTAGGAAATCCTGCTCAAAAATCATCGTTAGTTTAGATTCTTCATACTTTTTTTTTTCATTTCTTCATTATTTATGTCCTTCCTATTTGTTTTTCATTTTGTATTTTTTGTCTAAGTAAAACCTCAACCAACAAAAGAATTTAGCTATGGCTCATTTCAAATTGCCTTTTTTTTTTCTTTTTGAGAGAGCTTCATTAAAAACCCACAAAATGCGGTGGGGGCACCCTGTGTCTTAAAAAAAAAAAAAAATCCCCCACAAAATGCGCAAAAGAAAACAACCCACCTACTCAATTGAAAAACATACGAGAGATTAGCAGGATTAAGAAGCCCAACCCAAAAAATACATTTAATTTCCCTAACGACCACAACATGCAAAGAACTCTTATTCTGAAAACATCTCCTATATAAAAGCAATCTCCACAAAGCTTTCCCCACTTTTCCCACCCCTCCTAAATGCCAAGACCATAGAAGGTCCACAATAGAATTTGGCTTCACCTAAGTTGTATGTAGAGCATTGAGAAAGTAGTCCCACATCATTCAAGCAAGCATGCAATAAATGAAGAGGTAATTAATTGACTCTGCATCTCCCATACACATTTACATATGTTAGGAAGGGTAAGGGATCTTCTTTGCAAATTATTGATTGTCAGCACCTTCGTTATTCCCACAAGTCAAGTGAACATTGTTGCCCATGGTGGAGCTCTGAATGACCATACAAAAAAGAATAGACGTGGTAATTATCTTCCCCATAGTTTCGTCCCCATTAACAATTAAAGGGCATTATCATTGTACATGTCGTATCACCCATTGGAATTTTTGGTAGACCTCATTAATATATTCATATATATCTTTATACATCCTGTTCATTGAAATTAACCGCCATTTAAAAACAGCCATCACAATGAACTATTAAAAGGCACTATCATTGTATATAACGTATCACCAAAATGGACCTTAATGATATTTATAGCATAGATCACTAAAAGCAACCCCAATCATATGAAGTGTTGGATCACTAAGTATAAGCCAATCATTGTAACAGTTTAAATCAATTGAAATGGCCCAAGCATGTCAAAGGTCTGCATCACCGAAAACCAGCATATCATATGAAGGGTTTGGATCAACCGTGGTAGGTTTTGGATAAACCCTACCATATTAACGATTTAGATCGTTGAATATACGCTAGATAGATGAACAATTAGTCAAGAAAAATAACTACACTCCACACTTAACTATAAAAGATAGAAATATTATATGTCAAGATTGCTCCACTAACAATTTTTGTCCTTACCACATCCAATGAGGGCTATTAATAATCAACAGAATTGATTGGTGAACACAAGCCTCAGCATATATTGGTTCAGATCATTAAAATGGCCTCAATTAGATGAAGGGTTTAGATCACAAAAAATGCCAACTTACAATAGACCCAATCAAATGCTACAATGATTTGAATCACTTGGAATGGCCCAACCATATCAAATATTTGTATGGGTGAAAATGTTCCTAATCAATATTAACCATTGGATCATTGAAAACAAGCCCTACCATATTAATTGGATCACTGAAATAGGCCCTACCTTAATTTTTATAATGATAGCAGGCACCCTCCAACATTAACAATTTGAATCACAAAATGTAGGCCCAATCATTAAGAATGGCTTAGATAATTAAAATGAGTCCAATCATTTCAACAATGGACCATTAAAAATGGACCCAATCATATGATCAATTTGTAGCATTCATAGTGGGTTGGGAAACATTAACTTAGATACTTGAAAATGGTCCACCGTTGATGATTCAAGTAGTGGGTTGGGAAACATTAACTTAGATAATTGAAAATGGTCCACTATCGATGATTCAAGTACCGATCTCTTACATGTGAAAAATCACAATTCAACATCCACAATGGGATGTATCACATCAACCAATTAGATTACTAAAAACAAGCCTTAACATATCAATCATTGGAAACAGACTAATCATAAGAATTGGACCATTAAAACATGCCCTAATATATGAAAGGCTCAAACACTGGACAAGGCCCCAATTATAAGAATTGGACCATTAAAACATGCCCTAATATATGAAAGGCTCAAACAGTGAACAAGGCCCCAATCATATATAGGATCTCTGAGATTTGAATCAATCATTGGCACGGTTGACCCATGCACCAAGTATCACAAACAAGAAATATCGCAACTATAGAATAAGCAGCTCACAAATAGATACTTAAGAACTGGAATACCTAAACAATCTACATTCAATTGCAAAATGTTGACAAATTTCATGACTAGCTTCCTCCTCCCCAAAAGAACTTGGTTGTATGTGGCATCCACCTAGGCTACAAAACATGATCTAATTGATTCAATTGTGGCAAACAAAATACAACATATCAATCGGTTTGGATCTGAAAATGGCCCAATCACATAAACAGTTTGGAATACTAAATAAGGTCCCAACCATACCAACGGTTTCCATCACTAAAAATGTACACAATCATGGTAACGAAACAATCGTATGGATAGTTTGGATCATTGAAAATTGGCACAATCATTTGAACAAGTTTACAAATAGTCAATCATGTGAATGATAAAGATCAACTTAGCAAATTAATCGGTTCGCATCATTAAAAACAACCTCAATCATGTGACTAGTCAGAGATTTGATTGTTGAAAACGTGTATTATTATTGTTGAGGCACAAAATAAGTAAGGAAGTGAAGAAAAAAAAAGATCAAGAAAATCACTTTGAAGATGAAAGAAAACAGCTTCAAGACCACTTTGCGCGGAGTCGCGCAAAGTGAAATAGTTACACAAGACCGCGCAAAGTGAAGAGTTTGCGCGGATTGAACAGAGGAGAGTTTGCGCGAGATTGAGGGTTTGCGCGAGACCGCGCAAAGTATATTGTTTGCGCGTGTCCGCGCAAAGTCTATAATGCTGCGATAAAAATAGTTGGATGATATTTTTGTCCCACATCGACCAGATCTGAGATTTTCATTGGAGAAAATGTCTATAAATACCCCGTTCCTTCTCTAAAAAGGGGTTCGAAGATTTCAGAAGTGAAGCAAAGACGAAAGAGAAGACAGAAGGTGCGGAGTACCGGACTCCCCCGCTTTGCGCGACTGCGCGTAAAGGAGTATTGGACTCCTGAAACTTTGCGCCAGCCCGCGCAAAGCAGCAGAGTGCTTTTATGGTTTGCGCGGACCCGCGCAAAGCATATCGTTTGCGCGGACCCGCGCAAACTTATTACTTGGCAGTTTTTTGACAGCAATGGGCTGAAATGCTGTCGGAATGATTGGAGTCCTCAAAGCTTCAAGTTCTTCTTAATCAAGAGAAAGGAAGAGTCATCGACGAAGAGACGTATTCCTCCTAAGTTTCAGGAGATGACCAAAATAGCACCGAAATGCTGCCGGAATCTTCGTTCTCTTGAAGACTGTTGATTGACTTGTCTATTCCTCCTAAGTCATTGGAGATGATTGAGATCATTGCCGTTATGCTGCCAAAAATTATATTTAGCTATAATAATTGACATTTGTAATGAGTTCTTTGTAAGCTATCTTAGAATCAAGGGATACCAGAGGATGTAAATGAATTCAGAATCAATAAAGTATGACGGTTGTCTTTATAATTATTTCATTGTTATGTTTAAATAAGATTATTCTCCCAAATCAAATACTTTTGTTTCCTTGTCGAAACAAAATGGCGACTCTGCTGGGGACATTATCTTATTTAACATTAACATTGGGAAAGTTGTAAGACTCTCGTCACTATTTTTGGCGTCTATTTGACGCCAAAATGGCGACTCTCAGTGGGAACATCCTCCCCTTCATCTCCAAGATAGTTTACTTAGTCTTTCATGTACTAATTTCAGGAATGTTTTATTATTGAAGGTACCTAAATTCAATCACACAACACTACTAATGGCTAATATTGCGAGAAAAGTGAACTTCCGATTCACCGCTACCGGGTTCGTAATTGAATATGCGCCAAGCCGAATTCCTGAGCATACGAAAGCAAGCACTACAAGCAGGCGTAAAGTGACTCCAGTAACAGCGGGAGTCATTTCCGTTTCACCTCAACCACAAGAGAGTGATGGTGGACTTTGGTCTTGTCCAAAAAGACAAAAGCAAAGACCTTAAAGAGTCGCAAGGCAAAATTGCTGGTACCAAGAACTGAGGGACCAATTACACGGAGTATAGCAAGAAGAAAACCCGAACTCGCTCCTCCGGCGATTTATCCTGAACAAACTGCTACGCAGTTCTCGTCACAAGATTTTCCAGCTTTGGTCGCCCCAAAGACCAAATGGACAGAAGCACAGAAAGGCAAAGCACTGATGATAGGATCCCCGATGCCTATGTCACCTCAAACAAGCTCGCCTACAGCTGTATCACCTCAATCGGTTAAAAGTACGGGAAGTACACAAGAATCAAACAAGACTCCAATTTCTCCCCTCTTTACAAGCCCTGTTACGTCAACATACTCTCGTTTTACTCCAATAACAGCTTCGGTGAACAGTCAAGAGGCCGCGGTATATATGGCAGAGACAGGTCAAGGAAATAGACCAACTACTGAAGAACGTGTTGATCAAATGGCGGAAGCACAAAGAGTGCTAATGGATGAATGCCGGAACCTCAGAGAAGCTCTGGCAACTCTGGCACATAATGTAGCCCAAATAGTGGCTCCGCCCATGATGGGAGCAACAAATGGACAAGAGAACCAACCTGAAGGTTCCCGTCCGCAGGGGATAGGATCCCGAGGGTCCGTTCCGGTGACAAGAGCTATAACCCAAGATGACGTAAGACAAGTCGTCGAAGAAGCAGTTAGAATAGAAAGGGAGCGCGCAAATACCAGTCGTTTCAGATACCGAACACCCTACCCAAGAGAGGTAGAGGATGTTCCATTCCCAGCCAATTTTAAGCATCCAGATTTTCAGAAATTTAATGGGGAAGGATCACCAGAGGAACACCTGATGCATTTCATCACCAGCATGGGGAATTTTTCCACGATACCTCAATATTGCTTACGCTTATTTGGGTCATCGTTGACAAGCAAAGCTTTCAGGTGGTATTCAAATTTAGCACCAGGATCCATACGCACATGGGAAGAAATGCAAGATGCTTTTATGTCAAACTTCTTCTCGTCAGAGCGCGATGTTAGCATCACAGAACTAGCTTCAGTACGACAGCGAGAAGGAGAACCAGTCGAAAAATTCATAGACAGATGGAAGACACTGGGGGCATCATGCAGGCAGTTGCCGGAAGAAAAGGAACAAGTCAAAATGTGTCTGAACTCTATGGAAACAGGAATCGCGTTTGGACTCACCAGCGCTGATATTGGAACCTTCCGTGATTTGGCTACCAAAGCCCATGCATTGGAACTGATGACTCGTAAGATGCCGGCATTTCATCATGAAACTGTCAGAAGAATACCCGGCAGGACAACTGTCAACACCATCGATCGGGATAAAAAGAATCAAGACGCAAAAGGTTCAAGAGATAAAAGGCCAGAAGGAAAAGAAAGCTGGAATCAATCAAGGGATAGATACGGTGGAAAAAAGCTCAGAATGCTCGATTCGCATGAAGGATTTGAGTTTGATAAAGAAGACGTGGTGCCTATGATGCAACAATTGCTAAAGGCAGGTACCTTAGAATTACCAGAACCAAAACGCCCTGAAGATGCGACGAGGACTCGGGAAAGAAACTTTTGCCGTTATCATCGCCTAGTAGGACATCCGACGGAAAATTGTTATACGTTGAAATGCATCATACAGCGAATGATAAACAGAGGTGACATAATAACCAGCGGAAGCAAAGAAAAGAATGCAAGAGCAACAGTAAATGTATTGTCAATACAAGAAAAGACTCAGGGACCGAAAGAGAAGGAAGATCGAAGGTCGATAAGAAATGCAACAATGATTACGTTGCGATCAGGGAAGCAAATAACAAATCCGGTAAAACAAAAAGCAGGAATCATAAGGAAAGAAGTGACTGAAAGACAGAATACTGAGGACAAAAGAAGAAATGGAGATGCAGTGACAAAAGTGGCTTATGATGTAGTCAGCCACTTGAAGGGTATACCGGCTCGATTAAGTATTTACGATGCGCTCAAGTTGTCAGAAGAATTTCGACAGAGTTTGATTCAAGCACTGTCTGATCATGATGTAAGAGAAACTTTACTGGCAGAAATGAAGAATGAAAGGAACAGTGAAAAGATGAATTGTCTACCAGTAATATCTTTCTCTGATGATGATTTAATTGGTGAAAAGGAACATAACAGGCCATTGATGATAGAAGGATACATTTGTGAAAAGAAGATAAAAAGGATTATGATAGATAATGGGTCCGCAGTAAATCTTTTGCCACTCTCAATGATTACTAAGTTGGGTTTTCGTCGTTCAGACTTGCGCCCTAGCGGGATGATGATACAAGGATTCAATCAAGATGGACAACGCGCACTCGGTAAAATTACGGTGACATTAGAAATAGGAGAATTAATCACTACTGTTGTATGTCACGTTATAAATGCTGTGACGACATATAACCTTCTCTTGGGAAGGCCGTGGATACATCAGTACAATATTATACCTTCTACTCTACACCATTGCTTCAAATATTGTAAAGATGGGGTGCAGTGTAAAGTAATGGCTGATGCAAAACCCTATACAGAAGCTGAGTCTTTCTTTGCGGATGCTAGCTATTATAAATGTTTCTCTGAAGAAATGAGAAGTGATGATGGGAAGAGAATCGTAAAAGATGCCAGGATAAATAAAGTTAAAGAAGAAAAGCGAGAATCTTACGGGTCTGCGAGAGGCAAGAAAGAAATTCTATTTTGTACCAAAGCGCCTGAGACAACCGGGACAACCGCCGTTGACACTATTGTCGACGAGAACAGTGAAAGTCTTACTGATCCAATTACACGGTGCCATTACCCAATATCGAAAGATGTAAGCCATTTGCAGCCGCTCCAAGAACATTTCAAGTCAAAGCCAGTGCTAAATATCCTGAACCAATAGAGTTTCACGCTGCACCAGAAGTGAAGGATGAAAATATAAGCAATATATATCATGGAGAGTTAGCATCGCAAAATTTGAGAAAATACAGTGCAGCAAGCAAGAAAATCATGAGAAATATGGGTTTTGATTGTGACAAACCCACCGGCTTGAATCATGGGAAAGGAATTCAGATCCCTCTCGGGGTTAATCAGGAAAAGCGAAGAAAATTCCAAGGATTGGGAGCAGAATCAGCAGTAAATATGGTATCAGCTAACATGACCTCAGCTACACCAGATACTAAGGTAATTGAATATCCTGAAACCGCTCCAAGGCAAATAGAAGACGGGGGGCAACCGACGATAGATGGCCTGCGAGAAATAAATTTGGGAACAACAGAAGAGCCAAGGAACACATTCATCAGCGTTAGCCTTTCAGATCAGGAAGCTGAGAAATATGGTCAACTTCTCAAGGAAAATAAAGACGTTTTCGCCTGGACATATGAAGAAATGCTGGATCTGGAACCTTCCAGTAGCAATGCATCGATTAAATATTTCTAAAGAAAAGAAACCGAGAAAAAAGCTGCACAAAGGCGATTTCACCCGGACCTAATTCCATTAATCGAAAAGAAGTAAATAAGCTAATAAAGGTTGGGTTCATCGAGAGAAGTTAAATATCCCAAATGGATATCAAATATTGTTCGGTGAAAAGAAGAACGGACAGATCGAGTATGTATTGACTTGAGAGATCTGAATGAGGCATGTCCAAAAGACGATTTCCCTCTCCCGATAATAGAATTACTAATCGATAGCACTACTCAATATGCTATCATGTCCTTTATGGACGGATATGCAGGATATAATCAAATCAGGATGGCACCTGAAGATGAAGAGGCGACGGCCTTTTAACGCCGCTTGGAATTTACTGTTATAAAGTTATGCCTTTCGGTCTCAAAAATGCTGGGGCAACATATCAAAGGGCAATGAAAAATATCTTTCAAGATATGATGCATAAACATGTCGAATGCTATGTTGATGACTTGGTAGTCAGATCCGGGGATCATCAAGAGCACCGCGAACATCTAGCATCGGTCTTCCGACGACTCAGAAAGAAGCAATTAAAGATGAATCCGGCTAAATGTGCATTTGGAGTGTCTTCTGGCAAATTCCTCGGCTTTGTGGTACGGCATAGAGGAATCGAAATTGATCCAGAAAAAGTTAAAGCTATTCAAAATATGCCGCCACCAACGACGTTGAAGGAATTAAAAAGCTTACAAGGAAAATTGGCATACATTCGTCGCTTCATTTCGAACCTTGCAGGAAGGTGTCAGCCATTTTCTCGGTTAATGAAGAAAGATACAGAATTTGTATGGGATCAGGCTTGCCAGAATGCTTTCAATTCAATTAAAGAATTATTAAAACAGCCGCCGGTGTTAACAGCTCCAGTAAAAGGTAAGCCACTTATTTTATATACATCTGCCGCTACAAATTCTTTGGGTGCTTTGTTGGCACAATGTAAACGAAGCCGGAAAAGAGGCTCTTTATTATCTAAGCCGAACACTGATGGGGGCAGAATCCAATTATTCTTCGATTGAAAAAGAATGTTTGGCATTGGTATTCGCTGTGCAAAAGTTGAGGCATTATTGTCTATCCCATGATATAACTCTGATCTCGAGAGCAGATCCGATAAAATTCTTGATGACCAGGCCAATGTTATCGGGAAGACTAGCCAAGTGGATGCTATTGTTATCAGAATATACTATTTCGTATAAACCTGCGAAAGCAGTAAAAGGACAAGCTATGGCGGACTTTCTCGTAGCACATCCTATAGCAGAAAATGAAGAAATCAATGATGAATTCCCAGATGAACAGGTTATGTTGGCTGAATCTCAGAATCTTTGGCAGATGTATTTTGATGGTGCTGCTCGAGTATCGGGAGCGGGGGCAGGAGTGATATTCATTACACCTCAGGGCGATTTATTACCATACTCTTTCACATTGGGTATCGCGTGCACAAACAATGAAGCTGAATACAGAGCTCTTATCATCGGAATGGAAATAGCACAGCAAATGGAAGTAAAATCATTGCATATCTTCGGAGATTCTAAATTGATAGTAAATCAATTAACAACAGAATTTGAGGTAAGGAAAGAAGAACTTTTGCCTTATTATCGGAAGGCACAACAGTTGCTTGAACAGTTCTATTATGTGGAAATTAAACACATACCGCGGTCGGAAAATGCAAAAGCAGATGCTTTAGCTTGATTTAGCAGCGGCTTTATCCTGCACAAACCGAAGTCCTCTTCAGGTAACTATAGAAGAAAGAAGATTCCTGCCATCTGCGGAAGTTATTGAAGAAACCGTTGAAATGTTGCCTATATCCTGTTTGGAGATAACAATGGATGATTGGCGGCAGCCTTTTGTTGACTATCTCAAATATAATATCTTGCCAGAAGATAATGCACAAAGACAATGATTAAGCAGTGATCAGGAAAATTTGTCATATATGCAAATAAGTATTATATAGAAAATCTTATAATGGAATCTTTGTTAAGGTGCTTGGACAAGCGAGAAGCAAACCAAATCTTTGCGGGAGGCACATTCAGGTGAATGTGGAGCACATCAAGCTGGCCGGAATTTATGCCATAGAGTGCATCGAATGGGTTATTATTGGCCTACTATGTTTAAAGATGCGATAGAATATGCAAAGCGATGTCATGAATGTCAAATACACGGAGATATAATACATATTCCTCCGGAAGAATTACATCAGTCTGTTGCTTCTTGGCCTTTCTCACTTGGGGACTCGACGTAATTGGTCCCATAAATCCCCTTCATCTAAAGGAAAACAAGATATTTAGCGGCGAATGATTATTTCTCCAAATGGACCGAAGCGAGTCGCCTGCGTAATGTTAAAGAGAAAGACGTGGTCAATTTCATCCGTCATGCTATAATATACCGTCATGGTATTAGAAGAAGATCATCACCGATAATGGCACCCCTTTTAAAAATAGAGGCATGGAAAAGTTATGTCGAAGTTCGGCATCAACATTCTTTTTCAACACCTTATTATCCTCCGGCCAATGGATTAGCGAGGCGTTTAACAAAACAATTGTCAAGATAATGAAGAAAACGGTGGATGGCAATAAGCGCGATTGGGATGAAAAGTTACAAGAAGCGTTATGGGCCTCTGAGAACCACTCATCGTGACATAAGAACAGGCGACACCATATTCATTAATCTATGGTATGGAGGCAATTATCCCAATTGAAATACAAGTGGCATCACTCAGGGTGGCAGTGCACCATCTATAACAGATGATGAAAATGCAAAAATAAGGCTGAAAGAATTAGACTTACTCGATGAGAAACGTCTTGCAGCTCAGCAGCGGTTGCAATCATATCAGGCCAGAACATCAGCTGCATTTGATAAACAGGTTAAATACCGTTCTTTCAAAAAAGGGGATATGGTGTTAATGTTGAAAAGACCTATAATGGTCACTCGCCGGACAGGGGGCAAGTTCGAGCCTAAATGGGACGGTCCATATGTGGTGAAAGAAGTATACTCCAATGGGGCATATAGAATCACAAATCAAGAAGGACAGGGTATCAGTGTACTTGTCAACGCCCGTTTTATCAAAAAATACTATCCCTAAAGATAGAGATGTGGACTTTGACCCAGAATATTATCGGCATAATGATTCTGTATCAAAAGGGGGCAAAGATGAATAAGATCATGTCTATATGCCAACAAAAGAAAAGAAGAAATTCACAAGCATATCAATTATCAAAGCAGCAAATCTGGAAAATATATATATGATCATCATCATCAAATAAGATTGACAAAGTTATATTGCCTTACAAGGCACAAATTCTCAAAGTTATATTGCCTTACAAGACACAAATTCTTGAAGATTCTCTTGAAGAGATTGACAAAGTTATATTGCCTTACAAGGCACAAATTCTCAAAGTTATATTGCCTTACAAGGCACAAATTCTCAAAGTTATATTGCCTTACAAGGCACAAATTCTTGAAGATTCTCTTGAAGATATTATCTAAGCTGAGAATTATATTGCCTTACAAGGCATGGATCTTCTTGAAGATATTTCGGAAATATCTGCTATATTTGCAAATGATGATGATCATATATATATTATTGCCTTACAAGGCATGGATTTTCTTGAAGATATTATCAAAAGCAAGGATATATCAATATCAATCAAAGAGGCAGTATAGCCAAGCCAAAATCCTAAAAGAGCCAAAATTGAGCAAAATCAAAAAGATCAAGCTCGAAAAAAAAAAATGCTCTCAAAGGATCAAGCTCTAAAAGAGCCGGCCAACTATACGTAAGACCCATGAAGATCGCCATTCGGGCAGCGGCGAGGAGTCAGTGGCCCTAAAAAGCCCGCGAAGACCATCGTGCGCACCCATGCGGGTAGCTGACGAAGTCAAGGATTCAAAGCCTAAAAGGCCATAAATCCGCGAAGACTAGTCACCGTAATTCCCATGCCGTCGTATAGCTTCCTGCAGCGGCAGCCGCCACGGGAACGGATGAAAATGCCCTCCTGTGAATGGGCTCGACCTTGCAGACGAAGAAAACGGGGGCGCGAGGCGAGCTTTATGCCAACCGTGCGTAAGACCCTCCAGGTCTAGGGTTTGATTTCGGTAGTAACTCGTGAGGAAGGGCTTAAACCTACTCATTGATGGGTGGCGACCCTAGATTTGGTGCCCAAAGGTAGCCTTGCGAGCCCCTGCGACCTCTAGAGAGTTACCGTGGCCAACCCCCCGCGTAAATCCAACAGTTCACCGTCCGGTAGCGTCAATGGGCCCCTCGATGGACCGTGACCGTGAGCTCAAGCAAGCGTGAGAAGCCCAAAAGCGAACTCAGAGAGTTACTGAGTGGCCATCACATAAGACCCATAAATGCTCCACTACTCATGAGCTTAAACTGTGTGTGTGCGCACGCTCCACTACTCATGAGCATAAACTGCGTGTGGCTAATTGAATTGAAACTTAGTACCGCCAATTTAAATACTCACCTAGAAAATCCCGTACTAACAAAGCATAAAAGGTTTAGAAATTGTAAAAAATGTGTAATGAAAATTATTATATAAAGAATAAATATAACTTGATAATATTAATAAAAAAATAATAATAAATAAATAAATAAAAATAATAATAAAAAAATATATAAATATAATAAAATTATCATATAAATATAATGTGATAATATTAGTATAAGTATCATCAATATGCAAGATAGAAAATACCATCATAAAACATCCCAAAATACCATCATAAAACATCCCAAAATATTATCATGAAATATATGATAAATTACATCCAAGAAAACACGAAAGCAAATATCACATGTTTAAAATTACATGATTCAAAGATCCTCTGTAATTCCCATTGCTTCTGAATATCTGAGCAAATCTTCTTTCAATTGCGCCTGAGCTGCATCATGTCTAGATTTTTCTTCAAAAATAAGTCTCGCATGATCAGGAACGCCAGCAAGCTTATTCTCCAAAGAAGCAATCATTTCTTTACCTTGAAGTTGTGCGGATTTTTCAACGTCAATAGATTGAGCATTCACCCGTATCTTCTCTTCAACATCCTGAATGATTAAAACCTGTTCATGATTCTTCCTCTCCAGCTGCAAGATTTCTTCCTTTAAAATTGCAATGCGGTCTTGAATAGTCTTGCTTTCATCAACATGAATCTTTAATTTATCCTGAAGAATTATATGCTCTTGTTCAAGTTTGGAAATTGATGAAGCTGTCAGAAGAGCTTGTTCTTGTGATGAAGCCAACTGCCTTCTACACTCTAAAATCTCAGGAGCAATTGTAATATTCTCCACTGACGCCAAAGAAATTACGGAATCACGAAATTTGAAGAGTGAATCCCGAAAGGAGATATGTTGATTCTGGCCATCTTAGCAGAGCTTTCCAAAATTTCTATAGCAACATCCAAATCCGACCACTGATCAGGATTTCTGAAGATATGGATTATTGCTAACAGAGAATGTTTCACCATAAGCATTTTGTGAGCAGGAATCTTTGCAAAGGATGATAGTTCCGAAGTAGTGGTTACAGAATCAGAACTAGCCGCACCGCTGCAGGGATAAGTTCCTATAGTAAAAGAAGAAGAATATTCAATATATTATTATGAAATATATATAGTCTTGAATGAAGATAAGCAGCGCATATATATATATATATATATATATATATATATATATATATATATATATATACCTGTCACTGGAATACGACTAACAGAAGGAGAAGCTCTTGGAGCTACGGAAGGACCAAGTCCTACCATATCAGCGAAAGATGGTGCTCTAGCTTCCGTACTAGAATCTCTGGTAGCCGGAGTTGGCAAATCAGTAGTTTCTGTAGAAAATATGATTTCACGAGCCACTACTCTCTGTACTACCAACGGAACTACAGATGCTCTTGGTGAAGATACCACAAGAGGGCTCGCTGAAGAGATAGCACCTACTTCTGCAACTTGGGCACCTAAAAAAGGGAGATGCAATGATTTTAGATAAATAATAGTTGTTAAAATATAAATCAAAATATTTATATGAAAATTTTCCTTTACCTGGTGAATACCCATATTCTCCATAATCTAAAGGCTCCTCTTCATCTTCCTCAGCTGCAGGAGATTTAGCAGGGATATTAATGCTAGAAGGAGTCTTAGCAGTTGCAGGGGAAGATGCTATCTCAACTTCTTTCGCAGCTGTTTCCTCTTCTTCGCCAATATCAACTTCACCTTCTTCAAAGTCATCATCTTTATCTTCGCCATTATCACTATCTCCGCTATCTTCATCCTGCGAAGATTCAGTTGTACTTGATGATGAAGTTGAACTTTCATCTCCCAAAATTTCTTCGTCAACTTCTTCAACGATAACTTGCTTCCCTTTATAAGAGACGGGTTGACTGCTCTCTAGTGCAAGCTCTTGGACTATAGGAGAAGCAGAGGCTGGACGAGTTCCTTCTGGAGGGATAGGGGATGATGATTGTAAACGCGTTCTTGATCTAGTCATCGGAGAAGATGGACTAGGACCAAGGGGCTGTGGAGGAGATGTGGAAGTACCAATAGCCGGTCCTTCTTGAACCACTGCAGTCTCTTCAGGAATGGGAGAAGATATACCTTCAGCATTATCTGAAGCCTGGTTTGAAGAATCCCGACGAGATTTCTCAAATTCTCTCAAAACTCCGTGGGCAAACCAACCATCCAAAGTGTTGATGGGCTTGATTTCACGGATGGGATCTTCTAATGATATCTTTCTGCAAATCTCTCCTGGATGAGATGCATGGCTCTTCTCCGGAATATAGCCAATTCCGCTCTCTAAATTTCTGCCCTTCAGCCTGGGTGGATGAAGAAAGATAGAAGAGTCTACTGGCAGGCATTTATTGACCAGGTATGATTGATGATCCCACCATCGCATCCAGCTATATGATGTACGGACTATGCGATCACAGCCTGGAATTATGAAGGAGGAGCCGACACAGCTATTCAGCAATTGTTTCCATATCATGGCCCAGTTAAGAGGACCAGTTCCATAACAGCGCATTTTTCTGGTAACCAACCCGCAGTCTTGGGGCACAGTTTGATCATAACCAAATTGACGAGCAAAACGACTGGGGTAGTAAGGTTCTCTCCAGAATTCTGTCCCTTCCCGCAGAGGTAAACTGCATGAACGAATAGAAAAGAAGAAAGCTCTCTCTGCTGCAGTAAGAGTTTCGTCGTCCACCATGTCTGTGTCTGCAGGATAGCGATAAAGGCGGAATTGAAAGAAGTTTATCTGATCATCATCCCGAATCTTATTTGCAACCCACTCATATGCTCTTCTAGCCATTGCTCTTTGTTGAAAGAACCAGAGTGGAAGATGAGAAGGATGAGAATATGCTTGCTCTGAAACCTCAAAAGTCCAAGGGAAGTAGACTCCAAGCCATCCTGTAAAATAATGCCAAGAAGTATGCGCCGATGAAGTTCCAAGAATTGGGTCTTTTATATGAGTAGCTATTTCTCCAAGGGCCCGGTAGATAGAACATAATACTGGAGGAGCAAGGGAGTATTTATGTCCCTCCGCTAAAGCGCCAGCTACAACAAAGACAGTGGGGCGAACAGCATCTGCCCACTTGGAGCTGGGCAATACGACCAAGCTTAGCCAGTAAGCCAAGAATGCTGCAAGTTCTCCGAAAGGGCTGTATTCTGGCTTTCCTCTTATTGCATCTCGAAGATTAGTTAATTCTTTCGAGTGGCAGTCACGAAACCTTCAAAGAAAAATTAAAGAGGTTAATATGTGGAAACGGCCAAGTAGCAAAAATATGAAGATAAAGATCAATTATCAGATTGATAAATACCTGAGACCCCTAGAAAAATGGGCCAGCCATTGAAGAGGGGGAATTTTGTGGGAGTTGGGAAATTTTCCCATCTCTTTGAACAGCTCTATGGTAGTTTCGGAGATGGAAGGTTTACGGTCTGGAGAAGATACGAAGGCCAATTCTCTGTTTGTCGGAATAAACTCATCATAGAATTTGCCTGTTATTGTGAGACCAGCTATACGATGAAGGTCCCATAGAGATATGCTCATTTCGCCATAAGGAAGATGGAAGGAGTTGGTTGTGGGCGACCAGTATTCAAGGAAGCCTTTTAGAACATTGGGCTCCCGATAGAAGTATTTTGAGGTTACTTCTATTGCATCATAAAGGCCTACCTTTGCAAGAGTGCTCGTATGCTTCAGTAAGATAGCTTCAGCCCATTCAGAATAGTAGCGACGAGCAGTTAACAAGCCCCTAATACGAAATTCTGTCTGACCCCAGAGTTGCTCTCGATCTCTGAAACGCTGTCTCACTGTCTCATAAAAATGAGAAGGAAAGAGATCATGAGGACTGTGGAAGGGAGTCAAGAAGATCATGGGACGAGCTTCTCCTACGTTCTGTCGCGGCTTCTGAGCTTGAATAGTGCCTTCTAAGATTCGGGGCTCTCTTGAGGCCCATGATTCGGTATACATAAGTCTTTCGCCATGAGCATAATCTCTGGATTCACAGTCTAGCATAGACTGATGGCGGTATACCTTGATGGGAATGATTGTCATGCCCTCTGCATGAGGGTTGTCAAACTTCATGACTCCTTCAACGACTCGCACTGAGTCCCACGAGTTCTGAAGCCGCTTTTTCTTATGTTCTTTGATTTTCTCTGCGAACTCTTTCGCCTTATTGCGGCGAGTTTTCTTCAAGTGAGAAGCGGGTGGAGTATCTTCGCGAAGAGGGGGTCTCTCACTGTCGGTACGAATGTGGGCTGTGGTCTTGAGCCATTCATCCCAGTCATATTCCCTTCCATGTTTTGGCGGGCATTTAATATCTCCCAAAGATATAGATCTGTGAATAGGAGAGGGTAAAGATTTGATACGGTCAGAAAAGTCAAAAGTAGGGAGGACTGGTTCTTTGAAATAAGCTGGATTTCTAGAAGTTGTTTTTGTTCTTTTAGCAGGTGGTTGGTCAGAAGGAGACACAAGACGAGCAGTCTGTTTGATACGAGCCATAATGAAAGAAAGAGGAAAGAAGATAAGTCAAAGAGCAAGAAATGAAGAAAGAAGAAATATGTCTAAGTGTTGAAAATTTTCTAAGTACAGGGTACTTTGCGCGAGGTCGCGCAAAGTCTATGGTTTGCGCGAGAAAATTCCAAGTTCAGAGGACGTCGCGCAAAGCAAAACGGTTTGCGCGGGGTCGCGCAAAGTGGAAGCTTTGCGCGGAATAAAATCGCCAGAGCAAGAGTTACAGCAGAGCAGTTCGTGAAAATGACCAAGTCGTTGGACTATTTATAGGCTTTATGACCGAGTATGGTACTCGACTGGAGCTTTGCGCGGGGTCGCGCAAACCCTGAAGCAAAAAGAATGGTTTGATCCTTTTCTTTGATTTCCTGAAACAAACAAAGAACGGATCAAGGGGGCATCTGTTGAGGCACAAAATAAGCAAGGAAGTGAAGAAGAAAAAGATCAAGAAATCACTTTGAAGATGAAAGAAAACAGCTTCAAGACCACTTTGCGCGGAGTCGCGCAAAGTGAAATAGTTACACAAGACCGCGCAAAGTGAAGAGTTTGCGCGGATTGAACAGAGGAGAGTTTGCGCGAGATTGAGGTTTGCGCGAGACCGCGCAAAGTATATTGTTTGCGCGTGTCCGCGCAAAGTCTATAATGCTGCGATAAAAATAGTTGGATGATATTTTTTGTCCCACATCGACCAGATCTGAGATTTTCATTGGAGAAAATGTCTATAAATACCCCGTTCCTTCTCTAAAAAGGGGTTCGAAGATTTCAGAAGTGAAGCAAAGACGAAAGAGAAGACAGAAGGTGCGGAGTACCGGACTCCCCCGCTTTGCGCGACTGCGCGTAAAGGAGTATTGGACTCCTGAAACTTTGCGCCAGCCCGCGCAAAGCAGCAGAGTGCTTTTATGGTTTGCGCGGACCCGCGCAAAGCATATCGTTTGCGCGGACCCGCGCAAACTTATTACTTGGCAGTTTTTTGACAGCAATGGGCTGAAATGCTGTCGGAATGATTGGAGTCCTCAAAGCTTCAAGTTCTTCTTAATCAAGAGAAAGGAAGAGTCATCGACGAAGAGACGTATTCCTCCTAAGTTTCAGGAGATGATCAAAATAGTACCGAAATGCTGCCGGAATCTTCGTTCTCTTGAAGACTGTTGATTGACTTGTCTATTCCTCCTAAGTCATTGGAGATGATTGAGATCATTGCCGTTATGCTGCCGAAAATTATATTTAGCTATAATAATTGACATTTGTAATGAGTTCTTTGTAAGCTATCTTAGAATCAAGGGATACCAGAGGATGTAAATGAATTCAGAATCAATAAAGTATGACGGTTGTCTTTATAATTATTTCATTGTTATGTTTAAATAAGATTATTCTCCCAAATCAAATACTTTTGTTTCCTTGTCGAAACAATTATATCACTTGATTAAGATCACTAGAAACGACCTAAATCATAGGAATCACTAGAAACAACCTAAATCATACGAAGAGTTTGGATAAACTGAAAATGGGCCCAATCGTATTAAGGATTTGGATCACTACAAACCAACCACATGAATGGATTAGATCAATTGAAATGATCCATGCATATTAAATTACAAGTTCGAGATAATGAAAACTAGCCACATCGTATAAATGGTTTAGATCACCCAACACACTACCATAATAATGATTTGTATCATCGAACATAAGCCCAAGGGACACCAAATCACCTTAGCTAATTGGATAATTTAATCTAGTGTACCATAAAAAATTAACTTACAATCTACAACTACAACTAATAAATTGAATGTAACATTATCATAGAAACTATTCCCCTTCATAGAAATGAAAAGCTATTCACATAATTCTAATAGTGTATCTTTAAAGTAATCTACTAAAACTACCAAACCAATGAAATAAGCAGAGGCAAACAAACATGATGGACAAGTGTGTGTGTGTGTGTGTGTGTGTGTGTGTGTGTGTGTGTGTGTGTGTGTGTAAATATTATGTACATATGTTGAATCCTCACAAATGGTAACTACATGGTATTATAACTAAAAGGGAAGAATAGAGTCTCCACATATCAACCCCCAATAAAATCAAATAAGATCCCTAAAATTCAAAACAATAATTTCATGATCAATTAATAACAAGAAAAGTGTTACGAAAAATCTCACTCATAGAAGAATTAAAACCCTAATGAATACGATGGAAACCAACAAGCTTCATCGTTCTCTTAATAAATCTAACAAAACGCTTGAATGCAAAGAAGCTGGAAAAAAAATTTAAAATTTAGAAATTTAAAATTTTAAAATGGTGTGATTAAAACAATAGATAAACCACGAGACAAAAGAATGCCTAATTAAGTTCTTTTGGAGATATATTAAGCATAAAAGAACAATTGTCATAAACCGGTGAGGTGCCTATCAAAACTAGATGAAAAAGAAACAAATTTCATTAGGAACATGCTAAGAAAAAGGATTCATTAAGAAACAAAGTGCATTTTGTCCTCTGCTCTAATTATAAACATATCACTATAACTTAAAAATATAGAAAATATGGCAAGCTAGTTCCCTCATGTTGGAAATTGCTAACTTCGAGCTTACAAAGTTACATTAGAGAAAAAGTTGCATTCCTTCCTAAACACTAATAAACACATCACTTAACCCAAAAAATATTAATAGTTTAGCAAGCTAGTTCCCCCAGGTTGCAGAATTGCTAAGTTGACTCAAACCTTGCAAAAATCATCCGACATGCTAAAAAAAAAAATGGCCCATGTCAAAGGTTTAGATCAATAGAAATGGGCCAAATCATATCAATTTGTATCATTGTAAAAAGAAACTTGACTGTTTGAATTGTGGATAGAACGGAAGAGGGTTATATTAAAATTAACGATGTGGATCACTAAGAACCAACCTCAAATATTATGAATAGATGGATCAGCTTAACATATCCATTGGGATGGGTCATGGAAAGAGGCTTCAATCATATGATGAGTTTAGATCACAAAGAGCACCACGAATCATATGATGTATTTGGATCACCGAATGTGCCGAATCGTATAAGAAGTTCAAATTTACTGAAATGGTCACAGTACGTCAAAGGTTTAGATCACTAGAAATGGGCCAAATCAAATGAATTTGGATCCTTATAAAAAGAAACCTGACTGGTTGAATTGTGTATAGAACTGAAGAGGGTCCAAGAAAATTAACGATGTGGATAACTTAAAACCAACCTCGAATATTAAAAATAGATGGATAAACCTAACGTATAAATTGGGGTGGGTAATGGAAAGAGGCTTCAATCATATGATGAGTTTAGATGACTAACAACAGCACGAATCATGAGATGCATTTGTATCGTTGAATGGGTTGAATCATATAAGAAGTTTAAATCCGTGGGAATGGCATGAGCACGACAAAGGTTTTAACCCATAGAAATGGCCCAAGCATGTTAAATGATTGGATCACTAGAAATTGGCCAAATCTTAAGAACAATTTAGATCATTTGTAAAGCTTAAGAGGGTCCTACAAAATTTAGGGCATGGATCAACTTAGCATATCTATTGCCATAGATCACGAAAAACAACTTCAATCATATGAAGAGTTTGGAACATGAACAGCAGCTTCAATCGTATGATGAGTTCGTATCACCGAATGATCTTAATAATATGAACAATTTGGATCCACTGAATGACCCAAGTATGTCAATGTTTTTTATCCATCGAAATGAACCATGTCAAAGGTTTAGATCAATAGAAATGGGTCAAATCATATCAATTTGTATCGTTGTAAAAAGAAACTTGACTGTTTGAATTGTGGATAGAACGGAAGAGGGTCATATTAAAATTAACGATGTGGATCACTAAGAACCAACCTCAAATATTATGAATAGATGGATCAGCTTAACATATCCATTGGGATGGGTCATGGAAAGAGGCTTCAATCATATGATGAGTTTAGATCACAAACAGCACCATGAATCATATGATGTATTTGGATCGTTGAATGTGCCGAATCGTATAAGAAGTTCAAATCTGTTGAAATGGACAAAGCACGTTAAAGGTTTTGATCCATTGAAATGGCCCAAGCATATCAAAGGTTTGGATCACTAGAAATGGGTTTGATCCATTGAAATGGCCCAAGCATGTCAAAGGTTTGGATCACTAGAAATGGGTCAAATCATATGAACAGTTTGAATCATTTGTAAAGCTGAAGACGGTCCTACAAAATTTAGGGCAAGGATCAACTTAGCATATCCATTGCCATGGATCATGAATAGCAACTTCAATCATATGATGAGTTTGGATCATGAAAAGTAGCTTCAACCGTAAGATGAGTTTGGATCGCCAAATGAGTCGAATCATATGAACAATTTGGATCCAGTAGATGGCCCAAGCATGTTAATGTTTTTTATCCATCGAAATGGCCCATGTCAAAGGTTTGGATCACTAGAAATGGGCCAAATCATATGAATTTGGATCCTTGTAAAAAGAAACCTGACATTTTAAATTATGTATAGAATTGAAGATGGTCTTATAAAATTAACGATGTGGATCACTGAGAACCAGCCTCAAATATTATGAATAGATGGATAACCTTAACATATCAATTGGGATGGGTCATGGAAAAAGGCTTCAATCATATGATGACTTTAGATCATTAACAACAACACGAATCATATGATGTATTTGGATCGTTGAATGTGTCGAATCGTATAAGAAGTTCAAATCCATTGAAATGGTCAAAGCACGTCAAAGGTTTTGATCCATTGAAATAGCCCAAGCATGTCAAATGTTTAGATCACTAGAAATGGGCCAAATCATATGAACAGTTTGAATCATTTACAAAGATGAAGATGGTCCTGCAAAATTTAGGGCATAGATTAACTAAGCGTATCTATTGCCATGGATCATGAATAACAACTTCAATCATATGATAAGTTTGGATCATGAAAAGCAGCTTCAATCGTATGATGAGTTTGGATCGCCAAATGAGTCGAATTATATGAACAATTTGGATCTAGTAGATGGCCCAAGCATGTCAATGTTTTTTATCCATCGAAATGGCCCAAGCATGTCAAAGGTTTGGATCACTAGAAATGGGCCAAATCGTATGAACAGTTTGAATCATTTGTAAAGCTGAAGAAGATAGTCCTTCAAAATTTAGGGCATGGATCAACTTAGCATATCCATTGCCATAGATCCTGAAAAGCGGCTTCAATCATATGATGAGTTTGGATCATGAAAAGCAGCTTCAATCATATAATGAGCTTGGATGATGAAAAGTAGATTCAATCGTACGATGAGTTTGGATCGCCAAATGAGCCGAATCATATGAAGAATTTGGATCCAAAAATGGCCCAAGCATGTTAATGTTTTTATCCATTAAAATGGCTCATGTCAAAGGTTTGGATCAGTAGAAATGGGCCAAATCATATCAATTTGGATCCTTATAAAAAGAAACCTGGTTGTTTGAATTGTGTCTAGTACTAAAGAAGGTCCTACAAAATTAACGATGTGGATCACTGAAAACCAATCTCAAATATTATGAATATATGGATCACTTAACATATCCATTGGGATGGGTCATGGAAAGAGGCTTCAGTCATATGATGAGTTAAGATCAATAACAGCAACACGAACCAAATGATGTATTTAGATCGCTAAACTGATATGGCCAAAGCACGTTAAAGGTTTTGATCCATTGAAATGGCCCAAGCATGTCAATGGTTTGGATAACTAGAAATGGGATCATTTGTAGAATGATGAGGGTCCTACAAAATTAACGATATGGATCAGCTTAGCATATCCATTGCCATGGTCATGAAAAGCAGCTTCAATCATATGATGAGTTTGGATCATGAAAAGCAACTTCAATCGTATGATGAGTTTAGATCGCCGAATAAGCCAAACCATATAAGCAATTTGAATCCTCTAAATAGCCCAAGCATATCAATATTTTTTATCCATCAAAATGGCCCATGTCAAAGGTTTGGATCACTAGAAATAGTCCAAATCATATCAACTGCAATGGAGGCGCTCATAACTTCCTCATTTGATGTTGGATTGGGTCGATTTTTTGTCATCTGAAAGATACTTTAGTACTCTTTCATTCTTGAATACAATCGTCGTATTCCAGGACCATTTGGGCATCCGTAAGTGGGATTGCAGTCATCACTACTGAATTTCTCATACATCTCCTTATCTAACAGTAACCTTCTTAACTCTCTCTTCAGTGGTCGAATTTAGACTATTTTGAGCTCATTGGAATGGTAACTTGACAAGCTTCTAAATGAGACCAGAATTGGGTAAATTCGAGATTGTTCAATATCCTAAAAGAAAGTTGAAACTCTTCGATCCTCAATTTGCAATTTTAAATGTTAATCTTTCCAAATCGCGTTATCCAACGGAGGCGCTCATAACTCCCTCGTTTGACGTCGGATTGGGTCAATTTTTTATCATCTGAAAGGTACTTTAATGCTGTTTCATTCCTGACTTGAATCATCATATTTCAAGACCATTTGGGCATGCATAAGTGGGATCACAGTCGTTGGTATAGACATTCCCCTTCATCTCCTTGTCCAACAGTAACGTTCATAACTCTCTCTTCTACGGTCGAATTTAAAAGATTTTGAGCTCATTGGAATGGTAACTTGACAAGCTTTTAAATGAGACTAGAATTGGGTAATTTCGAGACTGTTCGATATCCCAAAAGCACGTTGGAACTCTTCTATCGTCATTTTGGAATTTCGATTGTTAATCTTTCCAAATCGCTCGATCCAACGGAAGCGCTCATAACTCCCTCGTTTGACGTCGGATTGGGTCGATTTTTGGTCATCTGAAAGGTACTTTAATTCCTGACTTGAATCATCATATTCCAAGACCATTTGAGCATGCATAAGTGGGATCGCAGTCGTCGGTACTGACTTTCTCCTTCATCTCCTTGTCCAACAGTAACGTTCATAACTATCTCTTCTGTGGTTGAATTTAGAAGATTTTGAGCTCATTGGAATGATAACTTGACAAGCTTCTATGTAAGACTAGAATTGGGTAATTTCAATACCGTTCAATATCCCAAAAGCACGTTGGAACTCTTCGATAGTCATTTTGCAATTTCGATTCTTAATCTTTCCAAATCGGGCGATCCTACAGAGGCGCTCATAACAACGTTGTTTGATGTCGAATTGAGTCAATTTTTTAACAACTGAAAGGTACTTTAGCGCACTTTCATTCCTGGCTGCAATCATCTTATTCCGAGACCATTTGGGCATCCGTAAGAGGGATCACAATCGTTGCTACTGAATTTCTCCTTCATCTCCTTGTCCAACAGTAACCTTCATAACTCACTCTTCAGTGGTTGAGTTTAGACTATTTTGAGCTCATTGTAATGGTAACTTGACAAGCTTCTAAATGAGACCAGAATTGGGTAATTTCAAGACCGTTCGATATCCTAAAAGCACATGGGAACTCTTCAATCTTCATTTTGCAATTTCGATTGTTAATATTTCCAAAACGCATTACCCAACGGAGGCGCTCATAACTCCCTTGTTTGATGTCTGATTGTGTTGATTTTTAGTCATCTGAACGGTACTTTAGCACACTTTCATTCCTGACCGCTATCGTCGTATTCCGAGACCATTTAGACATCGTAAGTGGGATCGCAGTCGTCGCTACTGAATTTCTCCTTCATCTCCTTGTCCAACAATAACCTTCATAACTCTCTCTTCAGTGGTCGAATTTAGACGATTTTGAGCTCATTGGAATGGTAACTTGAGAAGCTTCTAAATGAGACCAGAATTGGGTAATTTCAAGACTGTTCGATATCCCAAAAGCATGTTGGAACTCTTCAATTGTCATTTTGTAATTTCGATTGTTAATCTTTCTAAAATGCGTGATTCAATAGAGGCGCTCATAACTCCCGCATTTCATATCGGATTGGGTCAATTTTTGGTCATCTAAAAGGTACTTTAGCGCACTTTCATTCCTCATTGTAATCGTCGTATTCTGAGACCATTTGGGCATCCATAAGTGCGATCGGAGTCATTGCTACTGAATTTCTCCTTCATCTCCTTGTCCAACGGTAACCTTTAAAACTCTCTCTTCAGTGGTCGAATTAAGACGATTTTGAGCTCATTGGAATGGTAACTTGACAAGCGTCTAAATGAGGCCAGAATTGGGAAATTTTGAGACCGTTCGATATCCCAAAAGCACGTTGGAACTCCTCGATCATCATTTTGTAATTTTGATTGTTAATCTTTCTAAAATGCGTGATCCAATGGAGGCTCCCATAACTCCCTCATTTGATATTGGATTGGGTCGATTTTTGGTCATCAGAATGGTACTTTAGCGCACTTTCATTCCAAACTAAATCGTCGTATTCCAACACCATTTGGGCATCCGTAAGTGGGATTGCAGTCGTCGCTGCTGAATTTCTCCTTCATCTCCTTGTCCAACAGTAACCTTCATAACTCTCTCTTTAGTGGTCAAATTTAGAGTATTTTGA
The DNA here is from genome assembly GCA_030180095.1 of Magnolia changhungtana. Classification (NCBI taxonomy): domain Eukaryota; kingdom Viridiplantae; phylum Streptophyta; class Magnoliopsida; order Magnoliales; family Magnoliaceae; genus Magnolia; species Magnolia changhungtana. The sequence goes on from JASAUF010000172.1 coordinate 1,016,571, forward strand.
GCTCATTGGAATGGTAACATGACAAGCTTCTAAATGAGACTAGAATTGGGTAATTTCGAGACCATTCGATATGTCAAAAGCATGTTGGAACTCTTCGATCGCCATTTTGCAATTTGGATTGTTAATCTTTCCAAAATGCGCGATCCAACAGAGACGCTCATAACTCCCTCGTTTGATGTCGGATTGGGTCAATTTTTGGTCATATGAAAGGTACTTTAGCGCGCTTTCATTCCTGATTGCAATCGTCGTATTCCGAGACCATTTGGGCATCAGTAAGTGAGATCGCAATCGTCGATACTGACTTTCTCCTTCATCTCCTTGTCCAACAGTAACATTCATAACTCTCTCTTCTGTGGTTGAATTTAGAAGATTTTGAGCTCATTGGAATGCTAACTTGACAAGCTTCTAAATAAGACCAGAATTGGGTAATTTTGAGACCGTTTAATATCCCAAAAGCACTTTAGAACTCTTCAATTGTCATTTTGCAATTTCAATTCTTAATCTTTCTAAATTGCGCGATCCAATGGAGGCGCTCATAACAACGTCGTTTGGTGTCGGATTGGGTCAATTTTTGGACATCTAAAAGGTACTTTAGCGCACTTTCATTCCTGACTGCAATCATCATCTTTCGAGACCATTTGGGCATCCGTAAGTGGGATTGTAGTCGTCGCTACTGAATTTCTCCTTCATCTCCTTGTCCAACAGTAACCTTCGTAACTCTCTCTTTAGTGGTCGAATTTAGACTATTTTGAGATCATTTGATTGGTAACTTGACAAGCTTTTAAATGAGACCAGAATTGGGTAATTTCGAGACCGTTCGATATCCCAAAAGCACGTTAGAACTCTTCGATCGTCATTTTGCAATTTGGATTGTTAATTATTCCAAATCACGCAATCAAATGTGGGACAAAATCACTTGGAATTCTTACTGAGCAGCCGCTATACGCTTTGTGGGGACCCGCGCAAACAATATACTTTGCAGGTACTCGCGCAATCGATATACTTTGCGGAGACCCGCGCAAATTGCCCTTTGAGCCACTCCATCATTTCTTTCTTCTATCTCTTTTCCTCAATGTTTTGATCTACCTTTGCTTCAATTCTCCTCTTATTTTTATGCCTTAACAGATGCCCCCTTGATCCTTTCTTTGTTTTCCACAAAACCAAAGAAAAGGATAAATTAAAATCCATTCTTCAGGGTTTGCGCGGTCCCGCGTAATAAAAACCCACGTACCGTACTCAGGCACTAATCCTATAAATAGTCCAAGTCCTCATTTGGTCAGTTCTCTCGTGCGCCTGTCGAAACTTCGCCCCTGCGATTTTCCCCGCGCAATCAATATCGTTTGCGCGGTACCGCGCAACAACTTTGTTGTTCGCGTAAAATTTTCCTGAAGTCCCTTACGCTCTGCGCAACCTTTATGCTTTGCGTGGACCCGTGCAAAGTGTCCCGCACTTAGCCGTTTTTCTCTAATCACTTGAACTTTTCAACTACTTAGCCATCTGTACTTAGCCATTCTTCTTCTGCCACTTGATCTTTTCCGATCACTCAGTCTTTTCTAACTTTCTTTCGTATCTCTTCTCCTTTGATTTTCTTCAAAAACCTTGACTTTGTATTTCATCATGGCTAAACGAACCTTTCACCTCATAAATTCCCCTACTGCCCAACCTTCTCATCCTAATTTGCCCGATACATCTTCTTACCATCCTTCTCCTTCTTCCGATCAGCCATCTGTCAAACGAACAAAAACCACCACCAGCACTCCTGCCTACTTCAAAGAACCCATACTTCCAACCTTCGATTTCTCTGGCCGTATTAAATCTCTACCATCTCTCATTCACCGTTTGGAACATGAACAACAGCTTCAATCGTATGATGAGTTTGTATCACCGAATGATCTGAATAATATGAACAATTTGGATCCACTGAATGACCCAAGTATGTCAATGTTTTTTATCCATCGAAATGAACCATGTCAAAGGTTTAGATCAATAGAAATGGGTCAAATCATATCAATTTGTATCGTTTTAAAAAGAAACTTGACTGTTTGAATTGTGGATAGAACGGAAGAGGGTCATATTAAAATTAACGATGTGGATCACTAAGAACCAACCTCAAATATTATGATGTATTTGGATCGCTGAATGTGCCAAATCGTATAAGAAGTTCAAATCCATTGAAATGGACAAAGCACGTTAAAGGTTTTGATCCATTAAAATGGCCCAAGCATGTCAAAGGTTTGGATCACTAGAAATGGGTCAAATCATATGAACAGTTTGAATCATTTGTAAAGCTGCAGACGGTCCTACAAAATTTAGGGCAGGGATCAACTTAGCATATCCATTGCCATGGATCATGAATAGCAACTTCAATCATATGATGAGTTTGGATAATGAAAAGTAGCTTCAACCGTAAGATGAGTTTGGATCACCAAATGAGTCGAATCATATGAACAATTTGGATCCAGTAGATGGCCCAAGCATGTTAATGTTTTTTTATCCATCGAAATGGCCCATGTCAAAGGTTTGGATCACTAGAAATGGGCCAAATCATATATGAATTTGGATCCTTGTAAAAAGAAACCTGACATTTTAAATTATGTATAAAATTGAAGATGGTCTTATAAAATTAACGATGTGGATCACTGAGAACCAGCCTCAAATATTATGAATAGATGGATAACCTTAACATATCAATTGGGATGGGTTATGGAAAAAGGCTTCAATCATATGATGACTTTAGATCATTAACAACAACACGAATCATATGATGTATTTGGATCATTGAATGTGTCGAATCGTATAAGAAGTTCAAATCCGTTGAAATGGTCAAAGCACGTCAAAGGTTTTGATCCATTGAAATGGCCCAAGCATGTCAAATGTTTAGATCATTAGAAATGGGCCAAATCATATGAACAGTTTGAATCATTTATAAAGATGAAGATGGTCCTGCAAAATTTAGGGCATAGATTAACTAAGCGTATCTATTGCCATGGATCATGAATAGCAACTTCAATCATATGATAAGTTTGGATCATGAAAAGCAGCTTCAATCGTATGATGAGTTTGGATCGCCAAATGAGTCGAAGCATATGAACAATTTGGATCTAGTAGATGGCCCAAGCATGTCAATGTTTTTTATCCATCGAAATGGCCCAAGCATGTCAAAGGTTTGGATCACTAGAAATGGGCCAAATCATATGAACAGTTTGAATCATTTGTAAAACTGAAGATGGTCCTTCAAAATTTAGGGCATGGATCAACTTAGCATATCCATTGCCATAGATCCTGAAAAGCGGCTTCAATCATATGATGAGTTTGGATCATGAAAAGCAGCTTCAATCATATAATGAGCTTGGATGATGAAAAGCAGATTCAATCGTACGATGAGTTTGGATCGCCGAATGAGCCGAATCACATGAAGAATTTGGATCCAAAAATGGCCTAAGCATGGTAATGTTTTTATCCATTAAAATGGCCCATGTCAAAGGTTTGGATCAGTAGAAATGGGCCAAATCATATCAATTTGGATCCTTATAAAAAGAAACCTGGTTGTTTGAATTGTGTCTAGTACTAAAGAAGGTCCTACAAAATTAACGATGTGGATCACTGAAAACCAATCTCAAATATTATGAATATATGGATCACTTAACATATCCATTGGGATGGGTCATGGAAAGAGGCTTCAGTCATATGATGAGTTAAGATCAATAACAGCAACACGAACCAAATGATGTATTTAGATCGATAAATTGATATGGCCAAAGCACGTTAAAGGTTTTGATCCTTTGAAATGGCCCAAGCATGTCAATGGTTTGGATAACTAGAAATGGGATCATTTGTAGAGATGATGAGGGTCCTACAAAATTAACGATATGGATCAGCTTAGCATATCCATTGCCATGGTCATGAAAAGCAGCTTCAATCATATGATGAGTTTAGATCATGAAAAGCAACTTCAATCGTATGATGAGTTTAGATCGCCAAATAAGCCAAATCATATGAGCAATTTGAATCCTCTAAATAGCCCAAGCATATCAATATTTTTTATCCATCAAAATGGCCCATGTCAAAGGTTTGGATCACTAGAAATAGTCAAAATCATATCAATTTGGATCCTTATAAAAAGAAACCGAGCTGATTGAATTGTGTATATAACTGAAGAGGGTTTTGTGATGGTTATGCCACTATTAAGTACAATTTGTTCAGTTGGTGGCACGTATCCACTTTTAACTATATCCCAAACATCATGATCCAAAGATCTCAGAAAGTAGTGCATCCTAGCCTTCCAGTATGCATAATTTAAGCCATCAAACACTAGAGGTCTAGTGACTGATGTGCCCTCTCCTTTGGCCATATCCCAACTTCAATCAAGATCACTCTCTAGCGGTGAAGCCCTTAAAGAGAGATCCGCTCTGATACCAATTGAAATGGCGGTGAAGACCGCACTAGTTGAAGAAGGAATATGCCAATATGTCCCAGAGGGGGGTGAATAGGACTTTTAAAAGTTTTTTATGATTTATTTATAATCCTATTACACTAATCCTAACAATAGGCACATATTAGGATTACTCAAAAATAACTCTACTAGCTTCCAAGCCCGGTACAGGATCCAATCACAAACTGTTTAAGAAGTAAACAATATGCAAACTAGTTTATGATGGATATGACTGTGTAAGTGTGTGAGGTGTGATCTCAGATATTCAGATGTGCACATATTAAAGTAAATCACACAATCAGAAGAATAGCAATCTTAAACACAGTCATTTTTATAGTGGTTCGACGACTTGTCTACTCCACTCCCGGTAACCATACTCAACCCTTGAGTGTACCGGATTTTACTAAGGAGATTTCACAGTGGTTCACCTCAAACCTAAGGTTTTAAATCAGGTTCACCTTCAACCTTTAGAACCTACACTGAGGCTGACTGTTTATGCTCCCACGAGCAAGGGTCAACACAACGCACCCACTTTTAGGCACACTGGCCAAGGATCTTCCATAAGACCCTATTGGAGGTTTCAACACGGTTCACCTTAAACCCGAGGTTTCACAGCGGTTGACCTCAAACCTAAGGTTTTGCTAGTTTACCTTCAACCAGATGTTTATGCTCTCCACAGAGCAAGGGTCCACACAACGTACCCACCACATACACTCCCGCCGGAGGCCTCCTTGAGGACTTCAAAGGGTGAGAACCACTTAAGACCCAATCCTACAAAGGAATTATCATAAGTATCCTCTTGGACTCTAGATACTTACAAATAAGTTGATGAGTCCCGATAAGCACAATGCTGAAGATCTTCTCCTCTTTGTTGACGAAGAGTCTTCTGCTCCCTTGATCCGTAACACAAAATAATATACCAATACGCAACTTCGGGTTGGGTCAAGGTCAAGATGGAATCCCACTCTCAAAGTATTTTCCTATCAGGAAGATAGAGGGATTCCAATCTTCTAGGCATTCAAGGCATCCCAGCTTAATGATTTGCCATTAAGGTTGTAGCTGGAGGATCCTTGAATGTGGAAGTTCATTCCCCAATCCACTCAATTGAATATCAATGGTGAGGGTGGATTGGAGGATGAACTTTCTTGAGAGAAAGGGCTTTGGGTATATGATCTAAGGTTAAACACTCAAAAGCTCTCTCTACTTTCTCTCCCAGCAATAATAAATAAGTCCTCTATATATAGGTAAAAGGTTCCAACGGATATAAAACGGTCACATTTATGACTGAGTTCGATATCATCGAGCGGGTTCGATATCATCGAGCGTATACTCTCGATAGCATTGATGGTCTGCTCGATGACTCGAACTCAAAGTCATACGCTTTTGAAACCTATTGCCAGCCGGTCGATGAATCGAAACAACTGTCGATGTCATCGGATTTTGAACTCCGATTCCATCGATGATAGGTTCAATCTATTGACACTTGAAAAATGAGAGAGACTTGACTTGAAATATTTTAGGTTTTTAGGATATGATTGAGGGTCAGCCGATGTCATCGGAATTTGTATATCGATGTTATCGAAGGCAGTGTCGATGGGATCGATAAATCCTATAGATTTACCAATAAGCTCGCTGGACAGATTGTGTCCAGATTCGATCCAATCGAGTCGGCCTCGATATCATCGACATATGAATATTAATTTCCTCGAATGGCCCCTGATCAAAGTAAAAACCAACCTGAAATATTTACTAAAAGACATGCGTGCCCACGGTCGATATCATTGATGGACTTCTGATCTTATCGATATTTAATTTCAGATCATATCAGAAGGCGCATCGATATGTCGAAGGAATTTAAAATTTTCTTTAAAAAACAGGGGTGCCAAAAACCTGCCTGTCGATCTTATCGAGCCATTATCGATGGACTCAAAATTCAAGTATCGATGATATCGATATGTGGATCGATACATCGATAAATCAGTCCAGATATACATGTGGTTGTTGGACATTTTTGTCCTTTTTTTGATGACATCGTTTAAGCATCGAGGACATCGACAGAGCAGGTCAATCATATCGAAGGTGTTTCAATAAAATCGACAAGGCAAGAAAAACTTAGAAATTTTCCTGTTTTGAAAAAAGCTTTCACCTTAAAATCCTATGATTTTCTAACTTATTTTTAAGGGTTTTATTCACTTGGTGTTTTGGGACATGGGATGTGAGACTTTAGATTTACCTGTGGCAAGCTTGCACACATCCGATTGAGGCAGACGCTTGAATTGATCTTCCTATCAGGCTCTGTAGACAATCTGACACAACACTCACGTAACTTAACAAACCAGGGTACTTTCAATCTCCCCTTTGTCAATTACGTGACAAAATCCTAAACACACCCTAAAACACTCTAAACAAACAAATCCTAAATTGTGTGTACATGTTTTTATATAATTTTATAATTTCTAGCCATGTACACAACCAGTAGCTGCTCCCCCTGACTGTAAACTCCACCTTGCTTGATACAACTGCTCCCCCTAAACACCTGCACAACCATTCAAGCATATACACAAATTTTCATTCGAGGTGTTTGTAAATGTTCTCCCCCTTTTTGTTAATCATTGACAAAGATATAGCAGTTGATATTGACTAAAGAGTGAATTACTTGGAAGAACCATCCAGTCAGAACCATCCAGTCAACAAAAAAAACTATGTACACACACTATACACAACAAAATTATAAACATTTAAATGTTTATACAAAATATTGAGGCAAGGAACCTCAGATATATCATTTTAAGCTCAGCAAAAAGAATTCTCATTTTAGCACATGTTCAGATCTTTGATGCTCAATCTGAACTAATTCTTCCTTATTCATTTCATCTTGTTAACCGATTTGGGTGGTGGTGCAAGGGCATTACTTCTATTCATATCCTTAAGAGGACTTTTGAAGTTCTGTATTTCTCTGGTTAACAATTTGTTAACATGATTCTAACCAGAGTTAGGTTGAGTCCTCCTAGGTGTTATGCATTTAAAATTATAATGACCTGAATCACCACACAAATGACATACTGGAGTTGTTCTGGTTTCGCTTCCAGAAGCAACAGATTTTTCAGTTCTATGTGCTGCATTTCAGGCCTTTGGCTTAAATTTTTCATATCCTAGGCCGCTTTTGTCCTTTCCAGGTCTTCCCATTCCTAACAGTTTTTCAAGCTTTTCGCCACTTTGGGAAAACTTGTAGTTTATCTTGGCCATCTTTTTGAATTCTTCTAGATCAAACAGGATTGTATGATTTTCATTTTGAAGAAGCACAATTTTATCTTTTAAGATCTCGACCTATTTGTTCAATTTCTCAGACTCGTTTTCGAGAAGGATATTAATTCGTTCAAGTCTATCATTATCCGTATGATATTGTTGCAGATCATTTATTAATTGTGTTTTGATTTTTAATGTTTTATCTAAATCTTTTTGCAACAACTTACTTTTGTTTTCTGCTATTCCGAGTCTTTTAAGGATATTTATGCTATGAACATAGAGTTGATTATAAGCATCTTATAGTTTATCCTTTTCTTCTTCTTCTTCTTCTTCTTCTTTAGTTTCCTCATTATCAAATGGAAATGATTCAGTGGCTTGCTGTTCTTTCTCATTCTCAGATTCAATGGGAATGATTGAAGCAATGGAGACCATGAGTATTTTCAATGATTTTTGAGTCACTAGATTCTGAATTTGACTCCTCAGTATCATCCCATGTGGCAGCCATCGCCTTGCCCTTAGTTTTTCTATTTGGGCATTCGGTTGATAGGTGTCCATACTTCTGACAGGCATAGCATTGTGGTTCTTTGGTTCTTCTACCAAATTTGCCTGCAGAAAGTTTGTTGTTTACCTTTCTTCCTCTGGAAGGCCGGCCACGATTTTTCTGAAAGAACTTCTGAATCGTTGTGCTAGCAAAGCCACTTCCTCATCTTCATCCTCTTTTTCACTTTCACTATCCTCTTTTAATGTTATCTTTGAAGTTTTTAGGATAATTGTTTTGGATTTAGGAATTTGTTTGAAGTGTAGTTCGAAAGTTTGTAGGGAACCTACCAGTTCTTCTACTTTCATCTCATCTATGTTCCTACGCTCCTCAATTGTTGTTACTTTGGGATTAAATCGTTCCAGTAGGGATCTTAGGATTTTCCTACAAATTTTTGGTAACTGAACTTTTTCTCCCAATCTACCCATGGAGTTACAAATGATATTCAACTTTGTGAAAAACTCCATAAATGTCTCATGCTCTTCCATTCTGAGACTTTCGAACTGTGAAGTCAGGAGTTGAAGTTTAGACCTCTTCACAGTGCTTATGCCTTCATAGGTTGTTTCCAATAGATCCCATGCTTCCTTGGATGTCCCTCACATACCTATCTGATTGAATATATCCTGGGACACGACACAGTAGATGGCGTTCATAGTTGTAGCTTCAGCAGTCTGTTTTTCTTTGTCAAACGTCGTCCACTTTTCTTTGGATTTAGGTTTTGTGATGGTTGTGCCACTATCAAGTACAATTTGTTTAGTTGGTGGTACATATCTACTTTCAACTATATTCCAAACATCATGATCCAAAGATCTGAGAAAGTAGTGCATCCTAGCCTTCCAGTATGAATAATTTGAGCCATCAAATACTGGAGATCCAGTGACTGATGAGCCCTCTCCTTTGGCCATATTCCTAACTTCAATCAAGATCACTCTCTAGGCGGTGAAGCCCTTAAAGAGAGACCTGGTATCACTGATACCAATTGAAATGGCGGTGAAGACCGCACTAGTTGAAGAAGGAATATGCCAATATGTCCTAGAGGGGGTGAATAGGACTTTTTAAAGTTTTTTATGATTTATTTATAATCCTATTACACTAATCCTAACAATAGGGACATATTAGGATTACTCAAAAATAACTCTATTGGCTTCCAAGCCCGGTAGAGGATCCAATCATAAACTGTTTAAGAAGTAAACAATATGCAAACTAGTTTATAATGGATATGACTGTGTAAGTGTGTGAGGTGTGATTTCTATTGGCTTCCAAGCCCGGTAGAGGATCCAATCACAAACTGTATTAAAGTAAATCACACAATCAGAACAATAGCAATCTCAAACACAGTTATTTTTATAGTGGTTCGACGACTTGTCTACTCCACTCCCCGGTAACAGCACTCAACCATTGAGTGTACCGGATTTCACTAAGGAGGTTTCACAGCGGTTCACCTTAAACCTAAGGTTTTAAATCAGGTTCACCTTCAACCTTTACAACCTACACTGAGGCTGACTGTTTATGCTCTCACGAGCAAGGGTCAACAGAACGCACCCAATTTTAGACACACTGCCCAAAGATCTTCCATAAGACCCTACTGGAGGTTTCTACACGGTTCACCTCAAACCCGAGGTTTCACAGCGGTTGACCTCAAACCTAAGGTTTTGCTGGTTCACCTTCAACCAGATGTTTATGATCTCCACAGAGCAAGGGTCCACACAACACACCCACCACGTACACTCCCACCGGAGGCCTCCTTGAGGACTTCAAAGGGTGAGAACCACTTAAGACCTAATCCTACAAAAGAATGATCACAAGTGTCCTCTTGGACTATAGATACTTACAAATAAGTTGATGAGTCCTGATAAGCACAATGCCGAAGATCTCCTCCTCTTTGTTGACGAAGAGTCTTCTACTCCCTTGATCTGCAACACAAAATAATATACTAATACTCAGCTTCGTGTTGATTTAAGGTCAAGATGGAATCCCACTCTCAAAGTGTTTTCCTATCAGGAAGATAGAGGGATTCCAATCTTCTAGTCATTCAAGGCATCCCAGCTTAATGATTTGCCATTAAGGTAGTAGCTAGAGGATCCTTGAATGTGGAAGTTCATTCCCCAATCTACTCAATTGAATATCAATGGTGAGGATGGATTGGAGGATGAACTTCCTTGAGAGAAAGGGCTTTGGGTATATGATCTAAGGTTAAACACTCAAAAGCTCTCTCTACTTTCTCTCCCAGCAACAATAGACAAGTCCTCTATATATAGGCAAAAGGTTCCAATGAATATAAAACGGTCACATTTATGACTGAGTTCGATATCATCGAGCGGGTTCGATATCATCAAACATATACTCTCGATAGCATCGATGGTCTGCTCGATGACTCGAACTCAAAGTCATACGCTTTTGAAACCTTTTACCAGCTGGTCGATGAATCGAAACAACTATCGATGTCATCGAATTTCGAACTCTAATTCCATCGATGATAGGTTCAATCCATCGACACTTGAAAAATGAGAGAGACTTGACTTGAAATATTTCAGGTTTTTAGGATATGATCGAGGGGTCAGCCGATGTCATCGGAATTTGCATATCGATGCTATCGAAGGCAGTATCGATGAGATTGATAAATCCAATAGATTTACCAATAAGCTCGCTGGACAGATTGTGTCCAAATTCGATCCAATCGACTCGGCCTCGATATCATCGACATATGAATATCGATTTCCTCAAATGACCCCCGATCAAAGTAAAAACCAACCTGAAATATTTGTTGGAAGACATGCGTGCCCACGGTACATATCATCGATGGACTTCCAATCTTATCGATATTTGATTTCAAATCATATCAGAAGGCGCATCGATATATTGAAGGAATTTAAAATTTTCTTTAAAAAACAGGAGCGCCGGAAACCTGCCTGGCAATCTTATTGAGCCACTATCGATGGACTCAAAATTCAAGTATCGATGATATCGATATGTGGATCGATACATCGATAAATCAGTCCAGATATACATGTGGTTGCTAGACATTTTTGTCCTCTTTTCGATGACATCGTTTAAGCATCGAGGACATCGACAGAGCAGGTTGATCATATCGAAGGTGTTTCGATAAAATCGACAAGGCAAGAAAAACTTAGAGATTTTCCTGTTCTGAAAAAAGTTTTCTCACCTTAAAATTCTACGATTTTCTAACTTGTTTTTAAGGGTTTTATTCACCTGGTGTTTTGGGACATGGGATGTGAGGCTTTAGATTTACCTGTGGCGAGCTTGCACACATCCGGTTGAGGCAGACGCTTGAATTGATCTTCCTATCAGGCTCTGTAGACAATCTGACATAACACTCACGTAACTTGATAAACCAGGGCACTTTCAATGGAAAGAGGCTTCAATCATATGATGAGTTTAGATCACAAACAGCACCATGAATCATATGATGTATTTGGATTGTTGAATGTGCTGAATCATATAAGAAGTTCAAATCCGATGAAATGGCCAAAACACATCAAAGGTTTTGATCCATTGAAATGGCCCGAGCATGTCAAAGGTTTGGATCACTAGAAATGGGCCAAATCATATGAACAGTTTGAATAATTTGTAAAGTTGAAGATGGTCCTACAAAATTTAGGGCATGGATCAACTTAGCATATCCATTGCCATGGATCTTGAAAAGTGGCTTCAATCATATGATGAATTTGGATCATGAAAAGCAGCTTCAATCATATGAGTTTGGATCACTAACAGCAGCAAAAATCATATGATGTATTTAGATCGCTAAATGTGTCAAATCGTATAAGAAGTTTAAATCCATTGAAATGGACAAAGCACGTCAAAGGTTTTGATCCATTGAAATGGCCCAAGTATGTCAAAGGTTTGGATCGCTAGAAATGGGCCAAACCATATGAACGGTTTGAGTCATTTGTAAAGCTGAAGATGGTCCTATAAAATTTAAGGCATGGATCAACTTAGCATATCCATTGCCATGGATCATGAATAGCAACTTCAATCATATGATGAGTTTGGATCATGAAAAGCAGCTTCAATCGTAAGATTAGTTTGGATCACCAAATGAGCCAAATCATATGAACGATTTGGATCCAGTAGATGGCCCAAGCATGTCAATATTTTTTATCCATCGAAATGGCCCATGTCAAATGTTTAGATCACTAGAAATGGGCCAAAACATATAAATTTGTATCGTTGTAAAAAGAAACCTGACTGTTTGAATTGTGTATAGAATTGAAGATGGTTCTACAAAATTAACGATGTGGATCACTAAGAACCAACCTCAAATATTATGAATATATGGATCGACTTAATATATCCATTGGGATGGGTTATGGAAAGAGGCTACAATCATATGATGAGTTTAGATCACTAACAGCAGCACGAATCATAAGATGCATTTGTATCGTTGAATGGGCCGAATCATTTAGGAAGTTCAAATCCGCTGAAATGGGCCAAGCACGTCAAAGGTTTTGATCCATTGAAATGGCCCAAGCATGTGTAATGATTAGATCACTAGAAATGGGCCAAATCATATGAATAGTTTGGATCATTTGTAAAGCTCAAGAGGGTCCTAAAAAATTTAGGGCATGGCCCAAGCATGTCAATATTTTTTATCCATCGAAATGGCCCATGTCAAATGTTTAGATCACTAGAAATGGGCCAAAACGTATAAATTTGTATCCTTGTAAAAAGAAACCTAACTATTTGAATTATGTATAGAATTGAAGATGGTCCTACAAAATTAACGATGTGGACACTAAGAACCAACTTCAAATATTATGAATAGATGGATCGACATAACATATCCATTGACATGGGTCATGGAAAGAGGCTACAATCATATGATGAGTTTAGATCACTAACAACAGCACAAATCATAAGATGCATTTGTATCGTTGAATGGGCCGAATCATTTAAGAAGTTTAAATCCGCTGAAATGGCCTAAGCACGTCAAATGGCATTGAAAGCACGTCAAAGGTTTTGATCCATTGAAATGGCCCAAGCAAGTGAAATGATTGGATCACTAGAAATGGGCCAAATCATATGAACAATTTGGATCATTTATAAAGCTTAAGAGGGACCTAAAAATTTTAGGGCATGGATCAACTTAGCATATCCATTGCCATGGAACATGAAAAACAACTTCAATCATATGATGAGTTTGGATCATGAACAGCAGCTTCAATCGTATGATGAGTTTGTATCACCGAATGATCCAAATAATATGAATAATTTAGATCCACTGAATGGCCCAAGCATGTCAATATTTTTTATCCATCGATATGGCCCATGTCAAAGGTTTAGATCATTAGAAATAGGCCAAATCATATAAATTTGAATCGTTGTAAAAGGAAACCTGACTGTTTGAATTGTGGATAAAACGGAAGAGGGTCCTATTAAAATTAACGATGTGGATCACTAAGAACCAACCTCAACTATTATGAATAGATGGATCAGCTTAACATATCCATTGGGATGGGTCATGGAATGAGGCTTCAATCATATGATGAGTTTAGATCACTAACATAGAGCATGAATCATATGATGCATTTGGATAGCTGAATGTGTCGAATCGTAAAAGAAGTTCAAATACACTGAAATGGCTAAAGCATGTCAAAGGTTTTTATCCATTGAAATGGCCCAAGCAAGTCAAAGGTTTGGATCACTAGAAATGGGTCAAATCATATGAATAGTTTTAGTCATTTGTAAAGATGAAGAGGGTACTACAAAATCATATTAGTGGTTCATATTATTGGAAACAAACTCTGCCTTATTAATAATTTGAATCACTAAATATTGAGCAATCATGTAATCAGTTTGGATTATTGACAATGAGCATAATTCTAAGACGAGATACCTCCTCTTAATATTTTTCTATGCTCGTGCAATCCAACAAGGAGTATATAGCATTAAGTGATAAGATAGGTAAACAAAGGCCTGTTTACATCAAACCGATCTAGATCTAATCAAATGAAGGGTTTAGATCACTTAAAATAACTCCAAAATATTAAGTGTTGTATTTATGAATAGAGGCCTAAGTATCAAAAGATTAACTTAATGGATTGGTGAAAAGAGGCATAAGTATACTAACTAGTTTGGATCACTAAAAAAGGCCTCAGCTAATGAAGGGTTTACATCATCGAAACAACTCTAATCATATGAAGGGAATGGATCACAGAAAACAAGACTAACCATATGAACGGTTGAGATCGCTTGAAATGGTTCAAGCACATCAAAGGTTTGTGCCACTGAAAATGAGCCCAATCATTAGTAAAATTTGAATCACTAGTAACTTTTGGTTCATGTAACATTCACTAATTGGTTTGTTAAGTGTATGCCTTAATACAAATGGTGTGGATCACTAAAATAGCTTGAATTCTAAAATGGATCAACTATAGCTGGCTCTTAAACCAAAGTCTTTGAAAATGGAAAATTCATCATTGTACATCCCCCAATAGTTGAATCACCTCAACCAACTAAATTGGATCCAATAAAATGAAGGATTGACGAAATCAGGCCCTATCATTTAAAATTGTTTGTAAAGTTAAAGAGGGCTCTACAACATTAACGGTATGGATCAATGAGAACTGATCTCTATAATATGTATAATATAGATCAACTTTACATATATATTGGCATGGGTCATTGAAAATAGCCTCAATCACATGATGAGTTTGAATCACTAATGAAGTAAAAATAAGATGAAGGACCAAATCACCTCAATTAACTAAACTAGAAGCAATAATGAAGGATCAGCAACAATAGGCTCGATCATTAAAATTGTTCGTAAAGTTAAAGAGGGCTCTACAAAATTAGCAATGTGGATCACTGAGAATTGATTTCAAAAATATTAATAATATAGATCAACTTAACATATCATATGATGAGTTTGGATCACTTAAAAAGCACAAATCATTCATTTGGATCACCAAATGAGCCAAATCATATGAACGGTTCGGATCCACAAAAATGGCCCAATCATGTCAAAGGTTTCTATCCATTGAAATGGTCCCAATCAATATGTAATTAATGGAAAATTTTCGAATCCAAATAGCAACATCAGTGTATTTTTGTGACTATTTGACATTCAGGTAATGTAAAAATGCATCATTACAATTTACCACATCAATCAGTGGTTAAATGCAGATGTAGTCAGAAAGAAGGTAAAGCAATTTGTAATTATTACACATTTTCTTTACATTACCATGGTAATTGGTGAAGAAAACAGGCCCTTATGTCTTCAGAAATCAGCACTCATAGTTCTTACTCTGTCTAACTATGCATGTCAAAGAATGTCAAAAGAACACAAATGCATAACTTCCATAGCAAAGTGAGTGAATCATATTGATGGAAGCAGCACCTGAAATTATGACAATCCAATAGACATACCACGCTTGTAGAAATATCCCCCTTAGATACCAAGGAACCAACTATAAATTCTAGAGCTGCTAGATCACCAATACTAGATTCTATAGCAAGGTTCAATAGATTTGCAGAAGTTTCTGTACGGTTTCTCGTCAAATAAATTGTTATGAATGCATCCTCAACAACTGCATAGATAGACTTGTCCTGGGAAAATACCTACAGAAATCCAATGCAAACACACCCTTAAATGCTTGCCAAGATTCCTTTGGAAGTCTAGAAGAATGGTAACACAAATCAAAGAGGATGCTTACAAGTGGCAATATTTTCCGGAGACAGGCCTCAGAACCATCAATTTGGAACTGTTTGCACCTCATCAGCAAAAGAATCGTGTTCTCAACATCAGTGGCAGAAGATGAAGCCAGCAGTTAGACCAGAGTCGGCATTGTGGAGGATATGCACTTTGAGAACCTCAAACCTGTCTCAAGTGATGCAACCAAGGCCCTGGTCTGCTCCAGGTTCTCAAAATCCAGCGTGGAAGAATCCTTGTTGACCCCATCTTCCACACTAGGCAAACAACTATCAGTAACACTATCTTGCTGCTCTGACTTGACTTTAGCCTGATAAACCTTCCCATCTGCTTCACACGTCCCATTGCCTGTAGCTATCCCATCCAAAATACTCTCAGAAGGTGCATTGGGTTCCATCTCTTTCAGTAACCCCTGGTATTTCTCCAAGGGCTCTTCAAAGGATGCAATGCGAAGTTGTGGACCAAACGAGTTATGCTGCAACATCGTGATGAGTAGATTCAACTGTTTCCCTCATGAAAGCGCTCTTATACTCCAATCTCCCAGAAGTAACCGAAGCAACCTCATTCCACATACCAATTGAAACAGCATGTTCTTTGCATAGTTCTGCCCACACCTGAAGAACCTTACTCCTCGAATAGGCTGAAACATCCCGACACCACTTAAGCAAGATTTCCAGCATAGCTTGCTTGCTACACAATCAGATGGACTTGGCACTCGAATCACCATCTACATCCTTAAATGCCTTTGAAACCAACTTCCCCAAAACCCCAAGAAGTGCATTCCTTATCTTATAGGACTCTCCACCAAAATGAGGCATCAAGATCCCAACATTTGTCGACACCAACTTCGACAAATGATCAGCAAGCTCAACGAGAAACCTCCCAACATTCTCAGCCCCAATAGTGTCCCTCACATAATCTTTTGGATTTGTCCGACCAATCTCTCTGATGAGAGAGACTACTAAGCTGCCATCTACATACTTCTTCTCCGCCCACGCCATAATGTCGGCAACATGAGTTGAAACAAAATCAAATTTGTGGATTAGGTGCAAGATCGAGGCACAAGTATGTGTCGTGTAGTGGTATTTGGTAGCGCATGTGCCAATTACGCGACATAGAGCATCTTTCGTGTCAACATCCTTCAACAAGGCTTGATTCTCAAACATAGAGAAAGCATGTCTACAAAATCACAAATTGACATCAAAATCATAGAAAAAAGAATTGAAGAAAAAGTGAAAAGAAGGCTAACAGCTTTTTTATTGCTTACTTGACAACAAATGATACATAATTCTCATCCAGAGCCAATGATCCGAAAAGCAATGCGAGGTTGATCTCTAGAGAATTAGTAATCAAATTGAGAATCTGACACCTTTGTGATTCCAAATTCCATGAATTTGAGGATAGTTTCTTGCCGCCATTCCATTCTATTGAGGGCCATTTGACAAAAAAAGTAAAAAAGTAAATAAATAAAGAAAGAAAGAAAAGAAAAGGAAAAAAGAACACAAATACAAAAAGCTTGTACAATGGATGTCAATGAGTTATAATGGGGTTGAGTAACTTCCACATTCAACCAAGAAAACTATTTCCAAACCCCCTCTTTGGCCAGGGTCCAGCCCTGTGCCACTGCGAATTTCTGGAAGGCCCCCCACTAATCATGGGTAACGCTCTATGATACAGTAAGGCTTTGGAAGTGATGAGACAATTTTTTGTGGATGTCATATCCAACGGGCATTGTAAAACATCAACTGGTTTGATTGTTGGACAGAGATCTTGGCATCCAACAAGCATTGAAAAGCATCCTCGTTTCAACACCTGACCAGAATACCTATATGTTCGTACCTAAGCTACAAGAACATAGTTTTAAATCAAAAGTCAATCTACAATAAGGCTTTAGAAGTTATGAGACGGTTTTTTTAGTTTAAAAATAGGTTACCAACATCCTTATAGGAAATATGGATTGGTACATCATTTGAAAAAGTGGGTTTAGAGATCCAAAAGTTCCATGGTAACTATCACATAAATGAACAAGTGGAATCAAATAGTTATCACAATTCTTGATGCAAACTGTGTGTAATTCTCAAATGTGATATAACTTATAATTATAAGACATTCAACTTTCGAATTTGTCACAAGCATGAATATGATCCTAAGTGTGCAGAAATTGGCACACTTAGTTCTTATAGTCTAACTATAACAAAGAATAGAGAAAGAACACCGATGTATAACTTCCAGCAAAGTCAATGAATCATATTGATGGAAGCAACACCTTAAATTAAGACAATCGAATAAACACACCGTGCTTGTAGAAATATCCCCTGCAGATACCCATGAACTAACTATAAATCCAAAGTTGCTAAATCACTAACAACTGGATTATATCGTAAATTTCAATAGATTCATGATGAGTTCTGTAGAGCTTTTTGTCAAATTAATTGTGATGAATTTGGATCGTTGTAAAAAGAAACCCGATTGTTTGAATTGTGTATAGAACTAAAGAGGGTCCTGCAAAATTAACGATGTGGATCACTGAGAACCAACCTCAAATGTTATGAATAGATGGATCAACTTAACATATCCATTGGAATGGGTCATGGAAAGAGGGTTCAATCATATGATGATTTTAGATATGATGCATTTGGATCGCAGAATGGGCCGAATCATATAAGAAGTTCAAATCTGCTGAAATGGCCCAAGCACGACAAAGGTTTTGATCTATTGAAATGGCCCAAGCATGTCAAAGATTTGGATCACTAGAAATGGGACAAATCATATTAACAGTTTGGATCATTTGCAAAGTTGAAGAGGGACCTACAAAATTTAGAGCATGGATCAACTTAATGTATACATTGCCATGGATCATGAAAAGCAGCTTCAATCATATAATGAGTTTAGATCATGAAAAGCAGCCTCAATCATATGAACAATATGGATCTATTGAATGGCCCAAGCATGTGAATATTTTTATCCATCAAAATGGCCCATTTCAAAGGTTTGGATCACTAGAAATGGGATAAATCATAAGAATTTGGATAGTTGTAAAAAGAAACATGATTGTTTGAATTGTGTATATAACTGAAGAGGGTCCTACAAAAGAGGGTCTTACAAAATTAACAATGTGTATCACTGAGAACCAATCTCGAATATTTGAATAGATGGATCAACTTAACATATCCATTAAGATGGGTAAGGAAAGAGGTTTCAATCATATGATGAGTTTATATCACTAATATCAACGTGAATCATAAGATGCATTTGGATCGCTGAATGGGCCGAAACATATAAGAAATTCAAATCAACTGAAATAGCCCAAGCATGTCAAAGGTTTGGATCACTACAAATGGGACGAATCATAAGAAGGGTTTGGATCGTTTGTAAAGCTTAAGAGAGTCCTACAAAATTTAGCGCATGGATCAACCATATCCATTGTCATGGATCATGGAACGTTCCATCAATCATCTGATGAGTTTGGATCATTAAAAGCAGCATCAATTGTATAATGAGTTTGGATCACCGAATGAGCCGAATCATATCAACAATTCGGATCCACTAAATGGCCCAAGCATGTCAATGTTTTTTATCCGTTGAAATGGCCCATTTCAAAGGTTTGGATCACTAGAAATGAGCCAAATGATATGAATTTGGATAGTTGTAAAAAAAAATTTTGATTGTTTGAATTGTGTATAGAACTGAAAAGGGTCCTACAAAATTAACGATGTGGATCACTGAGAACCAACCTCAAATATTACGAACAGATAGATCAATTTAACATATTCATTGGGATGGGTCATGGAAAGAGGCTTCAATCATATGATGAGTTTAGATAATTAACAACAACATAAATCATATGATGCAATTGGATCACTGAATGGGACGAATCACATAAGAAGTTCAAATCCGCTGAAATGTCCCAAGCACGTCAAAGGTTTTGATCCATTAAAATGGCCCACCCATGTAAAAGTTTTGGACCAATGTAAATTGAGCAAATCATATGAACGGTTTGGATCATTTGTAAAGTTGAAGAGGGTCCTACAAAATTTAGGGCATGGATCAACTTAACATAACCATTGACATGGATAATGAAAAGCATTTGGATCACCGAATCACCCAATCATATGAATGGTTTGAATCAACTAAAATGGCCCACTTATTGCAAAGGTTCCAATACTTAAACGCCCCAAGCAAATTAGAGGTTTAGATTAGTAGAAACGAGCTAAATCCTATAAACATTTTGGATTATTGTAAAAGAATACGACCATGTCGGCAATTCGGATCACTAAATACAGGCAACCACAAGAATAGTTTGAATTTAATAAAATGAGCCCACTCATATCAACGATGGACCATTCAAATTGGACCAAATTATGTAAATAGTTTGCATCGTTAGAAATGGTCCACATGATATTCAATAGATTAGGTCACATAAAATAAACCAATGTAGCCGACTATTGTACTAAAGCCACTAAAAAGAGAAGTCGTCATTCTACATCTCCCGATGGACACCAAATCACCTCAACTATTTGGATAATTTAATCTATTGTACCATTAAAAATTAACTTACAATCTACAACTACAGCTAATAAATTGAATGTAACGTTATCATAGAAACTATTTCCCATCATAGAAATGAAAAACTATTCAAATCATTCTAATAGTGTATCTTTAGAGTAATTGAATAAAACTTGCAAACCATTAAAACAAGCAGAGGCAAACAAACATGATGGGCAAGTATTTTATAAATATATATATATATAATATAGCAAGTACATATGTTGAACCATCACAAATGGTAACTGAATGGTATTATAACTAAAAGGGAATAATAGAATCTCTACATATCAACTCCCAATATAATCAAATAAGATCCTTAAAATTCAAAACAATAATTCCATGATCAATTAATAACAAGAAAAGTGTTAAGAAAAATCTCACTCATGGAAGAATTAAAACCTTGATGAATATGATGGAAACCAACAAGCTTCATCATTCTCTTAGGAAATCGAACAAACTGCTTGAATGCAAAGAAGCTGAAACACCAGAAAAAAAAATTAAATTAAATTTTTAAAAAAATTTAATAGTGCGATTAAAACAATAGATAAGGCATGAGACAAAAGAACAGCCTAATTGAGTTCTTTTGGAGATATATTAAGCATAAAAGAACAATTGTCATAAACCGATGAGGTGCCTATCAAAACTAGATCAAAAAGAAACAAATTTCATTAGGAACATGCCAAGAAAAAGGACTCGTTAAGAAACAAAGTGCATTTGTACTCTGATCTAATTATAAACATATCACTATAACCTAAAAAAATATAGAAAATATGCCAAGCTAGTTCCCTCATGTTGCAAATTGCTAACTTCGAGCTTAAAAAGTTTTATTAGAGAAAAAGTTGCATTCCTTCCTAAACACTAATAAACACATCACTTAACTAAAAAAAATATCAATAGTTTAGCGAGCTAGTTCCCTCAGGTTGCAGAATTGCTAAGTTGACTCAAAGCTTGCAAAGATCATCCAACATGCTAAAAAAAAATTGCCCAACCTATTTATTAAAAAGAGAGAAGTGACAACCGCTCAGTTTGACTTAACATAAACAAATCAAGGATGATTTAAAGATTGATTTAGACCACTTAAAAAGAACCACTAATATGAACAATTTAGATCACTCCAAACTATGAAAGCATTTTAAAAGTTTGGCCTAATTAGATAACTTTGAATGGTCCAAGCATTTCAAAAGGTTTGCTTATCCTACAAATGGTTTGGTTAATGAAAGTGGGACCATTCCTATAAGTAGCTCTCATCATTAGAAGTGAGTGATTAACAATCTGGGATTCTTTGCAAAAGAACCAACCATAAGAATGGTTTCCACCAGTAAAAATGGAGCAAGAGATATTAATAGTTTGGATAATTGAAAACAGGCCCATTGTGCATGATTCGTGCACTTGTCTCAAATGGGTGAAAACATAATTACAGATCCATCGACGTTTGCATCACACCGCCTATTTGAATTGCGAGACATGGGCCTTAACATAATATTCATGGTTGACAATAGTGGCGGACCAATCCAACCAATAAAGGGTATAGATCATTTTCTTAGATTAATGAACATAAGCCTTAAAATGTCAATTAATTTAGATGACTAAAAAGCGCCCCAACAATAAGACGAGATTGGATCACTAAAACGGGCCAATGTAAAGGGTTCGGATAAGTCTACATGGATTGTTGAACCATGGACCTTAGGATATTAACTGATTTGGATCACTAGAAACAGCCTCAATAATATGAAGGATGTGGATCACTAAAATAGCTTGAATTATATAAAGGGTTTGGATCACTTAAAAAGAGCGGGCAATATGAATGATTTGATTTACTCCAACCAACCCAAGCATTTTAGAAGGTTAGCTCAATTAGATAACTTTAAATGGCCCAAGCATTTCAAAAAATAGGCCCATCTTTATAAACGATTTGGTTAGTAAAAATGGGACCTCCCTATAAATAGTTTGCATCACTAAAAGTGAGCTACGTGATTAATGGCTTAGGTCACTATAAAGGGACCCAACCATAAGAATGGTTTCTACCAGGAAAAATGGCACAAGAGATTAATTAATGGAATAATTGAAAATGGAACAAGAGATTAATTAATGGCTTGAATAATTGAAAATGGGCCCATTGTGCATGACTAGTGCATTCAATAGTCTCTAATGAGTGAAACCGCAATTACAGATCCACCAAGGGTTGTGTCACAAAACAAGCCAAACCAAATGAACGGCTTAGATTGATGGAAACAGACTCTACCATATTAACACCTTAATCACCAAAAACTTCTCAATCGTATGATTAGCAGGGTTGTTGAAAATGAGCACAATGATTTCTAAGATTACTCCTCCCATAATGAATTTTTGTGCTTGGGCAACCCAACAAAGAGTATAAAACTTTCATTCATTGGCTTAGTAAACAAAGACCCAAGTTTACTCCAATCAAATGAAGGGGTTTAGATTACTTAAAACAGACAAGTATACGAATGACTTTAATCTCGTGATTGTGCGACCCAACAAAGAGTATAAAACTTTCATTCATTGGCTTAGTAAACAAAGATCCAAGTTTACTCCAATCAAATGAAGGGGTTTAGATTACTTAAAATAGACAAGTATATGAATGACTTTAATCTCGTGAATAGTTGCACTCATATCAAAAATTTGTGTGACTGAAAACAAGGCCTATCATAAGAACAATTTGAATCACTAACGATTTTTTGTACATGAGGCACCCAAAAATTAATTTGTTGAGCACAAGACTAACCCTATAGATAGTTTGGATTACATAAATGAAGCTATCAAATCAATGGTTTGGATTGAAAACAAGTCCAATCATTTGAATAGTTTATAGCAATGAATAAGGGCCCTAGAATAGAGAAATATTGACCATTTTGAACCAACTCGATCAAATGAAAGTTATGAATCAACTTAACATATCAAGCACGTTGATCGACAAATATGAGCCCACTCATATGAATAGTTTGGATCTGCTAAAATGGCCCAATCATATAATAGGTTTGGATCACTAGAGAAAGGCCAAATCATATGAGCAATTTAGATCACCGTAAACAGACCTAACCATATTAATGGTTTGTATCACTAATATGGGTCAGCCATATGAAGAGTCAGAATTGGAGAAAATGAGCCCTTATCAATGGCTTAGATCATTCAAATTGGACAGTTATGCATATAGTTTTTACCACTGGAAATGGTCTACATGATATCAAGGTTTGGATCATTGAAAACAAGCCTAATTGTGCAAATGATTTGGAAAACAAAATAAGGGCCCTATTATAAGAGACCACTAAGGATCACTAAAAATTAGCTCAATCGTATAAATAGTTTAGATCATTGAAAAATATGCCTACCCTATGAATGGATCGGAGCCCTGAAAAGCAGCCAATTGCAATTAACCTAGGCACAAAATATCTTGAACAAGAAAATATTGTAAGTCTAAACTTAGTAGCTAACAAATAGAAGCGATTACTAAGGGAAATACCTCAACGGCCTGCATTCAATGGCAAAAGGTCAAAATATTCTATGAATAAATTCCTCCACTCATAACAATTTTTAGGATGTCGAACCAATCAATGGTTAGAGCTAATTACCAATTATTTCCAATGCCCATACAGAGATCAATGCAGGTTCTGTAATCGACCGCTCAGCCAATCAAAGGTCACCAATGTCTCACCAGCAATTATATAAGCACAAAGAGGGTTAGCGACATCAGACCCTGCGCCCATACAAGTGAGACCCATGGCTCAGTTATACAACCTATTGATCACCAAGGATGGGGCCATAAATTTTGCCCAGATGGGACAATGTTAAGCCTTCAAATGTTGGCCACTAAATGGACGATCAAAAGAATTGCATGGCAAACATTCATACTTGAAAGATTGGTTGCTAGGATCTTCCACTCTAGGAAACTTTTTTATATTTTTCTGACGAACTTTTCACCATGATTGGGACAATAAAACCAACGCTTAAAAATCATCAAAATGTCAGGCCAAAATCTCTGAACTCAAGATTCCGAGGGATAATACATGTAAGGCAGGGGATCATACAATCCCTCACTTCTCATAAACATCCAAAATTCCCGCCCTACTATCAATACACCTATTTAGTTCATTCGCATTTCCCAACACCAAAAAATTTAAAATAAAATAAAATAAAAATAAAAATAAAATTCACAATATATATATGGGATTTCAATTGAAACTATCACCTTTATCCATCGAAATGGCCCGTGTAAAAGGTTTCGATCACTAGAAATGGGCCAAATCAAATGAATTTGGAACATTGTATAAAGAAACATGATTGTTTGAATTCTATATCAAACTGAAGAGGGTCCTACAAAATAAATAACGTGTGTCATTGAGAACCAACCTCAAATATTACGAATTGTTGGATCTACTCAACATATCCATTGATGGGTCATGGAAAGAGGCTTCGCTTCAATCATATGATGAGTTTAGATCACTACAAGCAGCACGAATCATATGATGCATTTGAATCGCTGAATGGCCGAATCATATAAGAAGTTCAAATATCTTTGAAATGGCCCAACCACAAAAAGCAACTTCAATCATATGATGAGTTTGGATCGCTAAATGAGCCGAATCATATCAACAACTTCGATCAACCGAATGGACCAGGCATGTCAATTATTTTTATCCATCGAAATGGCCCATCTCAAAGGTTTAGATCACTAGAAATGGGTCAAATCATATGAATTTTGATCGTTGCAAAAAGTAACATGACTGTTTGAATTGTGTATCGAACTGAGGGTCCTACAAAATTAACAATGTGGATCATTGAGAACCAACCTCAAATATTATGAATAGATGGATCAGATTAACATATCCACTGGGATGAGTCATGAAAAGAGTCTTTAATCATATGATGAGTTTAGATCACTAACAGCATTACGAATCATATGATGCATTTGGATCGTTGACTGGGTCGAATCATATAAAAAGTTCAAATCCGTTGAAATGGCCCAAACACGTCAAAGGTTTTGATCCATTGAAATGACCCATGCATATCAAAGGTTTGAGCACTAGAAATGGGCCAACTCATATGAATAATTTGGATCATTTGTAAAGATGAAGAGGATCCTACAAAATTTAACGCATGGATTAACTTAGCATATCCATTGCCATGGATCATGAATAGCAACTTCAATCATATGATGAGTTTGGATCATGAAAAGCAACTTCAATCGTATGATGAGTTTAGATCGCCAAATGAGCCGAATCATATGAACAATTTGGATCCAGTAGATGGCCCAAGCATGTCAATATTTTTTATCCATTGAAATGCCCATGTCAAAGGTTTGGATCACTAGAAATGGGTCAAATCTTATGAATTTGGATCCTTATAGAATGAAACCCTGTTTGACTTGTGTTTAGAATTGAAGATGGTCCTACAAAATTAACGATGTGGATCACTGAGAACCAACCTCAAATATTATGAATGGATGGATCAACATAACATATCCATTGGGATGGGTCATGGAAAGAGGCTTCAATCATATGATGAGTTTAGATCACTAACAGCGGCACGAATCATATGATATATTCGGATCGCTAAACGGGCCGATTAATATAAGAAGTTCAAATCTACAGAAATGGCCAAAGCACGTTAAAGGTTTTGATCCATTGAAATGGCCCAAGCATGTCAAAAGTTTGGAACACTAAAAATGTGTCAAATCATATAAACAGTTTGGATCATTTATAGAGATGACGAGGGTCCTACAAAATTTAGGGCATGGATCAACTTAGCATATCCATTGCCATGGATCCTGAAAAGCAGCTTCAATCATATGATGAGTTTGGATCATGAAAAGCAGCATCAATCGTATAATGAGTTTGGATCGCCGAATGAGCCGAATCATATGAACAATTTGGATCCACTAAATGGCCCAAGCATGTCAATGTTTTTATCCATCGAAATGGCCCATGTCAAATGTTTGGATCACAAGAAATGGGCCAAATCATATGAATTTGGATCCTTATAAAAAGAAACCTGGCTGTGTGAATTGTGTTTAGTACTAAAGAGTGTCCTACAAAAGTAACAATGTGGATCACTGAAAACCAATCTCAAATATTATGAATAGATGGATCACCTTAAAATATCCAGTGGGATGGGTCATGGAAAGAGGCTTCAATCATATGATGAGTTTAGATCAATAAAGAGCACGAATCATATGATGTATTTGGAACGCAAAACTGAAAAGGTCAAAGCACATTAAAGGTTTTGATCCATTGAAATGGACCAAGCATCTCAAAGGTTTGGATGACTAGAAATGGGATCATTTGTAAAGATGACGAGGGTCCTACAAAATTTGGGGCGTGGATCAACTTAGCATATCCATTGCCATCGATCATGATTCATGAAAAGAAGCTTCAATCATATGATGAGTTTGGATCATGAAAAGCAACTTCAATCGTATGATGAGTTTGGATCGCAGAATGATCCAAATCATATGAACAACTTGAATCGACTAAATGGCCCAAGCATGTCAAAGTTTTCTATCCATCGAAATGGCCCATGTCAAAGATTTGGATCACTAGAAATGGGCCAAATCATATGAATTTGGATCCTTATAAAAAGAAACCTGACTGATTGAATTGCGTATATGACTGAAGAGGGTCCAACAAAATTAACGATGTGGATAACTTAGAACCAACCTCAAATATTATGAATAGATGGATAAACTTAACGTATCAATTGGGGTGGGTAATGGAAAGAGACTTCAATCAAATGATGAGTTTAGATCACTAACAGCAGCATGAATCATAAGATGTATTTATACCGTTTAATGAGCTGAATCATATAAGAAGTTTAAATCTGCTGGAATGGACCAAGCACGTCATAGGTTTTGATCCATCGAAATGGCCCAAGCATGTTGAATGATTGGATCACTAGAAATGGACCAAATCATATGAACAATTTGGATCATTTGTAAAGCTTAAGAGGGTCATACAAAATTTAAGGCATGGATCAACTTATCATATCTATTGACATGGATCACGAAAAACACTTCAATCATATGATGAGTTTGGATCATGAACAACAACTTCAATCGTATAATGAGTTTGTATCACAGAAAGATCCGAAAATATGAACAATTTGGATGCATTGAATGGCCCAAGCATGTCAATGTTTTTTATGCATCGAAATGGCCCATGTCAAAGGTTTAAATCAATAAAAATGGGCCAAATCATATAAATTTGTATCATTGTAAAAAGAAACCTGACTGTTTGAATTGTGGATAGAAAGGAAGACGGTCCTATTAAAATTAACGATGTGGATCACTAAGAACCAACCTCAAATATTATGAATAGATGGATCACCTTACATATCCATTGGGATGGGTCACGGAAAGAGGCTTCAATCATATGATGAGTTTAGATCACTAACAGCAGCACGAATCATATGATGTATTTGGATCGCTGAATATGCCGAATCATATAAGAAGTTTAAATCCGCTGAAATTGGCAAAGCACGTTAAAGGTTTTGATCCATTGAAATGGACCAAGCATGTCAAAGATAACTAGAAATGGGCCAAATCATATGAACAGTTTGAATGATTTGTAAAGTTGAAGATGGTCCTACAAAATTTAGGGCATGCATCAACTTAGCATATCCATTACCATGGATCATGAATAGCAACTTCAATCATATGATGAGTTTGGATCATGAAAAGCGGCTTCAATCGTATGATGAGTTTGAATCGCCAAATGAGCCGAATCATATGAACAATTTGGATCCAATAGATGGCCCAAGCATGTCAATGTTTTTTATCCATCGAAATGGCCCATGTCAAACGTTTGGATCACTAGAAATGGGCCAAATCATATGAATTTGGATCCTTGTAAAAAAAAACTGACTGTTTGAATTGTGTATAGAATTGAAGATGGTCCTACAAAATTAACGATGTGGATCACTAAGAACCAACTTCAAATATTATGAATAGATTGATCGACTTAACATACCCATTGGGATGGGTCATAGAAAGAGGCCTCAATCATATGATGAGTTTAGATCACTAACAGCAGCACGAATCATAAGATGCATTTGTATCGTTGAATGGGCCGAATCATTTAAGAAGTTCAAATCCGCTGAAATGGCCCAAGCATGTCAAAGGTTTTGATCCATTGAAATGGCCCAAGCATGTGAAATGATTGGATCACTAGAAATGGGCCAAATCATATGAACAGTTTGGATCATTTGTAAAGCTTAAGAGGGTCCTAAAATTTTTAGGGCATGGATCAACTTAGCATATCCGTTGCCATGGATCACGAAAAAGAACTTCAATCATATGATGAGTTTGGATCATGAATAGAAGCTTCAATCATATGATGAGTTTGTATCATCGAATGATCCGAATAATATGAACAATTTGGATCCAGTGAATGGCCCAAGCATGTCAATGTTTTTTATCTATCGAAATGGCCCATGTCAAAGGTTTAGATCAATAAAAGTGGGCCAAATCATATAAATTTGTATTGTTGTAAAAAGAAACCTGACTGTTTGAATTGTGGATAGAACAGAAGCGGGTCCTATTAAAATTAACGATGTGGATCACTACGAACCAACCTCAAATATTATGAATCGATGGATCAGTTTAACATATCCATTGGGATGGGTCATGTTAAGAGGCTTCAATAATATGATGAGTTTAGATCACTAACAGCAGCACGAATCATATGACGTATTTGGATCGCTGAATGTGCCAAATCGTATAAGAAGTTCAAATCCGCTGAGATGGCCAAAGCACGTCAAAGGTTTTGAGCCATTGAAATGGCTCAAGCATGTCAAAGGTTTGGATAACTAGAAATGGGCCAAATCATATGAATAGTTTGGGTCATTTGTAAAGATGAAGAGGGTCCTACAAAATCATATGAGTGGTTCATATTATTGGAAACAAACTCTGCCTTATTAATAATTTGAATCACTAAATACTGATGAATCATGTAAGCAGTTTGGATTATTGAAAATGATCATAATTCTGAGATGAGATACATCCTCTCCTAACATTTTTCTACGCTTGTGCAATCCAATAAGGAGTATATAGCATTAAGTGATAAGATAGGTAAACAAAGGCCTGATTACATCAAACCGATCTAGATCCAATCAAATGAAGGGTTTAGATCACTGAAAACAACTCCAAAATATTAAGTGTTGTATTAATGAATAGAAGCCTAAGTATCAAAAGATGAACTTAATGGATTGGCGAAAAGAGGCATAAGTATACCAACTGGTTTGGATCACTAAAAAAGGCCTCAACTAATGAATGGTTTACATCACCAAAATGACTCTAATCATATGAAGAGTATGGATCACAGAAAAAAAAAAAAAAAAAAAGACTAACCATATGAACGGTTGAGATCACTTGAAATAGTTCAAGCACATCAAAGGAATGTGCCACCGAAAATGAGCCCAATCATTAGCAAAATTTGAATCACTAGTAACTTTTGGTTCATGCGACATTCACTGATTGATTTGTTAAGTGTATGCCTTAATTCGAATGGTGTGGATCACTAAAATAGCTTGAATTCTAAAATGGACCAACTATAGCCGACTCTTAAACCAAAGTCTCTGAAAATGGAAAATTCATCACTGTACATCCCCCAATAGTTGAATCACCTCAACCAACTATATTGGATCCAATAAAATGAATGATTGACGAAATCCGGCCCGATCATTTAAAATTGTTTGTAAAGTTAAAGAGGGCTCTACAACATTAACGGTATGGAGCTGACCTTGTGCCAAAAATTTGGCCCACACAAAATGGACACAATGTACATTAGACTGTGTACTGTTGACAAGTATTTCTAAACCAACCATTGTTTTCATGCACGAGCAAATATGGCACACGTGTATGGCATGTGACATTCCCATTAGCTTAGGTGGGCCACACTGTTTAGATAACATTGCCTAAACATCTGGTTGTTTCACTCGAGTAGGCCACAGAGCATGGTTAAAAGACTTAGTGAATTAACCCGACCCGTTCAGGCCGGAGTGAAGTCGCAACTCATCTGCATCGGGGCTGAATAGGCCTGACTCGTCCAAGTCAGGGGTGACTCATGGGGGCTGAGTCATGGTATCGAACCGAATCAGGTCTAACGGAGACCGAGTCGACTCATACAAGTCGTATCAGACTCATCCGATTCTTAAAAGCATACTATAGACAAAATCAATGAAGGGCAACACACAAAAAAAAAAACTAAAAAGAGGTTTTAGCCATCTCTTTGAGACAAAAGGTCTAATAAGTGTGGCCTGTAAGAACTCTATAAGGTGGGCCTTATTGATCAACAGTCTGGATTATCCTAAGGGTTGGATAATGTGATCGGGTGCACCAGCTGGCCCCGCTAAGTTGTGATACATCCAGAATTTCATGTTAGGAAAGGAAGACCTCAGCATCCTTATCTACAGCAATGGCATCACAACAAGGTAAGTCATTCGCTTCTTCAGATCTCCATATCTAATGCACAGTAAGATCCTTCGGCAATTCCGCATTAAGAAAATATTATAGTTGGTATCAGAGCCACTGTGCAATAGGTATGGATGATCGAATCCAGCCAATCCAGACGTTGGGATTTCGGATCTCAAATCCAGCCATCGGGATTTTCACTCCCAAAACAGACAACTGAGATTTTATATCCCACATCTGGAATTCGGCATCCAGAATATAAATTAGGGTTTTCGATCCCTAAATCCAGACTTTAGGGATTCTAATTTCCAAATTCAGACATCAGGGACCTTGATCCCCAAATCAGAGATTTTCGAAACTCTGAATTTAGGAATTGGAATATCGAACCTCAAATCTACGAATTGGGAATTCCGTATTAATTATTCCCAAAACAGGCCATGGGAATTTCGATTCCCAAAATCGGAGATGAGGGATTTGAATCCCAAAATCCAGAATATTTGGGGATTTCAGTCCCAGTAGGAATTGTACTTCGTCTTACCTATGATTGTTAGAGGCCGGCAGCTATTATCATCTTTCGATGATGCAAGCGTTGGTGATGGCTTGCATCTCCTTCTTTCTTGCCCATTAGACATTATCGACGTCTTATACTCGCGTTCCTATCGCTGATGGCTAAAACCTTGGGTTTCGGATGACGCTGGAGCCATCACCTTTTCATCCCGCGTCGTTGAAGCTACCGGCAGTGGCAGAGGGGGAGAGAGAGAGGTTTTCAGAGAGAGCGGGGGAAGAAGGAAGGAGAGGTTCTCAGAGAGAGAGAGAGAGAGAGAGAGAGAGAGAGAGAGAGAGAGAGAGAGAGAGAGAGAGAGAGAGAGAGAGAGAAGGAGAGGTTTTCAGAGAGGGAGAGAGGGAAGGAGTGGTTTTGAGAGAGAGAGAGAGAGAGAGAGAGAGAGAGAGAGAGAGAGAGAGAGAAAGGTTGCTTACTCGGCAAGCAAAAGCAAAAAATGACCGTTAAGGATATTTTCATAATTTAAGGAGATCTAAGAAACGTGGATTTGGAAAGCGGATTACGTCCTACCCCGCCCGGACAATAATCCATCCGGGCAGGGCTCTGTGGGGCCCACCATGATGTAATATTTTTTATCCAAGCCGTTCATCTATTTTCTCATATCAATTTATGACATCATCCAAAATTTGAGGAAGGTAGAATTCTCCAGTGAACCACGCGAAAGGAAGCAACAGTGATAATGACACTCACTGTTGAAACATCTCTGAGGGCCAACGTGATGTCTTTTTACCATCCAACCTACTCATAAGGTCATGTAGACCTGGATGAAGTGAAAAAAAAAATATCAGCTTGATCCAAAACTTTCCAGACCCCAAGAAGTTTTTAATAGTGGACATTCATTCCCCACTTTGTGGTCCACTTAAGCCTTGACTCCACCTCAATTTTGGTTTCATATCTTAAAATTATCTCCAAATATGGATGGATGGTGTGGATAAAACCATTACATCACTTTGGGCCCACAGAACCCCCCCCCCGACGGATTTTGGTCCGGAGGCGGGGTAGGACGCAATCCGCTTCTGCAGATTTTCGGCTAAAGCCATGAAGTTCCTGCGTTGGAAACGTAGGTGGGGCCCACCATGATGTTTGTTGGAAATCCACCCCATTCATCCGTTTTGTGAGCTCATTTTAGGTCTTAAGACCAAAATCGAATAGGATCCAAGACTCAAGTGGGCCGCACTAAAAGAAAAGGTGGGTAGGGAAATTCCTACCGTTGAAACTCCCTGGGTCGTCAATGATGTTTACATGCCATCCATATCATTCATAACGTCATTCCTACTAGGATGAACTAAAAACACAAATATTAGACTTATTTAAATCTTCGAGGCCCCACAAATATTTCAACTATGGACGATTCAATCTCACTATTTTGGCCCACTTGAGTATTGAATTCGACTCATTTTTGGCTTTATGTCCTAAACTGAGCTCACAAAATGGGTGGTCCCTGCGTTAGAACCTAGGTGGGCCCACTGTTATGTTTGTGAGAAGTCTAGCAGTGGCTTATGCTCCAAGGAAACTATCAAAAATTAATGTTTACTATTCCGTTAAGACATATCACATCGGCCATGCCCAATTTCTCCTCATGTGAACAACCTATTCCTCTAACAAAATGCCAATTAACTAGACTCAATTTGGTGGTTAGGATAGTACAATGTAGACATTTATCGGCTTCGATCCCTCTTGCATGATCCTCACTATATGAACAATTTTACTCATCCAAAGGTGGGCCTTTGCCTCAAGAAGCAGCCACAAGGTAGCCCTTGCACCTGGGTCTACCAAACATTTCTTTCTTTCTTTCTTTCTTTCTTTCTTTTTTTTTTTTTTTTTTTTTTTTTTTTTTTGCTTGCTGGATTGAACCCGGACCCAAGGGGTGGGTGTTTGTCTCGTAGTGGTCTACGCTAGTATATTAAAAAAGAGAATGTCTTGAGTCCAACTGGTTGGACCATAGTTTAAGGTCCACCAAGCGGATAACTCCTTCCAATTAAGTGCTTGCGAAATCCCAATCCTCCATAAGTTGCCCTACCATGAGGCAATCTATCCACTAAAGTGAATATGTATGATTTGCATACATAAAAAAGCTTACCGTTGGTTTAACATTCAAGGAGATCCATTCATTTAATAAATTAGAAGTTATCCATTGGGTGGACCATAACCACCAAATAGGGTCCAGTTAATTGCCATTTTGTTAGAGGAATAGGTTGTTCAAATGGAGAGAAATTGGGCATGGCTGATGTTGATGTGTCCTATTAGATTAGCTTCTCAGATATCATGGATGATGACTATCATGCGATTACATTTGCATTGCTTTATTTCTTCAAGAAGATTTATATGACAGTTGAAAAGATTTTTATATTGGGTACTCATGTTTCTCCTTTTTTACGACTATGATATAATCACTCTCATTGCATTATGATTTGAACGATGACCATTTACATTCTGATTTGATTTTTAAGAAGTTTTTAAAAAGATACATCATTAATCCATATAATTATCATTCCACTACCTTCTATCACTATCACTGCCGGTTCCAATAAATGGATGATAGCTTGGGTGATGTTTATGTAAAATCCATCCCAACCGCTAGGTGTGTAATCCATGTTAGGCCAAGGGACAAAATTGCTGCTCTATTTCTGATTCAAGTGGACCATATGATTAGAAACATTGTACAGAGCAACACTCGCCCTCCAAACTGTTTCATTAGTGGGGCCCACTTGAATCATGGATGGGTATGACTTTTTTGGACATAGGCTAAATTTTTGTTTGGAATATAATACTGGAGTGGATTTTATATAACTGACATAGGGCTGGTAAAAATCAACATCTCTATAAACCATTTCCTTTTAGTGTGGCCCGCCAAAATTACAAGTCAACCTGATTTTGTATCTGTGGGTGGGAATAGATATCTAATGGTCGAGTGGATCTTAATCACGGTTGGCTTATCAAAATCAAGAATGGCATCCCATGTAATTACCTCTTTTCTAAATCTCTGTACAGTTTAAGAGGGACCTCGGACTTCATTTTCGACAGGGCCTCACGATGTGTATGCAAAATCCATTTTCAACCATTGTATGCATAATCTAGTTTATGTCCGGAGCTATAAAAAATGAGGTTAACTTATGATTCATATTGGTTGTAATGTAAAAGGTTCAATCATTGATATGAACCATCCATCATTTGGGGCATCCACTCAATGGCCCATCCCTCTCAAATAACTTTGATTGAATCATCAAATCTTATAAAATGACTTTAACAGGATGACACTAACCATCAACTTAGTAGTTGGGCAAATGACGGCCTATATTTAATGTACTCAAAAAGGTATAAGAATTGACATAAACCATCCATCTTGTGGGGCCCACATTTGATGGCTCATCATCCAATTAGTGGTTTGGGACATGCATAGTCTACATCAAATATATACTAGAAAAGGTCTAAGCATTGATACGGACCATCCATTGTGTGGGGTTCACCTTTAATATCCTGGCACTCTGAAATTACTTTGATGGGATGAACCTAACCATCCCGTTAGTGGTCATGGAAATGGATGGTCCATACTAAGGATGCTAGAAAGATTTTAGAATTATCGTGAATTATCCATCATGTGTGCCCATCTTTGATCACCCATCCTTCTCAAATCACCCTATTTGGATGATCCTACAATTTGATAAGTATGGGAAATGGACAGCTCATATTCAGTGTGCTAGAAAATCTAAGGTTGATGTGTATTGTCCATCATGTGTGGCTTAAAATCACTTCAATTAGGTGATCTTAATCTTCCGATTATTGGTTTAGGAACTTAAAAGTCCCTATTGAGTACATTAGGAAGGACTGTCCATCATGGGGGGCCACTATGGATTGCACATCCCTCTAAAAGCACTTTGATCGAATAGGTCATTGGTACTAGAGTTACATGCATCTGAAAAAGGAAAGACATGCATGCGGTTTTATTGTAGGAAAATGTTTTATTATTCTTGCAGGGCCTATTTGGTTGAATCGTATTTCCATGTATTTTTCATGGAATTTCTCTCAAATCACAAATAAATGCATACAATCAGAAATTGGATCAATTTTTATGACATAACATGTGATTCGAAGCTAGAGCTTTGTGGGCCAAACATGATATGTGTTATATCCACACCCTCCATTCATTAGTACAAATCATTTCAGGGCATGGGCCCAAAGATAAGATCTCAAGTGGACCACACACTACATAAAACAGTGGAGATTGAACGCTAACCGTTTAAATGTTCTTCCGGTGGTGTGGCACACTTAAGCTTTGGAGATTGAATGCTGACCATTTATATTCTGATTTGATTTTTAAGTAGGTTTTAAAAAAGTTATCTCGTTAGTTCATATAATTATTATTCCACTACTTTCTATTAACGCTCATTCCAATAAATGGATGATGGCTTGGGTGATGTTTATGTAAAATCCTTCCAACCGCTAGGTGCGTTACCCCATGTTAGGCAAAGGGACAAAAATGCGCCTCTATTTCTGATTCAGGTGGACCACATGATTAGAAACATTGTACATGCACTCCAAACTGTTTCATTAGGGCCCACTTGAATCATAGATGGGTATTATTCAGTTAATGGTTGAAAGGATACAATTGTATTTTGAGGTGAAATTGGGCATGCTCTATCCATGATTAGTGCCATCAAATCGATGGTCAGGATCACTAACCCATGGCCCCACAAGTACAAAATGGGTATAATAGTAAAGTTTCCATAGCCATGGACCCCACCTGGTGTTAGGTTGGCTGGGGCTGTGGTGTTTTAGTCACAATCAAATCTGATACCCTTTTGCTTTTCGAGTAATTGTAATGATGTACTGTGGACGTGGCACACTAGATTTTGCTATCTAGATCATCCATTTAAAGCGGACCATAAATGTGATGCCTCGATATTCTTTAGAAGAACCTAGACATTGTATATGACACTTTTTTTTCTAGACTTTTATATGCGTTACTTTTTGGACCATGTCCTAACATTTGTGTAACGTCTCAAAAAAATCCGTACAAAGACCCGAGTACCACCTCAGGTAGAAATCACTTAGGACCAAATCCTTTAGAAATTAGACGAAATTAACTAAGTGCTGAACTAGATTACCTGTGAAATTAGCACTAATAACTTTAAATATGAACCGTAAGACCCAAAACTTGTAGAATCATTAAATGCTACATTACCCATGAAACCTAAGACCAATCTCTAAACCCGGTTGCTATCGGGAGCACATTGAAACTCCGTATTGGACCTGGACCGTGCATTGAAAGTTCGATTACTGCGAAACTATACACTTATGACCGCTTTATTGGGTTTGACAATCATCTCGGAAATCAAATCCAGATAGTATCCAGAAACGCACAACTTGAGCCCGGAGTGAAGTGTGTGAGAAACACGAATATCTTTAGAAATTGAACTCATATTTAAGTTATTTGGGCTGTTTGCCTTGTGAGCCAAATCTAAGCTTTCAGACCGTCGGAATCTGACCCAATTTCACTTTCGGATCAGGGAAAATTTTCAACACATGTTAGTGCACTTGTGGCCTTGATCGAACACCGGTGATCGTTAAATTGAAACTAGTTCTTCGCGGTCAATCTGTAAATCCAAGCGGACCGAAACCTTAACTCGACCTAGATCCAATGTTAGGGAGCTTAAGTCCGACCACACGCAGAAAATGGGCCACCAGAAGTGCTCCGTTAGACTGAATCACCCACCTCTTGGCTATAACCCAAGTATACCTTGGCCCTGGGGCCATTTCCATCAGTTCTGGGCCTATATAAGGGCCTTAAACCCTCTCTCTCTCTCATTCCATACGAATTTGGAAAACCCTAAGAGAAAGAAGAGAAAAGAGAAGAAGAAAGTGAGGAGAAGTGAGAGAGAGTGAGTGATAGTCGCAGGGATTTATTCCTGCCATTCCACGTGCTTAACCACCATTCCTGTATCACTATACAGGCGATTCCGATTCCATTTTTAGGTAAAAAATCCTAACCCTAATCTGTTTTAGAGTTTCAAATAGTGTAAGTGATGAAATAGCTAACCTATTTCATGCTATAGGTGGCCGTCGTGCCGTAGACAAAGACTTGACATACAAACTGAGTTCGATACTTGTTTATCAGCGAAAGGGGCGGACTATAAATGTTTAGGTTATGGTTTTCAAGGCTTTCAATGTCGGTAATGATTTATGACTAGCTTGATTGCTATCACAAGTGCTTAGATACGAGGGTTTCTGTGTATTATGTACATATATAAACTACGTTTGTTTATAATGCGTTCCATGTATTTGTTGAAATGCGTGAATGAGTATGAAATTGTGATTTATGCTTGTCATGTTTATTGATTAAGAATTCATGATTGTTGTACGTATGGTGAACCCTTTGTAAAGGGATTTGCTATAATACCTGTTATAACTACCTTACTACATGTATATGATATGTGTAGCCTAAGTATTTGATAAAATGCCTGAATGTGAAAATGTTTGTTTAAATGCATGTAATGAGAGTGTTGAGATAGGATTCTCAATTCCCTTAACTATGTTTATAGTATCCTTGATACAACCTATCTTACTACTATGTGCTGTATAGATGAATGTCTATGCATGATAATATGTATGTATGTGTTTGTTAAATTGCTCAAGTAAGATTTATATCTGATTTTAGTTGTCACACACGGTTTTGGATTACTATTTGTGAATGCTATTGTTTGGGATGTGATTGGGGCTACGATGTATTCTAGGCAATTGGTAATTGTCTGTGAACGGTGGTTGAACTGCTTAACCACGACAGACACGCCCGATGAATCTGAGTTGTACATTGCTCGTCGGCAGTGGTTAGGCCACGTGGAGTGCTTACGCGCTATGTCGATCGGCTCGACTGGTACGCGTCAAGTAACCCGGTTGACCCGATGTATGTTCACCATGTATGGACGCTACTGTTTGAATCTAAGGTACCAACTTACCAGTGCAAAACCCGTTTTACCTTGGTACTTCGATCCGCTAAGACTCATGAGCCGGAGATGGTGGTATGAGACATTGTGGTCGAGCTATCGGCCTACGCCGGGGTGACGAGCCCGCCCGTAGTGATCAGTGAGCAACCTAAGCTCATGAGCCGAATACGTGATATGAGACACTGTATTCGAGTTGTCGGCCCACGATTAGGTGACGAGTCATTTGTAGTGACCTTGAGCATACTCTTAGACTGCACCAAGGCGACGAGTCTTTCCGTAGCAACTAGAGTATAAGCTAGGCTTGCATTGAGGTGACGAGCCCTTTGTAGCGACCTGTAATCACAACATCGTATGAGACTAGATAAGACTGACGACCCTAGAATGGATCATTATTTGGAAAATGATATAAGGGAGGTACCTTAGCTTCTGAATCCTACTGTATGAAAAGGTCTAATAAGAACTTGGTAATCACGCTCATGCACCGCATTACATATACCTTTAGCATTAGTGTTGAGCACAGAGGAAGGGGTGCATGCCGCGACCGTAAGAGGAAGATCGCAAAGGGAGTGTAGGCGAGGGCATACATCATTAATACATATCATGTTTGCATTAACCAGAGTACTTAGGGATGTTTGGTTGTATTGCTTTATCATTTCTACGTGATTGAATTGATAACATGTTAACCTTTGCTTTATAGCTCCACTGAGTTGATCACTCACTCCCACATTCTGGGACGGTGTTTTAAACTCCAACTAGACTCTGTCTTAGCTGTAGGTGATGGCGATGCTTATGAGGCAGAGCTGGACTATTACGACGATGAGAAGGAATTCTCCTACATACAGTTATCAGGCGGGTCTACGTAGACCGTGTTCTGATCGACGGGGCTTACAGGGATGCTGACTAGATATCATTGCACTCATTATGATTGTATTTTGGAGCACACATATATATTCATTTTGTACATTTTGGGAGTATACATGTATATATTTAACCTGGTAACTTGATCACACTTCGGAGACTTAAACAGTTCATATATCTTATACATCTATTACAGTCTTACGCTTGCGAAATTCACTTGTCTTTGGAGTATGATATGCTAATTTGGTATAATCCCATTTATGTTTAATGCACTAATACGGACAACATTTAATCATCATTATTTATGTTGCATAAGTGATGTGTTGGAACTCGGGAGTTGGGCCGATGCTTGACCCCCAATTTTTAGGGCGTTACAATTTGTTGCCAAGACGATGGACATCATGGATATACAACGCATATATTGAGGTGGGTTCCACCGTCAGGGACTTGTCCATTAAGCTGGCCTAATTAAAGTGGTGTGAAATGACAATTTTACATTTTTCATTAAGATTTTGCATTTGACATGCTTACACGGTGCTTTTTCATTAGTCCATCTTTTTTGTTAGAGACTGCATTATAAACTAGAGCTGGGCATCAAGTTGAGTTGAATTGAGGTAGGGCTGACCCGACTCAATCAGGTTTTGAAATATGCTTGACTTGAACTCGACTCAACTCGGAACCAAGTCCAGCATGCTTGAACTAATCCGAATCCGGGTCTAGCCTGGACTAATCCAGACCGAATCCGACCCGGTAAAAAGTACCGAGTCGGTTCTAGTTGGCACCGATTCGATTCGAGAGATGAGGGAGGGAGGGAGGAAGTGAAAAGAAGAGGGAGAGAGGGACAACGATTCTCACTGTTAAAACATTTGTAGGGCCCACCATAACGTTTATTTACCATTCAATCTATTTATAAGGTCAAAGAGAAGTATATGAAGAGGAAAAAATATCATATTGATACAAAACTTTTGTGACCATAAAGGGTTTCAATGGTACATATTGATACAAAACTTTTGTGACCATAAAAGGGTTTGCAAATGGTATACCTTGTGATGGGACCCACAAAACTTGGTGACGTGTAACGACCCGAAAATTTCCGTACATTGGGTCGAGTACCACCTCGACCAGAAATCACGTAGGATTAACTACTTTAGAAATTTAACAAAGTTAACTAAGTACTAAACTCGATTAGTCATGAAATGATAGATGAATATGATAGACAAAAGTTAGTAATCATTGATGCTTAGGTTACCCTAAAGTTTAGAACCAAACTCATTTCCCGTCCTCGAGAATTGAAACTTCAGATTAGGTCTAGATCGCACATCAAGTCCGATTAACATGAAGCTAAGGAACTAGGTGTTGGACTTAACAATCATCTCAAAAATCAGCTCCAGATGTTCCACGGCCATTCGTTTCGATTGGAGCGAGGGAGTGTGAAAACACTATTCCCATGCAAAATAAATATCGGAATATGATCTCGGCATCATGGTCAAGATAAGCAACCCGACCGGTCGTAATCGGACAAATTACACGATTAAGAGAACATTTACATGTACTTAATTTGATCGTGGCCCACGACCGTCGAACTACGCCATGCGATCGGGTATCCGATCGAGTCAAAAACGTAATCCCACGTAGATCCATAGATGGAGATTCGATCAAGGAGGGCCACGAACCTCCCTTTTGAGCCTGGAAAAGTGGCGAAATGCCTATATAATGATACTCTTGACTGATCTAATTTTGATGTTTTTGGCTATAAAAGATAGAACAGCCCCTTCACACATACGAATTTTGGAGAAAAACCCTAGAGGGAGAGAGAGAAAAGAGAGAGAAGATTGATCTTCCTCCTATTTTGATTATTTACACGGCCACCACTTCATTCATGTGTTTTCCGGCATTTTGTCCCATTACCCTAACCCTAGGTCACGATTTGAGGTGGGATCGATGTGGGTTGTGTAACAACTAACGATTGCTTATTTAGGCTAGAAAACTCCGTATACGGAAGATTTGCTACCCTTGTCATTCGTTGAGTTTGCAAAGGTGAGGACTTTATTGTATAAGTTATGGTTTTCAACGCTTTCAATGTCGTATATGATTCATATTTAATGCACATGTACAAAGTACTTTCATTTCTGTTTGACACGTTTGAAATATGGAATTTCACATATTCTAGGTATACGTAGAAATACCGTATCATATTTTTTAAATGACATTTATTTAATGTATGATTATATAATATATGAATAAAATACTTGTCTTTGGAGTATGAAAAGGCTAATATGTTCACTTATAATCCGATTTATGTTTGAATATGTATTTTGAAATACCATTATACGTATTTCTTTTGGAATATGACATATTTATTTAATATATGATTATACAATACATGATTAAAATACCGGATGTGCCGGAATCTATGTTCCTTTGTAAACACTATATGTCGAAATTGGGTATACGAGGAAGTACCCTATACGTATAAAATTTTGATGTGGCGTCGGGTTTAATTACAATGAATATGATGTATATGTATAAAATACTAGTTTGGTAAAGGGACAACCCTAGTGCACATCTAGCATACATCATGTATGTTGATATATAACAAGTGTTGGTGAAATCATATATTGAGGTGGTGTTAGAACCTTAGGTAGGTCTTTGAGATGGGATTCTTAGCTACCTTCCATGACATCCTCCATGTGGTTGGCCAATTAAAACCTATGTGTGATTTGTATCCCTACATAATGCTTTATAACATTTTTGAACATGCTTTTAATTTGTTTATTACCATGCTTCATACATGATTACTAGTGTCCTTTTTTGAATTTCATGTCGTATTTCATATGCTATGGTTAGGACTTGATCAGAGCTTGGGACTATGTCCATAGTCCAGGCATCGACTTGAAGTTGTGGTTGGGAAGCATTGTGTTGAATTGAGTGGTTGGCCACACGGTCGCTTCATATCGCCCAACTTGTTGTGGCCGAGACCGAACACTCAAGTAAATCGTGGT
The DNA here is from genome assembly GCA_030180095.1 of Magnolia changhungtana. NCBI lineage: Eukaryota > Viridiplantae > Streptophyta > Magnoliopsida > Magnoliales > Magnoliaceae > Magnolia > Magnolia changhungtana. The sequence continues at coordinate 1,058,793 of JASAUF010000172.1, forward strand.
CTTTTAACCATGTTTATGCTAACTTGAACCGGGTCAAACTTACTCGACTCAACGATCTAAGACTCATGAGCCGGGCATGGTGGTATGGGACACCGTAATCGAGTTGTCGGCCCTCGCCGGGGCTACGTGCCTCCCCAGTGACCAATGAGCAACTTAATCGTGAGCCGATTATGGTGGTAAGTCTCACATTGATAAGGTGATGGGGAGTGGTGCAAAGCTGAGGCAGCCCTTTGTAGTGACCATGAGCATATTCTGAGCAAAGTGCGCCTTAGGGTTCACCGCGAGAGGAGGAGGAGAGGAAGAAAGATGAAGTTTAAGGGGGAGAGAGGGCAACCTTTGTGACAACGATTCTCACTCTTAATGAACATTTGTAGGGACCCTAGGTTGGATCATGTTTACCTTAGTTTCCCAATCTTTGTTTGAAATGGACTAATTTCAATATTTATAAGGGGTGCCGCGAAGTAAGATGGTGTCGAAGAGGAAAGGGCATCCATCATACTTGCATTACTTGCATTAATCAAAACTTTTGTTTGATTTATCGCATATAAAAGGTATTGATAAATGATAACTTATGCCTTATCGTTTGATTCATGAAACAACGTAACTGCCTTGGTTTGTGACCATTATGAAGGAAGGGTTTCGTATAATGGTTTATATTGCTTGTGATCGATGGGATGGGATTGTACCTAGTTATTTTGACTTTTTTTTATTTTAAACAAAATTCGGTTGGATTCATACTGTTTATTTTAACACATACATATATAGTTCCTTCCGCTTTTATACAATTGATGGTATGTACTGTGTTCTATGCTCTAACACAGACAACATTCAAACATCATTAAACATGTTGCATAAGTGATGCGTTGGAACTCGGGAGTTGAGTTATACTCGACCCCCGATTTTCAGGGCGTTACATGGCGTTAACACACTAGCCAGGCTGGTGGTGTGTGGTACACCAGTCAATCCTCTTCGAAACGGATTGGCTACTCCCCTTGCCACCTGCTAGTGGCTGGTGGTCGATGCTCAGTGGGCCCCACCATGATGTATGTGTTTCATCCATGGCATCCATCTATTTTTATAGATCATTTTATGTTATAAAAGAAAAATTGAGATATATCGAGATCTAAAGTAGACCACATTATATGAAATAGTGTTGAATGAACGTTGACCATTAAAAACATTTTGGGGGCCATAAAAGCTTTGGATCAAGCTGATATTTATTTTTTCACTTTATATGAGTCTTTATAACCCAATCAAGAGATTGGATGTCAAATAAACAGTACAATGGGCCTTAGGAGGATTTTAATGGTGGATATCCAATCATTATTGTTTTCCTGTGGTGTGGTCCATATGAGATTTATATCCCTATCATTTTTTTGTACCAATTCCTAAAATGATCCATAAAAATGGATGAACGAGATGGATGAAAAAAATACATCAAGGTGGGCCCACAGAGCACCGACCACCAGCCACGTGGCTGGTGTGGAGTAGCCAATCCGTCTCCATCCGCTTCCACACAACTGGCATGGATCTTCATAGCAAATACGGGTACGAGCGGCATGGATCTCTTGTACGTGTGGCTCCATAACACGCGTGAGCGATGATTCCAAAAAGAACCATGTCCAGGTGCGTATAACGGTCAGACGGCTGGCTATTTCATTTAAATGACCAAGATACCCTTAGCGGTCCAGTGATTTTTATACGATTTCAGTCCCACTCTCCCCCTCTCAAAACCTCTCCTCTCAAAATCTCTCCCTCCCTTTCCGCCTCTCTCTCTCCCTCCTTTCACGTCTCTCTTTCTCTGAAAACCTCTCCCTCGTTCCCTCTCTCTCTCTGAAACCCCTTTTCATCGCTGTCATCGCCATTGGAAGAATGATGCAGGGGTACCGTAGGTGCGCAGTTCATCAATCTCTGTCTCGCCTCTCTCATTTCCTTCCATCATCTCTCTCTCTCTCTCTCTCTGTGGGAATTGAAATCCCCGATTACAGGATTCAGGGATTCGAAAATTCCCAATATCTGATTTCGATTTTTGAAAGCCCTAATTGCCATCCGGATTTGGGGTTCGAAATCCCCAACTGCTGTACCTGGATTTAGGGTTCAGATCTGAAATCCCCAATACGTGATTTGGGATTCGAAATCCCTAATTACTGATATGGGTTTAGAAATCTCAATTCCCAGATTTAGGGATTCGAATCTAAAATCCCCAAATTGATTTAGGGTTTAGGATCTGAAATCCCAAATTAGGTTTCGAAATACGAAATCCCAATTTGCCTGATTTGGGAATTCGAATTGATTTCAAAACCCTAATTATCCTGATTTGGGGATTGGAATCCAAAATCCCTAATTATCTAATTTGGATTCGAATTGGAAATCCCCTAATTACTGAATTGGATCATCCATTCCCGATGCAGTGTCTTTGAGGCCTGTCTCCAGAAAATGCTGCCACTTGTAAGCATCATCTTTGATTTGTGTTACAATTCTTCTAGACTTCCAAAGGAATCTTGGCAAGCATTTAAGGGTGTGTTTGCATTGGATTTCTGTAGGTATTTTCCCAGGACAAGTCTATCTATGCAGCTGTTGAGGATGCATTCATCACAATTTATTCGATGAGAAACCCTACAGAAACTTCTGCAAATCTATTGAACCTTGCTATAGAATCTAGTATCAGCGATCTAGCAGCTCTAGAATTTATAGTTGGTTCCTTGGTATCTAAGGGGGATATTTCTACAAGAACGGTATGTTTATTCGATTGTCATAATTTCAGGTACTGCTTCCATCAATATGATTCACTCACTTTGCTATAGAAGTTATGCATTGGTGTTCTTTTGGCATTCTTTGACATGCATAGTTAGACACTTAGACTAAGAACTACGAGTGCTGATTTCTGCACACTTAAGGGCCTGTTTTCTTCACCAATTACCATGGTAATGTAAAGAAAATGTGCAGTAATTACAAATTGCTTTACCTGCTTTCTAAGTCTGACTACATCTGCATTTGACCACTGATTGCTGTGGTAAATTGTAATGATGCCATTTTTACATTACCTGAATGTCAAATCATCACAAAAATGCACTGATGTTGCTGTTTGGATTCGAAAATTTTACAGTAATTACATATTGATTGGGATTATTTCAATGGATAGAAACCTTTGACATGATTGGGCCATTTATGTGGATCCGAACCGTTCATATGATTTGGCTCATTTGGTGATCCAAATGCATGATTTGTGCTTTTTAAGTGATCCAAACTCATCGTATGATATGTTAAGTTAATCTATGTTGTTAATATTGTTGAGATCAATTCTCAGTGATCCACACTGCTAATTTTGTAGAGCCCTCTTTAACTTTACAAACAATTTTAATGATCGGGCCTATTGTTACTAATCCTTCATTATTGCTTCTAGTTTAGTTAATCTATATTATACATATTATAGAGATCAGTTCTCAGTGATCCATACCGTTAATGTTGTAGAGCCCTCTTTAACTTTACAAACAATTTTAAATGATCGGGCCTGATTTCGTCAATCCTTCATTTTATTGGATCCAATATAGTTGGTTGAGGTGATTCAACTATTGGGGGATGTACAGTGATGAAATTTCCATTTTCAGAGACTTTGGTTTAAGAGTCGGCTATAGTTGGTCCATTTTAGAATTTAAGCTATTTTAGTGATCCACACCATTCGAATTAAGGCATACACTTAACAAATCAATCAGTGAATGTCGCATGAACCAAAAGTTACTAGTGATTCAAATTTTGTTAATGATTGGGCTCATTTTCAGTGGCACATACCTTTGATGTGCTTGAACCATTTCAAGTGATCTTAACCATTCATATGGTTAGTCTTTTTTTTTTTTTTTTTTTTTTTGTGATCCATACTCTTCATATGATTAGAGTCGTTTCGGTGATGTAAACCATTCATTAGTTGAGGCCTTTTTAGTGATCCAAACCAGTTGGTATTGCCTCTTTTCACCAATCCATTAAGTTCATCTTTTGATACTTAGGCCTCTATTCATTAATACAACACTTAATATTTTGGAGTTGTTTTCAGTGATCTAAACCCTTCATTTGATTGGATCTAGATCGGTTTGATGTAATTAGGCCTTTGTTTACCTATCTTGTCACTTAATGCTATATACTCGTTGGATTGCACAAGCGTAGAAAAATGTTAGGAGAGGATGTATCTCGTCTCAGAATTATGATCATTTTCAATAATCCAAACTGCTTACATGATTCATCAGTATTTAGTGATTCAAATTATTAATAAGGCAGAGTTTGTTTCCAATAATATGAACCACTCATATGATTTTGTAGGACCCTCTTCATCTTTACAAATGACCCAAACTATTCATATGATTTGGCCCATTTCTAGTGATCCAAACCTTTGACATGCTTGAGCCATTTCAATGGCTCTAAACCTTTGACGTGCTTTGACCATCTCAGCGGATTTGAACTTCTTATACGATTCGGCACATTCAGCGATCCAAATACGTCATATGATTCGTGCTGCTGTTAGAATTTGAGTAAGAGGATTGTGGTATCTATCAATAGTGGATCAAATGTTAAACTCTAGAATTCTATGAGCAAATTTAGAGCAAATTAGTTAAAACCTTGCTATTATCGAAGTCCTCATATGAGTAGACGGTATTACCTTGTATAAAAATTGCTTATTCCAAGTTTGATTCCCCTCCCTGTGGATTACCCGTCACGAGTTCGGGAGTACGGCTTTGGTTGTAGGCTTGCTCCCCTAAAGCACGAGGTCGGTTCGGTTCCCCTTCCCGTGGATTACCCGATGCATGTGGTTGGCAGGCGATTGTGTGCATTCGTAGGGAATAGTCTCGCCTTAAAGGGGCGGGGACACCATGTAGTTATAAAACAAAAGAAAATTCAAAATTTATAAGTGTGGTGTTTGTCATCGTTGCTATAGCAAAATTAGAACGGCAAAAAAGAGTACAAAAAAGAGAAGAAAATACTTGAAGGAGCTTAGAAAATGAAGAGAGCGTAACGGGAAGTTTTTAGATGCTGAACTTTACATAGATTAACTTTGAAAAGAGCTTAGAAAATATATTACTTTTGAAACTAAGGAATCCAATGGTTTGTTGGTTATTTCACATCATAATGATGTTTTTTTTTTTTGGCCAATTAACTTGAAGGATGTCTAGTTCTAATAGTAAGGGTGCTTTTTTGAACTCCTTTGAAAGTTATTGTATTTGAGAAGTCATTAGGGCTCATTGGTAGTGACCTTAAGAGTGTCGGATTTTTTGATGCACGTGGTTGGCGTGTGATTGCGTGCATCTGTAGGGAATGGTCTCACCTTAAAGGGACGAAAAGAAAAAATAAAAAAATTCCCAAAACGCATCACGAGTTTGGGCGAATGGCTTTGGTCTTGGGTTTGCTCCCCACAGACGTGAGTTCGTTTCCCCTCTCCGTGGGTTACTAGTCACGAGTTTGGGCGAACGACTTTGGTCGTGGGTTTGCTCCCCACAGACACTAGTTTGGGAGAATGGCTTTGGTCGTGGGTTTGCTCCCCACAGACACAAGTTCGATTCCCTTTCCCGTGGATTACCCGTCATAAGTTTGGGCGAACGACTTTGGTTGTGGGTTTGCTCCCCATAGACAGGAGTTCGATTCCCCTCCTTGTGGTGTAATAGGGGATTATTTTATTTTATTTTATTTTTTTAATCCTCACATCTGGAGACTCCTGAAACCCTGAATTCTGCGTTCACTATTAAGCCTACGCCCGTCCATTCCTTTCAAACTTCATCCCGCCCTTATAGGGGTAAGCTAGTGATGCTTAACAACTGAATGAGAGCTTCATTTGTCGATGAATAACGGATTGACTCCATTGTTGGCAGTGCTTTGTCTTTCTCTCCTTTCCTATTAGTAAGTTCAGATGCACACTGTCACTAATAGGGGGACGTCATATCTGCTGAAAAACGTATATATTTTGAAACTAAGGAATCCAATGGTTTGTTGGTTATTTCACATCATAATGATGTTTTTTTTTTTTTGGCCAATTAACTTGAAGGATGTCTAGTTCTATTAGTAAGGTTGCTTTTTTGAACTCCTTTGAAAGTTATTCTCTTTGAGAAGTCCTTAGGGCTCATTGGTAGTAACCTTAAGTGTGTCGGATTTTTTGATGCACGTGGTTGGCGTGTGATTGCGTGCATCTGTAGGGAATGGTCTCACCTTAAAGGGACGAAAAAAAATAAATAAAAAATTCCCAAAACCCATAACGAGTTTGGCCGAATGGCTTTGGTCTTGGGTTTGCTCCCCACAGACATGAGTTCGTTTCCCCTCTCCGTGGGTTACTAGTCACGAGTTTGGGTGAACGACTTTGGTCGTGGGTTTGCTCCCCACAGACACTAGTTCGGGAGAATGGCTTTGGTTGTGGGTTTGCTCCCCACAGACACAAGTTCGATTCCCTTTCTCGTGGATTACCCGTCATAAGTTTGGGCGAATGACTTTGGTCGTGGGTTTGCTCCCCATAGACAGGAATTCGATTCCCCTCCTCGTGGTGTAATAGGAGATTTTTTTATTTTTTTGATCCTCACATCTGGAGACTCCTGAAACCCTGAATTCTGCGTTCACTATTAAGCCTACGCCCGTCCATTCCTTTCAAACTTCATCCCGCCCTTATAGGGATAAGCTAGTGATGCTTAACAACTAAATGAGATCTTCGTCTGTCGATGAATAACAGATTGACTCCATTGTTGGCGTTGCTTTGTTTTTCTCTCCTTTCCTATTAATAAGTTCAGATGCACGCTATCACTAATAGGGGGACGTCATATCTGCTGAAAAACGTTGCCCCAATCTAGCAAGGCGCACTATAGCACACTTCGGGCGGGCTTGGCTTCTAGCTCTCTTGATTAGGTCGTCGTTTTTTGTGGTGGCAACTCCCGAAGCATGGGAGCTACTCTTAGACCAGTAGAATTACATGAACGGCATGGCGTTTCCAATCAAAGTGTTCGGCCCGAACTTCAATATATAGATCTCTTTCTTCTTCAAAGTGGATCTATCGGGGCCAAGCTAGCCCGAACCCCGAAGGGGCTTATCATCGGGTGTTGGTTGACCGACTCTGATTGCCTATAAGTTGTTCGCTCGACCAAAAAGTCCATCTACATCCCCTATTCAAATTAGAAACCCTACCTTGCCTCTTATCACTTCACTCCTTTCCCCGTGATCATTTTCAGGTTTTGGTTTGTCCTAATCGTTGGGGTAAGGTCCCATGAATGTGCACATGACTTACTTTTTATTGGACTATCTTTAATTGGCAAAATCTCACACCACTTTACACAAGGGTTGATTAGCCGTGGAATCAAAGTAATAACTGTCGGTCTTTAATTAAGATCAAGACAAATAAGAACAGTCAGACTCTTACCCGAAGATGAAGTTAGGCTTGGATAAGGACCCTACTTGGATTAGGAAGTCACTCATAACAAAATGTTTTTTTAGTTGAAAATATTGGGGCATCATTTAAAATAGACACATTTTATGCATCATTTTCAAAAGAATCAAACACTAGGAAAATTTCAGTGATTAAGAAATAAATTGATAAGAAGATTACCAAAGGATGATCTACGCTAAAATAAAATCAATACATCAAAGCCTTAGATCTTTATATTTCAATCTATACTTTCTATTGTCAAAGCGGTTGGGGAAAAAATTTAGAATTTGAGTAAGAGGATTGTGGTATCTATCAATAGTGGATCAAATGTTAAACTCTAGAATTCTATGAACAAATTTAGATCAAATTAGTTAAAACCTTGCTATTATCGAAGTCCTCATATGGGTAGACGGTATTACCTTGTATAAAAATTGCTTATTCCAAGTTTGATTCCCCTCCTTGTGGATTACCCGTCACGAGTTTGGGAGTACGGCTTTGGTTGTGAGCTTGCTCCCCTAAAGCACGAGGTCGGTTAGGTTCCCCTTCCTGTGGATTACTCGATGCACGTGGTTGGCAGGCGATTATGTGCATTCGTAGGGAATAGTCTCGCCTTAAAGGGGCGGGGACACCATGTAGTTATAAAACAAAAGAAAATTCAAAATTTATAAGTGTGGTGTTTGTCATCGTTGCTATAGCAAAATTAGAATGGCAAAAAAGAGTACAAAAAGAGAAGAAAATACTTGAAGGAACTTAGAAAATGAAGAGAGCGTAACGGAGAAGTTTTTAGATTCTGAACTTTACATAGAGCTTAACTTTGAAAAGAGCTTAGAAAATATATTACTTTTGAAACTAAGGAATCCAATGGTTTGTTGGTTATTTCACATCATAATGATGTTTTTTTTTTTTTTTTGGCCAATTAACTTGAAGGATGTCTAGTTCTAATAGTAAGGGTGCTTTTTTGAACTCCTTTGAAAGTTATTCTCTTTGAGAAGTCCTTTGGGCTCATTGGTAGTGACCTTAAGTGTGTTGGATTTTCTGATGCATGTGGTTGGCGTGTGATTGCGTGCATCTGTAGGGAATGGTCTCACCTTAAAGGGACGAAAAACAAAAATAAAAAATTCCCAAAACGCATCACGAGTTTGGGCGAATGGCTTTGGTCTTGGGTTTGCTCCCCACAGACATGAGTTCGTTTCCCCTCTCCGTGGGTTACTAGTCACGAGTTTGGGTGAACGACTTTGGTCGTGGGTTTGCTCCCCACAGACACTAGTTCGGGAGAATGGCTTTGGTCGTGGGTTTGCTCCCCACAGACACAAGTTCGATTCCCTTTCCCGTGGATTACCCGTCATAAGTTTGGGCGAACGACTTTGGTTGTGGGTTTGCTCCCCATAGACAGGAGTTCGATTCCCATCCTTGTGGTGTAATAGGGGATTTTTTTATTTTTATTTTTTTAATCCTCACATCTGGAGACTCCTGAAACCCTGAATTCTGCGTTTAGAAAATATATTACTTTTGAAACTAAAGAATCCAATGGTTTGTTGTTTATTTCACATCATAATGATGTTTTTTTTTTTTTTGGCCAATTAACTTGAAGGATGTCTAGTTCTAATAGTAAGGGTGTTTTTTTAAACTCTTTTGAAAGTTATTCTCTTTGAGAAGTCCTTAGGGCTCATTGGTAGTGACCTTAAGTTTGTCGGATTTTCTGATGCACGTGGTTGGCGTGTGATTGCGTGCATCTGTAGGGAATGGTCTCACCTTAAAGGGATGAAAAAAAAAAAAAACTTCCCAAAACCCGTCACGAGTTTGGGCGAATGGCTTTGGTCTTGGGTTTACTCCCCACAGACATGAGTTCGTTTCCCCTCTTCGTGGGTTATCAGTCATGAGTTTGGGTGAACGACTTTGGTCGTGGGTTTGCTCCCCACAGATACGAGTCGGGAGAATGGCTTTGGTCGTGGGTTTGCTCCCCACAGACACAAGTTCGATTCCCTTTCCCGGGGATTACCCATCATGAGTTTGGGCGAACGACTTTGGTCATGGGTTTGCTCCCCACAGACAAGAGTTCGATTCCCCTCGTGAATTACTCGATGCACGTGGTGTAATAGGGGATTTATTTTTTTAATCCTCACATCTGGAGACTCCTGAAACCCTTAATTCTGCGTTCACTATTAAGCCTACGCCCGTCCATTACTTTCAAACTTCATCCCGCCCTTATAGGGGTAAGCTAGTGATACTTAACAACTGAATGAGAGCTTCGTCTGTCGATGAATAACGGATTGACTCCATTGTTGGCATTGCTTTGTTTTTCTCTCATTTCCTATTAGTGAGTTCAGATGCACGTTGTCACTAATAGGGGGACATCATATCTGCTGAAAAATGGAGCCCCAATCTAGTAAGGCGCACTATAGCGCACTCCGGGCGGGCTTGGCTTCTAGCTCTCTTGATTAGGTCGTCGTATTTTGCGGCGGCAACTCCCAAAGCATGGGAGCTACTCCTAGATCAGCAAAATTACATGAACGTCATAGCGTTTTCAGTCAAAGCCTTCAGCCCAAACTTCAATATATAGATCTCTTTTTTCTTCAAAGTGGATCTATCAGGGGCCAGGCTAGCCCGAACCCCCGAAGGGGCTTATCATCGGGTGTTGGTCAGCCGACTCTGATAGCCTATAAGTTGTTCGCTCGACCGAAAAGTCCATTTACATCCCCTATTCAAATTAGAAACCCTACCTTGCCTCTTATCACTTCACTCCTTCCCCGTGATCATTTTCAGGTTTTGGTTTGTCATAATCATTGGGGTTAGGTCCCATGAATGTGCACATGACTTACTTTTTATTGGACTATCTTTAATTGGCAAAATCTCACACCACTTTACACAAAGGTTGATTAGCCGTGGAATCAAAGTAATAACTGTCGATCTTTAATTAGGATCAAGACAAATAAGAATAGTCAGACTCTTACCTGAAGATGAAGTTACGCTTGGATAAGGACACTACTTGGATTAGGAAGTCACTCATAACAAAATGGATCAAATGTTAAACTTTAGAATTCTATGAGCAAATTTAGATCAAATTAGTTAAAACCTTGCTATTATCGAAGTCCTCATATGGGTAGACAGTATTACCTTGTATAAAAATTGCTTATTCCAAGTTTGATTCCCTTCCCTGTGGATTACCCGTCACGAGTTTGGGAGTACGACTTTGGTTGTGGGTTTGCTCCCCTAAAACACGAGTTCGGTTTGGTTCCCCTTCCTGTGGATTACCCGATGCACGTGGTTGACAGTTGATTGTGCGCATTCGCAGGGAGTATTGGGTTTGCTTCCCTAAAACACGAGTTTGGTTTTGTTCCCCTTCCCATGGATTACCCAATGCACGTGGTTGGCAGGTGATTGTGTGCATTTGCAGGGAATAGTCTTGCCTTAAAGGGGTGGGGACACCATGTAGTTAGAAAACAAAAGAAAATTCAAAATTTACAAGTGTGGTGTTTGTCATCGTTGCTATAGATAAATTAGAACGGCAAGAAAGAGTACAAAAAAGAGAAGAAAATACTTGAAGGAGCTTAGAAAATTAAGAGAGCGCAACGGGAAGTTTTTGGATGCTGAACTTTACATAGAGCTTAACTTTGAAGAGAGCTTAGAAAATATATTACTTTTGAAACTAAGGAATCCAATGGTTTGTTGGTTATTTCACATCATAATGATGTTTTTTTTTTGCCAATTAACTTGAAGGATGTCTAGTTGTAATGGTAAGGGTGTTTTTTTGAACTCCTTTGAAAGTTATTCTCTTTGAGAAGTCCATAGGGTTCATTGGTAGTGACCTTAAGTGTGTCACAGAAAGTTGTTTATCTTGTTAGCTGAAGACTCTTGAAATCTTGACGTTTCGTCATTGCTCCTCACTAATGGTGCGCTAAAATCATCCTACAACTTGTATCACTTAGTAATTGCTTCTATATAGTAAGGGTACTTTTCTGAACTCCTCACTAATGGTGTGTTAAAATCTCATCAAGAAATATTTTCGATTTCAAGGTCAAATCACGACGGTGACCAATCTAACTTTGATGGTGTCACCTTGCTTCATAAACTATATGTGCACATGATGGCAGTCCTGCTCTTGTTAAGCAATTGTTCGTTTTCTCTTCCGTTTAATATATATATTTTTTTTGTGCCCGCTCATGCTTTTAATGTTTGTGAAAACAACTAACATCCTACAACTTGTATGATTGAGAAATTGTTTCTATTTCGTTTATGCATGTGTATCGTTTTGTTTGTTTGACCCAAATATCGAGAAGAACCAGTGTTGTTGGAGCCTTTGATTCTTATGTGGTGTTTTCAAATACTGGACTTTACATAGAGCTTAACTTTCAAGAGAGCTTAGAAAATATTTCACTTTTGAAACTATGGAATCCAATAGTTTGTTGGTTTTTTCAGATCATAATGATGTTTTTTTTTTTTTTTTTGTTTCTGGCCGATTAACATGAGGGATGTCTAGTTCTAATAGTAAGGGTACTTCTCTGAACTCCTTTGAAATTTATTACCTTTGTAAAGTTGAGGATTTGAAAGTAAGACCATGACCAATCTAACTTTGATACTGTTACCTTGTTGCATAAACTTTTTATACAAATGGTGGCACTCTTCTTAAGCAATAGCTTGTTTTTGAATTAGGGTAATTTTCTTTTTTCAGTTAAATTATTTTTTTGGGCCCTTTTGTGATCATAATGCCTGTGAAACTATCATCACAACTACGATCACCCATCCATGATCATATGGTATTCAATTAACCATAAGGATGTCTAGTTCCAAAAGGTTGCTTTTTTTTTTTTTTACTCCTTTGGAAGTTTCTCTATTAGAAGTCCTTAAGCAAAAGGCATTCCATTCATTTTTGTTTGTGTATTTTTATCCTATCAAGCGTTGAGAGTAATCCACGAAAGAATTGTTGTATCTGAAACTCCACTAACAAACACCCCGTTTGTGGTATATGGTCAAGTAGGCATGAAAATATTAAAATGCATACCTTGGAATAGAGACCACTTGTGTTGGACTTGCATACACATTTCAGGCTCTGTGGTATGACGGTGCTTCCTTTATCGTAGCGATTGACCTAGTTAGAATATCTTTAAACATCAGAAGGTTTTATCGTATATGGTCCAATCTTTAAACATCAGAAGGTTTTATCGTATATGGTCCAATCTTTAAACATCAGAAGGTTTTATCGTATATGGTCCAATCTTCCATTTCCCAACCCTCTAAAAAAAACTTGATTTGGGCGATCCTTTAATAGAAAAAGTTCGATCATGATATAGATTGTTTGGGCGATCCTTTAATAGAAATTTTCTACCTAGGGACGACGCTCCTGCTATTGCTATTAAGTAATTGCTCCCATTTCTTTCTTTCTAGATATTTAGGCTTCCTATTGTTTGAAAATAATTGCTTGTCTATGCTCCCTCCTATCTCTTGCTTGTGTTATTAGGAGCATGACTATGATCCCAATACAAGATTTGGAGAATGCCTTCATTTATTGGGCTTGTTTTGCTAGTTAAAGGTATTTTGACACTCATTAGATGGCGTCTAAGTGTTTGACTTAAATACCATATGTTGCGTTTTAAGCCTTTGTTAAATGTCTTGGGAGACTACACGGTTTGATTCTTTTGTGTGGTAAGAATCATGTGAATTTGCATATTACACGACGTGTATCATTTGTTTTAATGGCATACGATAACTATCCATAGTTATAGAAAGAAATTGAGTAAGAAATACTAGTTATACATGCAAGGTTTGTGATTTAATGGATGAATAATGTATAAAACATTGTGCTATTGTGGATATGGGTGTCTCCCTTACGATGCTTGGTTTTATGTATTTACCATTATATGCCATCTCTTCGTATGCATTCTTTTGTTTTTGCACTAGTATTTGCGATTGCTGGAAAGACCTCTTGATCTAACTTGCAAACATGGTGTCATCGACCAAGGGACTTCAACTGTAAGTGAATGTACTCATGGATTATTATTAATTTTAATTTTAATTAAATTTTTTTTTTTCATTTTTAATGCTTGGGTTTGAACTTCAAAGCCAATGCTCTTTGCTAGTAGCCTCATTATGTCAATTGTGTTTTACAATGTTTGCTTTTGAGGTTTGTAGCAATTTCTCACCATCACTTATGAAGAGTTGTCATTCATATCCTTGTGTTCGATAGTTTCTATTTATTTGTTACTATGAATAATTAGACTTCATTAAAGAAGAGGAATCACTTTAGAGAGTATGAAGAAACCCGCAACCAATAGAGGGCAATATGCCCCTTCTTGGCAAGCAAAAAGTCTATGCCATTTAGATGTTATTTACCAAGCATGTTGTCTCTTTTATTCATAAAGATAACCCCAAATAAAATGTTTCTAGTTCTCTCCACAAAAGCCAAATGAAGTATGTAAAAAAGTAGCAACATGTTTTTCAAAACATCCTTGAGACAAGCCAATGCTCTTTGCTAGTAGCCTCATTATGTCAATTGTGTTTTACAATGTTTGCTTTTGAGGTTTGTAGCAATTTCTCACCATCACTTATGAAGAGTTGTTATTCATATCCTTGTGTTCGATAGTTTCTATTTATTTGTTACTATGAATAATTAGACTTCATTAAAGAAGAGGAATCACTTTAGAGAGTATGAAGAAACCTGCAACCAATAGAGGGCAATATGTCCCTTCTTGGCAAGCAAAAAGTCTATGCCATCTAGATGTTATTTACCAAGCATGTTGTCTCTTTTATTCATAAAGATAACCCCAAATAAAATGTTTCTAGTTCTCTCCACAAAAGCCAAATGAAGTATGTAAAAAAGTAGCAACATGTTTTTCAAAACATCCTTGAGACAAGCCAATGCTCTTTGCTAGTAGCCTCATTATGTCAATTGTGTTTTACAATGTTTGCTTTTGAGGTTTGTAGAAATTTCTCACCATCACTTATGAAGAGTTGTTATTCATATCCTTGTGTTCGATAGTTTCTATTTATTTGTTACTATGAATAATTAGACTTCATTAAAGAAGAGGAATCACTTTAGAGAGTATGAAGAAACCCGCAACCAATAGAGGGCAATATGTCCCTTCTTGGCAAGCAAAAAGTCTATGCCATCTAGATGTTATTTACCAAGCATGTTGTCTCTTTTATTCATAAAGATAACCCCAAATAAAATGTTTCTAGTTCTCTCCACAAAAGCCAAATGAAGTATGTAAAAAAGTAGCAACATGTTTTTCAAAACATCCTTGAGACAAGATAAGTTTTTTGGAATGAGCATAAGGTAAGAGCAAAGAGCGATGGCTTCTACTTATGCAATTGAAACACATCAGCTAGACTGGAGAAAGTGGTTATGGTTACATGATTTGATCATTTCCCTCAAATTGGGAGCCGAGGTCTGCAAAGCCCATGTGTGTCTTACTGTAAGGATATTCTACCAGGTACCCTAAGAGATGCCTAAACTTGATTGGATTTGGTTCTGGGTGTTCAAAACTAGACTTGAACCCGGAAAGAACCCATCTGGGTTAGCTAGGTCTAGGTACGAGGGCACTAGGAAACACGAACTCAACCCGTTAACAACCCTTTCAACAAAGTTCTCTAAGAGTTATGTGAAGCCTAAAGTGAAAGTCATAGCAAGCAAAAGGTGGCATATGCAGAACATTTCGCCCAACCAATTAATAATCTATGTGGGCGGGTAGGGTTTTAACAGTCAAAACATCAATTTGCTTTATTGTTTTTGCTATTTTGAAATATATTTAAACATTCTTGAGCCCTCCAGATTAGTAAAGTGAGGCAACAATAGTCATCTAGTAAAATAGGGAGTGCAAATGGTTGGGTTAGGTTGGGTCGGGGGGTGCCCTGTACCTGACCCATTTAAGAATACAGCTGTTGTTTTAGACCTAAACACACAAAAAAAAATAAATCGGGTTTGGTCTAAGTCATGTTAAAATCGAAAGCAGCCGACCCATTAATTTAATGAATTAATACTGGCCCCCTGACCCAAATTTGACCCGTTTATCAAACGGGTCACACTAGGGCTAGTAGGGTTGTCAATGGGTATCCAAAGCTAGGGGTACTCGATGGATCCGACCCACGAATATGACCTGATTTTAACAAGATTAAGGCCAATAAATTGGACCCATTTAAAATTCAGGTTATGTTACCATAAAACAAGACAGGTATGAGAAGAACATCCTAAACAAGTTGCTTGAGATACGTGACAATGTCATATAGCTCAGGAGATGTTTTTTTTTTTTTTTTTTTCTAAATATTAAATGTGTTTGGTTCCTACAGTTCCATACTTGGTTAATTGTGTAGGATCTCATAAGTTCCCGAGTCCTTTTGGGTCCGGGTCTAGTTCTTGAAGACTCGGACCCATAATTGATTATAAATATGGAATTTGATAGTTGATTTTGCCTCTTTCTATTTCTCTCAATCTTGTTACAGGTCCAAGTAGTTGCATAGGATCGACTTATGTCTCACTAATTGGGTTCTGGTTGGTATTCGCTCTAATCTCGATTTCCCCACCCAAATCATCCTTTTTTTTTTTGTCCCAATCAACTTCCAAGTCCTCTTAGGAATCTAATCCCCAAACAATTTGGGAGAAATGAATTTTTAGCATTTTTTCTGTTATTTTTTCATAAAGGGCATTGTTCTCTCACACTTCTTGAAGAGTATCCATGCTTTTCGGTTAAGGCTTGTGCATGGGAGCATCATTCTGGATTGGGAACTGGGATGCGAGAATCCCATTGTAGAGCAACATGTTAAACAACTCTAAAGATAAATTTCATGCTCAGAAATTTAGGTAGATCTTGAAGTCTATCAGTGCACAAATTTAACTTTCGAGCTCACTATATATCAAGTGTACACATTTGTTAACATCGTATCTATTTGCTTCGTTTTTATTTTCACCCAATAATCTTTTGGCTTCATCTACAATTTCTGTCTTTTTTGAGGTCCTTGTCATATTGAACTAATTTATTTTGATATTCTTGCCTACATTTAGGTTTAATAATGTTGAAGAACAACCCAACATACCTTGTCCAAAGAGGCATATTCCAATTACTAAAATAGAGGAATGTAAAGAAGTGCAATGATTTGGAAGCTTATGTGGTATTTTACTATTTTTGTCGTCCTAGTTGTAAATGTACTTAGGGCAAGTAGCATCATATCATGTTGTGGCTTTCTTTTCACTGGAACTTTTAATTTAGTACTTAGCCTAATTAGCAATTCCTACTAGACACCACATTATTTGATTCTATATTAACTTTAGAAATTTTAGGGGAGAACTTCAAGAGTAGAGGTTTTTCTTTTGGGTTCATTCTCCTGATTTCTAGAGTTCCCATAATCTATGGTCTATGTAGATGACCTGGATCCTAGATTGGACTGTTAACAATTCAGGTTCTTGATGCATTTATGGATCCTAGATTTCTCTATGTAAAAATTCCATATTGTAAAACAACATTCCTAGCTAATTATCTAATTTCGGTTTCTGGAGCATTCATCTATGTGAAAGTGTCTGCAACTTCATATAGCATATCATATCTTGTCATTTTTCAATTTAGTTCTAAAAATTCATTCTCTCATTTAAGTATGCTCAGTTTGAAAATAACTCTGTTTGTTGAAAGACGTAA
This sequence comes from Magnolia changhungtana, assembly GCA_030180095.1. Taxonomy (NCBI): domain Eukaryota; kingdom Viridiplantae; phylum Streptophyta; class Magnoliopsida; order Magnoliales; family Magnoliaceae; genus Magnolia; species Magnolia changhungtana. Next base: position 1,075,797 of record JASAUF010000172.1, read on the forward strand.
CTCTTGTCTTTCGCATTCGTTTTCGCACAGGTCCTCAATGCCTGCCACTCTTACGTTACTCATCTGCACAAAGATTGGACTGCTCTAACCACCCATTTATGGCAAGTTTCGCCTGTTGAATGTGGATGGATGTTTGTATTTTGAGTTAACTGTACCTTTTCAGGTCACTGACCGGATGGCCACCCATTCGGATTGCCTTGCATTTTGGGTATGGCAGTCCACCTGGTGACGACAAAGAAATTCTGATCATTGTACGCATGTACCACACGTACAAGAAAGGCTTTTCACTTTGCACCCGATGAAACTCAATGCCGCTTTCTGCTTCATATTACCCTGGAACAGATGGCCTACTTCCTCAACATCTTTTGTTTCCTTCAATCATGGAAGTGATTAGATTTGAATTCAGTAGCAGTTGAAAATAAATTCTATCCCTTTACGTTAACCTTGAAATTTTTTATGTTTCTAATTCTTCTGTTTTGTCTTCCAATTTTGCTTGTAGAGGCCACAGCTGGTGAAGGGGAATATGCAGCTCTTTTCTGTGGATCAGCAGCGTAGTCAAGCTCTTGAAGCACATCTTTTGCAGCATTTGCTTCACTAAAGGTGTGGGCCTTTCCTTCATTTTGTTTATCATCTTGTGTACCAACATATCCTACCCATATATTGTTCAGGTTGCTGGAAATGAAAACCCTTCCATTCTTATTGCCTTTGCCTCAAAGACCTCCATTCTTATTGCCTTTGCCTCAAAGACTACCAATGCAGGACAGATTACATCAAAGTTACATGGGATTGAACTTGGTGCTTACTTGGTGAGCATCTTTATAAAATTATCGCTCAGCATGCAACCATGACCTACTTAATGAGCCCATCAACTTACCTATTTGATTGACAACTTTATTCCACTAGTACTTAATGGTCCCATCAACTTACCTATTTGATGGACAACTTACATATTCGACTAGTCTGCACATCCAATGCCTCATAGACATCATGTTTTATTGTGGGTTTTGCCTCTTGTTGGGCTGGTAATGATGAAATGGGCTTATGGTTTTACGTTGTGGAAACCATTGTTGCTAAGTTACAGTCCGAAAATCAGATTAGTTGAGCAGTCCTAGCCCCTGTTTCGTTGATGCTTGTTTGTTAAAACCATTGGAATTCATGGCTCTTTAAGTTTCCTACATTGTCTAAATATTACTTCAGCATTAAAATGTTATTTTTCTATCTGTAGGAATTTATCTTACCTTTATAGCATTATGTTATTTCTCTAACAGTTGGATTTGTTCTGAAAATTTCTGCAGGGAATTGTTTTCACAAGTCAGAATTGTCTAATCAACACTTCATTTTCTTGAAAATTTTCTCAACAGGTCCTACTGACTCTACCTGTAATCTGACATAAGTTATTATGTAAAAACTTGTGAATTAGATCATATCAGTAGTTATCGTATCAATCCTTTGAGATTCCATTAGCATGAATGATTTTGCATTGTGCAGTGCTTGCTTCTTTCTGCATACTGAGCAAAAATTCATTGTGTGAAGAGATAGGGCCTTCTAATTCTAACTGGTTGTGATGCTTGTGTATAGGTCCGCACCGTGAGAGTAGAGAAGCGCCTGAATGAGATAGTGAATAGGTTGAACAAGACAAAAGTCTAAAGGAAGCCTGACTTGAAAGGTATGATGGTCTATCCTAGATTTCATGTCCGAAGATCATATAAAGATTGTCTCTTGATTCTTGACCTTCCAGTTGATGATGCTTGCATTTCTGAGTCCATCCTGAAAATTTTAGTCTGTTATGTTTTGAAGGGTGTAAACCTTTTGTTGGCTTTCTTTCATAGTCGTGTAAGGAAGGTTGTAAATTGCTAAACAGACTTTGTTTACTTCTGAAATATTTCATGTGGTATTTCCTTCGACCATTCCATTTCTGAAGTTCACTGGGACTGAATAGACCTCTTCTAAGTTCTCAACTTGTGGCTTCTACAAGCTTCCTGGAACATGTCCTGTACTCTATATGGTGTTATAAGCCACTCATGTTATGTGCTGTTTTCCTTTTGCATCTTTGAGTTTTCTATTGAAATTCTAGATTTCCTGTAGTACAAGGATATCGATGAGGAATTCCTACAAAGGGTTACGGAGAATACCCGTCGATATCTGGGTATTTTCTTTCTACATGCAGTTCTTGTCAATTTTGGTTTCAAAGAAAGTTTCATGCCCTTGGAAACTTGTTGATTGTAAATAACACCTTCGGAAATGTGATTTCGGTAAAGATCTTATCAAAAAGTTCTAAATCTGAGGAACCTTGTACTGCTACAGCTGAGGTTTTGGAAAGATCAGCGGCATGGCTTGGAAGAGGCCTTTCTTGTGTTTGTGCTCAAAGAGGAGAGAATTATGCCCGTTCATAGTTTGAACTAACCCCTTTGCAGGTAATTTCATATTTTCTGCAACTCTTTATTGGAAATAATATCAGCAATGAATAATTAATTGCTGATTTGAACATTGTAAATAACAGTCGATGAATTTATTGATCATATAGTTTTATTGCCGGAGAGATTCTTTTGTGTTTGTTTCCATGCACCTTAGAGTGCTGAGCTCGTTTACCAGGAGCTTGATCTTATCATGTGATGCCGCTTTCTGCTTCATATTACCCTGGAACAGATGGCCTACTTCCTCAACATCTTTTGTTTCCTTCAATCATGGAAGTGATTAGATTTGAATTCAGTAGCAGTTGAAAATAAATTCTATCCCTTTACGTTAACCTTGAAATTTTTTATGTTTCTAATTCTTCTGTTTTGTCTTCCAATTTTGCTTGTAGAGGCCACAACTGGTGAAGGGGAATATGCAGCTCTTTTCTGTGGATCAGCAGCGTAGTCAAGCTCTTGAAGCACATCTTTGCAGCATTTGCTTCACTAAAGGTGTGGGCCTTTCCTTCATTTTGTTTATCATCTTGCGTACCAACATATCCTACCCATATATTGTTCAGTTTGCTGTTGTTTGACTTGGTTTGATACTTTTTTTGATGATCTTCATGGCTTAAACAGGTTGCTGGAAATGAAAACCCTTCCATTCTTATTGCCTTTGCCTCAAAGACCTCCATTCTTATTGCCTTTGCCTCAAAGACCTCCATTCTTCTTGCCTTTGCCTCAAAGACCACCAATGCAGGACAAATTACATCAAAGTTACATGTGATTGAACTTGGTGCTCAAGCCAGTTTGCTCCTTGTATTGATCGCATCTATATATTTTATGCCATTGGTTGTCTCTCTCTTTTAAAACTACGTATGGCACAGATGGTTTTCTATTCTATGTTATTGATATTGGTTATCTTTTGCCTTTTAATGCTCCTGTGTCTTTTAAAACTACAAATGGCACAGATGGTTTTCTATTCTATGTTATTGATATTGGTTATCTTTTTCCTTTTAATGCTCTTGAGTCAAGGGTGGACCATCAATTTTCTTAATGGAGGCAAATAAATGCAATTGTGTTGGCATCTAGATAATTCTTTGTTACTATGCAGACTGGAGTTTACATTTCAAATCTTATGCGTTCATTGAGTTGTTTGGACACAGCCTTCTAGTCATTGATGTTTTGTGTACTAATCCTTTTGAATTCTTTACCAGGTAAACCTGGTTTCACAAAGAAACAAGCAGATCTTTTCTTCCCTCAGATTTTGCTGATGACTTCCCAGTGGCAATGCAGGTAGTCGTGTGTACCCATAACATTTGGACCATGTTCAGTAGCATCAACACTAAACCACCTACTTGTAATGGCTAGTAATTGACCAATGTTTGGTTATTATTTTTTTAATCTTTATTTGACTTTTGTACTTCAACTGTTGGTGAACCATTTGTTTTAAAATGGATCAATGGTTTAATTGACTTGTGGCACCCATAGTCAATCTTATTGCTGAAAATGACTATCAGTTCGACAGTGCAGCCCACATATACTTGTTTTTTTGAAAAAAAGAAAAGAAAGAGAAAAATGACCACTAGTAGGATTGATATTTGAGTATCATCATTTTTTTCTTTCTTTCCTCGGCTTCTTCTTTTTCTCGTCTTTCTTTTCGTGATAATTTGATCTTATAAACAAAATAAGACTTTCAATTATAAAACATACTTATAGTTCATTGTGCTCGTCTTCAAGATGAGTAAATAACGCTAACATCAGTGCTAGGATAGAGTTATAACGCTACAATTTATGAAGCTTGTGATGGCATTTTGAGCATTGCACATAAATTAACTTTTTGATGGTATTTTAAGCATTGCACATAAAGTAACTTTTTGATGGCATTTTAAGCATTGCACATATGGGAAATTAACTTTGATGGCATTTTAAGCATTACCTTCAATAATTAACTCTATTTTCTGTTGTTGGTCTCACTAAGAATAGCTATTATTTTCTACCAGATGACATATTGATATCTCCAATACCCACATTTGGAAGAAAAAAAAAATACATTTCCAATAAATATTTCACTAAATATTTTAGGAATCATTAGCTAGTAGTTGCATTTCCCAGTAGTTGCCTTTCCCAATAGTTGCATGGCTTTTATCGACCTTCCAAAATAAGGGTTCAAAACAAGTTCCAAAATAAGAAACAATATTGTTCCTAAATTGAAAATTTGCGACGGTCCCTAATTTTTTGCGACGCCCTATTTAACCACGTTGAAAACCGTTTCTAAATGGTTTAGGAACGGTGGACCGTTCCTAAATATGGATTTTGGTGTAGTGAATTTTGGAATATGGCCCATTCATGGTAGGACCTACTTGATGGTTGGTACAGATCTCATTTACATTTTCCACTTGTACGAAAAGTGAGTTTTTATATAAAATGTCCTTGCTTCTTTTATGCAGGCAAGATTTCTGTTGTTGGCAATGAATACAATGAGGATAACAAACCCTCATAACCTGATGGTCGAATATCAAAACATCAAGCAGAAAGAGAAATAGTAATGGAGCAGAAGAGGATGGCATACTTGTGGGGGATGGTATTGATTATGAGGTTCCTGGCAAAGGCCTGAACCAAAGTTCTATTTTAGAAGACATGGAAAGCCTGTTTTAAAGGAAGCGCTGAAATTAGCCAATACGTGTGGCTAGCTTCCGAATCTCACTAAGGTCTTTCTCATCACTATTTTGCTTCGTGGACCATTAAACTTTGTCGAGTCACATCACGTATGATGAGTTCTCAAAAATGTTCATAAGAGTTTCGTGCGAATTACGGCTCCAAGTGCGCATCGGAGCATTCGGCATATAGAGTCATGCTCACGCACATGTACGCACCCTTGCACACGTGTCATGGGTGTCTAATCCGAATGACTTGAGTCCATGTGATGTGGAATCCCATTTATCCCCCCAAGGGTAGAATTGTCACCATGATCTAAAATTCTACGGTGGGCCATAGCAAAGAGAAATGCAAATCAAGGGAGGAAACTGTTTTCATTTTGCATTGCTTACGAGTTTTGGATCAAAGTAAAAATTGGGTTGGGGGTTTCATGAGGTAGAGTCATTGCTTCACGTGGACCATCTCGTCAGATTTTGGAGTCACATCACGTATGATGACGAGTTCTTATGGGCTAGATTTGCTCCAGAAACTACATCTAGCCTATTTTTCATGAAATGCAAATCAAGGGAGGAAATCATGCCATTTTTCATACCACCACGTATGATGAGTTCTCACAAATGTTCAGTTCCGTATGTTTGAGGTGGACAGCGTGTCTTTCAAAAAAATCATCAAGCACGAGTTCTTAAAAATTGAGGTGAGCATTCGGCATATAGAGTCATGTTCGCCTGCGCTCCTAACGCACTCGCGCACCTTTGTACACGTGTCATGTGGTTTCATGAGGTGCTGCTTCACGTGGACCATTCATATTTTGGAGTCACATCACGAATGATGACGAGTTCTTAAAAAAGTTCGCACGAGTTCTTAAAAAGTTCTTAAAAATGCGCATTTGAGCATTCGGCAAATAGAGTCATGTTCGCCTACGCACTTACGCACTTGTGCACATTTGTACACGTGTCATGGGCATCTAATCCGAATGGTCCATGTGATGCGGAATCCCATGAAACCCCTAGGGAAAAAATTTCACCCTGATCTAAAATTCTAGTGGGCCATAACAAAGAGAATGCAAATCAGGGGAGGAAACTGTTTTCATTTTTCATGGCCCACCAAAGTTTTGGATCAAAGTAAAAATTGGGCCCAAGGTTTATGAGTCACTGCTTCACGAGGACTGTTCAGATTCTGGAGTCACACCACGTATGATGTTTTCTCAAAAAGTTCGCATGAGTTCCGTCCGAATTGGTGAGTAGCTTAGCATTCAATATATTGAGTCATGCTCACCTATGCACGAGCGCACCTTTGCACACGTGTCATGGGCATCTAATCCGAACGGACCATGTGATGCGGAATCCCATGAATCCCCAAGGGAAAATTTTTCACCTTGATCTAAAATTCTGGTGGGCCATAGCAAAGAGAAATGCAAATTAGGGGAGGAAACTATTTTCATTTTTCATGGCCCACCAAAGTTTTGAATCAAAGTAAAATTGGGCCTAGGGGGTTTTATGAGTCACTACTTTATGAGGACTGTTCAGATACTAAAGTCACAGCACATATGATGCTTTCTCAAAAAAGATTGCACGAGTTCTGTACCAACTAGTGTGCAGCTGAGCATTTGGCATATTGAGTCATGCTCACCTACGTACGACCGCACCTTTGCACACATGTCATGGGCGTATAATCCGAACGGTCCACGTGATGCAGAATCCCTTGAATCCCCAAGGGAAATTTTTTCACCCTAATCTAAAATTCTGATGGGCCGTAGCAAAGAGAAATGCAAATCAAGAGAGGAAACTATTTTCAGTTTTCATGGCCCGCAAAAGTTTTGGATGAAAGTAAAAATTGGGCCTAGCTAGTTTCATGAGGTGATGCTTCACATGGACTGTTCAGATTTTGGAGTCACATCACATGTGATGCCCGACTTCTGTGCAAACTAGTGCACATATGAGCATTCGGCGTATAAAGTCATGTCACCTGCGCACCTACGCACATACGCACCTTTACACACGCATCATGGGCGTCTAATCCGAACGGTCCATGTAATGCAGAATCCTATGAAAAGCTCATGGGAAAATTTTTTCACCCTGATATAAAATTTTGGTGGGCCATAGCAAAGTGAAATACAAATCAAGAGAGGAAACTGTTTTCATTTTTCATGGCCCACCAATGTTTTGGATCTAAGTAAAATTGGACCTTGGGGGTTTGATGAGGTGTTGCTTCACGTGGACCGTTCAGATTGTGGAGTCATATCATGTATAATGAGTTCTCAAAATTGTTTGCACGAGATTCGTCCGAACTGGTGCGTAGCTGAGCATTCAACATATAGAGTCATGCTCACTTGCGCACCTTTGCACATGTGTTGTGGGTGTATAATCCTTACGGTCCATGTGATGCAAAAGCCTACGAAACCCCAAGGGAAAGATTTTCACCCTGATCTAAGATTCTGGTGGGCCATAGCAAAGAGAAATGCAAAACAAGCGAGGAAACTATTTTCATTTTTCATAGCCCACCAAAGATTTGGATCAAAATAAAAAATTGCGACCAGGGGGTTTCATGAGGTGCTGCTTCACGTGGACTGTTCAGATTTTAAGGTTACATCATGTATGATGAGTTCTCAAAAAAGTTCGCATGAGCTTTGTTCGAACTGTTTAGGCCCAGGGGGTTTCGTGAGGTGCTTGAGAATTCGGCATATAGAGTCATGCTCACCTGCGCACCAACGCACTTGCGCACCTTTGGACACGTGTCATGGGCGTCTAATCCGAACGGTCCATGTGATGCGGAATCCTACGAAACCCCAAGTGAAAAATTTTCACCCTGATGTAAAATTCTGGTGGGCCACAGCAAAGAGAAATGCAAATCAGGGAGGAAACTGTTTTCATTTTTCATGGCCCACCAAAGTTTTTGATCAAAGTAAAAATGGCCCCAGGGGGTTTCATGAGTTGCTGCTTCACGAGGACCATTCAAATTTTGGAGTGACATCACGTATGATGTTTTGTCAAAAAAGTTCGCACGAGTTCCGTGCGAACTAGTGCGCAGCTGGGCATTCAGCATATTGAGTCATGCTCACCTACGCACGAGCGCACCTTTGCACACGTGTCATGGGCATCGAATCTGAACGGTCCATGTGATGCGGAATCCCTTGAATCCCCAACGAAATTTTTTTGACCCTTATCTAAAATTCTGGTGAGCCATATCAAAGAGAAATGCAAATCAAGAGAGGATACTATTTTCATTTTTCATCGCCCGCCAAAGTTTTGGTTCAAAGTAAAAATTGGGCCCAGGTGCTTCTTCACGTGGACCGTTCAAATTTTGGAGTCACATCACGTATTATGAGTTTTCAAAAAAGTTCGCACAAGTTCCGTCCGAACTGGTGCGTAGCTGAGCATTCGACATATAGAATCATGCTCACCTGCGCACCTTTGCACATGTGTTGTGGGCGTCTAATCCTTACGTCCAAGAAAGCCAAAGGGAAAAATTTTCACCTTGATATAAAATTCTGGTGGGCCATAGCAAAGAGAAATGCAAATCAAGGGAGGAAACTGTTTTCATTTTGCATTGCTTACCAGAGTTTTGAATCCAAGTAAAAATTGGGCCCGGGGGGTTTCATGAGGTGCTGCTTCACGTGTACCGTTCAGATTTTAGAGTCCCATCACGTATGATGATGAGTTCTTAAAAAAGTTCGCACGAGTTCCGTGTGAACTGGTGCGCAGCTGAGCATTCAGCATATAGAGTCATGCTCGCCCGCGCACCTACGCACATGCGCACCTTTGTACATGTGTCATGGGCATCTAATCCGAATGGTCCATGTGATGCGGAATCCCATGAAACCCCAAGGGAGAAAATTTTACCCTGATCTAAAATTCTAGTGGGCCATAACAAAGAGAATGCAAATCAGGGGAGGAAACTGTTTTCATTTATCATGGCCCACCAAAGTTTTGGATCAAAGTAAAAATTGGGCCCAAAAGGTTTTATGAGTCGCTACTTCATGAGGACCGTTCAGATCCTGGAGTTACACCACATATGATGTTTTCTCAAAAAAGTTCGCACGAGTTCCATCTGAACTGGTGCGCAGCTGAGCATTTGGCATATTGAGCCATGCTCACCTACGCACGAGCGCACCTTTGCACACGTGTCATAGGCGTTTAATCCGAACGGACCATGTGATGCGGAATCCCATGAATTCCCAAGGGAAAATTTTTCACCTTGATCTAAAATTCTAGTGGGCTATAGCAAAGAGAAATGCAAATTAGGGGAGGAAACTGTTTTCATTTTTCATGGCCCACCAAAGTTTTGAATCAAAGTAAAAATTGGGCCCAAGGGGTTTTATGAGTCGCTACTTCACGAGGACCGTTCAGATACTAAAGTCACATCACGTATGATGTTTTCTTAAAAAAGATTATGATGTTTTCTTAAAAAAGATTGCACGAGTTCCTTGCCAACTAGTGCGCAGCTGAGCATTCGGCATATTGAGTCATGCTCACCTACACACGAGTGCACCTTTGCACACGTGTCATGGGCGTCTAATCCGAACGGTCCATGTGATGCGGAATCCCATGAATCCCCAAGGGAAAAGTTTTCACCCTGATCTAAAATTCTGGTGGGCCATAGCAAAGAGAAATGCAAATCAAGAGAGGAAACTGTTTTCATTTTTCATGGCCTGTGAAAGTTTTGGATCAAAGTAAAAATTGGGCCCAGCTGGTTTCATGAGGTGATGCTTCACATGAACTGTTCAGATTCTGGAGTCACATCACGTATGATGTTTTCTCAAAAAATTCGCCCGAGTTCCGTGCGAACTGGTGCACATCTGTGCATTTGGCATATAGAGTCATGTCACTTGCGCACCTACGCACGTGCGCACCTTTACACGTGTCATGGGCGTCTAATCCGAACGGTCCATGTAATGCGGAATCCTATGAAAAACCCATGGGAAAAATTTTCACCCTGATATAAATTTCTGGTGGGCCATAGCAAAGTGAAATACAAATCAAGAGAGGAAACTGTTTTCATTTTTTCATGACCCTGGAAAGTTCTGAATCAAAGTAAAAATTAGGCCTAGCTGGTTTCATGAGGTGATGCTTCACATGGACTGTTCAGATTTTGGACTCACATCACGTATGATGTTTTCTTCAAAAAGTTCGCCCGAGTTCCGTGCGAACTGTTGCACATTTGAGCATTCGGCATATAGAGTCATGTCACATGCGCACCTACGCACGTGTGCACCTTTACACACGCCTCATGGGCTTCTAATCCGAACGGTCCATCTAATCCGAACGGTCATGGTTTCATGAGGTGATGCTTCACATGGACTGTTCAGATTCTGGAGTCACATCACGTATGATGTTTTCTTAAAAAAGTTCGCCCGAGTTCCGTGCGAACTGGTGCACATCTGAGCATTCGGCATAGAGAGTCATGTCACATGCGCACCTATGCACGTGCGAACCTTTACACACGCGTCATGGGCTTCTAATCCAAACGGTACATGTAATGCTGAAACTTATGAAAAGCCCATGGAAAAAATTTTCACCCTGATATAAAATTCTGGTGGGCCATAGCAAAGTGAAATACAAATCAAGAGAGGAAACTGTTTTCATTTTTCATGGCCAATGTTTTGGATCTAAGCAAAAATTGGGCCCTGGGGGTTTCATGAGGTGTTGCTTCACGTGGATCGTTCAGATTGTGGAGTCATATCACGTCTAATGAGTTCTCAAAATTGTTCGCACGAGTTCCGTGCGAACTGGTGCGCAGCGGAGCATTTAACATATATAGTCATGCTCACTTGCGCACCTACGCATGTGCGCACCTTTGCACACGTGTCATGGGCGTCTAAACCGAACCGTCCATGTGATGCGGAATCCCATGAAACCCCAAAGTAAAAATTTCCACCCTGATCTAAAATTCGTTTGGACCATAGCAAAGAGAAATGCAAATCAAGGGAGGAAACAATTTTCATTTTTCTTGGCCCACCATAGTTTTGAATTAAAGAAAAAATTGGACCCAGCATATGATGAGTTCTCAAGAAAGTTTGCTTGAGTTTCGTTCAAAGTGGTGTGAAGCTGAGCATCTGGCATATGTAGTCATCCTCACTTGCACACGTATGCACGTATGCACCTTTGCACATGTGTCATGGGCATCTAATCCAAACGATCTATGTGATGAGGAATCCCATGAAACAACAAGGGAAAAATTTTCACCCTGATCTAAATTTCTCGTGGGCCATAGCAAAGAGAAATGCAAATCGAGGGATGAAACTGTTTACATTTTTCATGGCCAACTAGAGTTTTGGACCAAAGTAAAAATTGGGCCTAGGGGGTTTCATGAGGTGCTGCTTCAAATGGACCGTTCAGATTTTGGAGTCACATCATGTATGATGAGTTCTAAAAAAAGTTCGCATGCGTGAACTGGTGTGCAGCTGAGCATTCGGCATATAGAGTCATGCTTACCTTCACCTACGCACTTGTGAACTGGTGTGCAGCTGAGCATTCGGCATATAGAGTCATGCTCACCTTCACCTACGCACTTATGCACCTTTGCACTTGCGCACCTTTGCACACATGTCATGGTGGTCTAATTCAAACGTTCCATGTGATGCGGAATCCCATTAAACCCCAAGGTAAAAATTTACACCCTGATTTAAAAGTCTGGTGGGCAATAGCAAAGAGAAATGCTAATCATGGAGGAAAGTGTTTTCATTTTTCATGGCCCTCCAAAGTTTTGGATCAAAGTAAAAATTGGGCCCAGGGAGTTTCATGAGATGCTGCTTCCCGAGGACTGTTCTGAATCTGGAGTCACTTAACGTATGATGAGTTCTCAAAAAAGTTCGCACGAGTTCCATGCGAACTGGTGCGTAGCTGAGCATTCGGCATATAGAGTCATGCTCATTTACGTACCTTTGCACACATGTCATAGGCATCTAATCCTTATGGTCCATGTGATGCAGAAGCCTATGAAACCCCAAGGGAAAGATTTTCACCCTGATCTAAAATTCTGGTGGGCCATAGCAAAGAGAAATGCAAAACAAGAGAGTAAACCGTTTTCATTTTTCATAGCCCACCAAAGTTTTTGATCAAAATTAAAAATTGGGACCATGGGGTTTCATGAGGTGCTAATTCACGTGGACCGTTCAGATTTTGAGGTTACATCATGTATGATGAGTTCTCAAAAAATTTCGCACGAGTTTTGTTCGAACTGTTTAGGCGCAGGGGGTTTGATGAGGTGCTGCGCAGCTGAGAATTCGGCATATATAGTCATGCTCACTTGCGCACCTACGCACATGGGAACCTTTGCACACGCGTCATGGGCATCTAATCCGAATGGTTCATGTGATGCGGAATCCCATGAAAATCCATTGGAAAACTTTTCACCCTGATATAAAATTTTGGTGGGCCATAACAAAGAGAAATGAAAATCAAAGGAGGAAACTGTTTTCATTTTTCATGGCCCACCAAAGTTTTGGATCAAAGTAAAAATTGGGCCATTGGGGTTTCATCGCGTATGATAAGTTCTCAAAAATGTTCGCACGAGTTCCGTAGGTGTGTAGGTGAGCATGACTCTATATGTCAAATGCTCAGTTGCGCAACAGTTCGCACGTGCAAACTTTTTTGAGAACTCATCATACGTAATGTGACTCCAAAATCCAAACGGTTTTTGATCCAAAACCTCTGGGACTAATTTTTATTTTGATCCAAAACTTTGGTGGGCCATGAAAAATGAAAACACTTTCGTTCCTTCGTTATAACCCACCAGAATTTTATATCAGGGTGAAATTTTTGCCTTAGGGTTTCATGGGTTTTCGCATCCCATGGATGTTTCGGATTAGACGCCAATGTCACGTGTACAAAGGTGATCACATGCATATGTGAGCATGACTATATATGCTGAATGCTCTGGTGCGCATCAGTTCCCATGATACTCGTGCGAATTTTTTTTAGAACTCCTACGTGATGGGACTCCACAATCTAAACGGTTCACGTAAAGCAGCACCTCATGAAACACCCTGGAATTGATTTTTTACTTTGATCCAAAACTTCGGTAGGCCTTGAAAAATGAAAACAGTTTCCTCCCTTGATTTGCATTTCTATTTGCTATGGCCCACCAACATTTTAGATCAGGGTGAAAATTTTTCCCTAAGGGTTTCATGGGTTTCCGTATCACATGGATGGTTCAGATTATATGCCCATGACACGTGTGCAAAGGTGCACACGTGCATAACGCGCAAACTTTTTTGAGAACTCATCATACGTGATGTGGCTATAAAATCTGAACGGTCCACCTGAAGTAGCACCTCATGAAACCCCATGGTCCCAATTTTTACTTTGATCCAAAACTTTAGTGGTCAATGAAAATGAAAACAGCTTTCCTCCTCTATTTGCATTTCTCTTTGTTATGGCGCACCAAAATTTTGGATTAGTGTGAAAATTTTTCCCTCAAGGTTTCATGGGTTTCCGCATCACATGGACGGTGCAGATTAGACGCCCATGACACGTGTACAAAGGTGTGTAGGTGCGTAGGTAAGCATGACTGTATATGCCGAATACTCGATTCATGCGCACTGGTTTGCGACGTGCGAACTTTTTTTGAGAACTCATCATACATGATGTGATTCCAAAATCCGAACGGTCCACGTAAAGCAGCACCTCATGAAACCCTTGGGCCCAATTTCTACTTTGATCCAAAATTTTGGTGGGCCATGAAAAATGAAAACAATTTCATCCCTGGATTTGCATTTCTATGGCCCACCAGAATTTTAGATTCGGGTGAAAAATTCTTTGAAGGTTTTATGGGATTCGAATCACATGGACGGTTTAGATTCTACGCCCATGACACGTATGCAAAGGTGCGCACGTGCATATGTGAGCATGACTCTATATGACAAATGCTCAATAAGCGCACCGGTTGCACGGAACTTGGGCGAACTTTTTAAGAACTCATCATACGTGATGTGACTCCAAAATCTAAATGGTCCACGTGAAGCAACACCACATGAAACCCCATGGGCCCAATTTTTACTTTGATTCAAAACTTTGGTGGGCAATGAAAAATGAAAACAGTTTCCTCCCTTTATTTGCATTTCTCTTTGCTATGGCCCACCAAAATTTTAGATCGGGTGAAAATTTTCCTTAAGGTTTCATGGGATTCCACATAACATGGATGGTTCGGATTAGACGCCCATGACATGTGTGCAAAGGTGAACACGTGCGTAAGTGAGCATGACTCTATATATGCTGAATGCTCACCTATGACATTAGTTCACATGGAACTCCTGCGAACTTTTTTGACAAGTCATCATACATGATGTGACTCCAAAATCTGAAAAGTCCACGTAAGCAGCACCGCATGAAACACCCTGGGCCCAATTTTTATATTGATCCAAAACTTTGGTGGGCCATGAAAAATGAAAACATTTTCTTCCTTAATTTGCATTTCTCTTTTCTACGGCCCACCAAAATTTTACATCAGGGTGAAAATTTTTCCCTTGGGGTTTTATGGGTTTCCGCATCATATGAACCATTCGAATTTAACACCCACGACACGTGTGCAAAAGTGTGCACGTGCGTAGGTGAGCATGACTCTATATGCCCAATGCTCAGCTGCAAACCAATTCGCATGGAACTCGTGCGAACCTTTTAGAGATCTCATCATACGTGATGTGACACTAAAATCTGAATGGTGCACGTGAAGCAGCACCTCATGAAACCTCCTGGGCCCAATTTTTATTGTGATCTAAAACTTTGGTGGGCCATGAAAAATGAAAACAATTTCCTCCCTTGATTTGCATTTCTCTTTGCTATGGCCCATCGAATTTTTAATCATGGTGAAAATCTTTCCCTTGGGGTTTCATGGGTTTCCACATCACATGGACGTTCAGATTACACGCCCATGACACGTGTGAAGGTTCGCACGTGCATACGTGTGCGAGTGAGCATGACTCTATATACCGAATGCGCACCAGTTCGCATGTGTGTACTTTTTGAGAACTCATCATACATGATGTGATTCGAAAATCTGAACGGTCCACGTTAAGCAGCACTGCATGAAACCCCTTGGCACAATTTTTACTTCGATCCAAAACTTTGGTGGGTCATGAAAAATGAAAACACTTTCCTCCCATGATTTACATTTCTCTTTTGTTATGCCCACCAGAATTTTATATCAAGTGAAAATTTTTCCCTTTGGATTTCTTGGGATTTTGCATCACTTGGATTGTTCGGATTAGATGCTCATGACACGTGTGTACAAAGGTGCGCATGTGAGGTGTGTAACTCTATATGCCGAATGCTCAGCGGTGCACAAGTTCGCACGGAACTCTGTGTGAACTTTTTGAGAACTCATGATATGTGATGTGACTCCAAAATTTGAACGGTCCACGTGAGTAGCACCTCATGAAACCCGATGGGCCTAATTTATACTTTAATCCAAAACTTTGGTGGGCAATGATAAATGAAAATAGTTTCCTACCTTGATTTGCATTTCTTTCTTTGCTATGGCCCACTAAAATTTTAAAACGAGGTGTAAATTTTTCCTTTGGGGTGTCTTGTGGGATTCCGCATCACATGGACGGTTCGGATGAGACACCCATGACACATGTGAAAAGGTGCGCAAACATGCAGACGTATGTAGGTGCACAGTGAGCATGACTCTAAATGTCGAATGCTCACGCGCACCTGGGTTCGCACGTTTAACATTTTTGAGAACTCATCATATTTGATGTGACTCGAAAAATATGAACGGTCCATGTGAAGCACCACCTCATGAAAACCCCTGGGCCTAATTTTTACTTTGATCCAAAACTATGGTGCGACATGAAAAATGAAAATAGTTTCTCCCTTGATTTGCATTTCTTTGTTATGGCCCACGAATTTAAGATTAGGGTAAAAAATTTTCCTTGGGGTTTCATGGGATCTTGCATCACATGGACCGTTCGGATTAGATGCTAATGACACGTGTGCAAAGGTGTGCACATGCGTAGGTGAGCATGACTTTATATGCCAAATGCTCACTACGAACTAGTTCACACGAAACTCGTGCGAACTTTTTGAGAACTCATCATACACGTGATGTGACGCCAAAATTTAAACGGTCCACTTGAAGCAACACCTCATGAAACTTCATGAGCCCAATTTTTACTTTGATCCAAAACTTTGGTGGCAATGAAAAATGAAAGTAGTTTCCTCCCTCGATTTGCATTTCTCTTCACTATGGCCCCACCGAATTTTAGATCACGGTGAAAATTTTTCCCTTGTGGTTTCATGGGATTTCGCATCACATGGACTGGTTCGGATTAGACGCCCATGATAAGTGTACAAAGGTGCGCACGTGCGTAGGTGTGTTGGTGAGCATGACTCGATATGCCGAATGCTCATCTGTGCACCAGTCCGCACGGAACTCATGCAAACTTTTTTGAGAACTCATCGTACATGTTGTGACTCCAAAATCAAAAACGGTCCACGTGAAGCTAAACCTCATGTGGCCCAAATTTTACTTTGATCCAAAACTTTGGTGGGCCATGAAAAATGAAAATAGTTTCCTCCCGTTGATTTGCATTTCTCTTTGCTATGGCCCACGAATTTTATATCAGGGTGAAAATTTTTCCCTTTGGCTTTCTTGGGATTCCACATCACATGGACTTTTTAGATTCCATGCCCATGACATGTGTGCAAAGGTGCACGTGTGTAGGTGAGCGTGACTCTATATGTTGAACGTGCACCAGTTCTGCATGGAACTCGTGCGAATTTTTTTTGAGAACTCATCATACGTGATGTGATTCCAAAATTTGAACAGTCCACGTAAAGCAGCACCTCATGAAACTCCTAGGCCCAATTTTACTTTGCCCAAAACTTTGTAGGCAATGAAAATGAAAACAGTTTCCTCCCTTGATTTGCATTTCTCTTTGCTATGGCCCAAAATTTTAGATCGAGGTGGAAAATTTTTCCTTGACGTTTCATGGGGTTTCGCATCACATGGACGATTCGGATGAGATGCCCATGACATGTGTGAAAAGGTGCGAACGTGTGTGTAGGTGCGCTGGTGAGCATGACTCAATATGCCGAATGGTTAGTTGCGCACTAGTTCGCATGTGTGAGCTTTTTGAGAACTCATCATACGTGATGTGAATCCAGAAAATTTAACGGTCCACGTGAAGCACCACCTCATGAAACACCCTGGGCCCAATTTTTACTTTGATCCAAAACTATGGTGCGCCATGAAAAATGAAAACAGTTTCCTCCCTTGATTTGCATTTCTCTTTGTTATGGCCCACGAATTTAAGATCGGGTGAAAATTTTCCATTTGGGGTTTCATGGGATACCGCATCACATGGACCGTTCGGATAGACGCCCATGACACGTGTGCAAAGGTGCGCACGTGCGTAGGTGAGCATGACTCTATATGGTGAATGCTCAGCGAACAGTTCGCATGGAATTCATGCAAACTTTTTGAGAACTCGTCATACGTGATGTCTCCAAAATCTGAACGGTCCACGTGAAGCAAAACACCTGATGAAACCTCGTGGGCTCAATTTTTACTTTGATCCAAAACTCTGGTAAGCAATGCAAAATGAAAACAGTTTCCTCCTTATTTGCATTTCTCTTTGCTATGGCCCACCAGAATATTAGAATAGGGTGAAAATTTTTCCCTTGGGGTTTCATGGGTTTTCGTCACATGAATGGTTCGGATTAGACACCCATGACACGTGTGTAAAGATGCGCACATGCGTAGGTGAACATGTAGATGAGTGAATGCTCACCGTGAACCGGCCGGCGGAACTTGTGTGAACTTTTTTGAGAACTAATCATATGTGATGTGACTCGAAAATTTGAGCTGTCCACGTGAACTAGCACCCCATGAAATCCCTCTGGGCCCATTTATACTTTGATCCAAAACTTTGGTGGGCAATGAAAATGAAAACAGTTTCCTCCTTGATTTGCATTTCTCTGCCCTTAATTTTAGATCGGGGTGGAAAATTTTCTCTTTGTTTCATCGATTTCGCATCACATGGACGGTTCGGATGAGACGCCCATGACACGTGTGAAGATCAGAACGTGCGGTGAAAATTTTCCGATTGGGTTTCATGGGCACATGCGAACTTTATTGAGAACTCATCATAGGTGATGTGACAAAAAATCTAAACGGTTCACGTGAAGACACCTCATGATGCCCAATTTTTACTTTGACCAAAACTATGGTGGGACATGAAAAATGAAAATAATTCCTCACTTGCGCATTTCTCTTTGTTATGGCAAAATTTAAGATCGGGGTGAGCATGACATAGGGTTTCATGGGATGTACCGCCATATATGACCGTTCGGATTAGACGCTAATGACACGTGCGCAAAGGTGCACACGTGCGTTGGTGAGCATGACTCATATGCCGAATGCACATGCGAACCGGACGCACATTGAATTGCGAACTTTTTTGAAAACTCATCATACGTGATGTGACTCCAAAATCTAAATGGTCCACTTGAAGCGGCACCTCATGAAACCCCATGAGCCCAATTTTTACTTTGATCCAAAACTTTTGGTGGCTAATGAAAAATGAAAGTAGTTTCCTCCCTTGATTTCCATTTCTCTTTGATATGGTCTACCAGAATATTAGATCAGGGTGAAAATTTTTCCTTTGGTGTTTTTTGGGTTTTCGCATCACATGGACGGTTCGGATTAGACGCCCATGCCACGTGTGCAAGGTTGCGCATGTGAGGATGACTCTATATGCCGAATGCTCAGCTAGGCACCAGTTGCACGGAACTCGTGCAAACTTTTTTGAGAACTCATTATGCATGATGTGACTCGAAAATCTGTACGGTCCACATGAAGAAGCACCGCATGAAACCCCCTAAGCCCAATTTATACTTTGATCCAAAACTTTGGTGGGCGATAATAAATGAAAACAGTTTCCTCCCTTGATTTGCATTTCTCTGAGCTATGGCCCACTATAATTTTAGATCGAGGTGGAAAATTTTTCCCTAAGGGTTTCATGGGATTCCGCATCACATGGACGGTTTGGATGAGACACCCATGACACGTGCAAAAGGTGCGAACGTGCGTAGGTGAGCATTACTCTATATGTCGAATGCTTAGCTGGGCACCAGTTCGCATGTGCAAACTTTTTTGAGAACTCATCACAGGTGATGTGACTCCAAAATTTGAACGGTCCACGTGAAGCACCACCTCATGATAATTGAAAACAGTTTCCTCCCTTGATTTACATTTCTCTTTGCTATGGCCCACCAGAATTTTAGATGAGGTGCAAATTTTTTCCCTAGGGGTTTCATGGGATTTCGCATCACATGGACGGTTCGGATGAGACGCCCATTACAAGTGTGAAAGGGTGCGAACGTGCGTAGGTGGGCATGACTCTATATGCCGAATGCTCTTACACACACCAGTTCGCATGTGCGAACTTTTTGAGAACTCATTATACGTGATGTGACTCAAAAATCTGAATGGTCCACGTGAAGTACCACCTCATGAAACTCCCTGGGCCAATTTTTACTTTGATCCAAAACTATGGTGCGCCATGAAAAGTGAAAACCGTTTCCTCCTTTGTTATGGCCCACTAGAATTTAAGATCAGGGTGAAAATTTTTCCCTAGGGGTTTCAGCGGATACCGCATCGCATGGACCGTTCGGATTAGATGCCCATGACACGTGTGCAAAGGTGCGCACGTGCGTAGGTGAGCATGACTCTATATGCCGAATGCTCAGCTGCGAACAAGTTCGCACGGAACTCATGCGAACTTTTTTGAGAACTCATCATACGTGATATGACTCCAAAATTTGAATGATCCACGTGAACAGCACCTCATGAAACCCGATGGGCCAAATTTTTACTTTGATTCAAAACTTTGGTGGGCAATGAAAAATGAAAACAGTTTCCTCCCTCGATTTCCATTTCTCTTTGCTATGGCCCACTAGAATTTTAGACCATGGTGAAAACTTTTCCCTTGAGTTTTCATGGGATTTCAGATTAGACGCCCATGATAAGTGTACAAAGGTCTGCACGTGCGTAGGTGCGTTGGTGAGCATGACTCAATATGCCGAATGCTCATCTGTGCACCAATCCGCACGGAACTCATGCAAACTTTTTTGAGAACTCATCGTACGTGTTGTAACTCCAAAATCAAAACGGTCCATGTGAAGCAACACCTCATGAAACCCCCAGGCCCTAATTTTACTTTGATCCAAAACTTTGGTGGGCCATGAAAAATAAAAATAGTTTCCACCCATTGATTTGCATTTCTCTTTGCTATGGCCCACCAGAATTTTATATCAAGGTGAAAATTTTTCCTTTGGCTTTCTTGGGATTTCGCATCACATGGAACGTTCGCATTAGATGCCCATGTGTGTAGGTGAGCGTGACTCTATATGTCGAATGCTCAGCTGTGCAGCAATTTGCACGGAACTTGTGCGAATTTTTTTGAGAACTTATCATACGTGATGTGGTTCCAAAATTTGAACGGTCCACGTGAAGAAGCACCCCATGAAACCCCCGGGCCCAATTTACTTTGATCCAAAACTTTCGTGGGCAATGAAAAATGAAAACGGTTTTGTCCCTTGATTTGCATTTCTCTTTTCTATGGCAACTAGAATTTTAGATCATGGTGGAAAATTTTCCCTTGGCATTTCATGGGTTTCCGCATCACATGGACGGTTCCAATGAGACTCCCATTACATGTGTGAAAAGGTGCGCACGTGTGTAGGCGCGTAGGTGAGCATGACTCTATATGTCGAATGCTCAGTTGCGCACCAGTTCGCATGTGTGAGCTTTTTGACAACTCATCATACCTGATGTGACTAGAAAATCTGAACGGTCCTCGTGAAGCACCACCTCATGAAACACCCTTAGCCCCCTTAGCCCAATTTTTACTTTGATCCAAAACTATGGTGCGCCATGAAAAATGAAAACAGTTTCCTCCCTTGATTTGCGTTTCTCTTTGTTATGGCCCACCGAAATTTAAGATCCGGGTGAAAATTTTTCACTTGGGGTTTCATGAGATACCGCGTCACATGGACCGTTCGGATTAGACGCCCATGACACGTGTGCAAAGGTGTGTACGTGCGTGGGTGAGCATGACTCTATATGGCGAATGCTCAGCTGCGAACCATTTCAAGAACTCATCATACGTGATGTGTCTCCAAAATCTGAATGGTCCACGTGAAGCAGCACCTCATGAAACCCCGTGGGCCCAATTTTTTACTTTGATCCAAAATTGCGGTGGGCAATGAAAAATGAAAATAGTTTCCTCCCTCTATTTTCATTTCTCTTTGCTATGGCCCACCAGAATATTAGATTAGGGTGAAAATTTTTCCCTTGGGGTTTCATGGGTTTCCGCGTCACATGGATGGTTCGGATTAGACACCCATGACACATGTGCAAAGGTGCACACATGCGTTGGTGCGTAGGTGAGCATTACTCTATAGCCAAATGCTCAGCTGTGCACCAGTTCGCACGGAACTCGTGTGAACTTTTTTTGAGAACTAATCATATGTGATGTGACTCGAAAATCTGAACTGTCCACGTGAAGCAGCACCCCATGAAATCCTCTGGGCCCAATTTATACTTTGATCCAAAACTTTGGTGGGCAATGAAAAAGGAAAACAGTTTCCTCCCTTGATTTGCATCTCTCTTTGCTTTGGCAACCAGAATTTTAGATCGGGGTGGAAAATTTTCCCTTTGGGTTTCATTAGATTTCGCATCACATAGACGGTTCGGATGAGACACCCATGACACGTGTGAAAAGCTGTGAACGTGCGTAGGTGAGCATGGCTCTATATGTTGATTGCTCAGCTGCACACTAGTTCGCACATGCGAACTTTATTGAGAATTCATCATAGGTGATGTGACTTGAAAATCTGAACGGTCCACGTGAAGCAGCACCTCATGAAACACCCTAGGCCCAATTTTTACTTTGATCCAAAACTATGGTGGGACATGAAAAATGAAAAAGATTCCTCACTTGATTTGCATTTCTCTTTGTTATGGCCACCGAATTTAAGATCAGGGTGAAAATTTTTCCCTTAGGGTTTCATGGGATACTGCATCACATGGACCGTTCGGATTAGATGCTAATGACACGTGTGCAAAGGTGCACACGTGCGTTGGTGAGCAGGACTCTATATGCCGAATGAATGCAAGCTGTTGGACTCTATATGTCGAACTAGTTCGCACGGAGATTCGTGCGAACTTTTTTGAAAACTCATCATACGTGATGTGACTCCAAAATCTGAACGGTCCACTTGAAGCAGCACCTCATTAAACCCCATGAGCCCAATTTTTACTTTGATCCAAAACTTTTGGTGGCCAATGAAAAATGGAAGTAGTTTCCTCCCTCGATTTGAATTTCTCTTTGCTATAGCCCACAAGAATATTAGATCAGGGTGAAATTTTTTCCTTTGGGGTTTTTTGGGTTTTCGCATCACATGGACGGTTCGGATTAGACGCCCATGCCACGTGTGCAAAGGTGCGCACATGAGGATGACTCTATATGCCGAATGATCAACTAGGCACTAGTTAACACCGAACTCGTGCGAATTTTTTGAGAACTCATTATATGTGATGTGACTCAAAAATTTGTACGGTCCACATGAAGAAGCACCGCATGAAACCCCCTGGGCCCAATTTATACTTTGATCCAAAACTTTGGTGGGCAATGATAAATGAAAACAGTTTCCTCTCTTGATTTGCATTTCTCTTTGCTATGGCCCACCAGAATTTTAGATCGAGGTGGAAATTTTTTCCCTAGGGGTTTCATGGGATTCCGCATCACATGGACGGTTCGGATGAGACGCTTATGACACGTGTGAAAAGGTGCGAATGTACGTGTTTGAGAACTCATCATACGTGATGCGATTCCAAAATTTAAACGGTCCACGTGAAGCACCACCTCATGAAACTCCCTAGGCCAAATTTTTACTTTAATCCAAAACTATGGTGCGCCATGAAAAATGAAAACAGTTTCCTCCCTTGATTTACATTTCTCTATGTTATGGCCCACCAGAATTTAAGATCAGGGTGAAAATTTTTCCCTTGTGGTTTCAGCGGATACCGCATCGCATGGACCGTTCGGATTAGACGCCCATGACACGTGTGCGAAGGTGCGCACGTGCGTAGGTGAGCATGACTATATGCCGAATGCTCAGCTGCGAAGAAGTTTGCATGGAACTCGTGCGAACTTTTTTGAGAACTCATCACACGTGATGTGACTCCAAAATCTGAACGGTCCATGTGAAGCAGCACCTCATGAAACCCGATGGGCCAAATTTTTACTTTGATCCAAGACTTTGGTGGGTAATGAAAAATGAAAACAGTTTACTCCCTTGATTTCCATTTCTCTTTGCTATGGTCCACTAGAATTTTAGATCACGATGAAATTTTTTCCCTTGAGGTTTCATGGGATTTCGCATCACATGGACTGTTCGGATTAGACGCCCATGACACGTGTGCAAAGGTGTGCTAGTGACCATGACTCATTCGTTACGGAACTCATGCAAACTTTTTTGAGAACTCATCATACGTGTTGTGACTCCAAAATCAGAACGGTCCACATGAAGCAACACCTGATGAAACCCCCGGGCCCAAATTTTACTTTGATTCAAAACTTTGGGGGGCCATGAAAAATGAAAATAGTTTCCTCCCATTGATTTGCATTTCTCTTTGCTATGGCCCACCAGAAGTTTATATCAGGGTGAAAAATTTTCCCTTTGGCTTTCTTGGGAATCCGCGTCACATGAACTGTTCGGATTAGATGCCCATGACACGTGTGCAAAGGTGCACATGCACGTAAGTGAGCGTGACTCTATATGCCGAATGCTCAGCTGCGCACCAGTTTGCACGGAACTCGTGTGAACGTTTTTGAGAACTCATCATACGTGATGTGACTTCAAAATTTGAACGGTCCACGTGAAGAAGCACCCCATGCCCCCTCGAACATTTTTACTTTGATCCAAAACTTTCGTGGGCAATGAAAATGAAAACAACTTCATCCCTTGTTTTGCATTTCTCTTTGCTATGGCAACCATAATTTTAGATCGGGGTGGAAAATTTTCCCTTAGGGTTTCATGGGTTTTGCATCACATGGACAATTCCGATGAGACTCCCATTACATGTGTGAAAAGGTGCGCACGTGTGTAGGTGTGCAGGTGAGCATGACTCTTATATGCTGAATGCTCAGTTGCGCACTAGTTCGCATGTGTGAACTATTTTGAGAACTCATCATACGTGATGTACTAGAAAATCTGAATGGTCCACGTGAAGCACCACCTCATGAAACACCCTTGGCCCAATTTTTACTTTGATCCAAAACTATGGTGCGCCATGAAAAATGAAAACAGTTTCCTCCCTTGATTTGCATTTCTCTTTGTTATGGCCCATCAGAATTTAAGATCCGGGTGAAAATTTTTCCTTGGGGTTTCATGGGATACCGCATCACATGGACCGTTCGGATTAGACGCCCATGACACGTGTGCAAAGGTGCGCACGTGCGTAGGTGAGCATGACTCTATATGGCGAATGCTCAGCTGCGAACTAGTTCGCACGGAATTCGTGCGAACTTTTTTGAGACCTCATCATACGTGATGTGTCTCCAAAATCTGAACGGTCCACGTGAAGCAGCACCTCATGAAACCCTGTGGGCCCAATTTTTACTTTGATCCAAAACTTCGGTGGGCAATGAAAAATGAAAACAGTTTCCTCCCTCTATTTGCATTTCTCTTTGCTATGGCCCACCAGAATATTAGATTAGGGTGAAAAATTTTCCCTTAGGCTTTTATGGGTTTCTGCATCACATGGATGGTTCGGATTAGACACCCATGACACATGTGCAAAGGTGCGCACATGCGTTGGTGCGTAGGTGAGCATTACTCTATATGCCGAATGCTCAGCCGTGCACCAGTTCGCACGGAACTTGTGTGAACTTTTTTGAGAACTAATCATATGTGATGTGACTCGAAAATCTGAACTGTCCAAGTGAAGCAGCACCACATGAAACCCTCTGAGCCCAATTTATACTTTGATCCAAAACTTTGGTGGGCAATGAAAAAGGAAAATAGTTTCCTCCCTTGATTTGCATTTCTCTTTGCTTTGGCAACCAGAATTTTAGATCGAGGTGGAAAATTTTCCCTTTGGGTTTCATCTGATTTCGCATCACATGGATGGTTCGGATGAGACGCCCATGACACGTGTGAAAAGCTGCGAACGTGCATAGGTGAGCATGGCTCTATATGTCGATTGTTCAGCTGCGTACTAGTTCGCACATGCGAACTTTATTGAGAACTCATCATAGGTGATGTGACTAAAAAATCCGAACGGTCCACGTGAAGCCGCACCTCATGAAACACCCTGGGCCCAATTTTTACTTTGATCCAAAACTATGGTGGGACATGAAAAATGAAAACAGTTTCCTCACTCTTTGTTATGGCCCACCAGAATTTAAGATCAAGGTGAAAATTTTTCCCTTGGGGTTTCATGGGATAACGCATCACATGGACCGTTCGGATTGGACGCTAATGACACGTGTGCAAAGGTGCACACATGCGTTGGTGAGCATACTTTATATGCCAAATGCACAACTGCGAACCAGTTCGCTCGGAATTCGTGCGAACTTTTTTGAAAACTCATCATACGTGATGTGACTCCAAAATCTGAACGGTCCACTTGAAGCAACACCTCATGAAACCCCATGAGCCCAATTTTTACTTTGATCCAAAACTTTGGTGGCCAATGAAAAATGAAAGTAGTTTCCTCCCTCGATTTGTATTTCTCTTTGCTATAGCCCACCAGAATATTAGATCAGGGTGAATTTTTTTCCTTTGGGGTTTCATGGGTTTTCGCATCACATGGACGGTTCGGATTAGACACCCATGCCACGTGTGTAAAGGTGCGCACGTGAGCATGACTCTATATGCCGAATGCTCGGCTGCGTACCAATTAGCAGGAACTCATGCGAACTTTTTTGAGAACTCATCATACGTGATGTGACTCGAAAGTCTGTACGGTCCACGTGAAGAAGCACCGCATTGAACCCCCTTGGCTCAATTTATACTTTGATCCAAAACTTTGGTGGGCAATGATAAATGAAAACAGTTTCCTCCCTTGATTTGTATTTCTCTTTGCTGTGGCCCACCAAAAATTTGAGAACTCATCGTACGTGATGTGACTCCAAAATTTGAACGGTCCACGTGAAGCACCACCTCATGAAACTCCCTGGGCCCAATTTTTACTTTGATCCAAAACTATGGTGTGCCATGAAAAATGAAAACAGTTTCCTCCCTTAATTTACATTCCTCTTTGTTATGGCCCACCAGAATTTAAGATCAGGGTGAAAAATTTTCCCTTGGGGTTTCAGCGGATATCGCATGGCATGGACCGTTCGAATTAGACGCCCATGACATGTGTGCAAAGGTGCGCATGTGTGTAGGTGAGCATACATGCAAAAGGCATACCCCGTGGATGTCAGCAGGGTGTTTATCATATACTTGTAACTGACATCGGCACCAAAAGATAAATTTTAGCCCTTTAGACAGTCTAGTTATATTTCCGCGTATTGACACTACAAGAAAAATGGGCATATCCGACGGTTGGGGTTACAAAACTGGTTGCCATTAAAGGGGCCCTCTAAAAGTAAAAAAAATGCAGCCCTAAATTCATTTTCGCTCCTCTCCCCACCCCTGACTCTCTCTCTCTCTCTCTCTCTCTCTCTCTCTCTCTCTCTCTCTCTCTCTCTCTCTCTCTCTCTCCACTCGGTCTCCCTCCCTCTCCCTCTCTCTCTGCAACTCCAAGGATCACGCCGACGATTCTATCTGTTCCATCTGTTTCTGTGATTACAAGGACGAGAGAGATGCTGAGGATGTTGCCAAATTGCCGCCATTTCTTCCATCTCTTTGCGTTGGTGCGTGGCTACGCTTGAATGCTTCGTGTCCCATCTGCCGCACACTTCCCGCTCCCAACGCCCATGTCGACGCCTCTGTCTGAGCTTGTACCCCTCTTGCCTTTCCCTGTGGATGGAAGGAGGTGACATTTCTCCTTTTTTTCTTTTTTCTTTTTGGGGGTTTTCGTAAATTTGTACAACTGTAGAAGTTGTTGTTCCCCGATCTGTTGTTCCTTCTATATATGGAAAGGATGGAGGTCTGTTTAAAAGCAGATCCGTCAGGTCTGTTCTATGACTTGTGATGATTGTGATTGTCTAAGCACTTGTTTCCTTGATGCCTGGATACTGACCAATCAAGGCAATTTCAGATTTCTAGTGCAAAAATTGCCATCACTGAACCCAGACCTCGAGCAATAGAGACTGCGATTATAATATCTAAAACACCTGAGCAGACACACCTGAGCAGAAACATGCTGCACAGAGTCTTCTTCAAGCATTTGTACTGAGTGAGCAAGGCACTCCTTAACTTGTTGCATTGGACTGGTAATCTTTGAAATTCTGCTGCATCGACGACTGTCTTTGAGTATATTCAGCTAGAAAGAAACAGTATGATTTGCTCCTTGTTAGCCGCTGATAGAATCACTAGCATCACAACTTCATCATCATCATAGCCGTGTCCCAACTATTTGGGGTCAGCTTTATGTAAGTCCCTACCCTAGGTTAGTGAACAAGCCCTCATATCCCTTCTCACCACCTCAATCAATGCCCTTTTAGGTTTTTCTCTCATTCTCATTTTAGGCCCTGCAATTCTAATCAATGTTTCCCTCCTTAAAAGAGCCGTCTCAGGTCTTCATTGCACATGACCACAACCTCTCAATCTGATCATCATCATTTTATTTCTATTGGGACTTGGGTTGCCTCGGACACCTCATTCTTAACTATGTCATTCCTAGCCTTCCCATACATACATCTTAACAACCTCATCTTTGCAATGCTCAGTTTTTGCTTATGATGTCCTCTCATTGCCCAACACCCATCATAGTTGGTTGAATAGATGTCACAGAGAAATTTCTCCTCGAGTTTCGAGGCATGCACTGGTCACACAAAACGCCGAAGGTACATTTCCGCTTCATCCACCCAGCTCTAGCTCTACTGGCAACATCCTGGTCACTCCCCATCCTTTTGAATAAGAGCAAGGCAACAAAAGCCATCACATTGAATAAGATGAGGTTATCTATTAGATTAAGTTGGCAAATTTTCCTCTTTTGTTGTTTTTCTTGTGCTTTGGATATTCAAAATTAGAGAGCGAACTTAGTTTTTTTCAAATCATGGCATAGGGTTATGTTGTTAATTTACGACCTATACAACTAGTCCACACTATGTTAAAATCTCATTTTGTTCAGTGAACTTTCTAAGCCCACACACATGTACAAGGCAGCTCATGCATATGCCACACATCCGCATTGCTTGGCAAATTGGTATGAGATCCAAATTCCAATCCATTCATTGGAGAGGTACTGCTATGTAAATGCTCTTGCCCAAGAATCAGGTTGGTCCACTCATCAGGTGGGCCTGATTTATGAAACCAATATATGACTAAAAAACTTTAATAACTTGGCTGAAGTTTTTTTACCCATCCAACTGCTTCTAAAATCATCGCCCACCTGCTGAATGGAACATATTTATTTTCATGCAATAACAAGAGCGAACTTAGCAAAGCTCTTGTTCACTTAGGCTGAATTTAGTCAATATTTGGTTATTGCCAGTGGAGATTTGAAAAGGAGATTGTTTCAATTTGCTGACTTCTAGTACTAAGTCATCCTAGAAAGAAAGAAAAAAACCACTTTATGTTCTAAAAATAGCAAATCCCTGAAACCAAAGTATTGTGCACAAAACTTACACACATACACACATTGCATTATTTGATTCTTTACCATGATAATTTGTCCATGTTGTGGTAAACCTGCAGGGATTAGTTTTGGCTGTTGCCAAGATTTAAAGCAATCTCTAAGCTGTTTCAATTTATTATCACTTTGGTGTTGTAAATTTGAAGTCTCTAGATATAATAGTAAATTTCTGACAATATTCTAGATGAGCCATCAGCCATCTTACTGTATGAATTTAATTTAATCCATTTTTTGTTTATGTTTTTTATTTTCCTTCTTTTTTTGGATTCTTCCACCCAGAATCATGAGTGAGATGAGAACTATTTTGTCTTGTGTAGACTGTTGGGATTATGATTCCCTCTACTTAAATCTCTGGGAATTTCTTGCCTTAAGCATACCATTTTGTCTTGTGTAGACTGATGGGATTATGATTCCCTCTACTTAAATCAACTGTTAGAATTGTTATAGTGACCTTGTACCTGTTGATGCTCAACTCTTGACTCAACTCAGCCCCATCTAGTTGACTCAATTGAACTAGTTTATTATTATTATTCTTGACAAAAACTCAAGAAGACTAAAAAACTCAATAAACCTCCAGCAAACTTCCTAGATTTGACAGATGGCAATCATCCCAAGTGAATTTGTTTCCACGGAAGCCAATATCTAGGATTCCATTGTCATCCATCAATTCCTATGCCCCCTTGGTTTTCTTTTCTATGGGTGAAAAACAATGTTGAAGTCTCCGAAAGCATCCATGGCTAGGTGAAAGAATTAGATAGATGTTTTTTTTTTTGTTACATTGAGGTGGAATATTCTTTCTAATGGACTGGTTGTTAAGATGTTTGGAAGTGGGATTCGTGAAGTGTGAAATATTGTCATTTTCTTTCTCCTTTTAATGTGCATTACTAGCTAGTGTCAGGAGAGATTTTCGATAAATACTAGCTTCTTTTTGAGATGGGGTATATTTCTTAGGGTTAGGTTGAGTTGGGTTTGCAGAAATCTTAGTGTCCACTCTCTATGGATTCTAATTCAGGATGATTTAGATCTTAATACAATTATACATTGCTCATGCAATGCGTGAAATGGTAAGAAGGCAAGCTTTATTTCTAGGTGACTCAAGAAGCTGTGACAAATCGCTTCACGTCTTCGGTACTTGTTGAATATTGAGTTGCAAATTTTACTTTTGAAAATGATCTTTGAATGAGATTGACTTTACTTGTGAACTTTCTTGTTGGTCATGTTATATGTGTTGGTAGCCAACACCCATTCATTTATAACTGAAGGAGCTAGGGGGAAACTAGATTCAGGGCATGTGATTGACTTTCATCTTGTCATTTCTTTGTTCATGTCAATTTCATTTGAACAATTCCTAATTAAAATCCAGTAATCCATCTAAGGGAACCGGAAAACAAAAAACAAAAAAAAATCAAATTTTTTTTGCTTCTTGTTATTTGACATAATGATTAACTTTGATGTGTGTCACATGCATGTCATTTTACTGTTTCATCCATCAATTTGATTATAGGTATTGTATCAGCCAATATGTATTGTATCCATATCATCTGGATATGATATGCAATACAGGGCCAAATTGGCCCACCCCAAAATATTCCATACATATGGCTCTGTATATATAGCGTTTTGTTTCCAATTTCCTACTCCAATTCTAATTACAAATCAATACTAAGTAGGTAACTTGCTAGATTGGTCAAACAAGCTTGAAGTAGAAAAAGGACACTACAACCTGAATATGGAGACTGCTAATTTACTGCTACTATGCAATAGGAACTGCCTTTTGTTAAATAGTCCGATCATGTGACTAGAGGATCATTTTGGGCCCCACAGTTGGTCCCTCCAACCTTGTGGCCCTGTAGGGTTCACTAGGCAACCTGCCATCATGCGGGCCCATCAGTTGCCCATGCGGGATCCATAAGTGATTGGCATGGGGCACCTTTAATTGATCGATCATGCATGGAGCCCACCCCTAGACCTTTGGTGACAAGTCTTGATGAAAAGATTCTGTTTCCTTAGTAGTAATCTGATGCAGGCAATGTTTTACAACCAGGATCACTATTACAGCTTGTGCCACTATAATAGCAGTGGACCATTTCTCTGTCCCTTTTTTTATATATATTTCTTTTTCTTTCTTCATTATTTTGTGGTTGGATGCTGGAGAGAGAAGATAAAGCAATTGAAAGCTACAAGACCCAACCAACCACCACCATAACACCAACTTGGAAAAGAGGTGAGCCTGTAACAACCGTCTGACTGTCGAGCTGCTAAGGGCCAGTTTGGTTGCCACTTAAAAAATGAATTTCATCTCATTTAAATCTGTTTGCTTAATTTTAGGTGCCCATGCTTCATTTTCAGGTATTGCAGTCTCCAATATGGATGTTCTGCTTTTGATTGCTTTACCTCTTGTTTGATTTGGATTTTGTCCAAAAGGTACCCAATGGACCCAACTCGATCTTAATGCGTCCAGATCCAATTTTCCAGACTCATTTAGAAATCAGACTAGGTTTGGGTCCACCATTTGGAGAATTGGCCTGGTCAAAATTGGGTCGAGTATGGGTTGTGTCGTGTCCTACCATCTTGGACATAGTTAAAATCAGTTTGGCACTCCTGTATTTATATTTTTTACTCTCTTTTTTTTTCCTGAAAGTTTGGGATATTTATAGATTTGTTTTAATGCAAGATTGTGAGTCTCCTATCTCGAACTTTGTTTTGATCAAAGCAATGATCTTGAACAATCCGTATCTCATGAAAAGGTTTGGTCTCTAGTATTCGATCAATTGTTGCCAAAGCGCCTTGTCAACCGAATGTGTCTCATCTAATGTTCGGTACTTGTGTCTCAATTATGCTCTTTACTCATCTCGGCCATCATTAGCACCACCGATACATCTCTTTCTTCGGCAATGGAGCTTTGGATCCTATGGATACATCTCCTTGTTCTACTAACCACTTAGATGGCATACATGATGACAACACTTACACAATTCCCAAGATTTGCAAATCAACAAAACTGGAATAAGGGCATCACCGAAGCCATAAAGATGTGGAAAGAAAATGGTTTTACTAGGTAAATATACAAAAGGATGTACTAAATGGTGAGTGCTAGCAAGTTGTTAATATTCGGTGGTGATACTGAAGATTCTATAGAGCTGGATACTTGGAACATAGTTCAAGAGCTTCTACCACTTCTTTCAAATTCAGCGTCATTTGCCATTTATCATCAATATCTTAGTCCAATGCCCTGGGTCCTGTTGGCTTTATTTTGTGTGCATCTATTAGTCTACTCTTTTTAATGGTTATCATGTTAAAAGCTATTGAATTGATGCCGCATACCTATCAGTCCCAGCCAAAACCCGTCCTGTTTCAATGATGAGTTCTTATCCCAACCAATCCGATAGTGGTCCATTCAGGTAAGTAAACACCGTTCATTGTTGAGGCTCATCAAACTGGAAGCTCCTCATTGATCAAGTCAGTTTATTTCTTGTCTTTGCATATTTTGAGATTATCATAAAATCGATTTCATTCAGCCAACGTCTGTTGCTTGTTGGAATTGTCTAATTGTTTTCATTTACATTGAGAAGGAAAATTTGTCAAACTTTTGACTCTGGAGGGAACATCTTTGGAGTTGTGTCATGAGCTACGCTTACCCTTTGTTAATTGGGTTATAACAAACCAGGTATATCTCTTGAATTTTTGTTCGAGAAACTCAAATCTTTTGAATTGAGATATTAATCTTGCTGGGAAGTTACGTTTTTTAATCTTGCCATTTTTGAAATATTCTATATGATTTGGAACCTTCAAGTATCATCTTGATTTATTGGTTTGCAATAGGTAAAGATTTGGGAAGACAGGAAGGCATTGCCACTTTTAACATTGAGGCCACATGATGACGAACCTATTAACTCGCTACATTCATGACAGTGCCTCATCGCCCCGATCACATAGTTCTTATCACAATGGTATGTTAACCTATCTTTATACACACACACACACACATACATTTTTTTTTTTTTTTTTTTAAATTACCACACCTTTCAATGAATAACCGGTCTGAACATGTTTGTTTTAACTTTCTGACTTCTTGATTCTAGAATTCCCAATGTTTTTAGTCCTAGGTACAGATTTTATAATGGCCAAGGGCCAAATCCGTTATGAGGCGAGATATTATCCGTATTGGCCTATTGAATTTTTTTTATACAAAATCATTTTTAATATACATCCTTTTTATGGATAATGGAAAATATACATCGAGGCATCTTTTTTGTGGTGATTGCTCTATCAAAGGGATCAATGGCTATGGATGAACCATGCCCGAAAAATCTATTAGTTTGGAAGATCCTAGTCACCTCTCTTAGGAAAATTTTCGGTGAATGTGGATTGTGGTTGTATTTCTCTTCTTAACTGTCTATTTCGGTCGAGAGATTAAAATGTCGAGAATGTATGCATTTATTAATAAAGTAATTGTATAGTTTTCCATGGGGAACTTAAACTATTGGATTTGGGGC
Organism: Magnolia changhungtana; assembly: GCA_030180095.1. Taxonomy (NCBI): domain Eukaryota; kingdom Viridiplantae; phylum Streptophyta; class Magnoliopsida; order Magnoliales; family Magnoliaceae; genus Magnolia; species Magnolia changhungtana. The sequence goes on from JASAUF010000172.1 coordinate 1,109,101, forward strand.
ATATGATTGGCCTCACCATGGATAAGAAAATATCGGAATATTTCATCAGTTTACTCATTTAACTCATTTGCTTTGAATATGGACTACTCCTTTCATCAATATCTTACTGAATTTAATCCCTTAAATGTTTCTTGTCTTGTCCATATTTGGCCCTTAATTCTTGATATCATCTGGAGTGTTTTTATTACTAGAAAACTATAAGTATGGAATGAATTTTGTGTTGAATAAAATTTTCTCACTTGTTAGATACATGTGCATATTTTTGTACTACTCTACCCAACCAATGTTTTTATACTCCTGACCAATGTCATTTATGGTTGAAGATCATTTTGTTCTTTTAACAATTTGTTTCCTAGTTAATTTAAAAGAATCTAAACGAGGACATTGTAGTGGTATTTTGGGTCAAAATTGGCACATGTATGACAACGAGGAAGTACATTTAACATGTTTGAACTTTGAATATTGGTCTTCCATATTCATATGCATTTGGCTTCAATCAATGCAGGGGTATTACTCAATGGCTAAAATGACCATCGGACTTTGAGGTTCTCAATCAGGTAACCATCACCTATTGTCCTCTGTCATCATTGTGTTTCTTTTTTGTATTTCTATCTTCTTCTTGGTAGTTACAATTTGTTTCCTAGTTAATTTAAAAAGAATCTAAACGAGGACATTGTAGTGGTATTTTGGGTCAAAATTCTGGCACCTGTATGACAACGAGGAAGTACATTTAACATGTTTGAACTTTGAATATTGGTCTTCCATATATGCATTTGGCTTCAATCAATGCAGGGGTATTACTCAATGGCTAAACAGCCATCGGACTTTGAGGTTCTCAATCAGGTAACCATCACCTATTGTCCTCTATCATCATTGTGTTTCTTTTTTGTATTTCTATCTTCTTCTTGGTAGTTATTCCTAATCACACTAATCTGTTTACTCTCAGCACAATTGTCATTTACATATTTATTTTGGGTTGTTTTTGTTAAGGGAATTTGTATTCTTTTTCCAAGGGATGCTGAAACAAATGAAAATGCCGACTGCTGTATTGTTGAGAAGAGAAGAAATGGATGGATAAATTGGGTCTTTTAGCAAATTTCTTTTGTTCATTTTAAATTTTTTTATTTTGTATGTAATCTATTTTATTCATTCTGGTTTATTTGTAAACTCTTTTTTACTGCCTTGCCAAAAAAGGATGTTTGAAATTCTGCATTTTCCCCAGAATTTTATCACTGATCTGGGTTTTGTCAGTTTTGAAGGTCAAGATAAGATTGTTGATTTTGAGATGAAGCTCGTGGACATTGGCAGCAAGCATCTTGGAATTCCAGAAGCAGAGTATCATGCCATTGTAAAGATACCATTGAGTTCTCAAGGATTTGCAAGGACCTCAAAGAGATTGGAGATACTGGTATCATCATCATCATTGCATGAGTTAGTATTGAGATACTTCCGTACACATAATATTGTGCACTGAATTCACCCACCATCCATTGGTTGAAATTTGAATAGAATGCGTAGGGATTCTTGTTGGTTGTTTCATACTAACGTCCAACATTCATATCAACAGTTATAGTTCACTAACAATATCTATGTTTTGGTTTGGGGTGATTGAGTTGTAATTTCAGTGACAAAGGAAGGAGTGAAGTTCTCTACCAGGGTGATATTGGGCGCAAATATTGTTTGCCAAGCAAAATACCTCTATAGACAAGGTGCGTTAGATATTGACCGCTTTTCCCCCTTTGTGAACAATCGAGGCATTTCTCTCCATTTAAGTAGTTTGGGTTTTGTTTTGTAGTGACATATGACCCAAACAGTATTTTCATTAATGAACAAGTCATTGTAATAATGACAAATGTCATCTATTTGTCAAGTGTTGTTAAGCAATTTGGTGAATGGACGATTTGATTAATGCGGGTTAGAACCACCATGGAAATGAGCCAAGTTGCCTGGAAACCCATTTTGGGCAAGAAATCATTTAAACCGTCCGGTTGGTCTCATTGCTTCAATTCTACTTGTTTATTGGTAAAATTCAAAATGGGTTGTGGTGTTCGAGTACCATTATTTTTTATTTTTATTTTATAGAGCGAACACTACCAACGTACTTTCTGTGACTAGTTGCGATCGGTTCCTATCATTTTATTTGTCTAAACATGTCATGGTTGGGTGAACAGAACCATTGTTTGGATTTGGACCAAACTGCTGACAGAAAGGTCTGGTCTTAGGATTTAAAACATTAGTATTCGAGTGTATGACAAGCATATAACTCACTTGAATGGTAAATATTTTTCAATTTTCCCCCTTTTCTAGCATTGTTTGAATGTTTCGAAATGGATTGATTTTGAGTTATGTACATTAGATAACTTTAAAAGGAAAAAACCTCCATGTATATCTTACATACTATTCCGGTTCCATCTAATTCATTATATAAGCATGCATTTGAGCTTCAAAATCACCAGGCAGAGTCTGTGGAGGTCCGTTCCAAGTTGGAAAGTTGTGTCAACAAACAAGTGCCCATCTACTTGGGCATTTCATGTCCAATCAAGTAAAGCCTTGGTATCCAACTTGCACAACTCAAACAGAGATTTTGATCGGTTTTCTTATATTGATTAATGCATGCGATTTTGCAGGGGAAGCATGAGGCATACTAAGAAAAAAAAAAGTTACTTTCTTGCCATGTGAATACTCTACTTTCTCGTTTGTACCTTTGACTGATGTGCAATCTATTTTCCTTGGGCATTTGTATTTTTGTTCTGATGTACCACACATGGACACGTGCCGTGTGTGTTGAGACATAAAAAAAATATATATTGTCCAGGGGTATTTTGGTAATTTCCATGTCCGGGGGCATTTTGGTAATTTCCATGTGGTATTGATAATTTCCATGTCCGGGGTATTTTGGTAATTTCCATGTCTGAGGTATTTTGGTAATTTCCATGTCCGGGTATTTCGGTAATATCCATGTCCAGGGGTATTTTGGTAATTTCCATGTCCGGGGTATTTCGGTAATTTCCATGTCCGGGGTATTTCAGTAATTTCCATGTCCGGGGGTATTTCGGTAATTTCCATGTCCGGGGTATTTTGGTAATTTCCATGTCCGGGTATTTCGGTAATTTCCATGTCCGGGGTATTTTGGTAATTTTCATGTCCATGGGTATTTTAGTAATTTTTATGTCATAAAAGGTGGGTATTTTGATAAAATTCCAAGTCCAGGGTAGTTTAGGTATTTTGGTAAAATTCCAAGTCGAGGGTAGTTTAGGTATTTTGGTAAAATTCTAAGTCAAGGGTAGTTTAGGTATTTTGGTAAAATTCCAAGTCCAGGGGTAGTTTAGGTATTTTGATAAAATGCCAAGTCCAGGGGTAGTTTACGTATTTTGATAAAATGCCAAGTCCTGGGGTAGTTTAGGTATTTTGATAAAATTCCAAGTCCTGGGGTAGTTTGGTAAAAAGGTGCAAAGGTGTCCTTTGAAAGGAGAAAGGTGGTACACCACTATTTAAGAGGAAGTTGGTGGTCACCATGGTTTAAGAAAAGGGAAGGTCCATATGTGAAGGGATAGGTGGTGGTGATCACCACTGTAAAGTGGTGGGGCCTATAAATACCCCCTCCCAGCTTCATTTGAGTGGTTGGATCGGTGAGATCAGTTGCTGGGTCAGAGAATGAGAGAGAAGCAAGGCTGGAGAAGGTGAGAAGAAATTCCTTTGCGCCAACTCGCGCAAAGAAAACCGTTTGCGCGGTTCCGCGCTATCATTCGCGCAAAGTTCGTTCGCGCAAAGTTCGTCCGCGCAAAGTTCGTCCGCGCAAAGTGTCGTCCGCGCAAAGTTCGTTCGCGCAAAGTGTCGTCGCGCAAAGTGTCGTCCGCGCAAAGTTCGTCCACGCAAAGTTCGTCCGCGCAAAGTGTCGTCCGCGCAAAGTTCATCCGCGCAAAGTGTGGGAGAAGTTGAAATGAGGAGGTTTGCTGTGTTGCTGGCAAGGCCCAATTCGGCCATCGTTTGAGAGATCCACACCGTCCACTGGATCCCTCTCGAGATTTCGACCGTGAATAGTAAATTTTCATCTTCTTTTGACGTGGCCCACTTAGATAATCAAGCCACGAAAGTAGCTGAACGGTCCGTCTACGATCACTATTGCGATCATACGAACGAGCATGGTTGCCAAAGATCAACATGGTTTTGATGGGTTTTTCCTCTCTACCTGATGAATGGTTCAGATCTACCTTTCCTGGTACGAGTGTGGCCCACAACGGACGGGAGCTCTCTTTTGAGACAGAGTCGACGTACGTCGACTCTGTGAAGAATGATGATTCATCTTTTGAAGCTAAAGGGAAAATCCACTCCGTCCATTGATTTCAGGGCGAAAAACCATTGGGGATGGACCGCTTTTGGAGTGGAATTGGTCCACTCCATGAGCCTGCCCACGTCGCCGTCCATTCTGCATTCAACGGTTAAGATGTTGCAATCGACTGCATGGAGATGGAAAGACATCTAGGCAAGGGTAATTCCCATCTTCTGAAGAGGATGGACGGTTCTGATCATTCAATGGGGTGGTGAGTGGGCCACACTACACAAAATCAGTTAACGGAGGAATGACGCTGTGCGTCTTTTGAAAACGAAGAAGAAGAGTCGGTCAGCGCTGCTGACCGACTTTGAGGAAATTCCATGCACTTCGAGTGCACGAGCACTTAATGTGCATGCGATGTACATATAGCTTCAATGTGATGTTTGTGAGAAATCCGCTCCAACCATTCACTTGCTCACTGTATTTAACACGTTGAGACCAAATCTCAAGAATATCCAGATATCAGGCGGGCCTCAAATCATGATCTCAAGGGCTGATTTGTCAGTTTAGCCATTTCTACAAGGATTCAGGAGCTGAAATTTGACATGTACGGCTAATTTGTGGTTCTAAGGCTTCATGTAAAGTTTCGAGCAGAACGGACGGTGGAAACCTCATGATCTTACGTTTTGGGAGACTTTTTAGGCCTGTCTGATGTGATCGGCCTGATTTCTGTGGGTCTTGGCTACACTTCAACGGACTTCTTCATATTTTAAGGAAGAATGACCAGAAGGCTGCTCTATATTCAAAGAAAGATGAATGGAATGATGCTCAGAACCGATCTCAGCGGTCAAATCAGAGAATTTAGGCTTGCACAAATCTCCGTTTCATTGAAGACTGGTTGATCAGATCGACATTCCTCCTAAGTACCAGGAGATGACTGAAACAGGCGTCGGAATGCTGCCGAAATTTCCATAAGACTATCTTGTCTACTTTGATCGATTGTACTTTGTTTTCAGAATCAAGGGAATCAGAGGATGTAAATGAACTCAGAATAAATGTGATTAATGTTCTCTCGTTCTTTCTTTGTTATCATTGAATAAATCCCCCAAATCAAACACATTTGTTTCCTTGTCGAAACAAAATGGCGACTCTGCTGGGGAATTATTATTCGATGGTAACTTAGAAAAATATTCAGAGAACATTTATCACTTTTTGGCGTCTATTAGACGCCAAAATGGCGACTCTCAGTGGGAACATCCTCCCCTTCATCTCTAAAAGCAAAGTACGATTTTATTTAAATAAATTAACTGACACTCTGTTTTAAATGACAGATATACCGCAGCGATCTTTCTCCCGACTAATCCAGTTGTTTACTTCACATCCAATATACTTCCACAAAAGATAAAGTGTCAAAGAGGATCAAATCAGTTGCGATAAAAGAAAAACAGGCAATGCCAGGGACAATGATGATTCGATCAAGCTGATGGCGACGTCTGAGATTTGGTGAAAAGAATATTATCCTGCCAAGAACGGATAATAGTACATTAAAACGACTACAGTGAACAACAATGAACCCTGAGGAAAATCCTCAGATGAAATCATACTTTGCTCGCCAATAAGTAGATGAATCAGTTAATGAATAAACGAATTCATCGGTCAAGAGAGAACCCTGGGGGCATTGTCACAACTTGATAGAATAAAGATCAAAGTCAAATTTGCAATTTGCAAAAGTCAAAGTGAAGTTGATCAAACTCTCATATGAATTGACTTTAAGGTTTTAAAAGAGTAGCAATAGATCACTGCCAAAGAAAGAAAGCAAAACGAAAGTAGAGAATTGAGAGTCTGCTAAAGAGAGCATCAACAATTTTACAAATAAGAAAGTACAGAAAGGGTTCGGACAATTTGAAGACTAAATGAAATATACATTTGAAGAAGACGGCATACTCCTTATGATTGCTAGTTGCAGAGAAAGTCGAATTGTCACGGCTAAACAAAGAAGAAAAGAAGAATGGGCAAGAAGAAAACAATACAGCATTTTGACCAAGAAGAATCTCAGCGTTTTGATTCAGAAAATTCACAGCACAATTATTCAGGGGGCAAGATAAGCAGTCTCAGAATGCCAACAAAGTTTCAGAATGACAAATCTCAGAATCCCAAGTGAGGTAATCGTTGATTCTTTGAGATGATAATTGTTTATGATAATTGTCTATATCAATTTTTGTAGGTTAAAGTTCAGGCAAAATTAAGCATTGTGATTGCTATCAAGCATTGGCGATTGTCACCGACAATTCGAGGAACAAAAGGACTGCGGAAGACAAAGTCAGGTATTCTCCTTTATGCAAATGGATAAAAGCGCAAATTTTCAAATGACTTCAAGTTTCAGGAGAAATTCAGGAGATACAATCGAAGAAGAAAGAAAAGTGAATTTGTTTTTTTTAAAAAAAGGGTAAGTATGAAGTTATGCGGCGTCAGCATATTTGTTAAAGGTCGCAACATCGTGATTTTGATTACGAAGATTTCTAGAGCAATACTTCCTAATCAAAAGGGGGCAAGATAGGTGAGTAAAAATCTGTGAAATATGTTTCTCACCATAGAGTATATCTTTTGTGTGCATAAATGAAATGCAGGCTTTCAAGCATATCAAGTCATTACCAAAGCAGAATAGGTGAGTAAAAATCTATGAAATATATTTTTCACTATAGAATGTATTTCTTTTGCGTATTTGAATAAAATGCAGGCTTTCAAGCATGTCAAGTCATTGCCAAAGCAGGACAGGTGAGTTAAAAATCTATGAAATATATTTCTCACTATAGAATGTATTTCTTTTGCGTATTTGAATAAAATGCAGGCTTTCAAGCATATCAAGTCATCGCCAAATGCGAAGCATTTGCATACAATGATGATTGCCAAATGAAAAGCGTCGATGATTCTTACCAAAATAAGATAAACAAGAAAGACTTTCAAGCATATTCAGTCATCGCCAAATGAAAAGCGTCAATGACGATTGCCAAATGAAAAGTGTTGATGAAAGATGAGAAAGTAAAAAGGCTTTCAAGCATATCAAGTCATTGTTAGACAAGCTCGCTATCAAGCGTTAATGATCGCTATCAAGTGTTAATGATCGCTACCAAGCGTTGAAGATTGTTGTTAAAGCGTTGACAATTATCGCCAACGCCGAAGGAAATCTCCGCTAGTAAGTACTAATGATTATCGCAAAAATAGTAGCCATGGCTGTTGTCATCAATCGCATATCAAAATTGCTATCATCGCCAAGCTGATACACTATTTCAAACACAATAAAATGTTCCCAGAACATTATCAGCGACAACGAAATATCAATTATTGATGCAGCAGCCTAGCCAAGTCTATACGACCAGCTACACATAAGATCCATGATCATTAAAGGCAGTTGACGAAGTAGTCACATAAGACCTATCTCTAAAAAACATTTAAAGGCAGTTGACGAAGCAGTCACATAAGACCTATCTCTAAAAAACATTTAAAAGCGATTTGACGGTTAAGCATCACATAAGACCAATGCTCGTCAGACATTTTCCGAAACGGCGTGGGGAATGGAGAAAAATACCCTCCCGAGAATGGGTCCGACCTTGCAGGCGAAGAAAAAGTGAGTCTCTGAAGCAGGATGACTCCCCAGATCCCGGGTTTGATTTCAGTAGTAACTCATGATGTCTCTGAAGCAGGATGACCTCTCATTGATGGACTGACGACCCTGGATTTGGTACCTATTGAAAATCCAGATCCTGGGCTTGTTTCCGGTAGTAACTCATGATGTCTCCGAAGCAGGATGACCTCTCATCGATGGACTGGCGGCCCAGGGTTTGGTCAAAGGCAGCCTAGCCAAGCCTATACGGCCAACTACGCATAAGACCTGCAAAGCCCGAAATTGGCGGTAAACTATCTTGCTCTTCAAGTCTGGGTTCGATCGTCGATTCGATCGTCCGGTCGTCCGGTCGTCGATTGATCCAGTCATCTAGTCCAGTCAAGTCCCGTTAAGTCAAGTCATGTCAGTCAAAGTGCACTAGCACCATTGCTCAAAAGCATCAAATATGCTCAAAAGCATCAATTATGTGTAGCATTCAAAAATGCTGCAGATATATATTAAATATGCTCAAATATGAAATTGCCTGATGAAAATTTTAAATGTTGAATAAAATATGTGCAAAGATACGTTTCTCTTGAATCAGGTTCAAATTACAGTGACAGTAAATACCTTCAAGATATTGGCCATTATCTACTCAAGAGTTCGAATCTTCAAAGTCAATTGCAATATATTTGTTCTGATGACAAGAAATATTCGATTATCCATCCTTTAAAGGCATCGGCAGGCTTTACTCCAAAAATATTATCTTCTGAAGAAATTTTTTATGCAACATTGACCGAGAAAGGGGGCAGGTCTTCAAAGTTATCTATGACTTGGTCTTCAAAGTGATCTATGCCTTGGTCTTTCTGATAATCTCTTATGCAATATGGAGGAATTCATATGACGGGAATTATAAAATACAACACAGATCTATGACTTGGTCTTCAAAGTGATCTATGCCTTGGTCTTTCTGATAATCTCTTATGCAATATGGAGGAATTCATATGACGGGAATTATAAAATACGACACAGATCTATGACTTGGTCTTCAAAGTAATCTATGCCTTGGTCTTTCTGATGATTTCTTATATGCGGCGAAAAAATTCATATGCTGAGTATTATGAATAATGGTATCGCAAGACTACAAGTACCAGATCTGATGAAGACAGAGAACAAACAGAATCATCATCAGTAACTTCTATAGCCTTTGAAAAGTTACTAAGTGAAAATTGAAAGAAGTTTTGTCTATTTTTCAGAATCAGCAAAGATCCCAGGAAAAGTCTTTGAAGAAATGCTTAGTACAAGCTAGAAACAACTCAAGAGCACGATATAAAGAATACAAAGAATTCAATTGCGAACACGATGACAGAGCGAATATCACAATCAGCCTAAAAGAGAAGAGAAGTTTTCAATATAAATTTCAAAATTATCAATGCTTCATAAAGCTAAATTGAAAAAAAAAAAAAAAAAAATTATAATGAAATAAGATACTAATTCTGATTAATTTGGCAGGAAAGATTATCATTCGAAAAAGCTTGAGTTATGCAGATCATGAATAAAGGAAACGATCGAAAAATTGTTGCGGCAGGAGCAGCATTAAAGAACAATTCTTTGGACACAGAATTGAAGAAAAAGAGTAACTGGAATTGATCAAAGAGACCGTTGCTGTTGAAAGATAGTTCTCTAATCAAGTTGCTCAAAGACAAAGTCATCACAGCTGTTGCAGAGATGTGTTTCGATGAAAAGAGAACTTCATCTTTTCTAGTGAAGCATCCGCTCGACACTACTGGCTGGGGGCATTCCAGTCTTCTGTTCGAGCGCCATCATTCAAATCTTCTGTTCGAGTGCAATCATCAAGTCTTCTGTTCAAACACCATCATTCAAATCTTCTGTTCGAGTGCAATCATCAAGTCTTCTGTTCAAACACCATCATTCAAATCTTCTGTTCAAGCACAATCAATCGGTCTTCTGTTGGAACGTGATCAATCAAGTCTTTCATTCGAGTGCAATCATCAAGTCTTCTGTTCGAGTGCAATCATCAAGTCTTCCATTTGAGCAGGGATCATTCAAATTTTCCATTCGAGCCCGAGCATTCGAATCTTCTGGTCAAATATGAGCATTCAGTCTTCTAGTCAAATATGAGCATTCAAATCTTCCGGTTGAGCGCTGAGCATTCCAGTCTTCTGATCGAACGCAATCATTTAATTTTATGGTCAAAGATGATCATCCAGTCTGCCATGTAAGTATGATCATCCAGTCATCCTTCAGTTGCAGTTCATTCAAGATTCTTCAGGCGGAGGAAGGTCGATCCTCCATTTGATTTCAGGAATCAATCAAAGAAGGATCGAGGGGGCATCTGTTGAGACATAAAAAAAATATATATTGTCCAGGGGTATTTTGGTAATTTCCATGTCCGGGGGCATTTTGGTAATTTCCATGTCCGGGGGTATTTCGATAATTTCCATGTCCGGGGGTATTTTGGTAATTTCCATGTCCGGGGGTATTTTGGTAATTTCCATGTAAGGGTATTTGGTAATTTCCATGTCCAGGGGTATTTTGGTAATTTCCATGTCCGGGGTATTTCGGTAATTTCCATGTCCAGGGGTATTTCGGTAATTTCCATGTCGGGGGTATTTCGGTAATTTCCATGTCCGGGGGTATTTTGGTAATTTCCATGTCCGGGGTATTTCGGTAATTTCCATGTCCGGGGGTATTTTGGTAATTTTCATGTCCATGGGTATTTTAGTAATTTTTATGTCCGTGGGTATTTTGATAAAATTCTAAGTCCAGGGGTAGTTTAGGTATTTTGGTAAAATTCCAAGTCCAGGGGTAGTTTAGGTATTTTGGTAAAATTCCAAGTCCAGGGGTAGTTTAGGTATTTTGGTAAAATTCCAAGTCCAGGGGTAGTTTAGGTATTTTGATAAAATGCCAAGTCCAGGGGTAGTTTAAGTATTTTGATAAAATGCCAAGTCCTGGGGTAGTTTAGGTATTTTGATAAAATTCCAAGTCCTGGGGTAGTTTGGTAAAAAAAGGTGCAAAGGTGTCCTTTGAAAGGAGAAAGGTGGTACACCACTATTTAAGAGGGAAGTTGGTGGTCACCATGGTTTAAGAAAAGGGAAGGTCCATATGTGAAGGGATAGGTGGTGGTGATCACCACTCTGTAAGAGTGGTGGGGCCTATAAATACCCCCTCCCAGCTTCATTTGAGTGGTTGGATCGGTGAGATCAGTTGCTGGGTCAGAGAATGAGAGAGAAGCAAGGCTGGAGAAGGTGAGAAGAAATTCCTTTGCGCCAACTCGCGCAAAGAAAACCGTTTGCGCGGTTCCGCGCTATCATTCGCGCAAAGTTCGTTCGCGCAAAGTTCGTCCGCGCAAAGTTCGTCCGCGCAAAGTGTCGTCCGCGCAAAGTTCGTTCGCGCAAAGTGTCGTCGCGCAAAGTGTCGTCCGCGCAAAGTTCGTCCACGCAAAGTTCGTCCGCGCAAAGTGTCGTCCGCGCAAAGTTCATCCGCGCAAAGTGTGGGAGAAGTTGAAATGAGGAGGTTTGCTGTGTTGCTGGCAAGGCCCAATTCGGCCATCGTTTGAGAGATCCACACCGTCCACTGGATCCCTCTCGAGATTTCGACCGTGAATAGTAAATTTTCATCTTCTTTTGACGTGGCCCACTTAGATAATCAAGCCACGAAAGTAGCTGAACGGTCCGTCTACGATCACTATTGCGATCATACGAACGAGCATGGTTGCCAAAGATCAACATGGTTTTGATGGGTTTTTCCCTCTCTACCTGATGAATGGTTCAGATCCACCTTTCCTGGTACGAGTGTGGCCCACAACGGACGGGAGCTCTCTTTTGAGACAGAGTCGACGTACGTCGACTCTGTGAAGAATGATGATTCATCTTTTGAAGCTAAAGGGAAAATCCACTCCGTCCATTGATTTCAGGGCGAAAAACCATTGGGGATGGACCGCTTTTGGAGTGGAATTGGTCCACTCCATGAGCCTGCCCACGTCGCCGTCCATTCTGCATTCAACGGTTAAGATGTTGCAATCGACTGCATGGAGATGGAAAGACATCTAGGCAAGGGTAATTCCCATCTTCTGAAGAGGATGGACGGTTCTGATCATTCAATGGGGTGGTGAGTGGGCCACACTACACAAAATCAGTTAACGGAGGAATGACGCTGTGCGTCTTTTGAAAACGAAGAAGAAGAGTCGGTCAGCGCTGCTGACCGACTTTGAGGAAATTCCATGCACTTCGAGTGCACGAGCACTTAATGTGCATGCGATGTACATATAGCTTCAATGTGATGTTTGTGAGAAATCCGCTCCAACCATTCACTTGCTCACTGTATTTAACACGTTGAGACCAAATCTCAAGAATATCCAGATATCAGGCGGGCCTCAAATCATGATCTCAAGGGCTGATTTGTCAGTTTAGCCATTTCTACAAGGATTCAGGAGCTGAAATTTGACATGTACGGCTAATTTGTGGTTCTAAGGCTTCATGTAAAGTTTCGAGCAGAACGGACGGTGGAAACCTCATGATCTTACGTTTTGGGAGACTTTTTTCGATGTGATCGGCCTGATTTCTGTGGGTCTTGGCTACACTTCAACGGACTTCTTCATATTTTAAGGAAGAATGACCAGAAGGCTGCTCTATATTCAAAGAAAGATGAATGGAATGATGCTCAGAACCGATCTCAGCGGTCAAATCAGAGAATTTAGGCTTGCACAAATCTCCGTTTCATTGAAGACTGGTTGATTGATCGACATTCCTCCTAAGTACCAGGAGATGACCAAAACAGCGTCGGAATCTTTGAAATTTCCATAAGACTATCTTGTCTACTTTGATCGATTGTACTTTGTTTTAGAATCAAGGGAATCGAGAGGATGTAAATGAACTCAGAATAAATGTGATTAATGTTCTCTCGTTCTTTCTTTGTTATCATTGAATAAATCCCCCAAATCAAACACATTTGTTTCCTTGTCGAAACAGTGTGTGGTTTCTAGATCCACTTGTGGTGGGGGCATATGGGTGACACGTGTAAGCATTGTAGCTAACATGTTCTACGGAAATTGCTCTATTTTCTTTGGTGGTCCACTGGATGGAATAACAGAAGCCTTCCATTAAAGGAACAACGAAGCCTGAAGCCATTATACTAACAATTAAAAAAATAAGGACCTGCCACTACATTTTGCAGGAGATGTCCACGTAGCCAACCTGCTTCTCAAGTTCCCTAGCACGTGCATGAGCCTTCCATCAAAGGAACAACAGAAGCCTGAAGCCATTATCCTAGCAATTAAAAAAATAAGGACATGCCACTGCATTTTGTAGGAGATGTCCACGTAGCAATGCATTTTTCGGATCCGTTAAACGTCCCTCGCTTGAGATCTTAACAGGCACTTAAAAGCACCTTTACTGGCACTTAAAAGGACCTTTACTGGTGCTTCAACTGACCTTTACCGGTGGTCATAAAAGTACCGGTAAAAGTGTATAAATTGCCAGTAAATCTTACATTAAGTGGCGCCTAGCACAACCGCCAAGAAAGACAACGACCATTTGGTAAAGCCTTTACCGACGCAGACTTTTACCGGCGGTTTTGACCGCCGGGAAAGACCAGTTTTGTTGTAGTGTGGTTAGTAATTATTATCCTGTACACCCTAGATGTTCCGCACTCTATCTGAATTTCTTCCTTTCACATGAAGCACACTGTAAATGGTATTCAATGAATTTCAATTTCTCATAAAATGGAATGTCCTTGTTTCTCTAGTTCCTGTGTAGTGTTGTCATGACTGTCCTCTGATTAAGACAATCATGCTATTTTTTGAAACAAGTGCTTCAAATCTCTTCACTGCAAGTGCATTTAGAATGTTGTTTGGACCATATTCGGTGGTTAGATTTACCAAAGGCATTTTTTAGCTTGTATGGGGTAGGTGTTTCTTCTTCTTCTTCTTCTTCTTTTCCTTTAGAATGATAAAGATATTGTAGAAGGTTTTTAGTTTTGAGTGAGAAACCTAGTCTCAATCATAACAGTTAAAAATTTGAATGAACATGTGAATCAGTGTTTTGTACATGGTATTGACAATTAGTTTCAGTTTGTGAGGGGCTTAAATTCATTCATTTCCCTTTTGTACAGTGTAGTGGTTGTCTTGGAGGGCTGGTCAGATTCGCATTGGCCTCCTCTGTTGAAACACTCGAGATACCACAAAGGAGAAGCATAGGTCAATTGTCAAGCAGTGCGAAAAGGCAATGGTCATCCAGTCCTCAAGAGATGGAAAACAGTGTTGGAAATTCACATTCCCATGAATCACATCAATTGATTGGTTCCGCTGTTGTCAATGAAGAAACAAAGATGATAGAGAAAAATGTGAACAATTGTCCATTTGTTAACCAAGGTCTGTCTCTCCCTTAAAATGAGTTTGATATGGATTACATTAGTTCATTAAGAGTTCTTGTTTGGGTTTTACATTGTTAATATCACTTCAATCTTGGTTGTCCGTTCCATTAAGTTACCGTTGATGTATCCCTGTTGGAAGAGAATGAATGCATCTTTTGGCCATTTGTTGTTCTGTTTTGGACAGACCTTAATGGTGATAATGAGTGTACTTGTACTTGCATTTGAGCTAGTTCACTTTTCAGTTTTCCAGTGGCTATGGCCATAACATCGATGCAAGGGAAGAAGAACCAATCTGATGCGAGAGAACCCTCGACAAGTGACATCTGCACACAGGTGAGAAGTTTCTGCACAACATTTGTTACGTTCATTGCATGTGCTGGTTTTATATTTTGTTTACTTCATGTTCTTTTGGTATCAACTGAAGGTATCTATGTTAATGTTTCTCCGCAAACTTAATCTTGCTTGCTTGTGTGAATCTTTCGACATATTTTAATTCAAGGTTCCTATGGGGATGGAGGCCAAAGCCATCAAAGCAGCCAAGAGGGGAGTTACAAAACATAGGAACATCCATTTCCCAGTAATTATGGAACGTGCTATCATTTCTTTGAGTTCGCAATGATGGCCTTACAAGTGATTGGATTTGGTCAGTACTGTATACCTCAATAACTAATTTTTTTAAAATTATATTTCAAAATTTTTGTTTATTTAGTTGAGTTCCTATTTCTTCAATCAAAAAATGATAAATTCAAATTAGAAATTTCAGGAAATAAAAAAACTTTTACTTTTATAGTTTGGGTGGACTATGTTAAATCCTAAAGGGCAAAGTTGATAGTTGTGAACTGCTGATGCTAAGTAGAAGAAACAGTTTCTTATCTTCTTGCAAAAGGAAAAATAAAAAATAAAAAAATTAAAGTTCCTAGTCTGGAATGCAGAACTGATTTTTGCTATGACTGTTCACTTTAATGTGACTAATAGCTAGTAATTGACCAATGTTTGATTCTTATTTTTTTAATCTTTATTCGACTTTTGTACTTCAACTGTTGGTAAATTTGGAGATCATCTCTTATATGAGAAGCAGTAAAAGATAAATGTGATTTTAATTGCTGCTTTTTAAGACCATTTGTGCAAGTGTAAAAGGGGAACCTACTGACTTTTTTTTTTTCCTGATGGGATGTCACCATAATTGACCATTTGTTTTAAAATGGATCAATGGTTTAATTGACTTGTAGCACCCATAGTCAATCATATTGCTGGAAATGACTATCAGTTCGACATTGCAGCCCACATATACTTGTTTTTTCTTGAAAAAAAGAAAAGAAAGAGAAACTTGACCACTAGTTGGATTGATATTTGAGTATCATCATTTTTTTCTTTCTTTCCTCGGCTTCTTCTTCATCATCTTCTTCTTCTTCTTTTTCTCGTCTTTCTTTTTCATGATAATTTGATCTTATAGATAAAATAATACTATCAATGATAAAACATACTTTTAGTTTATTGTGTTTGTCTTCAAGATGAGTAAATAACGCTAACATCAGTGCTAGGATGGAGTTAATAAAAGTAACATACAAAAGATTAGGTGAAATTCTTGTTCTAGCATTACCCAATCCTTTGATTATGTTTTAGCATACTACAATTTATGAAGCTTGTGATGGCATTTTGAACATTGCACATAAATTAACTTTTTGATGGTATTTTAAGCATTGCACATAAATTAACTTTTTGATAGCATTTTAAGCATTGCACATATGGGAAATTAACTTTGATGCCATTTTAAGCATTACCTTCAATAATTAAATCTATTTTCTGTTGTTTGTCTCACTAAGAATAGCTATTATTTTCTACCAGATGACAAATTGATATCTCCAATACCCACATTTGGAAGGAGAAAAAATACATTTCCAATAAATATTTCAATAAATAGTTTAGGAATCATTAACCAGTAGTTGCCTTTCCCAATAGTTGCATGGCTTTTATCGACCTTCCGAAATAAGGGTTCAAAACCGTTCCTAAATAAGAAAAAATATTGTTCCTAAATTGAAAATTTGCGACGGTCCTAATTTTTTGCGACGCCCTATTTAACAACGGTTGAAAACTGTTTCTAAATGGTATTACTAGAGCAAGCTGCATCTATTACTAGAGCAGAAGAGGATGACATACTTGTGGGGGATGGTATTTATTATGAGGTTCCTGGCAAAGGCCTGAACCAAAGTTCTATTTTAGAAGACATGGAAAGCCCGTTTTAAAGGAAGCGCTGAAATTAACCAATACGTGTGGCTAGCCTGAATCTCATTAAGGTCTTTCTCATCACTATTTTGTTCAGAGATAATATCTATAAACTTTAGTCATACTTCTTTATTCTCATGCAGCATAAATTTATAGAAAGAATTTAATAATCGATTTTACATCTTTGTAGTTCCCTTGATCTTATTACAGGCCCAAGCAGTTACATTAAATCAACATGTGACATTCTTCTTAATAGGTTTTTTCATCACTCGATGGTCATGGTAAGAGAACACCATCTCACTTTTAAATTTTTCCTGCTACCTATTTACCTTACAAGAATTGTACTTTGCATTAGGCAACAAACAAGCCAGGTTGGCCCGTGGGTTCGAGACCTAACCTGAATGGGTTGGACTTAAGCCTAATATAGACCCACTCACGAGCATAGCCCTAATTTAAAATGGGTGGCCGTAGGTTGGGTTAGTCTATAGTTTAGCTAACTCAACCTACTTTTGAGGTGGATTTTGACTAAACTAATTGGATAGTGGGTCAGGTTCAAGCTAGAAATATGTCCGTTTAAGTAAATGGGTCAGGCTTGTGTTGAACCGTACCTGCTTGCATAGGTTAGGTGATTAATGGGTTGAGCTAGATGACTCGAGTTTACTCAAGCCAAAACAAAATATCTAGACTTGAACTCAACATGATTTCTTCAGACCAATGTTTTGAACCTAAACTCATTAAAATTGGGTCGGGTTCATGGGTCGAGTTCATATGGTACCTATGGCTTCGGGTACCCATTGACATTCCTACTGACCTTAATGCGACCCGTGTGATAAATGGGTTAGATTTGGATGAGGGCCAATATTGACCCATTAAATTAATGGGTTGGTTGATTTTGATTTCAGCATGACCTAAAGCGGTCCTGAATTTTAATGGGTGTTGAGGCATAAAATAAGCAAGGAAGTGAATAAGAAAAAGATCAAGAAATCACTTTGAAGATGAAAGAAACAACTTCAAGACTACTTTGCTCGAGGTCGCGCAAAGTGAAATAGTTTCACAAGACCGCGCAAAGTGAGGAGTTTGCGCGTATTGAACAGAAGAGGGTTTGCGCGAGATCACCGCAAGAAAGTATATTGTTTTGCGAGTCGAGTCGCGCAAAGTCTATAATAATGCGGTAAAAATAGTTGGATGATATTTTTGTCCCACATCGACCGGATCGAGATTTTCACTTTGGTGAAAATGTCTATAAATACCCCATTCCTTCTCTCAAAAGGGGTTGAAGATTTGAAGTAAAGCAAAGACGAAAGAGAAGACGGAAGGTGCGGAGTATTGGACTCTGCACTTTGCGCTGTGACGCGCAAAGGAGTATTGGACTCCTGGAAGATTGCGCCGGTCAGCGCAAAGCAACAGAAGGTTTTATGGTTTGCGCGGATCCGCGCAAAGTATATAGTTTGCGACCCGCGCAAACCCATTACTTGGCAGTTTTGACAGTAATGGGCTGAAATGCTGTTGGAATGATTGGAGTCTTCAAAGCTTCAAGTTCTTCTTGATTAAGAGAAAGGAAAAACCATCGATGAAGAGACGTATTCCTCCTAAGTTTCAGGAGATGACCAAAATAGTACCGAAATGCTGCCGGAATCTTCGTTCTCTTGAAGACTGTTGAACAACTTGACTATTTCCTCCTAAGTCATAGGAGATGATTGAAATCATTACCGTTATGCTGCCAAAATTATATTTAGCTATAATAATTGACATTTGTAATAAGTTCTTTGTAAGCTATCTTAGAATCAAGGGATACCAGAGGATGTAAATGAATTCAGAATCAATAAAGTGTGATGATTGTCTTTGTAATTATTTCATTGTTATGTTTAAATAAGATGACTCTCCCAAATTAAATACTTTTGTTTCTTTGTCGAAACAAAATGGCGACTCTGCTGGGGATTTTATCTTATTTAACATTAACATTGGGAAAGTTGCAAGACTCTCGTCATTTTTTTTTTTTGGCGTCTATTAGATGCCAAAATGGCGACTCTCAGTGGGAACATCCTCCCCTTTATCTCTAAGATAGTTTACTTAGTCTTTCATGTACTAATTTCAGGTATGTTTTATTATTGAAGGTACCTGAATTCAATCACACAACACTACTAATGGCTAATATCGCGAGAAAAGTGAACTTCCGATTCATCGCCACCGGATTCATAATCGAATATGCGCTAAACCAAACTCCTGAGCGTACGAAAGCAAGCACTACAAACAGGCGCAAAGTGATTCCAGTAACAGCGGGAGTCATTTCCGTTTCACCTCAACCACAAGAGAGTGATGAAAACTGGACTTTGGTCTTGTCCAAAAGAACAAAAGCAAAGACCTTAAAAAATCGCAAGACAAAATTGTTTGCACCAAGAGCTGAGGGACCAATCACACGGAGCATAGCAAGAAGAAAACCCGAGCTCGCTCCTCCGGCAATTTATCCTGAACAAACTGCTACGCAGTTCTCGTCACAAGATTTTCCAGCTTTGGTCGCTCCAAAGACCAAATGGACAGAAGCACAAAAGGGTAAAGCACTGATGATAGGATCACCGATACAAGTATCGCCTCAAACAAGCTCGCCTAAAGCTGTATCACCTCAATCGATCAAAAGCACGGGAAGTACACAGGAATCAAACAGGACTCCAATTTCTCCTTTCTTTACAAGCCCTGTTACGTCAACGTACTCTCATTTTACTCCAATAACAGCTTCGGTGAACAGTCAAGAGGCCGCGGTATATATGGCAGAAACAGGTCAAGGAAATAGACCGACTACTGAAGAACGTGTTGATCAGATGGCGGAAGCACAAAGAGTCTGATGGACGAATGCCGAAATCTCAGAGAAGCTCTAGCAACTCGGCACATAATGTAGCCCAAATAGTGGCTCGCCCATGATGGGAGCAACAAATGGACAAGAGAACCAACCTGAAGGTTCCGTCCACGGGGAATGGGATCTCGAGGATCCGTTCCGGTGACAAGAGCCATAACACAAGATGACGTAAGACAAGTTGTCGAAGAAGCGGTCAGAATAGAAAGGGAGCGCGCAAATACCGGTCGTTTCAGATACCGAACACCCTATCCAAGAGAGGTAGAGGATGTTCCATTCCCAGCCAATTTTAAGCATCCAGATTTTCAAAAATTTAATGGGGAAGGATCACCGGAAGAACACCTGATGCATTTCATCACCAGCATGGGAAATTTCTCCACGATACCTCAATACTGCTTACGCTTATTTGGGTCATCGTTAACGAGTAAGGCTTTCAGATGGTATTCAAATTTGGCACCAGGGTCCATACGAACATGGGAAGAAATGCAAGATGCTTTTATGTCAAACTTCTTTTCGTCAGAGCGTGATGTTAGCATCACAGAATTAGCTTCAGTACGACAGCGAGAAGGAGAACCCGTTGAAAAATTCATAGACAGATGGAAGACATTGGGGGCATCGTGCAGGCAGTTGCCGGAAGAAAAGGAACAAGTCAAAATGTGTCTAAACTCAATGGAGACAGGAATCGCATTCGGACTCACTAGCGCTGATATCGGAACCTTCCGTGATCTGGCTACCAAAGCCCATGCATTGGAGCTAATGACTCGCAAGATGCCCGCATTTCATCATGAAACTGTCGAGAAGAATACTGGCAGGACAACTGTCAACACCATCGACCGGGATAAAAAGAATCAAGATGTGAGGGGTTCAAGAGATAAAAGGCCAGAAGGAAAAGAAGGCTGGAATCAAGCAAGAGACAGATACGGTGGAAAAAAGCTCAGAATGCTCGATTCTCATGAAGGATTTGAGTTTGACAAAGAGGACGTGGTACCTATGATGCAACAATTGTTAAAGGCAGGTACCTTGGAATTGCCAGAACCAAAACGCCCTGAAGATGCGACGAGGACTCGAGAAAGAAACTTTTGTCAATATCATCGCCTAGTGGGACATTCGACAGAAAATTGTTATACATTAAAATGTATCATACAGCGAATGATAAACAGAGGTGACATAATAACAAGCGGAAGCAAGGAAAAGAATGCAAAGGCAACGATAAATGTATTGTCAATACAAGAAAACACGCGGGGATGAAAAAGGAAAGTCAACAAGAAACGCAACAATGATCACTTTGCGATCAGGGAAGCAAATAACAAGTCCAGAAAGCAAAAAACAGGAATCATAAGGAAAGAAGTGATTGAAAGACAGAGCACTGAAGACAAGAGTAGAAATGGAGATGCAGTGACAAAAGTGGCTTATGATGTAGTCAGCCACTTGAAAGGTATACCGGCTCGATTAAGTATTTACGATGCGCTCAAGTTGTCGGAAGAATTCGGCAGAGTTTGATTCAAGCACTATCGACCACGATGTCGAGAAACTTTCTTGTGCGAAATGAAGAATGAAAGGAACAATGAAAAGATGAATTGTCTACCAGTAATATCTTTCTCTGAAGATGATTTAATTGGTGAAATGGAACATAACAGGCCACTGATGATAGAAGGGTATATTTGCGAAAAGAAGATAAAACGAATTATGATAGACAATGGGTCGGCGGTGAACCTTTTTGCCGCTCTCCATGGTTACTAAATTGGGTTTTCGCCGATCAGACTTGCTTCATTGTGAATGATGATCTGAGGGTTTAATCAAGATGGGCAACGTGCACTCGGTAAAATCACAAGTAACATTGGAAATAGGGGAATTAATACTCTTGTTGTATGTCATGTTATAAATCTTTGTGACGACATATAACCTTCTCTTGGGAAGGCCATGGATACATCAAGTATCATATTGTACCTTCTACTCTACACCAATGTTTCAAATCTTGTAAGGATGGAATGCGATGTAAAGTGATGGCCGATGCAAAACCCTACACGAAAGTGAATCTTTCTTTGCGGACGCCTTGATTATTACAAATGTTTCTCAGAAAAAATGAGAAATGATGACGGAAAAGAATCACAAAAAATGCCAGGTTAAATAAAGATAAAGAAGAAAAAGCGAGAATCTTACGGGTCTGCGAAGCAAGAAAGAAATTCTATTTTGTACCAAAGCGGTGAGCAATAGCGGGACAACCGCCGTTGACACTATTGTCGACAAAGCGACTAAAAGTTTTGATCCAATTACGGTGCCATTACCCAATATTGAAAGATGTAAGCCATTTGCAGTACCGCTCCAAGAACATTTCGAGTCAAAGCCGGTGCTAAATATCCGAACCGATAGAATTTTATCTTTGAACAGAGAGAAGAGTGAAAATGTAAGCAATGTATATCATGGAGAATTAGCACCTATGAGAATTTAAGAAAGTAAGTGCAATAAGCAAGAAGATTATGAGAAACATGGGTTTTGATTGTGATGAACCCACGGCTTGAATAATGGGAAAGGAATTCAAATCCCACTCGGGGTTAATCAAGAAAAGCGAAGAAAATTTCAAGGATTGGGAGTAGAATCAACAGTAAACATGATATCAATTAATATGACTTCAACCACGCAAGATACTAAGATAGTTGAATATCCTGAAACCGCTCCAAAGCAAATAGAAGACGGGGGGCAACCGACGATAGATGGCCTGCGAGAAATAAATTTGGGAACAACAGAAGAGCCAAGGAACACATTCATCAGCATCAGTCTTTCAGATCAAGAATTTGAGAAATATGGTCAACTTCTCAAAGAAAACAAAGATGTCTTCGCTTGGACATATGAAGAAATGCCGGGACTGGAACCTCCGTAGCGATGCATCGGTTAAATATCTCTAAAGAAAAGAAACCAGTCAAGCAAGCACAAAGGCGATTTCACCCAGACCTGATTCCATTAATCGAAAAAGAAGTAAATAAGCTAATAAAGGTTGGGTTCATCAGAGAAGTTAAATATCCCAAATGGATATCAAATATTGTCCGGTAAAAAAGAAGAAACGGACGGTCAGTATGTATTGACTTCAGAGATTTGAATGAGGCATGTCCAAAAGACGATTTCCCCCTCCCGATAACAGAATTACTAATCGACAGGACTACTCAATATGCTATTATGTCCTTCATGGACGGATATGTGCTATAATCAAATCGGGATGGCACCCGAAGATGAAGAGGCAACGGCTTTGAACGCCACTTGGAATTTATTGTTACAAAGTCATGCCTTTTGGTCTTAAAAATCTTTGGGGCAACATATCAAAGGGCAATGAAAAATATCTTTCAAGATATGATGCATAAACATGTCGAATGCTATGTTGATGACTTGGTAGTCAGATCCGGGGATCATCAAGAACACCGCGAACATCTAGCATCGGTCTTCCGACGACTCAGAAAGAAGCAATTAAAGATGAATCCGGCTAAGTGTGCATTTGGAGTGTCTTCCGGTAAATTCCTCGGCTTTGTTGTACGGCACAGAGGAATCGAAATTGATCCAGAAAAAGTTAAAGCTATTCAAAATATGCCGCCACCAACGACGCTGAAGGAATTAAAAAGCTTACAAGGAAAGTTGGCATACATTCGCCGTTTTATTTCGAACCTCGCAGGAAGATGTCAGCCATTTTCCCGGTTAATGAAGAAAGATACAGAATTCGTATGGGATCATGCTTGCCAGAATGCCTTTGATTCAATTAAAGAATTATTAAAACAAATTAGGTGTTAATGACTCAAGAAAAGGTAGACCACTTATTTTATATACATCCATCTTGCATGCAAATTCTTTGGGTGCTTTGTTGCACAGGTAAATGAAATAGGAAAAAGAGTGCTCTTTATTATCTAAGCCGAACACTGATGGGGCGAGTCCAATTATTCTCCGATTGAAAAAGAATGTTTGGCGTTAGTATTTGCTGTGCAGAAGTTGAGGCATTATTGTCTCTCTCATGATATAACTTTGATCTCGAGAGCAGATCCGATAAAATTCTTGATGACCAGGCCAATGTTATCGGGAAGACTAGCCAAGTGGATGCTATTATTATCAGAATATACTATTTCTTATAAGCCGGCGAAAGCAGTAAAAGGACAAGCTATGGCAGACTTCCTGGCAGCACATCCTATAGCAGAAAATGAAGAAATCAATGATGAATTCCCAGATGAGCAGGTTATGGTGGCTGAATCCCAGAATCTTTGGCAGATGTATTTTGATGGTGCTGCTCGAGTATCGGGAGCGGGGGCAGGAGTGATATTCATTACCCCTCAGGGTGATTTATTACCATATTCTTTCACGTTGGGTACCGCATGCACAAATAATGAAGCCGAATATAGAGCCCTGATTATCGGAATGGAAATAGCACAGCAAATGGAAGTAAAATCATTGCATATCTTCGGAGATTCTAAGTTGATTATAAATCAGTTAACCACAGAGTTTGAAGTAAGGAAAGAGGAACTTTTGCCTTATTATCGGAAGGCACAACATTTGCTTGAACAGTTCTATTATGTGGAAATTAAACACATACCGCGTTCGGAGAATGCAAAAGCAGATGCTTTAGCTAGTTTGGCAGCGGCTTTATCCTGCATAAACCGAAGTCCTCTTCAGGTAACTATAGAAGAAAGAAGATTCCTGCCATATGCGGAAGTTATTGAAGAAACCGTTGAAATGTTGCCTATATCTTGTTTGGAGATAACAATGGATGATTGGCGGCAGCCTTTTGTTGATTATCTCAAATATAATATCTTGCCAGAAGACAATGAACAAAGACAGCAGATTAAGCAACGATCGAGCAAATTTGTCATGTGCAGCGAAGTATTGTATAGAAAATCTTATAATGGAATGTTATTGAGGTGCTTGGACAAACAAGAAGCAAACCAAATGCTGCGGGAAGCACATTCAGGCGAGTGCGGAGCACATCAAGCTGGCCGGAATTTATGCCATAGAGTGCATCGAATGGGTTATTATTGGCCTACTATGTTTAAAGATGCGATAGAATATGCAAAGCGATGTCATGAATGTCAAATACACGGAGATATAATACATGTTCCTCCGGAAGAATTACATCAGTCTGTTGCTTCTTGGCCTTTCTCAGCTTGGGGACTCGACGTTATTGGTCCCATAAATCCCCCTTCGTCTAAAGGAAAACAATATATTCTGGCAGCAACAGATTATTTCTCCAAATGGACTGAAGCAGTCGCCTTGCGTAATGTTAAGGAGAAAGACGTGGTCAATTTCATCCGTCATGCTATAATATACCGTCATGGTATTCGAAGAAAAATCATCACGATAATGGTACCCCTTTTAAAAATAAAGGCATGGAAAAGTTATGTCGAAGTTCGGTATCAACATTCTTTTTCAACTCCTTACTATCCTCCGGCCAATGGATTAGCAGAGGCGTTTAACAAAACAATTGTCAAGATTATGAAGAAAACAGTGACAGGCAATAAGCGCGATTGGGATGAAAAGTTACAAGAAGCGTTATGGGCCTACAGAACCACTCATCGTACAGCAACAGGGGCAACACCGTATTCATTAATCTACGGTATGGAGGCAGTTATCCCAATTGAAATACAAGTGGCATCACTCAGGGTGGCAGTGCACCAGTCTATAACAGATGATGAAAATGCAAAAATAAGGCTGAAAGAATTAGACTTACTCGATGAGAAACGTCTTGCAGCTCAGCAGCGGTTGCAATCATATCAGGCCAGAATATCGGCTGCATTTGATAAACAGGTCAAATATCGCTCTTTCAAAAAAGGGGATATGGTGGTAATGTTGAAAAGACCTATAGTGGTCACTCGCCGGACAGGGGGCAAGTTCGAGCCTAAATGGGACGGCCCATATGTGGTAAAAGAAGTATATTCTAATGGGGCATATAGAATCACAAATCAAGAAGGACAGGGTATCGGTGTACTCGTCAACGCCCGTTTCATCAAAAGATACTATCCCTAATAGACGTATGGATCTTGATCCAGAATATTATCAGCATAATGATTCTGTATAGAAGGGGGGGGGGGCAAAGATGAATAAGATCATGTCTATATGCCAGCAAAAGAAGTCATAAAGAAGAAATTCACAGGCATATCAATTATCAAAGCAGCAAAATCTGGAAAATATATATATATGATCATCATCGTCAAATAAGATTGACAAAGTTATATTGCCTTACAAGGCATAAATTCTTGAAGATTCTCCTGAAGATATTGACAAAGTTATATTGCCTTACAAGGCATAAATTCTTGAAGATTCTCCTGAAGATATTGACAAAGTTATATTGCCTTACAAGGCATAAATTCTTGAAGATTCTCCTGAAGATATTATCTAAGCTGAGAATTAGATTGCCTTACAAGGCATGGATCTTCTTGAAGATATATCTGCAAAAGATAATGATCATATATATATTGCCTCACAAGGCATGGATTTTCTTGAAGATATTATCAAAAGCAAGGATATATCAATATCAATCAAAGAGGCAGTATAGCCAAGCCAAAATCCTAAAAGAGCCAAATTGAGCAAAATCAAAAAGATCAAGCTCTCAAAAAAAAAAAAAAAAAAAAAAAAAAAAAAAAAAAAAATGCTCTCAAAGGATCAAGCTCTAAAAGAGCCGGCCAACTATACGTAAGACCCATGAAGATCGCCATTCGGGCAGCGGCGAGGAGTCAGTGGCCCTAAAAAGCCCGCGAAGACCATCGTGCGCACCCATGCGGGTAGCTGACAAAGTCAAGGATTCAAAGCCTAAAAGGCCATAAATCCGCGAAGACTAGTCACCGTAATTCCCATGCCGTCTGTATAGCTTCCGGCAGCGCCACGGGGAACGGATGAAAATGCCCTCCCGTGAATGGGCTCGACCTTGCAGACGAAGAAAACAGGGGCCGCAGTGCGAGCTTTATGCCAACCGTGCGTAAGACCCTCCAGGTCTAGGGTTTGATTTCAGTAGTAACTCGTGAGGAAGGGCTTAAACCTACTCATTGATGGACTGGCGACCCTAGATTTGGTGCCCAAAGGTAGCCTTGCGAGCCCTGCGAACTCTAGAGAGTTACCGTGGCCAACCCTGCGCGTAAATCCAACAGTTCACCGTCCGGTAGCGTCAATGGGCCCCTCTGATGGACCGAGACCGTGAGCTCAAGGCAGTGAGAAGCCCAAAAGCGAACTCTAGAGAGTTACAGTGGCCATCACATAAGACCCATAAATGCTCCACTACTCACGAGCTTAAACTGTGTGTGTGCGCGCTTACGCTCCACTACTCATGAGCATAAACTGTGTGTGGCTAATTGAATTGAAACTTAGTACCGCCAATCTAAATACTCACCTAGAGAATCCCATACTAACAAAATAAAAAATGCTTAGAAATTGTAAAAAATATATAAATAGAAAATATTATATAAAATATAGATATAATTAGATAAAATTAGTAATGAAAATATTATATTAAGTATAAATATAGTTCGATAATATTAGTACAAATATCATCAATATGCAAGGTGGAAAATACCATCATAAACATCTCAAAATAATCTCATGAAATAGATGTCAAGCAAAATAAATTACATCAGAAACACAAAAGCAAATATCACATGTTTAAAATTACATAATTCAAAGATTCTCTGTGATCCCCATTGCTTCTGAATATCTGAGCAAATCTTCTTTTAATTGTGCTTGAGCTGCATTATGTCGAGATTTTTCTTCAAGAATAAGTTTCGCCTGATCAGGAACGCCAGCAAGCTTGTTCTCCAAAGAAACAATCATTTCTTGATTCTGAAGTTGTGCAGATTTTTCAGTATCAATAGATTTGGCATTCACTCGCATCTTCTCTTCAACCTCTTGAATGATTAAGGCTTGCTCATGATTCTTTTTCTCCAGCTGAGAGATTTCTTCTTTCAGAGCTGCAATGCGATCTTGGATAGTTATGCTTTCATCAACATGAATCTTTAATTGATCTTGAAGAATCATACGTTCTTGTTCAAATTTGGAAATTGAAGAAGCTGTTAAAGAGACTTGTTCTTGAGAAAGACCAGCAGCTTTCTATATTCTAAAATCTCAGGCGCAATTGTGATATTTTCCACTGAAGCTAAAGAAATTACAGAATCACGAAACTTGAAGAGTGAATCCCGTAAGGGAGATATGTCAATTCTGGCCATCCTGGCAGAACTCTCCAAAATCTCTATGGCAACGTCCAAGTCTAGCCACTGATCAGGATTCTTGAAGATATGGATTATTGCTAATAAGGAATGCTTCACCATAAGCATCTTATGAACTGGTATCTTCGCAAAAGATGATAATTCAAAAGCGGTGGCCACAGAATCGGAACTAGCCGCACCACTACAAGAAGGAGTTCCTATAGCAAAAGGAGAAGGATATTCAAAATATTATTGTGAAATAAATAATCTTGAAGAAAGGAAAATCAGCACATATATATATATACCTGTCATTGGGATACGGCTAAGAGAAGGAGAAGCTCCCTGAGGTATGGAAGGACCAAGTCCCACCATATCAGCAAAAGAGGGTGCTCTGGCTTCTGTACTAGAATCCCTAGTAGCTGGAGTTGGCAAATCAGTAGTTTCTGTAGAAAATATAATCTCACGAGCAACTACTCTTGGTACTACCAACGGACTATAGATGCTCTCGGTGAAGATATTACAAGAGGGGCCCTTTGGAGAGATGACACTGTTTTACGCAACTTGGGCACCTAAAAAGGGAGATAAAAATAATTTTAAATAAATAGTTGTTAAAATACAAAATAATATATATATATGCATGAAAATTGAAATTTCTTTACTGGTGAATACCCATATTCCCCATAATCTAAGGGCTCTTCTTCATCTTCCTCTGCTACAGGAGATTTAGCAGGAACATTAATGTTGGAAGGAGCCTTAATAACAACAGGGGAAGACTCTATTTCAACTTCTTTTGCAGCTGCTTCCTCTCCTCCGCCAATGTCGACTTCACCTTCTTCGAAGTCGTCATCTTTATTTTCACCACTATCGCTATCCTTGCTGTCTTCGTATGGCGAGGATTCAGTTGTATCCGATGAAGAAGTTGAACTTTCATCATCCAAAATTTCTTCATCAACCTCTTCAACAACAACCTGCTTCCCTTTGTAAGAAACAGGCTGGCTACTCTCCAGTATGGGCTCTTGAACTGAAGGAGAAGCAGATGCTTGGCCGATCTTTTAGAAGGGATAGGAGACGATGATTGCAAACGTGTTCTTGATCTAGTCATCGGAGAAGATGGACTAGGACCAATGGGTTGCGGAGGAGATATTGAAGTACCAATAGCTGGTCCCTCTTGAGTCGCCACGGTCTCTGCAGGAATTGGAGAAGATGTACCTGCAGCATCATCCACACCTTGATTTGAAGAGTCCCGACGAGATTTTTCAAATTCTCTTAGATCTCCGTGGGCAAACCAACCATCCAAAGTATTGATGGGCTTGATTTCACGGATGGGATCCTCCAATGATATCTTTCTGCAAATCTCTCCTGGATGAGATGCATGGCTTTTCTCCGGAATATAGCCAATTCCGCTCTCTAAAATTCTGCCCTTCAGCCTGGGTGGATGAAGAAAGATAGAAGAGTCTACTGGCAGACATTTATTGACCGGTATGATTGATGATCCCACCATCGCATCCAGCTATATGATGTACGGACTATGCGATCACAGCCTGGAATTATGAAGGAGGAGCCAACACAGCTATTCAGCAATTGTTTCCATATCATGGCCCAGTTAAGAGGACCAGTTCCATAACAGCGCATTTGTCTGGTAACCAACCCGCAGTCTTGTGGCACAGTTTGATCATAACCAAATTGACGAGCAAAACGACTCGGGTAGTAAGGTTCTCTCCAGAATTCTGTCCCTTCCCGCAAAGGTAAACTGCACGAACGAATAGAGAAGAAGAAAGCTCTCTCTGCTGCAGTAAGTGTTTCGTTGTCCACCATATCTGTGTCTGCAGGATAGCGATAAAGGCGGAACTGAAAGAAGTTTATCTGATCGTCGTCTCAAATTTTATTTGCCACCCACTCATATGCTCTTCTAGCCATTGCTCTTTGCTGAAAGAACCAGAGTGGAAGATGAGAAGGATGCGAATATGCTTGCTCAGAGACTTCGAAGGTCCAGGGGAAATAAACTCCAAGCCACCCTGTAAAGTAATGCCAAGAAGTATGCACAGATGAAGCTCCCAGAGTTGGATCTTTTACATGGGTAGCTATTTCTCCAAGGGCCCTGTAGATAGAACATAATACAGGAGGAGCAAGAGAATATTTATGACCCTCTGCTAAAGCGCCAGCTACAACAAAGACAGTAGGACGAACAACATCTGCCCACTTGGAACTGGGCAATACAACCAGGCTTAGCCAGTAAGCCAAGAATGCTGCAAGTTCTCCAAAAGGGGTATACTCTGGTTTTCCTCTTATCGTGTCTCGGAGCTTAGTCAATTCTTTCGAGCGGCAGTCACGAAACCTTCAAAGAAAATGAAGGGTGTTAATATGCGAAATAATAAGAATATAAAGAAGGAAAATAATGATTAGGCGGCAAATACCTGAGACCCCTAGAGAAATGAGCCAACCATTGAAGAGGGGGAATTTTGTGGAAGTTGGGAAATTTGCCCATTTCTTTGAATAGTTCTATAGTGGTCTCGAGAGATGGAAGGCTTGCGGTCGGGGAAGATACAAAGGCTAATTCTCTGTTGGTAGGAATGAACTCATCATAGAATTTGCCTGTTATTGTGAGACCAGCTATACGGTGAAGGTCCCATAAAGATATGCTCATTTCTCCATAAGGAAGATGGAAGGAGTTGGTTGTAGGCGACCAATATTCCAGGAAGCCTTTTAGAACATTGGGTTCCAGATAGAAGTATTTTGAGGTTACTTCTATTGCATCGTAAAGGCCTATTTTTGCAAGAGTGCTCGTATTCAGAAGATAGCTTCCGCCCATTCAGAATAGTAGCGACGAGCAGTTAACAAGCCTCTAATGCGAAATTCTGTCTGACTCCAGAGTTGCTCTCGATCTCTGAAGCGCTGTCTCACTGTCTCATAGAAATGAGAAGGAAAGAGATCATGAGGATTTGCAGAAGGGAGTCAAGAAGATCATAGGACGAGCTTCTCCTACACGTGCATCGCGGTTTCGAGCTTGAATGGTTCCTTCTAAGATGCGGGGCTCTCTTGAGGCCCATGATTCGGTATACAAGCTCTGTCGCCATGGGAACAATCTCGGATTCACGATCTAGCATAGGCGATGGCGATATACCTTATAGGAATGATTGTCATGCCTTCGTATGAGGGTTGTCAAACTTCATGACACCTTCTTCTACAACTCGCACCGAATCTCACGAGTTTTGGAGTCGCTTCTTCTTATGTTCTTTGATCTTTTCAGCAAACTCTTTCGCCTTATTGTGGCGAGTCTTCTTCGGGCGGGAAGGTGGAGGAGTATCTTCGCGAGGGGGCGGTCTCTCACTGTCGGTACGAATGTGGGCTGTGGTCTTAAGCCACTCATCCCAGTCATATTCCCTTCCATGTTTTGGAGGACATTTTATATCTCCTAAAGATATAGATCTGTGAATAGGAGAGGGTAAAGATTTGATACGGTCAGAAAAATCAAAGGTAGGGAGAACGGGTTCTTTGAAATAAGCAGGATTCCTGGAAGTTGTTTTTACCCGCTTAGCAGGAGGTTGATCAGAAGGTGAACTAGAAGGAGACACAAGACGGGCTGTTTGTTTAATACGAGCCATGGAAAAGGGACAGAAGAAAATTTTCTAAGTACAGAAGAAAAGATGAAAAGTGACTAAGTGTTGAAAATTTTCTAAGTACAGGCCACTTTGCGCGAGGTCGCGCAAAGTATAAAGGTTTGCGCGGAAAATCTCAAGTTCAGTGGAAGTCGCGCAAAGTGAGACGCTTTCTTGCGAGGTCGCGCAAAGTCAGAGGTTTGCGCTGTGAATAAAATCGCTGAGAACAGAGTTCTAGCAGAGAGCAGTTTGTGAAAATGACTAAGTCGTTGGACTATTTATAGGTTTTATGGCCGAGTACAGTACTCGAGTGGGACTTTGCGCGAGGTCGCGCAAACCCTGGAGCAAAAAGAATGGTTTGATCCTTTTCTTTGATTTTTGAAATAAGCAAAGAACGGATCAAGGGGGCATCTGTTGAGGCATAAAATAAGCAAGGAAGTGAACAAGAAAAAGATCAAGAAATCACTTTGAAGATGAAAGAAACAACTTCAAGACTACTTTGCGCGAGGTCGCGCAAAGTGAAATAGTTTCACAAGACCGCGCAAAGTGAGGAGTTTGCGCGTATTGAACAGAAGAGGGTTTGCGCGAGACCGCGCAAAGTATATTGTTTGCGCGAGTCCGCGCAAAGTCTATAATGCTGCGGTAAAAATAGTTGGATGATATTTTTTGTCCCACATCGACCAGATCTGAGATTTTCACTGGTGAAAATGTCTATAAATACCCCATTCCTTCTCTCAAAAGGGGTTCGAAGATTTCAGAAGTAAAGCAAAGACGAAAGAGAAGACAGAAGGTGCGGAGTATTGGACTCCTGCACTTTGCGCGGCCCCGCGCAAAGGAGTATTGGACTCCTGGAAGTTTGCGACGGTCGGCGCAAAGCAACAGAAGGTTTTTATGGTTTGCGCGGATCCGCGCAAAGTATATAGTTTGCGCGAACCCGCGCAAACCCATTACTTGACATTTTGACAAGAATGGGCTGAAATGCTTGTTGGAATGATTGGAGTCTTCAAAGCTTCAAGTTCTTCTTGATTAAGAGAAAGGAAAAACCATCGATGAAGAGACGTATTCCTCCTAAGTTTCAGGAGATGACCAAAATAGTACCGAAATGCTACCGGAATCTTCGTTCTCTTGAAGACTGTTGAACAACTTGACTATTTCCTCCTAAGTCATAGGAGATGATTGAAATCATTACCGTTATGCTGCCAAAATTATATTTAGCTATAATAATTGACATTTGTAATAAGTTCTTTGTAAGCTATCTTAGAATCAAGGGATACCAGAGGATGTTAATGAATTCAGAATCAATAAAGTGTGATGATTGTC
Source organism: Magnolia changhungtana (assembly GCA_030180095.1). Classification (NCBI taxonomy): domain Eukaryota; kingdom Viridiplantae; phylum Streptophyta; class Magnoliopsida; order Magnoliales; family Magnoliaceae; genus Magnolia; species Magnolia changhungtana. The sequence goes on from JASAUF010000172.1 coordinate 1,141,511, forward strand.
TTTGTAATTATTTCATTGTTATGTTTAAATAAGGTGACTCTCCCAAATTAAATACTTTTGTTTCTTTGTCGAAACAATGGGTTGGGTCTTAAGTCCAAAACTCTAACTAGATTCTTACTAAATTCTTAAATGGGTCAGGTATGAGGCGTCCCTAGACCCAACCTGACCCAACCCAACCTATCTCAAGACTGCTGTGCATTTCATGGGTCCGCTTTAGGTTATGGGATATATATATATATATATATATATATATATATATATATATATATATATATATATATATATATATATATATATATATATATATATATATATATCAGCCGTATAAAGGAACTTAGGTAGGCCATACCATCTAAAACCATGTGAAGACATGCTTAAAACGTATAAAAGCACTTTGTGGGGCCCACCTATGTTTTCAATGCTGCTGACGCTTGGTTTGACCCCTCATCCAAGTGGGACACATACAATAGTTGGGCTAGATTTGTGAACCACATCTAGGTGAGCCCAATAAATGATTATGATTTTTTTAATGGGAGGGTAACCCTGTCAACTGTTGTATGTAGTGTGGTAAACCCAAGTCATGGATTGACTTGATTTTTAAACCCATGGCCCACCTTTGTACACGTGTCATGGGCGTCTAATCTGAACGGTCCATGTGATGTGGAACCCCATGAAACCCCAAGAGAAAGATTTTCACCATGATGTAAAATTCTGGTGGGCCATAGCAAAGAGAAATGCAAATCAGGGGAGGAAACTATTTTCATTTTTCATGGCCAACCAAAATTTTGGATCAAAGTAAAAATGGGCTTAGGGGGCTTCATGAGGACCGTTCAGATTCTGGAGTCACATCATGTATGATGTTTTCTCAAAAAAGTTCGCACAGTTCCATGCGAATCAGTTCGCAGCTGAGCATTCAGCATATAGAGTCATGCTCACCTGCGCGCACATACGCACCTTCGCACACATGTCATGGGCGTCTAATCCGAACGGTCCATGTGATGAGGAATCCCATTAATCCCCAAGGATAGAATTGTCACCCTGATCTAAAATTTTGGTGGGCCATAGCAAAGAGAAATGCAAATCAAGTGAGGAAACCGTTTTCATTTTGCATTGCTTACCAAAGTTTTGGATCAAAGTAAACCGTGGGCCCGAGGGGTTTCATGAGGTGCTGCTTCATGTGGACTGTTCGGATTTTGGATTCACATCACGTATGATGATGAGTTCTCAAAAAAGTTCGCACGAGTTCCGTGCGAACTGGTACGCAACTGAGCATTTCGCATAGAATCATGCTCACCTGCGCACCTAGCACTTGCACACCTTTGGACACATGTCATGGGCGTCTAATCTGGTCCATGTGATGCGGAATCCCATGAAACCCCAAGGGAAAATTTTTCACCCCGATGTAAAATTCTGGTGGGCCACTGCAAAGAGAAATACAAATCATGGAGGAAACTGTTTTCATTTTTCTTGGCCCACCAAAGTTTTCGATCAAAGTAAAAATTGCCCCATGGGGTTTCATGAGTCGCTGCTTCACGAGGACCGTTCAAATTCTGGAGTCACATCACATATGATGTTTTGTCAAAAAAGGTCACATGAGTTTCGTGCGAACTAGTGCGCAGTAGGGCATTCGGCAAACTGAGTCATGCTCACCTACGCACGAGCGCACCTTTGAACACGTGTCATGGGCGTCTAATCCAAACGGTCCATGTGATGCGGAATCCCATGAATCCCTTAGGAAAAATTTTCACCCTTATTTAATATTCTGGTGAGCCATATCAAAGAGAAATGCAAATCAAGACAGGAAACTATTTTCATTTTTCATGGCCCGCCAAAGTTTTGAATCAAAGTAAAAATTGGGCCTAGGTGGTTTCATGAGGTCCTGCTTCACGTGGACCGTTCGGATTTTGGAGTCACATCACGTATGATGAGTTTTCAAAAAAGCTCGCACGAGTTCCATGCGAACTGGTGCGTAGCTGAGCATTTGACATAGAGTCGTGCTCACCTGCACATGTGTCGTGGGCGTCTAATCTTTACGGTCCATGTGATGCAGAATCCTATAAAACCCCAAGGGAAAGATTTTCAACCTTATCTAAAATTTTGGTGGGCCATAACAAAGAGATGCAAAACAAGGGAGGAAACTGTTTTCATTTTTCATGGCCCACCAAAGTTTTGGATCAAAGTAAAAAAATTAGGCCCAGGGGGTTTCATGAGGTGTTGTGATGTAGAGCGGGTCACGGATAGTTTCATGGCCAAGATGGACCAAAAAAGGCCCGGTCAACAACAGAAGTGATTCGGACCGTCGGACCTTAGATCGGGCATATCTCACAATCTGAATGAGTTATCGGGCGTAAAATATATGATTTTGGGGTAGAACAAGCTACTTTAGCCAACCAACCCAGCTACGCCGGGTTGCCCAACCTGGAATTGTGAAATACCCCTGGATCGACGGTCGTTTCCCTATTTTAATTTTGTTTTTACTATAAAATAGTAAGTTTTAGTTTGATTATAACTCTTTATCCGTTGGGCTTTAGGAGTTGCGCCCAACATGAAAAGAGCTTAGAATAATTAGGAGAACGGTTTGGTGAAGCCAAATAGGACACTTACTATTTTTGGCTGAAAACCTTGCGCACTAGTAGACATCACGGCCGTTTATAAATAGTAAGTTTACTATTTATAGTAAGTTGCGGATTCTAGGAGTTTTAGTTGTAGTTTGATTATGATTTCTTTCTTATTGCTTGGTACCCCTATTTAAAGGGTTGTGAACTCATTTTTATTAATTAATTAATCAATTTCGAATTTATTAGAATTTCTTTCTATTTCTGCTTTCTTTTCTCGTGGATTCAAGAAGTCTCTGTGCGGAGTCTAGAGAAGCTCCGTGGATTCGGAGTAGTTATCCTCTTGAGGAAGACGGTGATTGACCTCATCACGTTCATCCCTCCGTCATGTTGCTTCACGTGGACCGTTCAAATTTTGAGGTTGCATCACCTATGATGAGTTCTCAAAAAAGTTCGCATGAGTTCTGTTCGAACTGGTGCGCAACTGAGAATTCGACATATAGAGTCATGCTCACCTGCGCACCTACGTACATGCGCACCTTTGTGCACGCATCATGGGCGTCTAATCCGAATGGTTCATGTGATGTGGAATCCCATGAAACCCATGGGAAAACTTTTCACCCTGATATAAAATTTTGGTGGGCCATAGCAAAGAGAAATGCAAATTAAGGGAGGAAATTGTTTTCATTTTTCATGGCTCACCAATGTTTTGGATCAAAGTAAATATTGCGCCCTGGGGGTTTCAAGTGGTGTTGCTTCACATGGACCGATCAGATTGTGGAGTCACATCACGTATGATGAGTTCTCAAAAATGTTCACACGAGTTCCGTGCGAACTGGCATGCAGCTGAGCATTCAGCATATAGAGTCATCCTCGCCTACGCACCTATGCACTTACGCCCCTTTGTACACGTGCCATGGGCGTCTAATCCGAACGATCCATGTTATGCGGAATCCCATGAAACCCTAAGGGAAAAAATTTCACCCTGATCTAAAATTCTAGTGGGCCATAGCAAAGAGAATGCAAATCAGGGGAGGAAATTGTTTTCATTTTTCATGGCCCACCAAAGTTTTGGATCAAAGTAAAAATTGGGCCTAAGGGGTTTTATGAGTCACTGCTTCACGAGGACCGTTCAGATTTTGGAGTCACATCACGTATGATCACTACCAAAAAACTGGGTAAAGTCGTCGGACTTGGAATAGTTTTGGCTACGGCTAAAATCCGTCGGTATCGCTGACAGCTAAAAGCCTTCGGCGAAACCCAATTATCCGTCAGCATAGCCCAGCTTTTGAATGGTGGACGTCCAACCGTCCAACATTTTCTCACTTTGTGGTCCACCCGAGACTTAATTAGGTCTAAAGTTTGGGGATCAATCCTAAAATGATGTGTAGAAATGGATGGACGGCGTGGATGAAACATATACATCATGGTGGGGCCCATAGAGCCCTCCCATTTCCAAAGCTATGTTTACCGTTTTATTGTTTATAAAAAAACTGTGAGTTTTGTACAGAATGTAGAATAGTGGTGACTCGTTCATGAAAATAGTGACAATGATATAGAGTTATCCAGACCATTGAGATAATCCTTCTAGTTGTAAATGTTTAATATTTATAATTATTTTGTATAATAAAATCTTAACCATCCTGAAAATGGTCCCTCTTACATGTACGATTGCTAACAAAGTTTTTGCTATAAACAGTGGTAAACACACTGTTTCGGATTTGAAAATTTTATATTATTCAGAAGAGGATTTCTGAAATAACGAGAGCGCCATTTCCTCCTCTCTTATCCCATTTTCGTTCTTCCTTCGAGCGGCGTTTTCTTCCTTCGAGCGGCATCTTCTTCCATTAATCTTCCATTGTTGCGATAGAATCTTCCATTGACAGATCAAACACTATAAACCCCCAAACCCTCTCTCTTGATCGACTCTCCCCTTCTCTCTCTGATCGATCTCTCTCCCTCTTCCTCTCCTTCTTACATCGGCCAACGGCTTTCTACCGCAACCCAGCAGCGCATCAGCCGCATCATGATGGAGATCCGACTATACCTCAGCATCTAATGAATAGGGTTTCTACCCTGGAAGGTAATTTTTTTTCTTCATCTTGTTTATATGCTTGTAGTGGGGATTGGAATTAGTGTTTTTGATTTGGGATTGGGATTGGAATTAGGGTTTTTCCTTTTGGGATTGGAATTTGGTTTTTCGTTTGTGATTGGGATTTGGATTGGAATTAGGGTATTTCTTTTGGGTTTGGGATTGGAATTGGGGTTTTTCATTTGGGATTGGGATTGGCAAACTTCTCCCCCATTTGATTAGTGGTTTGCAATTGGCCAGCTAGTAAAAGAAAAATCCACCAAATGGCCTATTGTAATGGATGAGATTTTCGGCCATTTGATTGTAATGGAGGAGATTTTCGAGGCATCAACTGTTTGTGATGGGGCTCACCAGATGTATGCTGTGGATATTAGGACACGATTGTACAAGTACTGTTGCCACAACTTACTCGAGTTCCCGGCGAAGTGCATCGAGAAGCTCCCTCTTAGTCTGTCTCTCTGCACCAGGAGTGTTCAGAACTTTACTCTGCTCCACCATTGTGATTGTGTTATTCTTCAACTCTTCCTGCACCCAAAAAAAAAAACCATCAAAACACACAGATTGTTGAATGATATGAGATCTTGCTTTGCACTACTAAAATGAAGTGGTTGTCTCTCTACCTCACAAATTTTGGAGTCAGTCAAGGAAGGTATGTGGCAGTTCCAAGAGTGGTGTTTGCATGGGTAGGATTTTATTGAGCACCTCGGGATGGTCGTGTGTTTTAAATGATAAGGGACTGAATTTTGCCACTTTGCCACTTTATAAAACGAATTTGAGATCCCTTCTAAGAAGTTCACTGTCTTTGCTTGGAACACTACCCCTTGCATGATTTGATTGTGGTCATCATAGAGATTTAAATGGCAAGTGCTGTCAAATTTGGATTTCACCTTTTTGCTTCCAAATGGTATCTTTGAAAGAAGAGGAAATGAGGGGATAGTCAGATACTTGACCCTATTGATTTTATGGAAGGCATTTCTTACAAATGGCGGAAAGAACTTAACCACAATTTAGTTCAAAACAAACTAGTTTAGGGGATCAGATCTAACTGAAATGTACCACCTGATCAACTTTAGAATTAAATTATGAATAAATGTGCAAATCAGCACACAATCCGCTTTTCTTTTTCAATTCGTATAGGCGCAGGATAAATTAAGAGCAACAGTGTTGATGGTAATGCACAAACCATCTTTCATACTTACCATGAAGGAATGAGTGGACACATCCATCCACAATAATCTCTTTTAAACAGATAATGTCATTAGGCACAAGCTAAGCTTTCATGCTGGCAATGAAAGCAAGGACCATGGAAAAAGTCAACCATCAATAGTCTTATTAGCAAATAAGGGTACGATTGCAAATTACTTTTTTCAATGAGCGAAATTGCCATTGGCTGAAATGACCAGACAATGTCATTGCATGGTTTAATGGCGCACAATTGATTGATTTAATTAGGCTTTTTTTAAACGGTTTGTATTTTTGGGTGGCATTTTTGTCACGCAATTTTGCATGTTATATGTTGAAAGAAATGAAATTAGAACAAGTTTGGATCTCTCTCTCTCTCTTTCTCTCTCTCTCTCTCTCAGTTTGCTTTAATACTCTGGCAGAGTGTGATGAATGATACGCAGTATATATATATATATATGTGTGTGTGTGTGTGTGTGTGTGTGTGTGTGTGTGTGTAGTTTTGCAATATTCCCCATCTTCTTTCATCTGCCACTATGCGTCCAAGTCACAGCTACTTAAATGCAACAAAACTTGCATTTGAAATAACCATATAGTCTTCTAAAAATCAGTTAGTTTCAGCTGATCGTCAGACTGGTGGAGATTATTTGGATGGCTAAAAGTATGAAATATCCAATGGTCCTATTTTCAATATAGAGATAATCAAAGTTGGGATGGCACCATTTTCATTCATGAGAAGACATGACCAAAACCATGATTCCATATGTTCCAAATTGGGCCTGAAATATTTTTAAATTACAGTGTGTCTTCACTCATTATAAATGGAGTTGGACTAGTACAGCTTTTGCTGTTTTGAATTATTGCAATTTGACTCTTCGACGAATTGCCTCACTTCTCGACAATCTACCAGAAAAAAAATCAATTTCTTAGAAGTTTAGGGCGTCTGATTGTGCTTAATTTCGTACTCATTGTTGCTTAAAAGGCAATCTAATTACTGTAAATTTTATTTGGACAGTCCCATTGGATGACAGAGTGATCTTGGTGAACTCATGCCCTCTTACTTCTTTGTGAACAATGTCACTGGCTGGTCCTGATGGATGACCATTACATCACACCACACTCAGCTTCTAAGTGCAAGTGGAAAGGTTCACTTCTGGAAATGGAGTCCTTGAGTGTGGGAAAAATCCTGCATTTGGGCCCTGGAAAGGCGCCCCTAAGCAGGTACTAATTTTCCTTCTTATATTTTTCCCAGTTCTCATATAGATGGAAGGTATTTCAATATGGATTGGGTTGTTGTTCACTTGTTTTGTTTCGGCTGTTGTTCTTCTTATATTTTTCCCAGTTCTCATATAGATGGAAGGTATTTCAATATTTTTCCCAGTTCTCATATAGATGGAAGGTATTTCAATATGGATTGGGTTGTTGGTCCATCACATTTTCTTCCTTGCTGTTCTCAGGATTAATCACATAACAATGCTTTGTATACGGATTGGCAAGTTATTGCATTGTGTCTTTGTTTCAGGTTGAGATAGTTTATGTTATTTTTTGTGCATGTTGATATCATTGAGTTGCTAATAATACCATAGTGTATCCTGCAAAACCTTCATGAATTGTCTTGCAAATTTTGTTCATATGTTATTCTAATGTTAATGTGCATGCAGAGTCACAGACAGCGTATATCTATTTATTCAAGGTGAAGCTTTTCCAATATCCCAATTGTCATGTTTTGTTGGCAAGCACAGGGAAGATCACCAAGAGGTACAAGAGTGCATTGCTTTTTTTTTTTTTTTTTCAATAATTCATTTGCAGGCTCATGTACTGGACTAATGAGTCATAACTTACCTCATATTCCATGGTGACACAGAACATTGATCATCCTGATGTGTTCATTGAAGTTATATTATGACGAAACTGTGGGAGTTCACTAATTTGCCTCATATAACATCTTATAGCCCCTTTTAACCAAGTCAGATGACTGTTAGAGAACTGTGATTTCAACATAAATTGTCCTGGTAAATTTTCTTGAGACTTTCTTCTCTTGTTCCTTTGAGGCAAGCAGTGCATCTCTATACATAAAGATCTTATATTTGAATTCGTCCTCTCTCCTTAATTGCTAAAACTTCAATTTTATTTATTTATTTATTTATTTATTCCAGGGCACTGACTTTGAATAGTTCACACATGCATTGGATTACTTCCATATCTTGGTCTAGTCCTGCATCATAAGTGATCCGTTTGTTGAATATCCGTATTTGATTATAATTAATATTTTTCTTTTTGGAAATGCTCCAATTGGCTATGTACACGGGAACCTTCCTATACACATAATTGCAGTTTGGACACATCAGTAGTTCATATCATTGATCTAAACTGCCCATGTGGTCTAGCTTACTCTTCATTGGCCATTGAAAAATCCATACATCTTAATGGTTGTTACCATCCGATCCATAGCATGAAAAATGGATGGCCATGTTCATTTATAATAATAAAAAAAAGGTCAAATTATCAATTTCAATCATCAATTGGTGGTGTCATCCTCTGTTTGAGTTTTGCTTGTGGTTTTGAAACAATTGCTTTGGTTAGGTGATAGTAACCATCTCATCCATGGGTTGGAAAGTGGACGTTTATATTAATAGGGTTGATGTTATCCAGTTTGTTTGATTTTCTGAAAGGGGCCTAAGAAAGGAGCATTGGATAAAACAGAAGGTCCAGATTAATGTTATCAATACCTCATGTCGACTTCACTATCTACAAGGACGTTCCCATACGTGCCCACTCGAGCATTTCTCCATTTGTTTTTTTTTTTTTTTTTTTTTTTTTGTAGCCTTTTGTAGTATAGTGTATGGGTTTCCAAAGATGTATGTTCCAAGACCATGAATACATTCAGCTTCTATATATTTGCCAAGAAGTGATATTATGTACTTTGCCATGTCCAGAAACTTAGTTCTTATGCATATTTGAATTGGTTGAAATGTATGGAAAATTCAACTCCCAAAAATTTACCACAAAGGACTTGTATTGGACTTGCAGTCTTATGAACTCTTCATGAAGGTCAGGAAAAAAATAATATAACCTATACCTTTTCCTTGCTCTTTATACCTGGTTCTCTCTATATGTTATCAATGTGATTTTGTGAAGCTGGTTGTATTCTTTGCATTAATATATAATTCTATAAAAAACTGATCATCTACAACCACTTGTATGCAACGACCCTTTCTTCTTCTTCCTCTTGCCCTTTCAGTCCTGTATTATAATATGGGAAAGTATCCAGTGCTTAATGATTACATTAAAGTTGGTTGTCAAGTACTCTTATCTTGATACACAACATACGTGGATGCCAAGGCATTCATCTATCCCTAGTGCAGGTGGGCCATTCTCCAACACTCGTAATGGTTTGGATAATCCTAACCACTAATTTTAGGGTTATCTTTTTTCATCAAACTAAAGACTAATTTTCAGCTTTTTTTTTTTTTTTTTTTTTGTCTAATCGTCCATTTGTAATCATCAAAAGCCTTCCAATCAGTGCCTAGGATCCAACCAGTGTAATTTGTAACACATTGCCCATCGTCTTTAGGGGCTAGCAGATGAACAGTCTTGATTTCTCAAGTGTTTGCCACATGTAAAGAGATACAAGTGCTTGATTGTTAACTTAGATTAAAATAAGAGACACCACTAGCTATATATGAGAAATTTGTGCAACTGGTTGCGTGTGGGACCTGCTGTGGCATATGATATCCAACTGACAGTGTTGCCCATCCATGAAAATCTGTGCATGCATGCTTGTGTGAGTACAACTTACCTCCTGTTAAAGAGGCATTTGTAGGATGACCTATCTAGGAATGCTATCTATTCTTTAGGTTGTCATAGTAATGATTATCAGTTGTGCTGTTGGCATTTTATTAGTTTTGTATTTTATATACCTAAGATTCCTGACTTTGGTTTAGCAAAGCTTGTAGGATGGCCTTTGATGGTTGCTGTCCCAATTGCAAATTCCCAAGCAATGACTGCCCACTAAGTGAGTTCATGATTTGAGTGCAGCTTACCCATTATATATGTAAGTTGTCAGGGTCATGAATAAAATCATTTTTGACTCATTTCTTCTTGGAAATGAAGTGGAAATGAATAAATCCTCTCTCTACATGTGAAACTGTGGTCCTGTTCTCATCCAAACAATCTGGATATACATTGCATTAGCAATATTTCTACCTGTAAAAGCCTGGTTTGGGTTGTACCAAAGGTCCAAAACATGTTGTTCCTGAGTTTCACAAACAATTTACCCTTGATTTTGTAGCTAACCAAACTTCAGGGTGAAAAATTAGGCTGATTTCATAGAGCACAAACTGCTACCGTTTTGTTCTGGTCTAGTAGGTGTTCAATTCTCAACTGCTATTATATCCTTAGTTCTGTGATTTTGCCTATGCTCTTGAGTACCATAAGACACCAATGCCCTTGAATTTCAAAGATGACCACCATTCCCTTTCTTCTCAGCTCTTGGTTTAAGCCAATGGGCTGCACATTTTGTAAAGTTTGCATGCAACTCTAACATTTGTTCTTTATGCTACATGATATCTTTGCTAGTTGAGATCCACAACTTACTGATTGTAAATGGATCTAACTTGCAAAATGGAAGAAGGAGACGTTGCAAGATTGAGTTAACTGAAGAAGAGAAACTAATCTCATCTTTTATATTAAATTCAATAGGAATAAAAAATGCTAGAGTTATTTATCCATCGAAGTAAACCTAGGCCCTGTTTGGATATGAGGAATCTGTGGAAAAGAATTCTTTTTTGTAGAAAACTACTGCTGTTTTTTGTTTACACTGTTGGGATTATAAAAGAGTTTATGTAGGTGTGATTGTGGATGTTCTTTGTCAAGTAGCATAATTTTGATATTTACAACCAATGTGGATGTTTCCAACACAATGAAAATGGCCATTTGGTAATATTCTGCAGATCCAATGCAGTTTGGTAACAATTACAGAGTTGAAATATTAGAATCCTTAAGAATGGATGGAGTCCAAATATTTTCCTACTTGATTTTGTAGCCTGGTCGATGAAGTTATGGTATTGATATTTAATGTAAACAGATGTCAGGGGCTACTGTCATTCTCATGGAAGATAGACCTGAGCTAACTGAAAAGGTGGTCCAAATATCCGGTAGTCCCGAGTAGGCTGAGAGAGCCCAGAGCCTTCTCTAGGGATTTATTCGAAGCGATTAGTTTCTATTTTCCCTTGCAATTTCAGTTATCATACTATTCATTTTTTAGTGCTATTTTCTTTTCCAATCTTAGTTGAATTGTAATTTGAGTACATCTTGCTCGTCTTTAACAAAGACAAGATGCCACACCAAGCTAAATCTGAGTTATGGGTGTTGTAAAGCCAAGATCTTGTAAGGAAGCAATGGATGCTTTCAGTTTTCACCAGTAATATGTTTTCCCAGAATCTGGCAGTTATCAACAATCTTTGTATAAAAGGTAAGAATGGTTTATTTTTCTTTCTTTTTTCTTTTTCATTTTAATGTCAATCTGCAGTTCTAAGAATAGGAATTCATTCCATTGACAATCTTTTTTTTTTCTTTTTTTTGGTGGTGGTTATCTTATGCTGCATCCATCTGCTTTCCTGCACCTATTTATAAATTTCCAGTGAAGATATCCAGATTTAAGCAAGATTTAAGCAAGAAATCAATCATAGTTCTAAAACTTGGTGAGTCAACTTGAAACTCAGCCGAGTCAGCTCGACTCGACGGGATTTCGTGCCAAGTCTCTGGAAGCTAGTTCTAAAACTAGTGAATGTATCAATATCGCCAATATAAATCCCTCATATTGTTCATCTCTCTGCTGATCAAGCACACGTGGCTGAGTGTGGATGGACGGGGACAACACTCTCCACATGTGTGGAAGAACAAACCTCCTGAAATCTGAAATGTTGCATTTATTGTTCTGTAAATTGTTCAATTAATTTATCTTGATGGCTGAGACACCATGGGAGGGGTGCATACATGATGCTGCACAGATTAGATAATCTCTGGCCCATTTGATGGATGGATTGGGCCTTGCTCCAATGTGCCACATTGGTGTGTAGTGCCCATTCTTCATGTTTACACGTGGTTGCACGTATATGGGCTGTTCTTTTTCATAGATTCCAGTAAATGAGTCATTATTACTCTCTAAGCATGTCTGATTTTCTTGGAAGAGAACAGTTCCATAGTCACTTCTTGGGCTGCAACAGCCAGATTTTGTTTGGAGCTTAGAATTTGTTAAATCTTGCAAATGGGAATATTAGTAAATACGGATTTTCTTGTTAAGAAGTAGAGGCTTTCCTGCCTAGCCAATAGCTTCAATCGCCATCTCTAGCGGGATGCGGATTTAATGCCCATGCCTAGCAGGAAGTTCCTTCGCTGGGATGCTAAGTGGGGCCCACCATGATGTTTATGAGAAATTCACATGGTGCGTCCATTTTGAGAGATCATTTTAGGTTATGAGACTAAAAATGAGGTGGATCCAAAACTCAAGTTGGCCGCATGGGAGGAAACAGTAGGGATTCAGTGACCACTGTTTGAAACATTTGTGTGGCTAAAAAGTTTCATAATTTTTTGGTATTTTCACTTCATCACAGTGGGAATGACCTTATAAACCGTTTGGATGCCATATAAACATCAAGGTAGATTTGGATTACATTGATGGTACTGGTTAGTGGTCGATGTTCTATAAGCATACCGTAATGTATATTTTTTTTACACTTAGGTGGACCATACTATAGGAAACAAGGGTGATTGATTGCCCAAAAAATAATAATTTTTCCTTCTGTTTTAGGCCTCTGTCCTTTTTGATAATACTCATCTTTCAAAAAAATAAAAATAAATAAATCGGGTTCCTTGTCAAGTCAAACTCACATATTTTGTGATTCACTTCATTGCATGGATTCAAGTAGTGGGCTCTTGAAACCAAGTACAAGTCACGCTTGTATCATCGGTCCAATGCAAGGATCTCCATTGTATCATGATGTAAAAGTGGAGCCAATGGTTATGTGACCCATTGCGGTGATCTGATGAGCTCCATTGTTCACGGAACATGCTCCAAAATGTCCTAAGTTGGAAGATCCTCCCCATCCTAACTTTGGATATTCCAGTTGAGTGTGGAGTGTCACTGTTTTCCTTTTCTGAACCATTTATTTGCAGGCTACCAAAAAATCAAATGCTTAGGATTGTCTCATTGAGAAGATTCGTGGGGCATCATTCATCCACTGTGTGGTCCATCAGATCAACAATTTGGATCACCCAACCATGTGCACTTGTACAAACTGAGTATGAGGATACCATACATCCTCATGATTATCTATTCCTCTCTCATGCACTTAAAATTTAAGTTGTTCAATGTTCCATCGGCACATGAAAAGTTTAAAAGAGAGCATTTGATTTGCAGATTCTGAGGTTAACTAATCTTGACTTTGCAGGTGATGTTTCTTAAATGGTTCTTGAAGAGCAAGTGACTATTGTTACCAATGCTTCGTCGATGAATCATGGAGTTGATGTCAGTCATAGCCCTACATTAAAGAGTATCATGGAGCGACATGGAGATATGCTTCAACAACCAAAGAAGCGAGATTGCGGAGCACATGACAATATTGTTGATGTTGATGTTGATACGGAATCTCTTTCGAGCTATCCACTGGATGAGGAAGTCATCGGAATCATAACAATGGAAGATGTTATGGAGGAATTACTACAGGTTGAAAATGTTTGAGTCTTGGAAAGTATTCTTAGAATTCTTTAATTTACATTGCTTTATTTTCTCTTTTTGCTTGCTTACTCAAGGTTTTCTTAGCCCATGCGCCTGCATGGAGCTATGTGCATCCACACACAAGCACACATGCTGATATGGCACCCATATGTGAGATCTAAGCTTTCTTTTGAGTGGGCCACCTGTTTAGGTTTTCTGACATAGGAATCAGGTTGTTGCACTCCTTGGTGGGCCTAACTTGTTGAAAAAATAACCGAACAACAAGCTATCAATTTCTTTTGCACACTGTGGCCCATATGAGTGAAATGGCCTGATATTTAGACAAAAATCTCGCATTGTCATTCATATATAAGGCTTGCATATTACGGATATAGTTGTCAATTTTTGTCCTTTTCATTTCATCAATTTCGTTACTATATTTGTCTTATCGTTTTGCATATCTCTGTTCTAATGTGCTTAATCATGTGATTGTTTGTCTTCAACATAATTACGTGCAAATGCAACCCAGATCTGAATAGTTGAATGTGGACTGCATTTCTACATTTAAAGCCTAGGACTTTAAGAAAACCCCCACAGGTCCAGCAACAAAAAAAAATAAAGAGGCTTAAATGATGTGGTCTCTTTTTTTTTAAAAGCATATTACAATCCAAATATTTGGAATTTAAATGATATATTTGATTTTGATTTCTTCCTTTTCTATTGTGTAGACTTACTTTCTCAAATAGGTTGGTTCGTTCAGAGCTATGGAGAAATGGGTATATCTAGTTTTGGATGTGTTGATTAATACACATCCATAACTAGATATATCAATTTCTCCAAAGCCCTAATGAACGAACTTATTTGAGGAGGAAAAGTCTACATGAAAAGAAAGAAATCAAAATCAAATAATATCATTCAAATTCTTAATTATATTTTTTTTTAATTAATGAGAATCGTAGACAATTTTTAGCCGCCGAGAGCGCCGACGGTTTTTAGCCGCCAAGATCGCCGACGAATTTGTCCCGTTGGCGTCGGCGAGCAACCCCAAGCACCCTTTACCAACGGACCTTGCGACGGCTAAAAGCCGTCGGGGAAGGTCATCGCCGACGGTTTTTAGCCGTCGGCGTTGCCCTGTTTTTTGGTAGTAATGTTTTCTCAAAAAAGTTTACACGAGTTCCATCTGAACTAGTGCACAACTGAGCATTCGACATATTGAGTCATGCTCACCTGAGCGCACCTTTGCACACATGTTATGGACGTCTAATCCGAACAGGCCATGTGAATCCCATGAATCCCTAAAGGAAAAATTTTCACCCCTATCTAAAATTCTAGTGGGCCATTGCAAAGAGAAATGCAAATCAGGGGAGGAAACTGTTTTCATTTTTCATGGCCCACTAAAGTTTTGAATCAAATTAAAAATTGGGCCCAGGGGGTTTTATGAGTCGCTACTTCACGAGGACCGTTCAGATTTTGGAGTGACATCACGTATGATGTTTTCTCAAAAAAGTTTGCACGAGTTCCGTCCGAACTAGTGCACAACTGAGCATTCGACATATTGAGTCATGCTCACCTATGCCCGAGCGCACCTTTGCATACATGTCATGGGCGTCTAATTCGAACGGACCATGTGAATCCCATGAATCCCTAAAGGAAAAAATTTCACCCCGATCTAAAATTCTAGTGGGCCATTGCAAAGAGAAATGCAAATCAGGGGAGGAAACTGTTTTCATTTTTCATGGCCTACCAATTGGGCCCAAGGGGTTTTATGAGTCACTACACGAGGACTGTTCAGATTCTAGAGTCACATTACGTATGATGTTTTCTCAAAAAAGATTGCCAGAGTTCCATGCGAACTAATGCACAGCCAAGCATTCAACATATTAAGCCATGCTCACTTACGCACAAGCGCACCTTTGAACACGTGTCATGGGCGTCTAATCCGAATGGTCCATGTGATGTGGAATCCCATGAATCCCCAAGGGAAAATTTTTTACCCTGATCTAAAATTCTGGTGGGCCATAACAAAGAGAAATGCAAATCAAGAGAGGAAACTGTTTTCATTTTTCATGGCCCGTGAAAGTTTTGGATCTAAGTAAAAAATTGGGCCCAACTGGTTTCATGAGGTGTTGCTTCACGTGGACTATTCAGATTTTGCAATCACATCACGTATGATGAGTTCTCAAATAAGTTCATTTCTGTTTGAAATGGTGTGAAGTAGCACCTCGTGAAACCCCCTAGGCCCAATTTTACTTTGGTCCAAAACTCTAGTGGGCCATGAAAAATGTAAATAGTTTCATCCCTTGATTTGCATTTCTCTTTATTTAGATCATGGTGAAATTTTTCCCTTATTGTTTCATGGGATTCTTCATCACATGGATTGCTCGGATTAAACGCCCATGACACATGCAAAGGTGCATACGTGCGCAAGTGAGGATGATTATATATGCCGGGTGCTCAGCTTCACACTATTTGGAACGGAACTCATGCAAACTTTTTTGAGAACTCATCATATGATGGGCTCAATTTTTACTTTGATTCAAAACTATGGTGGGCCAAGAAAAATGAAAATTGTTTTCTCGATTTGCATTTCTCTTTGCTATGATCCACACAAATTTTAAATTAGGGTGGAAATTTTTACATTAGGGTTTCATTGGATTTTGCATCACATGGACGGTTCGATTTAGACGCCCATGACACGTGTACAAAGGTGCGCACATGCGTAGGTGCGCCAATGAACATGACTCTATATGCCGAATGCTCAGTTGCGCACCAATTCGCACGAAACTCGTGCGAACAATTTTGAGAATTCAGCATGCATGATATGACTCCATGATCTTAACCCAATTTTTACTTAGATCCAAAGCATTGGTGGGCCATGAAAAATGAAAAGTTTCCTCTCTTGATTTGCATTTCACTTTGCTATGGCCCACCAGAATTTTATATCAGGGTGAAAATTTTTCCCATGGGTTTTCATGGGATTCCGCATTACATGGACCGTTCGGATTAGACGCCCATGATGCGTGTGTAAAGGTGCGCACGTGCGTAGGTGTGCAGGTGACGTGACTCTATATGCCGAATGCTTAGATGTGCACCAGTTCGCACGAAGCTAGGGCGAACTTTTTAAAGAAAACATCATACGCATTCGTTGGTCCTGAATTTATCCTCCATCTTGTTGTCCTATAGTAACCCCGTAACTCACTCCTTAGAGGTCGAATTCAGAGTATTTTGAGGTCATTGGAATGGTAACATGACCCGCTTCCAAATGAGACTAGAATTGCCTAATTCGGAGACTGTTCTATATCCTAAAAGTATGTTGGTACTCTTCGATCATCTTTTTTCAATATAAAGTGTAAATCTTTCCAAATCGTGCGAACCAACGAAGATGCTAATAACTCCATCGTTTGATGTCGGATTGGGTCAATTTTTTGTCATCTAAAGTTACTTTAGTGCTCTTTCATTCCTGACTGGAATTGTCGTATTCCGAGACCATTTGGGCATATATAAGTGGGATCACAATCGTCGGTCTTGAATTTTTCCTTCATCTCCTTTTCCAATAGTAACCCTCATAACTCACTCTACCAAGGTCGAATTCAGACTATTTTGAGGTCATTGTAATGGTAACTTGACAAGCTTCCAGATGAGACCAGAATTGCGTAATTCAGAGACCGTTCGATATCTTAAAAGCATGTTGGTACTCTTCGATCATCTTTTTACAATATGGAGTCTAAATCTTTCCAAATCACGTGATCCAACGAAGATGCTCATAACTCCATCGTTTGATGTTAGGTTGGGTCGATTTCTAGTCATCTGAAAATCCTTTAGTGCTCTTTCATTCCTGACTGGAATCGTCGTATTCCGAGACCATTTGGGATCCATAAGTGGGATCGCAATCATCGGTCCTGAATTTTTCCTTCATCTCCTTTTCCAATAGTAACCCCCATAACACACTCTTCCGAGGTCGAATTCAGACTATTTTGAGGTCATTTTAATGGTCATCTGAAAGGTCCTTTTAGTGCCTTTCATTCCTGACTGGAATCGTCATATTCAGAGACCATTTGGGATCCATATGTGGGATCGTAGTTGTCGGTCCTGAATTTTTCCTTCATCTCATTGTCCTATAGGAACCCTTGTAACTCTCTCTTCAGAGGTCGAATTCAGACTATTTTGAGGTTATTGTAATGGTAACTTGACAAGCTTCCAGATGAAACCAGAATTGCGTAATTCGGAGACCGTTCGATATCCTAGAAGCATGTAGGTACTCTTCGGTCGTCTTTTACCAATATGGAGTGTAAATCCCTCCAAATCGCGCGATCCAACGAAGATGCTTATAACTCAATCGTTTGATGTCAGATTGGGTCGATTTCTACTCATCTGAAAGGTCCTTTAGTGCTCTTTCATTCCTGACTGGAATCGTCGTATTCCGAGACCATTTGGGATTCATAAGTGGGATCGTAATTGTTGGTCCTGAATTTTTATTTCATCTCCTTTTCCAATAGTAACCCTCATAAATCACTCTTCCGACGTCGAATTCAGACTATTTTGAGGTCATTGTAATGGTAACTTGACAAGCTTCCAGATGAGACCAGAATTGCATAATTCGGAGACCGTTCGATATCCTAAAAGCATGTTAGTGCTCTTCGATCGTCTTTTTTCAATATGTAGTGTAAATCTTTTCAAATCGCGCGATCTAACGTAGATGTTCATAACTCCATCGTTTGATGTTTGAGTGGGTCGATTCTAGTCATCTGAAAAGTCCTTTAGTGCTCTTTCATTCCTGACTGCAATCATCATTTTCCGAGAACATTTGGGATCCATAAGTGGGATCGCAGTCATCGGTCCTGAATTTTTCCCTCATTTCCTTTCCCAATAGTTACCCTCATAAGTCACTCTTCCGACGTTGAATTCAGACTATTTTGAGGTCATTGTAATGGTAACTTGACAAGCTTCTAGATGAGACTAGAATTGCGTAATTCGGAGACCGTTCGATATCCTAAAAGCATGTTGGTACTCTTCGAACTTCTTTTCTCAATACGGAGTGTAAATCTTTCCAAATCGTGCGATCCAACGCATATGCTCATAACTCCATCGTTTGATGTCGGATTGGGTCAATTTTTGGTCATCTAAAAGGTCCTTTTAGTGGCTTTCTTTCCTGACTAGAGTCATCTATTACGAGACCATTTGGGCATCCATAGGTGCGATCGCAGTCGTCGGTCTTGTATTTTTCCTTCATCTCGTTGGTTTATAGTAACCCTCGTAAGTCACTCTTCAAAGGTCAAATTTAGACTATTTTGAGGTCATTGGAATGGTAACTTGACAAGCTTCCAGATGAGACCAGAATTGCCTAATTCGGAGACCGTTCGATATCCTAAAAGCATGTTGGTACTCTTTGATCGTCTTTTTTCAATATGGAGTGTAAATCTTTCCAAATCGCGCGATCCAATGGAGATGCTCATAACTCCATCGTTTGATGTCGGACTGGGTCGATTTCTAGTCATCTGAAAGGTCCTTTAGTGCTCTTTCATTCCTGACTAGAATCGTCGTATTCCGAGACCATTTGGCATCCATAAGTGGGATCACAGTCGTCGGTCCTGAATTTTTCCTTCATCTCCTTTTCCAATAGTAACCCTCATAACTCACTCTTCCAACGTCGAATTCAGACTATTTTGAGGTCATTGTTATGGTAACTTGACAAGCTTCCAGATGAGACCAAAATTGCGTAATTCGGAGACCGTTCGATATCCTAAAAGCATGTTCGTACTCTTCGATCGTCTTTTTTCAATATGGAATGTAAATCTTTCCAAATCGCGCGATCCAATGCAGATGCTCATAACTCCATCGTTTGATGTTGGATTGGGTTCATTTTTAGTCATCTGAAAGGTCCTTTTAATGCCTTTCATTCCTGACTGGAATTGTCGTATTTCGAGACCATTTGGGCATCTATAGGTGGGATGGCAGCCGTCGGTCCTGAATTTTTCCTTCATCTCATTGTCCTATAATAACCCTCGTAACTCTCTTCAGAGGTCGAATTCAGACTATTTTGACGTCATTGGAATGGTAACTTGACAAGTTTCCAGATGAGACTAGAATTGCCTAATTCATACACCATTCGATATCTTAAAAGCATGTCGGTACTCTTCGATCGTCCTTTTTTCAATATGGAGTGTAAATCTTTCCAAATTGCGCGATCCAACGGAGATGCTCATTACTCCATCGTTTGATGTCGGATTAGGTCAATTTCTAGTTATCTGAAAGGCCTTTAGTGCTCTTTCATTCCTGATAGGAATCGTCGTATTCCGAGACCATTTGATATCCATAAGTGGGATCGCAGTAGTCGGTCCTGAATTTTTCCTTCATCTCCTTTTCCAACAGTAACCCTCATAACTCACTCTTCAGATGTCGAATTCAGACTATTTGGAGGTCATTGTAATGGTAACTTGACAAGCTTCCAGATGAGACCAGAATTGCGTAATTCAGAGACCGGTCGATATCCTAAAAGCATGTTGGTACTCTTCAATCATCTTTTCTCAATATGGAGTGTAAATCTTTCCAAATCGCGCGATCCAATGCAGATGCTCTTAACTCCATCGTTTGATGTCGGATTGGGTCGATTTTTAGTCATCTGAAAGGTCCTTTTAATGCCTTTCATTCCTAACTGGAATCATCGAGACCATTTGGGCTTCCATAGGTGGGATCGCAGTCATCGGTCCTGAATTTTTTCCTTCATCTCGTTGTCTTGTAGTAACCCTCGTAACTCTCTCTTTAGAGGTCGAATTCAGACTATTTTGAGGTCATTGGAATGGTAACTTTGCAAGCTTCCAGATGAGACCAGAATTGCCTAATTCGAAAACCGTTTGATATCTAAAAGCATGTTGGTACTCTTTGATCATCTTTTTTCAATATGGTGCGTAAATATTTCTAAATCGCACGATCCAAAGGAGATGCTTATAACTCCATCATTTGATGTCGGATTGGGTCGATTTCTAGTCATCTGAAAGGTCCTTTAGTGCTCTTTCATTCCTGACTAGAATCGTCGTATTCCGAGTCCATTTGGGATCCATAAGTGGGATCGCATTCGTCGGTCCTGAATTTTTCATTCATCTCGTTGTCCTATAGTAGCCCTCGTAACTCTCTCTTCAGAGGTCGAATTCAGACTTTTTTGAGGTCATTGGAATGGTAACTTGAAAAGCATCCAGATGAGACTAGAATTGCCTAATTCATAGACCGTTCGATATCCTAAAAGCATGTTGGTATTCTTCGATCGTCTTTTTTCAATATGAAGTGTAAATCTTTCCAAATTGCGCAATCCAACGGAGATGCTCATTACTCCATCGTTTGATGTCGGATTGGGTTGATTTCTAGTTATCTGAAAGGTCCTTTAGTGCTCTTTCATTCCTGACAGGAATCGTCATATTCCGAGACCATTTGGTATCCATAAGTGTGATCGCAGTCGTCGATCCTGAATTTTTCCTTCATCTCCTTTTCCAACAGTAACCCTCGTAACTCACTCTTCAGACGTCGAATTCAAACTATTTGGAGGTCATTGTAATGGTAACTTGACAAGTTTCCAGAAGAGACCAGAATTGCGTAATTCGTAGACCGTTCGATATCTTAAAAGCATGTTGGTACTCTTCGATTGTCTTTTCTCAATATGGAGTGTAAATCTTTCCAAATCACGCGATCCAACGCAGATGCTCATAGCTCCATCGTTTGATGTCGGATTGGGTCGATTTTTAGTCATCTGAACGGTCCTTTTAGTGGATTTCATTCATGACTGGAATCGTCGTATTCCTAGACCATTTGGGCATCCATAGGTGCGATCGCAGTCGTCGGTCTTGAATTTTTCATCCATCTCGTTGTCTTATAGTAACATCGTAACACTCTCCTTAGAGGTCGAATTTAGACTATTTTGAGGTCATTGGAATGGTAACTTTGCAAACTTCCTAATGAGACCAGAATTGCATAATTCATAGACCATTTGATATCCTAAAAGCATGTTGGTACTCTTCGATCGTCTTTTTTCAATATGGAGTGTACATCTTTCCAAATTGCGCTATGAAAGGGCAAAGCTATATGCCCTAGAGGGGGGTGAATAGGGCAATGCCTAATAAAACTTAAAACAGCGGAATAATAAAAGATATAAATAACAATGCTGTATTAATAACAATCTCAAAGCACATAAAATATGAGAATGATACTAAATCAGTTCTAAGGACAACCTTACACCAAAAACCAATGGCTTATGGTAGGACGACCTTATTTCTAGAACGATCTAGAAAACACAAATGATATGGAGAATAAATCAAGAATAACTTAAAGAAATAAATCCTAAGTTATTACACCATTCAACCACACTTGCTTGAAATGAAAATTACAACATTCATCCACAAAAGCAATTCACATATCTTGAAGGAATAAATGAATAAAGAAATCAAGCACATCCACAACACAACGATATATAGTGGTTACCTTGTGTGTTCACCAACTCTTAGCCAATGACCACACAGAATGCTACTCCACTCCTAATATCCTCACATAGGGGATATTAGCATGCACTATCAAAATAGGTTTTCACAGGTTCACCCAAAACCTTCACAATTGTGTCTTTTTATCTCTGGCTTACACAATCCAAAAACCCTCACAATCTGAGTTTTCTGGCTCTCCACAGATAACCAAAACAATGAAATTTTTCTGGCAAATCTCAAACAAAACCAGAGAAAGTAAATTACAAAGTAAAATACCTGGATCTCCTTTTGAAGTAGCCCAGTAGAACCAATTGGAGTAGATGAATGATACGTCGTTCAATGTCCAATACTCACATAAAGAATGGTTCTAAGTCTAATTGATTTTAGATTAAATCAAGAAGAGCAAGGTCTATTTAATTTTGATCCCAGAAGAAGGAATATCACAAATTCCTCTTTTCTAAATAAGATTGGAATATGGATCAAAATCACAATAGAAAAATGCTAACAAAAGGAATATTAAATATGCACAATAGCTTAAAAAATAATCACTACTTATCTCAGAGTATAGCCTTAAATCGCTTGAATTGAATGGAATGGAATGAATAAACTCTGAAATTCGTGCACTATTTATAGCCTCAAAAATTCCATCTTCGACTGGTCTTAGAAACCTAGGACTGCTCGTAGCGTCAATGATTTTGAAAGATTTCCGTGGGATTAGATTTGCTATACTCACGACTGGTCTTAGGTAGTCTACGACTGGTCGAAGGATGAGTCGTAGGACTTCTCAGGACTGGTCGAAGTAAGTCCAAGACTAGTCGAAGGACAACCAGGAAAATCTGAAAATCTGTAACAACCTCGGCTGGTCCTGAGAAACCTAAGACTGGTCGAAGCAAAGCTAGGACTGGTCTTAAGATTTCTAGGACTGCTCTTAAAACAGTCACACCAAGTAAATTAAAATATTCGGATTATGTATCCAGAATGACCTATTATATAGACCAACCTAAGGTCAATCTAAGGTCAAACAAACCTTGAGTGAGATGGACATTGAAGTCTTGAAGGTCTATATTCTCAGATGATCTTGAAGTAGAAGCTTGAGTCGAGTTGATGGTCTTTCTCGAGCTTGGTACATTCTTGACTTGTCTTGATGAAGTCTTCTAATCTTGAACTTGATAAAAGCAAACTTGGAGTCTTCTATTGTTGTAGACTTCATTCATGACATGTCTTGCAAGCATTCTTCATTTATGATCTTGTCTTGAAAACATTCTTCATTCATGATCTTGTCTTGAAGCAGTGTGTAATCACAAACAAGAAACACAAGAAGTACAAGTCATATAGGTTTTGGCACTACAAAATTTGACAACCAAAGGGATATGAAATCATAGCACTAACAATCTCCCCCTTTGTCAAATTTGTGACAAAAACACATTTATAAATATAAGAGTAAAATGAAGAAAGAATCATGAGCCATCAGAGTGAGAAAAAGAAATACTCTACTCCCCCTAAGTGAGTAGAAACAATCAACCATTTTCAAGTAATCACTTTCTCCCTTTCTCCCATTCTCCCCCTTTCCATACTACTCCCCCTTTTTGTCACAAAATGACAAGGGAAGGCCAAAGGAGAGAAGAGAATACCATATGAAGAGTCAAGATTTAATTATCAAATTAGTACAACACTTCAATGTCATCAATCCAAACCATACAACCAAAGTCATCAAACGTAATAATAATACAGAATCCATCATATTCAAACCAAAAAAAAAAAAAAAAAAAAAAATCCACCTAATCAGATTAGATGAAGGAGCAGGATGGTTGGATCAATCGATGTAAACCCTATTAATGCGATGAAGATATTTTCGCATATATTTAAATTGCATATCATGGGCTACACTCAGGTTATCAACCTTCTCCTCCAATGCACTTAGACGTGCATCATAACCAGAAGATGGATCGTAATCAGAATCATTTTGGGAGTCAGTTTCAATTTCTTCAAATATATCATCCATATTTATATCAGCCTGTGGAGGAAGATCAACAGCTTCTCCTTTATTTCCAGCTTCAGCACCTTCACCACCACCTTCATAGAATTGACCAGGAAGCAAATCCAACTTCATCTTATTTAAATTAGTATTATTGAATAAAAGATGATGAATTGGTGCCTCATTCTCAGGTAAAGCAACGAGCATATTTGTGGCTAAACAAGTCATAAGATAACCAAATGGAATATCACTATGACCCGGATGAAGACGAAACTGAATGATAAAATGACATATCAAAGAAGGTAAACAGACAACCATGCCGGACACAACAGAGTGCAATACCCGAACCATGAAGGCAGTTAACTTAGTTTTATTGCCTGACCGAGGATACACGTTTGAAGTGAAGATCTGGTGCAAAACTCTGTATTTGGGTAATAAAAATTTTGAAGGGAGCACATTTCCTTTGTGCGTCCAATGCACTTCCATATTGCATAAACTCTTGTCAACATTTGTTTTTCCGATTTTGATGGTTTGTCATATAATGTATGGATCGGAATACCTTCATCTTTGACAGGTATATCCATAATACCTGATATCAAATGTCAATCTATAAAAAATTTCCCTTCTCTAGTAGCAATTGAAAACGTTAAATTATCAAGGGAAAAATCAGAGATACATGCAACCATAGATTGTGCAATGGACTGGTATGCAGGCCCACCCCAAAACAAAATATTAGTCCAGCCAACAGATTCAAGGAGAGGTGTAATCTCAAATTGTTCAATGTGACTGAGACTTACAGGACGCTCAACGATAACTTTACGGTTACGTAACTCCCGTACATCATTGGGATCATCTTCGGGTGATCGAAGGTGCCGTCTTATTATAGATGTAGATCTAGATGAAGATGGACCACGGGATATTTTCTTTTTCCCTCTAACATCCATTTTCAACAAGATTTACCAAGGACCAAGCACAAAGAACACTCGAAGTGGTGGGTTTCTCTAGATCAGATTTTTAGAGAGGAAACCCTAAACAATCAACAAAAGACGAGATCTAGCTTATGGAACAAACAAATCAAAGCATAGAAAGCATAAATCTTCAATAAAAATGAAGAAAAATGACTTATCTTGAAGAAAATCACGAACTCTCTAGACTGGTCGAGCCACGACTCGTCGAAGGAAGAAGAGGAAATGAAGAACAAAGAGATTTTCCTCAAATTATATGATGCTTACGATCTCTACGACCGGTTGAGTGCAGTTCACGACCGGTCGAGTCAGGACCGGTCATGTATGGCAAAGGCCGGTCGAGCATCGACAAAAATAAATATTTTTATGCAGAAATTGAAATTTATTCACATAAAAATTTAAAATATAGTACACTATGATACATGCAGACAAGTATATTCAATTTAAAATGCACATACCAAGATCAAATTTCATTTTAGTAAACCTGCTTTTGTTGAGTGGTTTAGTAAATATATCAGCAAGTTGGACATTAGTTGGAATATATTCCAAAGAGATAGCTTTTTCTTCAACTAATTCACGAATGTAATGATACCTAATGTCAATATGCTTAGTACGCGAATCTTTGAATTGGATTTTTGAAAATATTGATAGCTTGGAATTATCACAATGTAAGATCATTGAATCTTGATTAATTCCATAATCGCTTAACATGCGTTTCATCCATACGAGTTGTGTACATGCATATCCTGTGCGATATACTCAAATTTCAAAGAAGTGGAAAGCGATATTGAACTTTGCTTCTTGCTAAACCAAGAAACCAAACAATTTTCAATGTAAAAACAACCACCCTTTGGTTGATTTTCTATCATCAATATTACCAAACCAATCAAAATCAAGCATCAGAATACCCAGCTTAATTTAACATTAGTATCAAAAGGATACCAAAGACCCAAATTAGTTGTACTTGCGACATATCTAATAATCCGTTTGACAGCAGTAAGATGTGAATCTTTAGGATTAGACTGATATCTCGCACAAATACTAACGCTAAAAGCGATATCAGGTCTACTAACAGTTAGGTATAATAAACTACCAATCATACTACGATATAGCTTAGGATCTACATCTTTACATGTAGAGTCTTTTGAGAGTCTCAAGGTTGTACTCATAGGAGTATCAATTTTTTCACTATTTTCAAATCCAAACCTTTTAACCAAGTTTGTAGCATACTTGGTTTGAGAAATGAAGATTCCATCAGGTTGTTTTACTTGTAACCCTAGGAAGTAATTTAGTTCACCAACCATGCTCATTTCGAATCTTGATTTCATCAACTCTGCAAACTCAATAGACATGTTAGAACAAGTTGATCCATAAATAATATTGTCTACATAGATTTGAACCATTAAAATCTCATTATTATGTTTCTTAACAAATAGCGTCTTATCGACACTTCCCACTTGAAAACTATGACTCAGTAAGAATTTAGTCAATTTTTTATACCATGCCCTGGGCGCTTGTTTCAGACCATAGAGAGCCTTTTTGAGACGAAACACATGATCAGAAAGCTTGGGGTCTTCAAACCCTGAGGGTTGTTCTACATAAACTTCTTCATGTAAATCGCCATTTAAGAAGGCACTCTTTACATCCATCTGATAAATTTTAAACTTTCTAAAGCAAGCGATGGAAATAAAAAGTCTGATAGATTCAAGGCGAGCAACTGGAGCAAAGGTTTCATCGTAATCGATGCCTTCAATCTGAGTGTACCCTTGTACAACCAGTCTAGCCTTGTTTCGTATAACATTTCCAAGTTCATCAGACTTGTTTTTAAAGATCCATTTTGTTCCAATAATGTGTTTATCTTTAGGTCTAGGAATAAGATACCAGACATCATTACGAACAAATTGATTAAGTTCATCCTGCATAGCTATTATCCAATTTTCGTCAGAAAGAGCTTTTACATTGACCGGTTCTATTTGGGATGTAAAATAAACATAATTGCATATGTTTTCAAGTTGTTTGCGTGGATGAACTCCATTGAGAGGATTTTCAAGGATTTGATTAGTTGGATGATCTTTGACAGTCCTAGGTTCAGATTGAGATGAAGAGGTATCTTAATTTTCAATTATAAGAATTTCATCATCATCTGAACTCGGAGCAGGTGTATTCAAATGATCATCAATGACCACATTGATGGACTCTTGAATCACACCTGTTCTTTTATTTAGAACCCCATAGGCTTGACTGTTTAAGGAATATCCAAGGAAAATACCTTCATCACTCTTCGTATCAAATTTTCCCAAATTTTCACGATTGTAATACTTACTGCCAAAAATTTGAAAGTATTTGACAGTAGGTTTCTTTTCGAACCATAATTCATAAGCAGTCTTATTTTTAGATTTACTAGTATAAACACGATTAATAATGTAGCGAGCAGTATTAATTGCTTCGGCCCAAAGATTTTTGGAGAGCTTCATACTATTTAACATGACATTAGCCATATCCTGAAGCACTCTAATTTTTCTCTCAACAATACCATTTTGTTGAGGAGTTTTGGGCACAGAGAATTCATGTGATATTCCCTGATCACTACAGAATTTCTCAAAACTGCTATTTTCGAATTCAGAACCATGATTACTACGGATCTTATAAACTTGAGAACCTTTTTCATTTTGGATTCGTTTGATGATCTTCTTTACCTCATCTAGGGTTTCAGATTTATCTTTTAAGAACGATATCCAAGTGAATCTAGTAAAGTCATCTACGATAACCAAGATGTATTTTTTGCCGCCTCGACTCTCCATTCTAGTTGGTCCAATGAGATCCATGTGGAGAAGCTCGAGAGGTCTGGATGTGGTATTGGAGTTCACTTTCTTGTGAGAGCTCCTAATTTGTTTGCCCAACTGGCATTCACCACATTTTATCTACTTTTTGTAATTTGGGTAGACCTCTTATAAGTTCTCTTTTGCTCAATCTAAATAAGTTCCGGTAGTGTACATGTCCAAGGCGTTTATGCCATAATTCAATCTCATCAGTATGAACCATGTAACACGATTGAGTAGATGAGCTTGCATTACTAACGATGTAGCAGTTTTCAGAAGTTCTGCGACCAGTTAATATAACAGGACCCTCTTTATTAACAATCTCACAACCTTGATTAGAAAACTTTACATTATGATTGTTGTCGCATATCTGAGATATACTCAGTAGGTTGTGTTTCAAGCCCTCAACATATAATACATTTTTAAATAAGGGAAGGTTATAAAGCTAAACCGTACCTTGGCCAATGATTTTGCAATTGCTTCCATCACCAAAAGTGACTGACCCATCAGTCCTGTCTTCAAGATCGGTGAATAAAGCTTTGTCGCCTGTCATATGTCTGGAGCATCCACTGTCAAGGTACCACTTTGAATGACTTGTCGCTTTGAAAGCAGTGTGGGCAACCAAGCAGTCAACTTTAGGAACCCATTTCAGTACTGTTTTGGGTTTAGGAGTGTAATTGAACTTTTTCTGTCTATTGTTATATGAATGACCTATAGAGTTAAATTTTAATAGCTCCTTGAGAAGATCAATAATCTTTTCAATCAAAGGATTTTGGTTTTGAAGATTGAAGTTGGCATGGCTATTTTTAGATTTTTGAAAGGTCCTTGAATTTTTTGAAAAACCTTGATAAGTATATTTTACTTTTGAGTTCGAAGACTCTCCTTTCACAAACTTAGGAGCAATATTCTTTTGTTTAGGAGAAGTATTCTTATCATAGCCCAACCCGGATCTATCGCCACATTTTCTCAATCCGGATAATAATTTTTCCAATTTAGGATCACCTTGGGCATATCTCCAAGTGTCTTTTAAACTCAAAAGAGAAGCTACTTCATTTTTGAGTTTCTCGTTCTCGGTTTTCAAATCATCAACTTGGGAGGTTTTGATTTTTAAATCACATTTGGTCTTTTCAAAAAAATCGGAAATATGAGATTTTTCTAAAACAAGAGACTCATAATCTTCTTTAAGTTTAGAAAATTTTTCCTTTTGTAATTTAAGCTTGACAGCAATTTTACAACTCTCCTTATAAAGGGCATTGTATGCATCCTGAAGATCATCTTCATTGTCACAATCACTATTCAGATTCTCTTCGCTAGTTACTTCATCATAATCTGAAAAAGTGACTTTGGCTAGAGTCATAAGGGCTTTAACATCATCTCCCGACTCGTTTTCAGAATCTTCTGATTTCGAAGAGGATTCCGAATCAGATGATTCATCCCAAGTAGCCAACATACTCTTCCTTTTTATTTGTCCTTTTAGGACATTTGTTAGCCAAGTGCCCATACTCTTGACAAGGTTGTAACATTGACTATCTTTCAAAGATTTTCGAGCTCTAGGTTTAGATTGTCTCTTATCGTTTGATTTTTGAAAATCTCCTCTTTTCTTATTTTTCAAAATTTTATAAAACCTTTTTACAAAAAGTGTCATATCATCTTCAGAATTTTCAAAGTCTGAAGTGCTCTCTTGTGGAATATTTTTAGATGACTTGAGAGCAATTGATTTTCCTTTTGGAGCTTTAAAGTTCAATTCGTAGGTTTGTAAAGAACCAACTAGTTCCTCAACCCTCATGTTATCCGTATCACGAAGTTCCTGAATCGCGGTTACTTTTGAATTGAACCGTTCAGGAAGTGAGAGTAGTATCTTTGCACATACTTTACTTTCTGGGATTCTATCACCAAGACCCCACATTGAGTTTACAATGTCATTCAATATAGTGTAGAAGTCCATAAACATTTCATTCTCCTCCATATGAATTTCTTCAAATTTAGTTGTGAGGAGTTGGACTTTAGATTTCTTGACAATTGATGTACCCTCGTGTGTCATTTCTAAAAGATCCCATGCTTGTTTAGCATTTTCACACGAGATGATTCTTTTGAATTCATCTGGTGACTACTCTCACTTTTCTGAAGTGTGGTCCAAAGAGCATAAGATATTACTTTCATTGATTTTGAACCATCTTCATTAGTTACTTCAGTGATAGGTAGTTTTCATCCGTTTACTGTGGCCAGCCACACACTTTCATCCATGGATTTGAAAAAGATTCTCATCCTTGCTTTCCAATAGGCATAGTTTGTGCCATTAAAGGGTGGTGGCCTAGTGACAGATAGGCTTTCAAAATTTGACATCTTAATATAGCTTAGATCGTTAGCTCAGGAAATAAATCCAATAAATAAGCAATAAGCACGAGCTATTAGGCTCTGATACCACTTGAAAGGGCCAAGCTATATGCCTTAGAGGGGGGTGAATAGGGCAATGCCAAATAAAACTTAAAACAGCGGAATAATAAAAGATATAAATAACAATGCTGAAATAATAACAATCTCAAAGCACATAAAATATGAGAATGATACTAAATCAGTTCTAAGAACAACCTTACACCAAAAACCAATGGCTTATGGTAGGACAACCTTATTTCTAGAACGATCTAGAAAACACAAATGATATGGAGAATAAATTAAGAATAACTTAAAGAAATAAATCCTAAGTTATTACACCATTCAACCACACTTGCTTGAAATGAAAATTACAACATTCATCCACAAAAGCAATTCACAATACTGAAGGAATAAATGAATAAAGAAATCAAGCACATCCACAACACAACGATATATAATGGTTTACTTTGTGTGTTCACCAACCGTTAGCCAACATGACCACACGCAGAATGCTACTCCACTCCTAATATCCTCACACTGAGGGATATTAGCATGCACTATCAAAATAGGTTTTCACAGTTCACCCAAAACCTTCACAATTGTGTCTTTTATCTCGGGCTTACACAATCCAAAAACCCCCACAATCTGAGTTTTACGGCTCTCCTCGGATAACCAAAACAATGAGATTTTTTCTCGCGCAAATCTCAAACAAAATCAGAGAAAGTAAATTACAAAGTAAAATACCTGGATCTCCTTTTGAAGTAGCCCAGTAGAACCAATTGGAGTAGATGAATGATACATCGTTCAATGTCCAATACTCACATAAAGAATGGTTCTAAGTCTAATTGATTTTAGATTAAATCAAGAAGAACAAGGTCTATTTGATTTTGATCCCAGAAGAAGGAATATCACAAATTCCTCTTTTCTAAATAAGATTGGAATATGGATCAAAATCACAATAGAAAAATGCTAACAATAGGAATATTAAATATGCACAATAGCTTAAAAAATAATCACTACTTATCTCAGAGTATAGCCTTAAATCGCTTGAATTGAATGGAATGGAATGAATAAACTCTGAAATTCGTGCACTATTTATAGCCTCAAAAATCCCATCTTCGACTGGTCTTAGAAACCTAGGACTGGTCGTAGCGTCAAAGATTTTTAAAGATTTCCGCGGGATTAGATTTGCTATACTCACGACTGGTCTTAGGTAGTCTACGACCGGTCGTGGACCACCCACGACTGGTCGTGAGACACCTACGACCGGTCGTGATAGTCGAGATAAGTCGCTGGAGTTTGAGTCGTAGAACTACGACTGGTCGAAGGATGAGTCGTAGGACTTCTCAGGACTGGTCGAAGCAAGTCCAGGACTAGTCGAAGGACAACCAGGAAAATCTAAAAATCAGAATAACCTAGGATCTGGTCTCGAGAAACCTAAGACTGGTCAAAGCAAAGCTAGGACTGGTCTTAAGATTTCTAGGACTGGTCTTAGAACAGTCACACCAAGTAAATTAAAATATTCGGATTATGTATCCAGAATGACCTATCATATAGACCAACCTAAGGTCAATCTAAGGTCAAACAAACCTTGAGTGAGATGGACATTAAAGTCTTGAAGGTCTGTATTCTCAGATGATCTTGAAGTAGAAGCTTGAGTCGAGTTGATGGTCTTTCTCGAGCTTGGTACATTCTTGACTTGTCTTGATGAAGTCTTCTAATCTTGAACTTGATAGAAGCAAACTTGGAGTCTTCTATTGTTGTAGACTTCATTCATGACATGTCTTGCAACCATTCTTCATTTATGATCTTGTCTTAAAAACATTCTTCATTCATGATCTTGTCTTGAAGCAGTGTGTAGTCACAAACAAGAAACACAGAAGTACAAGACATATAGGTTTTGGCACTACAAAATTTGACAACCAAAGGGATATGAAATCATAGCACTAACACGCTATCCAACGGAGATGCTCATTACTCCATCGTTTGATGTCGGACTGGGTCAATTTCTAGTCATCTGAAAGGTTCTTTAGTGATCTTTCTATCCTGACTGGAATCGTCATATTTCGAGACCATTTCGGATCCATAAGTGGGATCGCAGTCGTCGGTCTTGAATTTTTCCTTCATCTCCTTTTCCAATAGTAACCCTCATAACTCACTCTTCTGAGGTTGAATTCAGATTATTTTGAGGTCATTGTAATGGTGACTTGACAAGCTTCCAGATGAGACCAAAATTGCGTAATTCGGAGACCGTTTGATATTCTAAAAGCATGTTGGTACTCTTCGATCATCTTTTGCTAAACGGAGATGCTCATACCTCCATCGTTTGTTGTTGGATTGGGTCAATTTTTTGTAATCTGAAAGGTACTTTAGTGTACTTTCATTGCTAACTGGAATCGTCATATTCCGAGACCATTTGGGATCCATATGTGGGATCGCAGTTGTCGGTCCTGAATTTTTCCTTCATCTCGTTTTTCTATATTTTCCTCGTAACTCTCTCTTTAGAGGTTGAATTCAGACTATTTTGAGGTCATTGGAATGACAACTTGACAAGCTTCCAGATGAGACCAAATTACGTAATTTGGGGACAGTTCGATATCCAAAAAGCATGTTGGTACTCTTCGATCGTCTTTTTTCAATATGGAGTGTAAATCTTTCCAAGTCGCGCGATCCAACGGAGATGCTCATAACTCCATCATTTGATGTCGGATTGGGTCGATTTCTAGTCTTCTGAAAGGTCCTTTAGTGC
Source organism: Magnolia changhungtana (assembly GCA_030180095.1). Classification (NCBI taxonomy): domain Eukaryota; kingdom Viridiplantae; phylum Streptophyta; class Magnoliopsida; order Magnoliales; family Magnoliaceae; genus Magnolia; species Magnolia changhungtana. The sequence goes on from JASAUF010000172.1 coordinate 1,174,400, forward strand.
TCTTTCATTCCTAACTAGAATCGTCGTATTCTGAGACCATTTGGGATCCATAAGTGGGATCGCAGTCGTCGGTACTGAATTTTTCCTTCATCTCCATTTCAAATAGTAACCCTCATAACTCACTCTTCTAAAGTTGAATTCAGACTATTTTGAGGTCATTGGCATGGTAACTTGACAAGCTTACAAATGAGACCAGAATTGCATAATTCGGAGACCGTTCGATATCCTAAAAGCATGTTGGTACTCTTTGATCGTCTTTTCTCAATATGGAGTGTAAATTTTTCCAAATCGCGCGATCCAACGCAGATGCTCATAACTCCATCGTATGATGTAAGATTGGGTCAATTTTTTATCATCTGCAAGGTCCTTTATTGCCTTTCAATCCTGACTGGAATCGTCGTATTCCAAGGCCATTTAGGCATCCATAGGTGGGATCGCAGTCGTCGGTCCTAAATTTTTCCTTCATCTCATTATCTTATAGTAACCCCGTAACTCTCTCTATTTAGAGGTCGAATTCAGACTATTTTGAGGGCATTGGAATGGTAACATGACATGCTTCTAGATGAGACCAGAATTGCCTAATTCGGACACCGTTCGATATCTTAAAAGCATGTTGGTACTCTTCGATCGTCTTTTTTCAATATAGAGTGTAAATCTTTCCAAATCGCGCGAACCAATGGAGATGCTAATAACTCCATCGTTTGATGTCGGATTGGGTCAATTTTTTGTCATCTGAAAGTTACTTTAGTACTCTTTCATTCTTGATTGGAATCGTCGTATTCCGAGACTATTTGGGCATACATAAGCGGGATCGCAGTCGTTAGTCCTGAATTTTTCCTTCATCTCCTTTTCCAACAGTAACCCTCATAACTCACTCTTCCGAGGTCGAATTCAGACTATTTTGAGGTCATTGTAATGGTAACTTGACAAGCTTCCAGATGAGACCAGAATTATGTAATTTGGAGACCGTTCGATATCCTAAAAGCATGTCGGTACTTTTCGATCTTCTTTTCTTAATATGTAGTATAAATCTTTCCAAATCGCTCCATCCAATGCAGATGCTGATAACCACATCCTTTGATGTTGGATAGGGTCGATTTCTAGTCATTTAAAAGGTCTTTTAGTGCCTTTCATTCTTGACTGGAATCATCTTATTCCGAGACCCTTTGGGCATCCATAGGTGGGATCGCAGTCGTCGGTCCTGAATTTTTTCTTCATCTTGTTACCCTATATTAACCCTCGGAAATTCTCTCTAGAGGTCGAATTCATACTATTTTGAGGTCATTGGAATGGTAACTTGGCAAGCTTCCAGATGAGACCAGAATTGCCTAATTCAGAGACCGTTCGATATCCTAAAAGCATGTTGGTACTCTTCGATCGTCTTTTTTCAATATGAAGTGTACATCTTTCCAAATCGTGAGATCCAACGGAGATGCTCGTAACTCCATCGTTTAATGTCAGATTAGGTTGATTTCTAGTCATCTGAAATGTCCTTTATTGCTCTTTCATTCTTGACTGGAATCGTCGTATTCCGAGACTATTTGGGCATACAAAAGCGGGATCGCAGTCGTTAGTCCTGAATTTTTCCTTCATCTCCTTTTCCAACAGTAACCCTCATAACTCACTCTTCCGAGGTCGAATTCAGAGTATTTTGAGGTCATTGTAATGGTAACTTAACAAGCTTCCACATGAGAGAAGAATTGCCTAATTTGGAGACTATTCGAAATCCTAAAAGTATGTTGGTACTCTTCGATCATTTTTTTTTCAATATAGAGTCTAAATCTTTCCAAATCATGCGATAGAACGGAGATGCTCATACCTCCATCGTCTATTGTCGGATTGGTCAATTTTTTGTCATCTGAAAGGTACTTTAGTGTACTTTCATTGCTGACTGGAATCGTCGTATTCCGAGACCATTTGGGATCCATATGTGGGATTGCAGTTGTCGGTCCTGAATTTTTCCTTCATCTCGTTGTTCTATATTTACCCTCGTAACTCTCTCTTTAGAGGTAGAATTCAGACTATTTTGAGGTCATTGGAATGGTAACATCACAAGCTTTCAGATGAGGCCAGAATTGCGTAATTCAGAGACAGTTCGATATCCTAAAAGCATATTGGTACTCTTCGATCGTCTTTTTTCAATATGGAATGTAAATCTTTCTAAATCGCGCGATCCAATGGAGATGCTCATAACTCTATCGTTTGATGTCGGATTGGATCGATTTCTAGTCATCTGAAAGGTCCTTTAGTGCTCTTTCATTCCTAACTAGAATTGTCGTATTCCGAGACCATTTGGGATCCATAAGTGAGATCGCAGTTGTCGGTACTGAATTTTTTTCATCTACTTTTCCAATAGTAACCCTCATAACTCACTCCTCTGAGGTCGAATTCAGACTATTTTGAGGTAATTGGAATGGTAACTTGACAAGCTTCCAGATGAGACCAGAATTCTGAAATTCAGAGACCGTTCGATATCCTAAAAGCATGTTGGTACTCTTCGATCATCTTTTCTCAATATGGAGTGTAAATCTTTCCAAATCGCGTGATCGAACGGAGATGCTCATAACTCCATCGTTTGATGTGGGATTGGGTCAATTTTTAGTCATATGAAAGGTCCTTTAGTGCCTTTCATTCCTGACTGGAAACATCGCATTCTAATACCATTTGGGCATCTATAGGTGGGATCGTAGTCGTCGGTTCTGAATTTTTCCTTCATCTCGTTGTCCTATAGTAACCCTGTAGCTCTCTTCAGAGCTTGAATTCAGACTATTTTGAGGGCATTGGAATAGTAACATGACACGTTTCCAGATGAGACCAGAATTGCCTAATTCGGAGACCGTTCGATATCCTAAAAGCTTGTTGGTACTATTCGATCGTCTTTTTTAAATATAAATCTTTCCAAATCACGCGATCCAACGCAGATGCTCATAACTCCATCGTTTGATGTCGGATTGGGTCGATTTTTAGTCATCTGAAAGGTCCTTTTAGTGACTTTCATTCCTGACTGGAATTGTCGTATTCCGAGACTATTTGGGCATCTATAGGTGGGATGGCAGTCGTCGGTCCTGAATTTTTCCTTCATCTCATTGTCCTATAGTAACCTTCTTAACTCTCTTTTCAGAGGTCGAATTCAGACTATTTTGAGGTCATTGGAATGGTAACTTGACAAGCTTCCAAATGAGACCGGAATTGCCTAATTCATACACCGTTCGATATCCTAAAAACATGTTGGTACTCTTCGATCGTCTTTTTTTTCAATATGGAGTGTAAAACTTTCCAAATCGCGCGATCCAACGGAGATGCTTATTACTCCATCGTTTGATGTCGGATTGGGTCGATTTCTAGTGATATGAAAGGCCTTTAGTGCTCTTTCATTCCTGACAGGAATCGTCGTATTCCGAGACCATATGGTATCCATAAGTGGGATCGCAGTCGTCGGTCCTCAATTTTTCCTTCATCTCCTTTTCCAATAGTAACCTCGTAACTCACTCTTCAGACGTCGAATTCAGACTATTTGGAGGTCATTGTAATGGTAACTTGACAAGCTTCCAGATGAGACCGGAATTGCGTAATTCGGAGACTGTTCGATATCCTAAAAGCATGTTGGTACTCTTCTATCGTCTTTTCTCAATATGGAGTGTAAATCTTTCCAAATCGCGTGATCCAACATAGATGCTCATAACTCCATCGTATGATGTCAGATTGGGTCAATTTTTAGTCATCTGAAAGGTCCTTTTAGTGCCTTTCATTCCTAATTGGAATCGTCGTATTACGAGACCATTTGGGTTTCCTTAGGTGGGATCGCAGTCGTCGGTCCTGAATTTTTTCCTTCATCTCGTTATCTTGTAGTAACCCTCGTAACTCTCTTTAGAGGTCGAATTTAGACTATTTTAAGGGCATTGGAATGGTAACTTTGCAAGCTTCTAGATGAGACCAGAATTGCCTAATTCGGAGACTGTTCGATATCCTAAAAGCATGTTGGTACTCTTCGATCATCTTTTTTCAATATGGAGCGTAAATCTTTCCAAACCGCACGATCCAAAGGAGATGCTTATAACTCCATCGTTTGATGTCAGACTGGGTCGATTTCTAGTCATCTGAAAGGTCCTTGTTGAAGCATAAAATAAGCAAAGAAGTGAAGAAGAGAAAGATCAAGAAATCAGTTTGAAGATCAAGAAATCAAGTTTCAAGACTACTTTGCGCGGGTCCGTGCAAAGTGAAAGAGTTGCGCTGGATCACCCAAAGAAGACAGTTTGCGCGGATTGAATAAAAAAAAACGGCTTTATGCGAGACCGCATAGAAAGTATATTGTTTGTGCGTCTCTGCGCAAAATACATGACACTGCGATAAAAATGGTTGGGTGATTATTTTTGTCCCACATCGACCAGAACAGAGATTTCCACAGGTGAAAATGTCTATAAATACCCCATTCCTTCTATCAAAAGGGGTTCGAAGATTTCAGAGGTGAAAGAAAGACGAAAGAGAAGACAGAAGGTGCGGAGTATTGGACTCCTGCACTTTGGGCGACTGCGCGCAAAGGAGTATTGGACTCCTGAAGTTTGCGTCGATCCGCACAAAGCAGCATAGTTTTGATATAGTTTGCGCGGACCCGCGCAAAGCATGTCGTTTGCGCGGACCCGCGCAAACTGGTTGTTTGGCAGTTTTTAACAGTAATGGGCTGTTATGCTGTCGAAATGGCTAGAGTCTTCAAATCTTCAAGTTCTTCTTGTCCAGGAGAAAAGGAAGAGTCATCAACAAAGAGGCGTATTCCTCCTAAGTTTCAGGAAATGACCGAAATAGCATCGAAATGCTGCCGGAATCTCCATTCTCTTGAAGACTGTTGATCGATTTGACTATTCCTCCTAAGTCATTGGAGATGATTGAGATCATTGCCGTTATGCTGCCAAAAATTATATTTAGCTATAATAATTGTCATTTATAATGAGTTCTTTGTAAACTATCTTAGAATCAAGGGATATTAGAGGATGTAAATGAATTCAGAATCAATAAAGTGTGGTGATTGTCTTTGTAGTTATTCCATTGTTATGTTTGAATAAGATATTCTCCTAAATCAAATACATTTGTTTCCTTGTCGAAACAAAATGGCGACTCCACTGGGGACATCCTCCCCTTCATCTCTAAGATAGTTTATTTAGTCTTTCACATACTAATTTCAGGTATGTTTTATTATAGAAGGTACCTAAATTCAATCACACAACACTACTAATGGCTAATATTGCGAGAAAAGTGAACTTCCGATTCATCGCTACCGGGTTCGTAATTGAATATGCGCCAAGCCGAACTCCTGAGCATACGAAAGCAAGCACTACAAGCAGGCGCAAAGTGACTCAAGTAACAGTGGGAGTCATTTCCGTTTCACCTCAACCACAAGAAAGTGATGAGAACTGGACTTTGGTCTTGTCTAGAAAGACGAAAGCAAAAACCTTAAAAAACCGCAAAGCGAAATTGTTTGCACCAAGAGCTGAGGGACCAATCACGCGGAGCATAGCAAGAAGAAAACCCGAGCTCGCTCCTCCGGCGATTTATCCTGAACTAGCTGCTCCGCAGTTCTCATCACAAGATTTTCTAGCTTTGGTCACCCCGAAGACCAAATGGACAGAAGCACAGAAAGGTAAAGCACTGATGATAGGATCACCGATGCCTGTATCACCTCAAACAAGTTCGCCTATAACTGTATCACATCGATCGGTTAAAGCACGGGAAGTATACAAGAGTCAAATGAGAATCCAATTTCTCCCCTCTTCATAAGCCCTGTTACATCAACATACTCTCGTTTTACTCCAAAAACAGCTTCGACAAACAGTCAAGAGGCCGCGGTATATATGGCAGAAACAGGACAAGGAAATAGACCAACTACTGAAGAGCGTGTTGATCAAATGGCAGAGGCACAAAGAGTGCTAATGGATGAATGCCGAAATCTTAGAGAAGCTCTGGCAACTCTGGCTCATAATGTAGCCCAGATAGTGGCCCCACCTATGATGGGAGCGACAAATGGACAAGAGAACCAACCTGAAGGTTCTCGTCCGCAGGGGATAGGATCGCGAGGGTCCGTTCAGCGACAAGAGCTATAACACAAGATGACGTAAGACAAGTCGTTGAAAGAAGCGATCGAATAGAAAGAGAACGCGCGAATCGGTCGTTTGAGATCTGGGACACCCTACCCGAGAGAAGTAGAGGACGTTCCGTTTCCACCAATTTTAAGCACCAGATTTTGAAGTTTAATGGGAAAGGATCACTGGGAAGAACACCTGATGCATTTCATCACCAGCATGGGAAATTTCTCCATGATACCTCAATACTGCTTACGCTTATTTGGGTCATCGTTGACAAGTAAAGCTTTCAGGTGGTATTCAAATTTGGCACCGAGGTCTATACGAACATGGGAAGAAATGCAAGATGCTTTCATGTCAAACTTCTTTTCGTCAGAACGTGATGTTAGCATCACAGAACTAGCCTCAGTACGACAGCGAGAAGGAGAACCAGTTGAAAAATTCATAGACAGATGGAAGACACTGGGGGCATCGTGTAGGCAGTTGCCGGAAGAAAAGGAACAAGTCAAAATGTGTCTGAACTCTATGGAAACAGGAATTGCATTTGGACTCACCAGCGCTGATATCGGAACCTTTCGCGATTTGGCTACCAAAGCCCATGCACTGGAATTGATGACTCGTAAGATGCCGGCATTTCATCATGAAACTGTCAGAAGAATATCGGGCAGGACAGCCGTCAACACCATCGACCGGGAAAAGAAAAATTAAGATGCGAGGGGTTCAAAGATAAAAGGCCGGAAGGAAAAGAAGGTTGGAATCAATCAAGAGACAGATACGGTGGAAAAAAGCTCAGAATGCTCGATTCTCATGAAGGATTTGAGTTTGATAAAGAGGACGTGGTACCTATGATGCAACAATTGTTAAAAGCAGGTACCCTAGAATTACCAGAACCAAAACGTCCTGAAGATGTGACAAGGACTCGAGAAAGAAACTTTTGCCGTTATCATTGCCTAGTAGGACATTCGACAAAAAATTGTTATACGTTAAAATGCATTATACAGCGAATGATAAATAGAGGTGATATAATAACCAGCGGAAGCAAAGAAAAGAATGCAAGGGCGACAGTAAATGTATTGTCAATTCAAGAAAAGACTCAGGGAATGAAAGAGAAGGAAGATCGAAGGTCGTTAAGAAATGCAACAATGATTACGTTGCGATCGGAGAAGCAGATAACAAATCCTGCAAAGCAAAAGGCAGGAATCATAAGGAAAGAAGTAACTGAAAGACAGAATACTGAGGATAAAAGTAGAAATGGAGATGCAGCGACAAAAGTGGCTTATGATGTAGTTAGCCACTTGAAGGGTATACCTGACACGATCACGATTAAGTATTTATGATGCGCTCAAGTTGTCAGAAGAATTTCTGCAGAGTTTGATTCAAGCACTGTTTGATCACGGTGTGAGAGAAGCCTTACTGACGGAAATGAAGAATGAAAGAAAGGATGAAAAGATGAATTGTTTGCCAATAATATCTTTCTCTGATGACGACTTAATTGGTGAAATGGAACATAATAGGCCACTGATGATAGAAGGGTACATTTGCGAAAGGAAGATAAAACGGATTATGATAGATAATGGGTCTGCAGTGAATCTTTTGCCACTCTCCATGATTACTAAATTGGGTTTTCGCCGTTCAGACTTGCGCCCCAGCGGAATGATGATACAGGGGTTTAATCAAGATGGACAACGCGCACTCGGTAAAATTACAGTAACATTGGAAGTGGGAGAATTAATTACTACTGTTGTATGTCATGTTATAAATGCTATGACGACATATAACCTTCTCTTGGGAAGGCCGTGGATACATCAGTACAATATTGTACCTTCTACTCTACACCAATGTTTCAAGTACTGTAAGGATGGAATACAGTGTAAAGTAATGGCCGATGCGAAACCCTATACAGAAGCTGAGTCATTCTTTGCGGATGCTAGTTATTATAAATGTTTCTCCAAAGAAGTGGGAAATGATGATGGAAAGAGAGTCTTCAAAAATGTTCGAATAAATAAAGATAGAGGAGAAAGAGCAGAATCTTCTGGGACTGCAGAAGCAAGAAAGAAGTTCTATTTTGTACCAAAACGCCTGAGACAACCGGGACAACCGCCGTTGACACTATTGTCGACAGAACAGTTGAAAGTCTTACAGTCCAATTACACAGTGCCATTACCCAATATCGAAAGATGTAAGCCATTTGCAACCGCTCCAAGAACATTTCAAGTCAAAGCCAGTGCTAAATATCCTGAACCAATAAAGTTTCATGCTGCATCAGAAGTGAAGGATGAAAATACAAGTAATGTATATCATGGGGAGTTGGCACCGCAGAATTTAAGAAAATACAGTGCAGTAAGTAAGAAAATCATGAGAAATATGGGTTTTGATTGTGACAGACCCACTGGCTTGAATCATGGAAAAGGAATTCAGATCCCTCTCGGGGTTAATCAGGAAAAGCGAAGAAAATTCCAAGGATTAGGAGCAGAATCAGCAGTAAATATGGTATCAGTTAACATGACTTCAGCCACACCAGATACTAAGGTAGTTGAATATCTTGAAACCGCTCCAAGGCAAATAGAAGACGGGGGGCAGTCGGCGATAGATGGCCTGCGAGAAATAAATTTGGGAACAGCAGAAGAGCCAAGGAACACATTCATCAGCGTCAGCCTTTCAGATCAGGAATTTGAGAAATATGGCCAACTTCTCAAAGAAAATAAAGATGTCTTCGCTTGGACATATGAAGAAATGCCGGGACTGGAACCCTCTGTAGCAATGCATCGATTAAATATTTCTAAAGAAAAGAAACCAGTAAAGCAAGCACAAAGGCGATTTCACCCAGACCTAATTCCATTAATCGAAAAAGAAGTAAATAAACTAATAAAGGTTGGGTTCATCAGAGAAGTTAAATATCCCAAATGGATATCAAACATTGTTCCGGTGAAAAAGAAGAATGGGCAGATTAGAGTATGTATTGACTTCAGAGATCTGAATGAAGCATGTCCAAAGGACGACTTCCCTCTCCCGATAACAGAATTACTAATTGATAGCACTACTCAGTATGCTATCATGTCCTTTATGGACGGATATGCAGGCTATAATCAAATCAGGATGGCGCCTGAAGATGAAGAGGCGACGGCCTTCAGAACGCCGCTTGGAATTTACTGTTATAAAGTTATGCCTTTCGGTCTCAAAAACGCTGGGGCAACATATCAAAGGGCAATGAAGAATATCTTTCAAGATATGATGCATAAACATGTTGAATGCTATGTTGATGATTTGGTGGTCAGATCTGAAGATCATCAAGAACACCGCGAACATTTAGCATCAGTCTTCCGAAGACTTAGAAAGAAGCAATTAAAGATGAACCCGGCTAAGTGTGCATTCGGAGTCTCTTCTGGCAAATTCCTCGGTTTTGTTGTACGACACAGAGGGATCGAGATTGATCCAGAAAAGATCAAGGCTATTCAAAATATGCCGCCACCAACGACATTGAAGGAATTAAAAAGTTTACAAGGAAAATTGGCATACATTTGCCGTTTCATTTCGAACCTTGCAGGAAGGTGTCAGCCTTTTTCCCAGTTAATGAAGAAAGATATAGAATTTGTATGGGATCACGCCTGTCAAAATGCGTTCGACTCAATTAAGGAGTTATTAAAACAGCCGCCGGTGTTAACGGCTCCAGTAAAAGGTAAACCACTTATCTTATATACATCTGCAGCTACAAATTCTTTAAGTGCTTTGTTGCACATGTAATGGCTTTTAAAAGAGACTCGCTCTTTATTATTTAAGCCGAACAACGATGGGGGAGAATCCAATTATTCTCGATTGAAAAAGAATGTTTGGCGTTGGTATTATTGTGCAAAAGTTGAGGCATTATTGTCTCTCCCATGATATAACTCTGATCTCAAGAGCAGATCCGATAAAATTTTTGATGACCAGGCCAATGTTATCAGGAAGACTAGCCAAGTGGATGTTATTGTTATCAGAATATACTATTTCGTATAAGCCGGCGAAAGCAGTGAAAGGGCAAGCAATGGCAGACTTCCTCGCAGCGCATCCTATAGCAGAAAATGAGGAAGTCAATGACGAATTCCCAGATGAACAAGTTATGTTGGTTGAATCTCAGAATCTCTGGCAGATGTATTTTGATGGTGCTGCTTGAGTAACGGGAGCGGGGGCAGGAGTAATATTCATTACGCCTCAAGGCGATTTATTACCATACTCCTTCACGTTGGGCACCGCATGCACAAATAATGAAGCTGAATACAGAGCTCTTATCATCGGAATGGAAATAGCACAGCAAATGGAAATAAAATTATTGCATATCTTCGGAGATTCTAAATTGATTGTAAATCAATTGACAACAGAATTTGAAGTAAGGAAAGAAGAACTTTTTCCTTATTATCGGAAGGCACAACAGTTGCTTGAACAGTTCTGTTATGTGAAAATTAAACACATACCGCGGTCGGAGAATGCAAAAGTAGATGCTTTAGCTTGATTTAGCGGCAACTTTATCCGCACAAACCGAAGTCCTCTTCAGGTAACTATAGAAGAAAGAAGATTCGCCATCTGCGAAGTTATCGAAGAAACCATTGAAATATTGCCTATATCTGTATGGAGGTAATGATGATGATTGGCGTCGCCTTTTTCTCGATTATCTCAAATATAATATCTTGCCAGAAGATAATGCACAAAGACAGCAGATTAAGCAGCGATCAGGAAAATTTGTCATATGCAGCGAAGTATTATATAGAAAATCTTATAATGGAATGCTGTTAAGGTGCTTGGACAAGCAAGAAGCAAACCAAATGCTGCGGGAGGCACATTCAGGTGAATGTGGAGCACATCAAGCTGGCCGGAATTTATGCCATAGAGTGCATCGAATGGGTTATTATTGGCCTACTATGTTTAAAGATGCGATAGAATATGCAAAGCGGTGTCATGAATGTCAAATACACGGAGATGTAATACATGTTCCTCCAGAAGAATTACATCAGTCTGTTGCTTCTTGGCCTTTCTCAGCCTGGGGACTCGATGTAATTGGTCCTATAAATCCCCCTTCATCTAAAGGAAAATAGTACATTCTGGCAGCAACAGATTATTTCTCCAAATGGACCGAAGCAGTCGCCTTGCGTAGTGTTAAAGAGAAAGACGTGGTCAATTTTATCCGGCATGCTATAATATACCGTCATGGTATTCCGAAGAAGATCGTCACTGATAATGGCACCCCTTTTAAAAATAGAGGTATGGAAAAGTTATGTCAGAAGTTCGGTATCCAACATTCTTTTTCAACACCTTACTATCCTCCGGCCAATGGATTAGCAGAGGCGTTTAACAAAACGATTGTCAAGATAATGAAAAAAACGGTGACAGGTAATAAGCGCGATTGGGATGAAAAGTTACAAGAAGCATTATGGGCCTACAAAACTACCCATCGTACAGCAACAGGGGCGACACCGTATTCATTAATCTATGGTATGGAGGCAGTTATCCCAATTGAAATGCAGGTGGCATCACTCCGAATAGCAGTACATCGATCTATATAACGGATGATGAAAATGCAAAAATAAGGTTGAAAGAATTAGATGCGCTTGATGAGAAACGTCTTGCATTTCAAAGAAAGGTTGCAATCATATCGGCCGAATATCAATTTGCCTTTGATAAACAGGTTAAATACCGCTCTTTCAAAAAAGGGGATATGGTGTTAATGTTGAAAAGACCTATAGTGGTCACTCGCCGGACAGGGGGCAAGTTCGAGCCTAAATGGGACGGTCCATATGTGGTAAAAGAAGTATACTCCAATGGGGCATATAGAATCACAAATCAAGAGGGATAGGGTATCAGTGTCCTTGTCAACGCCCGCTTCATCAAAAGATACTATCCCTAAAAATAGACATATGGATTTTGACCCAGAATATTATCGGCATAATGATTCTGTATCAAAAGGGGGCAAAGATGAATAAAATCATGTCTATATGTCAACAAAAGAAGCTAATGAAAAAGAAGCTATGAAAAATCTAAAAAAATATATATGATCATCATCATCACCAAATAAGTTTGACAAAGCCAATATCATTATCTTGAAGATTCTCTTGAAAATTGCCTTACAAGGCACGAATTTTCTTGCAAGGATATGTCAAAAGCATTATTGCCTTACAAGACAAGGGGTTTCCTTGAAGATACTATCAAAAGTATAAATATTATTGCCGGTCTTCTTGAAGATATTTCGGAAATATATACTATATTGGCAAATGATGATGATCATAAATATTATTGCCTTACAAGACACGGGATCTTCTTGAAGATTGAAGATAAATATTATTGCCTTACAAGGCACGGACCTTCTTGAAGATAAATATTATTGCCTTACAAGGCATGGATCTTCTTGAAGATATTATTAAAAGCAAGGATATATCAATATCAATCAAAGAGGCAGTATAGCCAAGCCAAATCCTAAAAGAGCCAAATTGAGCCAAATCAAAAAAGATCAAGCTCGAGTTAAAAAAAATGCTCTCAAAGGATCAAGCTTTAAAAGAGCCGGCCAACTATACGTAAGACCTATGAAGATCGCCATTCGGGCAGCGGCGAGGAGTCAGTGGCCCTAAAAAGCCCGTGAAGACCATCGTGCGCACCCATGCGGGTAGCTGATGAAGTCAAGGATTCAAAGCCTAAAAGGCCATAAATCCGCAAAGACTAGTCACCGTAATTCCCATGCCGTCTGTATAGTTTCCGGCAGTGCCACGGGGAACGGATGAAAATGCCCTCCTGTGAATGGGCTCGACCTTGCAGATGAAGAAAACAGGGGCCGCAGTGCGAGCTTTATGCCAACCGTGCGTAAGACCCTCCAGGTCTAGTGTTTGATTTCAGTAGTAACTCGTGAGGAAGGGCTTAAACCTACTCATTGATGGACTGGCGACCCTAGATTTGGTGCCCAAAGGTAGCCTTGCGAGCCCTCCGAACTCTAGAGAGTTACCGTGGCCAACCCTGTGCGTAAATCCAACAGTTCACCGCCCGGTAGTGTCAATGGGCCCCTCTGATGGACCTTGGCCGTGAGCTCAAGGCAGTGAGAAGCCCAAAAGCGAACTCTAGAGAGTTACAGTGGCCATCACATAAGACCCATAAATGCTCCACTACTCATGAGCTTAAACTGTGTGTGTGCGCACGCTCCACTACTCATGAGCATAAACTGTGTGTGGCTAATTGAATTGAAACTTAGTACCGCCAATCTAAATACTCATCTAGAGAATCTCGCACTAACAAAGCATAAAAGGTTTAAAAATTGTAAAAATGCAATGAAATTATTATATAAAGTATAAATATAATTTGATAATATTAGTATAGATATCATCAATATGCAAGGTGGAAAATACCATCATAAATATCCCAAAATAATATCATGAAATATATAGTAAGCAAAATAAATTATGTCCAAGGAACATGAAAGCAAAGATCACATGTTTAAAATTACATGTTCAAAGATCCTCTGTAATCCCCATTGCTTCTGAATATCTGAGCAAATCTTCTTTTTCAATTGCTTTGAGCTGCATCATGTCTAGATTTTTCTTCAAAAATAAGTTTCGCCTGATCGGGAACACCAGCAAGCTTATTCTCCAAAGAAGCAATCATTTCTTTACCTTGAAGTTGTGTGGATTTTTCGATATCAATAGATTGAGCATTCACCCGTATCCTCTCTTCAATATCCTGAATGATTAAAACCTGTTCATGGTTCTTTTTCTCCAGTTGAGAGATTTCTTCCTTCAGAGCTGCAATGCGATCTTGGATAGTTATACTTTCATCAACATGAATCTTTAATTGATCTTGAAGAATCATACGCTCTTGTTCAAGTTTAGAAATTGATGAAGCTGTCAGAGAAGCCTGTTCTTGAGATAAAGCCAGCTGCTTTCTACACTCTAAAATCTCAGGGGCAATTGTAATACTCTCTACTGACGCCAAAGAAATTACGGAATCACGAAATTTGAGGAGTGAATCCCGCAAAGGAGATATGTTGATTCTGGCCATCTTGGCAGAGCTCTCCAAAATTTCTATAGCAACATCCAAGTCCAACCATTGATCAGGATTTCTAAAGATATGGATTATTGCTAACAGAGAATGTTTCACCATAAGCATTTTGTGAACAGGGATCTTCGCAAAGGATGATAGTTCAGAAGTAGTGGCTACGGAGTCAGAACTAGCCGCACCGCTGCAGGAATGAGTTCTTATAGTAAAAGAGGAAGGATATTCAATATATTATTATGAAATATATATATTGAGTAAAGATATTCAGTGTATATATATACCTATCACTGGAATACGACTAACAGAAGGAGAAGCTCTTTGAGCTATGGAAGGACCAAGTCCCACCATATCAGCAAAAGATGGTGCTCTAGCTTCTGTACTGGAATCTCTGGTAGCCGGAGTTGGCAAGTCAGTAGTTTCTGTAGGAAATATAATTTCACAAGCCACTACTCTCTGTACTACCAATGGAACTACAGGTGCTCTTGGTGAAGATACCACGAGAGGGCTCACTGAAGAGATAGCACCTATTTCTGCAACTTAGGCACCTAAAAAGGGAGACACAATGATTTTAAATAAATAATAGTTGTTAAAATATAAATTAAGATATGTATACGGAAATTTTTCTTTACCTGGTGAATACCCATATTCTCCATAATCTAAAGGCTCTTCTTCATCTTCCTCGGCTGCAGGAGATTTAGCAGGAACATTAATGCTAGGAGGAGTCTTAGCAATTGCAGGGGAAGATTCCATTTCAACTTCTTTCACAGTTGTTTCTTCTTCTTCGCCAATATCGACTTCACCTTCTTCAAAGGCATTATCTTTATCTTCACCACTATCACTATCTCCGCTATCTTCATATTGCGAAGATTCAGTTGTATCTGATGATGAAGTTGAACTTTCATCTTCTAATGTTTCTTCGACAACTTCTTCAATGATAACTTGCTTCCCTTTATAAGAAACGGGTTGGTTGCTCTCCAGTCTAGGCTCTTGGACTATAGGGGAAGTGGATGCTGGTTGAGTTCTTTCTTGAGGAATAGGGGATGATGATTGCAAACGCGTTCTTGATCTAGTCATCGAAGAAGATGGACTAGGACCAAGGGGTTGTGGAGGAGATGTGGAAGTACCAATAGCCGATCCTTCTTGAACCGCTGCAGTCTCTGCAGGAATTGGAGAAGATGTACCTTGAGATTATCTGTAACTTGGTTTGAAGAATCCCGACGAGATTTCTCAAATTCTCTCAGATCTCCGTGGGCAAACCAGCCATCCAAAGTGTTGATGGGCTTGATTTCACGGATGGGATCTTCCAATGATATCTTTATGCAAATTTCTCCAGGATGAGATGCATGGCTCTTCTCGGAATATAGCCGATTCCGCTCTCTAAATTTACGCCCTTGACTGGGAGGATGAAGAAAGATAGAAGAATCCACGGCAAGCATTTAGCGACCAAGTATGATTGGTGATCCCACCATCACATCCCGGCTATATGGTGTACGGACTATGCGATCACAAACTGGAATGATGAAGAGGGAGCCAACACTGACCATTTAAGCTTGTTTCCATATCATGGCCCGATTAAGAGGACAGTTCCATAACGCATTTTTTTGGTAACCAACCCGATCTTGTGGTACAGTTTGATCATAACCAAATTTGAGCAAAGCGACTGGGGTAGTAAGGTTCTCTCCAAAATTTTGTCCCTTCCCGAAGAGGTAAACTGCATGAGCGAATAGAAAAGAAGAAAGCTCTCTCTGCTGCAGTAAGTGTTTCGTTGTCCACCATGTCTGTATCGTCGATGTAGCGATAAAGGCGGAACTGAAAGAAGTTTATTTGATCATCATCTCAAATTTTATTTGCAATCCACTCATATGCTCTTTTAGCCATTGCTCTTTGCTGAAAGAACAAGAGTGGAAGGTGAGAAGGATGAGAATATGCTTGCTCCGAAGCCTCAAAAGTCCAAGGGAAATAAACTCCAAGCCACCCCAGTAAAATAATGCCAAGAAGTATTGCCGACGAAGCTCCAAGAATTGGGTCTTTTATGTGAGTAGCTACTTCTCCAAGGGCTCTGTAGATAGAACATAATACTGGAGGAGCAAGAGAGTATTTATGTCCTTCTGCTAAAGCACCAGCAACAACGAAGACACTGGGACGAACAGCATCTGCCCACTTGGAGCTGGGCAATATGACTAAGCTTAGCCAATAAGCCAAGAATGCTGCAAGTTCTTCGAAAGAGCTATATTCTGGTCTTCCTCTTACTGCATCTCGAAGCTTTGTTAACTCTTTAGAACGGCAGTCGCGAAATCTTCAAAAGAAAATAAGCAGAAGAGGTTAATATGTGGAAATGGCTAAGTAGCAAGAATATGAAGACGAAGATCAATTATCAGATTATTAAATACCTGAGACCTCTAGAGAAATGTGCTAGCCATTGTAGAGGGGGAATTTTGTGGAAATTGGGAAATTTGCTCATCTCTTTGAATAACTCTATAGTAGTCTCAGAGATAGAAGGCTTGCGGTCCGGAGAAGATACGAAGGCCAATTCTCTATTGGTGGGAATGAATTCATCATAGAATTTGCCTGTTATTGTGAGACCGGCTATGCGATGAAGGTCCCAAAGAGATATGCTCATTTCACCATAAGGAAGATGGAAAGAGTTGGTTGTAGGCGACCAATATTCAAGGAAGCCTTTCAGAATATTGGGTTCTCTATAGAAGTATTTAGAAGTTACTTCTATTGCATCATAAAGCCCGATCTTTGCGAGAGTACTCGTATGTTTCAGCAAAATAGCCTCCGCCCATTCAGAGTATGTTGAGGCATAAAATAAGCAAGGAAGTGAACAAGAAAAAGATCAAGAAATCACTTTGAAGATGAAAGAAACAGCTTCAAGACTACTTTGTGCGAGGTCGCGCAAAGTGAAATAGTTTCACAAGACCGCGCAAAGTGAGGAGTTTGCGCGTATTGAACAGAAGAGGGTTTGCGCGAGACCGCGCAAAGTATATTGTTTGCGCGAGTCCGCGCAAAGTCTATAATGCTGCGGTAAAAAATAGTTGGATGATATTTTTTGTCCCACATCGACCAGATCTGAGATTTTCACTGGTGGAAATGTCTATAAATACCCCATTCCTTCTCTCAAAAGGGGTTGAAAGATTTCAAGAGTGAAGAAAAGACGAAAGAGAAGACAGAAGGTGCGGAGTATTGGACTCCTGCACTTTGCTGTGCCCCGCGCAAAGGAGTATTGGACTCCTGGAAGTTTGCGACGGCCGGCGCAAAGCAACAGAAGGCATTTATGGTTTGCGCGGACCCGCGCAAAGAATATCGTTTGCGCGGACCCGCGCAAACCTATTGTTTGGCAGTTTTTTTACAGCAATGGGCTGAAATGCTGTCGGAATGGTTTGAGTCTTTGGGTCTTCAAGTTCTTCTTGTTCAGGAATTAAGAGTCATCAATGAAGAGATGTATTCCTCCTAAGTTTTGGGAGATGACCAAAATAGAAATCGAAATGTCCGGAATCTTCGTACTCTTGAAGAATTTATTGACTTATCTATTCCTCCTAAGTCATTGGAGATGATTGAGATCATTGCCGTTATGCTGCTGAAAATTATATTTAGCTATAGCAATTGTCATTTGTAATAAGTTCTTTGCAAACTATTTTAGAATCAAGGGATACCAGAGG
The DNA here is from genome assembly GCA_030180095.1 of Magnolia changhungtana. NCBI lineage: Eukaryota > Viridiplantae > Streptophyta > Magnoliopsida > Magnoliales > Magnoliaceae > Magnolia > Magnolia changhungtana. The sequence goes on from JASAUF010000172.1 coordinate 1,192,137, forward strand.
ATGTAAATGAATTCAGAATCAATAAAGTATGATGATTATCTTTGTAATTATTCCATTGTTATGTTTGAATAAGGTAATTCTCCCAAATCAAATACTTTTGTTTCCTTGTCGAAACAAAATGGCGACTCTGCTGGGGACTTTATCTTATTTAACATTAACATTGGGAAAGTTGCAAGACTCTCGTCATTTTTTTTTTTTGGCGTCTATTAGACGCCAAAATGGCGACTCTCAGTGGGAACATCCTCCCCTTCATCTCTAAGATAGTTTACTTAGTCTTTCATGTACTAATTTCAGGTATGTTTTATTATTGAAGGTACCTGAATTCAATCACACAACACTACTAATGGCTAATATCGCGAGAAAAGTGAACTTCCGATTCATCGCCACTGGATTCATAATCGAATATGCGCTAAACCAAACTCCTGAGCATACGAAAGCAAGCACTACAAACAGGCGCAAAGTGATTCCAGTAACAGCGGGAGTCATTTCCGTTTCACCTCAACCACAAGAGAGTGATGAAAACTGGACTTTGGTCTTGTCCAAAAGAACAAAAGCAAAGACCTTAAAAAATCGCAAGACAAAATTGTTTGCACCAAGAGCTGAGGGACCAATCACACGGAGCATAGCAAGAAGAAAACCCGAGCTCGCTCCTCCGGCAATTTATCCTGAACAAACTGCTACGCAGCTTCTCGTCACAAGATTTTCCAGCTTTGGTCGCTCCAAAGACCAAATGGACAGAAGCACAAAAGGGTAAAGCACTGATGATAGGATCACCGATACAAGTATCGCCTCAAATAAGCTCGCCTAAAGCTGTATCACCTCAATCGATCAAAAGCACGGGAAGTACACAGGAATCAAACAGGACTCCAATTTCTCCTTTCTTTACAAGCCCTGTTACGTCAACGTACTCTCATTTTACTCCAATAATGCTTCGGTGAACAGTCAAGAGGCCGCGGTATATATGGCGGAGAAACAGTCAAGGAAATAGACCGACTACTGAAGAACGTGTTGATCAGATGGCGGAAGCACAAAGAGTGCTGATGGATGAATGCCGAAATCTCAGAGAAGCTCTAGCAACTCTGGCACATAATGTAGCCCAAATAGTGGCTCCGCCCATGATGGGAGCAACAAATGGACAAGAGAACCAACCTGAAGGTTCCCGTCCACAGGGAATGGGATCTCGAGGATCCGTTCCGGTGACAAGAGCCATAACACAAGATGACGTAAGACAAGTTGTCGAAGAAGCGGTCAGAATAGAAAGGGAGCGCGCAAATACCGGTCGTTTTCAGATACCGAACACCCTATCCAAGAGAGGTAGAGGATGTTCCATTCCCAGCCAATTTTAAGCATCCAGATTTTCAGAAATTTAATGGGGAAGGATCACCGGAAGAACACCTGATGCATTTCATCACCAGCATGGGAAATTTCTCCACGATACCTCAATACTGCTTACGCTTATTTGGGTCATCGTTAACGAGTAAGGCTTTCAGATGGTATTCAAATTTGGCACCAGGGTCCATACGAACATGGGAAGAAATGCAAGATGCTTTTATGTCAAACTTCTTTTCGTCAGAACGTGATGTTAGCATCACAGAATTAGCTTCAGTACGACAGCGAGAAGGAGAACCCGTTGAAAAATTCATAGACAGATGGAAGACACTGGGGGCATCGTGCAGGCAGTTGCCGGAAGAAAAGGAACAAGTCAAAATGTGTTTAAACTCAATGGAGACAGGAATTGCATTCGGACTCACTAGCGCTGACATCGGAACCTTCCGTGATCTGGCTACCAAAGCCCATGCATTAGAATTGATGACTCGCAAGATGCCCGCATTTCATCATGAAACTGTCAGAAGAATACCTGGCAGGACAACCGTTAATACCATTGACCGGGATAAAAAGAATCAAGATACGAGGGGTTCAAGAGATAAAAGGCCAGAAGGAAAAGAAGGCTGGAATCAACCAAGAGACAGATACGGTGGAAAAAAGCTCAGAATGCTTGATTCACATGAAGGATTCGAGTTCGATAAAGAAGATGTGGTACCTATGATGCAACAATTGTTAAAGGCAGGTACCTTGGAATTACCAGAACCAAAACGCCCCGAAGATGCAACAAGAACTCGGGAAAGAAACTTCTGCCGTTATCATCGCCTAGTGGGGCACCCGACAGAAAATTGTTATACGTTAAAATGCATCATACAGCGGATGATAAACAGAGGTGACATAATAACCAGTGGAAGCAAAGAAAAGAATGTAAGGGCAACAGTAAATGTACTGTCAATACAAGAAAACACACGGGGAATGAAAAAGGAAAGGTCAATAAGAAATGCAACAATGATCACTTTGCGATCAGGGAAGCAAATAACAAGTCCAGTAAAGCAAAAAACAGGAATCATAAGGAAAGAAGTGATTGAAAGACAGAGCACTGAAGACAAGAGTAGAAATGGAGATGCAGTGACAAAAGTGGCTTATGATGTAGTCAGCCACTTGAAAGGTATACCGGCACGATTAAGTATTTACGATGCGCTCAAGTTGTCAGAAGAATTTCGACAGAGTTTGATTCAAGCACTGTCTGATCATGATATGAGAGAAACTTTACTGGCAGAAATGAAGAATGAAAGGGACAGTGAAACGATGAATTGTCTACCAGTAATATCTTTCTCTGATGATGATTTAATTGGCGAAAAGGAACATAACAGGCCACTGATGATAGAGGGATACATTTGTGAGAAGAAGACAAAAAGGATTATGATAGATAATGGGTCCGCAGTAAATCTTCTGCCACTCTCCATGATTACTAAATTGGGTTTTCGCCGTTCAGACTTACGCCCCAGCGGAATGATGATACAAGGATTTAATCAAGATGGACAACGCGCACTCGGTAAAATTACGGTGACTTTAGAGGTGGGAGAATTAATTACTACTGTTGTATGTCACGTTATAAATGCTGTGACGACATATAACCTTCTCTTGGGAAGGCCGTGGATACATCAGTACAATATTATACCTTCTACTCTACACCAGTGCTTCAAATACTATAAGGATGGAATACAGTATAAAGTGATGGCCGATGCAAAACCTTACACAGAAGCTGAGTCTTTCTTTGCAGACGCCAGATATTACAAATGTTTCTCCGAAGAGGTGGGAAATGATGATGGAAAAAGAGCTTTAAAAAATGTCCGAATAAATAAAGACAGAGGAGAAAAGGCAGAATCTTCTGGAACTAAAGAAGCAAGAAAGAAGTTTTATTTTGTACCAAAGCGCCTAAGACAACCGGGACAACCGCCGTTGACACTATTGTCGATGAATGTACCACTGAAAGTCTTACAGTCCAATTACACGGTGCCATTACCCAAGATTGAAAGATGTAAGCCATTTGCAGCCGCTCCAAGAACATTTCGAGTCAAAGCCAGTGCCAAATATCCTGAACCGATAGAATTCCATGCTGCATTAGAAGAGAAGAGTGAAAATACAAGCAATGTATATCATGGGGAATTAGCACCACAGAATTTAAGAAAGTACAGTGCAATAAGCAAGAAGATTATGAGAAACATGGGTTTTGATTGTGATAAACCCACTGGCTTGAATAATGGGAAAGGAATTCAAATCCCACTCGGGGTTAATCAAGAAAAGCGAAGAAAATTTCAAGGATTGGGAGTAGAATCAGCAGTAAACATGATATCAGTTAATGTGACTTCAGCCGCGCAAGATACTAAGATAGTTGAATATCCTGAAACCGCTCCAAAGCAAATAGAAGACGGGGGGCAACCGACGATAGATGGCCTGCGAGAAATAAATTTGGGAACAACAGAAGAGCCAAGGAACACATTCATCAGCATCAGTCTTTCAGATCAAGAATTTGAGAAATATGGTCAACTCCTCAAAGAAAACAAAGATGTCTTTGCTTGGACATATGAAGAAATGCCGGGACTGGAACCCTCCGTAGCGATGCATCGGTTAAATATCTCCAAAGAAAAGAAACCAGTCAAGCAAGCACAAAGGCGATTTCACCCAGACCTGATTCCATTAATCGAAAAAGAAGTAAATAAGCTAATAAAGGTTGGGTTCATCAGAGAAGTTAAATATCCCAAATGGATATCAAATATTGTCCCGGTAAAAAAAGAAGAATGGACAGATCAGAGTATGTATTGACTTCAGAGATTTGAATGAGGCATGTCCAAAAGACGATTTCCCCCTCCCGATAATGTGAATTACTAATCGACAGCACTACTCAATATGCTATTATGTCCTTCATGGACGGATATGCAGGCTATAATCAAATCAGGATGGCACCCGAAGATGAAGAGACAACGGCTTTCAGAACGCCACTTGGAATTTATTGTTACAAAGTCATGCCTTTTGGTCTTAAAAATGGGGCAACATATCAAAGGGCAATGAAAAATATCTTTCAAGATATGATGCATAAACATGTCGAATGCTATGTTGATGACTTGGTAGTCAGATCCGGGGATCATCAAGAACACCGCGAACATCTAGCATCGGTCTTCCGACGACTCAGAAAGAAGCAATTAAAGATGAATCCGGCTAAGTGTGCATTTGGAGTGTCTTAGGTAAATTCCTCGGCTTTGTTGTACTACGACAGAGGAATCGAAATTGATCCAGAAAAAGTTAAAGCTATTCAAAATATGCCGCCACCAACGACGCTGAAGGAATTAAAAAGCTTACAAGGAAAGTTGGCATACATTCGCCGTTTTATTTCGAACCTCGCAGGAAGATGTCAGCCATTTTCCCGGTTAATGAAGAAAGATACAGAATTCGTATGGGATCATGCTTGCCAGAATGCCTTTGATTCAATTAAAGAATTATTAAAACAGCCGCCGGTGTTAACAGCTCCAGTAAAAGGTAAGCCACTTATTTTATATACATCTGCCGCTGCAAATTCTTTGGGTGCTTTGTTGGCACAGGTAAATGAAGCCGGAAAAGAGACTGCTCTTTATTATCTAAGCCGAACACTGATGGGGGCAGAGTCCAATTATTCTCCGATTGAAAAAGAATGTTTGGCGTTAGTATTTGCTGTGCAGAAGTTGAGGCATTATTGTCTCTCTCATGATATAACTTTGATCTCGAGAGCAGATCCGATAAAATTCTTGATGACCAGGCCAATGTTATCGGGAAGACTAGCCAAGTGGATGCTATTATTATCAGAATATACTATTTCATATAAGCCTGCAAAAGCAGTGAAAGGACAAGCTATGGCAGACTTTCTCGCGGCACATCCTATAGCAGAAAACGAAGGAATCAATGATGAATTCCCAGATGAACAGGTTATGTTGGCTGAATCTCAAACTCTTTGGCAAATGTATTTTGATGGTGCTGCTCGAGTATCGGGAGCGGGGGCAGGAGTGATATTCATTACACCTCAGGGCGATTTATTACCATATTCTTTCACGTTGGGTACCGCATGCACAAATAATGAAGCCGAATATAAAGCTCTTATCATCGGAATGGAAATAGCACAGCAAATGGAAATAAAATCATTGCATATCTTCGGAGATTCTAAATTGATTATAAATCAGTTAACCACAGAGTTTGAAGTAAGGAAAGAGGAACTTTTGCCTTATTATCGGAAGGCACAACATTTGCTTGAACAGTTCTATTATGTGGAAATTAAACACATACCGCGTTCGGAGAATGCAAAAGCAGATGTTTTTTTATTTAGCTTGTAAGCGGCTTTATCCTGCACAAACCGAAGTCCTCTTCAGGTAACTATAGAAGAAAGAAGATTCCTGCCATATGCGGAAGTTATTGAAGAAACCGTTGAAATGTTGCCTATATCTTGTTTGGAGATAACAATGGATGATTGGCGGCAGCCTTTTGTTGATTATCTCAAATATAATATCTTGCCAGAAGACAATGAACAAAGACAGCAGATTAAGCAACGATCGAGCAAATTTGTCATGTGCAGCGAAGTATTGTATAGAAAATCTTATAATGGAATGTTATTGAGATGCTTGGACAAACAAGAAGCAAACCAAATGCTGCGGGAAGCACATTCAGGCAAGTGCGGAGCACATCAAGCTGGCCGGAATTTATGCCATAGAGTGCATCGAATGGGTTATTATTGGCCTACTATGTTTAAAGATGCGATAGAATATGCAAAGCGATGTCATGAATGTCAAATACACGGAGATATAATACATGTTCCTCCGGAAGAATTACATCAGTCTGTTGCTTCTTGGCCTTTCTCAGCTTGGGGACTCGACGTTATTGGTCCCATAAATCCCCCTTCGTCTAAAGGAAAACAATATATTCTGGCAGAACAGATTATTTCTCCAAATGGACTGAAGCAGTCGCCTTGCGTAATGTTAAGGAGAAAGACGTGGTCAATTTCATCCGTCATGCTATAATATACCGTCATGGTATTCCGAAGAAAATCGTCACTGATAATGGTACCCCTTTTAAAAATAAAGGCATGGAAAAGTTATGTCAGAAGTTCGGTATCCAACATTCTTTTTCAACTCCTTACTATCCTCCGGCCAATGGATTAGCAGAGGCGTTTAACAAAACAATTGTCAAGATTATGAAGAAAACAGTGACAGGCAATAAGCGCGATTGGGATGAAAAGTTACAAGAAGCGTTATGGGCCTACAGAACCACTCATCGTACAGCAACAGGGGCGACACCGTATTCATTAATCTACGGTATGGAGGCAGTTATCCCAATTGAAATACAAGTGGCATCACTCAGGGTGGCAGTGCACCAGTCTATAACAGATGATGAAAATGCAAAAATAAGGCTGAAAGAATTAGACTTACTCGATGAGAAACGTCTTGGCTACCAAGGCGGTTGCAATCATATCAGCCGAATATCATGCATTTGATAAAAATGGTGTCAAATATCGCTCTTTCAAAAAAGGGGATATGGTGGTAATGTTGAAAAGACCTATAGTGGTCACTCGCCGGACAGGGGGCAAGTTCGAGCCTAAATGGGACGGCCCATATGTGGTAAAAGAAGTATATTCTAATGGGGCATATAGAATCACAAATCAAGAAGGACAGGGTATCGGTGTACTCGTCAACGCCCGTTTCATCAAAAGATACTATCCCTAATAGACGTATGGATCTTGATCCAGAATATTATCAGCATAATGATTAGTATATAAAGGGGGGCAAAGATGAATAAGATCATGTCTATATGCTAGCAAAAGAAGTCATAAAGAAGAAATTCACAGGCATATCAATTATCAAAGCAGCAAAATCTGGAAAATATATATATATGATCATCATCGTCAAATAAGATTGACAAAGTTATATTGCCTTACAAGGCATAAATTCTTGAAGATTCTCCTGAAGATATTGACAAAGTTATATTGCCTTACAAGGCACAAATTCTTGAAGATTCTCCTGAAGATATTATCTAAGGATCTTCTTGAAGAATTAGATTGCCTTACAAGGCATGAATCTTCTTGAAGATATATCTGCAAAAGAAATGATGATCATATATATATTGCCTCACAAGGCATGGATTTTCTTGAAGATATTATCAAAAGCAAGGATATATCAATATCAATCAAAGAGGCAGTATAGCCAAGCCAAAATCCTAAAAGAGCCAAATTGAGCAAAATCAAAAAGATCAAGCTCGAAAAAAAAAAAAAAAAAAAAAAAAAAAAAAAAATGCTCTCAAAGGATCAAGCTCTAAAAGAGCCGGCCAACTATACGTAAGACCCATGAAGATCGCCATTCGGGCAGCGGCGAGGAGTCAGTGGCCCTAAAAAGCCCGCGAAGACCATCGTGCGCACCCATGCGGGTAGCTGACAAAGTCAAGGATTCAAAGCCTAAAAGGCCATAAATCCGCGAAGACTAGTCACCGTAATTCCCATGCCGTCTGTATAGCTTCCGGCAGCGCCACGGGGAACGGATGAAAATGCCCTCCCGTGAATGGGCTCGACCTTGCAGACGAAGAAAACAGGGGCCGCAGTGCGAGCTTTATGCCAACCGTGCGTAAGACCCTCCAGTCTAGGGTTTGATTTCAGTAGTAACTCGTGAGGAAGGGCTTAAACCTACTCATTGATGGACTGACGACCCTAGATTTGGTGCCCAAAGGTAGCCTTGCGAGCCCTGCGAACTCTAGAGAGTTACCGTGGCCAACCCTGCGCGTAAATCCAACAGTTCACCGTCCGGTAGCGTCAATGGGCCCCTCTGATGGACCGAGACCGTGAGCTCAAGGCAGTGAGAAGCCCAAAAGCGAACTCTAGAGAGTTACAGTGGCCATCACATAAGACCCATAAATGCTCCACTACTCACGAGCTTAAACTGTGTGTGTGCGCACGCTCCACTACTCATGAGCATAAACTGTGTGTGGCTAATTAAATTGAAACTTAGTACCGCCAATCTAAATACTCACCTAGAGAATCCCATACTAACAAAATATAAAATGCTTAGAAATTGTAAAAAATATATAAATAGAAAATATTATATAAAATATAGATATAATTAGATAAAATTAGTAATGAAAATATTATATTAAGTATAAATATAGTTCGATAATATTAGTACAAATATCATCAATATGCAAGGTGGAAAATACCATCATAAACATCTCAAAATAATCTCATGAAATAGATGTCAAGCAAAATAAATTACATCCGAGAAACACAAAAGCAAATATCACATGTTTAAAATTACATAATTCAAAGATTCTCTGTGATCCCCATTGCTTCTGAATATCTGAGCAAATCTTCTTTTAATTGTGCTTGAGCTGCATTATGTCGAGATTTTTCTTCAAGAATAAGTTTCGCCTGATCAGGAACGCCAGAAGCTTGTTCTCCAAAGAAACAACCATTTCTTGATTCTGAAGTTGTGCAGATTTTTCAGTATCAATAGATTTGGCATTCACTCGCATCTTCTCTTCAACCTCTTGAATGATTAAGGCTTGCTCATGATTCTTTTTCTCCAGCTGAGAGATTTCTTCTTTCAGAGCTGCAATGCGATCTTGGATAGTTATGCTTTCATCAACATGAATCTTTAATTGATCTTGAAGAATCATACGTTCTTGTTCAAATTTGGAAATTGAAGAAGCTGTTAAAGAGACTTGTTCTTGAGAAAGAGCCAGCAGCTTTCTATATTCTAAAATCTCAGGCGCAATTGTGATATTTTCCACTGAAGCTAAAGAAATTACAGAATCACGAAACTTGAAGAGTGAATCCCGTAAGGGAGATATGTCAATTCTGGCCATCCTGGCAGAACTCTCCAAAATCTCTATGGCAACGTCCAAGTCTAGCCACTGATCAGGATTCTTGAAGATATGGATTATTGCTAATAAGGAATGCTTCACCATAAGCATCTTATGAACTGGTATCTTCGCAAAAGATGATAATTCAAAAGCGGTGGCCACAGAATCGGAACTAGCCGCACCACTACAAGAAGGAGTTCCTATAGCAAAAGGAGAAGGATATTCAAAATATTATTGTGAAATAAATAATCTTGAAGAAAGGAAAATCAGCACATATATATATATACCTGTCATTGGGATACGGCTAAGAGAAGGAGAAGCTCCCCGAGATATGGAAGGACCAAGTCCCACCATATCAGCAAAAGAGGGTGCTCTGGCTTCTGTACTAGAATCCCTAGTAGCTGGAGTTGGCAAATCAGTAGTTTCTGTAGAAAATATAATCTCACGAGCAACTACTCTTGGTACTACCAACGGAGCTACAGATGCTCTCGGTGAAGATATTACAAGAGGGGCCACTGGAGAGATGACACCTGTTTCTGCAACTTGGGCACCTAAAAAGGGAGATAAAAATAATTTTAAATAAATAGTTGTTAAAATATAAAATAATATATATATGCATGAAAATTGAAATTTCTTTACCTGGTGAATACCCATATTCCCCATAATCTAAGGGCTCTTCTTCATCTTCCTCTGCTACAGGAGATTTAGCAGGAACATTAACGTTGGAAGGAGCCTTAATAACAAGAGGGGAAGACTCCATTTCAACTTCTTTTGCAGCTTGCTTCCTCTCCTCCGCCAATGTCGACTTCACCTTCTTCGAAGTCGTCATCTTTATTTTCACCACTATCGCTATCCTTGCTGTCTTCGTATGGCGAGGATTCAGTTGTATCCGATGAAGAAGTTGAACTTTCATCATCCAAAATTTCTTCATCAACCTCTTCAACAACAACCTGCTTCCCTTTGTAAGAAACAGGCTGGCTACTCTCCAGTATGGGCTCTTGAACTGAAGGGGAAGCAGATGCTTGGCCGATCTTTTCCGAAGGGATAGGAGACGATGATTGCAAACGTGTTCTTGATCTAGTCATCGGAGAAGATGGACTAGGACCAATGGGTTGCGGAGGAGATATTGAAGTACCAATAGCTGGTCCCTCTTGAGTCGCCACAGTCTCTTCATAGAATTGGAGAAGATGTACTGCAGATCATCCACACTTTGATTTGAAGAGTCCCGACGAGATTTTTCAAATTCTCTTAGATCTCCGTGGGCAAACCAACCATCCAAAGTATTGATGGGCTTGATTTCACGGATGGGATCCTCAATGATATCTTTCTGCAAATCTCTCCTGGATGAGATGCATGGCTTTTCTCCGGAATATAGCCAATTCCGCTCTCTAAAATTCTGCCCTTCAGCCTGGGTGGATGAAGAAAGATAGAAGAGTCTACTGGCAGACATTTATTGACCAGGTATGATTGATGATCCCACCATCGCATCCAGCTATATGATGTACGGACTATGCGATCACAGCCTGGAATTATGAAGGAGGAGCCAACACAGCTATTCAGCAATTGTTTCCATATCATGGCCCAGTTAAGAGGACCAGTTCCATAACAGCGCATTTGTCTGGTAACCAACCCGCAGTCTTGTGGCACAGTTTGATCATAACCAAATTGACGAGCAAAACGACTCGGGTAGTAAGGTTCTCTCCAGAATTCTGTCCCTTCCCGCAAAGGTAAACTGCACGAACGAATAGAGAAGAAGAAAGCTCTCTCTGCTGCAGTAAGTGTTTCGTTGTCCACCATATCTGTGTCTGCAGGATAGCGATAAAGGCGGAACTGAAAGAAGTTTATCTGATCGTCGTCTCGAATTTTATTTGCCACCCACTCATATGCTCTTCTAGCCATTGCTCTTTGCTGAAAGAACCAGAGTGGAAGATGAGAAGGATGCGAATATGCTTGCTCAGAGACTTCGAAGGTCCAGGGGAAATAAACTCCAAGCCACCCTGTAAAGTAATGCCAAGAAGTATGCGCAGATGAAGCTCCCAGAGTTGGATCTTTTACATGGGTAGCTATTTCTCCAAGGGCCCTGTAGATAGAACATAATACAGGAGGAGCAAGAGAATATTTATGACCCTCTGCTAAAGCGCCAGCTACAACAAAGACAGTAGGACGAACAGCATCTGCCCACTTGGAGCTGGGCAATACAACCAAGCTTAGCCTAAGCCAAGAATCTTTGCAAGTTCTCCAAAAGGGGTATACTCTGGTTTTCCTCTTATCGTGTCTCGGAGCTTAGTCAATTCTTTCGAAGCAAGTCACGAAACCTTCAAAGAAAATGAAGGGTGTTAATATGCGAAATAATAAGAATATAAAGAAGGAAAATAATGATTAGACTGGCAAATACCTGAGACCCCTAGAGAAATGAGCCAGCCATTGAAGAGGGGGAATTTTGTGGAAGTTGGGAAATTTGCCCATTTCTTTGAATAGTTCTATAGTGGTCTCAGAGATGGAAGGCTTGCGGTCCGGGGAAGATACAAAGGCTAATTCTCTATTGGTAGGAATGAACTCATCATAGAATTTGCCTGTTATTGTGAGACCAGCTATACGGTGAAGGTCCCATAAAGATATGCTCATTTCTCCATAAGGAAGATGGAAGGAGTTGGTTGTAGGCGACCAATATTCCAGGAAGCCTTTTAGAACATTGGGTTCCCGATAGAAGTATTTTGAGGTTACTTCTATTGCATCGTAAAGGCCTATTTTTGCAAGAGTGCTCGTATGCTTCAGCAAGATAGCTTCCGCCCATTCAGAATAGTAGCGACGAGCAGTTAACAAGCCTCTAATGCGAAATTGCTCGGCCCGACTCCTCGAGTTGCTCTCGATCTCCGAAGTTATTTGTCTCACCTTTGTCTCATAGAAATGAGAAGGAAAGAGATCATGAGGACCGTAGAAGGGAGTCAAGAAGATCATGGGACGAGCTTCTCCTACATTCCGTCGCGGTTTCGAGCTTGAATGGTTCCTTCTAAGATGCGGGGCTCTCTTGAGGCCCATGATTCGGTATACACATAAGCTCTGTCGCCATGGGAACAATCTCTGGATTCACAGTCTAGCATAGACTGATGGCGATATACCTTAATAGGAATGATTGTCATGCCTTCTGTATGAGGGTTGTCAAACTTCATGACACCTTCTACAACTCGCACCGAATCCCACGAGTTTTGGAGTCGCTTCTTCTTATGTTCTTTGATCTTTTCGGCAAACTCTTTCGCCTTATTGTGGCGAGTCTTCTTCGGGCGGGAAGGTGGAGGAGTATCTTCGCGAGGGGGCGGTCTCTCACTGTCGGTACGAATGTGGGCTGTGGTCTTAAGCCACTCATCCCAGTCATATTCCCTTCCATGTTTTGGAGGACATTTTATATCTCCTAAAGATATAGATCTGTGAATAGGAGAGGGTAAAGATTTGATACGGTCAGAAAAATCAAAGGTAGGGAGAACGGGTTCTTTGAAATAAGCAGGATTCCTGGAAGTTGTTTTTACCCGCTTAGCAGGAGGTTGATCAGAAGGTGAACTAGAAGGAGACACAAGACGGGCTGTTTGTTTAATACGAGCCATGGAAAAGGGACAGAAGAAAATTTTCTAAGAAAAGTACGAAAGTGTTGAAAACTTTAAGTGTTGAAAATTTTCGTGAGGTATGCTGAGGTCGCAAAGTATAAAGGTTTGCGCGGAAAATCTCAAGTTCAGTGGAAGTCGCGCAAAGTGAGACGCTTTTTGCTGAGGTCGCGCAAAGTCAGAGGTTTGCGCGGAATAAAATCGCCAGAGCAGAGTTCTAGCAGAGAGCAGTTTGTGAAAATGACTAAGTCGTTGGACTATTTATAGGTTTTATGGCCGAGTACAGTACTCGAGTGGGACTTTGCGCGAGGTCGCGCAAACCCTGGAGCAAAAAGAATGGTTTGATCCTTTTCTTTGATTTTTGAAATAAGCAAAGAACGGATCAAGGGGGCATCTGTTGAGGCATAAAATAAGCAAGGAAGTGAACAAGAAAAAGATCAAGAAATCACTTTGAAGATGAAAGAAAAAACAACTTCAAGACTACTTTGCGCGAGGTCGCGCAAAGTGAAATAGTTTCACAAGACCGCGCAAAGTGAGGAGTTTGCGCGTATTGAACAGAAGAGGGTTGTGCGAGAGAGGGTTTGCGCGAGACCGCGCAAAGTATATTGTTTGCGCGAGTCCGCGCAAAGTCTATAATGCTGCGGTAAAAAATAGTTGGATGATATTTTTTGTCCCACATCGACCAGATCTGAGATTTTCACTGGTGAAAATGTCTATAAATACCCCATTCCTTCTCTCAAAAGGGGTTGGAAGATTTCAAGAGTGAAGAAAAGACGAAAGAGAAGACAGAAGGTGCGGAGTATTGGACTCCTGCACTTTGCGCGGCCCCGCGCAAAGGAGTATTGGACTCCTGGAAGTTTGCGACGGCCGGCGCAAAGCAACAGAAGGCGTTTATGGTTTGCGCGGACCCGCGCAAAGCATATCGTTTGCGCGGACCCGCGCAAACCTATTGTTTGGCAGTTTTTTTTACAGCAATGGGCTGAAATGCTGTCGGAATGGTTTGAGTCTTTGGGTCTTCAAGTTCTTCTTGTTCAGGAATTAAGAGTCATCAATGAAGAGACGTATTCCTCCTAAGTTTTGGGAGATGACCAAAATAGCGCTGAAATGCTGCCGGAATCTTCGTACTCTTGAAGACTGTTTATTGACTTATCTATTCCTCCTAAGTCATTGGAGATGATTGAGATCATTGCCGTTATGCTGCTGAAAATTATATTTAGCTATAGCAATTGTCATTTGTAATAAGTTCTTTGCAAACTATTTTAGAATCAAGGGATACCAGAGGATGTAAATGAATTCAGAATCAATAAAGTATGATGATTATCTTTGTAATTATTCCATTGTTATGTTTGAATAAGGTAATTCTCCCAAATCAAATACTTTTGTTTCCTTGTCGAAACAGAGTAATAACGGCGAGCAGTCAACAAGCCTCTGATGCGGAATTCTGCCTGTCCCCAGAGTTGCTCTCGATCTTTGAAGTGCTGTCTCACTGTCTCATAAAAATGAGAAGGAAAGAGATCATGAGGACTATGGAAGGGAATTAAGAAGACCATAGAATGAACTTCTCCTATCCTCTGTCGTGGCTTCTGAGTTTGGATAGTTCCCTCCAGGATTCGGGGTTCTCTTGAGGCCCATGATTCGGTGTACATTAAGCTTTCGCCATGAACGTAGTCTTTAGACTCACAGTCGAGCATGGACTGATGGCGATAAACTTTGATTGGAATAATTGTCATGCCCTCTATATGAGGATTGTCAAACTTCATGACTCCTTCAACAACTCGTACTGAGTCCCACGAGTTTTGAAGTCGTTTCTTCTTGTGTTCCTTGATCTTTTCTGCGAATTCCTTCGCCTTATTGTGGCGAGTTTTCTTTGGACGAGAAGCTGGTGGACTGTCTTCATGGGGGGTGGTCTCTCGCTATCGGTACGAATGTGGGCCATAGTTTTCAACCATTCGTCCCAGTCATATTCTCTACCATGCTTGGGCGGACATTTGATATCTCCCAATGAGATGGATCTATGAATAGGAGAGGGTAAAGATCTAATACGGTTAGAGAAGTCAAATGTGGGAAGAACTAGTTCTTTAAAGTAAGGAGTTCTGGAAGTAGTCTTTGTCCGCTTGGCAGGAGGGTTGATCAGAAGAAGGCGAGTCGGAAGGAGTCACAAGACGGGCTGTTTGTTTAATGCGAGCCATGAAAAAGACAAAGGAAGGAAGATAGATGATAGAGTAAGAAGGGAAGAAAGAAGAAAATGGCTAAGTGTTGGAAAAGGTTCAAATGAAATTGCCTAAGTACAGAATACTTTGCATGGGGTCGCGCAAAGTATAGAGGTTTACGCGAAAAATTTCAAGATCAGGGGACGTCGCGCAAAGTGAAATGGTTTGCGCAGGGTCGCGCAAAGTGGGAACTTTGCGCGGAATAAAATCGCCAGAGCAGAGTTTCAGCAGAGAGCAGTTCGTAAAAATGACTAAGTAGTTGGACTATTTATAGGCTTTATGACCGAGTATGGTACTCGACCAGAGCTTTGCGCGGGGTCGCACAAACCCAGTAGAAAATAAATGGTTGATCTTTTTTCTTTGATTTTCTGAAAAAACAAAGAACGGATCAAGGGGGCATCAGTTGAAGCATAAAATAAGCAAAGAAGTGAAGAAGAGAAAGATCAAGAAATCAGTTTGAAGATCAAGAAATCAAGTTTCAAGACTACTTTGCGCAGGTCCGCGCAAAGTGAAAGAGTTGCGCTGGATCACCCAAAGAAGACAGTTTGTGCGGATTGAATAAAGAAAACAGTTTGCGCGAGACTGCGCAAAGTATATTGTTTGCGCGTCTCCGCGCAAAGTACATGACACTGCGATAAAAATGGTTGGGTGATTATTTTTGTCCCACATCGACCAGAACAGAGATTTCCACAGGTGAAAATGTCTATAAATACCCCATTCCTTCTATCAAAAGGGGTTCAAAGATTTCAGAGGTGAAAGAAAGACGAAAGAGAAGACAGAAGGTGCGGAGTATTGGACTCCTGCACTTTGGGCGACTGCGCGCAAAGGAGTATTGGACTCCTGAAGTTTGCGTCGATCTGCACAAAGCAGCATAGTTTTGATATAGTTTGCGCGGACCTGAAAAGCATGTCGTTTGCGCGGACCCGCGCAAACTGGTCGCTTGACAGTTTTTAACAGTAATGGGCTGTTATGCTATCGAAATGGCTAGAGTCTTCAAATCTTCAAGTTCTTCTTGTCCAGGAGAAAAGGAAGAGTCATCAACAAAGAGGCATATTCCTCCTAAGTTTCAGGAAATGACCGAAATAGCATCGAAATGCTGCCGGAATCTCCATTCTCTTGAAGACTGTTGATCGATTTGACTATTCCTCCTAAGTCATTGGAGATGATTGAGATCATTGCCGTTATGCTACCAAAAATTATATTTACTTATAATAATTGTCATTTATAATGAGTTCTTTGTAAACTATCTTAGAATCAAGGGATATTAGAGGATGTAAATGAATTCAGAATCAATAAAGTGTGGTGATTGTCTTTGTAGTTATTCCATTGTTATGTTTAAATAAGATATTCTCCTAAATCAAATACATTTGTTTCCTTGTCGAAACAGTCCTTTAGTGCTCTTTCATTCCTGACTAGAATCGTTGTATTCCGAGTCCATTTGGGATCCATAAGTGGGATCGTAGTCGTCGATCCTGAATTTTTCATTCATCTCATTGTCCTATAGTAACCCTCATAACTCTCTCTTCACAGGTCGAATTCAGACTATCTTGACGTCATTGGAATGGTAACTTGACAAGCTTCCAGATGAGACCATAATTGCGTAATTCGGAGACCGTTCGATATCCTGAAAGCATGTCGGTACTTTTCGATCTTCTTTTCTCAATACAGAGTGTAAATCTTTCTAAATTGCTCCATCCAATACAGATGCTGATAACCCCATCCTTTGATGTTGGATAGGGTCGATTTCTAGTCATTTAAAAGGTCTTTTAGTGCCTTTCATTCTTGACTGGAATCATCTTATTCCGAGACCCTTTGGGCATCCATAGGTGGGATCACAGTCGTCGGTCCTGAATTTTTCCTTCATCTTGTTGTCCTATATTAACCCTCGGAACACTCTCTCTAGAGGTCAAATTCAGACTATTTTGAGGTTATTGGAATGGTAACTTGGCAAGTTTCCAGATGAGACCAGAATTGCCTAATTTGGAGACCGTTCGATATCCTAAAAGCATGTTGGTACTCTTCGATCGTCTTTTTTCAATATGAAGTGTAAATCTTTCCAAATCGTGCGATCCAACAGAGATGCTCGTAACTCCATCGTTTGATGTCAGATTATGTCAATTTCTAGTCATCTGAAATGTCCTTTAGTGCTCTTTCATTCCTGACTGGAATCGTCGTGTTCCGAGACCATTTGGGATCCATAAGTGAGATTGTAGTTTTCGGTCCTAAATTTTTCCTTCATCACCTTTTCCAATAGTAACCCTCATAACTCAGTCTTCTAAGGTCGAATTCAAACTATCTTGAGGTCATTGTAATGGTAACTTGACAAGCTTCCACATGAGAGAAGAATTGCCTAATTCGGAGACTATTCGAAATCCTAAAAGTATGTTATTACTCTTTGATCGTTTTTTTTCAATATAGAGTCTAAATCTTTCCAAATCGTGCAATCAAATGGAGATGCTCATACCTCCATCGTCTGTTGTCAGATTGGTCAATTTTTTATCATCTGAAAGGTACTTTAGTGTACTTTCATTGCTGACTGGAATCGTCGTATTCCGAGACCATTTGGGATCTATATGTGGGATCGCAGTCGTCGGTCCTGAATTTTTCCTTCATCTCGTTGTTCTATATTTACCCTCGTAACTCTCTCTTCAGAGGTAGAATTCAGACTAATTTGAGGTCATTGGAATGGTAACTTGACAAGCTTCCAAATGAGACCCGAATTGCCTAATTCATACACCGTTTGATATCCTAAAAGCATGTTGGTACTCTTCGATCGTCTTTTTTCAATATGGAGTGTAAATCTATCCAAATTGCGCGATCCAACGGAGATGCTCATAACTACATCGTTTGATGTCGGATTGGGTCAATTTTTTATCATCTGAAAGGTCTTTTATTGCCTTTCATTCCTGATTGGAATCGTCGTATTCCAAGACCATTTAGGCATCCATGGGTGGGATCGCAGTCGTCGGTCCTAAATTTTTCCTTCATCTTATTATCCTATAGTAACCCCGTAACTCTCTTTATTCAGACGTTGAATTCAGACTATTTTGAGAGCATTGGAATAGTAACATGACACGCTTCCAGATGAGACCAGAATTGCCTAATTCGGAGACCGTTCGATATCCTAAAAGCATGTTGGTACTCTTCGATCGTCCTTTTCCAATATAGAGTGTAAATCTTTCCAAATCGCGTGAACCAACGGTGATGCTAATAACTCCATTGTTTGATGTCAGATTGGGTCAATTTTTTTTAATCTGAAAGTTACTATAGTGCTCTTTCATTCTTGACTGGAATCGTCGTATTCCGAGACCATTTGGGCATACATAAGTGGGATCGCAGTCGTTGGTCCTGAATTTTTTCTTCATCTCTTTTTCCAATAGTAACCCTCATAACTCACTCTTCCGAGGTCGAATTCAGACTATTTTGAGGTCATTGTAATGGTAACTTGACAAGCTTCCAGATGAGACTAGAATTGCATAATTCGGAGACCGTTCGATATCCTAAAAGCATGTTGGTACTCTTCGATCGTCTTTTCTCAATACGGAGTGTAAATCTTTCCAAATTGGGCCATCCAATGCAGATGCTGATAACCCTATCCTTTAATGTTGGATTGGTTCGATTTTTAGTCATCTGAAAGGTCCTTTTAGTGCCTTTCATTCCTAAGGAATCGTCGTATTCCGAGACCCTTTGGGCATCCATAGGTGGGATCGCAGTCGTCGGTCCTGAATTTTTCCTTCATCTTGTTGTCCTATAGTAACCCTTGTAACACTCTCTCCAGAGGTCGAATTCAGAATATTTTGAGGTCATTGGAATGATAACTTGACAAGCTTCGAGATGAGACCAGAATTGCCTAATTCGGAGACCGTTCGATATCATAAAAGCATGTTAGTACTCTTCGATCGTCTTTTTTCAATATGAAGTGTAAATCTTTCGAAATCGTGCGATTCAACGGAGATGCTCGTAACTCCATCGTTTGATGTCAGATTGGGTCGATTTCTAGTCATCTAAAATGTCCTTTAGTGCTCCTTCATTCCTGACTGGAATCGTCGTGTTCCAAGACCATTTAGGATCCATAAGTGAGATCGTAGTTTTCGGTCCTAAATTTTTCCTTCATCACCTTTTCCATTAGTAACCCTCATAACTCAGTCTTCCGAGGTCGAATTCAAAGTATTTTGAGGTCATTGTAATGGTAACTAGACAAGCTTCCACATGAGAGAAGAATTGCCTAATTCGGAGACTATTCGAAATCCTAAAAGTATGTTGGTACTCTTCGATCGTCTTTTTTCAATATAGAGTCTAAATCTTTCCAAATCAAGGGATCAAACGGAGATGCTCATACCTCCATCGTCTGTTGTCGGATTGGTCAAGTTTTTGTCATCTGAAAGGTACTTTAGTGTACTTTCATTGTTGACTAGAATCGTCGTATTTCGAGACCATTTGGGATCCATATGTGGGATCACAGTTGTCGGTCCTGAATTTTTCCTTCATCTCGTTGTTCTATATTTACCCTTGTAACTCTCTCTTCAGAGGTAGAATTCAGACTATTTTGAGGTCATTGGAATGGTGACTTCACAAGCTTCCAGATGAGGCTAGAATTGCATAATTCAAAGACAGTTTGATATCCTAAAAGAAAATTGGTACTCTTCGATCGTCTTTTTTCAATATGGAGTGTAAATCTTTCTAAATCACGTGATCCAATGGATATGCTCATAACTCTATCGTTTGATGTCGGATTGGGTCGATTTCTACTCATATGAAAGGTCCTTAAGTGCTCTTTCATTCCTAACTGGAATCGTCATATTCCGAGACCATTTGGGATTCATAAGTGAGATCGCAGTCATCGGTACTGAATTTTTTTTTCATCTCCTTTTCCAATAGTAACCCTCATAACTCACTCTTCTGAGGTCGAATTCAGACTATTTTGAGGTAATTGGAATGGTAACTTGACAAGCTTCCAGATGAGACCAGAATTCCGTAATTCAGAGACCGTTTCATATCCTAAAAGCATGTTGGTACTCTTCGATCGTCTTTTCTCAATATGGAGTGTAAATCTTTCCAAATCGCACGATCGAACGGAAATGCTCATAACTCCATCGTTTGATGTCGGATTGGGTCAATTTTTGGTCATATGAAAGGTCCTTTAGTGCCTTTCATTCTTGATTGGAATCTTATTATTCTAATACCATTTGGGCATCCATAGGTGGTATCACAGTCGTCGGTTTTAAATTTTTCCTTCATCTCGTTGTCCTATAGTAACCCCGTAACTCTCTCTTCAGAGGTCAAATTCAGACTATTTTGAGGGCATTGGAATGGTAACATGACACGTTTCCAGATGAGACCAGAATTGCCTAATTCCGAGACCGTTCGATATCCTAAAAGCATGTTGGTACTATTCGATCATCTTTTTAAAATATAAATCTTTCCAAATTGCGCGATCCAACGCAGATGCTCATAACTCCATCATTTGATGTTGGATTGGGTCGATTTTTAGTCATCTGAGAGGTCCTTTTAGTGTCTTTCATTCCTGACTGGAATCGTTGTATTTCGAGACCATTTGGGCATCTATAGGTGGGATGGCAGTCGTCGGTCCTGAATTTTTCCTTCATCTCATTGTCCTATAGTAACCCTTGTAACTCTCTCTTTATAGGTCGAATTCAGATTATTTTGAGGTCATTGGAATGGTAACTTGACAAGCTTCAGATGAGACCAGAATTGCCTAATTCGGAGACCATTCGATATCCTAAAACATGTTGGTACTCTTCGATCATCTTTTTTCAATATGAAGTGTAAATCTTTCCAAATCGTGCGATCCAATGGAGATGCTCGTAACTCCATCACTTGATGTCAGATTGAGTCGATTTCTAGTCATCTGAAATGTCCCTTTGTGCTCTTTCATTCCTAACTGGAATCGTTGTGTTCAGAGACCATTTGGGATCCATAAGTAGGATCGTAGTCGTCGGTCCTGAATTTTTCCTTCATCTCCTTTTCTAATAGTAACCTTCATAACTAACTCTTCCGGGTCGAATTCAGACTATTTTGAGGTCATTGTAATGGTAACTTGACAAGCTTCCAGATGAGAGAAGAATTACCTATTCGGAGACCATTCGAAATCCTGAAAGCGTGTTGGTACTCTTCGATCGCCTTTTTTCAATATAGAGTCTAAATCTTTCCAAATCGCGCGATCAAACGAAGATGCTCATACCTCCATCATTTGTTGTCGGATTGGGTCAATTTTTTGCCATCTGAAAGGTACTTTAGTGTACTTTCATTGCGAACTGGAATCGTCGTATTCCGAGACCATTCAGGATCCATATGTGGGATCGTAGTCCTTAGTCCTGAATTTTTCCTTCATCTCGTTGTTCTATATTTACCCTCGTAACTCTCTCTTCAGAGGTTGAATTCTGACTATTTTGAGGTCATTGGAATGGTAACTTGACAAGCTTCCAGATGAGACCAGAATTACGTAATTCGGGGATAGTTCGATATCCTAAAAGCTGTTGGTACTCTTCGATCGTCTTTTTTCAATATGGAGTGTAAATCTTTCCAAATCACGATATCTAATGGAGATGCTCATAACTCTATCGTTTGATGTTAGATTGGGTCGATTTCTGTCATTTGAAAGGTCCTTTAGTACTATTTCATTCCTAACTAGAATCGTCGTATTCCGAGACCATTTGGGATCCATAAGTGGGG
Source organism: Magnolia changhungtana (assembly GCA_030180095.1). Classification (NCBI taxonomy): domain Eukaryota; kingdom Viridiplantae; phylum Streptophyta; class Magnoliopsida; order Magnoliales; family Magnoliaceae; genus Magnolia; species Magnolia changhungtana. Next base: position 1,213,825 of record JASAUF010000172.1, read on the forward strand.
ATCGCAGTCGTCGGTATTGAATTTTTCCTTCACCTTTTCCAGTAGTAACCCTCATAACTCACTCTTCTGAGGTCAAATTCAGACTATTTTGAGGTCATTGGAATGGTAACTTGACAAGCTTCCAAATGAGACTAGAATTGCGTAATTCGGAGACCGTTCGATATCCTAAAAGCATGTTAGTACTCTTCGATCGTCTTTTCTCAATATGGAGTGTAAATCTTCTTAAATAGCGCGATCCAACGGAGATGCTCATAACTCCATCGTTTGATGTCAGATTGGGTCAATTTTTACATATGAAAGGTCCTTTAGTGCCTTTCATTCCTGACAAGAATCGTCATATTCCAAGACCATTTGGGCATCCATAGGTGGGATCGCAGTCGTCGATTCTGAATTTTTCCTTCATCTCGTTGTCCTATAGTAGCCCCGTAACTCTCTCTTCAGAGGTCGAATTCAGACTATTTTGAGGGCATTGGAATGGTAACATGACACACTTCCAGAAGAGACCAGAATTGCCTAATTCGGAGACTGTTCGATATCGTAAAAGCATGTTAGTACTCTTCGATCATCTTTTTTCAATATGGAGTCTAAATCTTTCCAAATCATGCGATCAAACAGAGATGCTCATACCTCCATCGTTTGTTGTCAGATTGGGTCAATTTTTTGTCATCTGAAATGTACTTTAGTGTACTTTCATTGATAACTGGAATCGTCGTATTCCGAGACCCTTTGGGATCTATTTACGGAATCGCAGTTGTTGGTCCTGAATTTTTCCTTCATCTCATTGTTCTATATTTACCCTCGTAACTCTCTCTTCAGAGGTTGAATTCTGACTATTTTGAGGTCATTGGAGTGGTAACTTGACAAGCTTCCAGATGAGACCATTATTGCGTAATTCAGAGACAGTTCGATATCCTAAAAGCATGTTGGTACTCTTCGATCGTCTTTTCTCAATATGGAGTGTAAATCTTGACAAATCGTGTGATCCAATGCAGATGCTCATAACTCTATCGTTTGATGTCAAATTGGGTCTATTTCTAGTCATCTGAAAGTTCCTTTAGTGCTTTTTCATTCTTAACTGGAATCATCATATTCCGAGACCATTTGGGATCCATAAGTGTGATCGCAGTCGTCGGTACTGAATTTTTCTTTCATCTCCTTTTCTAATAGTAACCATCATAACTCACTCTTCTGAGGTCGAATTCAGATATTTTGAGGTCATTGGAATGGTAACTTGACAAGCTTCCAGATAAGACCAGAATTGCGTAATTTGGAGACCCTTCGATATCCTAAAAACTTGTTTGTACTCTTCGATCGTCTTTTCTCAATATGGAGTGTAAATCTTTCCAAATCGCGCGATCCAACAGAGATGCTCATAACTCAATCGTTTGATGTCGGATTGGGTCAATTTTTAGTCATCTGAAAGGTCCTTTAGTGCCTTTCATTCTTGACTGGAATCGTCGCATTCCAAGACCATTTGGGCATCCATAGGTGGTATTGCAGTCGTCGATCCTGAATTTTCCTTCATCTCGTTGTCCTATAGTTACCCCTAACTCTCTCTTTAGAGGTCGAATTCTAACTATTTTGAGGGCATTGGAATGGTAGCATTACACACTTCCAGATGAGAGCAGAATTGCCTAATTCGGAGACCGTTCGATAGCCTAAAAGTATGTTGGTACTCTTCAATCGTCTTTTTTCAATATGGAGTCTAAATCTTTCCAAATCGTGCGAACCAATGGAGATGCTAATAACTTCATCATTTGATGTCAGAATGGGTCAATTTTTTGTTATTTGAAAGTTACTTTAGTGCTCTTTCATTCCTGACTAGAATCGTTATATTCCGAGACCATTTGGGCATACATAAGCAGGATCGCAGTCGTCTGTCCTGAATTTTTCCTTCATTTCCTTTTCCATTAGTAACGCTCATAATTCACTCTTCCGAGGTCGAATTCAAACTATTTTGAGGTTATTGTAATGGTAACTTGACAAGCTTCCAGATGAGACTAGAATTGCGTAATTCGGAGACCGTTCGATATCCTAAAAGCATGTTGGTACTCTTCGATCGTCTTATCTCATTATGGAGTATAAATCTTTCCAAATCGCATGATCCAACGCAGATGCTCATAACTCCACTATTTGATGTCAGATTCGGTCGATTTTTAGTCATCTGAAAGGTCCTTTTAGTGCCTTTCATTCTTGACTGGAATCATCGTATTCCGAGACCATTTGGGCATCCATAGGTGGGATCGCAGTCATCGGTCCTGAATTTTTCCTTCATCTCGTTGTCCTTGTTGAGGCATAAAATAAGCAAGGAAGTGAACAAGAAAAAAGATCAAGAAATCACTTTGAAGATGAAAGAAACAGCTTCAAGACCACTTTGCGCGAGGTCGCGCAAAGTGCAATAAGTATACAAGATCGCGCAAAGTAAAGAGTTTGCGCGGATTGAAATGAGGAGGGTTGGCGCGAGATTGATAGTTTGCGCGAGGTCGCGCAAAGATTATTGTTTGCGCGACTCCGCGCAAAGTCTAAAATCAGTTGATGAAAGTAGCTGGTTGATATTTTTGTCCCACATCGGCCAGATCTGAGATTTTCACTGGTGAAAATGTCTATAAATACCTCATTCCTTCTCTTAAAAGGGGTTCAAGATTTGAAGTGGAGCAAAGGCGAAAGAGAAGAGAAGAGAAGGTGCGGAGTATTGGACTTCTCCGCACTTTGCGCGATCCCGCGCAAAGGAGTATTGGACTCTGGAAGTTTGCGACGGCCAAGCAAAGCAATAGAAGGCGTTTATGGTTTTGCGCGACCGCGCAAAGTATATAGTTTCTTGCGAGGTCGCGCAAAAACTATTACTTGGCGATTTTGACGCAAGAATGGGTGAAATGTCTTTTCGGAATAGTTTGAGTCTTCAAAACTTCAAGTTCTTCTTGATCAAGAGAAAGGAAAAATCATTGATGAAGAGACGTATTCCTCTTAAGTTTCAGGAGATGACCAAAATAGTACCGAAATGCTTTCAGGAATCTTCGTTCTCTTGAAGACCGTTGAACAACTTGACTATTTCCTCCTAAGTCATAGGAGATGATTGAAATCATTACCGTTATGCTGCCAAAATTATATTTAGCTATGATAATTGACATTTATAATAAGTTCTTTGTAAGCTATCTTAGAATCAAGGGATACCAGAGGATGTAAATGAATTCAGAATCAATAAAGTGTGATGATTGTCTTTGTAATCATTTCATTGTTATGTTTGAATAAGATGACTCTCCCAAATCAAATACTTTTGTTTCCTTGTCGAAACAAAATGGCGACTCCACTGGGGATTTATCTTATTTAACACTAACATTGGGAAAGTTGCAAGACTCTCGTCATTTTTTTTTTGGCGTCTATTAGACGCCAAAATGGCGACTCTCAGTGGGAACATCCTCCCCTTCATCTCCAAGATAGTTTACTTAGTCTTTCACGTACTAATTTCAGATATGTTTTGTTGTTGAAGGTACTCAAATTCAATCACACAACACTGCTAATGGCTAACACTGTGAGAAAGGTAAACTTCCGATTCATCGCTACTGGGTTTGTAATTGAGTATGCGCCAAGCGAAATTCCTGAGAACACAAAAGCGAGCACTTCAAGCGGGTGCAATGTGATTCAAGCGACAGCGGGAGTCATTTCCGTTTCACCTCAACTACAAGAAAATGATGAAAACTGGACTCTGGTTTTATCCAAAAGGACAAAAGCAAAGGCCTTAAAAAGTCGCAAAGCAAAATTGTTTGCGCCAAGAACTGAGGGACCAATTACACGGAGCATAGCAAGAAGAAAACCCGAACTCGCTCCTCCGGCGATTTATCCTGAACAAGTTGCTTCGCAGTTCTCGTCGCAGGATTTTCCAGCTTTGGTCGCTCCAAAGACCAAATGGACACAAGCACAAAAAGGTAAAGCACTGATGATAGAATCACCGATGCAAGTATCACCGCAAACAAGCTCGCCTATAACTGTATCACCTCGATCGGTTAAAAGCACAGAAAGCACACGAGAGTCAAATGAGACTCCAATTTCTCCCCTCTTTATAAGTCCTGTTATATCAGCATACTCCCGTTCTACTCCAAAAACAGTTTCGACAAACAGTCAAGGAGCCGCAGTATATATGGCAGAAACAGGTCAAGGAAATAGACCAACTACTGAAGAACGTGTTGATCAAATGGCGGAGGCACAAAGAATGCTAATGGATGAATGCCGAAATCTCAGGGAAGCTTTGACAACCCTGGCACATAATGTAGCCCAAATAGTGACTCCACCCATGATGGGAGCGACAAATGGACAAGAGAACCAGCCTGAAGGTTCCCGTCCGCAAGGGATAGGATCACGAAGTTCAATTCCAGAACAAGAGCTATAACACAAGATGACGTAAGACAAGTCGTCGAAGAAGCAGTCAGAATAGAAAGAGAGCGTGCGAACACCAGTCGTTTCAGATACCGAACACCCTACCCGAGAGAGGTAGAGGACGTTCCATTTCCAGCCAACTTCAAACACCCGATTTCCAAAAGTTCAATGGGGAAGGATCACCGGAAGAACACCTGATGCATTTCATCACCAAAGATGGGGAATTTTTCCACGATACCTCAATATTGCTTACGCTTATTTGGGTCATCGTTGACAAGCAAAGCTTTCAGGTGGTATTCAAATTTGGCACCAGGGTCCATACGGACATGGGAAGAAATGCAAGATGCTTTCATGTCGAACTTCTTCTCGTCGAACGTGACGTTAGCATCACATAACTAGCTTCAAGACGACAAATGTAGAAGGAGAACCCGTTGAAAAATTCATGAAGATGGAAAACACTGGGGGCATCGTGTAGGCAGTTGCCAGAAGAAAAGGAACAAGTCAAAATGTGTCTGAACTCTATGGAGACAGGAATTGCGTTCGGACTCACTAGCGCTGATATTAGGACTTTTCGCGATTTGGCTACCAAAGCCCATGCATTGGAGCTAATGACTCGCAAGATGCCGGCATTTCATCATGAAACTGTCAGAAGAATGCCTGGCAGGACAACCGTCAATACCGTCGACCGGGATAAGAAGAATCAAGATGCGAGGGGCTCAAGAGATAAAAGGCCAGAAGGAAAAGAAGGCTGGAACCAAGCAAGGGACAGATACAGTGGGAAAAAGCTCAGAATGCTTGATTCTCATGAAGGATTTGAGTTTGATAAAGAGGACGTGGTACCCATGATGCAACAATTGTTAAAAGCAGGAACTCTGGAATTACCAGAACCAAAGCGCCCTGAAGATGCGACAAGGACTCGAGAAAGAAATTTTTGCCGTTATCATCGCCTAGTGGGGCATCCAAAGAAAATTGTTATACGTTGAAATGCATCATACAGCGGATGATAAACAGAGGTGACATAATAACCAGTGGAAGCAAAGAAAAGAATACAAGGGCAACAATAAATGTACTATCAATACAAGAAAACAAGCGGGACTGAAAAAGGAAAAGTTGACAAGAAGTGCAACAATGATTACCTTGCGATCAGGGAAGCAAATCACAAGTCCCAGAAAGCAAAAAGCATAAATAATAAGGAAAGAAGTGACTGAAAGATATAATATTGAGGACAAGAATAGAAATGGAGCTGCAGTGACAAAAGTAGCTTATGATGTAGTCAACCACTTGAAGGGTATACCGGCACGGTTAAGTATTTACGATGCGCTCAAGTTGTCAAAAGAATTCCGGCAGAGTTTGATTCAAGCACTGTCTGATCACAATGTGAGAGAAACTTTACTGGTAGAAATGAAGAATGAAAGAAATAATGAGAAGATGAATTGTCTATCAGTAATATCTTTCTCTGAAGATGATTTAATTGGTGAAATGGAACATAACAGGCCACTGATGATAGAAGGATATATTTGTGAGAAGAAGATAAAACGAATTATGATAGACAATGGGTCGGCGGTGAACCTTTTGCCGCTCTCCATGGTTACTAAATTGGGTTTTCGCCGATCGGACTTCATACCCAAGGAATGATGATACAAGGATTTAATCAAGATGGACAACGTGCACTCGGTAAAATCACAGTAACATTGGAAATAGAGGAATTAATCACTACTGTTGTATGTCATGTTATAAATGCTGTGACGACATATAACCTTCTCTTGGGAAGGCCATGGATACATCAGTATCATATCGTACCTTCTACTCTACACCAATGTTTCAAATACTGTAAAGATGGGGTGCAGTGTAAAGTAATGGCTGATGCGAAACCCTACACAGAAGCTGAGTCTTTCTTTGCAGACGCCAGTTATTACAAATGTTTCTCTGAAGAAATGGGAAATGATGATAGAAAGAGAATCATAAAAGATGCCAGGATAAATAAAGATAAGGAAGAAAGAGCAGAATCTTCCGGGACTGCAGAAGCAAGAAAGAAATTCTATTTTGTACCAAAGCGCCTGAGACAACCGGGACAACCGCCGTTGACACTGTTGTCGATGTATCAAATTGAAAGTTTTACTGAACCCAACCATTACACGGTGCCATTACCCAATATCGAAAGATGTAAGCCATTTACTGGTACCGCTCCGAGAACATTCCAAGTCAAAGCGGTGATAAATATCTCCGAACCGATAGAATTCCATGTCGCATCGAAGAGAAGAGTGAAAATGCAAGCAATGAATATCATGGAAAATTAGCACCGCAGCAATTTAAGAAAGTACAAGACAATAAGCAAGAAGATCATGAGGAACATGGGTTTTGATTGTGACAAACCCACCGGCTTGAATAATGGAAAGGGGATTCAAATCCCACTGGGTTAATCAAGAAAAGCGAAGAAAATTTCAAGGATTGGGAGTAGAATCCAGAAACATGATGATGTCAGTTAATGTGACTTCACCACAAGAAGATACTAAGATAGTTGAATATCCCGAAATCGCTCCAAAGCAAATAGAAGACGGGGCAACCGACGATAGATGGCTGCGAGAAATAAACTTGGGAACAACAGAAGAACCAAGGAACACACGTTCATCAAACATCGCCTTTCAGATCAAGAATTCGAGAAATATGGTCAACTTCTCAAAGAAAACAAAGATGTCTTTGCTTGGACATATGAAGAAATGCCGGATCGAACCCTCCGTAGCGATGCATCGGTTAAATATCTCCAAAGAAAAAACCACCAAGCAAGCACAAAGGCGATTTCACCTGCACTGTTCCATTAATCGAAAAAAGAAGTAAATAAGCTAATAAAGGTTGGGTTCATCGAGAAGTTAAATATCCCAAATGGATATCAAACATTGTTCGGTGAAAAGAAGAACGGACAGATCGTAGTATGCATTGATTTCAGAGATCCGAATGAAGCATGTCCAAAAGACGATTTCCCCCTCCCGATAATGTAATTATCGATTGATAGCACTACTCAAGATGCTATCATGTCCTTTATGGACGGTATGCGTGCTATAATCAAATCAGGATGGCACCGAAGATGAAGAGGCAACGGCTTTCAGAACGCCACTTGGAATCTACTGTTACAAAGTCATGCCTTTCGGTCTCAAAAATGCCGGAGCAACATATCAAAGGGCAATGAAAAATATCTTTCAAGATATGATGCATAAACATGTCGAATGCTATGTTGATGACTTGGTAGTCGATCCGGAGATCATCAAGAACACCGCGAACATCCGCATCGGTCTTCCGACGACTCGTAAAGAAACAATTAAAGATGAATCCACTAAATGTGCATTTGGAGTGTCTTCCCAAGAAATTCCTCGCTTTGTGGTACAAGCATAGAGGAATCGAAATTGATCCGAGAAAAAGTTAAAGCTATTCAAAATATGCCACCACCAACAACGTCAAGGAATTAAAAAGCTTACAAGGAAAATTGGCATATATTCGTCGCTTCATTTCGAACCTTGCAGAAGGTGTCAGCCATTTTCTCGGTTAATGAAGAAAGATACAGAATTCGTATGGGATCATGCTTGCCAGAATGCCTTTGATTCTATTAAAGAATTATTAAAACAGCCGCCGGTGTTAACAGCTCCAGTAAAAGGTAAGCCACTTATTTTATATACATCTGCCGCTGCAAATTCTTTGGGTGCTTTGTTGGCACAGTGTAAACGAAGTTTGAAAAGAGACTGCTCTTTATTATCTGAGCCGAACACTGATGGGGGCAGAATCCAATTATTCTTCGATTGAAAAAGAATGCTTGGCATTGGTATTCGCTGTGCAAAAGTTAAGGCATTATTGTCTCTCCCATGACATAACTTTGATCTCAAGAGCAGATCCGATAAAATTCTTGATGACCAGGCCAATGTTATCGGGAAGACTAGCCAAGTGGATGCTATTATTATCAGAATACACTATTTCTTATAAGCCGGCGAAAGCAGTAAAAGGACAAGCTATGGCAGATTTTCTCGCAAGACATCCTATAGCAGAAAAATGAAGAAATCAATGATGAATTTCCAGATGAACAGGTTATGACGACTGAATCCCAAAATCTTTGGCAGATGTATTTTGATGGTGCTGCTCGAGTATCAGGAGCGGGGGCAGGAGTGATATTCATTACCCCTCAGGGTGATTTATTACCATATTCTTTCACGTTGGATATCGCATGCACAAACAATGAAGCTGAATACAGAGCTCTTATCATCGGAATGGAAATAGCACAAGAAATGGAAATAAAATCATTGCATATCTTTGGAGATTCTAAATTAATTATAAATCAATTGACAACAGAATTTGAGGTGAGGAAAGAAGAACTTTTGCCTTATTACCGGAAGGCGCGACAGTTGCTTGAACAATTCAGTTCTGTGGAAATTAAACACATACCGCGGTCGGAAAATGCAAAAGCAGATGCTTTAGCCAGTTTAGCAGCGGCTTTATCTTGCACAAACCGAAGTCCTCTTCAGGTAACTATAGAAGAAAGAAGATTCCTGCCATCCGCAGAGGTTATCGAAGAAATCGTTGAAATATTGCCTATATCCTTGTCTGGAAGTAACAATGGATGATCAAGGCCACCTTTTGTCGATTATCTCAAATATAATATCTTGCCGTAAGATAATGCAAAAAAACAAGATTAAACAATGATCAGAAAATTTATCATGTGCAAATAAGTATTGTATAGAAAGTCTTATAATGGAATGTGTTAAGGTGCTTGGACAAGCAAGAAGCAAACCAAATGTTATGGAGGCACATTCAGTGAATGTGGAGCACATCAAGTCGGCCGGAATTTATGCCATAGAGTGCATCGAATGGGTTATTATTGGCCCACTATGTTTAAAGATGCAATAGAATATGCAAAGCGATGCCATGAATGTCAAATACATGGAGATATAATACATATTCCTCCGTAAGAATTACATCACTGTTGCTTCTTGGCCCTTTTCACTGGGACTCGACGTTATTGGTCCGATAAATCCTCCTTCATCTAAAGGAAAACAAGATATTTCGGGCAAAGAACGGATTATTTCTCCAAGTGGACCAAGCAAGTTGCCTTGCGTAATGTTAAAGAGAAAGATGTGGTCAATTTCATCCGTCATGCTATAATATACCGTCATGGTATTCCGAAGAAAATCATCACTGATAATGGCACCCCTTTTAAAAATAGAGGCATGGAAAAGTTATGTCAGAAGTTCGGCATCCAACATTCTTTTTCAACACCTTATTATCCTCCGGCCAATGGATTAGCAGAGGCATTTAACAAAACAATTGTCAAGATAATGAAGAAAACAGTGACAGGCAATAAGCGCGATTGGGATGAAAAGTTACAAGAAGCATTATGGGCCTACAGAACCACCCATCGTACATAAAGAACAGAGCGACGCCATATTCATTGGTCTATGGTATGGAGGCGCTTATCCCAATTGAAATCCAAGTGGCATCACTCAGAGTGGCAAAGGCACCACTATAACAGATGAAGAAAATGCAAAAATAAGGTGAAAGAATTAGACTTACTCGATGAGAAACGTCTCAGAAGACAAAGAATGATGTGCGATCATATCAAAGCCGTAATATCTCACGATTTGATAAACAGTCAAATATCGTTCTTTCAAAAAAGGGGATATGGTGTTAATGTTGAAAAGACCTATAGTGGTCACTCACGGAGGACGGGGGCAAGTTTGAGCCTAAATGGGACGGCCCATATGTGGTGAAAGAAGTATACTCCAATGGGGCATATAGGATTGTAAATCAAGAAGGACAGTGGTATCGTGTACTTGTCAACGCCCGTTTCATCAAAAGATACTATCCCTAAAGATAGAGATGTGGATTTTGACCCAGAATATTATCAGCATAATGATTCTATATCAAAAGGGGGCAAAAATGAATAAAATCATGTCTATATGCCAACAAAAGAAGCTATAAAGAAGAGATTTACAAGCATATCAATCATCAAAGCAGCAAATCTGGAAAATATATATATATGATCATCATCATCATCAAAGAAGATATTGACAAAAGTTATATTGCCTTACAAGGCACAAATTTTGAAGATTCTCCAAGATATTGGCAAAGTTATATTGCCTTAACAAGGCACAAATTCTTGAAAATTCTCCTGAAGATATTATCTAAGTTAAGAATATTATTGCCTTACAAGGCATGGATCTTCTTGAAGATATTTCGGAAATATTTCGGAAATGCCTACTATATTTGGATCTTCTTGAAGATATTGCGGAAATATCTACTATATTTGCAAACAATGATGATCATATATATATATTGGCCTTACAAGGCACAATTTCTTGAAGATTCTCTTGAAGATATTATCTAAGATGAGAATTATATTGCCTTACAAGGCATGGATCTTCTTGAAGATATTATCACCTTACAAGGATATATCAATATCAATCAAAGAGGCAGTATAGCCAAGCCAAAATCCCAAAAGAGCAAAATTGAGCAAAATCAAAAAAAAAGATCAAGCTCTCAAAAAAAAAAAAAAAAAAAAAAAAAAAAAATGCTCTCAAAGGATCAAGCTCTAAAAGGGCCGGCCAATTACACATAAGACCTATTAAGATCGCCATTCGGGCAGTGGCGAGGAGCCAGTGGCCCTAAAAAGCCCGCGAAGACCATCGTGCGCACTCATCCGAGCAGCTGACGAAGTCAATATTCAAAGCCTAAAAGGCCATAAACCGCGAAGACTAGTCACCGTAATTCCCATGCCGTCTCGTATAGCTTTTCAAGCAGCCGCCACGGGGAACGGATGAAAATGCCCTCCGTGAATGGGCTCGACCTTGCGCACGAAGAAAACAGGGGCCGCAAAGGCGAGCTTTATGCCAACCGTGCGTAAGACCCTCCGTGTCTAGGGTTTGATTTCGTAGTAACTCGTGAGGAAGGGCTTAAACCTACTCATTGATGGACTGGCGACCCTAGATTTGGTGCCCAAAGGTAGCCTTGCGAGCCCCGCGAACTCAGAGAGTTACCGTGGCCAACCCCGCGCGTAAATCCAAGCCACCGTCCCAGCGCCAATGGGCCCCTCTGATGGACCGTGACCGTGAGCTCAAGGCAGTGAGAAGCCCAAAAGCGAACTCTAGAGAGTTACAGTGGCCATCACATAAGACCCATAAATGCTCCACTACTCACGAGCTTAAACTGTGTGTGTGCGCACGCTCCACTACTCATGAGCATAAACTGTGTGTGGCTAATTGAACTGAAACTTAGTACCGCCAATCTAAATACTCACCTAGAGAATCCCATACTAACAAAACATAAAATATTTAAAAATAATAATAATAATAAAAACATTATATAAAATATAGATATAATTAGATAAAATTAGTAATGAAAATATTATACTAAGTATAAATACAATTTAATAATATTAGTACAAATATCAGCAATATACAAGGAGAAAAATACTATCATAAACATTCTAAACAAGGAGGAAAATACTATCATAAACATCCCCAAAATAATCTCATGAAATAGATGTCAAGCAAAATAAATTACATCCGAGAAACACAAAAAGCAAATATCACATGTTTTAAATTACATGATTCAAAGATTCTCTGTGATCCCCATTGCTTCTGAATATCTGAGCAAATCTTCTTTTAATTGTGCTTGAGCTGCATTATGTCGAGATTTTTCTTCAAGAATAAGTTTTACTGATCAGAACGCCAAAGAAGCTTGTTCTCCAAAGAAACAACCATTTCTTTGATTTCAAGTTGTGCAGATTTTTCAAGATCAATAGATTTGGCATTCACTCGCATCTTCTCTTCAACCTCTTGAATGATTAAAGCTTGCTCATGATTCTTTCTCTCCAAACTGAGAGATTTCTTCCTTCAAAGTTGGAATGCGATCTTGGATAATTATGCTTTCATCAACATGAATCTTTAATTGATCTTGAAGAATCATACGTTCTTGTTCAAATTTGGAAATTGAAGAAGTAAGTTAAAGAGACTTGTTCTTGAGAAAGAGCCAGCAGCTTTCTGTATTCTAAAATCTCAGGCGCAATGGTGATATTTTCCACTGAAGCTAAAGAAATTACAGAATCACGAAACTTGAAAAGTGAATCCCGTAAGGGAGATATGTTGATTCTGGCCATCTTAGCAGAGCTTTCCAAAATTTCTATAGCAACATCCAAGTCCGACCACTGATCAGGATTTCTGAAGATATGGATTATTGCTAACAGAGAATGTTTCACCATCAGCATTTTGTGAGCAGGAATCTTTGCAAAGGATGATAGTTCAGAAGTAGTGGTTACAGAATCAGAACTAGCCGCACCGCTACGGGGATAAGTTCCTATAGCAAAAGAAGAAGAATATTCAATATATTATTATGAAATATATATAGTCTTGAATGAAGATAAGCAGCGCACATATATATATATATATACCTGTCACTGGGACACAACTAACAGAAGGAGAAGCTCTTGGAGCTATGGAAGGGCCAAGTCCCACCATATCAGCGAAAGATGGTGCTCTAGCCTCCGTACTAGAATCTCTTGTGGCTGGAGTTGGCAAATCAAGCCAGTTTTCAGAGAAAATATAATCTCACGAGCAACTACTCTTGGTACTACCAACGGAGCTACAGATGCTCTCGGTGAAGATATTACAAGAGGGGCCACTGGAGAGATGACACCTACTTCTGCAACTTGGACACCTAAAAAAGGGAGATGCAATAATTTTGGATAAATAATAGTTGTTAAAATATAAATCAAAATATTTATATGAAAATTTTCCTTTACCTGGTGAATATCCATATTCTCCATAATCTAAAGGCTCCTCTTCATCTTCCTCACCTGCAGGAGATTTAGCAGGATATTAATGCTAGAGGGAGTCTTAAGCATTGCTAGGGGAAGATGCTATCTCAACTTTTTCGCATTTGTTTCTTCTTCCTCATCAATATCAACTTCTCCTTCTTCAAAGTCATCATCTTTATCTTCGCCATTATCACTATCTCCGCTATCTTCATCCCGCGAAGATTCGGTTGTACTTGATGATGAAGTAGAACTTTCGTCTCCCAAAATTTCTTCACACTTCTTCAACGATAACTTGCTTCCCTTTATAAGAAACGGGTCGATCGCTCTCCTGCAAGCTCTTGAACTGAAGGGGAAGCAGATGCTTGGCCGATCTTTTCGAAGGGATAGGAGACGATGATTGCAAACGTGTTCTTGATCTAGTCATCGGAGAAGATGAACTAGGACCAATGGGTCATGGAGGAGATATTGAAGTACCAATAGCTGGTCCTCTTGAACCGCCACTAGTCTCTCAGCAGAATTGGAGAAGATGTACCTGCAAAGATCATCCACACCTTGATTTGAAGAGTCCCGACGAGATTTCTCAAATTCTCTCAAAACTCGTGGGCAAACCACCCTCCAAAGTGTTGATAGGCTTGATTTCACGGATGGGATCTTCTAATGATATCTTTCTCGCAAATCTCTCCTGGATGAGATGCATGGCTCCTCTCCGAATATAGCCAATCCCGCTCTCTAAATTTTCGCCTTCTTCACTGGGTGGATGAAGAAAGATAGAGGAGTCTACAAAGGTGCATTTATTGACTGTATGATTGATGATCCCACCATCGCATCCAAAGCCTATATGATGTACGGACTATGCGATCACAAACTGGAATTATGAAGGAGGAGCCAACACACTATTCAAAGAATTGTTTCCATATCATGGCCCGCTTAAGAGGACCGGCCCATAACAACGCATTTGTCCGGTAACGAGCCCGCAGATCTTGAGGAACGGTTTGATCATAACCGAATTGACGAGGAGCAAAGCGACTCGGGTAGTAAGGTTCTCTCCTGCACTCGTCCCTTCCCGCAAAGGCAACCGCACGAGCGAATGGAGAAGAAGAAAGCTCTCTCTGCTGCAGTCAAGAGTTTTCGTTGTCACCATATCTCGTATCTACGGGATAGCGATAAAGGCGGAATTGAAAGAAGTTTATTTGATCATCGTCCCGAATCTTATTTACCACCCATTCATATGCTCTTCTAGCCATTGCCCTCTGTTGGAAGAACCAGAGTGGAAGGTGAGAAGGATGAGAATATGCTTGCTCTGAAACCTCGAAAGTCCAAGGGAAGTAGACTCCAAGCCACCAGTAAAATAGTGCCAAGAAGTATGCGCAGATGAAGTTCCAAGAATGGGGTCTTTTATATGAGTCGCTATTTCTCCAAGGGCCCGATAGATAGAACATAGTACTTGGAGGAGCAAGTGAGTATTTATGTCCCTCCGCCAAGGCACCGCCACAACAAAGACACTTGGACGGATAGCATCTGCCCATTTAGAGCTGGGCAAAACGACTAAGCTTAGCCAATAGGCCAGAAATGCTGCAAGCTCTCCGAAAGAGCTATATTCTGGTTTTCCTCGTACTGCATCCCGAAGCTTTGTCAGTTCTTTGGAATTGCAGTCGCGAAACCTTCAAAGGAAATAAAAATGAAGAGGTTAATATACATAAATGGCTGAAGAATACAAAGAGGAAGATCAATTATCAGATTGATAAATACCTTAAACCCCTAGAAAAATGGGCCAGCCATTGAAGAGGGGGAATTTTGTGGATATTGGGGAATTTGCTCATCTCTTTAAATAGCTCTATGGTAGTCTCGGATATGGAGGGCTTGCGGTCTGGAAATGACACAAAGGCCAACTCTCTGTTGGTAGGAATGAATTCATCGTAGAATTTCCCCGTTATTGTGAGACCAGCTATACGATGAAGGTCCCAAAGAGATATGCTCATCTCGCCGTAAGGAAGATGAAAGGAGTTGGTTGTAGGCGACCAATATTCAAGGAAGCCTTTCAGAACGTTGGGTTCCCGATAGAAGTATTTTGAAGTTACTTCTATTGCATCATATAGGCCTATCTTTGCAAGAGTACTTGTATGTTTCAGCAAAATAGCCTCCGCCCATTCGAGTAATAGCGACGAGCAATTAGCGTGCCTCTCGATGCGGACTCGCTTGGCCCCGAGTTGCTCTCGATCTCTCGAAACGCCGTCTCACTGTCTCATAGAAATGAGAAGGAAAGAGATCATGAGGATTGTGGAAGGGAGTCAGAAAATCATGGGGCGAGCTTCTCCGACATTCTGTCGTGGCTTTTGAGCTTGAATAGTGCCTTCTAGAATTCGGGGCTCTCTTGTGGCCCATGATTCGGTGTACATCAGTCTTTCGCCATGAACACAATCTTTAGGTTCACAATCCAGCATAGACCGATGGCGATACACCTTTATGGGAATGATGGTCATGCCCTCTGAATGAGGGTTGTCGAATTTCATGACCCCTTCAACGACTCGAACTGAGTCCCAGGAGTTTTGAAGTCGCTTCCTCTTGTGTTCCTTGATCTTTTCCTCAAATTCCTTCGCCTTGTTGCGGCGAGTCTTCTTCGGACGGGAAGGTGGAGGAGTATCCTCTCGGACGGGTGGTCTCTCACTGTCGGTGCGAATGTGGGCTGTGGTCTTGAGCCACTCATCCCAGTCGTACTCTCTCCCATGTTTTGGAGGGCATTTAATATCTCCCAAAGCAATGGATCTATGGATAGGAGATGGTAAAGACTTGATGCGATTGGAGAAATCAAACGTAGGGAGAACAGGTTCTTTGAAGTAAGCTGGATTTCTGGAAGTGGTCTTCATTCTCTTAGCAGGTGGTTGATCAGAAGAAGGTGAGTTTGAAGGAGACACCAGACGAGCAGTTTGTTTAATTCGAGCCATAAAGAAAGACAGATGATGGAAGTCAGAAAATGGCTAAGTGTTGGAAAAAGTTCGAAAATTCTCTAAGTACAGAGTACTTTGCGCGAGGTCGCGCAAAGTCAAGTGGTTTGCGCGGAAAATCTCGAAAGTTCAGAAAGTTCGCGCAAAGTGAGATGCTTTGCGCGAGGTCGCGCAAAGTCAGAAGTTTGCGCGGGGAAAAATCGCCAGAGCAATGTCAGCAGAAGGAAGTTCGTGAAAATGACTAAGTCGTTGGACTATTTATAGGCTTTATGGCCGAGTACGGTACTCGAGTAGGACTTTGCGCGAGGTCGCGCAAACCTTGGAAGGAAGGAATAGTTTGATCCTTTTCTTTGATTTCTAAACAAACAAAGAACGGATCAAGGGGGCATCTGTTGAGGCATAAAATAAGCAAGGAAGTGAACAAGAAAAAAGATCAAGAAATCACTTTGAAGATGAAAGAAACAGCTTCAAGACCACTTTGCGCGAGGTCGCGCAAAGTGCAATAAGTATACAAGATCGCGCAAAGTGAAGAGTTTGCGCGGATTGAAATGAGGAGGGTTGGCGCGAGATTGAAGGGTTTGCGCGAGGTCGCGCAAAGATTATTGTTTGCGCGACTCCGCGCAAAGTCTAAAATGTTGATGAAAATAGTTGAAGATGATATTTTTGTCCCACATCGACCAGATCGAGATTTCACCGGTGAAAATGTCTATAAATACCCATTCCTTCTCTTAAAAGGGGTTCAAGATTTCGAAGTGGAGCAAAGGCGAAAGAGAAGACAGAAGGTGCGGAGTATTGACTCTCGCACTTTGCGCGATCCCGCGCAAAGGAGTATTGGACTCTCGGAAGTTTGCGACGGCCGCAAAGCAACAAGAAGGCGTTTATGGTTCATGCGCGTGACCAAAGCAAAGTATATAGTTTTGTGAGGTCCGCGCAAACCTATTGTTTGGCGATTTTTGACAGCAATGGGCTGAAATGCTGTCGGAATGGTTTGAGTCTTCGGGTCTTCAAGTTCTTCTTGATCAAAGAAAGGAAAATCATTGATGAAGAGACGTATTCCTCCTAAGTTTTGGGAGATGACCAAAATAGTACTGAAATGCTGCCGGAATTTCCATTCTCTTGAAGACTGTTGAACGACTTGTCTATTCCTCCTAAGTCATAGGAGATGATTGAAATCATTACCGTTATGCTGCCAAAATTATATTTAGCTATGATAATTGACATTTATAATAAGTTCTTTGTAAGCTATCTTAGAATCAAGGGATACCAGAGGATGTAAATGAATTCAGAATCAATAAAGTGTGATGATTGTCTTTGTAATCATTTCATTGTTATGTTTGAATAAGATGACTCTCCCAAATCAAATACTTTTGTTTCCTTGTCGAAACAGTCCTAAAGTAACCCTCGTAACTCTCTCTTTAGAGGTCAAATTCAGACTATTTTGAGGTCATTGGAATGGTAACTTGACAAGCTTCTAGATGAGACTAGAATTGCCTAATTCGGAGACTGTTCGATATCCTAAAAGCATGTTGGTATTCTTCGATCGTCTTTTTTCAATATAGAGTGTAAATCTTTCTAAATCGTGCGATCCAACGGAGATGATCGTAACTCCATCATTTGATGTTGGATTGGCTCGATTTCTAGTCATCTGAAAGGTCCTTTAGTGCTCTTTCATTCCTAACTGGAATCGTCGTGTTCCGAGACCATTTGGGATCCATAAGTGGGATCGGAGTCGTCGGTCCTGAATTTTTCCTTCATCTCCTTTTCCAATAGTAACCCTCATAACTCACTCTTCTGAGGTTGAATTCAGACTATTTTGAGGTCATTGTAATGGTAACTTCACAAGCGTCCAGATGAGAGAAGAATTGCCTAATTCGGAGACCATTCGAAATCCTGAAAGCATGTTGGTACTCTTCAATCGTCTTTTTTCAATATAGAGTTTAAATCTTTCCAAATCGTGCGATCAAACGAAGATGCTCATACCTCCATCATTTGTTGTCAGATTGGGTCAATTTTTTATCATCTCAAAGGTACTTTTGTGTACTTTTTTTGCTAACTGGAATCGTCGTATTCCGTGACCATTTGGGATCCATATGTGGGATTGCAGTCGTTGGTCCGAATTTTTTTCCTTCATCTCGTTGTTCTATTTTTACCGTTGTAACTCTCTCTTCAAAGGTTGATTCTGACTATTTTCAGGTCATTGGAATGGTAACTTGACAAGCTTCCAGAAGAGACTAGAATTGTGTAATTCGGAGATAGTTCGATATCCTAAAAGCATGTTGGTACTCTTCGATCGTCTTTTCTTAATATGGAGAGTAAATCTTTCCAAATCACGTGATCCAACACAGATGCTCATAACTCCATTGTCTAATGTCAGATTGGGTCGATTTTTAGTCATTCGAAAGGTCCTTTTAGTGCCTTTCATTCCTGACTGGAATCATCGTATTTCAAGACCATTTGGGCATCCATAGGTGGGATCGCAGTCGTCGGTCCTGAATTTTTCCTTCCTCTCGTTGTCCTATAGTAACCCTCATAACTCTCTCTTTAGAGGTCAAATTCAGACTATTTTGAGGTCATTAGAATGGTAACTTGACAAGCTTCCAGATGAGACAAGAATTGCCTAATTCGGAGGCCGTTTGAAATCCTAAAAGCATGTTGGTACTCTTCGATCGTCTTTTTTCAATATGAAGTGTAAATCATTCCAAATCGTGTGATCCAACGGAGATGCTCGTAACTCCATCGTTTATGTTGAGGCATAAAATAAGCGAAGAAGTGAAGAAGAGAAAGATCAAGAAATCAGTTTGAAGATCCAGAAATTAGTTTCAAGACTAGCGCAAAGTGAATGGGTTGCGCTAGACCGCGCAAAGTAAAAGGGTTGCGCGGGTTGATCAAGGAAGATAGATTGCGCGGGACAGATAGATTGCGCGAGACCGCGCAAAGCATGTCGTTTGCGCATGTCCGCGCAAAGTGTTTTACGGTGATATAAAAATGGTTGGATGTTATTTTGTCCCACATCGACCAGCATAGAGATTTACACTAGTAAAAATGTCTATAAATACCCCGTTCTTTCTCTCAAAAGGGGTTGGAAGATTTCAGATTGGAAGAAAGATGAAGAAGAAGACAGAAGGTGCAGAGCATTGGGCTCATATAGTTTGTGCGGACTCGCGCAAAGGAGCATTGGGCTCTTGTAGTTTGCGCGGACACAAGAAAGCATGTCGTTTGCGCGACCAAAGCGCAAACCGATTCATCAGGCCGATAGCCTATAATAAAGAATGAGCTGATATGCTGTTGGAATGGCTAGAGTCTTCAAATCTTCAAGTTCTTCTTATTCAGGAGAAAAGGAAGAATCATCGACAAAGAGACGTATTCCTCCTAAGTTTTAGGAAATGACCGAAATAGCACCGAAATGTATTTCGGAATCTCCGTTCTCTTGAAGATTGTTAATCGACTTGTCTATTCCTCCTAAGTCATTGGAGATGATTGAGATCATTGCCATTATGCTGCCGAAAATTATATTTAACTATAAAAATTGTCACTTATAATGAATTCTTTGTAAACTATCTTAGAATCAAGGGATACCAGAGGATGTAAATGAATTCAGAATCAATAAAGTGCGATGATTGTCTTTGTAACTATTCCATTTTTATGTTTGAATAAGATAATTCTCCCAAATCAAATACATTTGTTTCCTTGTCGAAACAAAATGGCGACTCTGCTGGTGAATTCTTTATCTTATTTAACACTAACATTGGGAAAGTTGCGAAACTCTCATTACTATTTTTTTTTTGGCGTCTATTAGACGCCAAAATGGCGACTCTTAGTGGGAACATCCTCCCCTTCATCTCTAAAATAGTTTACTTAATCTTTTGCATACTAATTTCATGTATGTTTCGTTATTGAAGGTACCCAAATTCAATCACATAACATTGCTAATGGCTAACGTTGTGAGAAAAGTGAACTTCCGATTCACCGCTACTGGGTTTGTAATTGAATCTGCGCTAAGCCAAACTCCTGAGCATACGAAAGCAAGCACTACAAGCAGGCGCAAAGTGACTCAAGTAACAGCGGGAGTCATTTTCATCTCACCCCAACCACAAGAAAGTGATGAGAACTGGACTTTGGTCTTGTCCAAAAAGACAAAAGCAAAGACCTTAAAGAACCGCAAGGCAAAATTGCTTGTACCAAGAGTTGAGGGACCAATCACGCGTAGCATAGCAAGAAGAAAACCTAAGCTCGTTCCTCAGGCGATTTATCCTGAACAAGCTGCTCCGCAGTTCTCGTCGCACGATTTTTCAGCTTTGGTCGCTCTAAAGACCAAATGGACAGAAGCACAGAAAGGTAAAGCACTGATGATAGGATCACCGATGCCCAGTATCACCCCAAACCAAGTTCGCCCATAACTGTATCACCTCAATCGGTTAAAAGCACGGGAAGTACACAAGAGTCAAACGAGACTCCAATTTCTCCCCTCTTTATAAGCCCTGTTACGTTAACATACTCTCGTTTTACTCCAAAAACAGCTTCGACAAACAGTCAAGAGGCTGTAGTATATATGGTAGAGACGGGTCAAGGAAATAGACCAACTACTGAAGAGCATGTTGATCAAATGGCAGAGGCACAAAGATTGCTAATGGATGAATGCCGGAACCTTAGAGAAGCTCTGGTAACTCTGGCACATAATGTAGCTTAGATAGTGGCTCCACCTATGATGGGAGCAACAAATGGACAGGAGAACCAACCTGAAGGTTCTCGTCCACAGGGGATAGGATCGCGAGGGTGACCCCAAAGAACAAGGGCTATAACACAGGATGATGTAAGACAAGTCATCGAAGAAGCAGTCAGAATAGAAAGAGAACACGCAAATACTGGTCGTTTCAGATACCGGACACCCTACCCGAGAGAGGTAGAGGATGTTCCGTTTCCAGCCAATTTTAAGCACCCAGATTTTCAGAAGTTTAATGGGGAAGGATCACCAGAAGAACACCTGATGCATTTCATTACCAGTATGGGAAATTTCTCTACGATACCTCAATACTGCTTACGATTATTTGGGTCATCATTGACAAGTAAAGCTTTCAGGTGGTATTCAAATTTAGCACCAGGATCTATACGAACATGGGAAGAAATGCAAGATGCTTTCATGTCAAACTTTTTTCGTCGTAGAGCGATGTTAGCATCAGTAATTAGCTTCAAAGATGATGGGAGAAGGAGAACCAGTTGAAAAATTCATAGACAAATGGAAGACACTGGGGGCATCGTGTGGCGATTCTTTGGAAGAAAAGGAACAAGTCAAAATGTGTCTAAACTCTATGGAGACAGAATGCGTTTGGACTCACCAAATACGATATCGGAACCTTTCGCGATTTGGCTACCAAAGCCCATGCATTAGAATTGATGACTCGTAAGATGCCAGCATTTCATCATGAAACTGTTAGGAGAATACCTGGTAGGACAACCGTCAACACCATTGATCGGGATAAGAAAAATCAAGATGTGAGAGGCTCAAGAGACAAAAGGCCGGAAGGAAAAGAAGGTGGAATCAATCAAGGGACGTAGATACGGTGGAAAAAAGCTCAGAATGCTCGATTCTCATGAAGGATTTGAGTTCGATAAAGAGGACGTGGTGCCTATGATGCAATAATTGTTAAAAGCAGGTACCCTGGAATTACCAGAGCCAAAACGCCTTGAAGATATGACAAGGACTCGAGAAAGAAACTTTTGCCGTTATCATCGCCTAGTGAGACATCCAACAGAAATTTGTTACACGTCAAAATGCATCATACAGCGAATGATAAATAGCGGTGATATAATAACCAGCGAAAGCAAAGAAAAGAATACAAAGGCAACAGTAAATGTATTATCAATCCAGGAAAAGAGTCGAGAAATAAAAGAAAAGGGAGATCGAAGGTCAATAAGAAATGCGACAATGATTACGTTGAGGATAAAAGGAAATGAGAAAAGCAAAAGATACGGTCTTAGTCCCAGTAAAGCAAAAAGCGGGGATTATAAGGAAAGAAGTGAGATGAAAGAAAAAAGAATAACACCGAGGATAGAAGTAGAAATGGAGACGATGAGCGACAAAAGTGGCTTATGATGTAGTTAGCCACTTGAAGGGTATACCTGCACGCGTTTAAGTATTTATGATGCATCGGTAAAATTCAAGTTATCGGAAGAATTTTTGGCAGAATTTGATTAGATTCTTTGGGAAGGCCGTGGATGTTGATCACGATGTGAGAAAAGCTTTATTAATGAATAAATGAAGAATGAAAGAAACAATGAAAAGATGAATTGTCTACCAAGAAGTTCTAATATCTTTCTCTCGATGACGATTTAATTGGTGAAATAGAACATAACAGGCCATTGATGATAGAAGGATACATTTGCGAAAAGAAGATAAAGAATGAAGAATGAAAACATAAGCTCCAAGACAAATAGAAGAGTAAGCAAGAAAATCATGAGAAATATGGGACGATAGATGGCTTGCGAGAAATAAATTTGAGCAAAAAAGAAGAGCCAAGGAACACATTTATCGTGTCAGCCTTCAGATCGTGAATTTGAGAAATATGCCAACTTCTCAAAGAAAATAAAGACATCTTCGCTGGACATATGAAGAAATGCCGGGACTGGAACCTCTATGGCAATGCATCGATTAAATATTTCCAAAGAAAAGAAACCAGTGAAGCAAGCACAAAGGCGATTTCACCCAGACTTGATTCCATTAATCGAAAAAGAAGTAAATAAACTAATAAAGGTTGGGTTCATCAGAGAAGTTAAATATCCTAAGTGGATATCAAACATTGTTCCGGTGAAAAAGAAGAATGAGCAGATTAGAGTATGTATTGACTTCAGAAATCTGAATGAAGCATGTCCAAAGGATGATTTCCCTCTCCCGATAATAGAATTATTAATTGATAGCACTACTCAGTATGCTATCATGTCCTTTATGGACGGATATGCAGGTTATAATCAAATCAGGATGGCACCCGAAGATGAAGAGGTGACGGCCTTCAGAACGCCACTTGGAATTTATTGTTATAAAGTTATGCCTTTCGGTCTCAAAAATGCTGGGGCAACATATCAAAGGGCAATGAAAAATATCTTTCAAGATATGATGCATAAACATGTTGAATGCTACATTGATGACTTGGTGGTCAGATCAGGAGATCATCAAGAACACCGCGAACATTTAGCATCAGTCTTCCGATGGCTTAGAAAGAAGCAATTAAAGATGAACCCTGCTAAGTGTGCATTCAGAGTATCTTCTGGAAAATTCCTCGGCTTTGTTGTACGACACAGAGGAGTCGAAATTGATTCAGAAAAAATTAAAGCTATTCAAAATATGCCGCCACCAACGACGTTGAAGGAATTAAAAAGCTTACAAGGAAAATTGGCATACATTCGTCGTTTCATTTCAAACCTCGCAGGAAGATATCAGCCATTTTCTCGGTTAATGAAGAAAGATACAGAATTTGTATGGGATCACGCCTGTCAAAATGCATTTGACTCAATTAAGGAATTATTAAAAACAAATTACTTGTTAACAAACTCAGTGAAAGTAAGCCACTTATCTTATATACATCTCAGCTACAAATTCTTTGGGTGCTTTGTTATGCACAATGTAAACGGCCGGAAAAAAGAGATTGCTCTTTATTATCTAAGCCAAACATTGATGGGAGCAGAATGCAATTATTCCTCGATCGAAAAAGAATGTTTGGCGCTGATATTCACTGTACAAAAGTTGAGGCATTATTGTCTCTCCCATGATATAACTTTGATCTCAAGAGCAGATCCGATAAAATTTTTGATGACCAGGCCAATGTTATCGGGAAGACTAGCCAAGTGGATGTTATTGTTATCAGAATATACTATTTCGTATAAGCCGGCGAAAGTAGTGAAAGGACAAGCTATGACAGACTTCCTCGCAGCACATCCTATAGCAGAAAATGAGGAAATCAATGATGAATTCCCAGATGAACAGGTTATGTTGGCTGAATCTCAGAATCTTTGGCAAATGTATTTTGATGGTGCTGCTCGAATAACGGGAGCGGGGGCAGGAGTGATATTCATTACTCCTCAAGGCGATTTGTTACCATACTCCTTCACGTTGGGCACCGCATGCACAAATAATGAAGCTGAATACAGAGCTCTTATCATCGGAATGGAAATAGCCCAGCAAATGGAAATAAAATTATTGCATATCTTCGGAGATTCTAAATTGATTATAAATCAATTGACAACAGAATTTGAAGTAAGGAAAGAAGAACTCCTGCCCTATTATCTAAGGCACAACATGCTTGCTTGAACAGTTTTGTCATGTGGAAATTAAACACATACCGCGGTCGGAGAATACAAAAGCAGATGCTTTAGTTAGTTTGGTAGCGGCTCTATCCTGCACAAACCGAAGTCTTCTTCAGGTAACTATAGAAGAAAGAAGATTCCTGCCATCTACAGAGGTTATCGAAGAAACCGTAGAAATGTTTCCTATATCCTGTCTGGAGGTAATGACAGATGATTGGCTTCAGCCTTTTGTTGATTATCTCAAATATAATATCTTGCTAGAAGATAATGCACAAAGACAGCA
Source organism: Magnolia changhungtana (assembly GCA_030180095.1). Lineage (NCBI taxonomy): Eukaryota > Viridiplantae > Streptophyta > Magnoliopsida > Magnoliales > Magnoliaceae > Magnolia > Magnolia changhungtana. The sequence continues at coordinate 1,238,507 of JASAUF010000172.1, forward strand.
GATTAAGCAGCGATTGGGCAAATTTGTCATATGCAGCGAAGTATTGTATAGAAAATCTTATAATGGAATGCTGTTAAGGTGCTTAGACAAGCAAGAAGCAAACCAAATGCTACGGGAGGCACATTCAGGTGAATGTGGAGCACATCAAGTCTAGCCTAAATTTATGCCATAGAGTGCATCGAATGGGTTATTATTGGCCTACTATGTTCAAAGATGCGATAGAATATGCAAAGCGGTGTCATGAATGTCAAATACACGGAGATGTAATACATGTTCCTCCAGAAGAATTACATCAGTCTGTTGCTTCTTGGCCTTTCTCAGCCTGGGGACTCGACGTAATTGGTCCTATAAATCCCCCTTCATCTAAAGGAAAACAGTATATTCTGGCAGCAACAGACTATTTCTCCAAATGGACCGAAGCAGTCGCCTTGCGTAGTGTTAAAGAGAAAGACGTGGTCAATTTCATCCGGCATGCTATAATATACCGTCATGGTATTCCGAAAAAGATCGTCACTGATAATGGCACCCCTTTTAAAAATAGAGGCATGGAAAAGTTGTGTCAGAAGTTCAGCATCCAGCATTCTTTTTCAACACCTTACTATCCTCCGGCTAATGGACTAGCAGAGGCGTTTAACAAAACGATTGTCAAAATAATGAAAAACACGGTGACAGGCAATAAGCGCGATTGGGATGAAAAGTTACAAGAAGCATTATGAGCTTATGAACCACCCATCGTACAGCAACAGGAGCGACACCGTATTCATTAATCTATGGTATGGAGGCAGTTATCCCAATTGAAATGCAGGTGGCATCACTCCGAATAGTAGTACATCAGTCTATAACAGATGATGAAAATGCAAAAATAAGGCTGAAAGAATTAGACCTACTCGATGAGAAACGTCTTGCAGCTCAGCAGAGGTTGCAGTCATATCAGGCTAGGATATCGGCAGCCTTTGATAAATAGGTTAAATACCGCTCTTTAAAAAAAGGAGATATGGTGTTAATGTTGAAAAGACCAATAGTGATTACTCGCTGGACAGGGGGCAAGTTCGAGCCTAAATGGGATGGTCCATATATGGTAAAAGAAGTATACTCCAATGGGGCATATAGAATCACAAATCAAGAGGGACAGGGTATCAGTATACTTGTCAATGCCCGTTTCATCAAAAGATACTATCCCTAAAGATAGACATGTGGATTTTGACCCAGAATATTATCGGCATAATGATTCTGTATCAAAAAGGGGCAAGGATGAATAAGATCATGTCTATATGTCAACAAAAGAAGCTATAAAGAAGAAATTCACAAGCATGTCAATTATCAAGCATCAAATCTAAAAAATATATATGATCATCATCATCACTAAATAAATTTGACAAAGTCAATATCATCTTGAAGATATTGACAAGACTGATATATTGCCTTACAAGGCATGGATTTTCTTGAAGATATTGACAAGATTGATATATTGCCTTACAAGGCACGGATTTTCTTGAAGATATTGATAAAATTGATATATTGCCTTACAAGGCATGGATCTTCTTGAAGATATTATCTCAGTTGGAAATATCTACTATACTGGCAATGATAATGATCATAGATATTATTACCTTACAAGGCACGGGTCTTCCAAAAGATACTATCAAAAGTAAGGATATATCAATATATCAATCTCAGTTAAAGATGCAGTATAGCCAAGCCAAATCCTAAAAGAGCCAAATTGAGCCAAATCAAAAAGATTAAGCTCAAAAAAAAAAAATGCTCTCAAAGGAACAAGCTCTAAAAGAGTCGGCCAACTATACGTAAGACCTATGAAGATCGCCATTCGGGCAGCGGCGAGGAGTCAGTGGCCCTAAAAAGCCCGCGAAGACCATCGTGCGCACCCATGCGAGCAGCTGATGAAGTCAAGGATTAAAAGCCTAAAAGGCCATAAATTCGCAAAGACTAGTCACCGTAACTCCCATGCCGTCGTATAGAATCCGGCAGCCACGGGAACGGATGAAAATGCCCTCCCGTGAATGGGCTCGACCTTGCAGACGAAGAAAACAGGGGCCGCAGTGCGAGCTTTATGCTAACCGTGCGTAAGACCCTCCAGATCTAGGGTTTGATTTCAGTAGTAACTCGTGAGGAAGGGCTTAAACCAACTCATTGATGGACTGACGACCCTAGATTTGGTGCCCAAAGGTAGCCTTGCGAGCCCTGCGAACTCTAGAGAGTTACCGTGGCCAACCCTGTGCGTAAAACCAACAGTTCACCACCCGGTAGCGTCAATGGGCCCCTCTGATGGACCTTGGCCGTGAGCTCAAGGCAGTGAAAAGCCCAAAAGCGAACTCTAGAGAGTTACAGTGGCCATCACATAAGACCCATAAATGCTCCACTACTCATGAGCTTAAACTGTGTGTGTGCGCACGCTCCACTACTCATGAGCTTAAACTGTGTGTGGCTAATTAAATTGAAACTTAGTACCGCCAATCTAAATACTCACATAGAGAATCCCGCACTAACAAAAGCATAAAAGGTTTAGAAATTGTAAAGGATGTAATGAAATGATTATATAAAGTATAAATATGATTTGATAATACTAGTATAAATGTCATCAACATGCAATGTGAAAATGCTATTATAAACATCTCAAAATGCTTTCATAAAAACATATGTGAAGCCAAATAAATTATATGTCCAAAAACATGATGAAAGCAAAGATCACATGTTCAAAATTACATGTTTAAAGATCTTCTGTAATCCCCATTGCTTTTGAATATCTGCGCAAATCTTCTTTCAATTGTGCCTGAGCTGCATCATGTTTAGATTTTTCTTCAAAAATAAGTCTTGCACATGATCATGAACGCCAAGAAGTTTATTCTCCAAAGAAGCAATCATTTCTTTACCTTGAAGTTGTGTGGATTTTTCAATATCAATGGATTGAACATTCACCCGTATCTTCTCTTCAACATTTTGAATGATTAAGGCCCGCTCATGATTCTTCCTCTCTAGTTGAGAGATTTCTTCCTTCGTAAATTGCAATACGATCTTGGATAGTCATACTTTCATCAACATGAATCTTTAATTGATCTTGAAGAATCGTATGCTCTTGTTCAAGTTTAGAAATTGATGAAGCTATCAGAAAGGCTTGTTCTTGAGATGAAGCCAGCTGCTTTCTACACTCTAAAATCTCAGGGGCAATTGTAACATTCTCTACTGACGCTAAAGAAATTACTGAATCACGAAATTTGAGGAGTGAATCACGCAAAAGAGATATGTTGATTCTAGCCATCTTGGCAGAGCTCTCCAGAATCTCTATAGTAACATCCAAGTCCAACCATTGGTCAGGATTTCTGAAGATATGGATTATTGCTAACAAGGAATGTTTCACCATAAGCATTTTATGAACAGGGATCTTCACAAAGGATGACAGTTCAGAAGTAGTGGCTACAGAATCAGAACTAGCTGCACCGCTGCAAGGAGTTCCTATAGCAAAAGAAGAAGGATATTCAAAATATTATTATGAAATATATAGTCTTGAGTAAAGATAATCAGCGTATATATATGTACCTGTCACTGGAATACGACTAATAGAAGGAGAAGCTCCCTGAGCTATGGAAGGACCAAGTTCCACCATATCAGCAAAAGATGGTGCTCTAGCTTCCGTGCTTGAATCTCTGGTAGCCGGAGTTGGCAAGTCCGTAGTTTCTATTGGAAATATGATTTCACGAGCCACTACTCTCTCTACTACCAATGGAACTACGGGTGCTCTTGGTGAAGTTACCACAAGAGGGCTCACTGAAGAGATAGCACCTATTTCTGCAACTTGGGCACCTAAAAAAGGGAGACACAATGATTTTAAATAAATAATAGTTGTTAAAATATAAATTAATATATGCATATGAAAATTAAATTTCCTTTACCTAGTGAATACCCATATTCGCCATAATCTAAAAGCTTCTCTTCATCTTCCTCAGCTGCAGGAGATTTAGTAAGAACATTTACACCAGGAAGAGTCTTAGCAGTTGCAGGGGAAGATTCCATCTCAATTTCTTTCGCAGCTGTTTCCTCATCTCCGTCGATGTCAACTTCACCTTCTTCAAAGTCATCATCTTTATCTTCACAACTGTCGCTATCTCCGCTGTCTTCATATTGTGAAGATGTTTCGACAAGGAAACAAAAGTATTTGATTTGGGAGAATCATCTTATTTAAACATAACAATGAAATAATTACAAAGACAATCATCACACTTTATTGATTCTGAATTCATTTACATCCTCTGGTATCCCTTGATTCTAAGATAGCTTACAAAGAACTTATTACAAATGTCAATTATCATAGCTAAATATAATTTCAAAGATAACGGCAATGATGTCAATCATCTCCTATGACTTAGGAGGAAATAGACAAGTCGATCAACAGTCTTCAAGAGAATGAAGATTCCGGCAGCATTTCGATACTATTTTGATCATCTCCTGAAACTTAGGAGGAATCTGTTTCTTCGTCGATGATTCTTCCTTTCTCTTGATCAAGAACTTGAAGCTTTGAAGACTCCAATCATTCCGACAAAGATTTCGCCCATTCTTGTTGAAAAGCGCAAAAATAGGTTTGCGCGGGTCTGCGCAAACTTTATGCTTTGCGCGGATCCGCGCAAACTATAATAGCTTCTTCTGTTTTTTTACGCCGACAACCGGCCGCGCAAACTTCCAGAGTCCAATACTCCTTTACGCGATCCGCAAGAAAGTGCAGGAGTCCTGTACTCCGCACCTTCTGTCTTCTCTTTCGTCCTTGCTTCACTTCTGAAATCTTCGAACCCCTTTTCAGAGAAGGAATGGGGTATTTATAGACGTTTTCATCAATGGAAATCTCAGATCTGGCCGATGTGGGACAAAAATATCATCGATCTATTTTATCACCTGATTTTAGACTTTGCGCGAACACGCGCAAACAATGTTCTTTGCGCATTCTCGCGCAAACCCTCAATCTCGCGCAAACTCTTCACTTTGCGCGGTCTTGTGTAACTATTTCACTTTGCGCGACCCCGCGCAAAGTGGTTTCGAAGCTGTTTTCTTTCATCTTCGAAGTGATTTCTTGATCTTTTCTCCTTCACTTCTTTGCTTATTTTATGCCTCAACAGATGCCCCCTTGATCCGTTCTTTGTTTGTTTCAAAAATTCAAAGAAAAGGATCAATCATTCTTTTTGCTTCATGGTTTGCGCGACCTCGCGCAAAGCTCCACTCGAGTACCTTACTCGGCCATGAAACCTATAAATAGTCCAACGACTTAGCCATTTTCACAAACTTCCCTCTGCTGCCTTCTGCTCTGGCGATTTTATTCCGCGCAAACCATAGGCTTTGCGCGACCTCGCGCAAACTGTTTCACTTTGCGCGACCTCCGCTGAACTTAGAGCTTTCCCGCGCAAACCATAGACTTTGCGCGACCTCGCGCAAAGTGCACTGCACTTAGAAAATTTTCAGCACTTAGACATTTCTTTTTTTCTTCAGTATGGCTCGCATCAAACAGACAGCCCGTCTTGCATCTCCTTCAAACGACCAACCTCCTGCTAAAAGAACAAAAACAACTTCTAGAAACCCAGCTTACTTCAAAGAACCCGTTCTTCCTACGTTCGATTTCTCTCGATCGCATTAAATCTCTACCTTCTCCTATCCATAGATCTATCTCCTTAGGAGATATTAAATGCCCTCCAAAACATGGAAGGGAATATGACTGGGATGAGTGGCTCAAGACCACAGCCCACATCCGTACCGATAGTGAGAGGCCACCTGTTCGAGAAGATACTCCTCCACCTTCCCGCCCGAAGAAGACTCGCCTCAACAAGGCGAAGGAATTTGCAGAAAAGATCAAAGAACACAAGAAGAAGCGACTTCAAAACTCATGGGATTCGGTTCGAGTCGTTGAAGGGGTCATGAAGTTCGACAACCCTCATGCAGAGGGTATGACTATTATTCCTATAAAGGTGTATCGCCATCAGTCTATGCTGGACTGTGAACCTAAAGATTGTGTTCATGGCGAAAGACTAATGTACACCGAATCATGGGCCACAAGAGAGCCCCGGATTCTAGAAGGCATTATTCAAGCTCAAAAGCCACGACAGAATGTCGGAGAAGCTCGCCCCATGATTTTCCTGACTCCCTTCCACAGTCCTCATGATCTCTTTCCTTCTCATTTCTATGAGACAGTGAGACAGCGTTTCAGAGATCGAGAGCAACTCTGGGGCCAAGCAGAATTCCGCATCAGAGGCCTGCTAATTGCTCGTCGCTATTACTCTGAATGGGCGGAGGCTATTTTGCTGAAACATACAAGTACTCTTGCAAAGATAGGCCTATATGATGCAATAGAAGTAACTTCAAAATACTTCTATCGGGAACCCAACGTTCTGAAAGGCTTCCTTGAATATTGGTCGCCTACAACCAACTCCTTTCATCTTCCTTACGGCGAAATGAGCATATCTCTTTGGGACCTTCATCGTATAGCTGGTCTCACAATAACGGGGAAATTCTACGATGAATTCATTCCTACCAACAGAGAGTTGGCCTTTGTATCTTTTCCGGATCGCAAGCCCTCCATATCCGAGACCACCATAGAGCTATTCAAAGAGATGGGCAAATTCCCTAATTTCCACAAAATTTCCCCTCTTCAATGGCTGGCCCATTTTTCTAGGGGTTTAAGGTATTTATCAATCTGATAATTGATATTCCTCTTTGTATTCTTCAGCCGCTTATGTATATTAACCTCTTCATTTTTATTTCCTTTGAAGGTTTCGCGACTGCAATTCCAAAGAACTGACAAAGCTTTGCGATGCAGTAAGAGGAAAGCCGGAATATAGCTCTTTCGGAGAGCTTGCAGCGTTTCTGGCCTATTGGCTAAGCTTAGTCGTTTTGCCCAGCTCTAAATGGGCAGATGCTATCCGTCCAAGTGTCTTTGTTGTGGCCGGTGCCTTGGCGGAGGGACATAAATACTCACTCGCTCCTCCAGTATTATGTTCTATCTCTAGGGCCCTTGGAGAAATAGCGACTCATATAAAAAACCCCATTCTTGGAACTTCATCTGCGCATACTTCTTGGCACTATTTTACAGGCTGGCTTGGAGTCTACTTCCCTTGGACTTTTGAGGTTTCAGAGCAAGCATATTCTCATCCTTCTCATCTTCCACTCTGGTTCTTCCAGCAGAGGGCAATGGCTAGAAGAGCATATGAATGGGTTATAAATAAGATTCGGGATGATGATCAGATAAACTTCTTTCAGTTCCGCCTTTATCGCTATCCTGCAGACACAGACATGGTGGACGACGAAACTCTTACTGCTGCAGAGAGAGCTTTCTTCTTTTCCATTCGCTCATGCAGTTTGCCTCTGCGGGAAGGGACAGAATTCTGGAGAGAACCTTACTACCCCAGTCGTTTTGCTCGTCAATTTGGTTATGATCAAACTGTGCCACAAGACTGTGGGTTGGTTACCAGACAAATGCGCTGTTATGGAACTGGTCCTCTTAACTGGGCCATGATATGGAAACAATTGCTGAATAGCTGTGTTGGCTCCTCCTTCATAATTCCGAGCTGTGATCGCATAGTCCGTACATCATATAGCTGGATGCGATGGTGGGATCATCAATCATACCTGGTCAATAAATGCCTGCCAGTAGACTCTTCCATCTTTCTTCATCCACCCAGGCTGAAGGGCAGAAATTTAGAGAGCGGGATTGGCTACATTCCGGAGAAGAGCCATGCATCTCATCCAGGCGAGATTTGCAGAAAGATATCATTAGAAGATCCCATCCGTGAAATCAAGCCTATCAACACTTTGGATCATTTGGTTTGCCCACGGAATTCTGAGAGAATTTGAGAAATCTCGTCGGGATTCCTCAAACCAGTGCCGTGTGGATGATGCCGCAGTACATCTTCTCCCATTCCCGCAGAGACGCGTGGCGGCTCAAGAGGGACCGTTATTGGTACTTCAATATCTCCTCCGCAGCCCCTGTCCTAGTCCGTCTTCTCCAATGACTAGATCAAGAACACGTTTGCAATCATCGTCTCCTATCCCTTCGGAAAAGATCAGCCAAGCATCTGCTTCCCCTTCAGTTCAAGAGCCCATACTGGAGAGTAGCCAGCCTGTTTCTTACAAAGGGAAGCAGGTTGTTGTTGAAGAGGTTGATGAAGAAATTTTAGACGATGAAAGTTCAACTTCTTCATCGGATACAACTGAATCCTCGCCATACGAAGACAGCAAGGGTAGCGATAGTGGTGAAGATAAAGATGACGACTTCGAAGAAGGTGAAGTCGACATTGGCGAAGGAGAGGGAGCAGCTGCAAAAGAAGTTGAAATGGAGTCTTCCCCTGTTGTTATTAAGACTCCTTCCAGCATTAATGTTCCTGTTAAATCTCCTGTAGCAGAGGAAGATGAAGAAGAGCCCTTAGATTATGGGGAATATGGGTATTCACCAGGTAAAGAAATTTCAATTTTCATGCATATATATATTATTTTATATTTTAACAACTATTTATTTAAAATTATTTTATCTCCCTTTTTAGGTGCCCAAGTCGCAGAAACAGGTGTCATTTCTCCAGTGGCCCCTCTTGTAATATCTTCACCGAGAACTTCTGTAGCTCCGTTGGTAGTACCAAGAGTAGTTGCTCGTGAAATTATATTTTCTACAGAAACTACTGATTTGCCAACTCCAGCTACTAGGGATTCTAGTACGGAAGCCAGAGCACCCTCTTTTGCTGATATGGTGGGACCTGGTCCTTCCATAACTCAGGGAGCTTCTCCTTCTCTTAGCCGTATCCCAATGACAGGTATATATATATATGCGCTGATTTTCTTTTCTTCATGATTATTTAATAATATTTTGAATATCCTTCTCCTTTTGCTATAGGAACTCCTTCTTGTAGTGGTGCGGCTAGTTCCGATTCTGTGGCCACCGCTTTTGAATTATCATCTTTTGCGAAGATACCAGTTCATAAGATGCTTATGGTGAAGCATTCCTTATTAGCAATAATCCATATCTTCAAGAATCCCGATCAAGTGGTGGATTTGGACGTTGCCATAGAGATTTTGGAGAGTTCTGCCAGATGGCCAGAATTGACATATCTCCCTTATGGGATTCACTCTTCAAGTTTCGTGATTCTGTAATTTCTTTGGCTTCAGTGGAAAATATCACAATTGCGCCTGAAATTTTAGAATATAGAAAACTGCTGGCTCTTTCTCAAGAACAAGTCTCTTTAACTGCTTCTTCAATTTCCAAATTTGAACAAGAACGTATGATTCTTCAAGATCAATTAAAGATTCATGTTGATGAAAGCATAACTATCCAAGATCGCATTGCAGCTCGAAGGAAGAAATCTCTCATTGGAGAGAAAGAATCATGAACAAGCCTTAATCATTCAAGAGGTTGAAGAGAAGATGCGAGTGAATGCCAAATCTATTGATCTTGAAAAATCGCACAACTTCGAATAAAGAAATGGTTGTTTCTTTGGAGAATAAGCTTCTTTGGCATTCCTGATCAGGCGAAACTTATTCTTGAAGAAAAATCTCGACACAATGCAGCTCAGGAGCAATTAAAAGAAGATTTGCTCAGATATTCAGAAGCAATGGGGATCACAGAGAATCTTTGAATCATGTAATTTTAAACATGTGATATTTGCTTTTTGTGTTTCTCGGATGTAATTTATTTTGCTTGACATCTATTTCATGAGATTATTTTGGGATGTTTATGATGGTATTTTCCACCTTGCATATTGATGATATTTGTACTAATATTATCGAATTGTATTTATACTTAATATAATATTTTCATTACTAATTTTATCTAATTATATCTATATTTTATATAATATTTTCTATTTATATATTTTTATAATTTCTAAACATTTTATGTTTTGTTAGTATGGGATTCTCTAGGTGAGTATTTAGATTGGCGGTACTAAGTTTCAGTTCAATTAGCCACACACAGTTTATGCTCATGAGTAGTGGAGCGTGCGCACACACACAGTTTAAGCTCGTGAGTAGTGGAGCATTTATGGGTCTTATGTGATGGCCACTGTAACTCTCTAGAGTTCGCTTTTGGGCTTCTCCCGCCTTGAGCTCACGGTCACGGTCCATCGAGGGGCCCATTGACGCCTTCGGACGGTGAACCTGTTGGATTTACGCGTTGGGGTTGGCCACGGTAACTCTCAGAGTTCGCGGGGCTCGCAAGGCTACCTTTGGGCACCAAATCTAGGGTCGCCATCCATCAATGAGTAGGTTTAAGCCCTTCCTCACGAGTTACTACGAAATCAAACCCTAGACACTGGAGGGTCTTACGCACGGTTGGCATAAAGCTCGCACCGCGGCCCCTGTTTTCTTCGTCCTGCAAGGTCGAGCCCATTCACAGGAGGGCATTTTCATCCATTCCCGTATGCCATTGCTAGGAAGCTATACAGACGGCATGGGAATTACGGTGACTAGTCTTCGCGGATTTATGGCCTTTTAGGCTTTGAATCATTGACTTCGTACTACCGCATGAGTGCGCACGATGGTCTTCGCGGGCTTTTTAGGCCACTGACTCCTCGCCGCTGCCCGAATGGCGATCTTCATGGGTCTTACGTATAGTTGGCCGGCTCTTTTAGAGCTTGATCCTTTGAGAGCATTTTTTTTTTTTTTTTTTTCGAGAGCTTGATCTTTTTGATTTTGCTCAATTTTGCTCTTTGGGATTTTGGCTTGGCTATACTGCCTCTTTGATTGATATTGATATATCCTTGTAAGGCGATAATATCTTCAAGAAGCTCCATGCCTTGTAAGGCAATATAATTCTCAGCTTAGATAATATCTTCAAGAGAATCTTCAAGAATTTGTGCCTTGTAAGGCAATAATATATATATGATCATCATCATTTGCAAATATAGTAGATATTTCCGCAATATCTTCAAGAAGATCCAAATATAGTAGATATTTCCGAAATATTTCCGAAATATCTTCAAGAAGATCCATGCCTTGTAAGGCAATAATATTCTTAGCTTAGATAATATCTTCAGGAGAATTTTCAAGAATTTGTGCCTTGTTAAGGCAATATAACTTTTGCCAATATCTTCAGGAGAATCTTCAAGAATTTGTGCCTTGTAAGGCAATATAACTTTTGCCAATATCTTCAGGAGAATCTTCAAGAATTTGTGCCTTGTAAGGCAATATAACTTTTGCCAATATCTTCTTTGATGATGATGATGATCATATATATATATTTTCCAGATTTGCTGCTTTGATAATTGATATGCTTGTAAATCTCTTCTTTACAGCTTCTTTTGTTGGCATATAGACATGAATATAGACATGATTTTATTCATTTTTGCCCCCTTTTGATACAGAATCATTATGCTGATAATATTCTGGGTCAAAATCCATATCTCTATCTTTAGGGATAGTATTTTTTGATGAAACGGACGTTGACAAGTACACCGATACCCTGTCCTTCTTGATTTACGATCCTATATGCCCCATTGGAGTATACTTCTTTCACCACATATGGGCCGTCCCATTTAGGCTCAAACTTGCCCCCTGTCCGGCGAGTGACCACTATAGGTCTTTTCAACATTAACACCATATCCCCTTTTTTGAAAGAACGGTATTTAACCTGTTTATCAAATGCAGATATTCGGCCTCGATATGATTGCAAGGTGTTGAAAAAACAACTTCTTTGTCCGCGAGACGTTTCTCATCGAGTAAGTCTAATTCTTTGAATACCTTATTTTTGCATTTTCTTCATCTTTATAGATCGATGTCTTGCTATTCGGAGTGATGCCACCGCATTTCAATCGGGATAATTTATCGCCTCCATACCATAGACTAATGAATATGGTGTTGCCCATGTTCTTGTATTTGACACGATGAGTGGTTAAACGTAGGCCCATAATGCCTCTTGCAACTTTTCATCCCAATCACGCTTATTGCACTCGTCATTTGTTTTCTTCATAATCTTGACAATTGTTTTTTTAAACGCCTCTCGCTAATCCATTGGCCGGCGGATAGTAAGGTGTTGAAAAAGAATGTCAATGCCAAACTTCGACATAACTTTTCCATGCCTCTATTTTTAAAAGGAGTGCCATTATCAAGTGACGATCTTTTTTGGAATACCATGACGATATATAATATTATAGCATGCCGGATAAAATTGACCATGTCTTTTCTTTAACACTTCGTAAGGCAATTTCGCATTTGCGGTCCATTTGGAGAAATAGTCTATATTGCCGCTTGAGAATATATTGTTTTCCTTTAGATGAAGGGGATTTATGGGACCAATTACATCGAGTCCCCAGGCTGAAAAAGGCCAAGAAGCAACAGACTGATGTAATTCTTCTGGAGGAACATGTATTACATCTCCGTGTATTTGACATTCATGACAATAATGCCTTAACTTTTGCACAGCGAATACCAATGCCAAACATTCTTTTTCAATCGGAGAATAATTGGATTCTGCCCCCATAAGCGTTCTTCTTAGGTAATAAAGAGCAGTCTCTTTTAATAAAAGCTTCATTTTACATTGCGTACAACAAAGCACCCAAAGAATTTGTAGCTGCAGATGTATATAAGATAAGTGGCTTACCTTTCACTGGAGCTGTTAACACCGGCGGCTGTTTTAATAATTCTTTAATTGAATCGAAGGCATTCTGGCAAGCATGATCCCATATAAATTCTGTATCCTTCTTCATTAATCGGGAAAATGGCTGACACCTACCTGCGAGGTTTGAAATGAAACGGCGAATGTATGCCAATTTTCCTTGTAAGCTTTTTAATTCCTTCAGCGTTGTTGGTGGTGGCATATTTTGAATAGCTTTAACTTTTTATGGATCAATTTCGATTCTCTCTATGCCGTACCACAAAGCCGAGGAATTTTGAAGACACTCCAAATGCACATTTAGCCGGGTTCATCTTTAATTGTTTCTTTCTGAGTCGTCGGAAGACCGATGCCAGATGTTCGCGGTGTTCTTGATGATCTCCAGATCTGACTACCAAGTCATCAACATAGCATTCGACATGTTTATGCATCATATCTTGAAAGATATTTTTCATTGCCCTTTGATATGTTGCCCCCGCATTTTTGAGACCGAAAGGCATGACTTTGTAACAGTAAATTCCAAGCGGCGTTCTGAAGGCCGTCGCCTCTTCGTCTTCGGGAGCCATCCTGATTTGATTATAGCCTGCATACCCGTCCATAAAAGACATGATAGCATACTGAGTAGTACTATCAATTAGTAATTCTGTTATCGGGAGAGGGAAATCGTCTTTTGGACATGCCTCATTCAGATCTCTGAAGTCAATACATACTCTGATTTGTCCGTTCTTCTTTTTTACCGGGACAATATTTGATATCCATTTGGGATATTTAACTTCTCTGATGAACCCAACCTTTATTAGCTTATTTACTTCTTTTTCGATTAATGGAATCAGGTCTGGGTGAAATCGCCTTTGTGCTTGCTTGACTGGTTTCTTTTCTTTGGAGATATTTAACCGATGCATTGCTACGGAGGGTTCCAGTCCCGGCATTTCTTCATATGTCCAAGCGAAGACATCTTTATTTTCTTTGAGAAGTTGACCATATTTCTCGAATTCTTGATCTGAAAGTGATGGCTGATGAACGTGTTCCTTGGTTCTTCTGTTGTTCCCAAGTTTATTTCTCGCAGCCATCTATCGTCGGTTGCCCCCGTCTTCTATTTGCTTTGGAGCGATTTGGGATATTCAACTATCTTAGTATCTTCTGTATTTGAAGTCACATTAATCGACATCATGTTTTATCATTGATTCTACTCCCAATCCTTGGAATTTTCTTCGCTTTTCTTGATTAACCCCGAGTGGGATTTGAATTCCTTTCCCATTATTCAAGCCGGTGGGTTTATCACAATCAAAACCCATGTTTCTCATGATCTTCTTGCTTATTGCACTGTACTTTCTTAAATTCTGCGGTGCTAATTCTCCATGATATTCATTGCTTGCATTTTCACTCTTCTCTTCTGATACAGCATGGAATTCTATCGGTTCAGGATATTTGGCACTGGCTTTGACTTGAAATGTTCTCGGAGCGGCTGCAAATGGTTTACATCTTTCAATATTGGGTAATGGCACCGTGTAATTGGACTGTAAAACTTTCAGCTGTTCTGTCGACAACAGTGTCAACGGCGGTTGTCCCGGTTGTCTCAGGCGCTTTGGTACAAAATAGAATTTCTTTCTTGCTTCTGCAGACCCAGAAGATTCTGCTCTTTCTTCTTTAACTTTATTTATCCTGTCATCTTTTATGATTCTCTTCCTATCATCATTTCTCATTTCTTCATAGAAACATTTATAATAGCTAGCATCCGCAAAGAAAGACTCAGCTTCTGTATAGGGTTTTGCATCAGCCATTACTTTACACTGCATCCCATCTTTACAGTATTTGAAGCACTGGTGTAGAGTAGAAGGTATAATATTGTACTGATGTATCCACGGCCTTCCCAAGAGAAGTTATATGTCGTCACAGCATTTATAACGTGACATACAACAGTAGTAATTAATTCTCCCACTTCCATTGTTACTGTAATTTTTCCGAGCGCGCGTTGTCCATCTTGATTAAATCCTTGTATCATCATTCCGCTGGGGCGCAAGTCTGAACGACGAAATCCCAATTTAGTAATCATTGAGAGTGGCAAAAGATTTACCGCGGATCCATTATCTATCATGATCCTTTTTATCTTCTTCTCACAAATGTATCCTTCTATCATCAATGGCCTGTTATGTTCCTTTTCGCCAATTAAATCATCGTCAGAGAAAGATATTACTGGTAGACAATTCATCTTTTCACTGTTCCTTTCATTCTTCATTTCTGCCAGTAAAGTTTCTCTGACATCATGATCAGACAGTGCTTGAATCAAACTCTGCCGAAATTCTTCTGACAACTTGAGTGCATCATAAATACTTAGACGTGCCGGTATTCCTTTCAAGTGGCTGACCACATCATAAGCTACTTTTGTTATCGCATCTCCATTTCTGCTTTTGTCCTCAGTATTCTGTCTTTCAGTCACTTCCTTTCTTATGATTCCTGTTTTTTGCTTTACCGGACTCGTTATTTGCTTCCCTGATCGCAACGTGATCATTGTTGCATTTCTTGTTACCCTTTCCTTTTTCATTCCCCGTGTGTTTTCTTGTATTGACAGTACATTTACTGTTGCCCTTGCATTCTTTTCTTTGCTTCCACTGGTTATTATATCACCTCTGTTTATCATTCGCTGTATGATGCATTTCAACGTATAACAATTTTCTGTCGGATGCCCCACTAGGCGATGATAACGGCAAAAGTTTCTTTCTCGAGTCCTTGTCGCATCTTCAGGGCGCTTTGGTTCTGGTAATTCCAGAGTTCCTGCTTTTAACAATTGTTGCATCATGGGTACCACGTCCTCTTTATCAAACTCAAATCCTTCATGAGAATCAAGCATTCTGAGCTTTTTCCCACCGTATCTGTCCCTTGCTTGGTTCCAGCCTTCTTTTCCTTCTGGCCTTTTATCTCTTGAGCCCCTCGCATCCTGATTCTTCTTATCCCGGTCGACGGTATTGACGGTTGTCCTGCCAGGTATTCTTCTGACAGTTTCATGATGAAATGCCGGCATCTTGCGAGTCATCAGTTCCAATGCATGGGCTTTGGTAGCCAAATCACGAAAGGTTCCGATATCAGCGCTAGTGAGTCCAAACGCAATTCCTGTCTCCATAGAGTTTAGACACATTTTCACTTGTTCTTTTTCTTCCGGCAATTGCCTGCATGATGCCCCCAGTGTCTTCCATCTGTCTATGAATTTCTCAACGGGTTCTCCTTCTCGCTGTCGAACTGAAGCCAGTTCTGTGATGCTAACGTCACGTTCTGACGAAAAGAAGTTTGACATGAAAGCATCTTGCATTTCTTCCCACGTACGTATGGATCCCGGTGCCAAATTTGAATACCATCTGAAAGCTTTACTTGTTAATGATGATCCAAATAGGCGTAAACAATATTGAGGTATCGTGGAGAAATTCCCCATGCTGGTGATGAAATGCATCGGTGTTCTTCCGGTGATCCTTCCCCATTGAACTTTGGAAATCGGGTGTTTGAAGTTGGTGGAAATGGAACATCCTCTACCTCTCTCGGGTAGGGTGTTCGGTATCTGAAACGACCGGTGTTCGCACGCTCTCTTTCTATTCTGACTGCTTCTTCGACGACTTGTCTTACATCATCTTGTGTTATAGCTCTTGTCGCTGGAACTGACCCTCGTGATCCTATCCCCTGCAGGACGGGAACCTTCAGGCTGGTTCTCTTGTCCATTGGTCGCTCCCATCATGGGTGGAGCCGCTATCTGGGCTACATTATGCGCCAGCGTTGTGGGCTTCTTGAGGTTTCGGCATTCATCCATTAGCATTCTTTGTGCCTCCGCCATTTGATCAACACGTTCTTCAGTAGTCGGTCTATTTCCTTGGCCTGTCTCTGCCATGTATACCGCAGCCTCTTGACTGTTCGTCGAAACTGTTTTTGGAGTAGAACGAGAGTATGCTGATATAACAGGACTTATAAAGAGGGGAGAAATTGGAGTCTCATTTGACTCTTGTGTACTTTCTGTGCTTTTAACCGATCGAGGTGATACAGTTATAGGCGAGCTTATTTGCGGTGATACTTGCATCGGTGATCCTATCATCAGCGCTTTACCTTTTTGTGCTTGTGTCCATTTGGTCTTTGGAGTGACCAAAGCTGGAAAATCCTGCGATAAGAACTGCGAAGCAACTTGTTCAGGATAAATCGCCGGGGGAGCGAGTTCGGGTTTTCTTCTTGCTATGCTCCGTGTAATTGGTCCCTCAGTTCTTGGTGCAAACAATTTTGCTTTGCGACTCTTTAAGGCCTTTGCTTTTGTCCTTTTGGATAAAACCAGAGTCCAGTTTTCATCATTTTCTTGTAGTTGAGGTGAAACGGAAATGACTCCATTGTCGCTTGAATCACATTGCACCGCTTGAAGTGCTCGCTTTTGTGTTCTCAGGAATTTCGCTTGGCGCATACTCAATTACAAACCCAGTAGCGATGAATCGGAAGTTTACCTTTCTCACAGTGTTAGCCATTAGCAGTGTTGTGTGATTGAATTTGAGTACCTTCAATAACAAAACATATCTGAAATTAGTACGTGAAAGACTAAGTAAACTATCTTGGAGATGAAGGGGAGGATGTTCCCACTGAGAGTCGCCATTTTGGCGTCTAATAGACGCCAAAAAAAATAGTGACGAGAGTCTTGCAACTTTCCCAATGTTAGTGTTAAATAAGATAATCTCCCCAGCAGAGTCGCCATTTTGTTTCGACAAGGAAACAAAAGTATTTGATTTGGGAGAATCATCTTATTTAAACATAACAATGAAATAATTACAAAGACAATCATCACACTTTATTGATTCTGAATTCATTTACATCCTCTGGTATCCCTTGATTCTAAGATAGCTTACAAAGAACTTATTACAAATGTCAATTATCATAGCTAAATATAATTTCGGCAGCATAACGGCAATGATGTCAATCATCTCCTATGACTTAGGAGGAAATAGACAAGTCGATCAACAGTCTTCAAGAGAACGAAGATTCCGGCAGCATTTCGATACTATTTTGATCATCTCCTGAAACTTAGGAGGAATCTGTTTCTTCGTCGATGATTCTTCCTTTCTCTTGATCAAGAACTTGAAGCTTTGAAGACTCCAATCATTCCGACAGCATTTCGGCCCATTACTGTTGAAAAACTGCCAAACAATAGGTTTGCGCGGGTCCGCGCAAACTCTATGCTTTGCGCGGATCCGCGCAAACTATAATAGCCTTCTGTTGCTTTACGCTGACCGGCGCAAACTTCCAGGAGTCCAATACTCCTTTGCGCGACCCCGCGCAAAGTGCAGGAGTCCTATACTCCGCACCTTCTGTCTTCTCTTTCGTCCTTGCTTCACTTCTGAAATCTTCGAACCCCTTTTCAGAGAAGGAATGGGGTATTTATAGACGTTTTCATCAATGGAAATCTCAGATCTGGTCGATGTGGGACAAAAAATATCATCGATCTATTTTATCACCTGACTTTAGACTTTGCGCGGACACGCGCAAACAATGTTCTTTGCGCGATCTCGCGCAAACCCTCAATCTTCGCGCAAACCTTCCTCTGTCCAATCCGCGCAAACTCTTCACTTTGCGCGGTTTTGTGTAACTATTTCGCTTTGCGCGACCCCGCGCAAAGTGGTTTCGAAGCTGTTTTCTTTCATCTTTGAAGTGATTTCTTGATCTTTTCTCCTTCACTTCTTTGCTTATTTTATGCCTCAACAGAAGATTCAGTAGTATCTGATGATGAAGTTGAACTTTCATCTTCCAAAATTTCTTCGTCAACTTCTTCAATGATAACTTGCTTCCCTTTGTAAGAAACGGGTTGACTGCTCTCCGGTGCAGGCTCTTGGACTATAGGGGAAGCGGATGCTTGGTGGGTCCTTTCTGGAAGAATAGGGGATGATGTTTGCAAACGCGTTTTTGATCTAGTCATTGGGGAAGATGGACTAGGACCAAGGGGTTGCGAAGGAGATATGGAAGTACCAATAGCTGGTCCTTCTTGAACCACTGTAGTCTCTGCAGGAATTGGAGAAGATGTACCTTCAACATCATTTGTGGCTTGGTTTGAAAAGTCCCGACGAGATTTCTCAAATTCTCTCAACACTCCGGGGGCAAACCAGCCATCCAAAGTGTTGATAGGCTTGATTTCACGGATGGGGTCTTCCAATGATATCTTCCTACAAATTTCTCCAGGATGAGATGTATGGTTCTTTTCTGGAATATAACCGATTCTACTCTCTAAATTTCTGCCCTTTAGCCTGGGCGGATGAAGAAAGATAGAAGAATCCACTGGCAAGCATTTAGTGACCAAGTATGATTGGTGATCCCACCATCGCATCCAGCTATATGATGTACGGACTATGCGATCACAACCTGGAATTATGAAAAGGATCCAACGCAGCCATTCAAAGAATTGTTTCCATATCATGGCCCAATTAAGAGGACCAGTTCCATAACAACGCATTTTTCTAGTAACCAGTAACCCCAATATTTGCAGATCTTGTGGCACAGTTTGATCATAACTAAATTGACGAGCAAAGCGACTAGGGTAGTAAGGTTCTCTCTAAAATTCTGTTCCTTCCCGAAGAGGTAAACTGCATGAGCGAATAGAAAAGAAGAAAGCTCTCTCTACTGCAGTAAGCGTTTCTTGGTCCACCATATCTGTATCTTCAGTGTAGCGATAAAGGCAGAACTGAAAGAAGTTTATCTGGTCATCATCTTGAATTTTATTGGCAACCCACTCATATGCTCTTTTTGCCATTGCTCTTTCTTGAAAGAACCAGAGTGGAAGGTGAGAAGGATGAATATATATGCTTGCTGGAGCCTCAAAAGTCCAAGGAAAATAAACTCCAAGCCACCCCGTAATATAATGCCAAGAAGTATGTGCAGACGAAGCTCCAAGAATAGGGTCTTTTACATGGGTAGCTTCCTCTCCAAGAGCTCGTAAATAGAACATAATACTTGGAGGAGCAAGAGAGTATTTATGGCCTTCCGCTAAAGCACTAGCTACAACAAAGACGCTTGGACGAACAGCATCTGCCCACTTGGAGCTGGACAATACGACCAAACTTAGCCAATAAGCTAAAAACGCTGCAAGTTCTCCAAAAGAGCTATATTCGGTCTTCCTCATTGCATCTCGAAGTTTCGTTAATTCTTTAGAGTGACAATCGTGAAATCTTCAAAGAAAAATAAAAGAGGAGGTTAATATGAGGAATGGCTAAATAGCAAGAATACAAAGAGGAAAGTCAACCGTCGGATTGATAAATACCTGAGACCTCTAGAAAAATTGCCAACCATTGTAGAGGGGGAATTTTGTGAAAGCTGGGAAATTTGCCCATCTCCTTAAACAGTTCTATGGTAGTTTCAGAGATAGAAGGCTTGCGATCTGGAGAAGATACAAAGGCCAATTCTCTATTTGTCGGAATGAATTCATCATAGAATTTACCTGTTATTGTGAGACCGACTATACGATGAAGATCCCAAAGTGATATGCTCATTTCACCATAAGGTAAATGGAAGGAATTGGTTGTAGGCGACCAGTATTCAAGGAAGCCTTTCAGTATATTGGGTTCCCTATAGAAGTATTTGGAGGTCACTTCTATGGCATCATAAAGGCCGATCTTTGCAAGAGTGCTCGTATGCTTCAGTAAAATAGCCTCCGCCCATTCAGAATAATAGCGGCGAGCGGTTAACATGCCTCTGATGCGAAATTTTGCCTGTCCCGAGATGTTCTCGATCTCTAAAGCACTGTCGAACTATCTTATAAAAATGAGAAGGAAAGAGATCATGAGGACTGTGGAAAGGAACTAAGAAGATCATGGGATGAGCTTCTCCTATCCTTTGTCGTGGCTTCTGTGTTTGAATGACTCCCTCAAGGATCGGGGCTCTCTTGAGGCCCACGATTCAAGGTATACATTAACCTTTCGCCATGGATGTAATCTTTAGATTCACAGTCAAGCATGGACTAATGGCGATATACTTTAATGGGAATAATCGTCATGCCCTCCGCATGAGGGTTATCAAACTTCATGACACCTTCAACAACTCGTACTGAGTCCCATGAGTTTTGAAACCTCTTCTTCTTATGTTCCTTGATTTTCTCTGCAAATTCTTTCGCCTTATTTTGGCGAGTTTTCTTTGAACGAGAAGCCGGAGGAGTGTCTTCACGAGGAGATGGTCTTTCACTATCGGTACGAATATGAGCTGTGAGTCTTTAACCATTCATCCCAGTCATATTCTCTCGCCATGCTTAGGCGGACATTTGATATTCCCAAAGATATAGATTTATGAATGGGGGATGGCAAAGATCTGATGCGGTCAGAGAAGTCAAAGGTAGGAAGAACAGGTTCTTTAAAATAAGCAGGATTTCTGGAAGTTGTCTTTATTCTTTTAGCAGGAGGTTGATCAGAAGAAGGTGGATCAGAAGGAGGAGTCACAGGACGGGCCGTTTGTTTAATACGAGCCATGAAAATAAGTCAAGGAAGGAAGATAGATGTCAGAATGAAAAAGGAAGAAAGAAGAAAAAGGCTAAGTGTTGGAAAAAGTTCAAAGGAAAATCGGCTAAGTACGAAATACTTTGCGTGGGTCCGCGCAAAGTGTATAGATTGTGTGGAAAAGTTTGCAACTTCAAAGGACTTTCTAAGCAAAGTGAAATGGTTTGCGCGGGTTCGCATAAAGTGAATGGTTTGACGGAAGAAAATCGCAAGGGCAAAGTTTCGCAGAGTACAAGTGGGATTCGTGAAAATGACGAAGTTGTTGGATTATTTATAGTATTTCTAGCCGAGTATGGTATTTGACCGAGCTTTTTGTGGTTCGCACAAACTCTATACAAAATGAGTGATTTGATCCTTTTTCTTTGATTTTTTGAAAAAAAAAAACGGATCAAGGGGCATCTCTGTTGAGGCATAAAATAAGCAAAGAAGTGAAGAAGATCAAGAAATCAGTTTAAAGATTACTTTGCGCTGGATCGCGCAAAGTGAACAGATTGTACTGGACCGCGCAAAGTAAACAGGTTGCGCGGGTTGCTCAAGGAAGAAGATAGATTGCGCGACCATGAGTATATAGATTGCGCGAGATCGCGCAAAAGCATGTCCTTTTGCGTATCCGCGTAAAGTGTATGACGGTGGTATAAAAATGGTTGGATGTTATTTTGTCCCACATCGACCAGAACAGAGTTTTACACCAGTAAAAATGTCTATAAATACCCCGTTCTTTCTCTCAAAAAGGGTTCGAAGATTTCAGAGTAAAAGAAAGATGAAAAAGATAGAAGGTACGAACTCGCAGGTGCAAAGAGCATTAGGCTCTATAGTTTATGCGGACTCGCGCAAAAGGAGCATCAAGCTCTGTAGTTTGCGCTGACACAAGTAAAAACCGATTCTTGGATATCTATAAATGACAATGAATGGTGTTATGTTGGAATGGCTAGAGTCTTCAAATCTTCAAGTTCTTCTTGTTCTTGAGAAAAGGAAGAATCATCGACAAAAAGGTGTATTCCTCCTAAGTTTCAGGAGATGACCAAAATAGCGTTGAAATGCTGCCGAAATCTCTGTTCTCTTGAAGACTGTTGGTCGATTTGTCTATTCCTCCTAAGTCATCGGAGACGATTAAGATCAGCACCATTATCTTTCGAAATTTATATTTAACTATGATAATTGTAACTTACAATGAATTCTTTGTAAACTATCTTAGAATCAAGGGATACCAGAGGATGTAAATGAATTTGAGAATAATAAAGTGTGATGATTGTTTTGTAACTATTCCATTGTTATGTTTGAATAAGATAACTCTCCCAAATCAAACACTTTTGTTTCCTTGTCTAAACAGTTTGATGTCGGATGATACTACAAGGGATTCCTTTATGAATCATCATATTCCTAAACCCGCATCCATAGGTTAGTCTGAATTTTTCTCTTCATCTCGTTGATTGCATAAACACAAGGTTGCATCCGACTATTTGGAGAGGCATTAAGAATGGTAACTTTGCTTCCGCAAAGAGACCTAATTGCCTAATTCAAAGACCGTTCAATATCATAAAAGCATGTTGGTACTCTTCGATCGTCTTTTTCATTATGGAGTGTAAATCTTTCCAAATGTTGGATCCAACGGAGATGCTCGTCTATCGTTTGATGTCGGATTGGCAATTTTAGTCATCTGAAATGTCCTTTTGTGCTCTTTCATTCCTGACTGGAATCGTCGTGTTCCGAGACCATTTGGTATCCATAAGTGGGATCATAGTCGTCAGTCCTGAATTTTTCCTTCATCTCCATTTCCAATTGTAACCCTCATAACTCACTCTTCCAAGGTTGAATTCAGACTATTTTGAGGATATTGTAATGGTAACTTGACAACCTTCCAGATGAGAGAAGAATTGCCTAATTCGGAGACTATTCGAAATCCTAAAAGCATGTTGGTACTCTTCGATCATCTTTTCTCAATATGGAGTGTAAATCTTTCCAAATCGTGTGAACCAATGGAGATTCTAATAACTTCATCATTTGTGTCAGAATGGGTCAATTTTTTGTCATCTGAAAGGTACTTTAATGCTCTTTCATTCCTGACTAGAATCGTAGTATTCCGAGACCATTTGGGCACATATAAAGGGAAGTAGATGGTCGGTCCTGAATTTTTCCTTCATCTCCTTTTCCAATAGTAACCCTCATAACACACTCTTCCGAGGTCGAATTCAGACTTTTTGAGGTCCCTCGTAATGGTAACTTGACAAGCTTCCAGATGAGACTTGAATTGCGTAATTCGGAGACCGTTCGATATCCTAAAAGCATGTTAGTACTCTTCAATCGTCTTTTCTCAATATGGAGTGTAAATCTTTTCAAATCGCGCGATCCAACGTAGGTGCTCATAACTCCATTGTTTGATATCGGATTGGGTCAATTTTTAGTCATTTGAAAGGTCCTTTTAGTGCCTTTCATTCCTGACTGGAATCATCGTATTCGAGACCATTTGGGCTTCCATAGGTGGGACCAAAGAATCGGTCCTTCATCTTTCCTTCATCTCGTTATCCTATAGTAACCCTCGTAACTCTCTCTTTAGAGGTCGAATTCAAACTATTATGCAGTCATTGGATTGTTAACTTGACAAGCTTCCAGATGAGACCAGAATTGCCTAATTCGGAGACGTTCAATATCCTAAAAGCATCTTGGTATTCTTCGATCATCTTTTTCAATATGGAGTGTAAATCTTTTCAAATCGTGTGATCCAACGTAGATGCTCGTAACTCCATCGTTTGATGTCTGATTGGGTCAATTTCTAGTCATCTCGAAATGTCCTTTAGTGCTCTTTCATTCCCGATTTGGAATCGTCGTAGGTTCGGCGAGACCATTTGGGATCCATAAGTGGGATCGTAGTCGTCGTCGGTCTTGAATTTTTCCTTCATCTCTTTTCCAATAGTAACCCTCATAACTCACTCTTCCAAGGTCGAATTCAGACTATTTTGAGGTCATTATAATGACTAACTTGACAAGCTTCTTGATGAGAGAAGAATTGCCTAATTCGGAGACCGTTCGAAATCCTAAAAGCATGTTGGTACTCTTGATCGTCTTTTTTCAATATGGAGTCTAAATCTTTCCAAATCGCATGATCATCTGGAGGAGTCTCGAGACTTTGACGTAGATTTTGACTTAGACTTGGGTTGCACTGGAGGAGTCTGAACAGGATTCTTTCTAGGCGGCATCCTATAAATAAAACATTGAATTAGCCTAAAAAGAACAAGTAAACTTATACAATATACACAATAATACATAACCATACAACTCCTCTACGTCGCAAAGCATGAACCTAACAACTCTAACACAACAACATATAGTAAATACATTATGATTTATGCAGATATTTCCTAGATCATGCTCTGATACCATTTTCTGTCACGACCCTAAATCTAGTGTTGGTAATCCACGATTACTAGACACCAATTTTGGTTGACAGCCTCCGTAGAACTCCGATTGTAGGGCTTCCAACTATCACATACTAAGTCCCATAAGAGGGGTTCCACAAGGAGGATTTCTGAAAGTAAAACCAACAAACACGTTGCATATATCAAAATTTCATCATATTCAATATATATTATTGTGTACAACTGAGCACCTCAGGGCAAAACCAAAACATAAACCACGTCATATTTACTATACCTAATGTACATATGCAGGGTATTACAAAAAAAATATATACACACTGATATGTACAAAACAAAAATGACGTCTGTAGCCTTTACTCCTGCAGCTCCCTACTCTCACCTGAGTGCGTGTGTGCCGTGAAAATGCATGTTTCATGTCATGCTCATTTAATGCACATGAATGTACAAGCTTCCAAATCATTTTTTTTATTATATACAGAGGTGGGACTTCTACCCACTTGTAACATACACACTCTTTCAACATTTCCACAACTTTCCATATTTCCCAAGGATCACCAAAGTCTAAAACAAAGGTGGGACTTCTACCCACTTGTATAGCCTTTTCCACCGTGGTCAACTACAGAGGTGGGACTACATAGTTCACGGTCCGAACTAGTCTAACCCACTTGTGTTGTACCTCACTATCTGCCTAACAGCGAGAAGTCATAAGTCGCCTGGCAAAACGATAGTGGACAATTTACGAGCTCGTCACACATAACCTATCTTTGCTTGCCCATAAGCAGGTCAGGTCAAACCTCTCAACTAATCGACACATGTCGGTGGGAGTCGCTGCCTACTTTGGTATTTCAGCATTTCAGCGCTCTGTTCTTCCACCCGGTCTAAGCATTGGTCGCTCCCAATGGTAACAATCGGGGTTTAGGGACTTTCACCCACGGACCCTCTAATCATGTCCTGTCGAATTATACATTTCCGGTATGGTGTCCAACTCAAGTTATAACAAAGTATGTTCATATGCATAAGCTCACATACAAGCACAACATGTCATGGTTTTCAAGGCAAGCATAGGACGACCTCCCTCATGTGGTCTCCTCATACATTTAAGTTCCACATTTAAGTTCCTCATAGGGATCTCATGTAACACATCATGTATCTAGACGATTTACATACTCATCATAGATACATCGTGTGTCACACCACAACCCACTATGATCACCATATCATGAGATGAATCATTCACTCTCAAGCATACAATGATACAACAACTAGGAATCATGCATATGATATGCACATGACTTAGCCAATCTAACTCCAATTCGGGATTTATTCTGCTATAAAATTTTATGCTACAAGCATGCTCTTTCTCAAGAAGTAACTACATTAAAAGGATGAAGGATATTTCTTTGAAACAATTTATCAAACAGGTAGCGGGCGAATATTGTAAGGAACAAAGAGAAAAACCGTTAGAAAGACATAAACTTTAAACAAAACTAATTCATATCTATCATCTAATCTTCCATTTATAACCTAATCAACTAACTCAGCAAATCCAGCCATACCCGTAAGAAAATCCAGCAATAACCGAACGAATTGAAATCAGAAAAGTTAGTCTGCTTAGGGCTTTAAAAGAATATCCAGCAACAAATTATCGTTTATAGGGCTTTATAATTCCAGCAATACCTAATTCCAGCAATATCTAATTCCAGCAATACCTAATTCCAGGAATACATAATTCTAGCAATACCTAATTCTAGCAATATCTATGAAAATCTATTAACCCTAAATGAAAAGCCAGCGAAAACCTAATCCTAAAACAGTAAAATCAGCAATAAATCCGCAAGAATCTAACCTTAAATGAAATTCAGCGATAACCTAACCCTAATACAACAATTCCAGCAATAAATCCAGTAAGAATTTGACCTTAAATGAAATTCAGCGATAACCTAACCCTAATACAACAATTCCAGCAATAGGGTTTTGAAGGAAACCCCAACGTGCACACGTGCTCCTAATCTATGCACTCACCTTTAACTAGTAGAGGATTGGATCTCAACCTCTTCTTCTTCTTCTTCTTCTTCTTCTTCTTCTTCTTTTCTTCTTCTTCTTCTTTTCCCTAATTAGAGTGCTGGAAATGAAATGTTTGAAATAGGTTTTTCTATTTATGGGCTTAAAAGGGTCTTAAATTGGCTTTTGTCTACAAATGAGGGTTATGGGATGTTTTGTGTTGATTTTGAGAAATTTAAACTTATGGTAGCAATAAACAAAAGGTTATTTAAGTGATTTAAACTAATGTATTCCAAGGATTTGAAAAACATCAAGGTTATTTGAGTATATTTTCTCAAAATATATATGTGCATCTCATGTTGTCTTATTGACATGTGTTGACATGACATGCATTTTCGCCGATAACTCAAGTAACTTGACTACGACCACAATGGTTAGCTAATATGTCCTGAGGTTTTCCCCCAACATTGATTTTGAAAACTCGATGATGGCGGAGCCCCACCTTAGAAAAAGGACATAATGGTCATTGGAATGATTGTTTAATTTTAGATGAGATCTTAACATTCGGACATCGAGACCGTTGATATCCTAAAAGCATGTTGGTATTCTTCGATCATCTTTTTCAATATGATGTAAATCATTTCAAATCAATGGACCAACAGATGGCTATCCGTGTAAGTGTACATTTGATTTCGGATTGGGCATTTTTAGTGTTCTAAAAGGTCCTTTAGTGCTCTTTCATTCCTAACTGGAATCTTCGTATTCCGAGACCATTTGGGATCCATAAGTGGGATCGCAGTCATTGGTATTGAATTTTTCCTTCCTTTTCCAATAGTAACCCTCATAACTCACTCTTCCGAGGTCGAATTTAGACTATTTTGAGGTCATTGTAATGATAACTAGACAAGCTTCCAGATGAGAGAAGAATTGCCTAATTCAGAGATTGTTCGAAATCCTAATAGCATGTTAGTACTCTTCGATCGTCTTTTTCTTAATATGGAGTCTAAATCTTTCCAAATCGCGCGATCAAATGGAGATGCTCATACCTCCAACGTTTGTTGTCGGATTGGGTCAATTTTTTATCATCTAAAAGGTACTTTAGTGTACATTCATTGTTGATTGGAATTGTCGTATTCCGAGACCATTAGGGATCATATGTGGGATCGAAGTTGTTGGTCCTGAATTTTTCCTTCATCTCGTTGTTCTATATTTACCCTTGTAACTCTCTCTTAAGAGGTTGAATTCAGACTATTTTGAGGTCATTGGAATGGTAACTTGACAAGCTTCCAGATGAGACCAGAATTGCGTAATTTGGAGACAGTTCGATGTCCTAAAAGCATGTTGGTACTCTTCGATCGTCTTTTTCCAATATGGAGTGTAAATCTTTCCAAATTGCGTGATCCAATGGAAATGCTCATAACTCCATCGTTTGATGTCGGATTGGGTCGATTTCTAGTCATCTGAAAGGTCCTTTAGTGCTCTTTCATTCCTAACTGGAATCGTCGTATTCCGAGACCATTTGGGATCCATAAGTGGGATCGCGGTTGTCGGTACTGAATTTTTCCTTCATCTCCTTTTCTAATAGTAACCCTCATAACTCACTCTTTTGAGGTTGAATTCAGATTATTTTGAGGTCAGTGGAATGGTAACTTGACAAGCTTCTAGCTGAGACCAGAATTGAGTAATTCGGAGACCGTTCGATATCCTAAAAGCATGTTGGTACTCTTCGATCGTCTTTTCTCAATATGGACTGTAAATCTTTCCAAATCGCGTGATCCAACTGAGATGCTCATAACTCCATCGTTTGATGTCGAATTGGGTTGATTTTTAGTCATCTGAAAGGTCCTTTTAGTTCCTTTTATTCCTGACTAGAATCGTCGTATTCCGAGACCATTTATACATCCATAGGTGGGATCGCAGTCGTCGGTCCTGAATTTTTCCTTCATCTGTTGTCCTATAGTAACCCTCGTAACTCTCTCTTTAGAGGTCGAATTCAGACTATTTTGACGTCATTGGAATGGTTACTTGACAAGGTTCCAAATGAGACCAGAATTGCCTAATTTGAAGACCGTTCGATATCCTAAAAGCATGTTGGTACTCTTTGATCGTTTTTTTTCAATATGGATTGTAAATCTTTCCAATTTGCATGAACCAACGAAGATGCTAATAACTCTGTCTTTTAATGTCGGATTGGGTCAATTTTTTATCATTAGAAAGGTACTTTAGTGCCCTTTCATTTCTGACTGGAATCGTCGTATTCAGAGACCATTTGGGCATACATAAGTGAGATCACAGTCGTCGGTCCTGAATTTTTCCTTCATCTCCTTTTCCAATAGTAACCCTCATAACTCACTCTTTCGAGGTCGAATTCAGACTATTTTGAGGTCATTGTAATGGTAACTTGACAAGCTTCCAGATGAGACCAGAATTGCGTAATTCAGAGACCGTTAAATATCCTAAAAGCATGTTGGTGCTCTTCGGTCGTCCTTTTTCAATATGAAGTCTAAATCTTTCCAAATCGCGCGATCCAACTGAGATGCTCATAACTCCATCGTTTGTTGTTGGATTGGGTCAATTTTTTGTCATCTGAAAGGTACTTTAGTGTACTTTCAATGCTGACTGGAATCGTCGTATTCCGAGACCATTTGGTATCCATATGTGGGATCGCAGTAGTCGGTCCTGAATTTTTCCTTCATCTCGTTATCCTTAAGTAACCCTCGTAAGTCGCTCTTCAGAGGTCGAGTTTAAACTATTTTGAGGTCACTGGAATGGTAACTTGACAAGCTTCCTGATGAGACAAGAATTGCGTAATTTGGAGACCGTTCGATATCCTAAAAGCATGTTGGTACTCTTTGTTTGTCTATTTTCAATATGGAGTCTAAATCTTTCCAAATCGCTCGATCCAACGGAGATGCTCATAACTCCATCATTTGATGTTGGATTGGGTTGATTTCTAGTCATCTGAAAGGTACTTTTGTGCTCTTTCATTCCTGACTGGAATCATCATAATCCGAGACCATTTGGGATCGTAGTCGTCGGTCCTAAATTTTTGCTTCATCTACTTTTCCAATAGTAACCCTCATAAACACTCTTCCGAGGTCGAATTCAGACTATTCTGAGGTCATTGTAATGGTAACTTGACAAGCTTCTAGATGAGACTAGAATTGTGTAATTCGGAGGCCGTTCGATATCCTAAAAGCATGTTGATACTCTTCAATCGTCTTTTCTCAATATGGAGTGTAAAACTTTTCAAATCGCGTGATCCAACAGAGATGCTAATAACTCCATCGTTTAATGTCGGATTGGGTCAATTTTTAGTCATGTGAATGGTCCTTTTGGTGCCTTTCATTCCTGACTGGAATCGTCGTACTTCGAGACCATTTGGGCATCCATAGGTGGGATCGCAGTCGTCGGTCCTGAATTTTTCCTTCATATAGTTGTCCTATAGTAACCCTCGTAACTCTCTCTTCAGAGATCGAATTCAGATTATTTTGACATCATTGAAATGGTAACTTGACAAGCGTCCAGATGAGACCAGAATTGCTTAATTCGGAGACCGTTCGATATCCTAAAAGCATGTTGGTTCTCTTCGATCGTCTTTTTTCAATATGGAGTGTAAATCTTTGCAAATCGTGGGATCCAATGGAGATGTTAATAACTCCATCATTTGATGTCGTATTGGGTCAATTTTTTGTCATCTGAAAGGTACTTTAGTGTCCTTTCATTCTTGATTGGAATCGTCGTATTCTGAGACCATATGGCATCCATATGTGGGATCGTAGTCGTCGGTCCTGAATTTTTCATTCATCTTGTTGTCCTATAGTAACCCTCGTAACTCTCTCTTCAGAGGTCGAATTCAGACTATTTTGAGGTCGTTGGAAGGGAAACTTGACAAGCTTCCAGATGAGACCTGAATTGCGTAATTCGGAGACCGTTCGATATCCTAAAAGCATGTTGGTACTTTTCGATCGTCTTTTTTCATTATGGAGTCTAAATCTTTCCAAATCGCTCGATCCAACGGAGATGCTCTTAATTCCATCGTTTAAAGTCAGATTGGGTGGATTTCTAGTCATCTGAAAGGTCCTTTAGTGCTCTTTCATTCCTGACTGGAATCGTTGTATTCCGAGACCATTTGGGATCCATAAGTGGGATCGCAGTCGTCGGTCCTGAACTTTTCCTTCATCTCCTTTTCCAATAGTAACCCTCGTAACTCACTCTTCCGAGGTCGAATTCAGACTATTTTGAGGTCATTGTAATGGTAACTTGACAAGCTTCAAGATGAGACCAGAATTGCATAATTCGTAGACTGTTCGATATCCTAAAATCATATTGGTACTCTTCGATCGTCTTTTGTCATTATGGAGTGTAAATCTTTCCAAATCACGCGATACAACAGAGATGCTCATAGCTCCATCGTTTGATGTCGGATTGGGTTGATTTTTAGTCATTTAAAAGGTCCTTTTAGTGCCTTTCATTCCTGACTGGAATCGTCGTATTCCGAGACCCTTTGGGAATCCATTGGTGGGATCATATTAGAGACCCTTTGGGAATCCATTGGTGGGATCGCTGTCGTCGGTAATGAATTTTTCCTTCATCTCGTTGTCCTATAGTAACCCTCGTAACTCTCTCTTTAAAGGTCGAATTTAGACTATTTTGACATCATTGGAATGGTTACTTACCAAGCTTCCAGATGAGACCAGAATTGCCTAATTCGCAGACCGTTCGATATCCTAAAAGCATGTTGCTACTCTTCGATAGTCTTTTTTCAATATGGAGTGTAAATCTTTCCAAATCGCATAAACCAACGGAGATGCTAATAACTCCATCGTTTGATGTCGGATTGGGTCAATTTTTTTCGTCTGAAAGGCACTTAGTGCTTTTTCATTCTTGACTGGAATCGTCATATTCCGAGACCATTTAGGCATATGTAAGTGGGATCGTAGTTGTCAGTCCTGAAATTTTCCTTCATTTCATTTCCCAATAGTAACCCTCATAACTCACTCTTCCGAGGTTAAATTCCGACTATTTTGAGGTCATTGTAATGGTAACTTGTCAAGCATCTAGATGGGACCAGAATTGCGTAATTCGGAGACCGTTCGATGTCCTAAAAGCAAGTTAGTACTCTTTGATCGTCTTTTCTCAATATGGAGTGTAAATCTTTCCAAATCGCATGATCCAACAGAGATGCTTATAACTCCATCGTTTGATGTCGGATTGGGCAAATTTTTACTCATCTAAAAGGTCCTTTTAGTGTTCTTTCCTGACTGGAATCATCATATTCCAAGACCATTTGGGTATCCATAGGTGGGATCGAAGTCATCGGTCCTAAATTTTTCCTTCATCTCGTTGTCCTATAGTAACCCTCGTAACTCTCTCTTCAGAAGTCAAATTCAGACTATTTTGAGGTCATTGGAATGGGAACTTGACAAGCTTTAAGATGAAACTAGAGTTGCCTAATTCGGAGACCGTTCAATATCGTAAAAGCATGTTGGTACTCTTCGATCGTCTTCTTTCAATATAGAGTTTAAATCTTTCCAAATCCCGCGATCCAACGGAGATGCTCATAACTCCATCGTTTGATGTTGGATTGGGTCGATTTTTAGTCATTGGAAAGTCCTTTAGACCTCTTTCATTCCTGACTGGAATCGTCGTATTCCGAGATAATTTGGGCTTCCATAGGTGGGATCGCAGTCGTCGATTCTGAATTTTTCCTTCATCTTGTTGTCCTATAGTAACCCTCGTAACTCTCTCTTCAGAGGTGGAATTTAGACTATTTTGATGTCATTGGAATGGTTACTTGACAAGCGTCCAAATAAGACTAGAATTGCCTAATTCAGAGACCGTTCGATATCCTAAAAGAATATTGGTACTCTTCGATCGTCTTTTTTCAATATGGAGTGTAAATCTTTCCAAATCACACGAACCAATGAAGATGTTAATAACTCCATCGTTTGATGTCGGATTGGGTCAATATTTTGTGATCTAAAAGTTACTTTAGTGCTCTTTCATTCCTGACTGGAATCGTCATATTCCGAGACCATTTAGGATCCATAAGTTGTTTCACACTCGTCGGTCCTGAATTTTTCCTTCATCTCCTTTTCCAATAATAACGCTTATAACTCACTCTTCCGACGTCGAATTCAGAAAATTTTGAGGTCATTGAAGTGGTAACTTGACACGCTTCCAGATGAGACCAGAATTGCGTAATTCGGAGACCGTTCGATATCTTAAAAGCATGTTGGTACTCTTTGATCGTCTTTTTTCAATATGGAGTCTAAATCTTTCCAGATCGCGCGATCCAACGGAGATGCTCATAACTCCATCCTTAGATGTTGAATTGGGTCGATTTCTAGTCATCTGAAAGGTACTTTAGTGCTCTTTCATTCCTGACCGGAATCGTCGTATTCCGAGACCATTTGGGATGCATAAGTGGTATCGCAGTCGTCGGTCCTGAATTTTTCCTTCATCTACTTTTCCAATAGTAACCCTCATAAACACTCTTTCGAGGTCGAATTTAGACTATTTTGAGGTCATTGAAATGGTAACTTGACAAGCTTCCAGATGAGACTAGAATTGCGTAATTCGGAGGCTGTTCGATATCCTAAAAGCATGTTCATACTCTTCGATCGTCTTTTCTCAATATGGAGTGTAAACCTTTTCAAATCGCGCGATCCAATAGAGATGCTAATAACTCCATCATTTGATGTCGGATTGGGTCAATTTTTAGTCATTTGAAAGATCCTTTTAGTGCCTTTCATTCCTAACTGGAATCGTCATATTTCGAGACCATTTGGGCATCCATAGGTGGGATCGCAGTCGTTGGTCCTGAATTTTTCCTTCATCTCGTTGTCCTATAGTAACCCTCGTAACTCTCTCTTCAAAGGTCGAATTTAGACTATTTTGACGTCATTGGAATGGTTACTTGACAAGCTTCCAGATGAGACCAGAATTGCCTAATTCGGAGACCGTTCGATATCCTAAAAGCATGTTGGTATTCTTCGATCATCTTTTTTCAATATGGAGTGTAAATCTTTCCAAATCGTACGATCCAACGGAGATGGTCATAACTCCATCGTTTGATGTCAGATTCAGTCGATTTCTAGTCATCTGGAAGGTCCTTTAGTGCTCTTTCATTCCTGACCAGAATCGTCGTATTTCGAGAGCATTTGGGATCCATAAGTGGGATCACAGTCGTCGGTTTTAAATTTTTCCTTCATCTCCTTTTCCAATAGTAACCCTCATAACTCACTCTTTCGAGGTCGAATTCAGACTATTTTGAGGTCATTGTAATGGTAACTTGACAAGCTTCCAGATGAGACCAGAATTGCGTAATTCGGAGACCGTTCGATATCCTAAAGGCATGTTGGTGCTCTTCGGTCGTCTTTTTTCAATATGAAGTCTAAATCTTTCCAAATCGCGCGATCCAACTGAGATGCTCATAACTCTATCGTTTGTTGTTGAATTGGGTCGATTTTTTGTCATCTAAAAGGTACTTTAGTGTACTTTCAATGCTGACTGGAATCGTCGTATTCCGAGACCATTTGGGATCCATATGTGGGATCGCAGTAGTCGGTCCTGAATTTTTGCTTCATCTCGTTATCCATAAGTAACCCTCATAAGTCGCTCTTCAGAGGTTGAATTTAGACTATTTTGAGGTCATTGGAATGGTAACTTGACAAGCTTCCGGATGAGACAAGAATTGCGTAATTTAGAGACCGTTCGATATCCTAAAAGCATGTTGGTACTCTTCATTCATCTTTTTTCAATATGGAGTCTAAAGCTTTCCAAATTGCCCGATCCAACGGAGATGCTCATAACTTCATCATTTGATGTTGGATTGGGTCAATTTCTAGTCATCTGAAAGGTATTTTTGTGCTCTTTCATTCTTGACTGGAATCGTCATATTCCGAGACCATTTGGGATCCATAAGTGGGATCGCAGTCGTCGGTCTTGAATTTTTCTTTCATCGACTTTTCCAATAGTAACCTTCATAAGCACTCTTCCAGCGTCGAATTCATACTATTTTGAGGTCATTGTAATGTTAACTCGACAAGCGTCCAGATGAGACCAGAATTGTGTAATTCGGAGGTCGTTCGATATCCTAAAAGCATGTTGATACTCTTCGATCGTCTTTTCTCAATATGGAGTGTAAACCTTTTCAAATCGTGCGATCTAATAGAGATGCTAATAACTCCATCGTTTAATGTCGGATTGGGTCAATTTTTAGTCATCTGAAAGGTCCTTTTGGTGCCTTTCATTCCTGACTGGAATCGTTATATTTCGAGACCATTTGGGCATCTATAGGTGGGATCGCAGTCGTCGGTCCTGAATTTTTTCCTTCATCTCGTTGTCCTATAGTAACCCTCGTAACTCTCTCTTCAAAGGTCGAATTCTGACTATTTTGACGTTATTGGAATGGTAACTTGACAAGCTTCTAGATGAGACCAGAATTGCGTAATTCGGAGATAGTTCGATATCCTAAAAGCATGTTGGTACTCTTCGGTCGTCTTTTTTCAATATGGAGTGTAAACCTTTCCAAATCGCGCGATCCAATGGAGATGCTCATAACTCCATAGTTTGATGTCGGATTGGGTCGATTTCTAGTCATCTGAAAGGTCCTTTAGTGCTCATTCATTCCTAACTGGAATCGTCGTATTTCGAGAGCATTTGGGATCCATAAGTGGGATCACAGTCGTCGGTTTTAAATTTTTCCTTCATCTCCTTTTCCAATAGTAACCCTCATAACTCACTCTTTCGAGGTCGAATTCAGACTATTTTGAGGTCATTGTAATGGTAACTTGACAAGCTTCCAGATGAGACCAGAATTGCCTAATTCGGAGACCGTTCGATATCCTGAAAGCATGATGAGACAAGCGTTTAGATGAGGGCATCCTATAGTAACCCTTGTAACTCTCTCTTTAGAGGGCGAATTCAGACTATTTTGACATCTTTGGAATGGTAACTTGACAAGCGTCTAGATGAGACAAGAATTGCCTAATACGGAGACCGTTCGATATCCTGAAAGCATGTTGGTACTCTTCGATCGTCTTTTCTCAATATGGAGTGTAAATCTTTCCAAATCGTGCGATCCAATGGAGATGCTAATAACTCCATCGTTTGATGTGTTGGATTGGGTCAATTTTTTGTCATCTGAAAGGTACTTTAGTGTTCTTTCATTCTTGACTGGAATCGTCGTATTCCTAGACCATATGGGATTCGTATGTGGGATCGCAGTCGTCGGTCCTTAATTTTTCATTCATCTCGTTGTCCTATAGTAACCATCATAACTCCCTCTTCAGAGGTCGAATTCAGACTATTTTGAGGTTATTGGAAGGGTAACTTGACAAGCTTCCAGATGAGACCAGAATTGCGTAATTCGGAGACCGTTCGATATCCTAAAAGCATGTTATTACTCTTCGATCGTCTTTTTTCAATATGGAGTCTAAATCTTTCCAAATCGCACGATCCAACGGAGATGCTCATAACTCCATCGTTTGATGTCGGATTGGGTCAATTTCTAGTCATCTGAAAGGTCCTTTAGTGCTCTTTCATTCCTGACTGGAATCGTCGTATTCCGAGACCATTTGGGATGCATAAGTGGTATCGCAGTCGTCGGTCCTGAATTTTTCCTCCATCTCGTTGTCCAATAGTTACCCTCATAACTCACTCTTCTGACGTCAAATTCAGACTATTTTGAGGTCATTGAAATGGTAACTTGACAAGCTTCCAGATGAGACCAGAATTGCATAATTCGGAGACCGTTCGATATCCTAAAAGCATGTTGGTACTCTTCGATCGTCTTTTCTCAATATGGAGTGTAAATCTTTCCAAATCGCGCGATCCAACGAAGATGCTAATAACTCCATCGTTTAATGTCGGATTGGGTCAATTTTTAGTCATGTGAAAGGTCCTTTTGGTGCCTTTCATTCCTGACTGGAATCGTCATATTCCGAGACCATTTGGGCATCCATAGGTGGGATCGCAGTCATCGGTCCT
Source organism: Magnolia changhungtana (assembly GCA_030180095.1). NCBI lineage: Eukaryota > Viridiplantae > Streptophyta > Magnoliopsida > Magnoliales > Magnoliaceae > Magnolia > Magnolia changhungtana. The sequence continues at coordinate 1,274,947 of JASAUF010000172.1, forward strand.
GAATTTTTCATTCATCTCGTTGTCCTATAGTAACCCTTGTAACTCTCTCTTCAAAGGTTGAATTTAGACTATTTTGACGTCATTTGAATGGTAACTTGACAAGCTTCTAGATGAGACCAGCATTGCGTAATTCGGAGACAGTTCGATATCCTAAAAGCATGTTGGTACTCTTCGATCGTCTTTTTACAATATGGAGTGTAAATCTTTCCAAATCGCGCTATCCAACGGAGATGCTCGTAACTCCATTGTTTGATGTCGAATTGGGTCGATTTCTATTCATCTGAAAGGTCCTTTAGTGCACCTTTATTCCTAACTGGAATCATCGTATGCCGACACCATTTGGGATCCATAAGTAGGATCACAGTCGTCGGTACTTAATTTTTCCTTCATCTCCTTTTCCAATAGTAACCCTCATAACACACTCTTCTGAGGTCGAATTCAGACTATTTTGAGGTCATTGGAATGGTAACTTGACAAGCTTCCAGATGAGACCAGAATTGCGTAATTCGAAGACCGTTCGATATCCTAAAAGCATGTTGGTACTCTTCGATCGTCTTTTCTCAATATGGAGTGTAAATCTTTCCAAATCGTGCGATCCAATGGAGATGCTAATAACTCCATCGTTTGATGTTGGATTGGGTCAATTTTTTGTCATCTGAAAGGTACTTTAGTGCTCTTTCATTCCTGACTGGAATCGTCGTATTCCGAGACCATTTGGGATCCATAAGTGGGATCGCACTCGTCGGTCCTGAATTTTTCTTCATCTCCTTTTCCAATAGTAACCCTCATAACTCACTCTTCTGACGGTCGAATTCAGACTATTTTGAGGTCATTGGAATGGTAACTTGACAAGCTTCCAGATGAGACCAGAATTGCGTAATTCGGAGACCGTTCGATATCCTAAAAGCATGTTGGTACTCTTCGATCGTCTTTTTTCAATATGGAGTCTAAATCTTTCCAAATCGCACGATCCAACGGAGATGCTCATAACTCCATCGTTTGATGTCGGATTGGGTCAATTTTTAGTCATTGGAAAGTCCTTTACTGCTCTTTCATTCCTGACTGGAATCGTCATATTCTGAGACCATTTGGGCATCCATAGGTGGGATCGCAGTTGTCGGTCCTGAATTTTTCCTTCATCTCGTTGTCCTATAGCAACCCTCGTAACACTCTCTTCAGAGGTCGAATTTAGAATATTTTGACGTCATTGGAATGGTTACTTGACAAGCTTCCAGATGAGACCAGAATTGCCTAATTCGGAGACTGTTCGATATCCTAAAAGCATGTTGGTACTCTTTGATCGTCTTATTTCAATATGGAGTGTAAATCTTTCCAAAATAACCAATGGAGATGCTGATAACACCATCATTTGATGTCGGATTGGGTTAATTTTTTAGTCATCAGAAAGGTACTTTAGTGCCCTTTCATTCCTTAGTAGAATCGTCATATTCCGAGACTATTTGGGCAAACATATGTGGGATCAGTCGTCGGGCCTGAATTTTTCCTTCATCTCCTTTTCCAATAGTGTTGAGGCATAAAATAAACAGAGAAATGAAGAAGACAAAGATCAACAAATCAGTTTGAAGATCAAGATATCAGTTTGAAGGAGACTTTGTGCGAGTTCAGCGCAAAAGAGAAGAGGTTTCGTTGGACCGACAGAGTAAAATGCGTGGGTTACTCAAGGAAAAGATTGCGCGGGACTAATAGATTGCGTGAGATCGTGCAAAGAATGTCGTTTACGATATCACAAGCAAAGTGTATGACTGAGGTATAAAAATTGTTGGGTGTTATTTTGTCCCACATCGACCAGAACAGAGTTTTACACCTGTAAAAATGTCTATAAATACCTCGTTCTTTCTCTTAAGGGGGGTTCGAAGATTTCAGAGTAAAAGAAAGATGAAGAAAGAGACAGAAGGTGCGAATCTGCGCAAAGGAGCACTGGGCTCCTATAGTTTGCGCGGACCCGCGCAAAGCATGTCGTTTGCGCGGACCCGCGTGTTGAGGCATAAAATAAGCAAGGAAGTGAAGAAGAAAAAGATCAAGAAATCACTTTGAAGAAGAAAGAAAAACAGCTTCAAGACCACTTTGCGCGAGGTCGCGCAAAGTGATTACACAAGACCGCGCAAAGTGAAGAATTTGCGCGGATTAAACAGAGGAGAGTTTGCGCGAGATTGAGTGTTTGCGCGAGATTGAGTGTTTGCCCGACTCCGCGCAAAGTATATTGTTTACGCGTGTCCGCGCAAAGTCTATAATGCTGCGATCAAAATAGTTGGATGATATTTTTGTCCCACATCGACTAGATCTGAGATTTTCATTGGAGAAAAGTTCCTTCTCTAAAAAGGGGTTCGAAGATTTCAGAAGTGAAGCAAAGACAAAAGAGAAGACAAAAGGTGCGGAGGGCCAGACTCTCCCGCTTTGCGCGACCACGCGCAAAGGAGTATTGGACTCCTGGAAGATTGCGCCGGTCAGCGCAAAGCAGCTGAGTGCTTTTATAATTTGCGCGACTCCGCGCAAAGCATATCGTTTGTGCGGACCCGCGCAAACTTATTGATTGGCAGTTTTTTGATAGCAATGGTCTGAAATGCTGTCGGAATGATGGGAGTTCTCAAAGCTTCAAGTTCTTCTTGATCAAGAGAAAGGAAGAATCATCGACGAAGAGATGTATTCCTCCTAAGTTTCAGGAGATGACCAAAATAGCACCGAAATGCTGCCGGAATCTTCATTCTATTGAAGACTGTTGATTAACTTGTCTATTCCTCCTAAGTCATTGGAGATGATTGAGATCATTGCCGTTATGCTGCCGAAAATTACATTTAGCTATAATGATTGACATTTGTAATAAGTTCTTTGTAAGCTATCTTAGAATCAAGGGATATCAGAGGATGTAAATGAATTCAGAATCAATAAAATGTGACAGTTGTCTTCATAACTATTTCATTGTTATGTTTGAATAAGATTATTTTCCAAATCAAATACTTTTGTTTCCTTGTCGAAACAAAATGGCGACTCTGCTGGGGAAAGATTATCTTATTTAACATTAACATTGGGAAAGTTGTAAGACTCTTGTCACTATTTTTGGCGTTTATTTGACGCCAAAATGGCGACTCTCAGTGGGAACATCCTCCCCTTCATCTCCAAGATAGTTTACTTAGTCTTTCATGTACTAATTTCAAGTATGTTTTATTATTGAAGGTACCTGAATTCAATCACACAACACTACTAATGGCTAATATCGTGAGAAAAGTGAACTTCCGATTCATCGACACTGGGTTCATAATTGAATATGCGCCAAATCAAACTCCTGAACGTACGAAAGCAAGCAGTACAAGCAGGCGCAAAATGATTCCAGTAACAACAGGAGTCATTTCTGTTTCACCTCAAGAGAGTGATGAAAACTGGACTTTGGTCTTGTCAAAAAGACAAAAGCAAAGACCTTAAAAGTCGCAAGGCAAAATTGTTGGTACCAAGAACTGAGGGACCAATCACGCGAGTATAGCAAGAAGAAAACCCGAGCTCGCTCCTCCGGCAATTTATCCTAAACAAACTGCTACGCAGTTTTCGTCACAAGATTTTCCAGCTTTGATCGCCCCAAGGACCAAATGGACAAAAGCACAGAAAGGTAAAGCACTGATGATAGGATCCCGATGCCGTATCACCCCAAACAAGTTCGCCTATAATCACTGTATCACCTCAATCGGTTAAAAGCATGGGAAGTACACAAGAATCAAATGAGACTCCAATTTCTCCTCTCTTTACAAGCCCCGTTACGTCAACATACTCTCATTTTACTCCCAAAAATGCCTTCGAAAAAGTCAAGAGGCCGCAGTATATATGGCGTGAGACAGTCAAGGAAATAGACCGACCATCGAAGAGCGGGTTGATCAAATGGCAGAGGCACAAAGAGTGCTAATGGATGAATGCCGGAACCTCGAGAAGCTCGCAACTCGGCACATAATGTAGCCCAAATAGTGGCTCCACCTATGATGGGAGCAACAAATGGACAAGAGAACCAACCTGAAGGTTCCCGTCCACAGGGAATAGGATCTCGAGGATCCGTTCCGGTGACAAGAGCCATAACACAAGATGATGTAAGACAAGTTGTCGAAGAAGCGGTCAGGATAGAAAGGGAGCGCGCAAACATCGGTCGTTTCAGATATCGAACACCCTATCCAAGAGAGGTAGAGGATGTTCCATTCCCAGCCAATTTTAAGCATCCAGATTTTCATAAATTTAATGGGGAAGGATCGCCAGAGGAACACCTGATGCATTTCATCACCAGCATGGGAAATTTTTCCACGATACCTCAATATTGCTTACGCTTATTTGGGTCATCGTTGACAAGTAAAGCTTTCAGGTGGTATTCAAATTTGGCACCAGGGTCCATACGAACATGGGAAGAAATGCAAGATGCTTTCATGTCAAACTTCTTTTCGTCGAACGCGATGTTAGCATCACGAGTTAGCTTCAATACGACAACGAGAAGGAGAACCGGTTGAAAATTCATGACAGATGGAAGACACTGGGGGCATCATGTGCAGAAATTTTGGGAAGAAAAGAACAAGTCAAAATGTGTCTAAACTCTATGGAACAGAATCGCATTTGGACTCACCGGCCGATATCGGAACCTTCGTGATTTGGCTACCAAAGCCCATGCATTGGAACCGATGACTCGTAAGATGCCAAAGCATTTCATCATGAAATCGTCGAAGAATACCCGGCAGAGACAACTGTCAACACCATCGATCGGGATAAGAAGAATCAAGATGCGAGGGGTTCAAGAGATAAAAGGCCAGAAGGAAAAGAAGGCTGGAATCAAACAAGGGACAGATACGGTGGAAAAAAGCTCAGAATGCTCGATTCACATGAAGGATTTGAGTTCGATAAAGAAGACGTGGTGCCTATGATGCAACAATTGTTAAAAAGGGTACCTTGGAATTACTGTAACCAAAACGCCCGAAGATGACAAGGACTCGAGAAAGAAACTTTTGCCGTTATCATCGCCTAGTGGGGCATCCAACAGAAAATTGTTATACGTTAAAATGCATTATACAGCGAATGATAAATAGAGGTGACATAATAACCAGTGGAAGCAAAGAAAAGAATGCAAGGGCAACAGTAAATGTATTGTCAATACAAGAAAAAGACGACGGGGAAATAAAAAAAGGAAAGGTCAACAAGAAATGCAACAATGATTACGCTGCGATCGGGAAGCAAATAACAAGTCCCGCAAAGCAAAAAGCAAGAATCATAAGGAAAGAAGTGACTGAAAGACAGAATACTGAGGACAAAAGTAGAAATGGAGATGCAGTGACAAAAGTGGCTTATGATGTAGTTAGTCACTTGAAAGGTATACCGGCACGATTAAGTATTTATGATGCGCTCAAGTTATGTCAGAAGAATTTCGACAGAGTTTGATTCAAGTACTGTCTGATCATGATGTAAGAGAAACTTTACTGGCAGAAATGAAGAATGAAAGAAATAATGAAAAAATGAATTGTCTACCAGTAATATCTTTCTCGATGATGATTTAATTGGTGAAAAGGAACATAACAGCCATTGATGATAGAAGGATACATTTGTGAGAAGAAGATAAAAAGATTATGATAGATAATGGGTCCGCAAGAGAAATCTTTTGCCACTCTCAATGATTACTAAATTGGGTTTTCGTCGTTCAGACTTGCCCTAGCGGATGATGATACAAGGGTTCAATCAAGATGGACAACGCGCACTCGGAAAATTACGGTGACATTAGAAGTGGGAGAATTAATCACACTCTTGTTGTATGTCACGTTATAAATCTTTGTGACAACATATAACCTTCTCTTGGGAAGGCCGTGGATACAAGACAATATTATACCTTCTACTCTACACCAATGTTTCAAATCAGTAAAGATGGGATGCAAGTATAAAGTAATGGTCGATGCAAAACCCTACACGTAAGTCGAGTCTTTCTTTGCGGATGCTAGTTATTATAAATGTTTCTCGAAGAAATGGGAAAAATGATGATGGGAAGAGAATTTAAAAGATGCCAGGATAAATAAAGTTAAAGAAGAAAGAGCAGAATCTTTCGGGTCTACAAAATCAAGAAAGAAGTTCTATTTTGTACCAAAGCGCCTCGAGACAACCGGGACAACCGCCGTTGACATTATTGTCGACATGTAAGCATTGAAAGTCTTACAAATCCAATTACACAGTGCCATTACCCAATATCGAAAGATGTAAGCCATTTGCAGCCGCTCCAAGAACATTTCAAGTCAAAGCCAGTGCTAAATATCCTGAACCAATAGAGTTTCATGCTGCACCAGAAGTAAAGGATGAAAATATAAGCAATATATATCATGGAGAGTTAGCATCGCAAAATTTGAGAAATACAAGGCAAAGAAGCAAGAAAATCATGAGAAATATGGGTTTTGATTGTGACAAACCCACCGGCTTGAATCATGGGAAAGGAATTCAGATCCCTCTCGGGGTTAATCAGGAAAAGCGAAGAAAATTCCAAGGATTGGGAGCAGAATCATCAAAAATATAGTATGACTTTAACATGACTTCAACTACACAAGATACTAAGGTAATTGAATATCCTGAAACCGCTCCAAGGCAAATAGAAGACGGGGGCAACCGACGATAGATGGCCTGCGAGAAATAAATTTGGGAACAACAGAAGAGCCAAGGAACACATTCATCAGCATTAGCCTTTCAGATCAGGAAACTGAGAAATATGGCCAACTTCTCAAGGAAAATAAAGACGTTTTCGCCTGGACATATGAAGAAATGCCGGGACTGGAACCCTCTGTAGCAATGCATCGATTAAATATTTCCAAAGAAAAGAAACCAGTAAAGCAAGCACAAAGGCGATTTCACCCAGACCTAATTCCGTTAATCGAAAAAGAAGTAAATAAGCTAATAAAGGTTGGGTTCATCAGAGAAGTTAAATATCCCAAATGGATATCAAATATTGTTCCGGTGAAAAGAAGAACGGACAGATTAGAGTATGTATTGACTTCAGAGATCTGAATGAAGCATGTCCAAAGGATGATTTCCCTCTCCCGATAACAGAATTACTAATTGATAGCACTACTCAGTATGCTATCATGTCCTTTATGGACGGATATGCAGGCTATAATCAAATCAGGATGGCGCCTGAAGATGAAGAGGCGACGGCCTTAACGCCGCTTGGAATTTACTGTTATAAAGTTATGCCTTTCGGTCTCAAAAATGCTGGGGCAACATATCAAAGGGCAATGAAAAATATCTTTCAAGATATGATGCATAAACATGTCGAATGCTATGTTGATGACTTGGTAGTCAGATCCGGAGATCATCAAGAGCACCGCGAACATCTAGCATCGCTTCTTCCGACGACTCGAGAAAGAAGCAATTAAAGATGAATCCCGCTAAATGTGCATTTGGAGTGTCTTCCAAGCAAATTCCTCGGCTTTTTGTGTATACGACACGAGGAATCGAAATTGATAGAAAAAGTTAAAGCTATTCAAAATATGCCGCCACCAACGACGTTGAAGGAATTAAAAGCTTACAAGGAAAATCGGCATACATTCGCCGCTTCATTTCAAACCTCGCAGAAGGTGTCACCATTTTCTCGGTTAATGAAGAAAGATACTGAGAATTTGTATGGGATCACGCTTGCCAAAATGCCTTTGATTCAATTAAAGAATTATTAAAACAAACACGGTGTTAATGTGACTCCAAAAAAAGGTAAGCCACTTATCTTATATACATCTGCCGCTACAAATTCTTTGGGTGCTTTGTTGCACATGTAAACGAAGTGGAAAAGAGACTCGGCTCTTTATTATTTAAGCCGAACACGATGGGGGCGAATCCAATTATTCTCGATTGAAAAAGAATGTTTGGCGTTGGTATTCGCTGTGCAAAAGTTAAGGCATTATTGTCTCTCCCATGATATAACTCTGATCTCAAGAGCAGATCCGATAAAATTTTTGATGACCAGGCCAATGTTATCAGGAAGACTAGCCAAGTGGATGTTATTGTTATCAGAATATACTATTTCATATAAGCCGGCGAAAGCAGTAAAAGGACAAGCTATGGCAGACTTTCTCGCAGCACATCCTATAGCAGAAAATGAAGAAATCAATGATGAATTCCCAGATGAACAGGTTATGTTGGCTGAATCTCAGAATCTTTGGCGATGTATTTTGATGGTGCCGCTCGAATATCGGGAGCGGGGCGGGAGTGATATTCATTACACCTCGTATGGCGATTTATTACCATACTCTTTCACGTTGGGTATCGCATGCACAAACAATGAAGTCAATACGTAGAGCTCTTATCATCGGAATGGAAATAGCACAAAGACAAATGGAAATAAAATCATTGCATATCTTTGGAGATTCTAAATTGATTATAAATCAATTGACAAATGAATTTGAGGTAAGGAAAGAAGAACTTTGCCTTATTATCGGAAGGCACAATGCTTGCTTGAACAGCAATTTTTTATGTGGAAATTAAACACATACCACGGTCGGAAAATGCAAAAGCGATGCTTTCGGATTTAGAAGAAACTTTATCCGCACAAACCGAAGTCCTCTTCGGTAACTATAGAAGAAAGAAGATTCGCCATCTCATGGAGGTTATCGAAGAAACCGTTGAAATGTTTGCCTATATCCTGTCTAGAAGTAACAATAGATGATTGGCGTCACCTTTTGTTGATTATCTCAAATATATATATCTTGCCGAAGACAATGTACAAAGACAACAGATTAAACGATCGAGCAAATTTGTCATATGCAAATAAGTATTGTATAGAAAATCTTATAATGGAATGTTGTTAAGGTGCTTGGACAAGCAAGAAGCAAACCAAATAATGCGGAGGCACATTCAGGTGAATGTGGAGCACATCAAGCTGGCCGGAATTTATGCCATAGAGTGCATCGAATGGGTTATTATTGGCCTACTATGTTTAAAGATGCGATAGAATATGCAAAAAGGTGTCATGAATGTCAAATACACGGAGATGTAATACATGTTCCTCCAGAAGAATTACATCAGTCTGTTGCATCTTGGCCTTTCTCAGCCTGGGGACTCGACGTTATTGGTCCTATAAATCCTCCTTCATCAAAGGAAAACAATATATTTGGCAAAGAACAGATTATTTCTCCAAATGGACTGAAGCAGTCGCCTTGCGTAATGTTAAAGAGAAAGACATGGTCAATTTCATCCGTCATGCTATAATATACCGTCATGGTATTCCGAAGAAGATCATCACTGATAATGGCACCCCTTTTAAAAATAGAGGCATGGAAAAGTTATGTCAGAAGTTCGGCATCCAACATTCTTTTTCAACACCTTATTATCCTCCGGCCAATGGATTAGCAGAGGCGTTTAACAAAACAATTGTCAAGATAATGAAGAAAACGGTGACAGGCAATAAGCGCGATTGGGATGAAAAGTTACAAGAAGCATTATGGGCCTACAGAACCACTCATCGTACAGCAACAGGGGCGACACCATATTCATTAATCTATGGTATGGAGGCAGTTATCCCAATTGAAATACAAGTGGCATCACTCAGAGTGGCAGTGCACCAATCTATAACAGATGAAGAAAATGCAAAAATAAGGCTGAAAGAATTAGACTTACTCGATGAGAAACGTCTTGCAGCTCAGCAACGATTGCAATCATATCAGGCCAGAATATCGGCTGCCTTTGATAAACAGGTCAAATACCGCTCTTTCAAAAAAGGGGATATGGTGTTAATGTTGAAAAGACCTATAGTGGTCACTCACCGGACAGGGGGCAAGTTTGAGCCTAAATGGGGTGGTCCATATGTGGTAAAAGAAGTATATTCCAATGGGGCATATAAAATCACAAATCAAGAAGGACGGGTATCTTGGTGTACTCGTCAACGCCCGTTTCATCAAAAGATACTATCCCTAAAATAGACAGACGTATGGATTTTGATCCGAATATTATCGCATAATGATTCTCAGTATCAAAGGGGGCAAAGATGAATAAAATCATGTCTATATGTCAACAAAAGAAGCTATGAAGAGGAAATTCATAAGCATGTCAATTATTAAGCATCAAAAGCGGAAAATATTAAAAATATATATGATCATCATCATCACTAAATAAGTATGATAAAGATAAATATCACTATCTTGAAGATTCTCTTGAAAATATTGACAAAGTTAAATTTATTGCCTTTTTACAAGGCACAAATTCTTGAAGATTCTCTTGAAGATACTATCTAAGTGAGAATTATATTGCCTTACAAGGCATGGATCTTCTTGAAGATATTTGGAAATATCTACTATATTTGGATCTTCTTGAAGATATTTCGGAAATATCTACTATATTTGCAAATGGTGATGATCATATATATATTATTGCCTTACAAGGCATGGATTTTCTTGAAGATATTATCTAAGTTGAGAATTATATTGCCTTACAAGGCATGGATCTTCTTGAAGATATTATCGCCTTACAAGGATATATCAAATCAATCAAAGAGGCAGTATAGCCAAGCCAAAATCCCAAAAAGAGCAAAATTGAGCAAAATCAAAAAGATCAAGCTCGCGAAAAAAAAAAAAAAAAAAAAAAAAAAAAAAAAAATGCTCTCAAAGGATCAAGCTCTAAAAGAGCCGGCCAACTATACGTAAGACCCATGAAGATCGCCATTCGGGCGGCGGCGGAGTCAAGTGGCCCTAAAAGCCCGCGAAGACCATCGTGCGCACCCATGCGGTAGTGACGAAGTCAAGGATTCAAAGCCTAAAAGGCCATAAATCCGCGAAGACTAGTCACCGTAATTCCCATGCCGTCGTATAGCTTCCGGCAAGGCGGCCACGGGAACGGATGAAAATGCCCTCCTATGAATGGGCTCGACCTTTGCAGACGAAGAAAACAGGGGCCGCAAAGTGCGAGCTTTATGCCAACCGTGCGTAAGACCCTCCAGTCTAGGGTTTGATTTCGTAGTAACTCGTGAGGAAGGGCTTAAACCTACTCATTGATGGGTGGCGACCCTAGATTTGGTGCCCAAAGGTAGCCTTGCGAGCCCTGCGACTCTAGAGAGTTACCGTGGCCAACCCTGCGCGTAAATCCAACAGTTCACCGTCCGGTAGCGTCAATGGGCCCCTCTGATGGACCGTGACCGTGAGCTCAAGGCAGTGAGAAGCCCAAAAGCGAACTCTAGAGAGTTACAGTGGCCATCACATAAGACCCATAAATGCTCCACTACTCACGAGCTTAAACTGTGTGTGTGCGCACGCTCCACTACTCATGAGCATAAACTGTGTGTGGCTAATTGAATTGAAACTTAGTACCGCCAATCTAAATACTCACCTAGAGAATCCCATACTAACAAGACATAAAAGGTTTAAAAATTGTAAAGAATATAGAAAATATTATACAAAATATAGATATAATTTAATAATATTAGTAATAAAAATATTAACAAAGTATAAAAGGTTTAGAAATTATAAAAATGAGTAATGAAAATTATTATATAAAGAATAAATATAACTTGATAATATTAATAGAAAAATATAAATATAATGAAATTATCATATAAAGCACAAATATAATGTGATAATATTAGTATAAATATCATCAATATGCAAGATAGAAAATACCATCATAAGACATCCCAAAATATTATCATAAAATATATGATAAATTACATCCAGGAAAACACGAAAGCAAATATCACATGTCCAAAATTACATGATTCAAAGGTCCTCTGTAATTCCCATTGCTTCTGAATATCTGAGCAAATCTTCTTTCAATTGCGACTGAGCTGCATCATGTCTAGATTTTTCTTCAAAAATAAGTCTCGCATGATCAGGAACGCCAGCAAGTTTATTCTCCAAAGAAGCGATCATTTCTTTACCTTGAAGTTGTGCAGATTTTTCAACAGCAATAGATTGAGCATTCACCTGTATTTTCTCTTCAATATCCTGAATGCTTAAAGCTTGCTCATGATTCTTCCTCCAAATTGCAAGATTTCTTCCTTTAAAATTGCAATGCGGTCTTGAATAGTCTTGCTTTCATCAACATGAATCTTTAATTTATCCTGAAGAATTGTATGCTCTTGTTCAAGTTTGGAAATTGATGAAGCTGTCAGAAGAGCTTGCTCTTGTGATGAAGCCAACTGCCTTCTACACTCTAAAATCTCAGGAGCAATTGTAATATTCTCTACCGACGCCAAAGAAATTACGGAATCACGAAATTTGAGGAGTGAATCCCGCAAAGGAGATATGTTGATTCTGGCCATCTTAGCAGAGCTTTCCAAAATTTCTATAGCAACATCCAAATCCGACCACTGATCAGGATTTCTGAAGATATGGATTATTGCTAACAGAGAATGTTTCACCATAAGCATTTTGTGAGCAGGAATCTTTGCAAAGGATGATAGTTCAGAAGTAGTGGTTACAGAATCAGAACTAGCCGCACCGCTACGGGGATAAGTTCCTATAAAAAAAAAAGAAGAATATTCAATATATTATTATGAAATATATATAGTCTTGAATGAAGGTAAGCAATGCATATATGTATACCTGTCACTGGAACGCGACTAACAGAAGGAGAAGCTCTTTGAGCTATGGAAGGACCAAGTCCCACCATATCAGCGAAAGATGGTGCTCTAGCTTCCGTACTGGAATCTCTAGTAGCCGGAGTTGGCAAGTCAGTAGTTTCTGTAGGAAATATAATTTCACGAGCCACTATTCTCTGTACTACCAACGGAACTACAGATGCTCTTGGTGAAGATATTACAGGAGGGCTCGCTGAAGAGATAGTACCTATTTCTGCAACTTGGGCACCTAAAAAAGGGAGATGCAATGATTTTAAATAAATAATAGTTGTTATAATATAAATTAAGATATATATATAAAATTTTCCTTTACCTGGCGAATATCCATATTCTCCATAATCTAAAGGCTCCTCTTCATCTTCCTCACCTGCAGGAGATTTAGTAGGAACATTAATACTAGAAGGAGTCTTAGCAATTGCGTAGGGGAAGATTCTATCTCAACTCCTTTCACAAATTGTTTCCTCTTCTTCGCCAATATCAACTTCACCTTCTTCAAAGTCATCATCTTTATCTTCGCCATTATCACTATCTCCGCTATCTTCATCCCGCGAAGATTCAGGTTGTACTTGATGATGAAGTTGAACTTTCATCTCCCAAAATTTCTTCGTCAACTTCTTCAACGATAACTTGCTTCCCTTTATAAGAAACGGGTCATCTTGCTTCTCCGGTGCAAGTTCTTGGACTATAGGAGAAGCAGAGGCTGGACGAGTTCCTTCTGAAGGGATAGGGGATGATGATTGTAAACGCGTTCTTGATCTAGTCATCGGAGAAGATGGACTAGGACCAAGGGGTTGCGGAGAAGATATTGAAGTACCAATAGTCGGTCCTTCTGAACCGAATGCTGCGGCTCTCGCAGTGGGATTGGAGAAGACGTACCTGCAGCATCATCCGCATCCTGATTTGAAGAGTCCCGGCGGGATTTTTCAAATTCTCTTAGATCTCCATGGGCAAACCAGCCATCCAAAGTATTGATGGGCTTGATTTCACGAATGGGTTCTTCCAGTGATATCTTCCTGCAAATTTCTCCAGGATGAGACGCGTGGCTCTTCTCCGGAATATACCCGATTCCGCTCTCTAAGTTTCTGCCCTTCAGCCTGGGTGGATGAAGAAAGATAGAAGAATCTACCGGCAAGCATTTAGCAACCAGGTACGATTGATGATCCCACCATCGCATCCAGCTATATGAAGTATGGACTACACGATCACAACCTGGAATTATGAAGAGGGAGCCAACACAGCCATTCAACAACTGTTTCCATATCATGGCCCAGTTAAGAGGACTAGTTCCGTAACAGCGCATTTTTCTTGTAACAAGCCCGTAGTCTTGAGGTACGGTTTGATCATAACCGAATTGACGAGCAGAAGCGACTGGGATAGTAAGGTTCTCTCCAAAATTCTGTCCCCTCTCGCAAAGGTAAACTACATGAGCGAATAGAGAAGAAGAAAGCTCTCTCTGCTGCAGTAAGTGTGTCATTGTCCACCATATCTGTATCAACGGGATAGCGATAGAGGCGGAATTGAAAGAAGTTTATTTGATCGTCGTCCCGAATTTTATTTGCCACCCACTCATATGCTCTTCTAGCCATTGCTCTTTGTTGAAAGAACCAGAGCGGAAGATGAGAGGGATGAGAATATGCTTGCTCTGAAGCCTCAAAAGTCCAAGGGAAATAGACTCCAAGCCATCCTGTAAAATAATGCCAAGAAGTATGCGCCGATGAAGTTCCAAGAATGGGGTCTTTTATATGAGTAGCTATTTCTCCAAGGGCCCGGTAGATAGAACACAATACTGGAGGAGCGAGAGAGTATTTATGTCCTTCTGCTAAGGCACCAGCCACAACAAAGACACTCGGACGAACAGCATCTGCCCATTTGGAGCTGGGCAAAACGACCAAGCTTAGCCAATAAGCCAGGAACGCTGCAAGCTCTCCAAAAGAGCTATATTCCGGCTTTCCTCTTACTGCATCCCGAAGCTTTGTTAGTTCTTTGGAATGGCAGTCGCGAAACCTTCAAAGGAAATAAAAATGAGGAGATTAATATGCAGGAATGGCTAAGAATACAAAGAGGAAAATTGATTATCAGATTGATAAATACCTTAGACCTCTAGAAAAATGGGCCAGCCATTGAAGAGGGGGAATTTTGTGGAAGTTGGGGAATTTGCCCATCTCTTTGAATAGCTCTATGGTAGTTTCAGATATGGAGGGCTTGCGATCCGGAGAAGATACAAAGGCCAATTCTCTGTTGGTAGGAATGAATTCATCGTAGAATTTGCCCGTTATTGTGAGACCAGCTATACGATGAAGGTCCCAAAGAGATATGCTCATTTCGCCGTAAGGAAGATGAAAGGAGTTGGTTGTGGGTGACCAATACTCAAGGAAGCCCTTCAGAACATTGGGTTCCCGATAGAAGTATTTTGAGGTTACTTCTATAGCATCATAAAGGCCTATCTTTGCAAGAGTGCTCGTATGTTTCAGCAAAATAGCTTCCGCCCATTGAATAATAGCGACGAGCAATTAGCATACCTCGTGATGCGAATTCTGCTCGGCCCAGAGTTGATCCCGATCTCTGAAGCGCTGTCTCACAGTCTCATAAAAATGAGAAGGAAAGAGATCATGAGGACTATGGGAAGGAGTTAAGAAAATCATGGGATGAACTTCTCCGATCCTCTGTCGCGGCTTCTTTGTCTGAATGATTCCTTCAAGAATCCGGGGTTCTCTTGTGACCCATGACTCGGTATACATCAACCTTTCGCCATGGACACAATCTCTGGATTCACAGTCTAGCATAGACTGATGGCGATACACCTTTATAGGAATGATTGTCATGCCCTCTGCATGAGGGTTGTCGAACTTCATGACTCCTTCAACAACTCGCACCGAATCCCACGAGTTTTGAAGTCGCTTCTTCTTGTGTTCTTTGATTTTTTCAGCAAATTCTTTCGCCTTATTGCGGCGAGTTTTCTTTGGGCGGGAAGCGGGAGGAGTATCTTCTCGGACAGGTGGCCTCTCACTATCGTGCGAATGTGGGCTGTGGTCTTGAGCCATTCATCCCAGTCATATTCCCTTCCATGTTTTGGTGGGCATTTAATATCTCCCAAAGATATAGATCTGTGAATAGGAGAAGGTAAAGATTTGATACGGTCAGAAAAGTCAAAAGTGGGGAGAACAGGCTCTTTAAAATAAGCTGGATTTCTAGAAGTTGTCTTCATTCTTTTAGCAGGTGGTTGGTCAGAAGGAGGTGAGTTTGAAGGAGATATAAGACGAGCAGTTTGTTTAATACAAGCTATAAAGAAAGATAGAAGACAAAGTCAGGAAATGGTTAAGTGTTGGAAAAAAAGTTTGAAAATTTTCTAAGTACAAGGTACTTTGGGCGAGGTCGCGCAAAGTCTATGGTTTGCGCGAGAAAATTCCAAGTTCAGGAGACGTCGCAAGAAAGCGAAACGGTTTTATGTGGGTCGCGCAAAGTGGAAGCTTTGCTTGCTGAATAAAATCGCCAGAGCAAAGTGTCACAGAGGGAAGTTCGTGAAAATGACTAAGTCGTTGGACTATTTATAGGCTTTATGGCCGAGTAAGTACGACTCGAGTAGGACTTTGCGCGAGGTCACGCAAACCTTGGAAAAAAGGAATAGTTTGATCCTTTTCTTTGATTTTCTGAACAAACAAAGAACGGATCAAGGGGGCATCTGTTGAGGCATAAAATAAGCAAGGAAGTGAAGAAGAAAAAGATCAAGAAATCACTTTGAAGAAGAAAGAAAAATAGCTTCAAGACCACTTTGCGCGAGGTCGCGCAAAGTGATTACACAAGACCGCGCAAAGTGAAGAATTTGCGCGGATTAAACAGAGGAGAGTTTGCGCGAGATTGAGTGTTTGCGCGACTCCGCGCAAAGTATATTGTTTACACGTGTCCGCGCAAAGTCTATAATGCTGCGATCAAAATAGTTGGATGATATTTTTGTCCCACATCGACTAGATCTGAGATTTTCATTGGAGAAAATGTCTATAAATACCCCGATCCTTCTCTAAAAAGGGGTTCAAAGATTTCAGAAGTGAAGCAAAGACAAAAGAGAAGACAGAAGGTGCGGAGGGCCGGACTCTCCCGCTTTGCGCGACCACGCGCAAAGGAGTATTAGACTCCTGAAAGATTGCGCCGGTCAGCGCAAAGCTGCTGAGTGCTTTTATAGTTTGCGCGACTCCGTGCAAAGCATATCGTTTGCGCGGACCCGCGCAAACTTATTGATTGGCAGTTTTTTGACAGCAATGGTCTGAAATGCTGTCGGAATGATGGGAGTTCTCAAAGCTTCAAGTTCTTCTTGATCAAGAGAAAGGAAGAATCATCGACGAAGAGATGTATTCCTCCTAAGTTTCAGGAGATGACCAAAATAGCACCGAAATGCTGCCGGAATCTTCATTCTATTGAAGACTGTTGATTAACTTGTCTATTCCTCCTAAGTCATTGGAGATGATTGAGATCATTGCCGTTATGCTGCCGAAAATTACATTTAGCTATAATGATTGACATTTGTAATAAGTTCTTTGTAAGCTATCTTAGAATCAAGGGATATCAGAGGATGTAAATGAATTCAGAATCAATAAAATGTGACAGTTGTCTTCATAACTATTTCATTGTTATGTTTGAATAAGATTATTTCCCAAATCAAATACTTTTGTTTCCTTGTCGAAACACCGCGCAAACCGACTGTTTGACAGCCTATAACAGCAATGGGCTGTTATACTGCTGGAATGGCTAGAGTCTTCAAATCTTCAAGAAGTCTTCAAGTGCTTCTTGTTCAGGAGAAAAGGAGGAAATCATCGACGAAAAGGCGTATTCCTCCTAAGTTTCAGGGGATAACCGAAATAGCACTGAAATGCTGCCGGAATCTCCGTTCTTTTGAAGATTATTGGCCGATTTGTCTATTCCTTCTAAGTTATAGAAGACGATTGAGAGATCAGCGCTGCTATGCTGTCAAAATTTACATTTAGCTATGATAATTGTAACTTGCAATGAATTCTTTATAAACTATCTTAGAATCAAGGGATACCTGAGGATGTAAATGAATTCAGAATCAATAAAGTGTGATGATTGTTTCTGTAACTATTCCATTGTTATGTTTGAATAAGATAATACCCAAATCAAACACTTTTGTTTCCTTGTCGAAACAAAATGGCGACTCCTGGGGACTTTTATCTTATTTAACACTAACATTGAGGAAAGTTGTGAGACTCTCATCATTGTTTTTGGCGTCTATTAGACGCCAAAATGGCGACTCTCAGTGGGAACATCCTCCCCTTCATCTCTAAGATAGTTTACTTAGTCTTTCACATACTAATTTCATGTATGTTTTATTATTGAAGGTACTCAAATTCAATCACATAACATTACTAATGGCTAACGTTGCGAGAAAAGTGAACTTCCGATTCACCGCTACTGGGTTTGTAATCGAATATGCGCCAAACCAAACTCTTAAACATACGAAAGCAAGTACTACAAGCAGGCGCAAAATGACTCAAGTAACAGTTGGAGTCATTTCCGTATCACCCCAATCATAGGAAAGTGATGAAAATTGGACTTTGGTCTTGTCTAGAAAGACAAAAGCAAAGACCTTAAAAGACCACAAGGTGAAATTATTTGTACCAAGAGCTGAGGGACCAATCACGCGTAGTCTAGCAAGAAGAAAACCCGAGCTCGCTCCACCGACAATTTATCCTGAACAAGCTGCTCCGCAATTCTCGTCGCACGATTTTTCGACTTTGGCTGCCCCAAGGACCAAATGGACAAAAGCATAGAAAGGTAAAGCACTGATGATAGGATCACCGATGCCTGTATCACCCCAAACAAGTTCGCCTATAACTGTATCACCTCGATCGGTTAAAAGCACGGGAAGTACACAAAAGTCAAATGAGACTCCAATTTCTCCCCTTTTTATGAGCCCTATTACGTCAACATACTCTCATTTTACTCCAAAAACAGCCTCGACAAATAGTCAAGGGGCAGCAGTATATATGGCAGGAACAGGCCAAGAAAATAGACCAACTACTGAAGAGCGGGTTGATCAAATGGCAGAGGCACAAAGAGCACTAATGGACGAATGCCGGAACCTCAGAGAAGCTCTGGCAACTCTGGCACATAATGTAGCCTAGATGGTGGCCCCACTTATGATGGGAGCGACAAATGGACAGGAGAACCAACCTGAAGGTTCCCGTCCGCAAGGGACAGGATCGCGAGGATCAGCTGCGACAAGGGCTATAACACAAGATGATGTAAGACAAGTCGTCGAAGAAGCAGTCAGGATAGAAAAAGAGCGCGCAAATACCGGTCGTTTCAGATATCGAACACCCTATTCGAGAGAAGTAGAGGATGTTCCATTTTCGGCAAATTTTAAGCATCCAGACTTCCAGAAGTTTAATGGGGAAGGATCACCAGAAGAACACCTGATGCATTTCATTACTAGCATGGGGAATTTCTCCACAATACCTCAATACTGCTTACGATTATTTGGGTCATCATTGACAAGTAAAGCTTTCAAGTGGTATTCAAATTTGGCACCAGGATCTATACGCACATGGGAAGAAATGCAAGATGCTTTCATGTCAAACTTCTTCTCGTCAGAACGCGATGTTAGCATTACAGAATTAGCTTCAGTACGACAGCGAGAAGGGGAACCAGTTGAAAAGTTTATAGACAGATGGAAGACACTGGGGGCATCATGTAGACAGTTGCCGGAAGAAAAGGAACAAGTCAAAATGTGTCTGAACTCTATGGAGACAGGAATTGCATTCGGACTCACCAAATAGCCGATATCGGAACCTTTCGCGATTTGGCTACCAAAGCCCTTGCGTTGGAGTTAATGACTCGTAAAATGCTAGCATTTTATTGTGAAATCGTCAGAAGAATACCTGACAGAACAACAGTGAACACCATTGATCAGGATAAGAAAAATCAAGATGTAAGGAGCTCAAGAGACAAAAGGCTAGAAGGAAAAGAAGGCTGGAATCAATCAAGGGGACAGACATGTGGAAAAAGCTCAAAATGCTCGATTCTCACAAAGGATTTGAGTTCGATAAAGAGGACGTGGTGCCTATGATGCAGCAATTGTTAAAAGTAGGTACCCTAGAATTACCAGAGCCCAAATGCCCTGAAGATGTGACAAGGACTCGAGAAAGAAATTTTTGCCGTTATCATCGCTAGTGGGACATCCGACGGAAAATTGTTACACGTTAAAGTGTATCATACAGCGAATGATAAATAGAGGTGATATAATAACCAGTGAAAGCAAAGGAAAGAATACAAGGGCGACAGTAAATGTATTGTCAATCCAAGAAAAGATTCGAGAAATAAAAGAGAAGGGAGATCGAAGGCCGATAAGAAATGCGACAATGATTACGTTGCGATCGGGAAAGCAGATAACGAGTCCGGTGAAGCAAAAAGCAGGAATTATAAGGAAAGAAGTGACTGAAAGAAAGAACATCGAGGATAAAAGTAGAAATGGAGACTCGGCGACAAAAGTGGCTTACGACGTAGTTAGTCACTTGAAAGGTATACCGGCATGTTTAAGTATTTATGATGCGCTCAAGTTATCAGAAGAGTTTCGACAGAGTTTGATTCAAGCACTATTTGATCACGATGTGAGAGAAGTTTTATTGACAGAAATGAAGAATGAAAGAAGCAATGAAAAGGTGGATTGTCTACCAGTAATATCTTTCTCTGATGATGATTTAATTGGAGAAACAGAACATAACAGGCCATTAATGATAGAAGGGTACATTTGTGAAAAAAGATAAAATGGATTATGATAGACAATGGGTCAGCAGTGAATCTTTTGCCACTCTCCATGATTACTAAATTGGGTTATCGCTGTCAGATTCATTTAGCCTAAGCGGAATGATGATACAGGGTTTAATCAAGATGGGCAACGCACACTCGAGAAAATTACATAAATATGGAAGTGGGAGAATTAATTACTACTTGTTGTATGTCACGTTATAAATGTTGTGACAACATATAACCTTCTCTTTGGAAGGCCGTGGATACATCAAGTACAATATTGTACCTTCACTCTACACCAATGTTTCAAATATCTTGTAAGGACGGAATGCGGTGTAAAGTGATGGCGATGCAAAACCTTACACATAAGTGAGTCTTTCTTTGCGGATGTCGGCTATTATAAATGTTTCTCCGAAGAAGTGGGAAATAATAATGGAAAGAAAGTTTTAAAAGACGACCGAACAAATAAAGTTAGAGAAGAAAGGGCAGAATCTTCTGGGACTACAAAATCAAGAAAGAAGTTCTATTTTGTACCCAAACATCTAAGACAACCGGGACAACCGCCGTTGACATTATTGTCGACAGAATAGCTGAAAGTCTTACAGTCTAATTACACAATGCCCTTACCCAATATCGAAAGATGTAAGCCATTTGCAGTCGCTCCAGGAACATTTCAAGTCAGAGCCAATGCTAAATATCCTAAACCAATAGAATTTCATGCTGCAGCAGAAGTGAAGAATGAAAACATAAGCAATGTATATCATGGAGAGTTAGCACCGCAGAATTTGAGAAAATACAGTGCAGTAAGCAAGAAAATCATGAGAAATATGGGTTTTGATTGTGACAAGCCCACTGGACTGAATCATGGGAAAGGAATTCAAATCCCTCTTGGGGTTAATCAGGAAAAACGGAGAAAATTCCAAGGATTAGGAGCAGAATCATCAGTAAATATGGTATCAGTAAATATGACTTTAGCCGAACAAATATCAGAACAAGATACTAAGATTGTTGAGTATCCTGAAACCGCTCCGAGACAAATAGAAGACAGGAGGCAGCCGACAATAGATGGCTTGCGAGAAATAAATTTGGAAACAGTAGAAGAGCCAAGGAATACATTCATCAGCGTCAGTCTTTCAGAACAGGAATTTGAGAAATATGGCCAACTTCTCAAAGAAAATAAAGACGTCTTCGCTGGACATATGAAGAAATGCCAGGATTGGAACCCTCTCAGTAGCAATGCATCGATTAAATATCTCCAAAGAAAAGAAACCAGTGAAGCAAGCACAAAGGCGATTCCACCTAGCACTGATTCCATTAATCGAAAAAGAAGTAAATAAACTAATAAAGGTTGGGTTCATCGAGAAGTTAAATATCCCAAGTGGATATCAAACATTGTTCGGTGAAAAGAAGAATGGGCGATAGAGAGTATGTATTGACTTCAGAGATCTGAATGAAGCATGTCCAAAGGATGACTTCCCTCCCGATAACAAAATTATTAATTGATAGCACTACTCGGTATGCTATTATGTCTTTTATGGACGGATATGCTGGCTATAATCAAATCAGGATGGCACCCGAAGATGAAGAGGCGACGGCCTTTAACGCCGCTTGGAATTTATTGTTATAAAGTTATGCCTTTCGTCTCAAAAATGTCTTAAAAATCTTTGGGGCGACGTACCAGAGGGCAATGAAAAATATCTTTCAAGATATGATGCATAAACATGTTGAATGCTACGTTGATGACTTGGTGGTCAGGTCAGGAGATCATCAAGAACACCGCGAACATTTGACAGCAGTCTTCCGTTGACTCAGAAAGAAGCAGTTAAAGATGAACCCTGCTAAATGTGCATTCGGAGTCTCTTCTGGCAAATTCCTCGGCTTTGTTGTACGACACAGAGGGATCGAGATTGATCCAGAAAAAATTAAGGCTATTCAAAATATGCCGCCACCAACAACGCTAAAGGAATTGAAAAGCTTACAAGGAAAACTGGCATACATTCGCCGTTTCATTTCAAACCTCGCAGGAAGGTGTCAGCCATTTTCTCGGCTAATGAAGAAAGATACAGAATTTGTATGGGATCACGCCTGTCAAAATGCATTTGACTCAATTAAGGAATTGTTGAAACAACCACCGGTGTTAACAGCTCCAGTGAAAGGTAAGCCACTTATCTTATACACATCTGCAGCTACAAATTCTTTGGGTGCTTTGTTGGCACAGGTAAACGAAGCTGGAAAAGAGACTGCTCTTTATTATCTAAGCCGAACACTGATGGGGGCAGAATGCAATTATTCCTCGATCGAAAAAGAATGTTTGGCGTTGGTATTCGCTGTACAAAAGTTGAGGCATTATTGTCTTTCCCATGATATAACTCTGATCTCAAGAGCAGATCCGATAAAATTTTTGATGACCAGGCCAATGTTGTCAGGAAGATTAGCCAAGTGGATGTTATTGTTATCAGAATATACTATTTCATATAAGCCGGCGAAAGCAGTGAAAGGACAAGCTATGGCAGACTTCCTCGCAGCACATCCTGTAGCAGAAAGTGAGGAAATCAATGACGAATTCCCAGATGAGCAGGTTATGTTGGCTGAATCTCAAAATCTTTGGCAAATGTATTTTGATGGTGCTGCTCGAATATCAGGAGCGGGGGCAGGAGTGATATTCATTACTCCTCAGGGCGATTTATTACCATACTCCTTCACACTGGGCACCACATGCACAAACAATGAAGCTGAATACAGAGCTCTTATCATCGGAATGGAAATAAAATTATTGCATATCTTTGGAGATTCTAAATTGATTGTAAATCAGTTGACAACAGAATTCGAAGTAAGGAAAGAAGAACTCCTGCCCTATTATCGGAAGGCACAACAGTTGCTTGAACAGTTTTGTCATGTGGAAATTAAACACATACCACGGTCTGAGAATGCAAAAGCGGATGCTTTAGCCAGTCTGGCAGCAGCTCTATCCTGCACAAATCGAAGTCCTCTTCAGGTAACTATAGAAGAAAGAAGATTCCTGCCATCTGCAGAAGTTATCGAAGAAACTGTTGAAATGTTTCCTATATCTTGTCTAGAAGTAATGACAGATGATTGGCGTCAGCCTTTCGTTGATTATCTCAAATATAATATCTTGCCAGAAGATAGTGCACAAAGACAGCAGATTAAGCAGCGATCGGGCAAATTTGTCATATGCAGCGAAGTATTGTATAGAAAATCTTATAATGGAATGCTGTTAAGATGCTTAGACAAGCAAGAAGCAAACCAAATGCTGCGAGAGGCACATTCAGGTGAATGTGGAGCACATCAAGCCGGCCGAAATTTATGCCATAGATTGCATCGAATGGGCTATTATTGGCCCACTATGTTCAAAGATGCAATAGAATACGCAAAGCGGTGTCATGAATGTCAAATACACGGAGATGTAATACATGTTCCCCCAGAAGACTTACATCAGTCTGTTGCTTCTTGGCCTTTCTCAGCTTGGGGACTCGACGTGATTGGTCCTATAAATCCACCTTCATCTAAGGGAAAACAGTATATTTTGGCAGCAACAGACTATTTCTCCAAATGGACCGAAGCAGTCGCCTTGCATAGTGTTAAAGAGAAAGACGTGGTCAATTTCATCCCGCATGTTATAATATACCATCATGGTATTCCAAAAAAGATCATCACCGATAATGGCACCCCTTTTAAAAATAGAGGCATGGAAAAATTGTGTCAGAAATTCAGCATCCGACATTCGTTTTCAATGCCTTATTATCCTCCGGCCAATGGATTAGCAGAGGCGTTTAACAAAACGATTATTAAAATAATGAAAAAATGGTGAAGGGAAATAAGTGCGATTGGGATGAAAAGTTACAAGAAGCATTATGGGCCTACAGAACTACTCATCGTACAGCAACAGGGGCGACACCGTATTCATTAATCTACGGTATGGAGGCAGTTATCCCAATCGAAATACAGCTGGCATCGTTCAGAATAGCGGTACATCAGTCTATAACGGATGATGAAAATGCAAAAATAAGGCTAAAAGAATTGGATCTGCTCGATGAAAAACGTCTTACGGCTCAGCAACGGTTGCAGTCATATCAGGCCGAATATCGGTCGCATCTTTGATAAACAGGTTAAATATCGCTCTTTCAAAAAAGGGGATTTGGTGCTAATGTTGAAAAGACCTATAGTGATCACTCGCCGGACAGGGGGCAAGTTCGAGCCTAAATGGGACGGTCCATATGTAGTAAAAGAAGTATACTCCAATGGGGCATATAGAATTGCAAATCAAGAGGGACAGGGTGTCAGTATACCTGTCAATGCCCGCTTCATCAAAAGATACTACCCCTGAAGATAGACATGCTAATTTTGACCCAGAATATTATTGGCATAATGATTCTGTATCAAAAGGGGGCAAGGATGAATAAGATCATGTCTATATGTCAACAAAAGAGGCTATGAAGAAGAAGTTCATGAGTATATCAACTATGTTAGCAAGCATTTTAAAAAATATATATGATCGTCATCATCACCAAAAAGGTTTGGCAAAGTCAATATCATCTTGAAGATTCTCTTGAAAGATATTGACAAGATAAATATTATTGCCTTTTGCCTTACAAGGCACGGGTCTTCTTGAAGATATTGACAAGATAAATATTTTTGCCTTACAAGGCACGGGTCTTCTTGAAGATATTTCGGAAATATCTACTATACTGGCAATGACGATCATAAATATTATTGCCTTACAAGGCACGGGTCTTCTTAAAAATATTATCAAAAGCAAGGATATATCAATATCAGTCAAAGAGGCAGTATAGCCAAGCCAAATCCTAAAAGAGCCAAATTGAGCCAAATCAAAAAAGATCAAGCTCTGTAAAAAAAAAAAAAAAAAAAAAAAAAAAAAGCTCTCAAAGGATCAAGCTCTAAAAGAGCCGGCCAACTATACGTAAGACCTATGAAGATCACCATTCGGGCAGCGGCGAGGAGTCAGTGGCCCTAAAAAGCCCGCGATGACTATCGTGTGCACCCATGCGGGCAGCTGACGAAGTCAAGGATTCAAAGCCTAAAAGGCCATAAATCTGCGAAGACTAGTCACCGTAACTCCCATGCCGTCTGTACAGCTTCCGGCAGCGCCACGGGGAACAGATGAAAATGTCCTCCTGTGAATGGGCTCGACCTTGCAGACGAAGAAAACAGGGGCCGCAGTGCGAGCTTTATGCCAACCATGTGTAAGACCCTCCAGATCTAGGGTTTGATTTCAGTAGTAACTCATGAGGAAGGGCTTAAACCTACTCATTGATGGACTGGCGACCCTAGATTTGGTGCCCAAAGGTAGCCTTGCGAGCCCTGCGAACTCTAGAGAGTTACCGTGGCCAACCCTGTGCGTAAAACCAACAGTTCACCGCCCGGTAGCGTCAATGGGCCCCTCTGATGGACCTTGGCCGTGAGCTCAAGGCAGTGAAAAGCCCAAAAGCGAACTCTAGAGAGTTACATCGGCCATCACATAAGACCCATAAATGCTCCACTACTCATGAGCTTAAACTGTGTGTGTGCGTACGCTCCACTACTCATGAGCTTAAACTGTGTGTGGCTAATTAAATTGAAACTTAGTACCGCCAATTTAAATACTCACATAGAGAATCCCGCACTAACAAAGCATAAAAGGTTTGGAAATCATAAAGGATGTAATAAAATTATTATATAAAGTATAAATATAATTTGAGAATGTTAGTATAAATGTCATCAACATGTAATGTGAAAAATGCTATTATAAACATCTCAAAATGCTATCATAAAAACATATGTGAAGCCAAATAAATTATATGTCCAGGAAACATGAAAGCAAAGATTACATGTTCAAAATTACATGTTTAAAGATCTTCTGTAATCCCCACTACTTCCATATATTTGCGCAAATCTTCTTTCAATTGTGTCTGAGCTGCATCATGTTTAGATTTTTCTTCAAGAATAAGTCTTGCTTGATCAGGAACGCCAGCAAGTTTATTCTCCAAAGAAGCAATCATTTCTTTTCCTTGAAGTTGTGCGGATTTTTCAATATCAATAGATTGAGCATTCGCCCGTATCTTCTCTTCAACATCTTGAATGACTAAGGCTTGCTCATGATTCTTTCTCTCCAGTTGAGAGATTTCTTCCTTCAGAATTGCAATACGATCTTGGATAATCGCTCTTTCATCAATATAAGTCTTTAGTTGATCTTGAAGAATCATATGCTCTTGTTCAAGTTTAGAAATCGATGAAGCTGTCAGAAAGGCTTGTTCTTGAGATAAAGCCAGCTGCTTCCTATACTCTAAAATTTCAGGAGCAATTGTAACATTTTCTGCTGACGCCAAAGAAATTACTGAATCACGAAATTTGAGGAGTGAATCATGCAAAGGAGATATGTTGATTCTAGCCATCTTGGCAGAGCTCTCCAGAATCTCTATAGCAACATCCAAATCCAACCACTGATCAGGATTTCTGAAGATATGGGCTATTGCTAACAAGGAATGTTTCACCATAAGCATTTTATGAACAGGAATTTTCTCAAAGGACGACAGTTCAGAAGTAGTGGCCACAGAATCAGAACTGGCCGCACCGCTGCAAGAAGGAGTTCCTATAGCAAAAGAAGAAGGATATTCAAAATATTATTATGAAATATGTAATCTTAAGTAAAATAATCAGTGCATATATGTGTACCTGCCACAGGAATACGACTAACAGAAGGAAAAGCCCTCTGAGTCGCGGAAGGACCAAGTTCCACCATATCAGCAAGAGATGGTGCTCTAGCCTCCGTGCTTGAATCTCTGGTAGCCGGAGTTGGCAAGTCCGTAGTTTCTATTGGAAATATGATTTCACGAGCCACCACTCTCTGTACTACCAATGGAACTACGGGTGCTCTTAGTGAAGTTACCACGAGAGGATTCATTGAAGAGATGACACCTATTTCTGCAACTTGAGCACCTAAAAAAGGGGGAGACATAATAATTCTAAATAAATAACAATTGTTAAAATATAGATAAATATATCTATATGAAAATAAAATCTCCTTTACCTGGTGAATAACCATATTCGCCATAATCTAAAAGTTCCTCTTCATCTTCTTCAGCTGCAGGAGATTTAGCAGGAACATTTACACCAGGAAGAGTCTTAGCAATTGCAGGAGAAGATTCCATTTCAACTTCTTTCGCAGTTGTTTTCTCATCTCCGTCAATGTCAACTTCGCCTTCTTCAAAGTCATCATCTTTATCCTCACAGCTGTCGCTATCCTCACTGTCTTCATATTGTGAAGAGTCAGTAGTCTCCGACGATGAAGCTGAACTCTCATCTTCCAAAATTTCTTCATCAACGTCTTCAATGACAACTTGCTTCCCTTTTCAGTGCAGGCTCTTCGACTGTAGGGGAGGCGGATGCTTGTCTGGTCCTTTCTAAAAGAATTGGAGATGATGTTTGTAAACGCGTTTTTGATCTAGTCATCGGGGAAGATGGACTAGGACTAAGGGGTTGTGGAGGAGATATGGAGGTATCAATAGCTGGTCCTTCTTGAACCACTGCAGTTTCTGCAGGAATTGGAGAAGATGTACCTTCAGCATCATCTGCAACTTGGTTTGAAAAGTCCCGACGAGATTTTTCAAATTCTCTCAGAACTCCATGAGCAAACCAGCCATCCAAAGTGTTGATAGGCTTGATTTCACGGATGGGGTCTTCCAATGATATCTTCCTACAAATTTCTCCCGGATGGGAGGCATGGCTCTTTTCTGAAATATAGCTGATTCCACTCTCTAAATTTCTGCCCTTCAGCCTGGGCGGATGAAGAAAGATAGAAGAATCCACTGGCAAGCTTTAGTGACCAAGTATGATTGGTGATCCCACCATCGCATCCAGCTATATGATGTACGGACTATGTGATCACAGCCTGGAATTATGAAAAGAGATCCAACGCAGCCATTCAACAGCTGTTTCCATATCATGGCCCAGTTAAGAGGACTAGTTCCATAACAACGCATTTTTCTAGTAACCAACCTGCAGTCTTGTGGTACGGTTTGGTCATAACTAAATTGACGAGCAAAACGACTGGGGTAGTAAGGTTCTCTCCAAATTCCGTTCCTTCCCGAAGAGGTAAACTGCACGAGCGAATAGAAAAGAAGAAAGCTCTCTCTGCTGCAGTAAGTGTTTCTTGGTCCGCCATATCTGTATCTTCAGTGTAGCGATAAAGGCGGAACTGAAAATAGTTTATCTGGTCATCATCTCGAATTTTATTGGCAACCCACTCATACGCTCTTTTAGCCATTGCTCTTTCTTTGAAAGAACCAGAGTGGAAGGTGAGAAGGATGAATATATGCTTGCTCCGGAGCTTCAAAAGTCCAAGGAAAATAAACCCCTAGCCACCCTGTAATATAATGCCAAGAAGTATGTGCAGACGAAGCTCCAAGAATAGGTCTTTTACATGGGTAGCTACTTCTCCAAGGGCTCTGTAAATAGAACATAATACTGGAGGAGCAAGAGAGTATTTATGGCCTTCCGCTAAAGCACCAGCCACAACAAAGATGCTTGACGAACAAGACATCGCCCATTTAGAGCTGGGCAATATGACCAAACTTAGCCAATAAGCCAAGAACGCTGCAAGTTCTCCAAAAGAGCTATATTCTGGTCTTCCCCTCATTACATCTCGAAGCTTCGTTAATTCTTTGGAATGACAATCACGAAATCTTCAAAGAAAAATAAAGAAGAGGAGGTTAATATGCAGGAATGGCTAAATAGCAAGAATACAAAGAGGAAAGTCAATTGTCGGATTGATAAATACCTGAGACCTCTAGAAAAATGTGCCAGCCATTGTAGAGGGGAATTTTGTGGAAGCGGGAAATTTGCCCATCTCTTTAAACAGCTCTATGGTAGTCTCAGAGATAGAAGGCTTGCGTGATCTGGAGAGATACAAAGGCCAATTCTCTATTTGTCGAAATGAATTCATCATAGAATTTACCTGTTATTGTGAGACCGGCTATACGATGAAGATCCCAAAGTGATATGCTCATTTCACCATAAGGTAAATGAAAGGAATTGGTTGTAGGCGACCAGTATTCAAGGAAGCCTTTCAGTATATTGGGTTCCCTATAGAAGTATTTGGAGGTCACTTCTATGGCATCATAAAGGCCAATCTTTGCAAGAGTGCTCGTATGCTTCAAGAAAATAGCCTCCGCCCATTCAGAATAATAGCGACGAGCGGTTAACATGCCTCGATGTGAAATTACACTGTCTCCCGAGTTGTTCTCGATCTCTAAAGCGTTGTCGAACCGTCTCATAAAAATGAGAAGGAAAGAGATCTAATAACTCCAACGAACTGATATCATAGGATGAGCTTCTCTATTTTTGTCATGGGTGTTTATGATCCCTCAAGGATTCATTCTTGAGGCCCACGATTCGGATACATTATTCGCCGAGACCATTTGGGCATACATAGCATGGGGATCGATATACTTTAATGGGAATAATCGTCATGCCCTCCGCATGAGGGTTTTCCTTCATCTTCATGACACCTTCAACAACTAAGTCCCACTTAACTCACTTTTCTTGTGTTCTTGATTTTCTCTACAAATTCTTTCTACTATTTGAGGTCATTGTAATGATAACTTGACAAGCTTCGAGGAGATGAGATCAAGACGAATATGAGCGTAGTTTTGAAGACCATTCAATCATCTCTCCGCCAAACATGTTGGTACTCTCGATCAAAGATATTTATGAATGGGGATGAGTCTAAATCTTGATCGTCGTGTGTCAAAGTAGGAAGATGCTCATAACTATATCTGGATTCGGAAGTTGTCTTTATCCTTTTGGAGGTTTTCTAGAAGGAGTCACGGGAAAGGTCGTTTGTTTAATCGAGCCATGAAAATAAGTTAAGGAAGATCGTGATGTGAATGAGAAAGGAGAAAGGGAAAAGACATAAGTGTTGGAAAAATTTCGTCGGTCTGAAGAAAATTCCTTCTTCTCCTTTTCCAATATAACCCTGGCGGGAAACTAACTACGATGTCGACTTCGCAAACTAAAAACTATTTTGAGGTCATTGTAAAGTGGCGGAAGAAAATCGATAAGCAAGAGAGACTAGAATCGCGCAGATTGTAAAAATGACCAAGTTGTTGCATTATTTAAGTATTTTTGTGAGTACTCTTCGATCGTTTTTCAAACTCAATATGGAGTGTAAATCTTTTCTTTGATTTTTGAAGAAACAAAGAAACGGATCAAGGGGGCATCATTGAGGCATAAAATAAACAGAGAAATCAAAGATCAACAAATCGTTTGAAGATCAAGAGATTTTTAGTCATTTGAAAGGTCCTTAGTGCCTTTCATTGGACCGATCGTAAAATCGTCATATTCAAGGAGACCATTTGAGCATCCATAGGTGGGATCGTAGTATCGCACAAAGTGGTCTGAGGTATGAATTTTTATTTTTCATCATCGTTGTCCTATTTTACACCTCTATAAATCTCTCTTCTCTTAAGGGGGTTCAAATTTAGACTATTTTGACGTCATTGGAATGAGTTAGAAGGTTGCCGCGAAAAGCTGGCTCCTATAGATGAGACCAAAATTGCGTTTGCGCGGATTCAGAACCGACATTCGATATCTACTAAAGCATGTTAGTACTCTTTGATCGTCTTATTTCAATATCAAGAAGTGTTCATATTTCCAAATCATGCGAAAAGTAATTCCTCCAATGGAGATGCTCGATAACACCATCATTTGATGTCGAAGATTATTGGGATTTGTCTAATTTTTGTCATCGAAGTCAAAATTTACATTTAGCTATGATAATTGTTTCAATGAATTCTTTAGTAAAATCTTAGAATCAAGGATTACCCGAGGATGTAAAGACTATTTGGGCAAACATTCCATGTTATGTTTGAATAAGATAATACCCAAATCGAATTTTTCCTTCATCTCCTTTTCCAATAGTAACCCTCATAACACACTCTTCCGAGGTCGAATTCAGACTATTTTGAGGTCATTGTAATGGTAACTGGACAAGTTTCCAGATGAGACCAGAATTTTGTAATTCGGAGACCGTTCGATATACTAAAAGCATGTTGGTACTCTTTGATCATCTTTTTTCAATATGGAGTCTAAATCTTTCCAGATGGTGTGATCCAACTGAGATGCTCATAACTCCATCATTTGTTATTGGATTAGGTCAATTTTTTGTCATCTGAAAGGTACTTTAGTGTACTTTCATTGCTGACTGGAATCATCGTATTCCGAGACCATTTGGGATCCATATGTGGGATCGAAGTAGTCGGTCCTAAATTTTCCCTTCATCTTGTTATCCTTTAGTAACCCTCGTAAGTCGATCTTCAGAGGTCGAATTTAGACTATTTTGAGGTCATTGGAATGGTAACTTGACAAGCTTCCAGATTAGACCAGAATTGCGTAATTTGGAGACCGTTCGATATCCTAAAAGCATGTTGGTACTCTACGTTCGTCTTTTTTCTATATGGAGTCTAAATCTTTCCAAATCACGCAATCCAATGGAGATGCTCATAACTCCATCGTTTGATGTTGGATTGGGTCAATTTCTAGTCATCTGAAAGGTACTTTAGTGCTCTTTCATTCTTGACTGGAATCGTCGTATTCTGAGAGCATTTGGGATCTATAAGTGGGATCGCAGTCGTCGGTCCTGAATTTTTTCTTCATCTACTTTTCCAATAGTAACCCTCATAAACACTCTTCCGAGGTCGAATTCAGACTATTTTGAGGTCATTGTATTGGTAACTCGACAAGCTTCCAGATGTAACTAGAAATACGTAATTCAGAGGCCGTTCGATATACTAAAAGCATGTTGGTAATCTTCGATCGTCTTTTTTCAATATGGAGTCTAAACTTTTCAAATCGCGCGATCCAACTGAGATGCTCATAACTCCATCGTATGATGTCGGATTGGGTGGATTTCTAGTCATCTGGAAGGTCCTTTAGTGCTTTCATTCCTGATAGGAATCGTCGTATTCCGAGACTGTTTCGTCAAGGAAACAAATGTATTTAGTTTGGGGAAACTATCTTATTCAAACATAACAATGGAACAGTATAAAGACAATCATCACACTTTATTGATTCTGAATTCATTTACATCCTCAAATATCCCTTGATTCTAAGATAGATTACAAAGAATTCATTATGAATTCAGTAGTCATAATTAAATGTAAATTTCGGCAGCATAACAGCAATGATCCCAATCATCCCTTAGGACTTAGGAGGAATTGATGAATCGACCAATAATCTTCAAGAAAAATAGAGATTTCGGCAGCATTTCGGCGCTATTTCAGTCATCTCCTGAGACTTAGGAGAAATACACCTTTCTGTCGGTTGTTCTTCATTCTCTCTTGAATAGGAAGACCTTAAAGATTTGAAGACTTCGGCCATTTCAGCAACATGACAGCCCATTACTGTTATAGACTGCAGGGCAGTCGGTTTGCGTGGGACCGTGCAAACCATATAGTTTGTGCGGGTCGCGCAAACTGTAGGAGCCCAATGCTCGTTTGCCCGGATCCGCGCAATCTGCTGGAGCCCAATGCTCCGCACCTTCGGTCTTCTCCTTCGTTCTTCTTTCACTCCAAAACCTTCGAACTCCTTTTTAGAGAGAGAGTAGGGTATTTATAGACATTTATCAGGCATAAAACTTCAACTTGGGCGATGTGGGACAAAATAACTCGCAACCATTTTTCACCACTGATACACTTTGCACGATCCTGCGCAAACGATGTGCTTTGCGCGATCCCGTGGCGATTTCAGTAGTAACTCGTGAGGAAGGGATTAAGCCTACTCATTGATGGACTGGCGACCCTAGATTTGGTGCCCAAAGGTAGCCTTGCGAGCCCTGCGAACTCTAGAGAGTTACCGTGGCCAACCCTGTGCGTAAAACCAACAGTTCACCGCCCGGTAGTGTCAATGGGCCCCTCTGATGGACCGTGGCCGTGAGCTCAAGGCAGTGAAAAGTCCAAGAGAACTCTAGAGAGTTACAGAGACCATCACATAAGACCAACAAGTGCTCCACTACTCAAGAGCTTAAACTGTGTGTGTGCGCGCGCTCCACTACTCATGAGCTTAAACTGTGTGTGGCTAATTAAATTGAAACTTAGCACCGCCAATTTAATACCCACATAGAGAATCCCGCACTAACAAAGCATAAAAGGCTTGAAAATTATAATTAAGGATATGATGAAATTACTGTATGAAAATAGGGTTTCCACAATATGATGTGATAAATGTTAGCGTAAATATCATCAATATGCAATATGGTAAATGCCATTGTAAATATCTCAAAATGCTATCATGAAAGCATATGTTAAGTCAAATAAATTACCCGTCTAAAAGCATGAAAGCAAAGATTACATGTTCAAAAATCACATGTTTAAAGTTCTTCAGTAACCCCTACTGCCTCTATATATTTGCGCAAATCCTCTTTTAATTGTGCCTGAGCTGCATCATGCTTGGATTTTTCTTCAAGAACAAGTCTCGTTTGATCAGGAACACCGGATAACTTGCTTTCCAAAGAAGCGATCATTTCTCTACCTTGGAGTCGTACAGATTTTTCTATATCAAGGGATCGAACATTCGCCCGCATCCTTTCTTCAACATCATGAACGACTAAGTCTTGCTCATGATTCTTCCTCTCCAGTTGAGAGATTTCCTCTTTCAGGGCTGCAATACGATCTCGGTTGGTCGCCCTCTCATCAATATGAATCTTTAATTGATCTTGAAGAATTAGATGTTCTTGCTCAAGTTTGGAGATAGATGAATCCGTTAGAGAGGCTTGTTCTTGAGATGCAGCCAGCTGCTTCCTGTATTCTAAAATCTCAGGAGCAATCGTAGCATTTTCTACCAATGCTAATGAGATTACTGAATCGTGAAATTTAAGGAACGAATCGTGCAAATGAGATATGTTAATTCTAGCCATCTTGGCGGAGCTCTCCAAAATTTCCATAGCAACATCCAAGTCCAACCATTGATCAGGGTTTCTGAAGATATGGGCTATCGTCAACAAAGAGTGTTTCACCATAAGCATCTTGTGAACAGGGACTTTTGCAAAAGACGATAGTTCAGATGTAGTGGCTACAGAATCGAACTCGCCGCGCCGCAAGAAGGAGTTCCTATAGGAAAAGAAGAAAGGCATTCAGATATATTATGAAATATGCGGTTCTAAGTAAAATAACTAGTGCATGTATATACATTCGTTGTTTGAATACGATTAACAGAAGGAGAAGTTCCCCGAGTCGCGGAAGGGCCGAGTCCCACCATATCAGCAAAAGATGGTGCTCTAGCTTCCGTACTAGAATCTTTGGTAGCTGGAGTTGACAAGTCAGTGGTCTCTGTTGGAAATATAATTTCACGAGCTACCACTTTCTGTACCACCAATGGAACTACAGGAGCTCTTGGTGAAGTTCCTGCAGGAGGATTCACTGAAGAGATCGCGCCTATCTCAGCGACTTGAGCACTTAAAAAGGGAGACACAATAATTCTAAATAAATAATTGCTGTTAAATATATAGATAAATATAAGCATATAAAAGTTAAATCTCCTTTACCTGGTGAATATCCGTATTTGCCATAATCTAAATGTTCTTCCTCATCTTCCTCAGCTGCGGGAGATTTAGGAGGAATATTAATGCCAGCAAGAGCTTTAGAGGTTGCAGGAAGAGGTTCCGGTTCAACCCCTTCCGTAATTGCTTCCTCTTCTCCGCCAATATCGACTTCGCCTTCTTCAAAATCGTTATCTTTATCCTCACTGCTTTCGCCGTCCTCGTCGTCTTCATACTGCGAAGAGACAGTAGTCTCTGATGATGAAGCTGAACTCTCATCTCCAAGAATTTCTTCGTCAACTTCTTCAACGACAACTTGCTTTCCTTTACAAGAAGCAGACCGACTGCTCTCTGGTGTAAACTCTTTGATTGTAAGGGAGGTGGATGCTTGTCTGGTCCCCTCTGAAAGAATAGGAGATGATGCCTGTAAATGCGTTCTCGATCTAGTCATCGGGCAAGATGGGCTAGGACAAAGGGTTTGTGGAGGAGGTAAAGGAGTATCATTAACTGGTCCCTCTTGAGCCACGGCAGTCTCTGCAGGAACTGGGGAAGATGCACCTTCAGCGTCGTCTGTAGCCTAATCTGTAAAGTCCCGGCAAGATTGCTCAAATTCTCTTAAAACTCCATGAGCAAACCAGCCATCCAAAGTGTTAATAGGCTTTATTTCACGGATAGGGTCTTCTAACGATATCTTCCTACAAATTTCTCCATGATGAGACGTATGACTCTTTTCCGGGATATAGCCAATTCCACTCTCTAGATTTCTGCCTTTCAGCATAGGCGGATGGAGAAAGATGGAGGAATCCACTAGCAAGCACTTAGTGACCAAGTATGACTGATGATCCCACCATCGCATCCAGCCATATGATGTATGGGCTATGCGATTACAGTCGGGAATTATGAAGGAAGATCCAATGCAACCATTCAGTAGTTGTTTCCATATCATGGCCCAGTTAAGAGGACCTGTTCCATAACAACGCATTTTCTGAGTAACTGCCCGCATTCTTGTTGTACAGTTTGGTCGTAGCCAAATTGACGAGCAAAATGGCTGGGGTAGTAAGGTTCTCTCCAAAATTTTGTCCCTTCCCAAAGGGGTAGATTGCAAGAACGAATGGAAAAGAAGAAAGCTCTTTCCGCTGCAGTAAGTGTCTCTTGGTCCACCATGTATGTATCCTCGGTGTAACGATAAAGGTGGAATTGAAAGAAGTTTATTTGGTCATCATCCTGAATTTTATTGGCAACCCAGTCATACGCTCTTTTGGCCATTGCTCTTTGTTGAAAGAACCAGAGTGGAAGATGAGAAGGATGAACATATGCTTGCTCCGGAGCTTCGAAAGTCCAAGGAAAATAGACCCCTAGCCACCCTGTGATGTAATGCCAAGAAGTATGTGCAGACGAGGCTCCAAAAATAGGATCTTTCACGTGGGTAGCTACCTCTCCAAGGGCTCTATAAATAGAGCATAATCTTCACCGGGGCCCGAACAAAGCAAGGAGTATTTGTGGCCTTCCGCCAAAGCACCACTATAGTGAATACAATGGGACGAACAACATCTACCCATTTAGACTTCGATTAAAGGCAATACGACCAAACTTATTTATAATAGGCTTTTTAAGAAAATACTATTTGCAAGTTCTCCGAAGGAGCTATATTCCGGTCTCCCCTTCATTGTGTCTCGAAGCTTTGTTAGTTCCTTGGAGTGACAATCATGAAATCTTCAAAGAAAAATAAAAGAGTCAGGTGAATATGCAGAAATCGCCAGGTAGTAAGAATATAAGGAGAAAAGTCGATTATTGGACTGATAAATACCTAAGGCCCCTGGAGAAATGTGCCAGCAATTGCAAAGGAGGGATCTTGTGAAAATTGGGAAATTTGCTCATCTCCTTAAACAGTTCAATAGTGGTTTCATTGAGATAGTTTTTGCGATCCTGGAGAGGATACAAAGGCGATTCAATCTTTATGTTGGTCGGAATGAATTCATCATAGAATTTACCTGTTATCGGGAGACCGGCTATGCGGTGAAGGTCCCAAAGTGTTATGCTCATTTCACCATAGGGTAAGTGGAAGGAGTTGGTTGTGGGCGATCAATACTCGAGGAAGCCTTTCAGTATAGTAGGTTCCCTATAGAAGTTTTGGAAGTCACCTCTATAGCATCATAAAGACCGATTTTTGCAAGTGTGCTCGTATGCTTTAGTAAAATAGCTTCCGCCTAATCAGAGTAATAACGTCGAAAAATTAATGTATTATTGCCTCGATGTGAAATTTCGCTTGTCATCCCAGAGTTTTCCTCAATCGATCTCTCGAAACGTGAACCGAACTGTCTCATAAAAATGTGAAGGAAAGAGGTCGTGAGGACTGTGGAAAGGAAGATCATGGGATAAGTTTCTCCTATCTTTTGTCGCGGCTTCTGTTTTTGTATGACTCCCTCAAGAATCTGGGGTTCTCTTGTGGCCCATGATTCAGTATACATCAATCTTTCACCATGAACATAATCCTTGGATTACTATAGGACAATGAGATGAAGGCATAGACTAATGGCGATAGACATTGATGGGAATTATCG
The DNA here is from genome assembly GCA_030180095.1 of Magnolia changhungtana. Lineage (NCBI taxonomy): Eukaryota > Viridiplantae > Streptophyta > Magnoliopsida > Magnoliales > Magnoliaceae > Magnolia > Magnolia changhungtana. The sequence continues at coordinate 1,312,379 of JASAUF010000172.1, forward strand.
ACATGTCTTCTGCATGAGGATTGTCGAACTTCATAACGCCTTCAACAACTCGTACCGAATCCCATGAATTTTGAAGTCTCTTCTTCTTATGTTCCTTAATTTTCTCTGCAAACTCTTTCACCTTATTCCGGCGAGTTTTCTTCGAACGAGAAGCCGGGGGAGTATCTTCACTAAGAGGTGGTCTTTCACTATCAGTACGAATGTGAGCCGTAGTCTTTAACCATTCGTCCCAATCATACTCTTTGCCATGCTTCGGAGGATATTTTATATCTCCTAATGATATGGATCTATGAATGGGGGATGGCAGAGATTTAATGCGGTTAGAAAAGTCAAAGGTGGGAAGAACAGGCTCTTTAAAATAAGCAGAGTTACCATTCGAGGTAGTTTTTGTTCTAAATTAGCGGTGTGGTTGATCGGAAGAAGGATTGATCGAAGGAGGAGTCACATGGTGGATGTTTGTTTTATACGGGCCATAATGATGAAAAGAAGTTAAGAAAAGAAGATGAATATCGATCGAGAATAGAAGAAAGATGGAATGGCTAAGTGATTGGAAAGTTCAAATATTGACTCCATAAAAAGGAGAGAAAAATGGCTAAGTGTTGGAAGGTTCAAAAGAGAGAAATTTGGTTAAGTACGGGGCACTTTACAATGACCTCAAAATAGTCTAAATTTGATCCGAAAAAGCAAAGTGTATGGGTTACTATTGGAAAAATTTGGACTTTGAAGGAACTCACGAATGCCCAAAAGGGAATTTGATTCCAACCGATGAATGTATGGGCACTAAAGTACTTTTTATGATTGCTTTGAAAGAGAATCGCAGGAGCAAAGTGATGGAGCACAAAGGGTCTGTGCAAATGACAAAGTTGTTGGACTATTTATAGGATTCGTGGCTGTTTTGACAAGGAAACAAATGTATTTGATTTGGGAGAATTATCTTATTCAAACATAAAAATGGAATAGTTACAAAGACAATCATCACACTTTATTGATTCTGAATTCATTTACATCCTCTGGTATCCCTTGATTCTAAGATATTTTACAAAGAATTCATTATAAATGACAATTATTATAGTTAAATATAATTTTCGGCAGCATAACGGCAATGATCTCAATTATCTCTAATGACTTAGGAGGAATAGACAAGTCAATCAACAGTCTTCAAGAGAACGGAGATTCCGGCAGTAGTTCGGTGTTATTTCGGTCATCTCCTGAAACTTAGGAGGAAATACGCTTCTTTGTCGATGATTCTTCCTTTTCTCCTAATCAAGAAGAACTTGAAGATTTGAAGACTCTAGCCATTTCAACAAAGATATCACTCATGTCACTCATTAGATTGTTCAATCAGCCGGCTTGCAGTGGATTGCTGTGGTCCGCGCAAACGATATGCAAATGACATGCTTTGTCGCATGTGAGTCGCGCAAACTACAGGAGCCCAATGCTCCTTCTTGCGAGTCCGCGCAAACTTCAGGAGTCCAATACTCCACACCTTCTGTCTTCTTTTTTGTCTTTCTTATACTCTGAAATCTTCGAACCCCTTTTAAGAGAAAGAACGGGGTATTTATAGACATTTTTACTGGGGTAAATCTCTGTTCTGGTCGATGTGGGATAAAATAACATCCAACCATTTTTATACCTCCGCAAAGTACTTTGTGCGGACACGTGCAAACGACATGCTTTGCGCGGTCCAGCGCAATCTATTGGTCCCGCGCAAACTATCTTCCTTGATCAACCCGTGCAACCCTTTTACTTTGCGAGGTTCAGCGCAACCCATTCACTTTGCGCGAACCCGCACAAAGTAGTCTTGAAACTTATTTCTTTGATCTTCAAACTAATTTCTTGATCTTTCTCTTCTTCACTTCTTTGCTTATTTTATGCCTCAACAGATGCCCCCTTGATCCGTTTCTTTATTTTTTCAGAAAATCAAAGAAAAAGGATCAAACCACTTATTTTTTGTAGGGTTTGTGCGACCCTACGCAAAGCTCGGTCGAGTACCGTACTCGGCTAGAAATACTATAAATAGTCTAACTACTTCGTCATTTTCACGAACTGCTTGTACTCTGCTGAAACTCTTCTCTGGCGATTTTCTTCCGCGCAAAGCTTTTACTTTGCGCGAACCCGCGCAAACTATTTCACTTTGCGCGACGTCTTTTGAACTTGGAGATTTTCCGCGCAACCTATCTACTTTGCACGGACCCACGCAAAGTACTTCGTACTTAGCCAATTTTTGAACTGTTTCCAGCACTTAGCCATTTTCTTCTTTCTTCCTTTCTTACTCTGTCATCTATCTTTCTTTCTTGACTTATTTTCATGGCTCGTATAAAACAAACAGCTCGTCCTCCTTCCGATCATCCTTCTTCTGATCAACCTCCCGCCAAGCGAACAAAGACCACTTCCAGAAATCCCGGTTATTTGAAAGAGCCTGTTCTTCCCACCTTCGACTTTTCTGACCGCATTAAATCTTTGCCTTCCCCCATTCATAGATCCATATCATTGGGAGATATCAAATGTCCGCCTAAGCATGGCGGAGAATATGACTGGGATGAATGGTTAAAGTCTACAGCTCATATTCGCACTGATAGTGAAAGACCACCTCCCCGTGAAGACAGTCCTCTGGCTTCTCGTCCAAAGAAAATTCACCGCAATAAAGCGAAAGAATTTGCAGAGAAGATCAAGGAGCATAAGAAGAAGAGGCTTCAAAACTTGTGGGACTCAGTACGAGTTGTTGAAGGTATCATGAAGTTTGACAATCCTCATGCGGAAGGCATGACGATTATTCCTATCAAAGTATACCGCCATCAGTCCATGCTTGACGTGTGAGTCTAAAGATTACGTCCATGTCGAGAGGTTAATGTATATATGAATCGTGGGCCTCAAGAGAGCCCCGAATCCTTGAGGGAATCATTCAGACACAAAAGCCACGACAAAGGATAGGGGAAGCTCATCCCATGATATTCTTAGTTCCTTTCCACTGTCCTCATGATCTCTTTCCTTCTCATTTTTATTAGACGGTCCGACAGCACTTTAAAGATCGAGAACAACTCTGGGGATAGGCAGAATTCTGCATCAGAGGCATGTTAACTGCTCGCCGCTATTACTCTGAATGGGTGGAGGCTATATTGCTGAAGCATACGAGCACTCTGGCAAAGATCGGCCTTTATGATGCCATAGAAGTGACCTCTAAATACTTCTATAGGGAACCCAATATACTGAAAGGCTTCCTTGAATACTGGTCGCCTACAACCAATTCCTTCCATTTACCTTATGGTGAAATGAGCATATCACTTTGGGATCTTCATCGTATAGCCGGTCTCACAATAACAGGCAAATTCTATGATGAATTCATTCCTACAAACAGAGAATTGGCCTTTGTATCTTCTCCAGACCGCAAGCCTTCCATCTCTGAGACTACCATAGAACTGTTCAAAGAGATGGGCAAATTTCCCAGCTTCCACAAAATTCCCCCTCTGCAATGGCTGGCTCATTTCTCTAGGGGTCTCAGGTATTTATCAATCTGATAACCAACTTTTGTCTTTGTATTCCTGTTATTTAGCCATTGCTGTATATTAACCTTCTCATCTTTATTCTTTCTTTGAAGATTTCGTGACTGCCATTCTAAAGAACTTACAAAGCTTCGAGATGCAATAAGAGGAAGACCAGAATATAGCTCTTTTGGAGAACTTGCAGCATTCTAGCTTATTGGCTAAGTTTGGTTGTATTGCCCAGCTCTAAGTGGGCAGATGTTGTTCGTCCAAGCGTCTTTGTTGTGGCTGGTGCTTTAGCAGAAGGCCATAAATACTCTCTTGCTCCTCCGGTATTATGTTCTATTTACAGAGCCCTTGGAGAGGTAGCTACCCATGTAAAAGACCCGATTCTCGGAGCTTCATCTGCACATACTTCTTGGCATTATATTACGGGGTGGCTTGGAGTTTATTTTCCTTGCACTTTTGAAGCTCCGGAGCAAGCATATACTTATCCTTCTCACCTTCCACTCTGGTTCTTTCAGCAAAGAGCATATGAGTGGGTTGCCAATAAAATTCGAGATGATGACCAGATAAACTTCTTTCAGTTTCGCCTTTATCGCTACACTGAAGATGCAGATATGGTGGACCAGGAAATGCTTACTGCAGCAGAGAGAGCTTTCTTCTTTTCTATTCGCTCATGCAGTTTACCACTTCGGGAAGGAAGAGAATTTTGGAGAGAACCCTACTACCCCAGTCGCTTTGCTCGTTAATTTGGTTATGATCAAACTGTGCCACAAGACTGCGAGCTAGTTACTAGAAAAATGCGTTGTTATGAAACTGGTCCTCTTAATTGGGTCATGATATGGAAACAGTTGCTGAATGGCTGTGTTGGATCTCTCTTCATAATTCCAAGTTGCGATCGCATAGTTCGTACATCATATAGCTGGATGCGATGGTGGGATCACCAATCATACTTGGTCACTAAATGCTTGCCAGTGGATTCTTCTATCTTTCTTCATCCGCCCAGGCTGAAGGGCAGAAATTTAGAGAGTGGAATCGGCTATATTCCAGAAAAGAGCCATGCATCCCATCCTGGAGAAATTTGTAGGAAGATATCATTGGAAGACCCCATCCGTGAAATCAAGCCCATCAATACTTTGGATGGCTGGTTTGCTCACGGAGTTCTGAGAGAATTTGAGAAATCTCGTCGAGACTTTTCAAACCAAGCCGCAGACGATACTGAAGGTACATCTTCTCCAATTCCTGCAGAGACTGCAGCAGTTCAAGAAGGACCAGCTATTGGTACTTCCATATCTCCTTCACAACCCCTTGGTCCTAGTCCATCTTCCCGATGACTAGATCAAAACGCACGTTTGCAAACATCATCCCCTATTCCTTCAAAAACGACCCGCCAAGTATCCACTTCCCCTATAGTCCAAGAGCCTGCACCGGAGAGCAGTCAACCCGTTTCTTACAAAGGGAAGCAAGTTATTATTGAAGAAGTTGACGAAGAAATTTTGGAAGATGAAAGTTCAGCTTTATCATCAGATACTACTAAATCTTCACAATATGAAGACAGCGAAGATAGAGACAGTTGTGAAGATAAAGATGATGACTTTGAAGAAGGTGAAGTTGACATCGACGGAGATGAGGAAACAGCTACGAAAGAAGTTGAGATGGAATCTTCCCCTGCAACCGCTAAGACTCTTCCTGGTGTAAATGTTCTTGCTAAATCTCCTGCAGTTGAGGAGGATGAAGAGGAGCTTTTAGATTATGGCGAATATGGGTATTCACCAGGTAAAGGAAATTTAATTTTCATATGCATATATTAATTTATATTTTAACAACTATTATTTATTTAAAATCATTGTGTCTCCCTTTTTTTAGGTGCCCAAGTTGCAGAAATAGGTGCTATCTCTTCAGTGAGCCCTCTTGTGATAACTTCACCAAGAGCACCCGTAGTTCCATTGGTAGTACAGAGAGTAGTGGCTCGTGAAATCATATTTCCAACAGAAACTACGGACTTGCCAACTCCGGCTACCAGAGATTCAAGCACGGAAGCTAGAGCACCATCTTTTGCTGATATGGTGGAACTTGGTCCTTCCATAGCTCAGGGAGCTTCTCCTTCTATTAGTCGTATTCCAGTGACAGGTACATATATATATACGCTGATTATCTTTACTCAAGACTATATATTTCATAATAATATTTTGAATATCCTTCTTCTTTTGCTATAGGAACTCCTTCTTGCAGCGGTGCGGCTAGTTCTGATTCTGTAGCCACTACTTCTGAACTGTCATCCTTTGTGAAGATCCCTGTTCATAAAATGCTTATGGTGAAACATTCCTTGTTAGCAATAATCCATATCTTCAGAAATCCTGACCAATGGTTGGACTTGGATGTTGCTATAGAGATTCTAGAGAGCTCAGCCAAGATGGCTAGAATCAACATATCTCCTTTGCGTGATTCACTCCTCAAATTTCGTGATTCAGTAATTTCTTTGGCGTCAGTAGAGAATGTTACAATTGCCCCTGAGATTTTAGAGTGTAGAAAGCAACTGGCTTCATCTCAAGAACAAGCCTTTCTGACAGCTTCATCAATTTCTAAACTTGAACAAGAGCATATGATTCTTCAAGATCAATTAAAGATTCATGTTGATGAAAGTATGACTATCCAAGATCGTATTGCAGCTCTGAAGGAAGAAATCTCTCAACTGGAGAGAAGGAATAATGAACAAGCCTTAATCATTCAAGATGTGGAAGAGAAGATACGGGTGAATGTTCAATCCATTGATATTGAAAAATCCGCACAACTTCAAGGTAAAGAAATGATTGCTTCTTTAGAGAATAAGCTTGCTGGCGTTCCTGATCAAGCAAGACTTATTTTTGAAGAAAAATCTAAACATGATACGGCTCAGGCACAATTGAAAGAAGATTTGCGCAGAGATACTGGAAGTAAGCAATGGGGATTACAGAAGATCTTTAAACATGTAATTTTGAACATGTGATCTTTGCTTTCATGTTTTTGGACATATAATTTATTTGGCTTCACATATGTTTTTATGAAAGCATTTTGAGATGTTTATAATAGATTTTCTTATTACATGTTGATGACATTTATGCTAATATTATCAAATTATATTTATACTTTATATAATAATTTCATTACATCTTTTACAATTTCTAAACCTTTTATGCTTTGTTAGTGCGGGATTCTCTATGTGAGTATTTAGATTGGCGGTACTAAGTTTCAATTTAATTCACACAGTTTAAGCTTAATTAGCACACACACGCTTTAAGCTCATGAGTAGTGGAGCGTGCACACACACGATTTAAGCTCATGAGTAGTGGAGCATTTATGGGTCTTATGTGATGGCCACCGTAACTCTCTAGAGTTCGCTTTTGGGCTTTTCACTTGCGCTTGAGCTCATGGCCAAGGTCCATCGAGGGGCCCATTGACGCTACCGGGCGGTGAACCGTTGGTTTTACGCATGTGGTTGGCACGGTAACTCTCTCAGAGTTCGCAAGGCTCGCAAGGCTACCTTTGGGCACCAAATCTAGGGTCGCCACCCATCAATGAGTAGGTTTAAGCCCTTCCTCACGAGTTACTACCGAAATCAAACCTAGATCTGGAGGGTCTTACGCACGGTTGGCATAAAGCTCTCACCGCGGCCCCCTGCTTTCTTTCTTCAAGGTCGAGCCCATTCACAGGAGGGCATTTTCATCCGTTCTCGTGGCATGCCGCTTGGGAAGCTATACAGACGGCATGGGAGTTACGGTGACTAGTCTTCATGGATTTATGGCCTTTTAGGCTTTGAATCCTTGACTTCGTCAGCTGCCCGCATGGGTGCGCACGATGGTCTTCGCGGGCTTTTTAGGGCCACTGACTCTTCGCCGCTGCCCGAATGGCGATCTTCATAGGTCTTACGTATAGTTGGCCGGCTCTTTTTTAGAGCTTGATCCTTTGAGAGCATTTTTTTTTTGAGCTTGATCTTTTTGATTTGGCTCAATTTGGCTCTTTTAGGATTTAGCTTGGCTATACTGCCTCTTTAATTGAGATTGACGTATCCTTACTTTTAATAATATCTTTAGGAAGACCCATGCCTTGTAAGGTAATAATATTTATGATCATCACCATTGCCAGTATAGTAGATATTCCCAACTGGGTTAATATCTTCAAGAAGATCCATGCCTTGTAAGGCAATATATCAATTTTATCAATATCTTCAAGAAAATCCGTGCCTTGTAAGGCAAATATATAATATTTCAAGAAAATCTTGTCAATATCTTCAAGAGAATCTTCAAATTTATTTAGTGATGATGATGATCATATATATTTTTCAGATTTGATGCTTGATAATTGACATGCTTGTGAACTTCTTCTTTATAGCTTCTTTTGTTGTCATATAGACATGATCTTATTCGTCCTTGCCCCCTTTTGATACAGAATCATTATGCCGATAATATTCTGGGTCAAATCCGACATGTCTATCTTTAGGGATAGTATCTTTTGATGAAACGGGCGTTGACAAGTATACTGATACCCTGTCCCTCTTGATTTGTGATTCTATATGCCCCATTGGAGTATACTTCTTTTACCACATATGGACCGTCCCATTTAGGCTCAAACTTGCCCCCTGTCCGGCGAGTAATCACTATTGGTCTTTTCAACATTAACACCATATCCCCTTTTTTGAAAGAGCGGTATTTAACCTGTTTATCAAAGGCTGCCGATATCCTGGCCTGATATGACTGCAACCTCTGCTGAGCTGCAAGACGTTTCTCATCGAGTAAGTCTAATTCTTTCAGCCTTATTTTTGCATTTTCATCGTCTGTTATAGACTGATGTACTACTATTCGGAGTGACGTCACCTGCATTTCAATTGGGATAACTGCCTCCATACCATAGATTAATGAATACGGTGTCGCCCCTGTTGCTGTACGATGGGTAGTTCTGTAGGCCCATAATACTTCTTGTAACTTTTCATCCCAATCGCGCTTATTGCCTGTCACCGTTTTTTTCATTATTTTGACAATCGTTTTGTTAAACACCTCTGCTAGTCCATTGGCCAGAGGATAATAAGGTGTTGAAAAAGAATGCTGGATGCTGAACTTCTGACACAACTTTTCCATGCCTTTATTTTTAAAAGGGGTGTCATTATCAGTGACGATCTTTTTCGGAATACCATGACGGTATATTATAGCATGCCGGATGAAATTGAATACGTCTTTCTCCTTAACACTACGCAAGGCGATTACTTCGGTCCATTTGGAGAAATAGTCTGTTGCTGCTAGAATATACTGTTTTCCTTTAGATGAAGGGGGATTTATAGGACCAATCACATCGAGTCCCCATGCTGAAAAAGGCCAAGAAGCAACAGACTGATGTAAGTCTTCTGGGGGAACATGTATTGCATCTCCGTGTACTTGGCATTCATGACACCGCTTTGCATATTCTATCGCATCTTTGAACATAGTAGGCCAATAATAACCCATTCGATGCACTCTATGGCATAAATTTCGGCCGGCTTGATGTGCTCCACATTCGCCTGAATGTGCCTCCCGCAGCATTTGGTTTGCTTCTTGCTTGTCTAAGCACCTTAACAGCATCCCATTATAAGATTTTCTATACAATACTTCACTGCATATGACAAATTTGCCTGATCGCTGCTTAATCTGCTGTCTTTGTGCATTATCTTCTGGCAAGATATTATATTTGAGATAATCAACAAAAGGCTGACGCCAATCATCTGTCATTACCTCCAAACAGGATATGGGAAACATTTCAACGGTTTCTTCGATAACCTCTGTAGATGGCAAGAATCTTCTTTCTTCTATAGTTACCTGAAGAGGACTTCGGTTTGTGCAGGATAGAGCCACTGCCAAACTGGCTAAAGCATCTGCTTTTGTATTCTTCGACTGCGTTATGTGTTTAATTTCCACATGACAAAACTGTTCAAGCAACTGTTGTGCCTTCCGATAATAGGGCAGGAGTTCTTCTTTCCTTACTTCAAATTCTGTTGTCAATTGATTTACAATCAATTTAGAATCTCCGAAGATATGCAATAATTTTATTTCCATTTGCTGGGCTATTTCCATTCCGATGATAAGAGCTCTGTATTCAGCTTCGTTATTTGTGCATGCGGTGCCCAATGTGAAGGAGTATGGTAACAAATCGCCTTGAGGAGTAATGAATATCACTCCTGCCCCCGCTCCCGTTATTCGAGCAGCACCATCAAAATACATTTGCCAAAGATTCTGAGATTCAGCCAACATAACCTGTTCATCTGGAAATTCGTCATTGATTTCCTCATTTTCTGCTATAGGATGTGCTGTGAGGAATCTGCCATAGCTTGTCCTTTCACTGCTTTCGCTGGCTTATACGAAATAGTATATTCTGATAACAATAACATCCACTTGGCTAGTCTTCCCGATAACATTGGCCTGGTCATCAAAAATTTTATCGGATCTGCTCTTGAGATCAAAATTATATCATGGGAGAGACAATAATGCCTCAACTTTTGTACAACGAATATCAACGCCAAACATTCTTTTTCAATCGAAAAATAATTACATTCTGCCCCCATCATGTTCGGCTTAGATAATAAAGAGCAGTCTCTTTTCCGGCTTCGTTCACCTATGCTAACAAAGCACCCAAAGAATTTGTAGCTGCAGATGTATATAGGATAAGTGGCTTACCTTTCACTGGAGCTGTTAATACTGGTGGCTGTTTTAATAATTCCTTAATTGAGTCAAATGCATTTTGACAGGCGTGATCCCATACAAATTTTGTATCTTTCTTCATTAACCGAGAAAATGGCTGACACCTTCCTGTAAGGTTTGAAATGAAACGGCGAATGTATGCCAATTTTCCTTGTAAACTTTTTAATTCTTTCAGCATTATCGGTGGCGGCATATTTTGAATAGCTTTAATTTTTTCTGGATCAATCTCAATCCCTCTGTGTCGTACAACAAAGCCGAGGAATTTGCCAGAAGAGACTCCGAATGCACACTTAGCAGTGGTTCATCTTTAATTGCTTCTTTCTCGAGCCGATTGAAGATTGATGCTAAATGTTCACGGTGTTCTTGATGATCTCCTGATCTGACCACCAAGTCATCAACGTAACATTCAACATGTTTATGCATCATATCTTGAAAGTATTTTTCATTGCCCTTTGATATGTTGCCCCAGCATTTTTGAGACCGAAAGGTATAACTTTATAACAATAAATTCCAAGCGGCGTTCTGAAGGCCGTTGCCTCTTCATCTTCGGGTGCCATCCTGATTTGATTATAGCCTGCATATCCGTCCATAAAGGACATGATAGCATACTGAGTAGTGCTATCAATTAATAATTCTATTATCGGGAGAGGGAAATCATCCTTTGGACATGCTTCATTCAGATCTCTGAAGTCAATACATACTCTAATCTGCCCATTCTTCTTTTTCACCGGAACAATGTTTGATATCCACTTGGGATATTTAACTTCCCTGATGAACCCAACCTTTATTAGTTTATTTACTTCTTTTTCGATTAATGGAATCAGGTCTGGGTGGAATCGCCTTTGTGCTTGCTTCACTGGTTTCTTTTCTTTGGAGATATTTAATCGATGCATTGCTACAGAGGGTTCCAGTCCCGTCATTTCTTCATATGTCCAGGAGAAGATGTCTTTATTTTCTTTGAGAAGTTGGCCATATTTCTTAAATTCCTGATCTGAAAGGCTGACGCTGATGAATGTGTTCCTTGGCTCTTCTGCTGTTCCCAAATTTATTTCTCGCAGGCCATCTATTGTCGGCTGCCCCCCGTCTTCTATTTGCCTCGGAGCGGTTTCAGGATACTCAACAATCTTAGTATCTTGTTCTGACATTTGTTCAGCTGGAGTCATACTTACTGATACCATATTTACTGATGATTCTGCTCCTAATCCTTGGAATTTTCTCCGTTTTTCCTGATTGACCCCAAGAGGGATTTAAATTCCTTTCCCATGATTCAACCAGTGGGCTTGTCACAATCAAAACCCATATTTCTCATGATTTTCTTGCTTTATCTTGACCGTATGTTCTCAAATTTCGTAGTACGCGCTAACTCTCCATGATATACATTGCTTGTATTTTCATTCTTCATCTCTGCTGCAGCGTGAAACTCGATTGCTTCAGGATATTTAGCAGCTCGACTTGAAATGTTCTTGGAGCGGCTGCAAATGGCTTACATCTTTCGATATTGGGTAAGGGCATTGTATAATTGAACTGTAAGACTTTCAGCTGTTCTGTCGACAACAATGTTAACGGCGGTTGTCAAGGTTGTCTCAGGCGCCTTGGTACAAAATAGAACTTTTTTCTTGCTTCTGCAGTCCCTGAAGATTCGCCCTTTCTTCTCTAACTTTATTTATTCGGACATTTTTTAAGATTCTTTTTCCATCGTCATTTCCTACTTCTTCGGAGAAACATTTATAATAGCTGGCATCCGCAAAGAAAGACTCAGCTTCTGTATAAGGTTTCGTATCGGCCATTACTTTACACTGCATTCCGCCATTACAGTATTTGAAACATTGGTGTATAGTAGAAGGTACAATATTGTACTGATGTATCCATGGCCTTCCCAAAAGAAGGTTATATGTCGTCACAGCATTTATAACGTGACATACAACAGTAGTGATTAATTCTCCCACTTCCAATGTTACTGTAATTTTACCGAGTGCGCGTTGTCCATCTTGATTAAACCCCTGTATCATCATTCCGCTGGGACGCAAGTCTGAACGACGAAAACCCAATTTAGTAATCATGGAGAGTGGCAAAAGATTTACTGCGGACCCATTATCTATCATAATCCGTTTTATCTTCTTTTCACAAATGTATCCTTCTATCATCAATGGCCTGTTATGTTCCTTTTCACCAATTAAATCATCATCAGAGAAAGATATTATTGGTAAACAATTCATTTTTTCATTGTTTCTTTCATTCTTCATTTCTGTTAATAAAGCTTTCCTCACATCGTGATCAGACAGTGCTTGAATTAAACTCTGCCGAAATTCTTCTGATAACTTGAGTGCATCATAAATACTTAAACGTGTCGGTATACCCTTCAAATGGCTAACTACATCATAAGCCACTTTTGTCGCTGCGTCTTCATTTCTACTTCTATCTTCAGTATTCTGTCTTTCAGTCACTTCTTTCCTGATAATTCCTGCTTTTTGCTTTACCGGACTCGTTATTTGCTTTCCTGATCGCAACGTAATCATTGTCGCATTTCTTATTGACCTTCGATCTTCCTTCTCTTTTATTCCCCAAGTCTTTTCTTGAATTGATAATACATTTACTGTCGCCCTTGTATTCTTTTCTTTGCTTTCGCTGGTTATTATATCACCTCTATTTATCATTCGCTGTATGATGCATTTTAACGTGTAACAATTTTCCGTCGGATGTCCCACTAGGCAATGATAACGACAAAAGTTTCTTTCTTGAGTCCTTGTCACATCTTCAGGGCGTTTTGGTTCTGGTAATTCCAGGGTACCTGCTTTTAACAATTGTTGCATCATAGGCACCACGTCCTCTTTATCAAACTCAAATCCTTCATGAGAATCGAGCATTCTGAGCTTTTTCCCACCGTATCTGTCCCTTGATTGATTCCAGCCTTCTTTTCCTTCCGGCCTTTTGTCTTGTGAACCTCTCACATCTTGATTTTTCTTATCCCGATCAATGGTGTTGACGGTTGTCCTGCCAGGTATTCTCCTAACAGTTTCATGATGAAATGCCGGCATCTTACGAGTCATCAATTCCAATGCATGGGCTTTGGTAGCCAAATCGCGAAAGGTTCCGATATCAGCGCTGGTGAGTCCGAACGCAATTCCTGTCTCCATAGAGTTTAGACACATTTTGACTTGTTCTTTTTCTTCCCAGAATTGCCTACACGATGCCCCAGTGTCTTCCATCCGTCTATGAATTTTTCAACCGGTTCTCCTTCTCTCGTCGCATCGAAGCTAATTCTGTGATGCTAACATCGCGCTCTGACTAGAAGAAGTTTGACATGAAAGCATCTTGCATTTCTTCCCATGTGCGTATAGATCCTGGTGCTAAATTTGAATACCACCTGAAAGCTTTACTTGTCAATGATGACCCAAATAAGCGTAAACAGTATTAAGGTATCATGGAGAAATTCCCCATACTGGTAATGAAATGCATCAGGTGTTCTTCTGGTGATCCTTCCCCATTAAACTTCTGGAAGTCTGGATGCTTAAAATTGGCTGGAAACAGAACATCCTCTACCTCTCTCAGGTAGGGTGTCCGGTATCTGAAACGACCAGTATTTGCGCATTCTCTTTCTATTCTGACTGCTTCTTCGACAACTTGTCTTACATCATCCTGTGTTATAGCCCTTGTTACTGGAACTGACCCTCGCGATCCTATCCCCTGTGGACGGGAACCTTCAGGTTGGTTCTCTTGTCCATTTGTTGCTCCCATCATAGGTGGAGCCACTATCTGAGCTACATTATGTGCTAGAGTTGCCAGAGCTTCTCTAAGGTTCCGGCATTCATCCATTAGCACTCTTTGTGCCTCTGCCATTTGATCAACACGCTCTTCAGTAGTTGGTCTATTTCCTTGACCCGTCTCTGCCATATATACTGCAGCCTCTTGACTGTTTGTCGAAGCTGTTTTTGGAGTAAAACAAGAGTATGTTGAGGTAACAGGGCTTATAAAGAGGGGAGAAATTGGAGTCTCGTTTGACTCTTGTGTACTTCCCGTGCTTTTAGCCGATTGAGGTGATACAGTTATGGGCGAGCTGATTTGGGGTGATACGGGCATCGGTGATCCTATCATCAGTGCTTTACCTTTTTGTGCTTTTGTCCATTTGGTCTTCGGGGCGACCAAAGCTAGAAAATCGTGTGACGAGAATTGCAGAGCAGCTTGTTCAGGATAAATTGCCGGAGGAGCAAGCTCAGGTTTTCTTCTTGCTATGCTACGCGTGATTGGTCCCTCAGCTCTTAGTACAAGCAATTTCACCTTACGGTTCTTTAAGGTCTTTGCTTTTGTCTTTTTGGACAAGACCAAAGTCCAGTTCTCATCACTTTCTTGTGGTTGGGGTGAGACGGAAATGACTCCCGTTGTTACTTGAGTCACTTTGTGCCTGCTTGTAGTGCTTGCTTTCGTATGCTCAGGAGTTTGGCTTGGTGCATATTCAATTACAAACCCAGTAGCGGTAAATCGGAAGTTCACTTTTCTTGCAACGTTAGCCATTAGCAATGTTATGTGCTTGAATTGGGTACCTTCAATAACAAAACATACATGAAATTAGTATGCGAAAGATTAAGTAAACTATTTTAGAGATGAAGGGGAGGATGTTCCCCAGCAGAGTCGCCATTTTGTTTCGACAAGGAAACAAATGTATTTGATTTGGGAGAATTATCTTATTCAAACAGAAAAATAGAATAGTTACAAAGACAATCATCACACTTTATTGATTCTGAATTCATTTACATCCTCTGGTATCCCTCGATTCTAAGATAGTTTACAAAGAATTCATTATAAATGACAATTATTATAGTTAAATATAATTTTCGGCAGCATAATGGCAATGATCTCAACCATCTCCAATGACTTAGGAGGAATAGACAAGTCAATCAATAGTCTTCAAGAGAACGAAGATTCTAGCAGTAGTTCGGTGCTATTTCGGTCATCTCCTGAAACTTAAGAGGAATACGCCTCTTTGTCGATGATTCTTCCTTTTCTCCTGATCAAGAAGAACTTGAAGATTTGAAGACTCTAGCCATTCCAAACAAAGATATCATTCTTTGTCATATAGATCGCCCGGCCATCGGTTTCAAACGGTCCGCAGAACGATATGCTTTGCGCGGGTCCGCGCAAACTATAGGAGCCCAATGCTCCTTCTTGCGAGTCCGCGCAAACTTCAGGAGTCCAATACTCCACATCTTCTGTCTTCTTCTTCGTCTTTCTTACACTCTGAAATCTTCGAACCCCTTTTGAGAGAAAGAACGGGGTATTTATAGACATTTTTCTTGGGTAAATCTCGCTTCTGGTCGATGTGGGACAAAATAACATCCAACCATTTTTATACCTCCGCAAAGTACTTTGCGCGGACATCGCAAAACGACATACTTTACTTCCTGGTCATGACATAAGCAATCTATTGGTCCGCACAAACTTGTTTCTTCCTTGATCAACTCACAAGACTTTTACTTTGCGCGAACCCGTGCAAAGTAGTCTTGAAACTTATTTCTTTGATCTTCAAACTGATTTCTTGATCTTTCTCTTCTTCACTTCTTTGCTTATTTTATGCCTCAACAGTGGCCGAGCACGGTACTCGACCTAGCTTTGCATTTGATCGCGCAAACCCTACAGAAAAGAGTGATTTGATCATTTTCTTTGATTTTCTGAAAAAAGCAAAGAATGGATCAAGGGGGCATCTGTTGAGGCATAAAATAAGAGAAGAATTGAAGCAGGGAAAGATCAAGGAAAAGGTTGGAAGAAAGGAACAAAGAATCAGTTTTGAGAATACTTTGCATTGGACCGCGCAAAGTAAAAAAGATTGGCGGGATCGTTGTTTCGACAAGGAAACAAATGTATTTGATTTGGGAGAACTATCTTATTCAAACATAATAATGGAATAGTTACAAAGACAATCATCACACTTTATTGATTCTGAATTCATTTACATCCTCTGATATCCCTTGATTCTAAGATAGTTTACAAAGAATTCATTATAAGTGACAATAGTTAAATATAATTTTTGGCAGCATAACGGCAATGATCTCAATCATCTCCAATGACTTAGGAGGAATAGACAAGTTGATCAACAGTCTTCAAGAGAACGAAGATTTCGGCAGTATTTCGGTGCTATTTCGGTCATCTCCTGAAACTTAGGAGGAATACACCTCTTTGTCGATGATTCTTCCTTTTCTCCTAAACAAGAAGAACTTGAAGTTTTGAAGACTTTAATCATTCCAACAAAGATAACAAACTCATTAAAATCAAGCAGTTAAAACCGTTGCATGAGTCACAGAACGACATAACGCGCTGGTCCGCGCAAACTATATAAACCACAAACTTTGCTTTGTGTGGGTCCTACAACAGAACGACATTTATACTTTGCATAAACCGCATGGTCCGCGCAAACTATATAAGCCACATCTTCGAACCCTTTGTGAATGGGTATTTATAGACGGCGGAAACTTCGGGTCGAGTCCAATACATCATTTTTTTACCTCATTCGCGCGGATTCACAAGAAACCGCAGAGTCCAATACTCGCACCTTCGACAAGGTCAAAAGTTCTCTTTCGAGAATCATCTTCTTTCACAATCAAAGACAATCATCACTTTCAACCCTTTTCCTTGATTCTAAGATAGAGAAAGAACTCATTGGGGTATTTATAGCTAAATATTTTAACGGCAATGATGTCAAATCTCTATGACTTAGGAGGAATAGACAAGTCGATGAATGGGACAAAATAACATCCAACCATTTTTATACTCTTCTCTTGAACAAGAAGTACTCGAAGCGAAGATTCAAACCATGACACGCAAACGTCAACATGTTTTGCGCGGTCCTAGCAGCAATCTATCGTGGTCCCGCGCAAACTATCTTCCTTGATCAAACTTCCGAGTCCCAACATTTACTTTAAGGAGTCCAATACTCCGCACCTTGTCTTTCTTTCGTCCATAATCCATTCAACTTTGACGAGAAGGAATGGGGTATTTATAGACATTTTCAAAGTAGTCTCAGAAACTTATTTTTCATTCATCTTCAAACGCGATTTCTTGATCTTTCTTCTCCACTTCTTTGCTACCCATTTTTATGCCTCAACAGATGCTTTGCCCAGATGCCCCCTTGATCCGTTCTTTGTTTTTTCAGAAAATCAAAGAAAAAGGATCAAACCACTTATTTTGTAGGGTTT
Organism: Magnolia changhungtana; assembly: GCA_030180095.1. Lineage (NCBI taxonomy): Eukaryota > Viridiplantae > Streptophyta > Magnoliopsida > Magnoliales > Magnoliaceae > Magnolia > Magnolia changhungtana. The sequence continues at coordinate 1,329,746 of JASAUF010000172.1, forward strand.
GCGCGACCTCGCGCAAAGCTCGGTCGAGTACCGTACTCGGCCAGAAATACTATAAATAGTCCAACGACTTCGTCATTTTCACAATCAGCACTCTGTTGAAACTTTACTTTGGCGATTTTCTCCCGTGTAAAGCATTCACTTTGCGTGACCCTGCGCAAACCTTTTCACCTTGCGCGACGACTTTTGAACTTGGAGTTCTTTCGCGCAAACTATATACTTTGTGCGGACCCGCGCAAAGTCCTTCGTACTTAGCCAATTTCTTTCGGACTGTTTCCAACACTTAGCCATTTTCTCTCTTCTTCCTTTCTTATTCTATCATCTATCTTCATTCCTTTGTCTCATTTTCATGGCTCGTATTAAACAAACAGTCCGTCTCATAACTCCTTCTGACTAGCCTTCTTCTGATCAACCTCCTGCTAAGCGGATGAAGACTACTTCCAGAACTCTCGCTTATTTCAAAGAGCATGTTCTTCCCACCTTCGACTTTTCTGACCGAATTAAATCTTTGCCTTCCCCCACTCACAAATCTATTTCTTTGGGAGACATCAAATGTCCTCCTAAGCATGGCAGAGAATATGACTGGGACGAATGGTTAAAGTCCACAGCTCATATTCGTATTGATGGTGAAAGACCACCTCCCCGTGAAGACAGTCCCCCGACTTCTCATCCAAAGAAAATTCGCCGCAATAAAGCGAAAGAATTCGCAGAGAAGATCAAGGAACATAAGAAGAAGAGACTTCAAAACTCGTGGGACTCAGTACGAGTTGTTGAAGGTATCATGAAGTTTGACAATCCTCATACAAAGGGGATGACGATTATTCCCATCAAAGTATACCGCCATCAGTCCATGCTTGACTGTGAGTCTAAAGACTACATCCATGGCGAGAGGTTAATGTTTACTGAATCATGGGCCTCGAGAGAGCCCCGAATCCTTGAGGGCATCATCCAAACACAGAAGCCACGTCAAAGAATAGGGGAAGCTCATCCCATAATATTCTTAGTTCCTTTCCACAGTCCCCATGATCTCTTTCCTTCTCATTTTTATGAGAGAGTTAAATCGACGCGCTGTAAATCGAGATCAACTCTGGGGCCAAGCAGAATTCCGCATCAGAGGCCTGTTAACTGCTCGCCGCTACTACTCTGAATGGGCAGAGGCTATATTGCTAAAGCATATAAGCACTCTTGCAAAGATTGGACTTTATGATGCAATAGAAGTGACCTCCAAATACTTCTATAGGGAACCCAATATTCTGAAAGGCTTCCTTGAATACTGGTCGCCTACAACCAACTCTTTCCATTTACCCTATGGTGAAATGAGCATATCACTCTGGGACCTTCATCGTATAGCCGGTCTCACGATAACAGGCATATTTTATGATGAATTCATTCCTACAAACAGAGAATTGGCCTTTGTATCCTCTCCAGACCGCAAGCCTTCCATTTATGAGACTATCATAGAATTATTCAAAGAGATGGGCAAATTTCCAAGTTTCCACAAAATTCCCCCTCTGCAATGGCTGGCTCATTTCTCTAGGGGTCTCAGGTATTTATCAATCTGATAATTGATCTTCCTTTTTGTCTTCTTGCTGTTTAGCCATTCCTGTATATTAACCTTCTCATCTTTACTCTTTCTTTGAAGATTTCGCGACTGCCATTCCAAAGAACTAACGAAGCTTCGAGATGCAATAAGAGGAAGACCAGAATATAGCTCTTTTGGAGAGCTTGCAGCGTTCTTAGCTTACTGGCTAAGTTTGGTTGTATTGCCCAGCTCTAAATGGGCAGATGCTGTTCGTCCAAGCGTCTTTGTTGTGGCTGGTGCTTTAGCGGAAGGCCATAAATACTCTCTTGCTCCTCCGGTATTATGTTCTATTTACAGAGCTCTTGGAGAGGTAGCTACCCATGTAAAAGACCCGATTCTTGGAGCTTCGTCTGTGCATACTTCTTGGCATTATATTACGGGGTGGCTAGGAGTATATTTTCCTTGGACTTTTGAAGCTTCGGAGCAAGCATATACTCATCCTTCTCATCTTCCACTCTGGTTCTTTCAGCAAAGAGTAATGGCAAAAAGAAAGTATGAGTGGGTTGCCAATAAAATTCGAGATGATGACCAGATAAACTTCTTTCAGTTCCGCCCTTATCGCTACACTGAAGATACAGATATGGTGGACCAAGAAATGCTTACTGCAGCAGAGAGAGCTTTCTTCTTTTCTATTCGCTCATGCAGTTTGCCTCTTCGGGAAGGAACAAAATTTTGGAGAGAACCTTACTACCCCAGTCGCTTTGCTCGTCAATTTGGTTATGATCAAACCGTACCTCAAGACTGCAGGCTAGTTACTAGAAAAATGCGCTGTTATGGAACTGGTCCTCTTAACTGGGTCATGATATGGAAACAGTTACTGAATGGCTGCGTTGGATCTCTCTTCATAATTTCAGGCTGTGATCGCATAGTTCGTACATCATTTAGCTGGATGCGATGGTGGGATCACCAATCATACTTGGTCACTAAATGCTTGCTAGTGGATTCTTCTATTTTTCTTCATCCGCCCAGGCTGAAGGGCAGAAATTTAGAGAGTGGAATCGGCTATATTCCTGAAAAGAGCCATGCAACTCATCCTGGAGAAATTTGCAGGAAAATATCATTAGAAGACCCCATCCGTGAAATCAAACCCGTCAATACTTTGGATGGCTGGTTTGCTCACGGAGTTTTGAGAGAATTTGAGAAATCTCGTCGAGACTCTTCAAACCAAGCCGCAGATGATGCCGAAGGTACATCTTCTCCAATTCCTGCAGAGACTGCAGCAGTTCAAGAAGGACCAGCTATTGGTACTTCTATATCCCCTTCACAACCCCTTGGTCCTAGTCCATCTTCCCCGATGACTAGATCAAAAAAGCGTTTGCATACATCATCCCCTATTCCTTCAGAAAGAACCCGCCAAGCATCCGCTTCGCCTATAGTCCAAGAATTCGTACCGGAGAGTAGCCAACCCGTCTCTTACAAAGGGAAGCAAGTTATGATTGAAGAAGTTGACGAAGAAATTTTGGAAGATGAAAGTTCAACTTCATCATCAGATACTATTGAATCTTCACAATATGAAGACAGTGGAGATGGCGACAATTGTGAAGATAAAGATGATGACTTTGAAGAAGGTGAAGTTGACATTGACGAAGATGAGGAAACAGCTGTAAAAGAAGTTGAGATGGAATCTTCCCCTGCAACCGCTAAGACTCTTCCTGGTGTAAATGTCCTTGCTAAATCTCCTGCAGCTGAGGAAGATGAAGAGGAGCTTTTAGATTATGGTGAATATGGATATTCACTAGGTAAAGGAAATTTAATTTTCATATGCATATACTAATTTATATTTTAACAACTATTATTTATTTAGAATCATTGTGTCTCCCTTTTTAGGTGCCCAAGTTGCAGAAATAGGTGCTATCTCTTCAGTGAGCCCTCTTGTAGTATCTTCACCAAGAGCACCCGTAGTTCCATTGGTAGTACAGAGAGTAGTGGCTCGTGAAATCATATTTCCAACAGAAACTACGGACTTGCCAACTCCGGCTACCAGAGATTCAAGCACGGAAGCTAGAGCACCATCTTTTGCTGATATGGTGGAACTTGGTCCTTCCATAGCTCAGGGAGCTTCTCCTTTTATTAGTCGTATTCCGGTGACAGTTACATATATATACACTGATTATCTTTACTCAGGACTATATTTCATAATAATATTTTGAATATCCTTCTTCCTTTGCTATAGGAACTCCTTCTTGTAGCGGTGCGGCTAGTTCTGATTCTGTAGCCACTACTTCTGAACTGTCATCCTTTGCGAAAATCCCTATTCATAAAATGCTTATGGTGAAACATTCTTTGTTAGCAATAATCCATATCTTCAGAAATCCTGACCAATGGTTGGACTTGGATGTTGCTATAGAGATTCTGGAGAGCTCTGCCAAGATGGCTAGAATCAACATATCTCCTTTGCGAGATTCACTCCTCAAATTTCACGATTCCGTAATTTCTTTGGCATTGGTAGAGAATGTTACAATCGCCTCTGAGATTTTAGAGTGTAGAAAGCAGTTGGCTTCATCGCAAGAACAAGCCCTTCTGACAGCTTCATCAATTTCTAAACTTGAAAATGAGCATACAATTCTTCAAGATCAATTAAAGATTCATGTTGATGAAAGTAGGACTATTCAAGATCGTATTGCAGCTCTGAAGGCAGAAATCTCTCAACTGGAGAGAAGGAATCATGAACAAGCCTTAATCATTCGAGATGTTGAAGAGAAGATACGGATGAATGTTCAATCCATTGATATCGGAAAATCCACACAACTTCAAGGTAAAGAAATGATTGCTTCTTTGGAGAATAAGCTTGCTAGTGTTCCTGATCAGGCAAGACTTATTTTTGAAGAAAAATCTAAACATGATGCGGCTCAGGCACAATTGAAGGAAGATTTGCGCAGATATTCAGAAGTAATAGGAATTACAGAAGATCTTTAGACATGTAATTTTGAACATGTGATCTTTGCTTTCATGTTTTTTGGACATATAATTCATTTGGCTTCACATATGTTTTTATGAAAGCATTTTTGAAATGTTTATAATAGCATTTTCTTATTGCATGTTGATGACATTTATGCTAATATTATCAAATTATATTTATACTTTATATAATCATTTCATTACATCCTTTACAATTTCTAAACCTTTTATGCTTTGTTAGTGCGGGATTCTCTATGTGAGTATTTAGATTGGCGGTACTAAGTTTCAATTTAATTAGCCACACACAGTTTAAGCTCATGAGTAGTGGAGCGTGCGCACACACACAGTTTAAGCTTATGAGTAGTGGAGCATTTATGGGTCTTATGTGATGGCCACTGTAACTCTCTAGAGTTCACTTTTGGGCTTTTCACTGCCTTGAGCTCACGGCCAAGGTCCATCAGAGGGGCCCATTGACGCTACCGGGCGGTGAATTGTTAGTTTTACGCACAGGGTTGGCCACGGTAACTCTCTAGAGTTCGCAGGGCTCGCAAGGCTACCTTTGGGCACCAAATCCATCAATGAGTAGGTTTAAGCCCTTCCTCACGAGTTACTACTGAAATCAAACCCTAGATCTGGAGGGTCTTACGCACGGTTGGCATAAAGCTCGCACTGCTGCCCCTGTTTTCTTCGTCTGCAAGGTCGAGCCCATTCACAGGAGGGCATTTTCATCCGTTCCCGGTGGCGCTGCCAGAAGCTATACAGACGGCATGGGAGTTACGGTGACTAGTCTTCGCAGATTTATGGCCTTTTAGGCTTTGAATCGTTGACTTCGTCAGCTACCTGCATGGGTGCGCACGATGGTCTTCGCGGGCTTTTTAGGGCCACTGACTCCTCGCCGCTGCCCGTATGGTGATCTTCATAGGTCTTACGTATAGTCGGCCGGCTCTTTTAGAGCTTGATCCTTTGAGAGCATTTTTTTTTCGAGCTTGATCTTTTTGATTTGGCTCAATTTGGCTCTTTTAGGATTTGGCTTGGCTATACTGCCTCTTTAACTGAGATTGATGTATCCTTGCTTTTGATAATATCTTTAGGAAGACCCGTGCCTTGTAAGGCAATAATATCAATTTTATCGTCATTGCCAGTATAATAGATATTTCCGACTGAAATAATATCTTCAAGAAGATCCATGCCTTGTAAGGCAATAATATTTATGATCATCACCATTTCCAGTATAGTAGATATTTCCAACTGGGATAATATCTTCAAGAAGATCCATGCCTTGTAAGGCAACATTTCAATTTTATCAATATCTTCAAGAAAATCCGTGCCTTGTAAGGCAATATATCAGTCTTGTCAATATCTTCAAGAGAATCTTCAAGATGATTTATTTAGTGATGATGATGATCATATATATATTTTTGATTTGATGCTTGATAATTGATATGTTTGGAATTTCTTCTTTATAGCTTCTTTTGTTGACATATAGACATGATCTTATTCATCCTTGCCCCCTTTTGATACAGGATCATTATGCCGAGAATATTCTGAATCGAAAAAAAAATCCATATGTTTATCTTCATGGATAGTATCTTTTGATGAAACGGGCGTTGACAAGTACACTGATACCTTGTCCCTCTTGATTTGTGATTTTATATGCCCCATTGGAGTATACTTCTTTTACCACATATGGACCGTCCCATTTAGGTTCGAACTTGCCCCCTGTTCGGCGAGTAATCACTATTGGTCTTTTCAACATTAACACAATATCCCCTTTTTTGAAAGAGCGGTATTTAACCTGTTTATCAAAGGCTGCCGATACCCTAGCCTAATATGATTGCAACCTCTGCTGAGCTGCAAGACGTTTCTCATCGAGTAAGTCTAATTCTTTCAGCCTAATTTTTGCATTTTCATCGTCTGTTATAGACTGATGTATTGCTATTCGGAGTGATGCCACCTGCATTTCAATTGGGATAACTGCCTCCATACCATAGATTAATGAATACGGTGTCGCCCCTGTTACTGTACGATGGGTAGGTCTGTAGGCTCATAATGCTTCTTGTAACTTTTCATCCCAATCGCGCTTATTGCCTGTCACCGTCTTTTTCATTATTTTGACAATCGTTTTGTTAAACGCCTCTGCTAATCCATTGGCCGGAGGATAATAAGGTGTTGAAAACGAATGCTGGATGTTGAACTTCTGACACAACTTTTCCATGCCTTTATTTTTAAAAGGGGTACCATTATCAGTTACGATCTTTTTCGGAATACCGTGACGATATATTATAGCATGCCGGATAAAATTGACCACATCTTTCTCTTTAACACTACGCAAGGCGACTGCTTCGGTCCATTTGGAGAAATAATCTGTTGCTGCCAGAATATACTGTTTTCCTTTAGATGAAGGGGGATTTATAGGACCAATCACGTCGAGTCCCCAAGCTGAGAAAGGCCAAGAAGCAACAGACTGATGTAAGTCTTCTGGGGGAATATGTATTACATCTCCATGTATTTGACATTCATGACACCGCTTTGCGTATGCTATTGCATCTTTGAACATAGCGGGCAAATAATAACCGATGTACTCTATGGCATAAATTTCAGCCGGCTTGGTGTGCTCCACATTCGCCTGAATGTGCCTCCCGCAACATTTGGTTTGTTTCTTGCTTGTCTAAGCATCTTAACAGCATTCCATTATAAGATTTTCTATACAATACGTCGCTGCATATGACAAATTTGCCCGATCGCTGCTTAATCTGCTGTCTTTGTGCATTATCTTCTGGCAAGATATTATATTTGAGATAATCAACAAAAGGCTGACGCCAATCATCTGTCATTACCTCCAGACAGGATATGGGAAACATTTCAACGGTTTCTTTGATAACCTCTGCAAATGGCAGGAATCTTCTTTCTTCTATAGTTACCTGAAGAGGACTTCGGTTTGTGTAGGATAAAGCTGCTGCCAAACTGGCTAAAGCATCTGCTTTTGCATTCTCCAACCGCGGTATGTGTTTAATTTCCACATGATAAAATTGTTCAAGCAACTGTTGTGCCTTTCGATAATAGGGCAGGAGTTCTTCTTTCCTTACTTCAAATTCTGTTGTCAATTGATTTATGATCAATTTAGAATCTCCGAAGATATGCAATAATTTTATTTCCATTTCTTTGGGCTATTTCCATTCGATGATAAGAGCTCAGATTCAAACTTCATTATTTGTGCATGTAGTGCCCAACGTGAAGGAGTATGGTAACAAATCGCCTTGAGGAGTAATCTGCCCCTGCTCTCGTTATTCTAGCAGCACCATCAAAATACATTTGCCAAATATTCTGAGATTCAGCCAACATAACCTGTTCATTTAGGAATTCATCATTGATTTCCTCATTTTCTGCCATAGGATGTGCTGCGAGGAAGTCTGCCATAGCTTGTCCTTTCACTGCTTTCGCCGACTTATACGAAATAGTATATTCTGATAACAATAACATCTACTTGGCTAGTCCTCCCAATAACATTGGCCTAGTCATCAAAAATATTATCGGATCTGCTCTTGAGATCAAAGTTATGTCATGGGAGAGACAATAATGCCTCAACTTTTGTACAGCGAATATCAACGCCAAACATTCTTTTTCGATTGAAGAATAATTGCATTCTGCCCCCATCAATGTTCGGCTTAGATAATAAAGAGCAATCTCTTTTCCGGCTTCATTTACCTGTGCTAATAAAGCACCCAAAGAATTTGTAGCTGCAGATGTATATAAGATAAGTGGCTCACCTTTCACTGGAGCTGTTAACACCGGCGGCTGTTTCAATAATTCCTTAATCAAATCAAATGCATTTTGACAGGCATGATCCCATACAAATTCTGTATCTTTCTTCATTAACCGAGAAAATGGCTGACACCTTCCTGCAAGGTTTGAAATGAAACGGCGAATGTATGCCAATTTTCCTTGCAAGCTTTTTAATTCCTTCAGTGTTGTTGGTGGCGGCATATTTTGGATAACTTTAATTATTTCTGGATCAATTTCGATTCCTGTGTCGTACAACAAAGCCGAGGAATTTGCCAGAAGAGATTCCGAATGCACACTTAGCAGGGTTCATCTTTAATTGCTTCTTTCTGAGCCGTCGGAAGACTGATGCTAAATGTTCGCGGTGTTCTTGATGATCTCCCGACCTGACCACCAAGTCATCAACATAGCATTCAACATACTTATGCATCATATCTTGAAAAATATTTTTCATCGCCCTTTGATATGTTGCCCCAGCATTCTTGAGACCGAAAGGCATAACTTTATAACAATAAATTCCAAGCGGCGTTCTGAAGGCCGTTGCCTCTTCATCTTCGGGTGCCATCCTGATTTGATTATAGCCTGCATATCCGTCCATAAAGGACATGATAGCATACTGAGTAGTGCTATCAATTAATAATTCTGTTATCGGGAGAGGGAAATCATCCTTTGGACATGCTTCATTCAGATCTCTGAAGTCAATAATACTCTAATCTGCCCATTCTTCTTTTTCACTGGAACAATATTTGATATCCACTTGGGATATTTAACTTCTCTGATGAACCCAACATTTATTAGTTTATTCACTTCTTTTTCGATTAATGGAATCAGATCTGGATGGAATCGCCTTTGTGCTTCACTTCCTTTGGTTTCTTTTCTCTGGAAATATTTAATCGATGCATTGCCACAGAGGGTTCTAGTCCCGGCATTTCTTCATATGTCCAGGCGAAGATGTCTTTATTTTCTTTGAGAAGTTGGCCATATTTCTCAAATTCCTGATCTGAAAGGCTGACGCTGATGAATGTGTTCCTTGGCTCTTCTGCTGTTCCCAAATTTATTTCTCGCAAGCCATCTATCGTCGGCTGCCCCCCGTCTTCTATTTGTCTTGGAGCGGTTTCAGGATACTCGACTACCTTAGCATCTTTTGCGGCTGAAGTCATGTTAACTGATACCATGCTTACTGATGATTCTGCTCCCAATCCTTGGAATTTTCTCCGCTTTTCCTGATTAACCCCGAGGGGGATTTGAATTCCTTTCCCATGATTTAAGCCGGTGGGTTTGTCACAATCAAAACCCATATTACTCATGATTTTCTTGCTTACTGCACTGTATTTTCTTAAATTCTGCGGTGCTAACTCTCCATGATATACATTGCTTGTATTTTTTCTTCTTCATTTCACTTCAGTGCAACGTGAAACTCTATTGGTTGGGATATTTAGCATCGGCTTTGACTCGAAACATTTTTGGAGGGGCTGCAAATGGCTTACATCTTTCGATATTGGGTAAGGGCATTGTATAATTGGACTGTAAGACTTTCATTGCATTCTGTCGACAACAATGTTAACGGCGGTTGTCCAGGTTGTCTCAGGCGCTTTGGTACAAAATAGAACTTTTTTCTTGCTTCGCAGTAAATTCCTAAGATTCGCCCTTTCTTCTCTAACTTTATTTATTCGAACATTTTTTAAGACTCTTTTTCCATCACCATTTCCCACTTCTTCGGAGAAACATTTATAATAGCTAGCATCCGCAAAGAAAGACTCAGCTTCTGTATAGGGTTTCGTATCGGCCATCACCTTACACTGCATTCCGTCTTTACAGTATTTGAAACATTGGTGTATAGTAGAAGGTACAATATTGTACTGATGTATCCATGGCCTTCCCAAAAGAAGGTTATATGTCGTCACAGCATTTATAACGTGACATACAACAGTAGTGATTAATTCTCCCACTTCCAATGTTACTGTAATTTTACCGAGTGCGCGTTGTCCATCTTGATTAAACCCCTGTATCATCATTCACAAGAAATCAATCGAACGGCGATAACCCAATTTAGTAATCATGGAGAGTGGCAAAAGATTCACTGCGGATCCATTATCTATCATAATCCGTTTTATCTTCTTTTCGCAAATGTATCCTTCTATCATCAATGGCCTATTGTGTTCCTTTTCACTAATTAAATCATCATCAGAGAAAGATATTACTGGTAAACAATTCATCTTTTCATTGTTTCTTTCATTCTTCATTTCTGTCAGTAAAGCTTTTCTCACATCATGATCAGACAGTGCTTGAATCAAACTCTGCCGAAATTCTTCTGACAGCTTGAGCGCATCATAAATACTTAAACGTGCCGGTATACCCTTTAAGTGGCTAACTACATCATAAGCCACTTTTGTCGCTTTGTCTTCATTTCTACTTCTATCTTCAGTATTCTGTCTTTCAGTCACTTCTTTCTTGATAATTCCCGCTTTTTGCTTTACCGGACTCGTTATCTGCTTTCCCGATCACAACGTAATCATTGTCGCATTCCTTATTGACCTTCGATCTTCCTTCTCTTTTATTCCCCGAGTCTTTTCTTGAATTGACAATACATTTACTGTCGCCCTTGTATTCTTTTCTTTGCTTTCGCTGGTTATTATATCACCTTTATTTAATCATTCGCTGTATGATGCATTTTAACGTGTAATAATTTTCAGTCGGATTCCCACTAGGCGATGATAACGGCAAAAGTTTCTTTCTCGAGTTCTTATCACATCTTCAGGGCATTTTGGTTCGGGTAATTCCAAGGTACCTGCTTTTAACAATTGTTGCATCATAGGCACCACGTCCTCTTTATCGAACTCAAATCCTTCATGAGAATCGAGCATTCTGAGCTTTTTTCCACCGTATCTGTCCCTTGATTGATTCCAGCCTTCTTTTCCTTCCGGCCTTTTGTCTCTTGAGCCTCTCACATCTTGATTTTTCTTATCCCGATCAATGGTGTTGACGGTTGTCCTACCAGGTATTCTTCTGACAGTTTCATGATGAAATGCCGGCATCTTACGAGTCATCAATTCTAATGCATGGGCTTTGGTAGCCAAATCGCGAAAGGTTCCGATATCAGCGCTGGTGAGTCCGAACGCAATCCCTGTCTCCATAGAGTTCAGACACATTTTGACTTGTTCTTTTTCTTCTGGCAACTGCCTACACGATGCCCCCAGTGTCTTCCATCGGTCTATGAATTTTTCAACTGGTTCTCCTTCTCTCTGTCGTACCGAAGCTAATTCTGTGATGCTAATATCGTGCTCTGACGAGAAGAAGTTTGACATGAAAGCATCTTGCATTTCTTCCCATGTGCGTATAGATCCTGGTGCTAAATTTGAATACCACTTGAAAGCTTTACTTGTCAATGATGACCCAAATAAGCGCAAACAGTATTGAGGTATCATGGAGAAATTCCCCATGCTGGTGATGAAATGCATCAGGTGTTCTTCTGGTGATCCTTCCCCATTAAACTTCTGAAAATCTGGGTGCTTAAAATTTGCCAGAAACGGAACATCCTCTACCTCTCTCGGATAGGGCGTTCGATATCTGAAACGACCGGTGTTCGCGCGCTCCCTTTCTATTCTGACTGCTTCTTCGACGACTTGTCTTACGTCATCCTGTGTTATAGCTCTTGTTGCTGGAACTGACCCTCGCGATCCTATCCCTTGCGGACGGGAACCTTCAGGTTGGTTCTCTTGTCCATTTGTTGCTCCCATCATGGGTGGAGCCACTATCTGGGCTACATTATGTGCCAGAGTTGCCAAAGCTTCTCTAAGGTTTTGGCATTCATCCATTAGCACTCTTTGTGCCTCTGCCATTTGATCAACACGTTCTTCAGTAGTTAGTCTATTTCCTTGACCCGTCTCTGCCATATATACTGTAGCCTCTTTACTGTTTGTCGAAGCTATTTTTTGAGTAGAACGAGAGTATGTTGACGTAACAGGACTTATAAAGAGGGGAGAAATTGGAGTCTCGTTTGATTCTTGTGTACTTCCCGTGTTTTCAACCGATCGGGGTGATACAGTTATGGGCGAGCTGATCTGGGGTGATACAGGCATTGGTGATCCTATCATCAGTGCTTTACCTTTCTGTGCTTCTGTCCATTTGGTCTTTGGTGCGACCAAAGCTGGAAAATCGTGCGATGAGAACTGCGGAGCAGCTTGTTCAGGATAAATCACCGGAGGAGCAAGCTCAGGTTTTCTTCTTGCTATGCTACGTGTGATTGGTCCCTCAGCTCTTTGTACAAGCAATTTTGCCTTGCGGTTCTTTAGGGTCTTCATTTTTGTCTTTTTGGACAAGACCAAAGTCCAGTTCTCATCACTTTCTTGTGGTTGGGGTGAGACGGAAATAACTCCCGCTGTTACTCGAGTCACTTTGTGCTTGCTTGTAGTGTTTGCCTTTGTATGCTCAGGAGTTTGGCTTGGCACATATTCAATTACAAACCCAGTAGCGGTGAATCGGAAGTTCACTTTTCTTGCAGCGTCAGCCATTAGCAATGTTATGTGATTGAATTTAGGTACCTTCTGTAACGAAACATATATGAAATTAGTATGCGAAAGATTAAGTAAACTGTTTTAGAGATGAAAGGGAGGATGTTCCCACTGAGAGTCGCCATTTTGGCGTCTAATAGACGCCAAAAACAGTAATGAGAGTTTTGTAACTTTCCCAATGTTAGTGTTAAATAAGATTGGTTCCCCAGCAGAGTCGCCATTTTGTTTCGACAAGGAAACAAATGTATTTGATTTGGGAGAACTATCTTATTCAAACATAATAATGGAATAGTTACAAAGACAATCATCACACTTTATTGATTCTGAATTCATTTACATCCTCTGATATCCCTTGATTCTAAGATAGTTTACAAAGAATTCATTATAAGTGACAATAGTTAAATATAATTTTCGGCAGCATAACGGCAATGATCTCAATCATCTCCAATGACTTAGGAGGAATAGAAAGTTGATCAACAGTCTTCAAGAGAACGGAGATTTCGGTAGCATTTCGGTGCTATTTCGGTCATCTCCTGAAACTTAGGAGGAATACACCTCTTTGTCGATGATTCTTCCTTTTCTCCTAAACAAGAAGAACTTGAAGTTTTGAAGACTTTAATCATTCCAACAAAGATAATGACTCATTCTTTGTTAAAATCGCCAAGCAACACTCGGTTGCGCGGGTCCGTGCAAACTATATACTTTGCGCGGGTCCGCGCAAACTATATAAGCCCCATGCTGCTTTGTGCAGGTCGGCGCAAACTTAAGGAGTCCAATACTCCTTTGCGCTCATTCGCGCAAACTGCAGGAGTCCAATACTCGCACCTTCTGTCTTCTCTTTCGTCTTTCTTTCACTGAAATCTTCAAACCCTTTTCCAGAGAAAGAACGGGTTATTTATAGACATTTTTACTGGTGGAAATCTCTGTTCTGGTCGATGTGGGACAAAATAACATCCAACCATTTTTATACCTCCGCAAAGTACTTTGCGCAGACACGCGCAAACGACATGCTTTGCACAATCCAGCGCAATCTATCAATCCCGCGCAATCTGTCTTCCACGATCAACCCGCGCAACCCATTTACTTTGCGCGGTTCAGCGCAATCCATTCACTTTGTGCGAACCCGCGCAAAGAGTCTTGAAACTTATTTCTTTGATCTTCAAACTGATTTCTTGATCTTTCTTCTCCACTTCTTTGCTAATTTTATGCCTCAACAATCGTACAACGTAGACAGATTGCGTGGGATCGCCCAAAGCTCATCGTTTGCGCGGGATCGCACATCGCTTGGCATCGTCATTTTGAAAGGTACTTTTGGATCGCGTAAAGTGTATCAGTGGTGAAAAATGGTTGCGAGTTATTTTGTCCCACATCGCCCAAGTCAAAGTTTTATGCCTGAGAAATGTCTATAAATACCTCGCTCTCTCTCTAAAAAGGGGTTTGAAGATTTTGGAGTGAAGAAGAACGAAGGAGAAGACCGAAGGTGTGGAGCATTGGGCTCAGTTGAGATTGATGGATCCGCGCAATACGCAGCATTGGGCTCCTATTTTTGCGCGGACCAAGAAACTATATGGTTTTGTGATCGTAAACCGATCGCTCATCCTATAAGACTGATTTCTAAAAGAATGGGTCATCATGGGTTCATTTGAAATGGCTAAAGTCTTCAAATCTTTAAGGTCTTCCTATTCAAGAGAGAATGAAGAACCACCGACAGAAAGGCGTATTTCTCCTAAGTCTCAGGAGATGACTGAAATAGCACTATAATGCTGCCGGAATCTCTATTTTTCTTGAAGATTATTGGTCGATTCATCAATTCCTCCTAAGTCCTAAGGGATGATTGGGATCATTGCCGTTATGCTGCTGAAATTTACATTTAACTATGACTGCTGAATTCATAATGAATTCTTTGTAATCTATCTTAGAATCAAGGGATATTTGAGGATGTAAATGAATTCAGAATCAATAAAGTGTGATGTTTGTCTTTATACTGTTCCATTGTTATGTTTGAATAAGATAGTTTCCCCAAACTAAATACATTTGTTTCCTTGACGAAACAGGACTAATTCTCACCATTAATACATTCGTAGGGCCCACCATAATGTTTATTTTCCATCAAATCTATTAATTAGGTCACACAGACCTTGATGAAGAGGAAAAATAAATATCATATTGATCCAAAACTTCCGTGACCCCCAAAAAGGTTTCAATGGTAGACGTTCAATCTACCACTACTGTTTGTAGTATGGTCCAGTTGATCTTTGGATTTGTCTTATTTTTCAGCTCAAGCCTTACGAAGAGCTCATGATGGGACCCACAGAACTTGGTGACGTCAACACACAACTCGGTGGTGTGCGCGGTACTCGATTTTGATAAAAAAAGGCTCGAACGACCTTTAGTGTTTAAGCAGAGAGGGTTCTGAAAGCCGGAACCCCAAAATTTCTCCCAAATCTCATCGTATCGGCGAGGATGTCTCCGGATTTCTCTCCAAAATCGGAGATTTTATTTGTGGTAACCTAGGAACGACGCTTCAATTTGAATGTCTAATTACCACTACTTTTTTTTTGGTATGATCTATGATCCATGTCCTAAAATGATCTGATAAAACGGATAGACGGTGTGGATATACAACATATACATCAAGGTGGGCCACGACCATGTGTATGCTAGTGTCGGGAAGTTCCACCCCATCCATTGTTATGTTTGTGGGAAATCCATCTTGTCCATTAGTTTTTTTTTTTTTGGATCATAATACATGTGGCCATAAATGTGGGAGATCCAAAACTAGAGTGGGTCGCAAGGCAGGAAACAATAAAGATTGTATGTCTACCGTTGAAACATTTGTAAGACCACTTAGTTTTTGTATGAAGATAATATTTTTAGTTTTTTCAGTTTATCCATTAGGAATGACCTTATGAACAGAATGGATGACATATAAACATCACGGTGGTCTAGGGAGGTTTCAACTGTAGGCATTTCCCCAAACACTTTTTCTTTGTCATGCAGCCAATTGTGTTTTGGTTTTGCTTTCATTTCGGGGCCACGTCATAACATGTCATGGAAAAACAGACGGAGGAGGTGGATTTCTCACAAAATTAGGGTGGCCCATATAATCGGACGCGGATTGCATCCTATCCCACATTAGAAGCTCTTACTTGCGAAAACGGATTGGCTACTCCCTAACACCAGCCCATGGCTGGTGGTTGGTGCTCTGTGGACCCACCATGGTGTATATGTTTCATCCATTTTTAAAGATCATTTTATACCTTGATAACAAAAATGAGAGGGATTTGAATCTCAGGTGGACCACACCACAGGAAAACAATAGTGATTGGATATCCACTATTAAAATCCTCCTAAGGCCCACTGTACTGTTTATTTGACATCCAATATGTTGATTAGGTCATATGGACCCAGATAAAGGGAAAAAAACAAATATTAGCTTGATCCAAAACTTTTATAGCCCCCAAAAAGCTTTTAATGGTCAACATTCATTCAACACTATTTCGTGTAATGTGGTCCACTTGAGATTGGGATATATCTCATTTTTTGTTACGTACCATAAAATGATCAATAAAATTTGATGGATGGCATGGATGAAACACATATATCATGGTGGAGCTCACAGAGCACTGACCACCAGCCATTGGCTGGTGGCAGGGGGAGTAGCCAATCCATTTCCCTTACTTGTGTATTAAGCAAGATTAGATGGGACGCGGTCCTACATAATCCATGCGGACGGGGCTCTGTGGGGCTCACTATGCTGTAAGTGTTTTATCCACATTGTTAATCATTTTTCTCAGATCATTTTAATATATTAGGCAAAAATCGAGGTAGATTCAAGGCTTAAGTGGACCACAAAGTGGGGATTGAATTTCCACCATTAAAAACTTATTGGGAGCTAGGAGAAGTTTCGGATCAAACTGATATTTGTTTTTTCACTTCATCCAAATCTAAATGACCTTATAAATAGGTTGGATGGTAAAAAACATGATGGTGGCACTTAGAAAGGTTTCAACATTGGGTATTATTATCATTGCAGCTTCCTTTGGTGTGGTCCACTAGAACTATGTACCTGTTTCATTTTAAGGATGATTCCTTAAAATGATCTGGGAAAAGTGATGAACAGCATGGATAAAACACTTACATCACGGTGAACCCCACAGAGCCTTGCGAGAGCCCTTGGACACGATTCTTGTCCCATCGGGCAAGCAGATCGAATCCACGTCCTTGGACGCGGATTTACTGCGAAAGCCTTTCGCTTGTAGTTCCTACGCAAGGATCTTGGGTGGGGTCATTGAAATGTTTTTGAGAAATCCACTCTGTCTATGAGATCATTTTAGGATGTGAGACCAAAAATGAGGTGTATCAAACACTCATGTGGGCCATACAAGAGGAAAAAGTGGGTATTCAATGAGCACCATTGAAGCATTTTATGGCCATAAAAGTTTTGTATCAGGCTATAATTTTGGTGTTTTCACTTCATCCCATTGTGAATGACCTTGTAAAAGGTTTTGATATCAAATAAATATTAAGGTGAAACCCCCTGGGCCCAATTTTTACTTTGATCCAAAACTTTAGTGGGCCATGAAAAATGAAAATGGTTTCCTCCCTTGATTTGCATTTCTCTTTGCTATGGACCATCAAAGTTATAGATCAGGGTGAAATTTTCTCCCTTAGGGTTTTATGATTCTACATCACATGGACCGTAAGGATTGGATGCCCATGACACATGCGCAAAGGTGCGCAGGTGAGCATGACTCTATTGCCGAATGCTCAGCTACGCACCAGTTTTCATGGATGCCCAAATGGTCTTGGAATATGACGATTCCAATTAGGAATGAAAGGCACTAAAGGACCTTTCAAATGACTAAAAATCAACCTAATCTGACATCAAACGATGGAGTTATGAGCATCGCCATTGGATCACGTGATTTGGAAAGATTTACACTTCATATTGAGAAAAGACGATCGAAGATGTTTCGAACAGAAGAGTACCAACATGCTTTTAGGATATCGAACGGTCTCTGAATTAGGCAATTCTGGTCTCATCTGGAAGCTTGTCAAGTTATCATTATAATGACCTCAAAATAGTCTGAATTCGACCTCGAAAGAGTGAGTTATATGGGTTACTATTAGAAAAGGAGATGAAGGAAAAATTTAGGACCGACGACTACGATCCCACTTATGGATCCCAAATGGTCTCGGAATACGACAATTCTAGTCAGGAATGAAAGAGCACTAAAGGACCTTTCAGATGACTAGAAATCGACCCAATTCGACATCAAATGATGGAGTTATGAGCATCTCCATTGGATCACGCGATTTGGAAAGATTTAGACTCCATTTTGAAAAAAGACGATCAAAGAGTACCAACATGCTTTTAGGATATCGAACGGTCTCTGAATTAGGCAATTTTGGTCTCATTTGGAAGCTTGTCAAGTTACCATTCCAATGACCTCAAAATAGTATGAATTCAACCTCTGAAAAGAGAATTACGAGGGTTACCATAAGACAATGAGATGAAGGAAAAATTCAGGACCGACGACTACGATCCCACATATGGATCCAAATGGTCTCGGAATATGACAATTCCAGTAAGGAATGAAAGAACACTAAAGTACCCCTCAGATGACAAAAAATTGACCCAATCCGACAATAAACGATGGAGTTATGAGCATCTCCGTTAGATCGCTTGATTTTGAAAGATTTAGACTCCATATTGAAAAAAGATGATCGAAGAGTACCAACATGCTTTTAGGATATCGAACGGTCTCCTAATTATGCAATTCTAGTCTCATCTGGAAGCTTGTCTAGTTACCATTACAATGACCTCAAAATAGTCTGAATTCGACCTCGAAAGTGTGAGTTATGAGGGTTACTATTAGGAAAGGAGATGAAGGAAAAATTAAGGACCGACGACTGCGATCCCACTTATGTATGCCCAAATGGTCTCGGAATACGATGATTCCAGTAGGGAATGAAAGAGAACTAAAGTACCTTTCAGATGACAAAAATTTGACCCAATCCGACATCAAATGATGGAGTTATTAGCATCTCTGTTAGTTCGCGCAATGTGGAAAGATTTACACTCCATATTGAAAAATTTGACCTTCACGTATGTTTCATTATCGGTTCATCTGTAGTGGGCCACCATCACGAAACATAAGGTCGATCTGAATCGTCTGTCAGGTAGAGGGGGCAAAATCCATCGAGGCCATGTTGAGCTTTGGCGGCGACGCTCATTCATATGACCACTATGGCGATTGCAAACGGACCGTTGAGCTGACATCTTAGCTTGATTATCTTGGTGGGCCACATCACTAAATGACCAAGACCGGTCTTTCACGGTCAAAATCTCGAGAGGAAGATGGTGGACGGTGTGGATCTTCCAAAAGGCAGCCATACTAGGCTCCGCCAGCAACACAGCAAAGGAAAAAAACTTCTTTGTAGAGAATGAATATTCGGCTTATATTAGAGGTTTGCGCGGTCCCGCACAAACGCAACCCTCCTTCGGACAGCATTTCCGAGCCTATAGACGTATGGAAATTCTCCCATACCTTTGCGCGGTTCCGCGCAAAGGGTGTTCTCCAACCTCCCTTGAAAAGTGGCGTGAAAGCCATCTCCTTTAGCTTTGCGCGGTTGCATGTCAGCAACTTCAATTGCACGGGTCCGCGCAAACCACTTCAGTTGCGCAGGTCCGCGCAAAGTCTTTCTTCTCTCTTCTCCTGCCTTGCTTCTCTCTCCCTTTTGGCCCAGCAACTGATCCAATCCGATCCAACCCCTTCAAATGAAGCTGGGAGGGGGTATTTATAGGCCCCAGCACTCTTACAGAGTGGTAATCACCACCACCTATCACTTCACATATGAACAACCTCTCTCCTTAAACCATGGTGACCACCAAGTTTCTTCTTAAATGGTGGTGTACCACCCATTTCCCTTAAAATGACATCTCTTGCACTCTTTTTACCAAACTACCCTTTTTAATACTTTTTTACTGAAATACCTAAACTATCCTTGGAGATGGAATTTTACCAAAATACCTAAACTACCCCTTGATATGGATTTTTACCAAAATAACCCCGAACATGGAAATTATCGAAATACCCCCAGACATGAAAATTACCAAAATACCCCTGGACATGGAAATTACCGAAATAGCCCTGGACATGGAAATTACCGAAATACCCCGGTCATGGAAATTACTGAAATACCCCCGGACATGGAAATTACCGAAATATTCCTGGACATGGAAATTACCGAAATACCCCTGGACATGGAAATTACCGGTACCCTGGACATGGAAATTACCGAAATACCCCCGGACATGGAATATTTTTTTATGCCTCAACAGATGCCCCCTCGATCCTTCTTTGATTGATTCCTAAAATCAAATGGAGGATCGATCTTCCTCCACTTGAAGAACTTGAATGAACTACAACTGAAGGATGACTGGATAATCATACTTGCATGGCAGACTGGATGATCATTCTTGACCAGAAGACTTTAGTGCTCATATTTGACTGAAGATTGGAATGCTCATTTTCGACCAAATACTGGAATATTTGTATTTGACCAGAAGACTAGAATGCTCGCATTTGACCAGAAGATTGGAATGCTTATATTTGACCGAAGATTGGAATGCTTGTGGTCGCATGGAAGACTTGAACAACTGCGCTCGATCAGAGGATTTGAACAATCGCGCTCGAACGGAAGATTTGAATGATTGCGCTCGATCAGAGGAGTTGACTGGCCCCCACTTGCGGTGAGGAGCGGATGCTTTATTTAGAGAAGATGAAATTTTCTTTTCATCGAAACTTGCAACCGTAACAGCTGTGACGACTTTGTCTTTGAGCAACTTGAGAACCTTCTTTCAACAGCAACGGTCTCTTTGATTAATTCCAGCAACTCTTTTTTTTCAATTCTATGTCCAAAAAAGTTGTTCTTTAATGCTGCTCCTGCCGCAACAACTTTTCGATCGTTTCCTTTATTCATGATCTGCATAACTCAAGCTTTTTCAAATGATAATCTTTCCTGCCAAATTAATCAGAATTAGTATCTTATTTCAGTATAATTTTTTTTTTCAATTTAGCTTTATGAAGCATTGATAATTTTAAAATAGATTGAGAGTTTCTTCTCTTTTTAGGCTGAGTGTGATATTCTCTTTGCTGTCGTGCTTCGCAATTGCATTCTTTGCTCATTAAATCGTGCTTTTGGAGACATCGTTTTCGGCTCCAAAGGTTCAATCGCTGAATCTTTTTGCTGAGCTATTTCTTGCTTGTGCTCAATATTTTTTCACAGACTTTTTCCTTGGATCCCAATGATGATTCCATTTGTTCCTTGTCTTCATTAGATCTAATACTTAGAATCTTGCGATATCATTATTCATAATTCTCAGCATATGAACTCCTTTGCCGCGTTGACCAAGACATAGATTACTTTCAATACATAGATCCTGCCCCCTTCCCCGGTCAATGTCGCATAAAGATTTCTTCAGAAGATAATACTTCCAGAGTAAAGCCTGTTGATACTCCTGAAGGATGAATAATCTTTTGTTGTTCCTTTAACGAATTCAAAGAATATATTCGAATCCCTTATGACTTTTGTCAATGTGTTAATTGACTTTGAAGGCTTGAACCTTTGAGTAGATAATTGCCAATATCATGAAGGCATTTGTTGTTACTGCCATCTGAACCTAATTCAAGAGAAACACATCTTTGCATATATATTATTTTTACTCAACATTTAAAATTTTCATCAGACAATTGCATATTTGAGCATATCTAAATTGCATATTTTAAAATTTTCATCGGGCAATTGCATATTTGAGCATATCTAAATTGCATATTTAAAATTTTCATCAGGCAATTGCATCTTTGAGCATATCTAAATTGCATATTTAAAATTTTCATCAGGCAATTGCATCTTTGCATATATATTTCAATATTTGCAGCATTTTGAATGCTTTATGTTTTTTTTTTTTTTTTTTTTGAGCAGTGGTGCTAGTGCACTTTGACTGACCATACTTTAACTGGACAAGACTGACTGACCATACTTTAACTAGACGAGACTGACCTTGACCTGACTGAACTTGACCTAGACTTGACTAGTCTAGATTGAACTAGATTGGACTGAACTAGACTTAGACTTGACTAGTCTAGATTGAACTAGATTGGACTGAACTAGACTGGACTGAACTAGACTGTATTTAAACCTTTTATGCTTTGTTAGTGCGGGATTCTATATGTGAGTATTTAGATTGGCGGTGCTAAGTTTCAATTTCGGCTAGCCACACACAGTTTAAGCTCATGAGTAGTGGAGCGCGCGCGCACACAGTTTAAGCTCTTGAGTAGTGGAGCACTTGTTGGTCTTACGTGATGGTCTCTGTAACTCTCTAGAGTTCTCTTGGACTTTTCACTGCCTTGAGCTCATGGCCATGGTCCATCAGAGGGGCCCAGTGACGCTACCGGGTGGTGAACTGTTGGTTTTACGCACAGGGTTGGCCACGGTAACTCTCTAGAGTTCGTAGGGCTCGCTAGGCTACCTTTGGGCACCAAATCTAGTGTTGCCAGTCCATCAATGAGTAGGCTTAATCCCTTCCTCACAAGTTACTATTGAAATCAAACCTTAGATCTGGGTCTTACGCATGGTTGGCCTAAAAGCTCGCACTGCGGCCCCTGTTTTCTTCGTCTGAAAGGCCGAGCCCATTCACGGGAGGGCACTTTCATCCGTTCCCCGTGGTGCTGCCGAAAAGCTATACAGACGGCATGGGAGTTACAATGACTAGTCTTCGTGGATTTATGGCCTTTTAGGCTCTGAATCCTTGACTTCGTTAGCTGCCCGCATGAGTGCGCACGATGGTCTTCGCGGGCTTTTTAGGGCCGCTGACTCCTCACCGCTGCCCGAATGGCGATCTTGATTTTAAGGCCTTATGCGTAGCTGGCCGGCCCTTTTAGGGCTTGATCCTTTGAGAGCTTGATCCTTTGAGAGTTTGATCCTTTTTGGAGCTTTCGGCCCTTATAGAGCTTGATTTTTATTTTATTTTATTTTATTTTATTTTATTATTATAATTATTTTTTTTGCTCTTTTTCAGATTGACTCTCTTTAGGATTTTGGCCCTTTTGGGATTTGGCTCTTTTGGGATTTGGCTTGACTAGACTGCCTCATCATGCCTTGTAAGGTAATAATAATTGTGATAATTGTGATCATCGTCATTGCCAAAATAATAGACGTCTCTGACTGAGATTGATACGTCTCTGCTTTTGATAATATCTTCTAGATGATCTATCTGATAATATCTTCAAGAAGATCTGTTTGATAATATCTTCAAGAAGATCCGTCTGTGTTGTTCATAGTATATCAATCTTGTTAATGTCTTCAAGAGAATCTTCAAGGCTATATTAACTTTGCCATCTTCAAGAGGATCCGTCTATATTCTTCATAACATATCAATCTTGTCAATATCTTCAAGAGAATCTTCAAGGCGATATTACCTTTGCCAGACTTATTTGGTGATGACGATGATCACTTTCTTTTCAGAATGGCGATGATCATTTTCTTTTCAGAATACTTGTTAATGTAGTTGAGATGCTTGTGAATTTCTTCTTTATAGATTCTTTCGATGACGTATGGACATGATCTTATTCCATCTTGCCCCCTTTTGATATAGAATCATTATGCCGATAATATTCTAGATCAAAATCAGTAGCTTCTTTAGAGATAGTATCTTTTGATGAAGCGAGCATTGACCGGTATGCTGATACCTTGCCCATCTTGATTTGCAACTCTGTACGTCCCATTGGAGTATACTTCCTTTATTATATACTACTGTCCCATTTAGGCTCGAACTTGCCCCCTGTTCGGCGGGTGACCACTATAGGTCTTTTTAACATTACCACCATATCCTCTGTTTTTTGAAAGAGCGGTGTTTGAAAAGCAGCCGATATCCTGGCTTGATATAATTGCAATCGCTACTGAGCTGCTAGATGTTTCTCATCAAGCAGATCTAACTCTTTCAGCCTTATTCCTGCATTTTCATCATCTGTTATGGACTGATATATTGCCGTTCTGAGTGAAGCCGCTTGCATTTCAATTGGGATGACTGCCTCTATGCCATAGATTAATAATACGGTGTTGCCCCGTTGCTGTGCGATGAGTAGTTCTGTATGCCCATAATGCTTTTAGCAACTTTTCATCCTAATCACGTTTACTCCCTGTCACCATCTTCTTTAGCATTTTGACGATCGTTTTATTGAACGCCTATGCTAGTCCATCGGCCGGGGATAGTAAGGCGCTGAAAATGAATGTCGAATATCGAACTTCTGACACAACTTTTTCATGCCTTGGCGAAAATTTTCTTCGACATTAGCGATAATTGTCAATGCTTAACAGGTAGCGATCATCAACGCTTGATAGTGATCATTAACGCTTAGTATTTGGCGATGACTTGATATACTTGAAAGCTTTTGCTCTAGCAATGACTTGATATGCTTGACAGCGTTAATCTTGGCGATAATCATCGATGGCAATGACTTGATATGCTTGAAAGCTTTTTGCTCAAGATTAGCTTTGCCCCCGGTCTCAAACTGATCAGGCCGGTATACTTTTATTTCTTCTCTCATGTCGTACACCTCCACAATTTTGCTTTTATCAACCGTCTTTTATAACTTGTTCTTCAAACCACTCACTTTTCTTTTCTTCTTCAATTCTATCTCCTTTCCTTTCTCCTGAAATTCGAAGTCAATTGAAAATTTGTATTTTTATTTATTCGCGTAAGGGAGAATACATGACCTTGTCTTTCGCAATCCTTTTGATCCTCGAATTGTCAATGACAATCGCCAATGCTTGATAGCAGTCATCAATGCTTGCTTTTGCCCTAATTTTAACCTGCAAAAATTGATATAGACAATTATCATAAACAATTATCATCTCAAGGAATCAATGATTACCTCACTTGGTGTTGAGGCATAAAATAAGCAAGGAAGAGAAGAAGAAAAAGATCAAGAAATCACTTAGAAGATGAAAGAAAACAGCTTCAAGACCACTTTGCGCGAGGTCGCGCAAAGTGAAATGATTACACAAAGACCGCGCAAAGTGAAGAGTGTGCGCGGATTGGACAGAGGAGACTTTGCGCGAGATTGAAGGGTTTGCGCGAGACCGCGCAAAGCATATTGTTTGCGCGAGTCCGCGCAAAGTCTATAATGCTGCAGTAAAAATAGTTGGATGATATTTTTTGTCCCACATCGACCAGATCTGAGATTTTCACTGGTGAAAATGTCTATAAATACCCCATTCCTTCTCTCAAAAGGGGTTCGAAGATTTCAGAAGTGAAGCAAAGGCGAGAAAGAAGACAGAAGGTGCGGAGTATTGGACTCCTGCACTTTGCGCGACCCCGCGCAAAGGAGTATTGGACTCCTGGAAGTTTGCGCCGATCAGCGCAAAGCAACAGAGTGCTTATATGGTTTGCGCGGACCCGCGCAAAGCATATGGTTTGCGCGGACCCGCGCAAACCTATTTCTTGACAGTTTTGACAGCAATGGGCTGAAATGCTGTTGGAATGATTGGAGTCCTCAAAGTTTCAAGTTCTTCTTGATCAAGAAAAAAGGAAGAATCATCAATGAAGAGACGTATTCCTCCTAAGTTTCAGGAGATGACCAAAATAGCACTGAAATGCTGCCGGAATTTCCGTTCTCTTGAAGATTATTGAATAATTTGTCTATTCCCTCCTAAGTCATAGGAGATGATTGACATCATTGCCGTTATGCTGTCGAAATTATATTTAGCTATAATAATAAACATTTGTAATGAGTTCTTTGTAAGCTATCTTAGAATCAAGGGATACCAGAGGATGTAAATGAATTCAGAATCAATAAAGTGTGATGATTGTCTTTGTAATTATTTCATTGTTATGTTTAAATAAGATGACTCTCCCAAATCAAATACCTTTGTTTCCTTGTCGAAACAAAATGGCGACTCTGCTGGGGATTTATCTTATTTAACACTAACATTGGGAAAATTGCAAGACTCTCGTCACTTTTTTTTTGGCGTCTATTAGACGCCAAAATGGCGACTCTCAGTGGGAACATCCTCCCCTTCATCTCCAAGGTAGTTTACTTAGTCTTTCACGTACTAATTTTAGATGTGTTTTGTTATTGAAGGTACTCAAATTCAATCACACAACACTGCTAATGGCTAACACTGTGAGAAAGGTGAACTTCCAATTTATCGCTACTGGGTTTGTAATTGAGTATGCGCCAAGCGAAATTCCTGAGCATACAAAAGCAAGCACTTCAAACGGGTGCAATGTGATTCAAGTGACAGCAGGAGTTATTTCCGTTTCACCTCAACTACAAGAAAACAATGAAAACTGGACTCTGGTTTTATCCAAAAGAACAAAAGCAAAGGCCTCAAAGATTCGCAAGGCAAAATTGTTTGCACCAAGAACTGAGGGACCAATTACACGGAGTATAGCAAGAAGAAAACCCGAACTCGCTCCCCCGGCGATTTACCCTGAACAAGTTGCTCCGCAGTTCTCGTCGCAGGATTTTCCAGCTTTGGTCGCTCCAAAGACCAAATGGACACAAGCACAAAAAGGTAAGGCACTGATGGTAGAATCACCGATGCAAGTATCACCGCAAACAAGCTCGCTTATAACTGTATCACCTCGATCGGTTAAAAAGCACAGAAAGCACACGAGAGTCAAATGAGACTCCAATTTCTCCCCTCTTTATAAGTCCTGTTATATCAAGATACTCTCGTTCTACTCCAAAAACAGTTTCGACAAACGGTCAAGGAGCGCAGATATATATGGCGAGAAACAGGTCAAGGAAATAGACCAACATCGAAGAACGTGTTGATCAAATGGCGGAGGCACAAAGAATGCTAATGGATGAATGCCGGAATCTCGGGAAGCTTTGACAACCACGGCACATAATGTAGCCCAAATAGTAGCTCCACCCATGATGGGAGCGACAAATGGACAAGAGAACCACTGAAGGTTCCCGTCCCAGGGGATAGGATCACGAGGTTCGGCCCAAAGAACAAGAGCTATAACACAAGATGACGTAAGACAAGTCGTCGAAGAAGCGATTAGAATAGAGAGAGAGCGCGCGAATACCTGGGTCGTTTCGAGATACCGAACACCCTACCCGAGAGAGGTAGAGGATGTTCCATTTCCACCAACTTCAAACACCCAGATTTCCAAAAGTTCAATGGGGAAGGATCGCGGAAGAACACCGATGCATTTCATCACCAAAGATGGGGAATTTTTCCACGATACCTCAATATTGCTTACGCTTATTTGGGTCATCGTTGACAAGCAAAGCTTTCGGGTGGTATTCAAATTTGGCACTGTGGTCCATACGGACATGGGAAGAAATGCAAGATGCTTTCATGTCGAACTTCTTCTCGTCGAACGTGACGTTAGCATCACGAACTAGCTTCAAGACGACAAACGAGAAGGAGAACCCGTTGAAAAATTCATAGACGGATGGAAAACTGGGGGGGCATCGTGCGGCGGTTGCGAAGAAAAGGAACAAGTCAAAATGTGTCGAACTCTATGGAGACGAAGGTGCGTTCGGACTCACTAGCGCCGATATTGGGACTTTTCGCGATTTGGCTACCAAAGCCCATGCATTGGAGCTAATGACTGAAGATGCCGGCATTTCATCATGAAACTGTCAGAAGAATGCCTGGCAGGACAACCGTCAATACCATTGACCGGGATAAAAAGAATCAAGATGTGAGGGGTTCAAGAGATAAAAGGCCAGAAGGAAAAGAAGGCTGGAATCAAACAAGAGACAGGTACGGTGGAAAAAAGCTCAGAATGCTCGATTCACATGAAGGATTTGAGTTCGATAAAGAAGACGTGGTGCCTATGATGCAACAATTGCTAAAGGCAGGTACCTTGGAATTACCAGAACCAAAACGTCCTGAAGATGCGACAAGGACTCGGGAAAGAAACTTCTGCCGTTATCATCGCCTAGTAGGGCATCCGACGGAAAATTGTTATACGTTAAAATGCATTATACAGCGGATGATAAACAGAGGTGACATAATAACCAGCGGAAGCAAAGAAAAGAATGCAAAGGCAACAGTAAATGTACTGTCAATACAAGAAAACAAGCGGGGACTAAAAAAGGAAAAGTTGACAAGAAGTGCAACAATGATTACGTTGCGATCAGGGAAGCAAATAACAAGTCCGGTAAAGCAGAAAGCAGAAATAATAAGGAAAGAAGTGACTGAAAGACAGAATACTGAGGACAAGAATAGAAATGGAGCTGCAGTGACAAAAGTAGCTTATGATGTAGTCGGCCACTTGAAGGGTATACCGGCACGGTTAAGTATTTACGATGCGCTCAAGTTGTCAGAAGAATTTCGACAGAGTTTGATTCAAGCACTGTCTGATCACAATGTGAGAGAAACTTTACTGGCAGAAATGAAGAATGAAAGAAATAATGAGAAGATGAATTGTCTACCAGTAATATCTTTCTCTGATGATGATTTAATTGGTGAAAAGGAACATAACAGGCCATTGATGATAGAAGGATATATTTGTGAGAAGAAGATAAAAAGAATTATGATAGATAATGGGTCCGCAGTAAATCTTTTGCCACTCTCAATGGTTACTAAATTGGGTTTTCGCCGATCAGACTTGCGCCCCAGCGGAATGATGATACAGGGGTTTAATCAAGATGGGCAACGTGCACTCGGTAAAATCACAGTAACATTGGAAATAGAGGAATTAATCACTACTGTTGTATGTCATGTTATAAATGCTGTGACGACATATAACCTTCTCTTGGGAAGGCCATGGATACATCAGTATCATATCGTACCTTCTACTCTACACCAATGTTTCAAATACTGTAAAGATGGGGTGCAGTGTAAAGTAATGGCTGATGCAAAACCCTACACAGAAGCTGAGTCTTTCTTTGCAGACGCCAGTTATTACAAATGTTTCTCTGAAGAAATGAGAAATGATGATGGGAAGAGAATCGTAAAAGATGCCAGGGTAAATAAAGAAGAAAGAGTAGAATCTTCTAGATCTCTGAAGCAAGAAAGAAATTCTATTTTGTACCAAAGCGCTGAGACAACCGGGACAACCGCCGTTGACACACTTGTTGTCGACATGAAGCTGTTGAAAGTTCTGATCAAATCCAATTACAGTGCCATTACCCAATATCGAAAGAAGATGTAAGCCATTTAAGTACCGCTCGAGAACATTTCAAGTCAAAGCCGGTGATAAATATCCGAACCGATAGAATTCCATCTTTGCATCGAAGAGAAGAGTGAAAATGCAAGCAATGAATATCATGGAGAATTAGCACCACGAGAATTTAAGAAAGTAAAGTGCAATAAGCAAGAAGATCATGAGAAACATGGGTTTTGATTGTGACAAACCCACCGGCTTGAATAATGGGAAAGGAATTCAAATCCCACTCGGGGTTAATCAAGAAAAGCGAAGAAAATTCCAAGGATTGGGAGTAGAATCAGCAGTAAACATGATATCAGTTAATATGACTTCAGCCGCGCAAGATACTAAGATAGTTGAATATCCTGAAATCGCTCCGAAGCAAATAGAAGACGGGGGGCAACCGACGATAGATGGCCTGCGAGAAATAAATTTGGGAACAACAGAGGAGCCAAGGAACACATTCATCAGCATCAGTCTTTCAGATCAAGAATTTGAGAAATATGGTCAACTTCTCAAAGAAAACAAAGATGTCTTCGCTTGGACATATGAAGAAATGCCGGGACTGGAACCCTCCGTAGCAATGCATCGGTTAAATATCTCCAAAGAAAAGAAACCAGTCAAGCAAGCACAAAGGCGATTTCACCCAGACCTGATTCCATTAATCGAAAAAGAAGTAAATAAGCTAATAAAGGTTGGGTTCATCAGAGAAGTTAAATATCCCAAATGGATATCAAACATTGTTCGGTGAAAAGAAGAACAGACAGATCAGAGTATGCATTGATTTGAGAGATCTGAATGAAGCATGTCCAAAAGACGATTTCCCCCTCCCGATAATGTAATTATTAATCGACAAAGACTACTCAATATGCTATCATGTCCTTTATGGACGGATATGCGAGCTATAATCAAATCAGGATGGCACCGAAGATGAAGAGGCGACGGCTTTCAGAACGCCGCTTGGAATTCTTGTTACAAAGTCATGCCTTTCGGTCTCAAAAATGCTGGGGCAACATATCAAAGGGCAATGAAAAATATTTTCCAAGATATGATGCATAAACATGTCGAATGCTATGTTGATGACTTGGTAGTCAGATCTGGAGATCATCAAGAGCACCGCGAACATCTGGCATCGGTCTTCCGACGACTCAGAAAGAAGCAATTAAAGATGAATCCGGCTAAATGTGCATTTGGAGTGTCTTCCGGCAAATTCCTCGGTTTTGTGGTACGGCATAGAGGAATCGAAATTGATCCAGAAAAAGTTAAAGCTATTCAAAATATGCCACCACCAACAACGCTGAAGGAATTAAAAAGCTTACAAGGAAAATTGGCATACATTCGCCGTTTTATTTCAAACCTCGCAGGAAGGTGTCAGCCATTTTCCCGGTTAATGAAGAAAGATACAGAATTCGTATGGGATCATGCTTGCCAGAATGCCTTTGATTCAATTAAAGAATTATTAAAAATGCGTAGGTATAATAACACCAATAAAAGGTAAGCCACTTATTTTATATACATCTGCACTGCAAATTCTTTGGGTGCTTTGTTGGCACAGGTAAACGAAGCCGGAAAAGAGACTGCTCTTTATTATCTGAGCCGAACACTGATGGGGGCAGAATCCAATTATTCTCTGATTGAAAAAGAATGTTTGGCGTTGGTATTCGCTGTGCAAAAGTTAAGGCATTATTGTCTATCCCATGATATAACTCTGATCTCGAGAGCAGATCCGATAAAATTCTTGATGACCAGGCCAATGCTATCAGGGAGACTAGCCAAGTGGATGCTATTGTTATCTGAATATACTATTTCATATAAGCCTGCGAAAGCAGTGAAAGGACAAGCTATGGCAGATTTTCTCGCAGCACATCCCATAGCAGAAAATGAAAAAATCAATGATGAATTCCCAGATGAACAAGTTATGGTGGCTGAATCCCAGAATCTTTGGCAGATGTATTTTGATGGTGCTGCTCGAGTATCGGGAGCGGGGGCAGGAGTAATATTCATTACACCTCAAGGCGATTTATTACCATACTCTTTCACACTGGGTATCGCATGCACAAACAATGAGGCCGAATACAAAGCTCTTATCATCGGAATGGAAATAGCACGGCAAATGGAAATAAAATCATTGCATATCTTCGGAGATTCTAAATTGGTTGTAAATCAGTTAACCACAGAATTTGAAGTAAGGAAAGAGGAACTCTTGCCTTATTATCTAAGGAACAACATGGTTGCTTGAACAGTTCTATTATGTGGAAATTAAACACATATCTGGTCGGAGAATGCAAAAGCAGATGCTTTAGCCAGTTTAGCAGCGGCTTTATCTGCACAAACCGAAGTCCTCTTGAGGTAACTATAGAAGAAAGAAGATTCACGCCATCTGCAGAGGTTATCGAAGAAAGCTGTTGAAATATTGCCTATATCTGTCTGGAAGTAACAATGGATGATTGGCGTCGACCTTTGTCGATTATCTCAAATATAATATCTTGCCGAAGACAATATACAAAGACAAGACAGATTAAACGATCAGGAAAATTTGTCATATGCAAATAAGTATTATATAGAAAATCTTATAATGGAATCTTTGTTAAGGTGCTTGGACAAGCAAGAAGCAAACCAAATGTTGCGGGAGGCACATTCGGGTGAATGTGGAGCACATCAATCGGCCGAATTTATGCCATAGAGTGCATCGAATGGGTTATTATTGGCCCACTATGTTTAAAGATGCAATAGAATATGCAAAGCGATGCCATGAATGTCAAATACATGGAGATATAATACATATTCCTCCAGAAGAATTACATCAGTCTGTTGCTTCTTGGCCCTTTTCAGCCTGGGGACTCGACGTTATTGGTCCGATAAATCCTCCTTCATCTAAAGGAAAACAGTATATTCTGGCAGCAACGGATTATTTCTCCAAGTGGACCGAAGCAGTCGCCTTGCGTAATGTTAAAGAGAAAGACGTGGTCAATTTCATGTCATGCTATAATATACCGTCATGGTATTAGAAGAAAATCATCACTGATAATGGCACCCCTTTTAAAAATAGAGGCATGGAAAAGTTATGTCAGAAGTTCGGCATCCAACATTCTTTTTCAACACCTTATTATCCTCCGGCCAATGGATTAGCAGAGGCGTTTAACAAAACAATTGTCAAGATAATGAAGAAAACAAAGTGATGAGCAATAAGCGCGATTGGGATGAAAAGTTACAAGAAGCATTATGGGCCTCTGAGAACCACCATCATCGACAAAGAACAGGGGAGCGACGCCATATTCATTAGTCTATGGTATGGAGGCAGTTATCCCAATTGAAATCCAAGTGGCATCACTCGAGTGGCAGTGCATCACCAATCTATAATCAGATGAAGAAAATGCAAAAATAAGGCTGAAAGAATTAGACTTCCTCGATGAGAAACGTCTCGCAGCACAGCAGCGATTGCAGTCATATCAGGCCGAATATCGGCTGCCTTTGATAAACAGGTCAAATATCGCTCTTTCAAAAAAGGGGATATGGTGTTAATGTTGAAAAGACCTATAGTGGTCACTCGCCGGACAGGGGGCAAGTTTGAGCCTAAATGGGACGGCCCATATGTGGTAAAAGAAGTATACTCCAATGGAGCATATAGAATCACAAATCAAGAAGGACAGGGTATCGGTGTACTTGTCAACGCCCGTTTCATCAAAAGATACTATCCTTAAAGATAGGTCTCTGGATTTTGACCCAAAATATTATCGGCATAATGATTCTGTATCAAAAGGGGGCAAAAATAAATAAGATCATGTCCATATTCATGTCTATATGCCAACAAAAGAAGCTGTAAAGAAGAGATTCACAAGCATGTCAATTATCAAAGCAGCAAATCTTGAAAAAATATATATACTCATCATCATCATCTTGAAGATTCTCTTGAATATATCATCTAAGCTCAAAGTTATATTGCCTTATAAGGCATGGATCTTCTTGAAGATATTATTGCCTTACAAGGCACAATTACAAGACACATGGAATTCTTGAAATATCTCTCTATATTTACAAATGATGATGAACATATATATATTATTGCCTTACAAGGCACAAATTCTTGAAGATTCTCTTGAAGATACTATCTAAGCTGAGAATTATATTGCCTTACAAGGCACGGATCTTCTTGAAGATATTATTGCCTTACAAGGATATATCAATATCAATCAAAGAGGCAGTATAGCCAAGCCAAAATCCCAAAAGAGCAAAATTGAGCAAAATCAAAAAGATCAAGCTCGAAAAAAAAAAAAAAAAAAATGCTCTCAAAGGATCAAGCTCTAAAAATGAGCCGGCCAACTATACGTAAGACCCATGAAGATCGCCATTTGGGCAGCGGCGAGGAGTCAGTGGCCCTAAAAAGCCCGCGAAGACCATCGTGCGCACCCATGCGGGTAGCTGACGAAGTCAAGGATTCAAAGCCTAAAAGGCCATAAATCCGCGAAGACTAGTCACCGTAATTCCCATGCCGTCTGTATAGCTTCTTCGCGGCCGCCACGGAACGGATGAAAATGCCCTCTGTGAATGGGCTCGACCTTGCTTGCGACGAAGAAAACGGGGGCCGCGCAGTGCGAGCTTTATGCCAACCGTGCGTAAGACCCTCCAGGTCTAGGGTTTGATTTCAGTAGTAACTCGTGAGGAAGGGCTTAAACCTACTCATTGATGGACTGGCGACCCTAGATTTGGTGCCCAAAGGTAGCCTTGCGAGCCCTGCGAACTCTAGAGAGTTACCGTGGCCAACCCTGCGCGTAAATCCAACAGTTCACCGTCCGGTAGCGTCAATGGGCCCCTCTGATGGACCGTGACCGTGAGCTCAAGGCAGTGAGAAGCCCAAAAGCGAACTCTAGAGAGTTACAGTGGCCATCACATAAGACCCATAAATGCTCCACTACTCACGAGCTTAAACTGTGTGTGTGCGCACGCTCCACTACTCATGAGCATAAACTGCGTGTGGCTAATTGAACTGAAACTTAGTACCGCCAATTTAAATACTCACCTAGAGAATCCCTTACTAACAAAGCATAAAAGGTTTAGAAATTATAAAAATGTGTAATGAAAATTATTATATAAAGAATAAATATAACTTGATAATATTAATATTAATAAAAAATATAATAAATAAAATAATAAAAAATAAATATAATAAAATTATTATATAAATATAATATGATAATATTAGTATAAATATCATCAATATGCAAGATAGAAAATACCATCATAAAAACATTCCAAAATACTATCATGAGATAAAATGATAGATTACATCCAAGAAACATGAAAGCAAATATCACATGTTTTAAATTACATGATTCAAAGATTCTCTGTGATCCCCATTGCTTCTGAATATCTGAGCAAATCTTCTTTTAATTGTGCTTGAGTTGCATTATGTCGAGATTTTTCTTCAAGAATAAGTTTCACTGATCAGGAGAACGCCAAAGAAGCTTGTTCTCCAAAGAAACAACCATTTCTTGATTAAAGTTGAAGTTGTGCAGATTTTTCAAGTATCAATAGACTTGGCATTCACTCGCATCTTCTCTTCAACCTCTTGAATGATTAAAGCTTGCTCATGATTCTTTCTCTCCGGTGAGAGATTTCTTCCTTGAAGCAATGCAATGCGATCTTGGATAGTTATGCTTTCATCAACATGAATCTTTAATTGATCTTGAAGAATCATACGTTCTTGTTCAAATTTGGAAATTGAAGAAGGCATTAAAGAGACTTGTTCTTGAGAAAGAGCAGTGACTTTCTATATTCTAAAATCTCGGTAGCAATGGTGATATTTTCCACTTGAAGCTAAAGAAATTTAGAATCACGAAACTTGAAGAGTGAATCCGTAAGGGAGATATGTTGATTCGGCCATCTTAGCGAGCTTTCCAAAATTTCTATAGCAACATCCAAGTCAGACCACGATCGGGATTTGAAGATATGGATTATTGCTAACAGAGAATGTTTCACCATCAAGCATTTTGTGAGCAGGAATCTTTGCAAAGGATGATAGTTAGAAGTAGTGGTTCTGAGAATCGAACTAGCCGCACCGCTACGGGGATAAGCTCCTATAGCAAAAGAAGAAGAATATTCAATATATTACTATGAAATATATATAGTCTTGAATGAAGATAAAAAGCAGCATATATATATATATATACACATCCTTTGGGACACAACTAATGAAGGAGAAGCTCTTGGAGCTATGGAAGGGCCAAGTCCCACCATATCGGCGAAAGATGGTGCTCTAGCCTCCGTACTAGAATCTCTTGTGTTTGGAGTTGGCAAATCAAGTAGTTTCGTAGAAAATATAATCTCACGAGCAACTACTCTTGGTACTACCAACAGACTACTGAGATGCTCTCGGTGAAGATATTACAAGAGGGGCCATTGGAGAGATGACACCTACTTCGCAACTTGGACACCTAAAAAGGGAGATGCAATAATTTTGGATAAATAATAGTTGTT
The DNA here is from genome assembly GCA_030180095.1 of Magnolia changhungtana. Lineage (NCBI taxonomy): Eukaryota > Viridiplantae > Streptophyta > Magnoliopsida > Magnoliales > Magnoliaceae > Magnolia > Magnolia changhungtana. The sequence continues at coordinate 1,365,174 of JASAUF010000172.1, forward strand.
AAAATATAAATCAAAATATTTATATGAAAAATTTTCCTTTACCGGTGAATATCCATATTCTCCATAATCTAAAGGCTCCTCTTCATCTTCCTCACTGGGAGATTTAGCAGGGATATTAATGCTAGAGGGAGTCTTAGCAATTGCGGGGAAGATGCTATCTCAACTTCTTTCGCATTTGTTTCCTCTTCTTCACCAATATCAACTTCTCCTTCTTCAAAGTCATCATCTTTATCTTCGCCATTATCACTATCTCCGCTATCTTCATCCGCGAAGATTCGGTTGTACTTGATGATGAAGTAGAACTTTCATCTCCCAAAATTTCTTCGTCAACTTCTTCAACGATAACTTGCTTCCCTTTATAAGAAATAGGTCGCTGCTCTCCGGTGCAAGCTCTTGGACTATAGGAGAAGCAGAGGCTGGACGAGTTCCTTCTGGAGGGATAGGAGATGATGATTGTAAACGCGTTCTTGATCTAGTCATCGGAGAAGACGGACTAGGACCAAGGGGCTGCGGAGGAGATGTGGAAGTACCAATAGCCTGTCCTTCTTGAACCGCTGCAGTCTCTGCGGGGATTGGAGAAGATGTACCTGCAGCATCATCTGCAGCCTGGTTTGAAGAATCCCGACGAGATTTCTCAAATTCTCTCAAAACTCGTGGGCAAACCAGACCATCCAAAGTGTTGATGGGCTTGATTTCACGGATGGGATCTTCTAATGATATTTTACGCAAATCTCTCCTGGATGAGATGCATGGCTCCTCTCCGGAATATAGCCAATCCCGTTCTCTAAATTTCTGCCCTTCAGCCTGGGTGGATGAAGAAAGATAGAGGAGTCCACGGGCAGGCATTTATTGACCAGGTATGATTGATGATCCCACCATCGCATCCAGCTATATGATGTACGGACTATGCGATCACAGCTTGGAATTATGAAGGAGGAGCCAACACAGCTATTCAGCAATTGTTTCCATATCATGGCCCAGTTAAGAGGACCAGTTCCATAACAGCGCATTTGTCTGGTAACCAACCCGCAGTCTTGTGGCACAGTTTGATCATAACCAAATTGACGAGCAAAACGACTGGGGTAGTAAGGTTCTCTCCAGTCTGTCCCTTCCCGCAGAGGCAAACTGCATGAGCGAATAGAAAAGAAGAAAGCTCTCTCTGCTGCAGTAAGAGTTTCGTCGTCCACCATGTCTGTGTCTGCAGGATAGCGATAAAGGCGGAACTGAAAGAAGTTTATCTGATCATCATCCCGAATCTTATTTATGACCCATTCATATGCTCTTCTAGCCATTGCCCTCTGTTGGAAGAACAGAGTGGAAGGTGAGAAGGATGAGAATATGCTTGCTCTGAAACCTCGAAAGTCCAAGGGAAGTAGACTCCAAGCCAGCCTGTAAAATAGTGCCAAGAAGTATGCGCAGATGAAGTTCCCAGAATGGGGTCTTTTATATGAGTCGCTATTTCTCCAAGGGCCCGGTAGATAGAACATAGTACTGGAGGAGCAAGTGAGTATTTATGTCCCTCCGCCAAGGCACCGGCCACGCAAAGACACTTGGACGGATAGCATCTGCCCATTTAGAGCTGGGCAAAACGACTAAGCTTAGCCAATAGGCCGAAATCTTTGCAAGCTCTCCAAAAGAGCTATATTAAGGCTTTCCTCGTATTGCATCCGAAGCTTTGTCAGTTCTTTGGAATTGCAGTCACGAAACCTTCAAAGGAAATAAAAATGAAGAGGTTAATATACATAAATGGCTGAAGAATACAAAGAGGAAGATCAATTATCAGATTGATAAATACCTTAAACCCCTAGAAAAATGGGCCAGCCATTGAAGAGGGGGAATTTTGTGGAAATTGGGGAATTTGCCCATCTCTTTGAAGAGCTCTATGGTAGTCTCGGATATGGAGGGCTTGCGATCAGGAAAAGATACAAAGCCAATTCTCTGTTGGTAGGAATGAATTCATCGTAGAATTTCCCCGTTATTGTGAGACCAGCTATACGATGAAGGTCCCAAAGAGATATGCTCATTTCGCCGTAAGGAAGATGAAAGGAGTTGGTTGTAGGCGACCAATATTCAAGGAAGCCTTTCAGAACATTGGGCTCCCGATAGAAGTATTTGGAGGTTACTTCTATTGCATCATATAGGCCTATCTTTGCAAGAGTGCTCGTATGTTTCAGCAAAATAGCCTCCGCCCATTCAGAGTAATAGCGACGAGCAATTAGCAGGCCTCTGATGCGGAACTGCTTGGCCCCGAGTTGCTCTCGATCTCTGAAACGCTTATTTGTCTCACCTTGTCTCATAGAAATGAGAAGGAAAGAGATCATGAGGATTTGTGGAAGGGAGTCGGGAAAATCATGGGGCGAGCTTCTCGACATTCTCTCGTCGTGGCTTTTGAGCTTGAATAGTGCCTTCTAGAATTCGGGGCTCTCTTGTGGCCCATGATTCGGTGTACATCGTCTTTCGCCATGAACACAATCTTTAGGTTCACATCCAAGCATAGAGCGATGGCGATACACCTTTATGGGAATGATAGTCATACCCTCTGCATGAGGGTTGTCGAATTTCATGACCCCTTCAACGACTCGAACTGAGTCCCATGAGTTTTGAAGTCGCTTCTTCTTGTGTTCCTTGATCTTTTCTTCAAATTCCTTCGCCTTATTGTGACGAGTCTTCTTCGGACGGGAAGGTGGAGGAGTATCCTCTCGGACGGGCGGTCTTTCACTGTCGGTACGAATGTGGGCTGTGGTCTTAAGCCACTCATCCCAGTCATATTCCCTTCCATGTTTTGGAGGACATTTTATATCTCCTAAAGATATAGATCTGTGAATAGGGGAGGGTAAGGATTTGATACGATCAGAAAAATCAAAGGTAGGGAGAACGGGTTCTTTGAAATAAGCAGGATTCCTGGAAGTTGTTTTTACCCGCTTAGCAGGAGGTTGATCAGAAGGTGAACTAGAAGGAGACACAAGACGGGCTGTTTGTTTAATACGAGCCATGGAAAAGGGACAGAAGAAAATTTTCTAAGTACAGAAGAAAAGATGAAAAGTGACTAAGTATTGAAAATTTTCTAAGTACAGGGAACTTTGCGCGAGGTCGCGCAAAGTCTGGGAGTTTGCGCGGAAAATCTCAAAGTTCAGAAAGCTCGCGCAAAGCTAAACGGTTTGCGCGGGGTCGCGCAAAGTTGGAGGTTTGCGCGGAATAAAATCGTCAGAGCGAATGTCAGCAGAGGGAAGTTCGTGAAAATGACTAAGTCATTGGACTATTTATAGGCTTTATGGCCGAGTACGGTACTCGGGTAGGGCTTTGCGCGAGGTCGCGCAAACCTTGGAAGAAAGGAATAGTTTGATCCTTTTCTTTGATTTCTGAACAAACAAAGAACGGATCAAGGGGGCATCTGTTGAGGCATAAAATAAGCAAGGAAGAGAAGAAGAAAAAGATCAAGAAATCACTTTGAAGATGAAAGAAAACAGCTTCAAGACCACTTTGCGCGAGGTCGCGCAAAGTGAAATGATTACACAAAGACCGCGCAAAGTGAAGAGTGTGCGCGGATTGACAGAGAGGAGACTTTGCGCGAGATTGAAGGGTTTGTGCGAGACCGCGCTAAAGCATATTGTTTCTTGCGAGTCCGCGCAAAGTCTATAATGCTTTGGTAAAAATAGTTGGATGATATTTTTTGTCCCACATCGACCAGATCTGAGATTTTCACTGGTGAAAATGTCTATAAATACCCCATTCCTTCTCTCAAAAGGGGTTCGAAGATTTCAGAAGTGAAGCAAAGGCGAGAAAGAAGACAGAAGGTGCGGAGTATTGGACTCCTGCACTTTGCGCGACCCCGCGCAAAGGAGTATTGGACTCCTGGAAGTTTGCGCCGATCAGTGCAAAGCAACAGAGTGCTTATATGGTTTGCGCGGATCCGCGCAAAGCATATGGTTTGCGCGGACCCGCGCAAACCTATTTCTTGACAGTTTTGACAGCAATGGGCTGAAATGCTGTTGGAATGATTGGAGTCCTCAAAGTTTCAAGTTCTTCTTGATCAAGAAAAAAGGAAGAATCATCAATGAAGAGACGTATTCCTCCTAAGTTTCAGGAGATGACCAAAATAGCACTGAAATGCTGCCGGAATTTCCGTTCTCTTGAAGATTATTGAATAATTTGTCTATTCCCTCCTAAGTCATAGGAGATGATTGACATCATTGCCGTTATGCTGTCGAAATTATATTTAGCTATAATAATAAACATTTGTAATGAGTTCTTTGTAAGCTATCTTAGAATCAAGGGATACCAGAGGATGTAAATGAATTCAGAATCAATAAAGTGTGATGATTGTCTTTGTAATTATTTCATTGTTATGTTTAAATAAGATGACTCTCCCAAATCAAATACCTTTGTTTCCTTGTCGAAACACTTGGGATTCTGAAATTTCAACATTCTAAGACTTTGCTGGCATTTTGAGACTTCGCTTGCATTTTGAGACTGCTTATCTTGCCCCTTGAATACTTGTGCCGTGAATCTTCTGAATCAAAATGCTGTGATTCTTCTTGGTCAAAATGTTGTAATTCTTTCGCTGAGTAGTTATTTTCATCGTGCTCATATGTCATTACTTTCTCCTTTATTTCATATGTCTTCCTTTATGACAATCTTATTATTGTCAATCATCTCTTGTAGAATATTCTTTTCTTCTTTGCTTCCTTCCTTTAAATACTGTAACTGTGGTAGTTTGATTGCCTCTGCAGCTCGGCAATGAATTGTATCTCCTGGAAACAGATAAATCAGAGAAATCACCTGAGGGTTGTATATTCCTTGCCTTCTTTAGCTATATCATTCAACTCTTTTGTTATAGCATTATGCCAATGCAATATTTCATCAATCGAATGTGTTACAATTGAATCACCAATTGACTCCAGATGTTTCTTTTTTTCTAGTCTTGGAAGATTGACAAACGCACCACCCTTTCTCTGTTCAATCTCTTAACTGGCTATGTGTGGGATCCACACAGTACTAAGTGAATATGACCCTTTGAAGAAGCTTTTCATCTGGGACTATCTTGCACAAGTGTTTCAACATATCTTCGATACTTATCAAGTGAAATAGAAGAAAAGAAACTAGGGAAGGAACTCAGCCATCATATTCACAGGGTTGCTGCAAAAGAACTTGTCAGATCAAGGCAACTTGTTCTTCGGATGAGAACTTAAGAAAAGAAGACAGCTTGTCAGATCAAGGCACTTGTTCTTCTTCCTTAGACATGTACTGACCAACTGATGTTTGAATCGCTTCCATACAAGAAGCTAGCTCTCTTCGAAAACTGTCATCATTCTGACATTATTTGTTTTTTTTATCAAAACTGATTTGTTCTCTGACACTTTATATTTTGTGGAAGTATATTGGATGTGAGGTAAACAACTGGATTAGTCGGGAGAAAGATCGCTGCGGTATATCTGTCATTTAAAACAAAGTGTCAGTTAATTTATTTAAATAAAATCGTACTTTGTTTTTAGAGATGAAGGGAGGATGTTCCCACTGAGAGTCGCCATTTTGGCGTCTATCATAATCCGAGACATGCCAAAAATTAATAAATGTTCTCTTGAATATTTTCTAAGTTACCATCGAATAGAATCAATAAAGTGTGATGATTGTCTTTATATTGTTCCATTGTTATGTTTAAATAAGATAGTTTCCCCAAACTAAATACATTTGTTTCCTTGACGAAACAGAGACCATTTGAGATCCATAAGTGGGATTGCAGTCGTCGGTCATGGACTTTTCCTTCATCTCCTTTACCAATAGTAACCCTCATAACTCACTCTTCTGACATCGTATTCTAACTATTTTGAGGTCATTGTAATGGTAACTTGACAAGCTTCAAGATGAGACCAGAATTGCGTAATTCGAAGACCGTTCAATATCCTAAAAGCATGTTGGTATTCTTCGATCATCTTTTCTCAATATGGAGTGTAAATCTTTCCAAATCGCGTGATCCAACGAAGATGCTCGTAGCTCCATCATTTGATGTCAGATTGGGTCAATTTTTAGTCATCTGAAAGGTTCTTTTAGTTCCTTTCATTCCTGACTAGAATCGTCGTATTCCGAGACCATTTGGGCATCCATAGGTGGGATCGCAGTCGTCGGTCTTGAATTTTTCCTTCATCTCGTTGTCCTATAGTAACCCTCGTAACTCTCTCTTCAGAGGTCAAATTTAGACTATTTTGATGTCATTGGAATGGTTACTTGCCAAGCTTCCAGATGAGACTAGAATTGCCTAATTTAGAGACCGTTGGATATCCTAAAAGCATGTTGGTACTCTTCGATCGTCTTTTTTCAATATGGAATGTAAATCTTTCCAAATCGCGTGAACTAACGGAGATGCTAATAACTCCAACGTTTGATGTCAGATTGGGTCAATTTTTTGTCATAAAAAAGGTACTTTAGTTTCCTTTCATTTCTGACTGAAATCTTCGTATTCTGAGACCATTTGGGCATACATAAGTGGGATCGCAGTCGTCGGTCCTGAATTTTTCCTTCATCTCCTTTTCCTATAGTAACCCACTTAACTCACTATTCCGAGGTCGAATTCAGACTATTTTGAGGTCATTGTAATGATAACTTGACAAGCTTCTAGATGAGACCAGAATTGCGTAATTCGGAGACCATTCAATATCCTAAAAGCATGTTAGTACTCTTCGATTGTAATTTTTCAATACGGAGTCTAAATCTTTCCAAATCGCGCGATCCAACAGAGATGCTCATAACTCCATCGTTTGATATTGGATTGGGTGGATTTCTAGTCATCTAAAAGGTCCTTTAATGCTCTTTCATTCTTAACTGGAATCATCGTATTCCGAGACCTTTTGGGATCCATAAGTGGGATCGCAGTCGTTGGTCCTGAAGTTTTCCTTCTTCTCCTTTTCCAATAGTAACCCTCATAACTAACTCCTACGATGTCGAATTTAGACTATTTTGAGGTCATTGTAATGGTAACTTGATAAGCTTCAAGATGAGACCAGAATTGCATAATTCAGAGAGCGTTCGATATCCTAAAATCATGTTGGTACTCTTCGATCGTCTTTTCTCAATATGGAGTGTAAATCTTGTTTCGACAAGGAAACAAATGTATTTGATTTGGGAGAACTATTTTATTCAAACATAATAATGGAATAGTTACAAAGACAATCATCACACTTTATTGATTCTGAATTCATTTACATCCTCTGATATCCCTTGATTCTAAGATAGTTTACAAAGAATTCATTATAAGTGACAATAGTTAAATATAATTTTTAGAAGCATAACGAGCAATGATCTCAATCATCTCCAACGACTTAGGAGGAATAGACAAGTTGATCAACAGTCTTCAAGAGAATGGAGATTTCGGCAGCATTTCGGTGCTATTTCGGTCATCTCCTGAAACTTAGGAGGAATACACCTCTTTGTCGATGATTCTTCCTTTTCTCCTGAACAAGAAGAACTTGAAGTTTTGAAGACTTTAATCATTCCAAGTGAGATAACTTGACTCATTCTTTGTTAAAAATCGCAAGCAACAACCAGTTTACGCGGGTCCGTACAAACGACATACTTTGCGCGGGTCCGCGCAAACTATATAAGCCAATGCTGCTTTGTGCGGGTCGGCGCAAACTTCAGGAGTCCAATACTCCTTTGTGCTCATTCGCGCAAACTGCAGGAGTCCAATACTCCGCACCTTCTGTCTTCTCTTTCATCTTTCTTTCACTCTGAAATCTTCGAATCCTTTTCTAGAGAAAGAACGGGGTATTTATAGACATTTTTACCGGTGAAAATCTCTGTTCTAGTTGATGTGGGACAAAATAACATCCAACCATTTTTATACCTCTGCAAAGTACTTTGCGCGGACACGCGCAAATGACATGCTTTGCGCGGTCCAGCGCAATCTATCAATCCCGCGCAATCTGTCTTCCACGATCAACCCGCGCAACCCATTTACTTTGCGCGGTTTGTGCAAGCAATCCATTCACTTTTGCGAACCCGCGCAAAGTAGTCTTGAAACTTATTTCTTTGATCTTCAAACCTGATTTCTTGATCTTTCTATCCACTTCTTTGCTAATTTTATGCCTCAACAGATGCCCCCTTGATCCGTTCTTTGTTTTTTCAGAAAATCAAAGAAAAAGGATCAAACCACTTATTTTGTAGGGTTTACGCGACCTCGCGCAAAGCTCGGTCGAGTACTGTACTCGGCCAGAAATACTCTAAATAGTCCAACGACTTCGTCATTTTCACAATCAGCACTCTGTCGAAACTTTACTCTGGCGATTTTCTCCCGTGCAAAGCATTCACTTTGCGCGACCCCGCGCAAACCTTTTCACCTTGCGCAACGACTTTGGAACTTGGAGTTCTTTCGCGCAAACTATATACTTTGCACGGACCGCACAAAGTCCTTCGTACTTAGCCAATTTCTTTCGGACTGTTTCCAACACTTAGCCATTTTCTCTCTTCTTCCTTTCTTACTCTGTCATCTATCTTCATTCCTTTGTCTCATTTTCATGGCTCGTATTAAACAAACAGCCCGTCTCATAACTCCTTCTGACTCGCCTTCTTCTGATCAACCTCCTGCTAAGCGGATGAAGACTACTTCCAGAACTCCCGCTTATTTCAAAGAGCCTGTTCTTCCCACCTTCGACTTTTCTGACCGCATTAAATCTTTGCCTTCCCCCATTCACAAATCTATTTCTTTGGGAGACATCAAATGTCCTCCTAAGCATGGCAGAGAATATGACTGGGACGAATGGTTAAAGTCCCACTGCTCATTCGTACTGATAGTGAAAGACCACCTCCCCGTGAAGACAGTCCCAGAGCTTCTCGTCCAAAGAAAATTCGCCGCAATAAAGCGAAAGAATTCGCAGAGAAGATCAAGGAACATAAAAAGAAGAGACTTCAAAACTCATGGGACTCAGTACGAGTTGTTGAAGGTATCATGAAGTTTGACAATCCTCATACAGAGGGGATGACGATTATTCCCATCAAAGTATACCGCCATCAATCCATGCTCGACTGTGAGTCTAAAGACTACATCCATGGCGAGAGGTTAATGTTTACTGAATCATGGGCCTCGAGAGAGCCCCGAATCCTTGAGGGCATCATCCAAACACAGAAGTCACGTCAAAGAATAGGGGAAGCTCATCCCATGATATTCTTAGTTCCTTTCCACAGTCCCCATGATCTCTTTCCTTCTCATTTTTATGAGACAGTTCGTCAGCGCTTCAGAAATCGAGATCAACTCTGGGGCCAAGAAGAATTCCGCATCAGAGGCCTGTTAACTGCTCGCCGCTACTACTCTGAATGGGCAGAGGCTATATTGCTAAAGCATACAAGCACTCTTGCAAAGATTGGACTTTATGATGCAATAGAAGTGACCTCCTAATACTTCTATAGGGAACCCAATATTCTGAAAGGCTTCCTTGAATAGTGGTCGCCTACAACCAACTCTTTCCATTTACCCTATGGTGAAATGAGCATATCACTCTGGGACCTTCATCGTATAGCCGGTCTCACGATAACAGGCAGATTTTATGATGAATTCATTCCTACAAACAGAGAATTAGCCTTTGTATCCTCTCAAGACCGCAAGCCTTCCATTTTTGAGACTACCATAGAATTATTCAAAGAGATGGGCAAATTTCCAAGTTTCCACAAAATTTCCCCTCTGCAATGGCTGGCTCATTTCTCTAGGGGTCTCAGGTATTTATCAATCTGATAATTGATCTTCCTTTTTGTATTCTTGCTGTTTAGCCATTCCTGTATATTAACCTTCTCATATTTACTCTTTCTTTGAAGATTTCGCAACTGCCATTCCAAAGAACTAATGAAGCTTCGAGATGCAATAAGAGGAAGACCAGAATATAGCTCTTTTGGAGAGCTTGCAGCGTTCTTAGCTTACTGGCTAAGTTTGATCGTATTGCCCAGCTCTAAATGGGCAGATGTTGTTCGTCCAAGCGTCTTTGTTGTGGTTGGTGCTTTAGCGGAAGGCCATAAATACTCTCTTGCTCCTCCGGTATTATGTTCTATTTACAGGGCTCTTGGAGAAGTAGCTACCCACGTAAAAGACCCGATTCTTGGAGCTTGGTCTGCACATCTTGGCATTATATTACGGGGTGGCTAGGAGTATATTTTTCTTGGACTTTTGAAGCTTCGGAGCAAGCATATACTCATCCTTCTCATCTTCCACTCTGGTTCTTTCAGCAAAGAGCAATGGCAAAAAGAGCGTATGAGTGGGTTGCCAATAAAATTCGAGATGATGACCAGATAAACTTCTTTCAGTTCCGCCTTTATCGCTACACTGAAGATACAGATATGGTGGACCAAGAAACGCTTACTGCAGCAGAGAGAGCTTTCTTCTTTTCTATTCGCTCATGCAGTTTGCCTCTTCGGGAAGGAACAGAATTTTGGAGAGAACCTTACTACCCCAGTCGCTTTGCTCGTCAATTTGGTTATGATCAAACCGTACCTCAAGACTGCGGGCTAGTTACTAGAAAAATGCGCTGTTATGGAACTGGTCCTCTTAACTGGGCCATGATATTGAAACAGTTACTGAATGGCTGCTTTGGATCTCTCTTCATAATTCCAGGCTGTGATCGCATAGTTCGTACATCATATAGCTGGATGCGATGGTGGGATCACCAATCTTACTTGGTCACTAAATGCTTGCCAGTGGATTCTTCTATTTTTCTTCATCCGCCCAGGCTGAAGGGCAAAAATTTAGGGAGTGGAATTGGATATATTCCTGAAAAGAGCCATGCATCTCATCCTGGAGAAATTTGCAGGAAAATATCATTGGAAGACCCCATCCGTGAAATCAAACCCATCAATACTTTAGATGGCTGGTTTGCTCACGGAGTTCTGAGAGAATTTGAGAAATCTCATCAAGACTCTTCAAACCAAGCCGCAGATGATGCCGAAGGTACATCTTCTCCAATTCCTGCGGAGACTGCAGCAGTTCAAGAAGGACCAGCTATTGGTACTTCTATATCCCCTTCACAACCCCTTGGTCCTAGTCCATCTTCCCCGATGACTAGATCAAAAACACGTTTGCAAACATCATCCCCTATTCCTTCAGAAAGAACCCGCCAAGCATCCGCTTCCCCTATAGTCCAAGAATCCGTACCGGAGAGCAGCCAACCCGTCTCTTACAAAGGGAAGCAAGTTATGATTGAAGAAGTTGACGAAGAAATTTTGGAAGATGAAAGTTCAACTTCATCATCAGATACTACTGAATCTTCACAATATGAAGATAGCGGAGATGGCGACAGTTGTGAAGATAAAGATGATGACTTTGAAGAAGGTGAAGTTGACATTGATGAAGATGAGGAAGCAGCTGTAAAAGAAGTTGAGATGGAATCTTCCCCTACAACCGCTAAGACTCTTCCTGGTGTAAATGTCCTTGCTAAATCTCCTGCAGCTGAGGAAGATGAAGAGGAGCTTTTAGATTATGGCGAATATGGATATTCACCAGGTAAAGGAAATTTAATTTTCATATGCATATACTAATTTATATTTTAACAACTATTATTTATTTAGAATCATTGTGTCTCCCTTTTTAGGTGCCCAAGTTGCAGAAATAGGTGTTATCTCTTCAGTGAGCCCTCTTGTAGTATCTTCACCAAGAGCACCCGTAGTTCCATTGGTAGTACAGAGAGTAGTGGCTCATGAAATCATATTTCCAACAGAAACTACGGACTTGCCAACTCCGGCTACCAGAAATTCAAGCACGGAAGCTAGAGCACCATCTTTTGCTGATATGGTGAAACTTGGTCCTTCCATAGCTCAGGAAGCTTCTCCTTTTATTAGTCGTATTCCGGTGACAGGTACATATATATACACTGATTATCTTTACTCAGGACTATATTTCATAATAATATTTTGAATATCCTTCTTCCTTTGCTATAGGAACTCCTTCTTGTAGCGGTGCGGCTAGTTCTGATTCTGTAGCCACTACTTCTGAACTGTCATCCTTTGCGAAAATCCCTATTCATAAAATGCTTATGGTGAAACATTCTTTGTTAGCAATAATCCATATCTTCAGAAATCCTGACCAATGGTTGGACTTGGATGTTGCTATAGAGATTCTGGAGAGCTTTGCCAAGATGGCTAGAATCAACATATCTCCTTTGCGAGATTCACTCCTCAATTTTCGCGATTCCGTAATTTCTTTGGCGTCGGTAGAGAATGTTACAATCGCCCCTGAGATTTTAGAGTGTAGAAAGCAGTTGGCTTCATCGCAAGAACAAGCCCTTCTGACAGTTTCATCAATTTCTAAACTTGAAAATGAGCATACAATTCTTCAAGATCAATTAAAGATTCATGTTGATGAAAGTAGGACTATTCAAGATCATATTGCAACTCTGAAGGCAGAAATCTCTCAACTGGAGAGAAGGAATCATGAACAAGCTTAATCATTCGAGATGTTGAAGAGAAGATACGGATGAATGTTCAATCCATTGATATCGAAAAATTCGCACAACTCCAAGGTAAAGAAATGATTGCTTCTTTGGAGAATAAGCTTGCTGGTGTTCCTGATCAAGTAAGACTTATTTTTGAAGAAAAATCTAAACATGATGCGGCTCAGGCACAATTGAAGGAAGATTTGAGCAGATATTCAGAAGCAATAGGAATTACAGAAGATCTTTAGACATGTAATTTTGAACATGTGATCTTTGCTTTCATGTTTTTTGGACATATAATTCATTTGGCTTCACATATGTTTTTATGAAAGCATTTTTGAAATGTTTATAATAGCATTTTCTTATTGCATGTTGATGACATTTATGCTAATATTATCAAATTATATTTATACTTTATATAATCATTTCATTAAATCCTTTACAATTTCTAAACCTTTTATGCTTTGTTAGTGCGGGATTCTCTATGTGAGTATTTAGATTAGTGGTACTAAGTTTCAATTTAATTAGCCACACACAGTTTAAGCTCATGAGTAGTGGAGCGTGTGCACACACACAGTTTAAGCTCATGAGTAGTGGAGCATTTATGAGTCTTATGTGATGGCCACTGTAACTCTCTAGAGTTCACTTTTGGGCTTTTCACTGCCTTGAGCTCACGGCCAAGGTCCATCAGAGGGGCCCATTGACGCTACCGGGCGGTGAACTGTTAGTTTTACGCACAGGGTTGGCCACGGTAACTCTCTAGAGTTCGCAGGGCTCGCAAGGCTACCTTTGGGCACCAAATCTAGGGTCGCTAGTCCATCAATGAGTAGGTTTAAGCCCTTCCTCACGAGTTACTACTGAAATCAACCCTAGATTTGGAGGGTCTTACGCACGGTTGGCATAAAACTCGCACTGCGGCCCCTGTTTTCTTTGTCTGCAAGGTCGAGCCCATTCACGGGAGGGCATTTCATCCATTCCCCGTGGCGCTGCCGGAAGCTATACAGACGGCATGGGAGTTACGGTGACTAGTCTTCACGGATTTATGGCCTTTTAGGCTTTGAATCCTTGACTTCGTCAGCTGCCCGCATGGGTGCGCACGATGGTCTTCGCGGGCTTTTTAGGGCCACTGACTCCTCGCCGCTGCCCGAATGGCGATCTTCATAGGTCTTACGTATAGTCGGCCGGCTCTTTTAGAGCTTGATCCTTTGAGAGCATTTTTTTTTTTTTTTTTTTTTTTTTTTCGAGCTTGATCTTTTTGATTTGGCTCAATTTGGCTCTTTTAGGATTTGGCTTGGCTATACTGCCTCTTTAACTGAGATTGATGTATCCTTGCTTTTGATAATATCTTTAGGAAGACCCGTGCCTTGTAAGGCAATAATATCAATTTTATCGCCATTGCCAGTATAGTAGATATTTCCGACTGAAATAATATCTTCAAGAAGATCCATGCCTTGTAAGGCAATAATATTTATGATCATCACCATTTCCAGTATAGTAGATATTTCCAACTGGGATAATATCTTCAAGAAGATCCATGCCTTGTAAGGCAACATATCAAATTTATCAATATCTTCAAGAAAATCCGTGCCTTGTAAGGCAATATATCAGTCTTGTCAATATCTTCAAGAGAATCTTCAAGATGATTTATTTAGTGATGATGATGATCATATATATATTTTTGATTTGATGCTTGATAATTGACATGTTTGGAATTTCTTCTTTATAGCTTCTTTTGTTGACATATAGACATGATCTTATTCATCCTTGCCCCCTTTTGATACAGGATCATTATGCCGATAATATTCTGAATCAAAAAATCCATATGTTTATCTTCATGGATAGTATCTTTTGATGAAACGGGCGTTGACAAGTACACTGATACCTTGTCCCTCTTGATTTGTGATTCTATATGCCCCATTGGAGTATACTTCTTTTACCACATATGGACCGTCCCATTTAGGTTCGAACTTGCCCCCTGTCCGGCGAGTAATCACTATTGGTCTTTTCAACATTAACACCATATCCCCTTTTTTGAAAGAGCGGTATTTAACCTGTTTATCAAAGGCTGCCGATATCCTGGCCTGATATGACTGCAACCTTTGCTGAGCTGCAAGACGTTTCTCATCGAGTAAGTCTAATTCTTTCAGCCTTATTTTTGCATTTTCATTGTCTGTTATAGACTGATGTACTGCTATTCGGAGTGATGCCACCTGCATTTCAATTGGGATAACTGCCTCCATACCATAGATTAATGAATACGGTGTCGCCCCTGTTGCTGTACGATGGGTAGTTCTGTAGGCCCATAATGCTTCTTGTAACTTTTCATCCCAATCGCGCTTATTGCCTGTCACCGTCTTTTTCATTATTTTGACAATCGTTTTGTTAAACGCCTCTGCTAATCCATTGGCCGGAGGATAATAAGGTGTTGAAAATGAATGCTGGATGTTGAACTTCTGACACAACTTTTCCATGCCTTTATTTTTAAAAGGGGTACCATTATCAGTTACGATCTTTTTCGGAATACCGTGACGATATATTATAGCATGCCGGATAAAATTGACCACATCTTTCTCTTTAACACTACGCAAGGCGACTGCTTCGGTCCATTTGGAGAAATAATCTGTTGCTGCCAGAATATACTGTTTTCCTTTAGATGAAGGGGGATTTATAGGACCAATCACGTCGAGTCCCCAAGCTGAGAAAGGCCAAGAAGCAACAGACTGATGTAAGTCTTCTGGGGGAATATGTATTACATCTCCGTGTATTTGACATTCATGACACCGCTTTGCGTATTCTATTGCATCTTTGAACATAGTGGGCCAATAATAACCCATTCGATGTACTCTATGGCATAAATTTCGGCCGGCTTGGTGTGCTCCACATTCACCTGAATGTGCCTCCCGCAGCATTTGGTTTGCTTCTTGCTTGTCTAAGCATCTTAACAGCATTCCATTATAAGATTTTCTGTACAATACTTATTTGCATATGACAAATTTGCTCGATCATCGCTTAATCATTTGTCTTTGTGCATTATTTTGTGCAATTATATTTGAGATAATCAACAAAAGGCTGACGCCAATCATCTGTCATTACCTCCAGACAGGATATGGGAAACATTTCAACGGTTTCTTCGATAACCTCTGCAGATGGCAGGAATCTTCTTTCTTCTATAGTTACAGAAGAGGACTTCGGTTTGTGCAGGATAAAGTTGCCGCTAAACCAAGCGGCTAAAGCATCTGCTTTTGCATTCTCCAACCGTGGTATGTGTTTAATTTCCACATGACAAAATTGTTCAAGCAACTGTTGTGCCTTCCGATAATAGGGCAGGAGTTCTTCTTTCCTTACTTCAAATTCTGTTGTCAATTGATTTATGATCAATTTAGAATCTCCGAAGATATGCAATAATTTTATTTCCATTTGCTGGGCTATTTCCATTCCATGATAAGAGCTCTGTATTCAGCTTCATTATTTGTGCATGTAGTGCCCAACGTGAAGGAGTATGGTAACAAATCGCCTTGAGGAGTAATGAATATCACTCCTGTCCCCACTCCCGTTATTCTAGCAGCACCATCAAAATACATTTGCCAAATATTCTGAGATTCAGCCAACATAACCTGTTCATATGGGAATTCATCATTGATTTCCTCATTTTTTCGCTATAGGATGTCTTTGCGAGGAAGTCCGCGCATATAGCTTGTCCTTTCATCGCTTTTTGGCTTATACAAAATAGTATATTCTGATAACAATAACATCCACTTGGCTAGTCTTCCCGATAACATTGGCCTGGTCATCAAAAATTTTATCGGATCTAATCAAAGTTATGTCATGGGAGAGACAATAATGCCTCAACTTTTGTACAGCGAATATCAGCGCCAAACATTCTTTTTCGATTGAAGAATAATTGCATTCTGCCCCCATCAATGTTCGGCTTAGATAATAAAGAGCAGTCTCTTTTCCAGCTTCGTTTACCTGTGCCAACAAAGCACCCAAAGAATTTGTAGCTGCAGATATATATAAGATAAGTAGCTTACCTTTCACTGGAGCTATTAACACTGGCGGTTGTTTCAATAATTCCTTAATTGAGTCAAATGCATTTTGACAGGCGTGATCCCATACAAATTCTGTATCTTTCTTCATTAACCGGGAAAATGGCTGACACCTTCCTGTAAGGTTCGAAATGAAACGGCGAATGTATGCCAATTTTCCTTGTAAGCTTTTTAATTCCTTCAACGTTGTTGGTGGCGGCATATTTTGGATAGCTTTAATTTTTTCTGGATCAATTTCGATTCCTCTGTGTCGTACAACAAAGCCGAGGAATTTACCAGAAGAGACGCCGAATGCACACTTAGCAGGGTTCATCTTTAATTGCTTCTTTCTGAGCCGTCGGAAGACTGATGCTAAATGTTCGCGGTGTTCTTAATGATCTCCCGACCACCAAGTCATCAACATACTTATGCATCATATCTTGAAAAATATTTTTCATCGCCCTTTGATATGTTGCCCCAGCATTCTTGAGACCGAAAGGCATAACTTTATAACAATAAATTCCAAGCGGCGTTCTGAAAGCCGTTGCCTCTTCATCTTCGGGTGCCATCCTGATTTGATTATAGCCTGCATATCCGTCCATAAAGGACATGATAGCATACTGAGTAGTGCTATCAATTAATAATTGTTATATCGGGAGAGGGAAATCATCCTTTGGACATGCTTCATTCAGATCTCTGAAGTCAATACATACTCTAATCTGCCCATTCTTCTTTTTCACCGGAACAATATTTGATATCCACTTGGGATATTTAACTTCTCTGATGAACCCAACATTTATTAGTTTATTCACTTCTTTTTCGATTAATGGAATCAGATCTGGATGGAATCACCTTTGTGCTTGCTTCACTGGTTTCTTTTCTCTGGAAATATTTAATCGATGCATTGCCACAGAGGGTTCTAGTCCTGGCATTTCTTCATATGTCCAGGCGAAGATGTCTTTATTTTCTTTAAGAAGTTGGCCATATTTCTCAAATTCCTGATCTGAAAGGCTGACGCTGATGAATGTGTTCCTTGGCTCTTCTGCTGTTCCCAAATTTATTTCTCGCAAGCCATCTATCGTCGGCTGCCCCCCGTCTTCTATTTGTCTTGGAGCGGTTTCAGGATACTCGACTACCTTAGCATCTTTTGCAGCTGAAGTCATGTTAACTGATATCATGCTTACTAATGATTCTGCTCCCAATCCTTGGAATTTTCTCCGCTTTTCTTGATTAACCCCGAGGGGGATTTGAATTCCTTTCCCATGATTCAAGCCGGTGGGTTTGTCACAATCAAAACCCATATTACTCATGATTTTCTTGCTTACTGCACTGTATTTTCTTAAATTCTGCGGTGCTAACTCTCCGTGATATACATTGCTTGTATTTTCATTCTTCATTTCTGCTGCAGTGTGAAACTCTATTGGTTCAGGATATTTAGCACTGGCTTTGACTTGAAATGTTTTTGGAGCGGCTGCAAATGGCTTACATCTTTCGATATTGGGTAAGGGCATTGTATAATTGGACTGTAAGACTTTCAGTTGTTCTGTCGACAACAATGTTAACGGTGATTGTCCAGGTCGTCTCAGGTGCTTTGGTACAAAATAGAACTTCTTTCTTGCTTCTGCAGTCTTGGAAGATTCTGCCCTTTCTTCTCTAACTTTATTTATTCGAACATTTTTTAAGACTCTTTTTCCATCACCATTTCCCACTTCTTCGGAGAAACATTTATAATAGCTAGCATTCGCAAAGAAAGACTCAGCTTTTGTATAGGGTTTCGCATCGGCCATCACCTTACACTGCATTCCGTCTTTACAGTATTTGAATCATTGGTGTAGAGTAGAAGGTACAATATTGTATTGGTGTATCCACGGCCTTCCCAAGAGAAGGTTATATGTCGTCACAGCATTTATAACGTGACATACAACAGTAGTGATTAATTCTCCCACTTCCAATGTTACTGTAATTTTACCGAGTGCGCGTTGTCCATCTTGATTAAACCCCTGTATCATCATTCACAAGCTAAATCAACGACGATAACCCAATTTAGTAATCATGGAGAGTGGCAAAAGATTCACTGCGGATCCATTATCTATCATAATCCGTTTTATCTTCTTTTCGCAAATGTATCCTTCTATCATCAATGGCCTGTTATGTTCCATTTCGCCAATTAAATCGTCATCAGAGAAAGATATTACTGGTAAACAATTCATCTTTTCATTGTTTCTTTCATTCTTCATTTCTGTCAGTAAAGCTTTTCTCACACCGTGATCAGACAGTGCTTGAATCAAACTCTGCCGAAATTCTTCTGATAGCTTGAGCGCATCATAAATACTTAAACGTGCCAGTATACCCTTTAAGTGGCTAATTACATCATAAGCCACTTTTGTCGCTTTGTCTTCATTTCTACTTCTATCTTTAGTATTCTGTCTTTCAGTCACTTCTTTCCTGATAATTTCCGCTTTTTGCTTTACCGGACTCGTTATCTGCTTTCCCAATCGCAACATAATCATTGTCGCATTCCTTATTGACCTTCGATCTTCCTTCTCTTTTATTCCCCGAGTCTTTTCTTGAATTGACAATACATTTACTGTCGCCCTTGTATTCTTTTCTTTGCTTTCGCTGGTTATTATATCACCTTTATTTATCATTCGCTGTATGATGCATTTTAACGTGTAACAATTTTCAGTCGGATGTCTTACTAGGCGATGATAACGGCAAAAGTTTCTTTCTCGAGTTCTTGTCACATCTTCAGGGTGTTTTGGTTCAGGTAATTCCAAGGTACCTGCTTTTAACAATTGTTGCATCATAGGCACCACGTCCTCTTTATCGAACTCAAATCCTTCATGAGAATCGAGCATTCTGAGCTTTTTTCCACCGTATCTGTCCCTTGATTGATTCCAGCCTTCTTTTCCTTCCGGCCTTTTGTCTCTTGAGCCTCTCACATCTTGATTTTTCTTATCCCGATCAATGGTGTTGACGGTTGTCCTACTAGGTATTCTTCTGACAGTTTCATGATGAAATACTGGCATCTTACGAGTCATCAATTCTAATGTATGGGCTTTGGTAGCCAAATCGCAAAAGGTTCCGATATCAGCGCTGGTGAGTTCGAACGCAATCCCTGTCTCCATAGAGTTCAGACACATTTTGACTTGTTCTTTTTCTTCTGGCAACTGCCTACACGATGCCCCCAGTGTCTTCCATCGGTCTATGAATTTTTCAACTGGCTCTCCTTCTCTCTGTCGTACTGAAGCTAATTCTGTGATGCTAACATCGCGCTCTGACGAGAAGAAGTTTGACATGAAAGCATCTTGCATTTCTTCCCATGTGCGTATAGATCCTGGTGCTAAATTTGAATACCACCTGAAAGCTTTACTTGTCAATGATGACCCAAATAAGCGCAAACAGTATTGAGGTATCGTGGAGAAATTCCCCATCTTTGGTGATGAAATGCATCATGTGTTCTTCGGTGATCCTTCCCCATTAAACTTCGAAAATCGGGTGCTTAAAATTTGCCGGAAACGGAACATCCTCTACCTCTCTCGGATAGGGCGTTCGATATCTGAAACGACCGGTGTTCGCGCGCTCCCTTTCTATTCTGACTGCTTCTTCGACGACTTGTCTTACATCATCCTGTGTTATAGCTCTTGTTGCTGGAACTGACCCTCACGATCCTATCCCTTGCGGACGGGAACCTTCAGGTTGGTTCTCTTGTCCATTTGTTGCTCCCATCATGGGTGGAGCCACTATCTGGGCTACATTATGTGCCAGAGTTGCCAAAGCTTCTCTAAGGTTTCGGCATTCATCCATTTGCACTCTTTGTGCCTCTGCCATTTAATCAACACGTTCTTCAGTAGTTGGTCTATTTCCTTGACCCGTCTCTGCCATATATATTGTAGCCTCTTTACTGTTTGTCGAAGCTGTTTTTTGAGTAGAACGAGAGTATGTTGACGTAACAGAACTTATAAAGAGGGGAGAAATTGGAGTCTCGTTTGACTCTTGTGTACTTCCTGTGTTTTCAACTGATCAGGGTGATACAGTTATGGGCGAGCTGATCTGGGGTGATACAGCATTGGTGATCCTATTATCAGTGCTTTACCTTTCTATGCTTCTGTCCATTTGGTCTTTGGGGCGACCAAAGCTGGAAAATCGTGCGATGAGAACTACGGAGCAGCTTGTTCAGGATAAATCGCCGGAGGAGCAAGCTCAGGTTTTCTTCTTGCTATGCTACGCGTGATTGGTCCCTCAGCTCTTTGTACAAGCAATTTTGCCTTGCGGTTCTTTAGGGTCTTCGTTTTTATCTTTTTGGACAAGACCAAAGTCCAGTTCTCATCACTTTCTTGTGGTTGGGGTGAGACGGAAATAACTCCCGCTGTTACTCGAGTCACTTTGTGCTTGCTTGTAGTGCTTGCCTTTGTATGCTCAGGAGTTTGGCTTGGCACATATTCAATTACAAACCCAGTAGCGGTGAATCGGAAGTTCACTTTTCTTGCAACGTCAGCCATTAGCAATGTTATGTGATTGAATTTGGGTACCTTCAATAACGAAACATATATGAAATTAGTATGCGAAAGATTAAGTAAACTATTTTAGAGATGAAGGGGAGGATGTTCCCACTGAGAGTCGCCATTTTGGCGTCTAATAGACGCCAAAAACAGTAATGAGAGTTTCGCAACTTTCCCAATGTTAGTGTTAAATAAGATTGGTTCCCCAGCAGAGTCGCCATTTTGTTTCGACAAGGAAACAAATGTATTTGATTTGGGAGAACTATCTTATTCAAACATAATAATGGAATAGTTACAAAGACAATCATCACACTTTATTGATTCTGAATTCATTTACATCCTCTGATATCCCTTGATTCTAAGATAGTTTACAAAGAATTCATTATAAGTGACAATAGTTAAATATAATTTTCGGCAGCATAACGGCAATGATCTCAATCATCTCCAACGACTTAGGAGGAATAGACAAGTTGATCAACAGTCTTCAAGAGAATGGAGATTTCGGCAGCATTTCGGTGCTATTTCGGTCATCTCCTGAAACTTAGGAGGAATACACCTCTTTGTCGATGATTCTTCCTTTTCTCCTGAACAAGAAGAACTTGAAGTTTTGAAGACTTTAATCATTCCAACAGAATAACAGCTCATTGCTATTAAAAACTGCCAGCAACCAGTTTGCGCGGGTCCGCGCAAACGACATAATTTGCGCAGGTCCGCGCAAACTATATAAGCCACATGCTGCTTTGTGTGGGTCGGCGTAAACTTCAGGAGTCCAATACTCCTTTGTGCTCATTCGCGCAAATTGCAGGAGTCCAATACTCTGCACCTTCTGTCTTCTCTTTCGTCTTTCTTTCACTCTGAAATCTTCGAACCCTTTTCCAGAGAAAGAATAGGGTATTTATAGACATTTTTACCAGTGAAAATCTCTGTTCTGGTCGATGTGGGACAAAATAATATCCAACCATTTTTATACCTCCGCAAAGTACTTTGCGCGGACACGCGCAAACGACATGCTTTGCGCGGTCTGGCGCAAGCTATCAATCCCGCGCAATCTGTCTTCCAGGATCAACCCGCGCAACCCATTTACTTTGCGCGGTTCAGCGCAATCCATTCACTTTGCGCGAACCCGCGCAATGTAGTCTTGAAACTTATTTCTTTGATCTTCAAACTGATTTCTTGATCTTTCTCTTCTCCACTTCTTTACTAATTTTATGCCTCAACAAATATTTTCAAATCGCATGATCAAACGGAGATGCTCATTGCTCCATTGTTTGATGTCGGATTGGATCAATTTTTAGTCATTTGAAAGGTCCTTTTAGTGCCTTTCATTCCTGACTGGAATCGTCGTATTCTGAGACCATTTGAGCATCCATAGGTGGGATCGCAGTCGTCGGTCCTAAATTTTTCCTTCATCTCGTTGTCCTATTGTAACCCTCGTAACTCTCTCTTTAGAGGTTGAATTTAGACTATTTTGACGTCATTGGAATGGTTACTTACCAAGCTTCCAGATGAGACCAGAATTGCCTAATTCAGAAACCGTTCGATATCCTAAAAGCATGTTGGTACTCTTTAATCGTCTTTTTTCAGTATGGAGTGTAAATCTTTCCAAATCGTGCGAACCAACGGAGATGCTAATAACTCCATTTGATGTAGGATTGGGTTAATTTTTTGTCATCAGAAAGGTACTTTAGTGCCCTTTCATTCCTTAGTAGAATCGTCGTATTCCGAGACTATTTGGGCAAACATATGTGGGATCGCAGTCGTCGGTCCTGAATTTTTCCTTCATCTCCTTTTCCAATAGTAACCCTCATAACACACTCTTCCGAGGTCGAATTCAGACTATTTTGAGGTCATTGTAATGGTAACTGGACAAGTTTCCAGATGAGACCAGAATTTTGTAATTCGGAGACCGTTCGATATACTAAAAGCATGTTGGTACTCTTTGATCATCTTTTTTCAATATGGAGTCTAAATCTTTCCAGATGGTGCGATCCAACTGAGATGCTCATAACTCCATCGTTTGTTGTTGGATTTGGTCAATTTTTTGTCATCTGAAAGGTACTTTAGTGTACTTTCATTGCTGACTGGAATCGTCATATTCCGAGACTATTTGGGATCCATATGTGGGATCGCAGTCATCGGTCCTGAATTTTTCCTTCATCTCGTTATCCTTTAGTAACCCTTGTAAGTCGCTCTTCAGAGGTCGAATTTAGACTATTTTGAGGTCATTGGAATGGTAACTTGACAAGCTTCCAGATGAGACCAGAATTGCGTAATTTAGAGATCGTTCGATATCCAAAAAGCATGTTGGTACTCTTCCTTCGTCTTTTTTCTATATGGAGTCTAAATCTTTCCAAATCACGCGATCCAACGGAGATGCTCACAACTCCCTCATTTGATGTTGGATTGGGTCGATTTCTAGTCAAATGAAAGGTACTTTAGTGCTCTTTCATTCCTAATTGAAATCGTCGTATTCTGAGGGCATTTGGGATCCATAATTGGGATCGCAGTTGTCGGTCCTGAATTTTTTCTTCATCTACTTTTCCAATAGTAACCCTCATAAACATTCTTCTGAGGTATAATTCAGACTATTTTGACGTCATTGTAATGGTAACTTGACAAGCTTCTAGATGTGACCAGAATTCCGTAATTTAGAGGCTGTTCGATATCCTAAAAGCATGTTGGTACTCTTTGATCGTGATCCAACAAATTCTGTAATTCAGACTATTTCTCAATATGGAGTGTAAACCTTTTCAAATTGCATGATCCAACAGAGATGCTAATAACTCCATTGTTTGATGTCAGATTGGGTTAATTTCTAGTCATCAAAAAGGTCCTTTTAGTGCCTTTCATTCCTGACTGGAATCGTCATATTCCGAGACCATTCGGGCATCCATAGGTGGGATCGCAGTCGTCGGTCCTGAATTTTTCCTTCATCTCGTTGTCCTATAGTAACCCTCGTAACTCTCTCTTTAGAGGTTGAATTTAGACTATTTTGATGTCAGTGGAATGGTTACTTAACAAGCTTCCAGATGAGACCAAAATTGCCTAATTCGGAGACCGTTCGATATCCTAAAAGCATTTTGGTACTCTTCGATCATCTTTTTTCAATATGGAGTGTAAATCTTTCCAAATTGCGTGAACCAACGGAGATGCTAATAACTCCATCGTTTAATGTCGGATTGGGTCAATTTTTTATCATCTAAAAGGTACTTTAGTGCTTTTTCATTCCTGACTGGAATCATCGTATTCCGAGACCATTTGGGATCCACAAGTGGGATCACAGTCGTCGGTCCTGGACTTTTCCTTCATCTCCTTTTCCAATAGTTACCCTCATAACTCACTCTGATAACGTCGAATTCAGACTATTTTGAGGTCATAATAATGGTAACTTGACAAGCTTTCAAATGAGACCAGAATTTTGTAATTCGGAGACCGTTCGATATCCTAAAAGCATGTTTGCACTCTTCAATCGTCTTTTCTCAATATGGAGTGTAAATCTTTCCAAATCGCTCGATCCAATGGAGATGCTCATAACTCTATCGTTTGATGTCGGATTGGGTCGATTTTTAGTCATCTGAAAGGTCCTTTTAGTGACATTCATTCCTGACTGGAATCGTCGTATTCCGAGGCTATTAGGGCATCTATACGTGGGATTGCAGTCGTCGGTCTTAAATTTTTCCTTCATCTCGTTGTCCTATAGTAACTCTCGTAACTCTCTCTTCCGAGGTCAAATTCAGACTATTTTAACGTCATTGAATGGTAACTTGATAAGCTTCCAAATGAGACCAGAATTGCCTAATTCGGAGACAGTTCAATATCCTAAAAGCATGTTGGTACTCTTCGATCGTCTTTTTTCAATATGGAATGTAAATCTTTCCAAATCGCGCGATCCAATGGAGATGCTCATAACTCCATTGTTTGATGTCGGATTGGGTCGATTTCCAGTCAACTGAAAGGTCCTTTAGTGCTCTTTCATTCCTAACTGGAATCGTCGTATTTTGAGACCATTTGCGATCCACAAGTGAGATCACAATCGTCGGTAATGCATTTTTCCTTCATCTCCTTTTCCAATAGTAACCCTCATAACTCACTCTTCTAAGGTCGAATTCAGACTATTTTGAGGTCATTGGAATGGTAACTTGACAAGCTTCCAGATGAGACTAGAATTGCGTATTTCGGAGACCGTTCGATATCCTAAAATCTTGTTGGTACTTTTTGATCGTCTTTTCTCAATATGGAGTGTAAATCTTTCCAAATCGCGTGATGCAACGGAGATGCTCATAACTCCATCGTTTGATGTCGAATTAGGTCAATTTTTAACCATCTGAAAGGTCCTTTAGTGCCTTTCATTCCTAACTGGAATCGTCATATTCTAAGACCATTTGGGCATCCTTAGGTGGGATGGCAGTCGTCGGTCCTGAATTTTTCCTTCATCTCGTTGTCCTATAGTAACCTCGTAACTCTCTCTTCAAAGGTCAAATTCAGAATATTTTGAGGGCATTGGAATGGTAACATGACATGCTTCCAGATGAGACCAAAATTGCCTAATTCGGAGACCGTTCGATATCCTAAAAGCATGTTGGTACTCTTCGATTGTCTTTTGTCAATACGGAGTGTAAATCTTTCCAAATCGCGCGAACCAATGGAGATGCTAATACTCCATCATTTGATGAGTCGGATTGGGTCTTATTTTGTCATCTGAAAGGTACTTTAGTGTTCTTTCATTCTTGACTAGAATCGTTGTATTCCGAGACCATATGGGATCCATATGTGGGATCGCAGTCGTCAGTCCTAAATTTTTCATTCATCTCGTTGTCCTATAGTAACTCTCGTAACTTTCTCTTCCAAGGTCGAATTCAGACTATTTTGAGGTCATTGGAACATTAACTTGACACGCTTTCAGATGAGACCAGAATTGCGTAATTCAGGACCGTTCGATATCCTAAAAGCATGATGTTACTCTTCGATCGTCTTTTTTCAATATGGGGTCTAAAACTTTCCAAATCGCGCAATCCAACGGAGATGCTCATAACTACATTGTTTGATGTTGGATTGGGTTGATTTTTAGTCATTGGAAAGTCCTTTAGTGTCTTTCATTCCTGACATGAATCGTCATATTTCGAGACCATTTGGGCATCTATAGGTGGGATCGCTGTCGTTGGTCCTGAATTTTTCCTTCATCTCGTTGTCCTATAGTAACCCTCGTAACTATCTCGTCAGAGGTCAAATTTAGACTATTTTGAGGTCATTGGAATGGTTACTTAACAAGCTTCCAGATGAGACCAAAATTGCCTAATTCGGAGACCGTTTGATATCCTAAAGGCATGTTGTTACTCTTTGATCGACTTTTTTCAATATGGAGTCTAAATCTTTCCAAATCGCATGATCCAATGGAGATGCTCATAACTCCATCGTTTGTTGTTGGATTGGGTCAATTTTTTGTCATCTAAAAGGTACTTTAGTATACTTTCATTGCTTACTGGAATTATCGTATTCTGAGACCATTTGGGATCCATATGTGGGATCGCAGTCGTCGGTCCTGAATTTTTCCTTCATCTCGTTATCCTTTAGTAACCCTCGTAAGTAGCTCTTCAGAGGTCGAATTTAGATTATTTTGAGGTCATTGGAATGGTAACTTGACCGCTTCCAGATGATACCAGAATTGCATAATTTGGAGACCGTTCGATATCCTAAAAGCAATTGGTACTCTTCGTTCGTCTTTTCTTAATACAGAGTCTAAATCTTTCCAAATCGTGCGATCCAACGGAGATGCTCATAACTCCATTGTTTGATGTTGGATTGGGTCGATTTCTAGTCATCTGACAGGTACTTTTGTGCTCTTTCATTCCTGACTGGAATCGTCGTATTCAGAGACCATTTGGGATCCATAAGTGGGATCGCAGTTGTCAATCCTAAATTTTTCCTTCATCTACTTTTCGAATAGTAACCCTCATAAACACTCTTCCGAGGTCAAATTCAGACTATTTTGAGGTCATTGTAATGGTAACTTGACATGCTTCCAGATGAGACCAAAATTGCGTAATTCGGAGGCCGTTCGATATCCTAAAAGCATGTTGGTACTCTTCGCTCGTCTCTTCTCAATATGGAGTGTAAACCTTTTCAATTCGTACGATCCAATAGAGATGCTAATAACTCCATCGTTTGATGTCGGATTGGGTCAATTTTTAGTCCTCTGAAAGGCCCTTTTAGTGCCTTTCATTCCTGACCGGAATCGTCATATTCCGAAACCATTTGGGCTTCCATAGGTGGGATCGTAGTCGTCGGTCCTGAATTTTTCCTTCATCTCATTTTCCTATAGTAACCCTTGTAACTCTCTTTTCAGAGGTCGAATTTAGACTATTTTGACATCATTAGATTGGTTACTTGACAAGCTTCCAGATGAGACCAGAATTGCCTAATTCAGAGACCATTCGATATCTTAAAAGCATGTTGGTACTCTTCGATCATCTTTTTTCAATATGGAGTGTAAATCTTTCTGAATTGAGTGAACCAACGGAGATGCTAATACCTCCATCGTTTGATGTCGGATTGGGTCAATTTTTTGTCGTCTGAAAGGTACTTTAATGCTTTTTCATTCCTGACTGGAATCGTTGTATTCCGAGACCATTTGGGCATACATAAGTTAGATCGCAGTCGTCAGTCCTGAAATTTTCCTTCATCTCCTTTCCCAATAGTAGCCCTTATAACTCACTCTTCCGAGGTCGAATTTTGACTATTTCCAGATGAGACTAGAATTGCCTAATTCGGAGACGGTTTGAAATCCTAAAAGCACGTTGGTACTCTTCGATCATCTTTTTTCAGTGTGGAGTCTAAATCTTTCCAAATTGCGCAATACAATAGAGATGCTCATAACTCCATCGTTTGTTGTTTGATTGGGTCATTTTTTAGTCATTTAAAAGGTCCTTTAGTGCCTTTCATTCTTGACTGGAATCGTCGTATTCCAAGACCATTTGGGCATCCATAGGTGGGATCGCTGTTGTCGGTCCTGAATTTTCCCTTCATCTCGTTGTCCTATATTAACCTCGTAACTGTCTCTTTAGTGGTCGAATTCAGACTATTTTGAGGGCATTGGAATGGTAACATGACACACTTCCAGATGAGACCAGAATTGCCTAATTCGGAGACCGTTCGATATCCTAAAAGCATGTTGGTACTCATCGATCGTCTTTTTTCCATATGGAGTGTGAATCTTTCCAAATCACACAAACCAATGGGATGTTAATAACTCCATCGTTTGAGGTCAGATTGGGTGAATTTTTTGTCATCTGAAAGGTACTTAGTGCTCATTTATTCCTGACTGGAATCGTCATATTCCGAGACCGTTGGGGCATACATAAGCGAGATCACAGTCGTCACTCCTGAATTTTTCCTTCATCTCCTTTTCCAATAGTAGCCCTTAAAACTCACTCTTCCGAGGTCGAATTCAGACTATTTTGAGGTCATTGTAATGGTAACTTGACAAGCTTCTAGATGAGACCAGAATTGTCTAATTCGGAGATGTTTCGATATCCTAAAAGCATGTTGGTACTTTTCGATCATCTTTTGTCAATATGGAGTGTAAATCTTTCTAAATTACGCGATCCAGCGAAGATGGTCATAACTCTATTGTTTGATGTCGGATTAGGTCGATTTCTAGTCATCTGAAAGGTCCTTTAGTGCTCTTTGATTCCTGACTGGAATCGTCGTATTCCGAGACCATTTGGGTTCCATAAGTGCGATCGCAGTCGTCGGTCCTAAAATTTTCCTTTATCTCCTTTTCCAATAGTTACCCTCATAACTCACTCTTCCGAGGTTGAATTAAGACTATTTTGAGGTCATTGTAATGGTAACTTGACAAGCTAACAGATGAGACCAGAATTGCTTAATTCGGAGACCGTTCGATATCCTAAAATCATGTTGGTACTCTTCGATCGTCTTTTCTCAATATGGAGTGTAAATCTTTCCAGATCGAATGGAGATGCTCATAACTCCATTGTTTGATGTCAGATTGGGTCGATATTTAGTTGTCTGAAAGGTCCTTTTAGTGCCTTTCATTCCTGATTAGAATCGTCGTATTCCGAGACCATTTGGGCATCCATGGTGGGATCGCAATCGTCGGTCTTGAATTTGTACTTCATCTCTCATTGTCCTATAGTAACCCTCGTAACTCTCTCTTCAGAGATTGAATTCAGACTATTTTGACGTCACTAGAATGGTAACTTGACAAGCTTCCAGATGAGACCAGAATTGCGTAATTTGGAGATAGTTCGATATCCTAAAAGCATGTTGGTACTCTTCGATCATCTTTTTTCAATATGGAGAGTAAATCTTTCCAAATCGCGTGATCCAAAGGAGATGCTCATAACTCTATTGTTTGATGTCCGATTAGGTCAATTTCTTGTCATATGAAAGGTCCTTTAGTACTCTTTCATTCCTAACTGGAATCGTCGTATTCTGAGACCATTTGGTATCCATAAGTGGGATCACAGTTGTCGGTACTGAATTTTTCCTTCATCTCCTTTTCCAATAATTACCCTCATAACTCACTCTTCCATTGTCGAATTCAGACTATTTTGAGGTCATTGTAATGGTAACTTGACAAGCTTCCAGATGAGACCAGAATTGCCTAATTCGGAGACCGTTCGATATCCTAAAAGCCTGTTGGTACTCTTCGATTGTCTTCTTTCAATATAGAGTTTAAATATTTTCAAATCGCGTGATCCAACGGGGATGCTCATAACTCCATCGTTTGATGTCGGATTGGGTCGATTTTTAGTAATTGGAAAGTCCTTTAGTGCTATTTCATTCTTGACGGGAATCGTCGTATTCCAAGACCATTTGGGCACCCATAGGTGGGATCGCAGTCGTCGGTGTTGAATTTTTCCTTCATCTCATTGTCCTATAGTAACCCTCGTAACTCTCTCTTCAGAGGTCGAATTCAGACTATTTAGACATCATTGGAATGGTAACTTGACAAGCTTCCGGATGAGACCAGAATTGCCTAATTCGGAGACCGTTTAATATCCTAAAAGCATGTTGGTACTCTTCGATCATCTTTTTTCAATATGTAGTGTAAATCTTTCCAAATCGCATGAACCAACAGAGATAATAGTAACTCCATCTTTTTATGTTGGATTGGGTTAATTTTTTGTCATCTAAAAGGTAGTTTAGTGCTATTTCATTCCTGACTGGAATCGTCGTATTCCAAGACCATTTGGGATCCATAAGTGGGATCGCACTCGTCGGTCCTGAATTTTTCCTTCATCTCCTTTTCCAATAGTAACCCTTATAACTCACTCTTCCGACGTCGAATTCAGACAATTTTGAGGTCATTATAGTGGTTAACTTGACACGCTTCCAGATGAGAACAAAATTGCGTAATTCGGAAACCGTTTGATATCCTAAAAGCATGTTGGTACTCTTCGATCATCTTTTTTCAATATGGAGTCTAAATCTTTCCAAATCGCGCGATGCAACGGAGATGCTCATAACTCCATCGTTTGATGTCCGATTGGGTCGATTTCTATCGTTGTATTCCGAGACCATTTGGGATCCATATGTGGGATAGCAGTCGTCGGTCTTGAATTTTTCCTTTATCTCGTTGTCCTATAGTAACCCTCATAACTCTTCCTTTAGAGGTCGAATTTAGACTATTTTGAGGTCATTGGAATGGTAACTTGACAAGCTTCCGGATGAGACTAGAATTGGCTAATTCGGAGACCGTTTGATATACTAAAAGCATGTTGGTACTCTTTGTTCGACTTTTTTCAATATGGAGTCTAAATCTTACCAAATCGAGCGATCTAACAGAGATGGTCATAACTCCATCGTCTGTTGTCGAATTGGGTAAATTTTTTCTCATCCGAAAGGTCCTTAAGCGCTCATTCAATAATAACTGGAATCGTCGTATCCGTGATCATTTGCAATCCATATGTGGGACCGCAGTCGTCCGTCCAGAAATTTTCCTTCATCTCGTTGTCCTAAAGTAACCCTCGTAACTCTCTTTTTTAGAGTTCGAATTCAGACTATATTGAGGTCATTGGAGTGGTAACTAGACAAGCTTACGGATGAGACCAGAATTGCCTAATTCAGAGACTGTTCGATATCCTAAAATCATGTTGGTACTCTTCGATCATCTTTTTTCAATATGGAGTCTAAATCTTTCCAAATCGCGCGATCCAACGGAGATGCTCATAACTCCATCGTTTGTTGTCGGATTGGGTCAATTTTTTGTCATTTGAAAGGTACTTTAGTGTTCTTTCATTGCTGACTCGAATCGTGGTATTCCGAGACCATTTGAGATCCAAATGTGGGTCGCAGTCTTCAATCCTGAAATTTTCCTTCATCTCGTTATCCTATAGTAACCCTCGTAAGTCTCTCTTCAGAAGTCGAATTCAGATTATTTTGAGGTCATTAGAATGGTAACTTGACAAGCTTCCAGATGAGACAAGAATTGCGTAATTCGAAGACCGTTCGATATCCTAAAAGCATGTTGGTACTCTTCGATCGCCTTTTTTCAATATGTAGTGTAAATTTTTCCAAATCCCGTGATCCAACGGAGATGCTCATAACTCCATCGTTTGAAGTCAGATTGGGTCGATTTTAATCATCTGAAAGGTAAGGTCCTTTAGTGCCTTTCATTTCTGACTGGAATCGTCGTATTCTGAGACCATTTGGGATCCATATGTGGCATCGCAGTCGTCGGTCCTGAATTTTTCCTTCATCTCGTTATCCTATAGTAAACCTCGTAAGTCTCTCTTCAGAGGTCGAATTCAAACTATTTTGAGGTCATTGGAATGGTAACTTGACAAGCTTCCAGATGAGACCACAATTGCGTAATTCGGAGAACGTTCAATATCTTAATAGCATGTTGGTACTCTTCGATCGTCTTTTTTCAATATGGAGTCTAAATTTATCGAAATTGCGTTAACCAACAGAGATGCTAATAACTCCATCGTTTGATGTCGGATTGGGTCAATTTTTTATCACCTGAAAGGTACTTTAGTGCTCTTTCATCTCCTTTCCCAATAGTATCCCTCATAACTCACTCTTCCGATGTCGAATTCAGACTATTTTGAGGTCATTGTGATGGTAAATTGACAAGCTTCTAGATGAGACAAGAATTACCTAATTCGGAGACCGTTCGAAATCCTAAACGCATGTTAGTACTCTTTGATCGTCTTTTTTCAATATAGAGTCTAAATCTTTCCAAATCTCATGATCCAATGGAGATGCTCATAACTATATCGTTTGTTGTTAGATTAGGTCAATTTTTTATCATTTGAAAGGTACTTTATTGTTCTTTCTTTACTTTATTTGAAAGGTACTTTATTGTTCTTTCTTTGCTAACTAGAGTCGTCGTATTCCGAGACCAATTTGGATCCGTATGTGGTATCGCAGTCGCCTATCCTGAATTTTCCCTTCATCTCATTATCATATAGTAACCCTCGTAACTCACTCTTCAGAGGTCAAATTCAGACTATTTTGAGGTCATTGGAAAGGAAACTTGACACGCTTCTAGATGAGACCAGAATTTCATAATTCGGAGACTGTTCGATATCCTGAAAGCATGTTGGTACTCTTCAATCATCCTTTTTCAATATGGAGTGTAAATCTTTCAAAATCACGCGATCCAACGGAGATGTTCATAACATCATCGTTTGATGTTAAATTGGGTCAATTTTTAGTCATCTGAAAGGTCCTTTAGTGCCTTTCATTCCTGACTGGAATCATCGTATTCCGAGACCATTTGTGATCCATATGTGGGATTGCAGTCGTCGGTCCTGAATTTTTCCTTCATCTCGTTGTCCTATAGTAACCCTCGTAACTCACTCTTCAGAGGTCGAATTCAGACTATTTTGAGGTCATTGGAATGGTAATATGACAAGGTTCCGGATGAGACCAGAATTGCATAATTTGGAGACCGTTCGATATCCTAAAAGCATGTTGGTACTCTTCGATTGTCTTTTTTCAATATGCAGTCCAAATCTTTCTAAATCGCGCGATCCAACGGAGATGCTCATAACTCCATCGTTTGTTGTCGGATTGGGTCAATTTTTTGTCATCTGAAGGGTACTTAAGTGTTCTTTCATTGCTGACTGGAATCGTCGTATTCCGAGACCATTTGGGATCCATATGTGGGATAGTAGTTGTTGGTCCTTAATTTTTCCTTCATCTCGTTGTCCTATAGTAACCCTCGTAACTCTCCCTTTAGAGGTCGAATTTAGACTATTTTGAGGTCATTGGAATGGTAACTTGACAAGCTTCCGGATGAGACTAGAATTGGCTAATTCGGAGACCGTTCGATATACTAAAAGCATGTTGGTACTCTTTGTTCGTCTTTTTTCAATATGGAGTCTAAATCTTACCAAATCGAACAATCCAACGGAGATGCTCATAACTCCATCGTCTGTTGCCGGATTGGGTCAATTTTTTATTATCTGAAAGGTACTTTAGCATTCTTTCAATACTAACTTGAATCGTCGTATCCGTGACCATTTTTGCAATCCATATGTGGAATCGTTGTCGGCCATCCGGAATTTTTCCTTCATCTCATTGTCCTATAGTAACCCTCCTAACTCTCTCTTTAGAGGTCGAATTCAGACTATCTTGAGGTCATTGGAGTGGTAACTTGACAAGCTTACGGATGAGACCAGAATTGCCTAATTCGGAGACTGTTCAATATCCTGAAATCATGTTGGTACTCTTCGATCGTCTTTTTTCAATATGGAGTCTAAATCTTTCCAAATTGCGTGATCCAACAGAGATGCTCATAACTCCATCGTTTGTTGTCGGATTGGGTCAATTTTTTGTCATCTGAAAGGTACTTTAGTGTTCTTTCATTGCTGACTCGAATCGTGGTATTCCGAGACCATTTGGGATCCATATGTGGGTCGCAGTCGTCGATCTTGAATTTTTCCTTCATCTTGTTATCCTAAAATAACCCTCATAAGTCTCTCTTCAGAGGTCGAATTTAGATTATTTCGAGGTCATTAGAATGGTAACTTGACAAGCTTCCAGATGAGACCAGAATTGCGTAATTCGGAGACCGTTTGATATCCTAAAAGCATGTTGGTACTCTTCGATCGTCTTTTTTCAATATGCAGTACAAATCTTTCCAAATCGCGTGATCCAACGGAGATGCTCATAACTCCATCGTTTAAAGTCAGATTGGATCGATTTTAGTCATCTGAAAGGTAAGGTCCTTTAGTGCCTTTCATTCCTGACTGGAATCGTCGTATTCTGAGACCATTTGGGATCCATATGTGGCATCGCAGTCGTCGGTCCTGAATTTTTCCTTCATCTCATTGCCCTATTGTAGCCCTCATAACTCTCTCTTCAGATGTCGAATTCAGACTATTTTGAGGTCATTGGAATGGTAACTTGACAAGCTTTCGGATGAGACCAAAATTGCCTAATTCGGAGACCGTTTGATATCCTAAAAGCATGTTGGTACTCTTTGATTGTTATTTTTCAATATGGAGTCCAAATCTTTCCAAATCACGCGATCCAACGGAGATGCTCTCCATTGTTTGTTGTTGGATTGGGTTAATTTTTTATCATCTGAAAGGTACTTTAGTGTTCTTTCATTGCTGACTGGAATCGTCGTATTCCTAGAGCATTTGGGGTCCATATGTGGGATCGAAGTCGTCGGTCCTGAATTTTTCCTTCATCTCATTGATCTTAGTAAACCTCATAACTCTCTCTTCATAGGTCGAATTCAAACTATTTTGAGGTCATTGGAGTGGTAACTTGACAAGCTTCCGGATGAGACCGGAATTCCCTAATTCGGAGACCGTTCGATATCCTAAAAGCATGTTGGTACTCTTCGATCATCTTTTTTCAATATGGAGTCTAAATCTTTTCAAATCGCGTGATCCAACAGAGATGCTCATAACTCCATCGTTTGTTGTCGGATTGGGTTAATTTTTTGTCATCTGAAGGTTACTTTAGTGTTCTTTCATTGTTGACTAGAATCGTCGTATTCCGAGACCATTTGGGTTCCATTTGTGGGATCGCAGTCGTCGGTCCTGAATTTTTCCTTCATCTCGTTATCCTATAGTAAACCTCGTAAGTCTCTCTTCAGAGGTCGAATTCAGACTATTTTGAGGTCATTGGAATGGTAACTTGACAAGCTTCCAGATGAGACCACAATTGCGTAATTCGGAGAACGTTCAATATCTTAAAAGCATGTTGGTAGTCTTCGATTGTCTTTTTTCAATATGGAGTGTAAATCAATCCACATCGTGTTAACCAACAGAGATGCTAATAACTCCATCGTTTGATGTCGGATTGGGTTAATTTTTTATCATCTGAAAGGTACTTTAGTGCTCTTTCATCTCCTTTCCCATTAGTATCCCTCATAACTCACTCTTCCGATGTCGAATTCAGACTATTTTAAGGTCATTGTGATGGTAAATTGACAAGCTTCTAGATGAGACAAGAATTACCTAATTCGGAGACCGTTCGAAATCCTAAAAGCATGTTAGTACTCTTCGATCGTCTTTTTTGAATATGGAGTCAAAATATTTTCAAATCGCATGATCCAATGGAGATGCTCATAACTGCATCGTTTATTATCGGATTAGGTCAATTTTTTGTCATCTGAAAGGTACTTTATTGTTCTTTCTTTGCTAACTGGAGTCGTCGTATTCCGAGACCAATTTGGATTCGTATGTGGTATCACAGTCGCCTGTCCTGAATTTTCCCTTCATCTCGTTATCCTATAGTAACCCTCGTAACTCACTCTTCAGAGGTCGAATTCAGACTACTTTGGGGTCATTGGAAAGGAAACTTGACACGCTTCTAGATGAGACCAGAATTTCGTAATTCGGAGACTGTTCGATATCCTAGAAGCATGTTGGTACTCTTCAATCATCCTTTTCCTATATGGAGTGTAAA
Source organism: Magnolia changhungtana (assembly GCA_030180095.1). NCBI lineage: Eukaryota > Viridiplantae > Streptophyta > Magnoliopsida > Magnoliales > Magnoliaceae > Magnolia > Magnolia changhungtana. Next base: position 1,401,003 of record JASAUF010000172.1, read on the forward strand.
TCTTTTAAAATCACGCGATCCAACAGAGATGTTCATAACACCATCGTTTAATGTCGAATTGGGTCAATTTTTAGTCATCTGAAAGGTCCTTTAGTGCCTTTCATTCCTGACTGGAATCATCGTATTCCGAGACCATTTGTGATCCATATGTGGGATCGCAGTCGTCGGTCCTGAATTTTTCCTTCATCTTGTTGTCCTATAGTAAGCCACGTAACTCACTCTTCAGAGGTCGAATTCAAACTATTTTGAGGTCATTGGAATGGTAACATGACAAACTTCCGGATGAGACCAGAATTGCATAATTTGGTGACCGTTCGATATCCTAAAAGCATGTTGGTACTCTTCGATTGTCTTTTTTCAATATGCAGTCCAAATCTTTCTAAATCGCGCGATCCAATAGAGATGCTCATAACTCCATCGTTTGTTGTCGGATTGGGTCAATTTTTTGTCATTCGAAGGGTACTTTAGTGTTCTTTCATTGCTACTGGAATCGTCGTATTCCGAGACCATTTGGGATCCATATGTGGGATAGCAGTCGTCGGACCTGAAGTTTTCCTTCATCTCGTTGTCCTATAGAAACCCTCGTAACTCTCCCTTGGAGGTCGATTTTAGACTATTTTGAGGTCATTGGAATGGTAACTTGATAAGCTTCCGGATGAGACTAGAATTGCCTAATTCGGAGACCGTTCGATATACTAAAAGCATGTTGGTACTCTTTGTTCGTCTTTTTTCAATATGGAGTCTAAATCTTACCAAATCGAGCGATCCAACGGAGTTGCTTATAACTCCATCATCTGTTGTCGGATTGGGTCAATTTTTTGTCATCTGAAAGGTACTTTAGCGCTCTTTCAATACTAACTGGAATCGTCGTATCTGTGACCATTTGCAATCCATATGTGGGATCGCAGTCGTCCGTCCAAAATTTTTCCTTCATCTCGTTGTCCTATAGTAACCCTCGTAACTCTCTCTTTAGAGGTCAAATTCAGACTATCTTGAGGTCATTGGAGTGGTAACTTGACAAGCTTACGGATGAGACTAGAATTGTCAAATTCAGAGACTGTTCGATATCCTAAAATCATGTTGGTCCTCTTCGATCGTCTTTTTTCAATATGGAGTCTAAATCTTTCCAAATCGCGCAATCCAACGGAGATGCTCATAACTCCATCATTTGTTGTCGGATTGGGTCAATTTTTTGTCATTTGAAAGGTACTTTAGTGTTCTTTCATTGCTGACTCGAATTGTGGTATTCCGAGACCATTTGGGATTATATGTGGGATCGCAGTCGTCGATCCTGAATTTTTCCTTCATCTCGTTATCCTATAGTAATCCACGTAAGACTCTCTTCAAAGGTCGAATACAGATTATTTTGAGGTCATTAGAATGGTAACTTTACAAGCTTCCAGATGAGACCAGAATTGCGTAATTCGGAGACCGTTCGATATCCTAAAAGCATGTTGGTACTCTTCGATCGTCTTTTTTCAATATGCAGTGTAAATCTTTCCAAATCACGTGATCCAACAGAGATGCTCATAACTCCATCGTTTGAAGCCAGATTGGGTCGATTTTAGTCATCTGAAAGGTAAGGTCCTTTAGTGCCTTTCATTCCTGACTGGAATCATCGTATTTTGAGACCATTTGGGATCCATATGTGGCATCGCAGTCGTCGTTCCTGAATTTTTCCTTCATCTCGTTGCCCTATTGTAATCCTCATAACTCTCTCTTCAGAGGTCAAATTCAGACTATTTTGAGGTCATTGGAATGGTAACTTGACAAGCTTCCGGATGAGACCAGAATTGCCTAATTCGGAGACCGTTTGATATCCTAAAAGCATGTTGGTACTCTTTGATTGTCATTTTTCAATATGGAGTCTAAATCTTTCCAAATCGCGCAATCCAACGGAGATTCTCTCCATCGTTTGTTGTCGGATTAGGTTAATTTTTTTGTCATCTGAAAGGTACTTTAGTGTTCTTTCATTGTTGACTGGAATCGTCATATTCCTAAACCATTTGGGGTCCATATGTGGGATCGAAGTCGTCGGTCCTGAATTTTTCCTTCATCTCATTGTCCTTTAGTAACCCTCGTAACTCTCTCTTCATAGGTCAAATTCAAACTATTTTGAGGTCATTGGAGTGGTAACTTGACAAGCTTCCGGATGAGACCGGAATTCCCTAATTCGGAGACCGTTCGATATCCTAAAAGCATGTTGGTACTCTTCGATCATCTTTTTTCAATATGGAGTCTAAATCTTTTCAAATCGCGTGATCCAACAGAGATGCTCATAACTCCATCGTTTGTTGTCGGATTGGGTTAATTTTTTGTCATCTGAAGGTTACTTTAGTGTTCTTTCATTTGTGACTAGAATCGTCGTATTCCGAGACTATTTGGGTTCCATTTGTGGGATCGCAGTCGTCAGTCCTGAATTTTTCCTTCATCTCGTTATCCTATAGTAAACCTCATAAGTCTCTCTTCAGAGGTCGAATTCAGACTATTTTAAGGTCATTGGAATGGTAACTTGACAAGCTTTCAGATGAGAGCACAATTGTGTAATTCGGAGAACGTTCAATATCTTAAAAGCATGTTGGTACTCTTTGATCATCTTTTTTCAATATGGAGTGTAAATCTTTCCAAATCATGCGATCCAACGGAGATGCTCATAACTCAATTGTTTGATGTTGGATTGGGTCAATTTTTAGTCATCTGAAAGGTGCTTTTGTGCCTTTCATTCGTAACTGGAATAGTCATATTGTGAGACCATTTGGGCATCCATAGGTGGGATCGCAGTCATCGGTCCTGAATTTTTCCTTCATCTCTTTGTCCTATAGTAACCCTCATAACTCTCTCCTCAGAAGTCGAATTCAGACATTTTGAGGTCATTGGAAGGTTAACTTGACAAGATTCTAGATGAGATCAGAATTGCCAAATTCGGAGACCGTTTGATATCCTAAAAGCATGTTGATACACTTTGATCGTCTTTTTTCAATACGGAGTGTAAATCTTTCCAAATCTCGCTAGCCAACGGAGATGCTAATAACTCCATCGTTTGATGTCAGATTGGGTCATTTTTTTGTCATCTGAAAGGTACTTTAGTGCTCCTTCATTCCTGACAGGAATCATCGTATTCCGAGACCATTTGATCATACATAAGTGGGATCGCAGTCATCAGTCCTGAATTTTTCCTTCATCTCCTTTCCCAATAGTAACGCTCATAACTCACACTTCCAAGGTCGAATTCAGACTATTTTGAGGTATTTGTAATGGTAACTAGACAAGCTTCCAGATGAGACTAGAATTGCCTAATTCGGAGTCCGTTTGATGTCCTAAAACAAGTTGGTACTCTTTGATCATCTTTTTTCAATATGGAGTCTAAATCTTTCCAAATCGCGTGATCCATAGAGATGCTCATAACTCTAGCATTTGTCGTCAGATTTGGTCAATTTTTAGTCATCTGAAAGGTACTTTAGTGTTCTTTCATTGTTGACTGGAATCATTGTATTCCGAGACCATTTGGGATCCATATGTGGGATCGCAGTCATCGGTCCTAAATTTTTCCTTCATCTCGTTATCCTATAGTAACCCTCGTAAGTCTCTCTTCAAATATCAAATTCATATTATTTTGAGGTAATTGGAATGTTAACTTGACAAGCTTCCAGATGAGATAATAATTATGTAATTCAGAGACCATTCAATATCCTAAAAGCATGTTGGTACTCTTCGATTGTCTTTTTCCAAGATGGAGTGTAAATCTTTCCAAATTGCGCAATCTAACGGAGATGCTCATAACTCCATTGTTTGATGTCGGATTGGGTCGATTTTTAGTCATCTGAAAGGTCTATTAGTGACTTTAATTCCTGACTGGAATCATTATATTCAAAGACCATTTGGGCATCGATAGGTGGGATCGCAATTGTCGGTCCTGAATTTTTCCTTCATCTCGTTGTCCTATAGTAACCCTCGTAAGTCTCTTTTTCGAGGTCGAATTTAGACTATTTTGAAGTCATTGGAATGGTAACTTGATAACCTGCCAAATGAGACCAGAATTGCGTAATTTAGAGACCGTTCGATATCCTAAAAGCATGTTGGTACTCTTCGATCATCTTTTTTTAATATGGAGTGTAAATCTTTCCAATTCATGCGATCCAACGGAGATGCTCATAACACCATCATTTAATGTCTGATTGGGTCAATTTTTAGTCATCTGAAAGGTCCTTTAGTGCCTTTCATTCCTGACTGGACTCATCATATTCCGAGGCCATTTGGGCATCCATAGGTGGGATCGCAGTCGTCGGTCCTAAATTTTTCCTTCATCTCATTGTCCTATAGTAACCCTCGTAACTCTCTCTTCAAAGGTCGAATTTAGACTATTTTGAGGTCATTGAAATGTTAACTTGACAATATTTTAGATGAGGTTAGAATTGCCTAATTCGGAGACTGTTCGATATCCTAAAAGCATGTTGGTACTCTTCGATCATATTTTTTCAATATGGAGTGTAAATCTATCCAAATCGCGTTAACCAACAGAGATGCTAATAACTCCATCATTTGATGTCAGATTGGGTCAATTTTTTGTCATCTGAAAGGTACTTTAGTGCTCTTTCATCTCCTTTCCCAATAGTATCCCTCATAACTCACTCTTCCGATGTCGAATTCAGACTATTTGGAGGTCATTGTGATGGTAAATTGACAAGCTTCTAGATGAGACAAGAATTACCTAATTCGGAGACCGTTCGAAATCCTAAAAGCATCTTAGTACTCTTCGATCATCTTTTTTCAATATGGAGTCTAAATCTTTCCAAATCGCGCGATCCAATGGAGATGCTCATAACAACATCATTTATCGTCGGATTAGGTCAATTTTTATCATCTGAAAGGTACTTTATTGTTCTTTCCTTGCTAACTGGAGTCGTCGTATTCCGAGACCAATTTGGATCCGTATGTGGTATCGCAGTCGCCGGTCCTAAATTTTCCCTTCATCTCGTTATCCTCGTAACTCACTCTTCAGAGGTCGAATTTAGACTATTTTGAGGTCATTGGAAAGGAAACTTGACACGCTTCTAGATGAGACTAGAATTTCGTAATACGGAGACCGTTTGATATCCTAAAAGCATGTTGGTACTCTTCGATCGTCTTTTTTCGATATGGAGTGTAAATCTTTCCAAATCGCACAATCCAACGGAGATGCTCATAACTCCATCGTTTATTGTCGGATTGGGTCAATTTTTATTCATCTGAAAGGTGCTTTTAGTGTTCTTTTATTGCTGACTAGAATCGTTGTATTCCGAGACCATTTGGGATCCATATGTGGGATCGCAGTCGTTGGTCTTCATCTCGTTGTCCTATTGTAACCCTCGTAACTTCTCTTCAAAGGTTGAATTCAGAATATTTTGAGGTCATTGGAATGGTAAATTGACAAGCTTCTGGATGAGACCAGAATTGCCTAATTTGGAGACCGTTCGATATCCTAAAAGCATGTTGGTACTCTTCGATCATCTTTTTTCAATATGGAGTGTAAATCTATCCAAATCACGTGTGGGCACAGGAATCTCATCTTGTGAATTCTACCCACTCTTTGACAAAGCCCATTTTCTCCCAAATATTGAATGTCAGATTGGGTCTATTCTTAGTCATCTGAACGGTCCTTTTAGTACCTTTCATTCCTGACTGGGATCGTCGTATTCCGAGACCATTTGGCATCCATAGGTGGGATCGTAGTCGTCGGTCCTGAAATTTTTTTTCATCTCATTGTCCTATAGTAACCCTCGTAACTCTCTCTTCAAAGGTCGAATTCAGACTATTTTGAGGTCATTGAAATGTTAACTTGACAATATTCTAGATGAGGTTAGAATTGCCTGATTCGGAGACCGTTCGATATCTTAAAAGCATGTTGGTACTCTTCGATCGTCTTTTTTCAATATGGAGTGTAAATCTATCCAAATCGCGTGTGGGCACAAGAATCTCATATTTTGAATTCTACCCTCTCTTTGACAAAGCCCATTTTCTCCCAAATATCCAGTCAAGATTATTAGTTCTCTCGTAACCCAGTCATCTATTGAGACAAAGGTATTCTGTCGGTCAAAGGTTTCGCTGTGTAAAATCGACCAATGACGGGGTAAGTTGATAGGAATGACGGTTCGATTGTTGGTAAAAGGGTTATGCAGATCTAGAGTCTTCTCATTTATCTCCACATGTTTCCAAGAATAATGGAGAGATTGTTTCGGCCGAAGGGTGGATGAATGGTTCCTTCTTCTAGAAGAGGAAGCTTCGGAGCGGGCCATGGTAAGCAGATAAAAGGAGGGATGAAGAATTTGAAGATTTGAAAACACTTAAGGAAAGTCGCGGAAAGAAGAAAAAATTCTCCAAAGTTTCGGTTACGCGGTACCTCGTAAGCAATGGTAGGAGCGCGGAATGGCATAGAGGCTGAAGAGTTTGATGTAAACAAAAGACTATTGCTCGGGTCCGCGCAGACGAAAGTTGTTGCGCGAGAGAAAATTGCCGAGACAGAAGATTGCTACAGTAAAGAAAAAATGAAGAATGACTGAAGGGTTGGCATATTTATAGGACGTGAGGACCGTGGGTTTCGATTGCGCGGGTCCGCGCAAGTGCCGCAGGGTAATCGTGTATTGTTTTGATCATTTTCTCTAATTTTTGGGAAAACAAAGAAAGGATCAAGGGGGCATCTGTTGAGGCATGAAAAAATGATGAAGGGATTGAAACAGAAGAAGGATGGAAAATAAAGTACTAGAAAAAAGAGTGTAAGAAGAAGATGAAATGTCTTTGAGATCGTTTACGTGGGACTGCGCAAACGATATCAGTTGCGCGGGATCGCGCAACTCAAAAGTCCATTGCATGAGTCTGCGCAACCCAAAGATCAGTTACGCGGGTCTACGTAGATGGTTTTAGGGAAAGATTTCCTTGAACGGTAAAGATTGATGCAAGATGGGTCCCACGGCACCGAAATCGAGGTTCCACACATGTGAGGGTCTATAAATACCCCCTCCCCTCCTTCATTTAGGATGGATTGAAGATTTTCGAGAAGAAGCGAAGCAAAGAGGATGTTGAATGTGAGAAGAGGAAGCAGCGGTGGCTTGCGCGGGTCCGCGCAACCAATATCCGTTGCGCAAGTCCACGCAACCAGCTTGCCCTACAATCTGTGAAGATAAAGGGTCGTTATGCTGTCGAAATGGCTGAAGTCTCTAAGTTCCTTTTGTTCAAGCATAAAAGGATCAGCAGAAGAGCATATTCCTTCTAAGTCCTAGGAGATGACTGAAATCACCAACGTTATGCTGCCGAATTTCATATTTAACTATGACTGTTGAATTCATAATAATTCCTTTATTTTAAGTGATCTATCTTGGAATCAAGGGATATTAAAAGGATGTAAATGAACTCAATATCGGTAAAGTATGATGACCGTTTTGAATACTCTTTCTCTGTTATGTTTAAATAAGATAATCTCCTAAACCAAACACTTTTGTTTCTTGTACGAAACAGTATTCTGAGACCATTTGGGCATACATAAGTGGGATCGCAGTCGTCAGTTCTAAATATTTCCTTCATCTCCTTTCCCAATAGTAACCTGCATAACTCACTCTTCCGAGGTTGAATTCAGACTATTTTGAGGTCATTGTAATGGTAACTTGACAAGCTTCCAGATGAGACCAGAATTGCCTAATTCGGAGACCATTCGAAATCCTAAAAGCACGTTCGTACTCTTTGATCGTCTTTTTTCAATATGGAGTCTAAATCTTTCCAAATCGCGCAATAAAAAAGAGATGCTCATAACTCCATCGTCTGTTGTCAGATTGGGTCAATTTTTTATGATATAAAAGGTACTTTAGTGTTCTTTCATTCCTGACTGGAATCGTCATATTCTGAGACCATTTGGGATCCATATGTGGCATCACAGTCGTCGGTCCTGAATTTTTCCTTCATCTCATTGTCTTATAGTAACTCTCACAACTCACTCTTCCAAGGTCGAATTCAGACTATTTTGAGGTCATTGTAATGGTAACTTGACAAGCTTCTAGATGAGACCAGAATTACCTAATTTAGAGAACATACGAAATCCTAAAAGCACGTTGGTACTCTTTGATCGTCTTTTTTTAATATGGAGTCTAAATCTTTCCAAATCGTGCGATACAATAGAGATGCTCATAACTCCATCGTTTGTTGTCAGATTGGGCCAATGTTTTGTAATCGGAAAGGTACTTTAGTGTTCTATCATACCTGACTGGAATCGTCATATTCTGAGACCATTTGGGATCCATATGTGGGATCGCAGTTGTCGGTCTTGAATTTTTCCTTCATCTCGTTGTCCTATAGTAACCTTTATAACTTTCTCTTCAGAGTATTTTGTGGTCATTGAAATGTTAACTTGACAAGCTTCCATATGAGACCAGAATTGCCTAATTCAGAGACCGTTCAATATCCTAAAAGCATGTTGGTACTCTTCGATCATCTTTTTTCAATATGGAGTGTAAATCTTTTTAAATCGTGCAATCCAACGGAGATGCTCATAAGTCCATCGTTTGATGTCGAATTAGGTCAATTTTTAGTCATCTGAAAGGTACTTTAGTGCTCTTTCATTCTTGACTGGAATCGTCGTATTTCGAGACCATTTGGGATCCATAAGTGGGATCGCAGTCGTCAGTCCTGAATTTTTCCTTCATCTCCTTTTCCAATAGTAACCTTCATAAACACTCTTCCGAGGTCAAATTCAGACTATTTTGAGGTCATTGTAATGGTTACTTGACAAGCTTCTAGATGAGGCCAGAATTGGCTAATTCGGAGACCATTCGAAATTCTAAAAGCACGGTGGTACTCTTGGATCGTCTATTTTCAATATGGAATCTAAATCTTTTTAAATCACGCGATACAATAGAGATGCTCATAACTCCATCGTTTGTTGTCGGATTGGGACAATTTTTTGTGATCTGAATGGTCCTTTAGTGTTCTTTCATTCCTCACTGGAATCGTTGTTTTCCGAGACCATTTGGTAAGCATATGTGGGATCGCAGTCGTCGTTCCTGAATTTTTCCTTCATCTCGTTGTCCTATCGCAACCATCGTAACTTTCTCTTCAGAGGTCGAATTTAGACTTTGAGGTCATTGAAATGGTAACTTGACAAGCTTCCAGATGAGACCAGAATTGCCTAATTTGGAGACTGTTCGATACCCTAAAAGCATGATGGTAATCTTTGATCATCTCTTTTCAATATGGAGGGTAAATCTTTCTAAATCGCGCAATCCAACGGAGATGCTCATAACTCCATCGTTTGATGTTAGATTGTGTCGATTTTTAGTCATCTGAAAGGTCCTTTTAATGTTTTTCATTCCTGACTTGAATCATCGTATTCCGAGACTGTTTGGGCATCCATAGGTGGGATCACAGTCGTCGTTCCTGAATTTTTCCTTCATCTCCTTGTCCTATAGAAACCCTTGTAACTTTCTCTTTAGAGGTTGAATTCAGACTATTTTGAGGTCATTGAAATGGTAACTTGACAAGCTTCTAGATGAGACTAGAATTGCCTAATTCGGAGACCGTTTGATATCCTAAAAGCATGTTGGTACTCTTCGATCATCTTCTTTCAATATAGAGTGTAAATCTTTCTAAATCGCGCGATCTAATGGAGATGCTCATAACTCCATTGTTTGATGTCGGATTAGGTCGATTTCTAGTCATCTGAAAGGTACTTTAGTGCTTTTTCATTCTTGACTGGAATCGACGTATTCCGAGACCATTTGGGATCCATAAGTGCGATCGCAGTCGTCGGTCCTGAATTTTTCCTTCATCTCCTTTTCCAATAGTAACCATCATAAACACTCTTCCGAGGTCCAATTCAGACTATTTTAAGGTCATTGTAATGGTTACTTGACAAGCTTCTAGATGAGGCCAGAATTGGCTAATTCGGAGACCGTTCGAAATTCTAAAAGCACGGTGATACTCTTCGATCGTCTTTTTTCAATATGGAATCTAAATCTTTCCAATCGCACGATACAGTAGAGATGCTCATAACTCCACCGTTTGTTGTCGGATTGGGTCAATTTTTTTGATCTGAAAGGTCCTTTAGTGTTCTTTCATTCCTAACTGGAATCGTCTTATTCCGAGACCATTTGGGATCCATATGTGGGATCGCAGTCGTCGGTCCTGAATTTTTCCTTCATCTCGTTGTCCTGTAGTAACCCTCGTAACTTTCTCTTCAGAGGTCGAATTTAGACTATTTTGAGGTCATTGAAATGGTAACTTGACAAGCTTCCAGATGAGACCAGAATTGCCTAATTCGGAGACCGTTCGATATCTTAAAAGCATGTTGGTACTCTTCGATTGTCTTTTTTCAATATGAGTGTAAATCTTTCCAAATCTCGCGAACCAACGAAGATGCTAATAACTCCATCGTTTGATGTTGGATTTGGTCAATTTTTTGTCGTCTGAAAAGTACTTTAGTGTTCTTTCATTTCTGATTGGAATCGTCGTATTCCGAGACCATTTGGGCATACGTAAGTGGGATCGCAGTCGTCAGTCCTGAATATTTCCTTCATCTCCTTTCCCAATAGTAACCCTCATAACTCACTCTTCCAAGGTCGAATTTAGACTATTTTGAGGTCATTGTAATGATAACTTGACAAGCTTCAAGGTGAGACCAGAATTGCCTAATTCGGAGACCGTTCAAAATCTAAATAGCACGTTTGTACTCTTTGATTGACTTTTTTCTATATGGAGTGTAAATATTTTCAAATCGCGCGATACAAAAGAGATGCTCATAACTCCATCGTTTGTTGTCAGATTGGGTCAATTTTTTGTGATCTGAAAGTTCCTTTAGTTTTCTTTCATTCCTAACCGAAATTGTCTCATTCCGAGACCATTTGGGATCCATATGTGGGATCGCAGTCATCAGTCCTAAATTTTTCCTTCATCCCGTTGTCCTATAGTAACCCTCGTTACTTTCTTCTCAAAGGTTGTTTCGACAAGGAAACAAATGTATTTGATTTAGGAGAATTATCTTATTCAAACATAACAATGAAATAGTTATAAAGACAACCGTCATATTTATTGATTCTGAATTCATTTACATCCTCTGATATCCCTTGATTCTAAGATAGTTTACAAAGAACTCATTACAAATGTCAATTATTATAGCTAAATATAATTTTTTCGGCAGCATAACGGCAATGATCTCAATCATCTCCAATGACTTAGGAGGAATAGACAAGTCGATCAATAGTCTTCAAGAGAACGAAGATTCCGGCAGCATTTCGGTGCTATTTTGGTCATCTCCAATGACTTAAGGAGGAATACGTCTCTTCGTCGATGATTCTTCTTTTCTCTTGATCAAGAAGAACTTGAAGCTTTGAGGACTCCAATTATTCCGACAGCATTTCAGCCCATTGCTGTTAAAAAACTGCCAAGCAATAGGTTTGCGCGGGTCCGCGCAAACGATATGCTTTGCGCGGGTCCGCGCAAACTATAAGAGCCTTCTGTTGCCTTGCGCGGACTGGCACAAACTTTCAGGAGTCCAATACTCCTTTGCGCATAGTCGCGCAAAGTGCAGGAGTCCAATACTCCGCACCTTCTATCTTCTCTTTCGTCTTTTCTTCACTTCTGAAATCTTCGAACCCCTTTTCAGAGAATGAACGGGGTATTTATAGACATTTTCACCAGTGAAAATCTCAGATCTGGTCGATGTGGGACAAAATAACATCCAACCATTTTTATCCCATCATCATAGACTTTGCGCGGACACGCGCAAACGATATGCTTTGCGCGGTCTCGCGCAAACCCTCAATCCTGCGCAAACTGTCTTCATGTTCTCCGCGCAATCCTTTCACTTTGCGCAGTCTGGCACAACTATTTCACTTTGCGCGACCTCGCGCAAAGTAGACTTGAATCGTGATTTCTTGTTTCTTCAACTTGCTTTCTTGATATCTTTTCTTCTTCACTTCCTTGCTTATTTTATGCCTCAACAGATGCCCCCTTGATCCGTTCTTTGCTTTTTCAGAAAAACAAAGGAAAGGATCAAATCACTCCTTTTTTATAAGGTTTGCGCGACCCCGCGCAAAGCTCCGGTCGAGTACCATACTCGGTCAAAAATCCTATAAATAGTCCAACTACTTAGTCATTTTCACGAACTGCTCTCTGCTGGAACTCTACTCTGGCGATTTTTTCCCGCGCAAACCTCCAACTTTGCGCGACCCCTCGCAAAGCGTCTCACTTTGCGCGACATCCTTTGAACTTGAGATTTTCCGCGCAAACCCTTATACTTTGCGGACCTCGCGCAAAGTACTCTGCACTTAGAAAATTTTCAACACTTAGCCATTTTCTTCTTTCTTCATTCCTTACTCTGTTACCTATCTTCCTTCTTCTGTCCTTTTTCCATGGCTCGTATTAAACAAATAGCCCGTCTTGTGTCTCCTTCTAATTCACCTTCTGATCAACCTCCTGCTAAGCAGACAAAGACAACTTCCAGAAATCCCGCTTATTTCAAAGAACCCGTTCTCCGTACTTTTAATTTTTCTGATCGCATTAAGTCTTTACCATCTCCCATTCACAGATCCATATCATTAGGAGATATTAAATGTCCTCCTAATCATGGTAAAGAATATGATTGAGACGAATGGTTGAAAACCACAACTCACATTCGTACCGATAGTGAGAGACCACCTCTCCGAGAAGATACTCCTCCCGCTTCTCGCCCGAAGAAAACTCGCCGCAATAAGGTGAAAGAGTTTGCAGAAAAAATCAAAGAACATAAGAAGAAACGACTTCAAAACTCGTGGGACTCAGTACGAGTTGTTGAAGGAGTCATGAAGTTTGACAACCCTCATGCAGAGGGCATGACAATCATTCCCATAAAGGTATATCGCCATCAGTCTATGCTAGACTGCGAATCCAAAGATTGTGTCCATGGCGAGAGGTTGATGTACACTGAATCATGGGCCTCAAGAGAGCCCCGAATCTTAGAAGGAACTATTCAAGCTCAGAAGCCGCGACAGAAGATAGGAGAAGCTTGTCCCATGATCTTCTTAACTCCCTTCCACAGTCCTCATGATCTCTTTCCTTCTCATTTCTATGAGACGGTGCGACAGCGCTTCAAAGATCGAGAACAACTCTGGGGCCAGGCAGAATTTCGCATTAGGGGCTTGTTAACTGCTCGTCGCTACTATTCTAAATGGGCGGAAGCTATCTTGCTGAAGCATACGAGCACTCTTGCAAAGATAGGCCTTTATGATGCAATAGAAGTAACCTCAAAATACTTCTATCGGGAACCCAATATTCTAAAAGGCTTCCTTGAATACTGGTCGCCTACAACCAACTCCTTTCATCTTTCTTATGGCGAAATGAGCATATCTCTTTGGGACCTTCATCGTATAGCTGGTCTCACAATAACAGGCAAATTCTATGATGAATTTATTCCGACAAACAGAGAATTGGCTTTTGTGTCTTCTCCAGACCGCAAGCCTTCCATCTCCGAAACTACTATAGAACTATTCAGAGAGATGGGCAAATTTTTCAACTTCCACAAAATTCCCCCTCTGCAATGGCTGGCTCATTTCTCTAGGGGTCTCAGGTATTTACCAATCTGATCACCATTCTCCTTCTTTATATTCTTACTATTTAACCATTCCTGCATATTAACCTCCTTCATTTTTCTTTAAAGGTTTCGTGACTGCCGCTCGAAAGAATTAACTAAGCTTCGAGATACAATAAGAGGAAAGCCAGAATATAGCCCTTTCGGAGAACTTGCAGCATTCTTGGCTTACTGGCTAAGCTTGGTCGTATTGCCTAGCTCCAAGTGGGCGATCTTTGTTTGTCCCCTTGTCTTTGTTTGTATTTGGTGCTTTAGCGGAGGGCCATAAATATTCTCTTGCTCCTCCTGTATTATGTTCTATCTATAGGGCCCTTGGAGAAATAGCTATCCACATAAAAGACCCGACTCTGGGAGCTTCATCTGCACATACTTCTTGGCATTATTTTACGGGATGGCTTGGAGTTTATTTCCCTTGGACTTTCGAAGCTTCGGAGCAAGCATATTCTCATCCTTCTCATCTTCCACTCTAGTTCTTTCAGCAAAGAGCAATGGCTAGAAGAGCATATGAGTGGGTTGCGAATAAGATTCGAGATGATGATCAGATAAACTTCTTTCAGTTCCGCCTTTATCGCTATACCGCAGACATAGACATGGTGGACAACGAAACTCTTACTGCAGCAGAGAGAGCTTTCTTCTTTTCTATTCGCTCATGCAGTTTACCTCTGCGGGAAGGGACAGATTCTGGAGAGAACCTTACTACCCCGGTCGTTTTGCTCGTCAATTTGGTTATGATCAAGCGTGCCCCAAGACTGCGGGTTGGTTACGAGAGAAAAATGCTTATTTGTTATGGAACCGGTCCTCTTAATTGGGCCATGATATGGAAACAATTCTTTGAATGGCTGCGTTGGATCCCTCTTCATAATTTCAGGCTGTGATCGCATAGTCCGTACATCATATAGCTGGATGCAATGGTGGGATCACCAATCATACCTGGTCAATAAATGCTTGCCAGTAGATTCTTCTATCTTTCTTCATCCACCCAAGCTGAAGGGCAGAAATTTAGAGAGCGGAATTGGCTATATTCCGGAGAAGAGCCATGCATCTCATCCTGGAGAGATTTGCAGAAAGATATCATTGGAAGATCCCATCCGTGAAATCAAGCCCATCAACACTTTGGATAGCTGGTTTGCCCACGGAGATCTGAGAGAATTCGAAAAATCTCGTCGGGATTCTTCAAACCAGGCTGCAGATAATGCTGAAGGTACATCTTCTCCAATTCCTGCAGAAACTGCAGCGGTTCAAGAAGGACCAGCTATTGGTACTTCCACATCTCCTCCACAGCCCCTTGGTCCTAGTCCATCTTCTCCGATGACTAGATCAAGAACGCGTTTGCAATCATCATCCCCTATCTCTCCAGAAAGAACTCGACCAGCCTCTGCTTCCCCTATAGTCCAAGAGCCTGCATCGGAGAGCAACCAACCCGTTTCTTATAAAGGGAAGCAGGTTATCATTGAAGAAGTTGACGAAGAAATTTTGGAAGATGAAAGTTCAACTTCATCATCAAGTACAACTGAATCTTCGCAAGATGAAGATAGCGGAGATAGTGATAATGGTGAAGATAAAGATGATGACTTTGAAGAAGGTGAAGTTGATATTGGCGAAGAAGAGGAAACAGCTGCGAAAGAAATTGAGATAGAATCTTCCCCTGCAACTGCTAAAACTCCTTCTAGCATTAATGCTCCTGCTAAATCTCCTGCAGCTGAGGAAGATGAAGAGGAGCCTTTAGATTATGGAGAATATGGGTATTCACCAGGTAAAGAAAATTTTCATATACATATCTTAATTTATATTATAACAACTATTATTTATTTAAAATCATTGCATCTCCCTTTTTAGGTGCCCAAGTTGCAGAAATAGGTGCTATCTCTTCAGTGAGCCCTCTTGTAATATCTTCACCAAGAGCACCTGTAGTTCCATTGGTAGTACAGAGAGTAGTGGCTCGTGAAATTATATTTCCTACAGAAACTACTGACTTGCCAACTCCAGCTACCAGAGATTCCAGTACAGAAGCTAGAGCACCATCTTTTGCTGATATGGTGGGACTTGGTCCTTCCATAGCTCAAAGAGCTTCTCCTTCTGTTAGTCGTGTTCCAGTGACAGGTATATATATGCACTGCTTATCTTCACTCAAGACTATATATATTTCATAATAATATATTGAATATCCTTCTTCTTTTACTATAGGAACTCATCCCTGCAGCGGTGCGGCTAGTTCTGATTCTGTAGCCACTACTTCTGAACTATCATCCTTTGCAAAGATTCCTGCTCACAAAATGCTTATGGTGAAACATTCTCTGTTAGCAATAATCCATATCTTCAGAAATCCTGATCAATGGTCGGATTTGGATGTTGCTATAGAAATTTTGGAAAGCTCTGCTAAGATGGCCAGAATCAACATATCTCCTTTGCGGGATTCACTCCTCAAATTTCGTGATTCCGTAATTTCTTTGGCGTCGGTAGAGAATGTTACAATTGCTCCTGAGATTTTAGAGTGTAGAAGTCAGTTGGCTTCATCACAAGAACAAGCTCTTCTAACAGCTTCATCAATTTCTAAACTTGAACAAGAGCATATAATTCTTCAGGATCAATTAAAGATTCATGTTGATGAAAGCAAGACTATTCAAGACCGCATTGCAATTTTAAAGGAAGAAATCTCGCACTGGAGAGGAAGAATCATGAACAGGTTTTAATCATTCAGGATGTTGAAGAGAAGATACGGGTGAATGCTCAATCTATTGATGTTGAAAAATCCGCACAACTTCAAGGTAAAGAAATGATCGCTTCTTTGGAGAATAAGCTTGCTGGCGTTCCTGATCATGCGAGACTTATTTTTGAAGAAAAATCTAGACATGATGCAGCTCAGGCGCAATTGAAAGAAGATTTGCTCAGATATTCAGAAGCAATGGGGATTACAGAGGATCTTTGAATCATGTAATTTTAAACATGTGATATTTGCTTTCGTGTTTCTTGGATGTAATTTATCATATATCTCATGATAGTATTTTGGGATGTTTTATGATGGTATTTTCTATCTTGCATATTGATGATACTTATACTAATATTATCAAATTATATTTACATTTTATATAATAATTTTATTATATTTATATTTTTTATCAATATTATCAAGTTATATTTATTCTTTATATAATAATTTTATTACATTTTTTTTTACAATTTCTAAACCTTTTATGCTTTGTTAGTAAGGGATTTTCTAGGTGAGTATTTAAATTGGCGGTACTAAGTTTCAATTCAATTAGCCACACGCAGTTTATGCTCATGAGTAGTGGAGCGTGCGCACACACACAGTTTAAGCTCATGAGTAGTGGAGCATTTATGGGTCTTATGTGATGGCCACTGTAACTCTCGAGAGTTCACTTTTGGGCTTCTCATTGCCTTGAGCTCACGGTCACGGTCCATCAGAGGGGCCCATTGACGCTACCGGACGGTGAACTGTTGGATTTACGCACAGGGTTGGCCACGGTAACTCTCTAGAGTTCGCAGGGCTCGCAAGGCTACCTTTAGGCACCAAATCTAGGGTCGCCAGATCCATCAATGAGTAGGTTTAAGCCCTTCCTCACGAGTTACTACCGAAATCAAACCCTAGACTGGAGGGTCTTACGCACGGTTGGCATAAAGCTCGCCTTTGCGGCCCCCTGTTTTCTTCGTCTGCAAGGTCGAGCCCATTCAGGGAGGGCATTTTCATCCGTTCCCGTGTGGCGCTGCGGAAGCTATACTGACGGCATGGGAATTACGGTGACTAGTCTTCGCAGATTTATGGCCTTTTAGGCTTTGAATCCTTGACTTCGTCGGACTACCCGCATGGGTGCGCACGATGGTCTTCGCGGGCTTTTTAGGGCCTGACTCCTCGCATTGCCCGAATGGCGATCTTCATAGGTCTTACGTATAGTTGGCCGGCTCTTTTAGAGCTTGATCCTTTGAGAGCACTTTTTTTTTATGAGCTTGATCTTTTTTGATTTGGCTCAATTTGGCTCTTTTAGGATTTGGCTTGGCTATACCGCCTCTTTGCTTTTAATAATGTCTTCAAGAAAATCCGTGCCTTGTAAGGCGATAATATTTATCTTCAATCTTCAAGAAGATCCCATGCCTTGTAAGGCCATAATATTTATGATCATCATCATTGCCAATATAATATATATTTCTGAAATATCTTCAAGAAGACCGGCAATAATATTTATACTTTTGATAGTACTTTCAAGGAAATTTCTTATCTTGTAAGGCAATAATGCTTTTGTCATATCCTTGCAAGAGAATCCGTGCCTTGTAAGGCAATTTTCAAGAGAATCTTCAAGATAATGATATTGTCTTTATCATACTTATTTGGTGATGATGATGATCATATATATTTTCCGGTATATTTTCCGGATTTTGATGCTTGATAATTGACATGCTTGTGAATTTCCTCTTCATAGCTTCTTTTGTTGACATATAGACATGATTTTATTCATCTTTGCCCCCTTTTGATACAGAATCATTATGCTGATAATATTCCGGATCAAAATCCATACGTCTATTTTTAGGGATAGTATCTTTTGATGAAGCGGGCGTTGATGAGTACACCAATATCCTGTCCTTCTTGATTTGTGATTTTATATGCCCCATTGGAATATACTTCTTTTACCACATATGGACCATCCCATTTAGGCTCGAACTTGCCCCCTGTCTGGCGAGTGACCACTATAGGTCTTTTCAACATTAACACCATATCCCCTTTTTTGAAAGAGCGGTATTTGACCTGTTTATCAAAGGCAGCCGATATTCTGGCCTGATATGACTGCAACTGCTGCTGAGCTGCAAGACGTTTCTCATCAAGCAAATCTAATTCTTTCAGCCTTATTTTTGCATTTTCATCATCTGTTATAGACTGATGTACTGCTATTCGGAGTGATGCCACCTGCATTTCAATTGGGATAACTGCCTCCATACCGTAGATTAATGAATACGGTGTCGCCCCTGTTGCTGTACGATGGGTAGTTCTGTAGGCCCATAATGCTTCTTGTAACTTTTCATCCCAATCGCGTTTATTGCCTGTCACCGTTTTTTTTATTATCTTGACAATCGTTTTGTTAAACGCCTCTGCTAGTCCATTAGCCGGAGGATAGTAAGGTGTTGAAAAAGAATGTTGGATACCGAACTTCTGACATAACTTTTCCATACCTCTATTTTTAAAAGGGGTGCCATTATCAGTGACGATCTTCTTCGGAATACCATGACGGTATATTATAACATGCCGGATAAAATTGACCACGTCTTTCTCTTTAACACTACGCAAAGCGACTGCTTCGGTCCATTTGGAGAAATAGTCTGTTGCTGCCAGAATATACTGTTTTCCTTTAGACGAAGGGGGATTTATGGGACCAATTACGTCGAGTCCCCAGGCTGAGAAATCCAAGAAGCAACAGACTGATGTAATTCTTCCGGAGGAACATGTATTATATCTCCGTGTATTTGACATTCATGACATCGTTTTGCATATTCTATCGCATCTTTAAACATAGTAGGCCAATAATAACCCATTCGATGCACTCTATGGCATAAATTCGGCCCGACTTGATGTGCTCCACATTCACCTGAATGTGCCTCCGCATGGCATTTTGTTTGCTTCTTGCTTGTCCAAGCACCTTAACAACATTCCATTATAAGATTTTCTATATAATACCTCGCTGTATATGACAAATTTACTTGATCGCTGCTTAATCTGCTGTCTTTGTGCATTGTCTTCTGGCAAGATATTATATTTGAGATAATCAACAAAAGGCTGCCGCCAATCATCCATTGTTATCTCCAAACAGGATATAGGCAACATTTCAACGGTTTCTTCGATAACCTCTGCAGATGGCAGGAATCTTCTTTCTTCTATAGTTACTTGAAGAGGACTCCGGTTTGTGCAAGATAAAGCCGCTGCCAAACTGGCTAAAGCATCTGCTTTTGCATTCTCCGACCGCGGTATGTGTTTAATTTCCACATAATAAAACTGTTCAAGCAACTGTTGTGCCTTCCGATAATAAGGCAAAAGTTCTTCTTTCCTTACTTCAAATTCTGTTGTTAATTGATTTATAATCAATTTAGAATCTCCGAAGATATGCAATGATTTTATTTCCATTTCTTTGTGCTATTTCCATTCCGATAATAAGAGCTCATGTATTGAGCTTCATTGTTTGTGCACGCGGTACCCAATGTGAAAGAATATGGTAATAAATCGCCCGAGGTGTAATGAATATCACTCTCCGCCCCGCTCCCGATACTCGAAAAGCACCATCAAAATACATCTGCCAAAGATTCTGAGATTCAGCCAACATAACCTGTTCATCTGGAAATTCATCATTGATTTCTTCATTTTCTGCTATAGGATGTGCTGCGAGAAAGTTTGCCATAGCTTGTCCTTTCTTCGCTTTGCAGCTTATACGAAATAGTATATTCTGATAACAACAGCATCCACTTGGCTAGTCTTCCCGATAACATTGGCCTGGTCATCAAGAATTTTATCGGATCTGCTCTTGAGATCAGAGTTATATCATGGGAGAGACAATAATGCCTCAACTTTTGCACAGCGAATACCAACGCCAAACATTCTTTTTCAATCGGAGAATAATTGGATTCTGCCCCCATCAGTGTTCGGCTTAGATAATAAAGAGCAGTCTCTTTTTCGGCTTCGTTTACCTGTGCCAACAAAGCACCCAAAGAATTGTAGCGGCAGATGTATATAAGATAAGTGGCTTACCTTTTTTGGAGCATTTAACAAGTAATCTGTTTCAACAATTCCTTAATTGTATCAAAGGCATTCTGGCAGGCCTGATCCCATACAAATTCTGTATCTTTCTTCATTAACCGAGAAAATGGCTGACACCTTCCTGCAAGGTTTGAAATGAAACGGCGAATGTATGCCAATTTTCCTTGTAAACTTTTTAATTCTTTCAACGTCGTTGGTGGCGGCATATTTTGAATAGCTTTGATCTTTTCTGGATCAATCTCGATCCCTCTGTGTCGTACAACAAAACCGAGGAATTTGCCAGAAGAGACTCCGAATGCACACTTAGCTGGGTTCATCTTTAATAGCTTCTTTCTGAGTCTTCGGAAGACTGATGCCAAATGTTCGCGATGTTCTTGATGATCTTCAGATCTAACCACCAAATCATCAACATAGCATTCAACATGTTTATGCATCATATTTTGAAAGATATTTTTCATTGCTCTTTGATATGTTGCCCCAGCATTTTTAAGACCGAAAGGCATAACTTTATAACAGTAAATTCCAAGCGGCGTTCTGAAGGCCGTCGCCTCTTCATCTTCAGGCGCCATCCTGATTTGATTATAGCCTGCATATCCGTCCATAAAGGACATGATAACATACTGAGTAGTGCTATCAATTAGTAACTCTGTTATCGGGAGAGGGAAGTCGTCCTTTGGACATGCCTCATTCAGATCTCTGAAGTCAATACATACTCTAATCTGCCCGTTCTTCTTTTTCACCGGAACAATGTTTGATATCCAATTAGGATACTTAACTTCTCTGATGAACCCAACCTTTATTAATTTATTTACTTCCTTTTCGATTAACAGAATTAGGTCTGGGTGAAATCGCCTTTGTGCTTGCTTTACTGGTTTCTTTTCTTTAGAAATATTTAATCGATGCATTGCTATAGAGGGTTCCAGTCCCGGCATTTCTTCATATGTCCAAGCGAAGACATCTTTATTTGCTTTGAGAAGTTGGCCATATTTCTCAGTTTCCTGATCTGAAAGGCTAATGCTGATGAATGTGTTCCTTGGCTCTTCTGCTGTTCCCAAATTTATTTCTCGCAGGCCATCTATCGTCGGTTGCCCCCCGTCTTCTATTTGCCTTGGAGCGGTTTTAGGATATTCAACTACTTTAGTATCTGGTGTAGCTAAAGTCATGTTAACTGATACTATATTTACTGCTGATTCTGCTCCCAATCCTTGGAATTTTCTTCACTTTTCCTGATTAACCCTGAGAGGGATCTGAATTCCTTTCCCATGATTCAAGCCGGTGGGTTTGTCGCAATCAAAACCCATATTTCTCATGATTTTCTTGCTTGATGCACTGTATTTCCTCAAATTCTGCGGTGCTAACTCTCCATGATATATATTGCTTATATTTTCATCCTTCACTTCTGATGCAGCGTGAAACTCTATTGGTTCATGATATTTAGCACTGGCTTTGACTTGAAATGTTCTAGGAGCGGCTGTAAATGGCTTACATCTTTCGATATTGGGTAGTGGCACTGTGTAATTGGACTGTAAGACTTTCAGCTGTTCTGTCGACAATAGTGTCAACGGTGGTTGTCCCGGTTGTCTCAGGCGCTTTGGTACAAAATAGAACTTTTTTCTTACTTCTGCAGACCCAGAAGATTCTGCTCTTTCTTCTTTAACTTTATTTATCCTGGCATCTTTTACGATTCTCTTCCCATCATCATTTCTCATTTCTTCAGAGAAACATTTATAATAGCTAGCATCTACAAAAGAAAGACTACTACGTATAGGGTTTTGCATCAGCCATTACTTTACACTGCATCCCATCTTTACAATATTTGAAGCACTGGTGTAGAGTAGAAGGTATAATATTGTACTGATGTATCCAGGGCCTTCCCAAGAGAAGGTTATATGTCGTCACAACATTTATAACGTGACATACAACAGTAGTGATTAATTCTCCTACTTCTAATGTCACCGTAATTTCACCAAGTGCGCGTTGTCCATCTTGATTGAACCCTTGTATCATCATCCCGCTGGGGCGCAAGTCTGAACGACGAAAACCTAATTTAGTAATTATTGAGAGTGGCAAAAGATTTACTGCGGACCCATTATCTATCATAATCATTTTTATCTTCTTCTCGCAAATGTATCCTTCTATCATCAATGGCCTGTTATGTTCCTTTTCACCAATTAAATCATCATCAGAGAAAGATATTACTGGTAGACAATTCATTTTTTCATTATTTCTTTCATCCTTCATTTCTGCCAGTAAAGTTTCTCTCACATCGTGATCAGACAGTGCTTGAATCAAACTCTGTCGAAATTCTTCTGACAACTTGAGCGCATCGTAAATACTTAATCGTGCCGGTATACCCTTCAAGTGACTAACTACATCATAAGCCACTTTTTTCGCTGCATCTTTAATATTCTGTCTTTCAGTTACTTCTTTCCTTATGATTCCTGTCTTTTGCTTTGCAGGACTTGTTATCTGCTTCCCTGATCGCAACGTAATCATTGTTGCATTTCTTATCGACTTTTTCTCTTTCATTCCCCGAGTATTTTCTTGTATTGACAATACATTTACTGTCGCCCTTGCATTCTTTTCTTTGCTTCCGCTGGTTATTATGTCACCTCTGTTTATCATTCGCTGTATGATGCATTTTAACGTATAACAATTTTCTGTCGGATGTCCCACTAGGCGATGATAACGGCAAAAGTTTCTTTTTCGAGTCCTCGTCACATCTTCAGGGCGTTTTGGTTCTGGTAATTCCAAGGTACCTGCTTTTAACAATTGTTGCATCATAGGCACCACATCCTCTTTATCAAACTCAAATCCTTCATGAGAATCAAGCATTCTGAGCTTTTTTCCACTGTATCTGTCCCTTGATTGATTCCAGCCTTCTTTTCCTTCCGGCCTTTTATCTCTTGAGCCCCTCGTATCTTGATTCTTCTTATCCCGATCGATGGTGTTGACAGTTGTCCTGCCAGGTATTCTTCTGACAGTTTCATGATGAAATGCCTGCATTTTGCGAGTCATCAGTTCCAATACATGGGCTTTGGTAGCCAGATCGCGAAAGGTTCCGATATCGTAGTTGGTGAGTCCAAACGCGATTCCTGTTTCCATAGAGTTCAGACACATTTTGACTTGTTCCTTTTCTTCCGGCAACTACCTGCATGATGCCCCCAGTGTCTTCCATCTGTCTATGAATTTTTCGACTGGTTCTCCCTCTCACTGCCGTACTGAAGCTAATTCTGTGATGCTAACATCGCGCTCTGACGAGAAGAAGTTTGACATGAAAGCATCTTGCATTTCTTCCCATGTGCGTATGGATCCTGGTGCTAAATTTGAATACCACCTGAAAGCTTTACTTGTCAATGATGACCCAAATAAGCGTAAGCAATATTGAGGTATCGTGGAGAAATTTCCCATGCTGGTGATGAAATGCATCAGGTGTTCTTCCGGTGATCCTTCCCCATTAAACTTCTGAAAATCTGGGTGCTTAAAATTGGCTGGAAATGGAACGTCCTCTACTTCTCTCGGGTAGGGTGTCCGGTATCTGAAACGACCAGTATTCACGCGCTCTCTTTCTATTCTGACCGCTTCTTCGACGACTTGTCTTACGTCATCTTGTGTTATAGCTCTTGTCACCGGAACGGAACCTCGGGATCCTATCCCTTGCGGATGGGAACCTTCAGGTTGGTTCTCTTGTCCATTTGTTGCTCCCATCATGGGTGGAGCCACTATTTGGGCTACATTATGTGCCAGAGTTGCCAGAGCTTCTCTGAGGTTCCGGCATTCATCCATTAGCACTCTTTGTGCCTCCGCCATTTGATCAACACGTTCTTCAGTAGTTGGTCTATTTCCTTGACCTGTCTCTGCCATGTATACCGCGGCCTCTTGACTGTTCGTCGAAGCTATTATTGGAGTAAAACGAGAGTATGTTGACGTAACAGGGCTTGTAAAGAGGGGAGAAATTGGAGTCTCGTTTGATTCTTGTGTAATTCCCATGCTTTTAACCGATTGAGGTGATACAGCTATAGGCGAGCTTGTTTGAGGTGACGTAGGCATCGGGGATCCTATCATCAGTGCTTTGCCTTTCTGTGCTTCTGTCCATTTGGTCTTCGGGGCGACCAAAGCTGGAAAATCTTGTGACGAGAACTGCGGAGCAGCTTGTTCAGGATAAATCGCCGGAGGAGCAAGCTCGGGTTTTCTTCTTGCTATGCTTCGTGTAATTGGTCCCTCAGTTCTTGGTACCAGCAATTTTGCCTTGCGACTCTTTAAGGTTTTTGCTTTTGTCTTTTTGGACAAGACCAAAGTCCAGTTTTCATCACTCTCTTGTGGTTGAGGTGAAACGGAAATGACTCCCGCTGTTACTGGAGTCATTTTACGTCTGCTTGTAGTGCTTGCTTTCGTATACTCAGGAGTTCGGCTTGGCGCATATTCAATTACGAACCCGGTAGCGATGAATCGGAAGTTCACTTTTCTCGCAATATTAGCCATTAGTAGTGTTGTGTGATTGAATTTAGGTACCTTCAATAATAAAACATATCTGAAATTAGTACGTGAAAGACTAAGTAAACTATCTTGGAGATGAAGGGGAGGATGTTCCCACTGAGAGTCGCCATTTTGGCATCTAATAGACGCCAAAAATAATGACGAGAATCTTACAACTTTCCCAATGTTAATGTTAAATAAGACAATTGTCCCCAGCAGAGTCGCCATTTTGTTTCGACAAGGAAACAAATGTATTTGATTTAGGAGAATTATCTTATTCAAACATAACAATGGAATAATTATAAAGACAACCGTCATATTTATTGATTCTGAATTCATTTACATCCTCTGGTATCCCTTGATTCTAAGATAGTTTACAAAGAACTCATTACAAATGTCAATTATTATAGCTAAATATAATTTTCGACAGCATAACGGCAATGATCTCAATCATCTCCAATGACTTAGGAGGAATAGACAAGTCGATCAACAGTCTTCAAGAGAACGAAGATTCCGGCAGCATTTCGGTGCTATTTTGGTCATCTCCAATGACTTAGGAGGAATACGTCTCTTCGTCGATGATTCTTCCTTTCTCTTGATCAAGAAGAACTTGAAGCTTTGAGGACTCAATTATTCGACAAATGACATTTCAGCCCATTCTTTGTTAAAAAGCGCAAGCAATAGGTTTGCTTGGTCGCGCAAAACGATATGCTGCGTGGGTCGCGCAAACTATAAGAGCCATTCTGTTGCCTTGCTGGATGGCGTATGCAAACTTTAGAGTCAATACTCCTTTGCGCATAGTCGCGCAAAGTGCAGGAGTCCAATACTCCGCACCTTCTATCTTCTCTTTCGTCTTTTCTCCACTTCTGAAATCTTCGAACCCCTTTTCAGAGAATGAACGGGGTATTTATAGACATTTTCACCAGTGGAAATCTCAAATCTAGTTGATGTGGGACAAAATAACATCCAACCATTTTTATCCCATCATCATAGACTTTGCGCGGACATGCGCAATCGATATGCTTTGCACGGTCTCGCGCAAACCCTCAATCCTGCGCAAACTGTCTTCATGTTCTCCGCGCAATCCTTTCACTTTGCGCAGTCTGGCACAACTATTTCACTTTGCGTGACCTCGCGCAAAGTAGACTTGAATCGTGATTTCTTGTTTCTTCAACTTGCTTTCTTGATATCTTTTCTTCTTCACTTCCTTGCTTATTTTATGCCTCAACAGAGGTCGAATTCAGACTTTTTTGAGGTCATTGAAATGGTAACTTGACAAGCTTCCAGATGAGACCAGAATTGCCTAATTTGGAGACCTTCGATACCCTAAAAGCATGTTTGTACTCTTAAATCGTCTTTTTTCTATATGGAGTGTAAATCTTTCTAAATCGCGCGATCCAATGGAGATGCTCATATCTCCATCGTTTGCTGTCAGATTGAGTCAATTTTTAGTCATCTGAAAGGTCCTTTTATTGCCTTTCATTCCTGACTGGAATCGTCATATTCTAAGACCATTTGGGCATCCATGGGATCACAGTCGTCAGTCCTGAATTTTTCCTTCATCTCCTTGTCCTATAGTAACCCTCGTAACTTTCTCTTCAGAGGTCAAATTCAGACTATTTTGAGGTCATTGAAATGGTAAGTTGACAAGCTTCCAGATGAGACCAGAACTGCCTAATTCGGAGACCGTTCGATATCCTAAAAGCATGTTGGTACTCTTCGATCGTCTTTTTTGAATATGGGTGTAAATCTTTCTAAATCACGCGATCCAACGGAGATGCTCATAACTCCATCGTTTGTTGTCGGATTGGGTCAATTTTTTGTCATCTGAAGGGTACTTTAGTGTTCTTTCATTGCTGACTGGAATCATCGTATTCTAAGATCATTTGGGATCGCAGTCGTCGGTCCTGAATTTTTCCTTCATCTCGTTATCCTATAGTAACCCTCGTAAATCTCTCTTCAGAGGTCGAAATCATATTATTTTGAGGTAATAGGAATGGTAACTTGACAAGCTTCCAGATGAGATAAGAATTACATAATTCGGAGACTGTTCGATATCCTAAAAGCATGTTGGTACTCTTCGATCGTCTTTTTTCAATATGGAGTGTAAATCTTTCCAAATCGTGCGATCCAACGGAGATGCTCATAACTCCATCGTTTGATGTCAGATTGGATTGATTTCTAGTCATCTGAAAGGTCCTTTAGTGCTCTATCATTCCTGACTGGAATTGTCGTATTCTGAGACCATTTGGGATCCATAAGTGGGATCGTAGTCGTCAGTCTTGAATTTTTCCTACATCACCTTTTCCAATAGTAACCTTCACAACTCACTCTTCCGAGGTTGAATTCAGACTATTTTGAGGTCATTGTAATGGTAACTTGACAAGCTTTCAGATGAGACAAGAATTGCTTAACTCGGAGACTATTCAATATCCAAAAAGCATGTTGGTACTCTTCGATCATCTTTTCTCAATGTGGAGTGTAAATATTTTAAATCGCGTGATCCAACAGAGATGCTCATAACTCCATCATTTGATGTCGGATTGGGTCGATTTTTAGTCGTCTGAAAGGTCCTTTAGTGCCTTTCATTCCTGACTGGAATCGTCGTATTCCAAGACCATTTGGGCATATATAGGTGGGATCGCAGTCGTCAGTCCAGAATTTATTCTTCATCTTGTTGTCCAATAGTAACCCTTGTAACTCTCTCTTTAGAGGTCGAATTCAGGCTAGTTTATGGTCATCGGAATGGTAACTTGACAAGCTTCTAGATGAGACCAGAATTGCCTAATTCAGAGTCCGTTCGATATCCTAAAAGCATATTGGTACTCTTCGATTATCTTCTTTCAATATGGAGTGTAAATTTTTTCAAATCTCACGAACCAACGGAGATGCTAATAACTCCATCGTTTGATGTCGGATTGGGTCATTTTTTTGTCATCTAAAAGGTACTTTAATTCCCTTTCATTCCTGATTGGAATCAACGTATTCCGAGACCATTTAGGCATACATAAGGGGGATCACAGTTGTCAGTCCTGAATTTTTCCTTCATCTCCTTTCCAATAGTAACACTCATAACTCACACTTTCGAGGTCGAATTGAGACTATTTTGAGGTCATTGTAATGGTAACGAGACAAGCTTCCAGATGAGACTAGAATTGCCTAATTCGGAGACCGTTCGATATCCTAAAAGCATGTTGTTACTCTTTAATCGTCTTTTTTCAATATGGAGTCTAAATCTTTCCAAATCGCACAATCCAACAGAGATGCTCATAACTCCATCGTTTGTTGTCGGATTGGGTCAATTTTTTGTCATCTGAAAGGTACTGTAGTGTTCTTTCATTCCTGACTGGAATCGCCGTTTTCCGAGACCATTTGGTATTCATAAGTGGGATCGCAGTCGTCGGTCCTGAATTTTTCCTTCATCTCATTGTCTTATAGTAGCCCTTGTAACTCTCTCTACAGAGGTCGAATTCAGACTATTTTGAGGTCATTGGATTGGTAACTGGACAAGCTTCCAGATGAAACCAGAATTGCCTAATTCGGATATCGTTCGATATCCTAAAGGCATGTTGGTACTCTTCGATTGTCTTTTTTCAATATGGAGTGTAAATCTTTCCAAATTGCGAGATCCAACGGAGATGCTCATAACTCCATTGTTTGTATTTTGGATTGGATCCATTTTTATTCATCTGAAAGGTAGTTTAGTGTTCTTTCATACCTAACTGGAATTGTCATATTCCGAGACCATTTGGGATCCATATGTGGGATTGTAGTTGTCGGTCCTAAATTTTTCATTCATCTTGTTGTCCTATAGTAAACCTCGTAACTCTCTCTTTAGAGATCGAATTCAGACTATCTTGAGGTCATTGGAATGGTAACTTGACAAGCTTCCAGATGATACCAGAATTGCCTAATTCGAAGACCGTTCGATATCCTAAAATCATGTTGGTACTCTTCGATCTTCTTTTTTTAATATGGAGTCTAAATCTTTCCAACTCACATGATCCAACAGAGATGCTCATAACTCCATCGTTTGTTGTTGGATTGGGTCAATTTTTTGTCATCTGAAAGGTACTTTATTGTTCTTTCATTGCTGACTGGAATTGTCGTATTCCGAGACCATTTGGGATCCATATGTGGGATCATAGTCGTCGATCCTGAATTTTTCCTTCATCTCATTATCCTATAGTAACCCTCGTAAATCTCTCTTCAGAGGTTGAATTCAGATTATTTTGAGGTCATTGGAATGGTAACTTGACAAGCTTCCAGATGAGACCAGAATTGCCTAATTCGGAGACCGTTCGATATCCTAAAAGCATGTTGGTACTCTTCGATCATCTTTCTTCAATATGCAGTATAAATCTTTCCAAATTGTGTGATCCAACGGAGATGCTCATAACTCCATTGTTTGATGTCAATTGGGTCAATTTTTAGTCATCTAAAAGGTCCTTTAGTGTCTTTCATTCCTGACTGGAATCGTCATATTCCGATACCATTTGGTCATCCATAGGTGCGATCGCAGTTGTCGTTCCTGAATTTTTCCTTCATCTCGTTAACCTATAGTAACCGTCGTAAGTCTCTCTTCAGAGGTCGAATTCAGAATATTTTGAGGGATTCTAAATGAGATTAGAATTGCCTAATTTGGAGACCGTTCGATATCCTAAAAGCATGTTGGTACTCTTCGATCTTTTTTTTTCAATATGGAGTGTAAATCTTTCTAAATCACGTGATCCAACAGAGATGCTCATAACTCCATCGTTTGATGTTGGATTGGGTTGATTTTTAGTCATCTGAAAGGACCTTTAGTGCCTTTCATTCTTGACTAGAATCATCGTATTCCAAGACCATTTGGGCATCCATAGGTGGGATGGCAGTCGTCGGTCTTAAATTTTTCCTTCATCTCGTTGTCCTATGGTAACCCTCGTAAGTCTCTCTTCCGAGGTCAAATTCAGACTATTTTAAGGTCATTGGAATGGTAACTTGACAACCTTCTAGATGAGACCAGAATTGCGTAATTCGAAGACCGTTCGATATCCTAAAAGCATGTTGGTACTCTTCGATCATCTTTTTTCAATATGGAATGTGAATCTTTTCAAATCGTGCGATCCAACGGAGATGCTCATAACTCCATCGTTTGAGGTCGGATTGGGTCTATTTCTAGTCATCTGAAAGGTCCTTTAGTGCTCTTTCATTCCTGACTGGAATTTTCATATTTCGAGACCATTTAGGATCCATAAGTGGGATTGCAGTCGTCGGTCCTGAATTTTTCGCACATCACCTTTTCCACTAGTAACCCTCATAATTCACTCTTCCAAGGTCGAATTCATACTATTTTGAGGTCATTGTAATAGTAACTTGACTAGCTTCCAAATGAGACAAGAATTGTGTAATTCGGAGACTGTTCGATATCCTATAAGCATGTTGGTACTCTTCGATCGTCTTTTCTCAATATGGAGTGTAAATATTTTAAATCGCGTGATCCAACGGAGATGCTCATAACTTAATCATTTGATGTTGAATTGGGTCAATTTTTAGTCATCTGAAAGGTCCTTTAATGCCTTTCATTCCTGACTAGAATTGTCGTATTCCGTGACCATTTGGGCATCCATAGGTGGGATCGCAGTCGTCGGTCCTGAATTTTTCCTTCATCTCGTTGTCCTATAGTAACCCTCGTAACTCTCTCTTCAGAGGTCGAATTCAGACTATTTTGAGGTCATTGGAATGTTAACTTGACAATATCCTAGATGAGATCATAATTGCTTAATTCAGAGACCATTCAATATCCTAAAAGCATGTTGGTACTCTTTGTTCATCTTTTTTCAATATGGAGTGTAAATCTTTCCAAATAGCGTGAACCAATGGAGATGCTAATAACTCCATCGTTTGATGTTGAATTGGGTCAATTTTTTGTCATCTGAAAGGTACTTTAGTGCTCTTTCATTGCTGACTGGAATTGTCATATTTCGAGAC
Source organism: Magnolia changhungtana (assembly GCA_030180095.1). Classification (NCBI taxonomy): domain Eukaryota; kingdom Viridiplantae; phylum Streptophyta; class Magnoliopsida; order Magnoliales; family Magnoliaceae; genus Magnolia; species Magnolia changhungtana. Next base: position 1,431,782 of record JASAUF010000172.1, read on the forward strand.
CATTTGGGCATACATAAGTGGGATCGCAGTTGTCAGTCCTGAATTTTTCCTTCTTCTCCTTTCCCAGTAGTAAACCTCATAACTCACTCTTCCAAGGTCGAATTCAAACTATTTTGAGGTCATTGTGATGGTAACTTGACAAGCTTCTAGACGAAGCAAGTATTACCTAATTCGGAGACTGTTCGAAATCTTAAAAGCATGTTAGTTCTCTTCGATCGTCTTTTTTCTCTGAAGCATGAAAGGGACAATGAAAAGATGAATTGTCTACCAGTAATATCTTTCTCTGAAGATGATTTAATTGGTGAAATGGAACATAACAGGCCACTGATGATAGAAGGGTATATTTGCGAAAAGAAGATAAAACGGATTATGATAGACAATGGGTCTGCAGTGAATCTTTTGCCACTCTCCATGGTTACTAGATTGGGTTTTCGATCGAGTCGGACTTTCATGCGGAATGATGATACAGGGGTTTAATCAAGATGGACAACGTGCGCTCGGTAAAATCACAGTAACATTGGAAGTAGGGGAATTAATCACTACTGTTGTATGTCATGTCATAAATGCGGTGACGACATATAATCTTCTCTTGGGAAGGCCATGGATACATCAGTATCATATTATACCTTCTACTCTACACCAATGTTTCAAATACTGTAAGGATGGAATGCAGTGTAAAGTAATGGCTGATGCAAAACCCTACACAGAAGGTAAGTCTTTCTTTGCGGACGCCAGTTATTACAAATGTTTCTCCGAAGAAGTGGAAAATGATGATGAAAGAAGAGCCTTAAAAAATGTCCGAATAAATAAAGATAGAAGAGAAAAGGCAGAATCTTCTGGAACTGCATGAAGCAAGAAAGAAGTTCTATTTTGTACCAAAGCGCTTAAGACAACCAGGACAACCGCCGTTGACATTATTGTCGACAGAACAGCTGAAAGTTTTACAGTCCAATTACACGGTGCCATTACCCAATATTGAAAGATGTAAGCCATTTGCAACCGCTCCAAGAGCATTTCAAGTCAAAGCCAGTGTTAAATATACGTGAACCGATAGAATTCCATGCCGCATTAGAAGAGAAGAGTGAAAATGCAAGCAATGTATATCAGGGAGAATTAGCACCGCAGACTTTAAGAAAGTACAGTGCAATAAGCAAGAAGATCATGAGAAACATGGGTTTTGATTGTGACAAACCCACCGGCTTGAGTAATGGGAAAGGAATTCAAATCCCACTCGGGATTAATCAGGAAAAGCGAAGAAAATTCCAAGGACTGGGAGCAGAATCAGCAGTAAACATGATATCAAGTAATGTGACTTCAGCCGCGCAAGATGCCAAGGTAGTTGAATATCCTGAAACCGCTCCAAAGCAAATAGAAGACGGGGGGCAACCGACGATAGATGGCCTGCGAGAAATAAATTTGGGAACAACAGAAGAACCAAGGAACACGTTCATCAGCGTCAGCCTTTCAGATCAAGAATTCGAGAAATATGGTCAACTTCTCAAAGAAAATAAAGATGTCTTCGCTTGGACATATGAAGAAATGCCGGGACTGGAACCCTCCGTAGCGATGCATCGGTTAAATATCTCCAAAGAAAAGAAACCAGTCAAGCAAGCACAAAGGCGATTTCACCCAGACCTGATTCCATTAATCGAAAAAGAAGTAAATAAGCTAATAAAGGTTGGGTTCATCAGAGAAGTTAAATATCCCAAGTGGATATCAAACATTGTTCCGGTGAAAAAGAAAAATGGGCAGATTAGAGTATGTATTGACTTTAGAGATCTAAATGAAGCATGTCCAAAGGATGATTTCCCTCTCCCAATAACAGAATTATTAATTGATAGTACTACTCAGTATGCTATCATGTCTTTTATGGACGGGTATGCAGGCTATAATCAAATCAGGATGGCTCCCGAAGACGAAGAGGCGACGGCCTTCAGAACGCCGCTTGGAATTTACTGTTACAAAGTCATGCCTTTTGGTCTCAAAAATGCTGGAGCAACATATCAGAGGGCAATGAAAAATATTTTTCAAGATATGATGCATAAACATGTTGAATGCTATGTTGATGATTTGGTGGTCAGATCTGGAGATCATCAAGAACATCGTGAACATCTAGTCTCGGTCTTCCGACGGCTCAGAAAGAAGCAATTAAAGATGAACCCGGCTAAGTGTGCATTCGGAGTATCTTCTGGCAAATTTCTTGGCTTCGTTGTACGACACAGAGGGATTGAGATTGATCCAGACAAGATTAAAGCCATTCAAAATATGCCGCCACCAACGACGTTGAAGGAATTAAAAAGCCTACAAGGAAAATTGGCATACATTCGCCGTTTCATTTCAAATCTCGCAGGAAGATGTCACCATTTTCCGATTAATGAAGAAGGATACAGAATTTATATGGGATCAGTCTTGCAGAATGCCTTTGATTCAATTAAAGAATTGTTGAAAGCTTGACCCCACGGTGTTAATGACTCAGTGAAAGGTAAGCCACTTATCTTATATACATCTCATGACTACAAATTCTTTGGGTGCTTTGTTGGCACAGTAAACGAAGGTTAGGAAAAGAGCTCTCTTTATTACCTAAGCGAGAACACTTATGGGGCGAGAATCCAATTATTCTTCGATTGAAAAAGAATGTTTGGCATTGGTATTATTTGTGCAAAAATTGAGGCATTATTGTCTCTCCCATGATATAACTCGATTTCAAGAGCAGATCCGATAAAATTCTTGATGACCAGGCCAATGTTATCGGGAAGGTTAGCCAAGTGGAGGTTATTATTATCGAATATACTATTTCATATAAGCGCGAAAGCGATAAAAAGGGCAAGCTATGGCGAGACTTTCTGGCGGCGCATCCTATAGCGGAAAATGAAGAAATCAATGATGAATTCCCGGATGAACAGTTATGTTGGTGAATCTCAAAATCTTTAGCGGATGTATTTTGATGGTCTTTGCTCGAGTATCGGGAGCGCGGGGCGGGAGTGATATTCATTACCCCTCGGGATGATTTATTACCATATTCTTTCACGTTGGGTACCGCATGCACAAATAATGAAGTGAATACTGAGCTCTTATCATCGGAATGGAAATAATAATGACAAATGGAAATAAAATCATTGCATATCTTTGGAGATTCTAAACTAATTGTAAATCAATTGACAATGAGTTTGAAGTAAGGAAAGAAGAGCTCCTACCTTATTATCGAAAGGCACACTGTGATTGCTTGAACAATTTTATTATGTGGAGATTAAACACATACTGCGGTCGAGAAAATGCAAAAGCAGATGCTTTAGCTTGATTTAGAAAGACTTTATCTTGCACAAACCGAAGTCCTCTTCAGGTAACTATAGAAGAAAGAAGATTCCTGCCATCTAGAAGTTATTGAAGAAACTGTTGAAATGATGCCTATATCCTGCCTGGAAGTGACGATAGATGATTGGCGTCAGCCTTTTATTGATTATCTCAAATACAATATCTTGCCAGAAGATAATGCACAAAAACAACAGATTAAACAGCGATCAGGTAAATTTATCATGTGCAGCGAAGTATTGTATAGAAAGTCTTATAATGGAATGTTGTTGAGGTGCTTAGACAAGCAAGAAGCAAACCAAATACTGCGGGAGGCACATTCAGGTGAATGCGGAGCACATCAAGCTGGCCGGAATTTATGCCATAGAGTGCATCGAATGGGTTATTATTGGCCTACTATGTTTAAAGATGCGAAGAAGAATATGCAAAGCGGTGTCATGAATGTCAAATACACGGAGATGTAATACATGTTCCTCGGAAGAATTACATCATCTGTTGCTTCTTGGCCTTTTTCAGCCTGGGACTCGATGTAATTGGTCCCATAAATCCCCCTTCATCTAAAGGAAAACAATATATTCTGGCGGCAACAGACTATTTCTCCAAATGGACCGAAGCAGTTGCCTTGCGAAGTGTTAAAGAGAAAGACGTGGTCAATTTTATCCGGCATGCTATAATATATCGTCATGGTATTCCAAAGAAGATCGTCACTGATAATAGCACTCCTTTTAAAAATAGAGGCATGGAAAAGTTATGTCAGAAGTTTGGCATTCAGCATTCTTTTTCAACACCTTACTATCCGCCGGCCAATGGATTAGCAGAGGCGTTTAACAAAACAATTGTCAAGATAATGAAGAAAACAGTGACAGGTAATAAGCGCGATTGGGATGAAAAGTTACAGGAAGCATTATGGGCCTACAGAACCACTTAACATACAGCAACAGGGGCAACACCGTATTCATTAGTCTATGGCATGGAGGCAGTTATCCCGATTGAAATGCAGGTGGCATCACTCCGAATAGCAGTACATCAGTCTATAACAGATGATGAAAATGCAAAAATAAAAATTTGAAAGAATTAGATTTGCTTGATGAGAAACGTCTTGCAGCTCAGCAGCGGTTGCAGTCATATCAGGCCAGAATATCGGCTGCCTTTGATAAACAGGTCAAATATCGTTCTTTCAAAAAAGGGGATATGGTGTTAATGTTGAAAAGACCTATAGTGGTCACTCACCGGGGGGGCAAGTTCGAGCCTAAATGGGACGGTCCATATGTGATAAAAGAAGTATATTCCAATGGGGCATATAGAATCACAAATCAAGAAGGACAAGGTATTGGTGTACTCGTCAACGCCCGCTTTATCAAAAGATACTATCCTTAAAGATAGACATCTGGATTTTGACCCAAAATATTATCGGCATAATGATTCTGTATCAAAAGGGGCAAAGATGAATAAAATCATGTCTATATGTCAACAAAAGAAGCTATGAAGAGGAAATTCACAAGCATGTCAATTATCAAGCATCAAAATCCAGAAAATATATGGTCATCATCATCACCAAATAAGTATGATAAAGACAATATCATTATCTTGAAGATTCTCCTTCTTGCAAGGATATGAAGAAAAGTATTATCGCCTTACAAGATAAAGGATTTCCTTGAAGATACTATCAAAAAAAGTATAAATATTATTGACAGTCTTCTTGAAGATATTTCGGAAATGTATACTATATTGGCAAATGATGATGATCATAAATATTATTGCCTTACAAGGCACGGACCTTCTTGAAGAAAAGTATTATCGCCTTACAAGGCACGGACCTTCTTGAAGAAAAATATTATTGCCTTACAAGGCACGGATCTTCTTGAAGATATTATTAAAAAGCAAGGATATATCAATATCAAACAGAAAGGCAGTATAGCCAAGCCAAATCCTAAAAGAGCCAAATTGAGCAAAATCAAAAAGATCAAGCTCGGAAAAAAAAAAAAAAAAAAGATGAAAAATGCTCTCAAAGGATCAAGCTCTAAAAGAGCCGGCCAACTATACGTAAGACCTATGAAGATCGCCATTCGGGCAGCGGCGAGGAGTCAAGTGGCCCTAAAAAGCCCGCGAAGACCATCGTGCGCACCCATGGGTAGTGACAAAGTCAAGGGTTCAAAGCCTAAAAGGCCATAAATCCATGAAGACTAGTCACCGTAATTCCCATGTCGTCTGTATAGCTTCGGCGGCATCACGGGAACGGATGAAAATGCCCTCCCGTGAATGGGCTCGACCTTGCAGACGAAGAAAACAGGGGCCGCAGTACGAGCTTTATGCCAACCGTGCGTAAGACCCTCCAGGTCTAGGGTTTGATTTCAGTAGTAACTCGTGAGGAAGGGCTTAAACCTACTCATTGATGGACTGGCGACCCTAGATTTGGTGCCCAAAGGTAGCCTTGCGAGCCCTGCGAACTCTAGAGAGTTACCGTGGCCAACCCTGCGCGTAAATCCAACGGTTCACCGTCCGGTAGCGTCAATGGGCCCCTCTGATGGACCGTGACCGTGAGCTCAAGGCAGTGAGAAGCCCAAAAGTGAACTCTAGAGAGTTACAGTGGCCATCACATAAGACCCATAAATGCTCCACTACTCACGAGCTTAAACTGTGTGTGTGCGCACGCTCCACTACTCATGAGCATAAACTGTGTGTGGCTAATTGAACTGAAACTTAGTACCGCCAATCTAAATACTCACCTAGAGAATCCCATACTAACAAAACATAAAATGTTTAGAAATTGTAAAAAAATATATAAATAGAAAAAATTATATAAAATATAGATACAATTAGATAAAATTAGTAATGAAAATATTATATTAGGTATAAATATAATTCGATAATATTAGTACAAATATCATCAATATGCAAGGTGGAAAATACCATCATAAACATCCCAAAATAATCTCATGAAATAGATGTCAAGCAAAATAAATTACATCTCATGAAATAGATGTCAAGCAAAATAAATTACATCCGAGAAACACAAAAAGCAAATATCACATGTTTAAAATTACATGATTCAAAGATTCTCTGTGATCCCCATTGCTTCTGAATATCTGAGCAAATCTTCTTTTAATTCTTTGAGTGCATTATGTCGAGATTTTTCTTCAAGAATAAGTTTCGCTGATCAGGAATGCCAACAAGCTTGTTCTCCAAAGAAACAACCATTTCTTTATTCTGAAGTTGTGCAGATTTTTCAGTATCAATAGATTTGGCATTCACCCGCATCTTCTCTTCAACCTCTTGAATGATTAAGGCTTGCTCATGATTCTTTCTCTCCAGCTGAGAGATTTCTTCCTTCAGAGCTGCAATGCGATCTTGGATAGTTATGCTTTCATCAACATGAATCTTTAATTGATCTTGAAGAATCATACGTTCTTGTTCAAATTTGGAAATTGAAGAAGATTAAAGAGACTTGTTCTTGAGAAAGAGCCAACAGCTTTCTATATTCTAAAATTTCAGGCGCAATTGTGATATTTTCCACTGAAGCTAAAGAAATTACAGAATCACGAAACTTGAAGAGTGAATCCCGTAAGGGAGATATGTCAATTTTAGCCATCTGGCGAGAACTCTCCAAAATCTCTATAGCAACGTCCAAATCCACCACTTGATCGGGATTCTTGAAGATATGGATTATTGCTAATAAGGAATGCTTCACCATAAGCATCTTATGAACTGGTATCTTCGCAAAAGATGATAATTCAAAAGCGGTGGCCACAGAATCGGAACTAGCCGCACCACTACAAGAAGGAGTTCCTATAGCAAAAGGAGAAGGATATTCAAAATATTATTGTGAAATAAATAATCTTGAAGAAAGGAAAATCAGCGCATATATATATATATATATATATATATATATACCTGTCATTGGGATACGGCTAAGAGAAGGAGAAGCTCCCTGAGCTATGGAAGGACCAAGTCCCACCATATCAGCAAAAGAGGGTGCTCTGGCTTCCGTACTAGAATCCCTAGTAGCCGGAGTTGGCAAGTCAGTAGTTTCTGTAGAAAATATGATTTCGCGAGCAACTACTCTTGGTACTACCAACGGAGCTACAGATGCTCTCGGTGAAGATATTACAAGAGGGGCCACTGGAGAGATGACACCTGTTTCTGCAACTTGGGCACCTAAAAAGGGAGATAAAATAATTTTAAATAAATAGTTGTTAAAATATAAAATAATATATATATGCATGAAAATTGAAATTTCTTTACCTGGAGAATACCCATATTCCCCATAATCTAAGGGCTCTTCTTCATCTTCCTCTGCTACAGGAGATTTAACAGAACATTAATCTGGAAGGAGTCTTAATAACAATGGGGAAGACTCCATTTCAACTTCTTTTCATGTTGCTCCCTCTCCTTCGCTAATGTCGACTTCACCTTCTTGAAGTCGTCATCTTTATCTTCACCACTATCGCTATCCTTCTTGTCTTCGTATGGCGAGGATTCGGTTTGTATCCGATGAAGAAGTTGAACTTTCATCGTCCAAAATTTCTTCATCAACCTCTTCAACAACAACTGCTTCCCTTTGTAAGAAAGCAGTGGCTACTCTCAGTATGGGCTCTTGAACTGAAGGGGAAGCAGATGCTTGGCCGATCTTTTCCGAAGGGATAGGAGACGATGATTGCAAACGTGTTCTTGATCTAGTCATTGGAGAAGATGGACTAGGACCAATGGGTTGCGGAGAAGATATTGAAGTACCAATAGCCGGTCCCTCTTGAGTCGCCACGGTCTCTACAGGAATTGGAGAAGATGTACCTGCAACATCATCCACACCTTGATTTGAAGAGTCCCGACGAGATTTTTCAAATTCTCTTAGATCTCCGTGGGCAAACCAACCATCCAAAGTATTGATGGGCTTGATTTCACGAATGGGTTCTTCCAGTGATATCTTCCTGCAAATTTCTCCTGGATGAGACGCGTGGCTCTTCTCTGGAATATACCCGATTCCGCTCTCTAAGTTTCTGCCCTTCAGCCTTGGTGGATGAAGAAAGATAGAAGAATCTACTGGCAAGCATTTATCAACCAGGTATGATTGGTGATCCCACCATCGCATCCAGCTATATGAAGTGTGGACTACACGGTCACAACCTGGAATTATGAAGAGGGAGCCAACACAGCCATTCAACAACTGTTTCCATATCATGGCCCAGTTGAGAGGACCAGTTCCGTAGCAGCGCATTTTTCTTGTAACAAGCCCGCAGTCTTGAGGAACGGTTTGATCGTAACCGAATTGACGAGCAAAGCGACTCGGGTAGTAAGGTTCTCTCCGAGAATTCTGTCCCTTCCCGCAAAGGTAAACTGCACGAGCGAATAGAGAAGAAGAAAGTCTCTCTCTGCTGCAGTAAGTGTTTCGTTGTCCACCATATCTGTGTCTACGGGATAGCGATAGAGGCGGAATTGAAAGAAGTTTATTTGATCGTCGTCTCGAATTTTATTTGCCACCCATTCATATGCTCTCCTAGCCATTGCTCTTTGTTGAAAGAACCAGAGCGGAAGATGAGAGGGATGAGAATATGCTTGCTCTGAAGCCTCGAAAGTCCAAGGGAAATAGACTCCAAGCCATCCTGTAAAATAATGCCAGGAAGTGTGCGCCGATGAAGTTCCAAGAATGGGGTCTTTTATATGAGTAGCTATTTCTCCAAGGGCCCGGTAGATAGAACATAGTACTGGAGGAGCGAGAGAGTATTTATGTCCTTCTGCTAAGGCACCAGCCACAACAAAGACACTCGGACGAATAGCATCTGCCCATTTGGAGCTGGGCAAAATGACTAAGCTTAGCCAATAGGCCAGAAACGCTGCAAGCTCTCCAAAAGAGCTATATTCCGGCTTTCCTCTTACCGCATCCCGAAGCTTTGTCAATTCTTTGGAATTGCAGTCGTGAAACCTTCAAAGGAAATAAAAATGATGAGGTTAATATGCATAAATGGCTGAAGAATACAAAGAGGAAGATCAATTATCAGATTGATAAATACCTTAGACCCCTAGAAAAATGGGCTAACCATTGAAGAGGGGGAATTTTGTGGAAATTGGGGAATTTGCCCATCTCTTTGAATAGCTCTATGGTAGTCTCGGATATGGAGGGCTTGCGATCCGGAAAAGACACAAAGGCCAATTCTCTGTTGGTAGGAATGAATTCATCGTAGAATTTCCCCGTTATTGTGAGACCAGCTATACGATGAAGGTCCCAAAGAGATATGCTCATTTCGCCGTAAGGAAGATGAAAGGAGTTGGTTGTGGGTGACCAATACTCAAGGAAGCCTTTCAGAACATTGGGCTCCCGATAGAAGTATTTTGAGGTTACTTCTATGGCATCATAAAGGCCTATCTTTGCAAGAGTGCTCGTGTGTTTCAGCAAAATAGCTTCCGCCCATTCAGAATAATAACGACGAGCAATTAGCAGACCTCTGATGCGAAATTCGACGGCGGCCCCGAGTTGATCTCGATCTACAAGCGTTGACGCTTGCTTGTCTCATAAAAATGAGAAGGAAAGAGATCATGAGGACTATGGAAAGGAGTTAGGAAAATCATGGGGTGAACTTCTCCGATCCTCTGTCGCGGCTTCTTCGTTTGAATGATTCCTTCAAGAATCCGGGGCTCTCTTGTGGCCCATGATTCGGTGTACATCAGCCTTTCGCCATGAACACAATCTCTAGGTTCACAGATCAAGCATAGACTGATGGCGATACACCTTTATGGGAATGATGGTCATACCCTCTCGCATGAGGGTTGTCAAACTTCATAACCCCTTCAACGACTGCATCTTGAATCCCACGAGTTCTGAAGTCGTTTCTTCTTATGTTCTTTAATTTTTTCTTCAAATTCCTTCGCCTTGTTGCGGCGAGTCTTCTTCGGGCGGGAAGCAGGAGGAGTATCTTTGCGTAAAGGCGGTCTCTCACTGTCAGTACGAATGTGGGTTGTGGTCTTGAGCCATTCATCCCAGTCGTATTCTCTCCCATGTTTTGGAGGGCATTTAATATCTCCCAAAGATATAGATCTGTGAATAGGAGAGGGTAAAGATTTGATACGGTCGAAAAAGTCAAAAGTAGGGAGAACGGGTTCTTTAAAGTAAGCTGGATTTCTAGAAGTTGTTTTTACTCTTTTAGCAGGAGGTTGGTCAGAAGGAGGTGAGTTTGAAGGAGATACAAGACGAGCAGTCTGTTTGATACGAGCCATAATGAAAGAAAGAAGAAAGAAGATAAGTCGAAGAGCAAGAAATGAAGGAAGAAGAAATATGTCTAAGTGCTGAAAATTTTCTAAGTGCAGTGCACTTTGCGCGAGGTCGCGCAAAGTATAAAGGTTTGCGCGGACAATCTCAAGTTCAGAGGAAGTCACGCAAAGTGAGACGCTTTGCGCGAGGACGCGCAAAGTCAGAAGTTTGCGCGAAATAAAATCGCCGAAGAGGAGTTCTAGCAGCAGGAAGATCGTGAAAATGACTAAGTCGTTGGACTATTTATAGGCTTTATGACCGAGTATGGTACTCGACCAAAGCTTTGCGCGAGGTCGCGCAAACCCTGAGGAAAAGAAGTGGTTGATCCTTTTTCTTTGATTTTTCTGAAAAACAAAGAAACAGATCAAGGGGGCATCTGTTGAGGCATAAAATAAGTAAGAGAGTGAAGATAAGAAAGATCAAGGAATAAGAAAGAACAAGGAAAAAATAGTTTCAAGATCACTTTGCGCGGGATCGCGCAAAGTGAAACCAAACCGCGCAAAGTGAAAGGTTTGCGCGGATTAAAAGAAGACAGTTTGCGCGAGATTGAAGGTTTGCGCGAGCCCGCGCAAAGCATATCGTTTGTGCGTGTCCGCGTAAAGTGTATGATGGTGTGATAAAAATGGTTGAATGATGTTTTTTTTGTGTGTCCCACATCGACCAGATCAGAGATTTTCACTGATGAAATTGTCTATAAATACCCCATTCCTTCTCTAAAGGGGGGTTGGAAGATTTCGGAAGTGAAGGAAAGACGAAAGAGAAGATAGAAGGTGCGGAGTATTGGACTCCTGCACTCTGTGCGATCACGCGCAAAGGAGTATTGGACTCCTGAAGTTTGCGCCAGTCCGCGCAGAGCAGCAGATTGTATTTATGGTTTGCGCGGGGTCGCGCAAAGCATATCGTTTGCGCGGACCCGCGCAAACCTATTGCTTGGCAGTTTTTACAACAATGTGTGGAAATGCTGTTGGAATGGTTCGAGTCTTCGGATCTTCAAGTTCTTCTTGTTCAAGAAAGAAGAGTCATCGATGAAGAGACGTATTCCTCCTAAGTTTCGGAGATGACCAAAATAGCATTGAAATCTTTTGGAATCTTCGTGCTCTTGAAGACTGTTTATTGACTTGTCTATTCCTCCTAAGTCATAGGAGATGATTGACATCATTGTCATTATGCTGCCGAAATTATATTTAGCTATAATAATTGACATTTGTAATGAGTTCTTTGTAAGCTATCTTAGAATCAAGGGATACCAGAGGATGTAAACGAATTCAGAATCAATAAAGTGTGATGATTGTCTTTGTAATTATTTCATTGTTATGTTTAAATAAGATGATTCTCCCAAATCAAATACATTTGTTTCCTTGTCGAAACACATGCCGTCTGTACAGCTTCCGGCAGTGCCACGAGGAACAGATGAAAATGCCCTCCCGTGAATGGGCTCGACCTTACAGACGAAGAAAACAGGGGCCGCAGTGTGAGCTTTATTCCAACCATGCGTAAGACCCTCCAGGTCTAGGGTTTGATTTTAGTAGTAACTCGTGAGGAAGGGCTTAAACCTACTCATTGATGGACTGACACCCTAGATTTGGTGTCCAAAGGTAGCCTTGCGAGCCCTGCGAACTCTAGAGAGTTACCGTGGCCAACCCTGTGCGTAAAACCAACAGTTCACCGCCCGGTAGCGTCAATGGGCCCCTCTGATGGACCTTGGCCGTGAGCTCAAGGCAATGAAAAGCCCAAAAGTGAACTCTAGAGAGTTACAGTGGCCATCACATAAGACCCATAAATGCTCCACTACTCATGAGCTTAAACTGTGTGTGTGCTCACGCTCCACTACTCATGAGCTTAAACTGTGTGGCTAATTAAATTGAAACTAGTACCGCCAATTTAAATACTCACATAGAGAATCCCGCACTAACAAAGCATAAAAGGTTTGAAAATCATAAAGGATGTAATGAAATTACTATATAAAATATAAATATAATCTGATAATATTAGCATAAATGTCATCAACATGCAATGTGAAAAATGCCATTATAAACATCTCAAAATGTTATCATAGAAACATATGTGAAGTCAAATAAATTATATGTCCAAGAAACATGAAAGCCAAGATTACATGTTCAAAATTACATGTTCAAAGATCTTCTGTAATCCCCACTACCTCCATATATTTGCACAAATCTTCTTTCAATTGTGTCTGAGCAGCATCATGTTTAGATTTTTCTTCAAGAATAAGTCTTGCTTGATCAGGAACGCCAGCAAGTTTATTCTCCAAAGAAGCAATCATTTCTTTTCCTTGAAGTTGTGCGTATTTTTCAATATCAATAGATTGAGCATTCGTCTGTATCTTCTCTTCAACATCCTGAATGACCAAGTTCTGCTCATGATTCGTCCTCTCCAATTGAGAGATTTCTTCCTTCAGAATTGCAATACGATCTTGGATAGTCATTCTTTCATCAATATAAGTCTTTAGTTGATCTTGAAGAATCATATGCTCTTGCTCAAGTTTAGAAATCGATGAAGCTGTCAGAAAGGCTTGTTCTTGAGATAAAGCCAGCTGCTTCCTGTATTCTAAAATTTCAGGAGCAATTGTAACATTTTCTGTTGACGCCAAAGAAATTACCGAATCACGAAATTTGAGGAGTGAATCACGCAAAGGAGATATGTTGATTCTAGCCATCTTGGTAGAGCTCTCCAGAATCTCTATAGCAACATCCAAATCCAACCACTGATCACGATTTCTGAAGATATGGGCTATTGCTAACAAGGAATGTTTCACCATAAGCATTTTATGAACAAGAATTTTTGCAAAGGACGACAGTTCAGAAGTAGTGGCCCCAGAATCAGAACTGGCCGCACCGCTGCAAGAAGGAGTTCCTATAGCAAAAGAAGAAGGATATTCAAAATAATATTATGAAATATGTAGTCTTGAGTAAAATAATTAGTGTATATATGTGTGTACCTGTCATAGGAATACGACTAACAGAAGGAGAAGCTCTCTGAGTCGTGGAAGGACCAAGTTCCACCATATCAGCAAGAGATGGTGCTCTAGCCTCCGTGCTTGAATCTCTAGTAGCCGGAGTTGGCAAGTCCGTAGTTTCTATTGGAAATATGATTTCATGAGCCACCACTCTCTGTACTACCAATGGAACTATGGGTGCTCTTGGTGAAGTTACCACGAGAGGATTCACTAAAGAGATAGCGCCTATTTCTGCAACTTGAGCACCTAAAAAAGGGAGACATAATAATTCTAAATAAATAATAGTTGTTAAAATATAGATAAATATATCTATATGAAAATAAAATCTCCTTTACCCGGTGAATAACCATATTCGTCATAATCTAAAAGTTCCTCTTCATCTTCATCAACTGCAGGAGATTTAGCAGGAACATTTACACCAGGAAGAGTCTTAGCAATCGCAGGAGAAGATTCCATTTCAACTTCGTTTACAATTGTTTCCTCATCCCCATCAATATCAACTTCGCCTTCTTCAAAGTCATCATCTTTATCTTCACAGCTGTCGCTATCCTCACATCTTCATATTGTGAAGAGTCAGTAGTCTCTGACGATGAAGCTGAACTTTCATCCTCCAAAATTTCTTCGTCGACTTCTTCAACGACAATCTGTTTCCCTTTGCAAGAAACGGCATGGCTGCTCTCCGGTGCAGGCTCTTTGACTGTAGGGGAGGTGGATGCTTGTCTGGTCCTTTCTGGAAGAATTGGAGATGATGATTGTAAACGCATTTTTGATCTAGTCATCGGGGAAGATGGACTAGGACCAAGGGGTTGTGGAGGAGATATGGAGGTATCAATAGCTGGCCCTTCTTGAACCACTGCAGTTTCTGTAGGAATTGGAGAAGATGTACCTTCAACATCATCTGCAGCTTGGTTTGAAAAGTCTCGATGAGATTTCTCAAATTCTCTCAGAACTCCGTGGGCAAACTAGCCATCCAAAGTGTTGATAGGCTTGATTTCACTGATGGGGTCTTCCAATGATATCTTCCTACAAATTTCTCCCGGATGGGAGGCATGACTTTTTTCTGGAATATAGCCAATTCCACTCTCTAAATTTCTGCCCTTCAGCCTGGGTGGATGAAGAAAAATAGAAGAACCCATTGGCAGGCATTTAGTGACCAAGTATGATTGGTGATCCCACCATCGCATCCAGCTATATGATGTACGGACTATGCGATCACAGCCTGGAATTATGAAAAGAGATCCACATTACGTGACCATTCAAAGAATCTTGTTTCCATATCATGGCCCAGTTAAGAGGACCAGTTCCATAACAGCGCATTTTTCTAGTAACCAGCCTGCAGTCTTGTGGTACAGTTTGGTCATAACCAAATTGACGAGCAAAACGACTTGGGTAGTAAGGTTCTCTCCAAAATTCTGTTCCTTCCTGAAGAGGTAAACTGCAAGAGCGAATAGAAAAGAAGAAAGCTCTCTCTCTCTTTGCAAGAACGTTTCTTGGTCCACCATATCTGTATCTTCAGTGTAGCGATAAAGGCGGAACTGAAAATAGTTTATCTGGTCATCATGTCGAATTTTATTAGCAACCCATTCATACGCTCTTTTCGCCATTGCTCTTTGCTGAAAGAACCAGAGTGGAAGGTGAGAAGGATGAATGTATGCTTGCTCTGGAGCCTCAAAAGTCCAAGGAAAATAAACTCCTAGCCACCCCGTAATATAATGCCAAGAAGTGTGACGAAGCTCCAAGAATAGGGTCTTTTACATGGGTAGCCACCTCTCCAAGAGCTCTGTAAATAGAACACAATACAGGAGGAGCAAGAGAGTATTTATGGCCTTCCGCTAAAGCACCAGCCACAACAAAGACGCTTGACGAACAGACATCTGCCCATTTAGAGCTGGGCAATACGACCAAACTTAGCCAATAAGCCAAGAACGCTGCAAGTTCTCCAAAAGAGCTATATTCTGGTCTTCCCCTCATTGCATCTCGAAGTTTCATTAATTCTTTGGAATGACAATCACGAAATCTTCAAAGAAAATAAAGGAGAGGAGGTTAATATGCAGAAATGGCTAAGTAGCAAGAATACAAAGAGGAAAGTCAATTGTCAGATTGATAAATACCTGAGACCTCTAGAAAAATGTGCCAGCCATTGTAGAGGGGGAATTTTGTGGAAGCTGGGAAATTTGCCCATCTCTTTAAACAGCTCTATGGTAGTCTCAGAGATAGAAGGCTTGCGATCCGGAGAAGATACCAAGGCCAATTCTCTGTTTGTCGGAATAAATTCATCATAGAATTTACCTGTTATTGTGAGACCGGCGATAAGATGAAGATCCCAAAGTGATATGCTCATTTCGCCATAAGGTAAATGAAAGGAATTGGTTGTAGGTGACCAATATTCAAGGAAGCCTTTCAGTATATTGGGTTCCCTATAGAAGTATTTGGAGGTCACTTCTATGGCATCATAAAGGTCGATCTTTGCAAGAGTGCTTGTATGCTTCAGTAAAATAGCCTCCGCCCATTCAGAATAATAGCGGCGAGCGGTTAACATGCCTTTGATGCGAAATTCACTGTTGTCCCAGAGTTGTTCTCGATTTCTAAAGCGTTGTCGAACTGTCTCATAAAAATGAGAAGGAAAGAGATCATGAGGACTGTGGAAAGGAACTAAGAATATCATAGGATGAGTTTCTCCTATCTTTTGTTGTGGCTTTTGTGTTTGGATGACTCCCTCAAGGATTCGAGGCTCTCTTGAGGCCCACGATTCGGTATACATTAATCTTTCGCCATGGACGTAATCTTTAGACTCACAGTCGATCCTGGACTGATGACGATATACTTTAACGGGAATAATCGTCATGCCCTCCGCATGAGAGTTGTCAAACTTCATGACACCTTCAACAACTCGTACTGAGTCCCATGAGTTTTGAAGCCTCTTCTTCTTGTGTTCCTTGATTTTCTCTGCAAATTCTTTCGCCTCATTTCGGCGAGTTTTCTTTGAACGAGAAGCCGGAGGAGTGTCTTCCCGAGGAGATGGCCTTTCACTATCAGTACGAATATGAGCCGTAGTCTTTAACCATTCA
The DNA here is from genome assembly GCA_030180095.1 of Magnolia changhungtana. Taxonomy (NCBI): domain Eukaryota; kingdom Viridiplantae; phylum Streptophyta; class Magnoliopsida; order Magnoliales; family Magnoliaceae; genus Magnolia; species Magnolia changhungtana. Next base: position 1,448,376 of record JASAUF010000172.1, read on the forward strand.
TCCCAGTCATACTCTCTGCCATGCTTAGGTGGACATTTGATATCTCCCAAATATATGGATCTATGAATGGGGGATGGCAAAGACTTGATGCGGTCAGAAAGTCAAAAGTAGGAAGAACGGGTTCTTTGAAATAAGCTGGATTTCTGGAAGTTGTCTTTATCCTTTTAGCAGGAGGTTGATCAGAAGAAGGTAGATCAGAAGGAGTCACGGGATGAGCCGTTTGTTTAATGCGAGCCATGAAAATAAGTTAAGGAAGGAAGATTGATGACAGAATGAGAAAGGGAGAAAAGAAGAAAAAAGACTAAGTGTTGGAAAAAAGACTAAGTGTTGGAAAAAATTCAAAGAGGAAAATCGGCTAAGTACGGATTACTTTGCGTGGGTCCGCGCAAAGTATAAGGTTTGCGCGGGAAAGTTTACAAACTCGAAGGACTTCGCGCAAACTAAAAAGGTTTGCGCGGGTTCGCGCAAAGTTAAAGGTTTGCGCGGAAGAAAATCGCAAGGGCAGAGTTCAGACAGATTGTGAGCAGATTGTGAAAATGACCAAGTTGTTGCATTATTTATAGTATTTCTGGTCGAGTACGGTACTCGACCGGGCTTTGTACGGGGTCGCGCAAACTCTATACAAAATCAGGGATTTGATCCTTTTTCTTTGATTTTTGAAGAAACAAAGAAACGGATCAAGGGGGCATCTGTTGAGGCATAAAATAAACAGAGAAATAAATAAGACAAAGATCAACAAATCAATTTAAAGATCAAGAGATCAGTTTGAAGGAGACTTTACGCGGGTTCGCGCAAAGAGAAGAGGTTGAGCTGGACCGTGCAAAGTAAACAGTCTGTGCGGGTTACTCAAGGAAGACAGATTGCGCAAGATCGCGCAAAGAATATCATTTGCGCGTATCCACGCAGTGTATGACTGAGGTATAAAAATTGTTGGGTGTTATTTTGTCCCACATCGACTAGAACAGAGTTTTACACCTGTAAAAATGTCTATAAATACCCCGTTCTTTCTCTTAAGGGGGGTTCGAAGATTTCAGAGTAAAAGAAGGATGAAGAAAGAGACAGAAGGTGCGAATCTGCGCAAAGGAGCACTGGGCTCCTATAGTTTGCGCGAACCTGCGCAAAGCATGTCGTTTCGTTTATGAACCCACGCAAACCGATGTGATGATACTATCTATAACAAAGAATGGGTCGTTATATCTTCTTTGGAATGGCTAGAGTCTTCAAATCTTCAAGAAATCTTCAAGTGCTTCTTGTTCAGGAGAAAAGGAGGAAATCATCGACGAAAAGGCGTATTCCTCCTAAGTTTCAGGGGATGACCGAAATAGCACTGAAATGCTGCCGGAATCTCCGTTCTTTTGAAGATTATTGGTCGATTTGTCTATTCCTTCTAAGTCATAGAAGACGATTGAGATCAGCGCTGCTATGCTGTCAAAATTTACATTTAGCTATGATAATTGTAACTTGCAATGAATTCTTTGTAAACTATCTTAGCATCAAGGGATACCTGAGGATGTAAATGAATTCAGAATCAATAAAGTGTGATGATTGTTTCTGTAACTATTCCATTGTTATGTTTGAATAAGATAATACCCAAATCAAACACTTTTGTTTCCTTGTTAAGACAATCTTCTCTTGAAATTCTCGGGCCTTGTTTCAGTGATGCTTCTTAGGCCTAGAAGGAGGAGGAGTATCTTCTCTTATAGGTGGTCTTTGGCTACTCGTCTGATGATGTGCTGTGGTCTTCAACCACTCATCCCAATCATATTCGCGACCATGCTTTTGGAGGCATGGTCAGGTCGCCTGTGGCGATAGCTCTGTGGATAGGGGATGATAACGATTTGATCCGTGAAGTGAAGTCAAAAGTGGGTAGTACAGGCTCTTTTATATAGGCGGGATGCCTAGCTGTTGTCTTGAAACACTTAGACGAGGTTTGAGCAGGAGAAGATGGCGATTCTGTTGCCTGAGGAGTTGTAGTGTGATAAGCATCAGTATTAGGTAGCTATTGATGGGATGGTTGATTGGAAGGAGGGTTGATGGCGATAAAAGTCCTCTTGGTGCGAGCCATGATGAAGAAAAATAAGCTAAAGTTTCGAAAATCTGCTGAGATGGCAGTTGCGCGGGTCGCGCAGAAGGTTGGTGGTTACGCGGATCGTGCAGCAGAATTCTTGGTTGCATGGATCGCGCAATAGAATCGGAGTTACGTGGGCAGCGTAACGGTTCAAAAGGCCTTGCGCGACGAAAAGACGTTGCGCGGGTTGCGCAACAATGATCAGTTGCGGGGAGGGGGGGGGGGCAGAAAACTTCAGAATATGGAAAATGAGCAGATTTCATTATTTATAGGAAAAAGACCGAGTATGGTCCTCGGGTGTCGGTTGTGCGGGTCGTACAACCAACTGAAGCAACAAGCAAGGGTTTTTCGGCATGAGTTGATCCTTACTCTTTGATTCAACGCAACAAAGAACGAATCAAGGGGGCATCTATTAGAGCATAAAAATTATCATCATGAAAGGGAAAGATTGGTATTCAGAAGACAACTGATGGAAAAAGACAAGTTGTGCGGGTCGTGCAACTTGGTGATTCAATTGCGCGGGTCGTGCAATCAAGTGATTCAGTTGCGCGGTCCCACAGTCGAGACAACAGTTGAGCGGATCGCGCAACCAGTGAGACAGTTACGTCGATTACGCGACGAGAAAGGCAGTTGCGCGGGTCGCACAATCAACGAAGAACACTGACACGTGTGAGGGGCCTATAAATACCCCGCTCTTCCTCTCATTTGGGACATACAAATATTTCAGAAACTGGAGCAGAGCAACTGAAGGTAGAGGGGAGAGGCAATGATCAGTTGTGCGGACTGCGCAACCATCTGTATCAGTTACGACGATCGCGCAACCAAGAGGTGTGTTACGCGAACCGTGCAACCAATTTATTGATTGTGCGGCTCGTGCAATAGATCAGTTAATCAGCTTTGTGCAGGAGCTAAAATGGTACTGAATCTTCAAACCTCCTTTGAAAGGAGAGATTAGTTGATTAATTCAACATTCCTCCTAAGTATTAGGAGATGACTGAAGAAGCTAACGGAGTGCTGCCAGAATTTGTCTCTAAGAAGATTAGCTGATCAATTCAGTAATTCCTCCTAAATATTGGGAGATGACCGAAATAGCGCTGGAGTGCTGCCAAAATTTATATTGAACCACAACAATTGCACTTAGAATAATTCTTCAATTCTAAATGATCTATCTTAGAATCAAGGGATATAGAAAGGATGTAAATGAACTCAATATCAATAAAAATATGATGATTGTTCTGAATACTCTTTTGTCATGCTTGAATAAGATTAGTTCCCAAAGCAAATACTTTTGTTTTTATGTCGAAACATAGAGATGAGTTTCGACAAAATAGAATCTCATCTTCTCTAGTGAAACATCTGCTCGACACTACTGGCTGAGCACAATCATCAAGTCTTCTCGCTGAACACAATCATCAAGTCTTCTAGCTGAGCACAATCATCAAGTCTTCCGGTCGATCACAATCATTAAGTCTTCCGTTCGAACGTAATCAGTCAAGTTCTCCGCTCGAACGTGATCAATCAAGTCTTCCGTTTAAACGTGATCAGTCAAGTCCCCCGTTCGAACGTAAGCATTCAGGTTTTCCGTTTGAACGTGATCAATCAAGTCTTTTGTTTGAACGTGATTGTTCAAGTCTTCTGTTTGAACGTGACCATTCAAATCTTCCGTTCGAGCACGAGCATTCCAGTATTCCGATCGAACGCGAACATTCAATCTTTTGGTCAAGTATGATCATCCAGTCTTCCATGCAAGCATAATCATCCAGTCATTCTTCAGTTGTAGTTCATTCAAGCTTCTTCAGGCGGAGGAAGATCGATCCTCTATTTGATCTCAGGAATTAATCAAAGAAGGATTGATGGGGCATCTGTTGAGGCACAAAAAATATTCCATTTCATGGTTAGAGAAGATCAGTTGCGCGGGTCGCGGCCAAGCAGATCGGTTGCGCGGGTCGTGGAACCAAGAAGATCTATTGCGCGGGTCGCGGAACCAAACAGATCGGTTGCGTGGGTCACGAAACCAAGCAGATCAGTTGCGCGGGTCACGGAATCAAGAAGATCCGTTGCACGGGTTATGGAATTAAGAAGTCAGTTGCACGGATCGTGCAATCAAAGAATCTACTGACACAAGAATTGAGGATTAGCACATGTGTGGGGCCTATAAATATCCCGCTCCTCCTCTCAATTGGGGGTTGGAAGATTTTGAGAAACTAGAGCGGAGCAACATAAGGTAGAGAGCAGAGGCGACAATCAGTTGCGTGGACCGTGCAACGAAGTTATCAGTTGCGCGGACCGCACAATGAAGTTATCAGTTACCCGGACCGCGCAACAAGGATACCAGTTGCGCAGGTCACAGAACTTGATCAATTCAGCAATTCCTCCTAAGTGTTGGGAGATGACTGAAGAAGCTGCCAGAGTGCTGCCATAAGTTTTGTCTCCAAGAAGATTAGCTGATTAATTCAGCAATTCCTCCTAAGTATCTAGGAGATGATCGAAATAGCTCCGGAGTACTGCCGAAATTCTATCTCATTGGAGATTAGCTAATCAATTCAGTAATTCCTCCAAAGTATCTAGGAGATGACCAAAATAGCGTCGGAATGCTGCCGAAATTTCTATCAAACTGTCTTATCTGTTTTGATTGATTGTGCTTTGTTTTCAAAATCAAGGGAATCCGAGGATGTAAATGAACTCAGATAAATGTGATCAATGTTCTCTCAACAAATTCTTTGTTATCATTGAATAAATCCCCCAAATCAAGCGCATTTGTTTTCTTGTCGAAACAGGGGTGTACAGAGTTGTAAATCAAGATGGACAAGGTACTAGTATACCGGTCAATGCCCGCTTTATCAAAAGATACTACCCCTGAAGAAGCTACTGGTTTTGATCCAGAATATTATCAGCATAATGATTCTATATCAAAAGGGTAGGTCCGGTATGGTAAAATCAGCTATACCGGGACGGGAGGGAAAATAATTGAGAAAGAGACAAATCATGTGTATCTACACTGGGATAGGAGGCAAATAGTTAGATCATGTTCATATGTCATCAAAAGAATCTCTATAAAGAAGAAATTCATGAGCATATTGACTACATTAGCAAGTATTCTGAAAAGAAAGTGATCATTGCCATTCTGAAAAGAAAGTGATCATCGCCATTCTGAAAAGAAAGTAATCATCGTCATCACCAAATGAGTCTCATCAAATGAGTCTTACAAATTTTGGCAAAATTAATATCGTCTTGAAGATTCTCTTGAAGATATTAACAAGATTGATATATTACGAACAACATAGACGGATCCTCTTGAAGATATTATCAGAAGCAACGATGTATCAATCTCAGTTAGAGATGTCTATCATTCTGGTGATAACAATGATCACAATTATTATTGCTGCCTAGCTAAGCCCTAAAAAAAAAGTCAAATCCTAAAAAGGCCAAAATCCTAAAAAGAGCCAAATAAAAAGATCAAGCTCTAAAAAGGGCTAAAAGCTCTAGAAGGATCAAGCTCTAAAAGGATCAAACTCTCAAAGGGTCAAGCTTTAAAAGGGCCAGTTACGCATAAGGCCTACTGTTTCGACAAGGAAACAAATGTATTTGATTTGGGAGAATCATCTTATTCAAACATAACAATGAAATAGTTATAAAGACAACCGTCATATTTTATTGATTCTGAATTCATTTGCATCCTCTGGTATCCCTTGATTCTAAGATAGCTTACAAAGAACTCATTACAAATGTCAATTATTATAGCTAAATATAATTTTCGGCAGCATAACGGCAATGATCTCAATCATCTCCAATGACTTAGGAGGAATAGACAAGTCAATCAACAGTCTTCAAGAGAACGAAGATTTCGGCAGCATAACGGTGCTATTTTGGTCATCTCCTGAAACTTAGGAGGAATACGTCTCTTTGTTGATGATTCTTCCTTTCTCTTAATCTTGAAGCTTTGAGGACTCCAACTATTCCGACAGCATTTCAACCCATTTCTTTGTCAAAAGCGCTAAGTTAATAGGTTTGCGCTTGGTCCACAGAACGACAAACGATATGCTTTGCGCGGGTCCGCGCAAACTATAAGAACACTCTGTTGCCTTGCGCTGACCGGCGCAAACTTCCAGGAGTCCAATACTCCTTTGCGCGCGGTCGCGCAAAGTGCAGGAGTCCGATACTCCGCACCTTCTGTCTTCTCTTTCGTCTTTTCTTCACTTCTGAAATCTTCGAACCCCTTTTGAGGGAAGGAACGGGGTATTTATAGACATTTTCACCAGTGAAAATCTCAGATCTGGTCGATGTGGGACAAAAAATATCATTCAATCCATTTTAATTCACCGTTTATGAACTTTGCGCGGACACGCGCAATCAATATACTTTGCGCGGTCTCGCGCAAACCCTTAATCTCGCGCAAACTATCTTCTGTGCAATCTTTTTACTTTGCGCGATCCGGCGCAATTCCTTCACTTTGCGCGACCCCGCGCAAAGTAGTCTTCATTTGATATTTCTTGATTCTTCAATCAGCTTTCTTGATCTTTCTCTTCTTCACTTCTTTGCTTATTTTATGCCTCAACAGATGCCCCCTTGATCCGTTCTTTGTTTGTTCAGAAAATCAAAGAAAAGGATCAAACCATTCTTTTTCTCCAGGGTTTGCGCGACCCCGCGCAAAGCTCCGGTCGAGTACCATACTCGGTCATAAAGCCTATAAATAGTCCAACGACTTAGTCATTTTCACGAACTGCCTGCTGTTAGAACTCTGCTCTGGCGATTTGCTTCCGCGCAAACCTTCCACTTTGCGCGACCCCGCGCAAACTGTTTAACTTTGCGCGACATCCTTTGGACTTAGAGATTTTCCGCGCAAACTACATACTTTGCGCGACCTCGCGCAAAGTACTCTGTACTTAACCAATTTTTTCAAAATTTTCCAACACTTAGCCACTTTTCTTCTTTCTTCTTTTCTTACTCTGTCACCTTTCTTTCTTCTTCTGTCCTTTTTCCATGGCTCGTATTAAACAAACAGCCCGTCTTGTGTCTCCTTCTGGTTCACCTTCTGATCAACCTCCTGCTAAGCGGACAAAGACAACTTCCAGGAATCCCGCTTATTTCAAAGAACCTGTTCTTCCCACCTTTGATTTTTCCGAGCGCATTAAGTCTTTACCCTCTCCCATTCACAGATCCATATCATTAGGAGATATTAAATGTCCTCCTAAGCATGGTAGAGAATATGACTGGGACGAATGGCTGAAAACCACAGCTCACATTCGTATTGACAGTGAAAGACCACCTCTCCGAGAAGATACTCCTCCCGCTTCTCGCTTGAAGAAAACTCGCCGCAATAAGGCGAAAGAGTTTGCAGAAAAAATCAAAGAACATAAGAAGAAACGTCTTCAAAACTCGTGGGACTCAGTACGAGTTGTTGAAGGAGTCATGAAGTTTGACAACCCTCATGCGGAGGGCATGACAATTATTCCAATCAACGTATATCGCTATCAGTCTATGCTAGACTGTGAATCTAGAGATTGTGTTCATGGCGAAAGGCTGATGTATACCGAATCATGGGCTTCAAGAGAACCCCAAATCTTAGAAGGAACCATTCAAGCTCAGAAGCCGCGACAGAATATAGGAGAAGCTCGTCCCATGATCTTCTTGACTCCCTTCATAGTCCTCATGATCTCTTTCCTTCTCATTTCTATGAGACGGTGCGACAGCGTTTCAGAGATCGAGAACAACTCTGGGGCCAGACAAAATTTCGCATTAGGGGCTTGTTAACTGCTCGTCGCTACTATTCTAAATGGGCGGAAGCTATCTTGCTGAAGCATACGAGCACTCTTGCAAAGATAGGCCTTTATGATGCAATAAAAGTAACCTCAAAATACTTCTATCGGGAGCCCAATGTTCTAAAAGGCTTCCTTGAATATTGGTCACCTACAACCAACTCCTTCCATCTTCCTTATGGCGAAATGAGCATATCTCTATGGGACCTTCATCGTATAGCTGGTCTCACAATAACAGGCAAATTCTATGATGAGTTCATTCCGACAAACAGAGAATTGGCCTTCGTATCTTCTCCAGACCGTAAACCCTCCATCTCCGAAACTACCATAGAGTTGTTCAAAGAGATGGGCAAATTTCCCAACTCCCACAAAATTCCCCCTCTACAATGGCTAGCACACTTCTCTAGAGGTCTTAGGTATTTAACAATCTGATAATTGGTCTTCATCTTCATATTCTTGCTACTTAGCCATTTCCACATATTAACCCCCTTCATTTTTCTTTGAAGGTTTCGTGACTGCCGCTCGAAAGAATTAACTATGCTTCGAGATGCAATAAGAGGAAAACCAGAATATAGCCCTTTCGGAGAACTTACAGCATTCTTGGCTTACTGGCTAAGCTTGGTCGTATTGCCCAGCTCCAAGTGGGCAGATGCTGTTCGTCCCACCGTCTTTGTTGTAGCTGGTGCTTTAGCGGAGGGCCATAAATATTCTCTCGCTCCTCCTGTATTATGCTCTATCTACAGGGCCCTTGGAGAAATAGTTACTCATGTAAAAGACCCGACTCTGGGGGCTTCATCTGCACATACTTCTTGGCATTATTTTACGGGGTGGCTTGGAGTTTATTTCCCTTGGACTTTTGAAGTTTCGGAGCAAGCATATTCGCATCCTTCTCATCTTCCACTCTGGTTCTTTCAGCAAAGAGCAATGGCTAGAAGAGCATATGAGTGGGTTGCAAATAAGATTCGAGATGATGATCAGATAAACTTCTTTCAGTTCCGCCTTTATCGCTATACCGCGGACACAGACATGGTGGACAACGAGACTCTTACTGCAGCAGAGAGAGCTTTCTTCTTTTCTATTCGCTCATGCAGTTTACCTCTGCGGGAAGGAACAGAATTCTGGAGAGAACCTTACTACCCCAGTCGTTTTGCTCGTCAATTTGGTTATGATCAAACTGTGCCCCAAGACTGCGGGTTGGTTACCAGAAAAATGCGCTGTTATGGAACTGGTCCTCTTAACTGGGCCATGATATGGAAACAATTGCTGAATGGCTGCGTTGGTTCCCTCTTCATAATTCCAGGCTGTGATCGCATAGTTCGTACATCATATAGCTGGATGCGATGGTGGGATCACCAATCATACCTGGTCAACAAATGCTTGCCAGTAGATTCTTCTATCTTTCTTCATCCACCCAGGCTGAAGGGCAGAAATTTAGAGAGCGGAATTGGCTATATTCCGGAGAAGAGCCATGCATCTCATCCTGGAGAGATTTGCAGAAAAATATCATTGGAAGATCCCATCCGTGAAATCAAGCCCATTAACACTTTGGATGGCTGGTTTGCCCACGGAGATTTGAGAGAATTTGAGAAATCTCGTCGGGATTCTTCAAACCAGGCTGCAGATAATGCTGAAGGTACATCTTCTCCAATTCCTGCAGAGACTGCAGTGGTTCAAGAAGGACCGGCTATTGGTACTTCCACATCTCCTCCACAGCCCCTTGGTCCTAGTCCATCTTCTCCGATGACTAGATCAAGAACGCGTTTACAATCATCATCCCCTATCCCTCCGGAAAGAATTCGACCACCCTCTGCTTCCCTATAGTCCAAGAGCTGCATCAAGAAGCGCCAACCCGTTTCTTATAAAGGGAAGCAAGTTATCGTTGAAGAAGTTGACGAAGAAATTTTGGGAGATGAAAGTTCAACTTCATCATCAAGTACAACTGAATCTTCGCAAGATGAAGATAGCGGAGATAGTGATAATGGTGAAGATAAAGATGATGACTTTGAAGAAGGTGAAGTTGATATTGGCGAAGAAGAGGAAACAGCTGCGAAAGAAGTTGAGATAGAATCTTCTCCTACAACTGCTAAGACTCCTTCTAACATTAATGTTCCTGCTAAATCTCCTGCAGCTGAGGAAGATGAAGAGGAGCCTTTAGATTATGGAGAATATGGGTATTCACCAGGTAAAAGAAATTTTTCATATATATATATATATATATATATATATATATATCTTGATTTATATTATAACAACTATTATTTATTTAAAATCATTGCATCTCCCTTTTTTAGGTGCCCAAGTTGCAGAAGTAGGTGTTATCTCTTCAGCGAGCCCTCTTGTGGTATCTTCACCAAGAGCACCTGTAGTTCCGTTGGTAGTACAGAGAGTAGTGGCTCGTGAAATCATATTTTCTACGAAACTACGACTTGCCAACTCGGCTACCGAGAGATTCTAGTACGGAAGCTAGAGCACCATCTTTCGGCTGATATGGTGGGACTTGGTCCTTCATAGCTCAAAGAGCTTCTCCTTCTATTAGTCGTGTTCCAGTGACAGGTATATATATGCACTGCTTATCGTTACTCAAGACTATATATATTTCATAATAATATATTGAATATCCTTCTTCTTTTACTATAGGAACTTATCCCTGCAGCGGTGCGGCTAGTTCTGATTCTGTAACCACTACTTCTGAACTATCATCCTTTGCAAATATTCCTGCTCACAAAATGCTTATGGTGAAACATTCTCTGTTAGCAATAATCCATATCTTCAGAAACCCTGATCAATGGTTGGACTTGGATGTTGCTATAGAAATCTTGGAAAGTTCTGCTAAGATGGCCAGAATCAACATATCTCCTTTGCGGGATTCACTCCTCAAATTTCGTGATTCCGTAATTTCTTTGGCATCGGTAGAGAATGTTACAGTTGCTCCTGAGATTTTAGAGTGTAGAAGGCAGTTGGCTTCATCACAAGAACAAGCTCTTCTGACAGCTTCATCAATTTCTAAACTTGAACAAGAGCATATAATTCTTCAGGATCAATTAAAGATTCATGTTGATGAAAGCAAGACTATTCAAGACCGCATTGCAATTTTAAAGGAAGAAATCTCGCAGCTGGAGAGGAAGAATCATGAACAGGTTTTAATCATTCAGGATGTTGAAGAGAAAATACGGGTGAATGCTCAATCTATTGATGTCGAAAAATCCGCACAACTTCAAGGTAAAGAAATGATTGCTTCTTTGGAGAATAAGCTTGCTGGCGTTCCTGATCATGCGAGACTTATTTTTGAAGAAAAATCTAGACATGATGCAGCTCAGGCGCAATTGAAAGAAGATTTGCTCAGATATTCAGAAGCAATGGGAATTACAGAGGATCTTTGAATCATGTAATTTTAAACATGTGATATTTGCTTTCGTGTTTCTTGGATGTAGTTTATCATATATCTCATGATAATATTTTGGGATGTTTATGATGGTATATATTTTTTATCTTGCATATTGATGATATTTATACTAATATTATCAAATTATATTTATTCTTTATATAATAATTTCATTACACATTTTTTTTATTAATATTATCAAGTTATATTTATTCTTTATATAATAATTTCATTACACATTTTTTACAATTTCTAAACCTTTTATGCTTTGTTAGTATGGGATTTTCTAGGTGAGTATTTAAATTGGCGGTACTAAGTTTCAATTTAATTAGCCACACGCAGTTTATGCTCATGAGTAGTGGAGCGTGCGCACACACACAGTTTAAGCTCGTGAGTAGTGGAGCATTTATGGGTCTTATGTGATGGCCACTGTAACTCTCTAGAGTTCGCTTTTGGGCTTCTCACTGCCTTGAGCTCACGGTCACGGTCCATCAGAGGGGCCCATTGATGCTACCGGACGGTGAACTGTTGGATTTACGCGCAGGGTTGGCCACGGTAACTCTCTAGAGTTCGCAGGGCTCGCAAGGCTACCTTTGGGCACCAAATCTAGGGTCGCCAGTCCATCAATGAGTAGGTTTAAGCCCTTCCTCACGAGTTACTACTGAAATCAAACCCTAGACCTGGAGGGTCTTACGCACGGTTGGCATAAAGCTCGCACTGCGGCCCTGTTTTCTTCGTCTGCAAGGTCGAGCCCATTCGAGGAGGGCATTTTCATCCGTTTCCGTGGCGCTAAGGAAGCTATCTGACGGCATGGGAATTACGGTGACTAGTCTTCGCGGATTTATGGCCTTTTAGGATTTGAATCCTTGACTTCGTCAGCTACCCGCATGGGTGCGCACGATGGTCTTCGCGGGCTTTTTAGGGCCACTGACTCCTCGCCGCTGCCCGAATGGCGATCTTCATGGGTCTTACGTATAGTTGGCCGGCTCTTTTAGAGCTTGATCCTTTGAGAGCATATTTTTTTTTTTTTCGAGCTTGATCTTTTGATTTTGCTCAATTTGGCTCTTTTAGGATTTTGGCTTGGCTATACTGCCTCTTTGATTGATATTGATATATCCTTGCTTTTGATAATATCTTCAAGAAAATCCATGCCTTGTAAGGCAATAATATATATATGATCATCACCATTTGCAAATATAGTAGATATTTCCGAAATATCTTCAATAAGATCCATGCCTTGTAAGGCAATCTAATTCTCAGCTTAGATAATATCTTTAAGAGAATCTTCAAGAATTTGTGCCTTGTAAGGCAATATAACTTTGTCAATCTTCAAGAGAATCTTCAAGAATTTGTGCCTTGTAAGGCAATATAACTTTGTCAATCTTCAAGAGAATCTTCAAGAATTTGTGCCTTGTAAGGCAATATAACTTTGTCAATCTTATTTGATGATGATGATCATATATATATTTTCCAGATTTACTGCTTTGATAATTGATATGCTTGTGAATTTCTTCTTTATAGCTTCTTTTGTTGGCATATAGACATGATCTTATTCATCTTTGCCCCCTTTTGATACAGAATCATTATGCCGATAATATTCTGGGTCAAAATCCACATCTCTATCTTTAGGGATAGTATTTTTTGATAAAACGGGCGTTGACAAGTACACTGATACCTTGTCCTTCTTGATTTATGATTCTATATGCCCCATTGGAGTATACTTCTTTCACCACATATGGACCGTCCCATTTAGGCTCGAACTTGCCCCCTGTCCGGCGAGTGACCATTATAGGTCTTTTCAACATTAACACCATATCCCCTTTTTTGAAAGAACGGTATTTAACCTGTTTATCAAATGCAGCTGATGTTCTGGCCTGATATGATTGCAACCGCTGCTGAGCTGCAAGACGTTTCTCATCGAGTAAGTCTAATTTTTCACCTTATTTTTGCATTTTCATCATCGTTATAGACTGATGCACTGCCACCGAGTGATGCCACTTGTATTTCAATTGGGATAACTGCCTCCATACCATAGATTAATGAATATGGTGTCGCCCCTGTTGTTGTACGATGGGTGGTTCTGTAGGCCCATAATGCTTCTTGTAACTTTTCATCCCAATCGCGTTTATTGCCTGTCACCGTTTTTTTCATTATCTTGACAATCGTTTTGTTAAACGCCTCTGCTAATCCATTGGCTGGAGGATAATAAGGTGTTGAAAAAGAGTGTTGGATGCCAAACTTCTGACATAACTTTTTCATGCCTCTATTTTTAAAAGGGGTGCCATTATCAGTGATGATCTTCTTCGGAATACCATGACGGTATATTATAGCATGACGGATGAAATTGACCACGTCTTTCTCTTTAACATTACGCAAGGCGACTGCTTCGGTCCATTTGGAGAAATAATCTGTTGCTGCCAGAATATACTGTTTTCCTTTAGACGAAGGGGGATTTATGGGACCAATTACATCGAGTCCCCAAGCTGAGAAAGGCCAAGAAGCAACAGACTGATGTAATTCTTCCGGAGGAACATGTATTATATCTCCGTGTATTTGACATTCATGACATCGCTTTGCATATTCTATCGCATCTTTAAACATAGTAGGCCAATAATAACCCATTCGATGCACTTTATGGCATAAATTCCGGCCAGCTTGATGTGCTCCACATTCACCCGAATGTACCTCCCGCAGCATTTGGTTTGCTTCTTGCTTGTCCAAGCACCTTAACAGCATTCCATTATAAGATTTTCTATATAATACTTGCCGCATATGATAAATTTTCTTGATCGCCGCTTAATCACTGTCTTTGTGCATTATCTTCTGGCAAGATATTATATTTGAGATAGTCAACAAAAGGCTGACGCCAATCATTCATTGTTACCTCCAAACAGGATATAGGCAACATTTCAACGGTTTCTTCAATAACTTCTGCAGATGGCAAGAATCTTCTTTCTTCTATAGTTACCTGAAGAGGACTTCGGTTTGTGCAGGATAAAGCCGCTGCTAAACTGGCTAAAGCATCTGCTTTTGCATTCTCCGACTGCGGTATGTGTTTAATTTCCACATAATAGAACTGTTCAAGCAACTGTTGTGCCTTCCGATAATAAGGCAAAAGCTCCTCTTTCCTTACTTCAAATTCTGTTGTTAATTGATTTACAATCAATTTAGAATCTCCAAAGATATGTAATGATTTTACTTCCATTTGCTGTGCTATTTCCATTCCGATGATAAGAGCTCTGTATTCAGCTTCATTGTTTGTGCACGCGATACCCAATGTGAAAGAGTATGGTAATAAATCGCCCTGAGGTGTAATGAATATCACTCCGCCCCGCTCCCGATACTCGAGAAACACCATCAAAATACATCCGCAAAGATTCGAGATTCACCAACATAACTGTTCATCCGGGAATTCATCATTGATTTCTTCATTTTCGCTATAGGATGTCTTTGCGAGAAAGTCCGCCATAGCTTGTCCTTTTTCGCTTTCGTGAGCTTATACGAAATAGTATATTCGATAATAACAAAGGCATCCACTTCGCTAGTCTTCCTGATAACATTGACCTGGTCATCAAGAATTTTATCGGATCTGCTCTTGAGATCAGAGTTATGTCATGGGAGAGACAATAATGCCTCAACTTTTGCACAGCGAATACCAACGCCAAACATTCTTTTTCAATCGGAGAATAATTGGATTCTGCCCCCATCAGTGTTCGGCTTAGATAATAAAGAGCAGTCTCTTTTCCGGCTTCGTTTACCTGTGCCAACAAAGCACCCAAAGAATTTGTAGCGGCAGATGTATATAAGATAAGTGGCTTACCTTTTCTTGGAGTTGTTAACACCATGCAGTTGTTTTAATAACTCTTTAATTGAATCAAAGGCATTCTGGCAAGCCTGATCCCATACAAATTCTGTATCTTTCTTCATTAACCGAGAAAATGGCTGACACCTTCCTGCGAGGTTCGAAATGAAACGGCGAATGTATGCCAATTTTCCTTGTAAGCTTTTTAATTCTTTCAACGTCGTTGGTGGCGGCATATTTTGAATAGCTTTAACTTTTTCTGGATCAATTTCGATTCCTCTATGCCGTACTACAAAGCCGAGGAATTTGCCGGAAGACACTCCAAATGCACATTTAGCCGGATTCATCTTTAATTGCTTCTTTCTGAGTCGTCGGAAGACTGATGCTAAATGTTCGCGATGCTCTTGATGATCTCCTGATCTGACTACCAAGTCATCAACATAGCATTCGACATGTTTATGCATCATATCTTGAAAGATATTTTTCATTGCCCTTTGATATGTTGCCCCAGCATTTTTGAGACCGAAAGGCATAACTTTATAACAGTAAATTCCAAGCGGCGTTCTGAAGGCCGTCGCCTCTTCATCTTCAGGTGCCATCCTGATTTGATTATAGCCTGCATATCCGTCCATAAAGGACATGATAGCATATTGAGTAGTGCTATCAATTAGTAATTCTGTTATCGGGAGAGGGAAATCGTCTTTTGGACATGCTTCATTCAGATCTCTGAAGTCAATACATACTCTAATCTGTCCGTTCTTCTTTTTCACCGGAACAATGTTTGATATCCATTTGGGATATTTAACTTCTCTGATGAACCCAACCTTTATTAGTTTATTTACTTCTTTTTCGATTAATGGAATTAGGTCTGGGTGAAATCGCCTCTGTGCCTGCTTTACTGGTTTCTTTTCTTTAGAAATATTTAATCGATGCATTGCTACGGAAGGTTCCAGTCTAGGCATTTCTTCATATGTCCAGGCGAAAACGTCTTTATTTTCCTTGAGAAGTTGGCCATATTTCTCAGTTTCCTGATCTGAAAGGCTAACGCTGATGAATGTGTTCCTTGGCTCTTCTGCTGTTCCCAAATTTATTTCTCGCAGGCCATCTATCGTCGGTTGCCCCCCGTCTTCTATTTGCCTTGGAGCGGTTTCAGGATATTCAATTACCTTAGTATCTGGTGTAGCTGAGATCATGTTAACTGATACTATATTTACTGCTGATTCTGCTCCCAATACTTGGAATTTTCTTCGCTTTTCCTGATTAATCCCGAGAGGGATCTGAATTCCTTTCCCATGATTCAAGCTTGGGTTTGTCACAATCAAAACCCATATTTCTCATGATTTTCTTGCTTACGACCTTTGTATTTCCTCAAATTTTGCGATGCTAACTCTCCATGATATATATTGCTTATATTTTCATCCTTCACTTCTGATGCAGTGTGAAACTCTATGGGTTCAGGATATTTAGTATTGGCTTTGACTTGAAATGTTCTTGGAGCGGCCGCAAATGGCTTACATCTTTCGATATTGGGTAATGGCACTTGTGTAATTGGATCTGTAAGACTTTTCATTGTTCGTCGACAATAGTGTCAACGGCGGTTGTCCCGGTTGTCTCAGGCGCTTTGGTACAAAATAGAATTTCTTTCTTGCCTCTGCAGACCCAGAAGATTCTGTTCTTTCTTCTTTAACTTTATTTACCCTGGCATCTTTTACGATTCTCTTCCCATCATCATTTCTCATTTCTTCAGAGAAACATTTATAATAGCTAGCATCCGCAAAGAAAGACTCAGCTTCTGTATAGGGTTTTGCATCAGCCATTACTTTACATTGCACCCCATCTTTACAGTATTTGAAGCACTGGTGTAGAGTAGAAGGTATAATATTGTACTGATGTATCCACGACCTTCCCAGGAGAAGGTTATATGTCGTCACAGCATTTATAACGTGACATACAATAGTAGTGATTAATTCTCCCACTTCTAATGTCACCGTAATTTTACCGAGTGCGCGTTGTCCATCTTGATTGAACCCTTGTATCATCATCCCGCTAGGGCGCAAGTCTGAACGATGAAAACCCAATTTAGTAATCATTGAGAGTGGCAAAAGATTTACTGCGGACCCATTATCTATCATAATCCTTTTTATCTTCTTCTCACAAATGTATCCTTCTATCATCAATGGCCTGTTATGTTCCTTTTCACCAATTAAATCATCATCAGAGAAAGATATTACTGGTAGACAATTCATTTCTTCATTATTTCTTTCATTCTTCATTTCTGTCAGCAATGTTTCTCTCACATTGTGATCAGACAGTGCTTGAATCAAACTCTGTCGAAATTCTTCTGATAACTTGAGCGCATCATAAATACTTAGACGTGCCGGTATACCCTTCAAGTGACTAACTACATCATAAGCCACTTTTGTCACTGCATCTCCATTTCTACTTTTGTCCTCAGTATTCTGTCTTTCAGTCACTTCTTTCCTTATGATTCCTGCTTTTTGCTTTACAGGACTTGTTATTTGCTTCCCTGATCGCAACATAATCATTGTTGCATTTCTTGTCGACTTTTCCTTTTTCATTCCCCGCGTGTTTTCTTGTATTGACAATACATTTATTGTTGCCCTTGCATTCTTTTCTTTGCTTCATTGGTTATTATGTCACCTCTATTTATCATTCTTTGTATAATGCATTTTAACGTATAACAATTTTTTCGTCGGATGCCCTATTAGGCGATGATAACGGCAAAAGTTTCTTTCCGAGTCCTCGTCGCATCTTCGAGGCGTTTTGGTTCTGGTAATTCCAAGGTACGCCTTTAGCAATTGTTGCATCATAAACCACGTTTTCTTTATCAAACTCAAATCCTTCATGTGAATCGAGCATTCTGAGCTTTTTTCCACCGTATCTATCCCTTGATTGATTCCAGCCTTCTTTTCCTTCTGGCCTTTTATCTCTTGAACCTTTTGCATCTTGATTCTTCTTATCCCGATCGATGGTGTTGTGATTGTCCTGCTGTGTATTCTTCGACAGTTTCATGATGAAATGCGGCATCTTGCGAGTCATCAGTTCCAATGCATGGGCTTTGGTAGCCAAATCACGAAAGGTTCCGATATCAGCGCTGGTGAGTCCAAACACGATTCCTGTTTCCATAGAGTTCAGACACATTTTGACTTGTTCCTTTTCTTCGGCAAGAATCGCCGCATGATGCCCCAGTGTCTTCCATCCGTCTATGAATTTTTTTTGGTTCTCCTTCTCATTTGTCGTCTTGAAGCTAGTTCCGTGATGCTAACATCGCGCTCTGACGAAAAAAAGTTTGACATGAAAGCATCTTACATTTCTTCCCATGTTCGTATGGACCCTGGTGCCAAATTTGAATACCACCTGAAAGCTTTACTTGTCAACGATGACCCAAATAAGCGTAAGCAATATTGAGGTATCGTGGAAAAATTCCCCATCTTTGGTAATGAAATGCATCGGTGTTCCTCGGGTGATCCTTCCCATTAAATTTCGAAAATCGGATGCTTAAAATTGGCTGGGAATGGAACATCCTCTACCTCTCTTGGGTAGGGTGTTCGGTATCTGAAACGACCGGTATTTGCGCGCTCCCTTTCTATTCTGACCGCTTCTTCGACGACTTGTCTTACGTCATCTTGTGTTATAGCCCTTATCACCGGAACGGACCCTCGGGATCCTATCCCCTGCGGACGGGAACCTTCAGGTTGGTTCTCTGTCCATTTGTTGCTCCCATCATGGGAGCCACTATTTGGGCTACATTATGTGCCAGAGTTGTCAGAGCTTCTCTGAGATTCCGGCATTCATCCATTAGCACTCTTTGTGCCTCCGCCATTTGATCAACACGTTCTTCAGTAGTTGGTCTATTTTCTTGACCTGTCTCTGCCATGTATACCGCGGCCTCTTGACTGTTCGTCGAAGCTGTTATTAGAGTAAAACGAGAGTATGTTGACGTAACAGGACTTGTAAAGAGGGGAGAAATTGGAGTCTCGTTTGATTCTTGTGTACTTCCCGTGCTTTTAACCGATTGAGGTGATACAGTTATAGGCGAGCTTGTTTGAGGTGATGTGGGCATCGGGGATCCTATCATCAGTGCTTTGCCTTTCTGTGCTTCTGTCAATTTGGTCTTCGGGGCGACCAAAGCTGGAAAATCTTGTGACCAGAACTGCATAGCAGCTTGTTCAAGATAAATCGCCGGAGGAGCGAGCTCAGGTTTTCTTCTTGCTATGCTCCGCGTGATTGGTCCCTCAGCTCTTGGTGCAAACAATTTCGCTTTGCAGTTTTTTAAGGTTTTTGCTTTTGTCTTTCTAGACAAAACCAAAGTCCAGTTCTCATCACTTTCTTGTGGTTGAGGTGAAACGGAAATGACTCCCACTGTTACTTGAGTCGCTTTGCGCCTGCTTGTAGTGCTTGCTTTCGTACGCTCAGGAGTTTGGTTTGGCGCATATTCAATTACGAACCCGGTGGCGATGAATCGGAAGTTCACTTTTCTTGCAATATTAGCCATTAGTAGTGTTGTGTGATTGAATTTAGGTACCTTCAATAATAAAACATACCTGAAATTAGTACATGAAAGACTAAGTAAACTATCTTAGAGATGAAGGGGAGGATGTTCCCACTGAGAGTCGCCATTTTGGCGTCTAATAGACGCCAAAAATAATGACGAGAATCTTACAACTTTCCCAATGTTAATGTTAAATAAGACAACTGTCCCCAGCAGAGTCGCCATTTTGTTTCGACAAGGAAACAAATGTATTTGATTTGGGAGAATCATCTTATTCAAACATAACAATGAAATAGTTATAAAGACAACCGTCATATTTTATTGATTCTGAATTCATTTGCATCCTCTGGTATCCCTTGATTCTAAGATAGCTTACAAAGAACTCATTACAAATGTCAATTATTATAGCTAAATATAATTTTCGGCAGCATAACAGCAATGATCTCAATCATCTCCAATGACTTAGGAGGAATAGACAAGTCAATCAACAGTCTTCAAGAGAACGAAGATTCCGGCAGCATAACGGTGCTATTTTGGTCATCTCCTGAAACTTAGGAGGAATACGTCTCTTTGTTGATGATTCTTCCTTTCTCTTGATCTTGAAGCTTTGAGGACTCCAACTATTCCGACAGCATTTCAACCCATTCTTTGTCAAAATCGCTATAATAGGTTTGTGCGGGTCACAAGAACGATATGCTTTGCGCTTGTGGTCCGCGCAAGTAAACCATAAGAAAACTCTGTTGCCTTACTTGACCGGCCGCAAACTTCAGAGTCCAATACTCCTTTGCGGGTCGCGCAAAGTGCAGGAGTCCAATACTCCGCACCTTCTGTCTTCTCTTTCGTCTTTTCTTCACTTCTGAAATCTTCGAACCCCTTTTGAGGGAAAGAACGGGGTATTTATAGACATTTTTACCAGTGAAAATCTCAGATCTGGTCGATGTGGGACAAAAAATATCATTCAATCCATTTTAATTCACCGTTTATGAACTTTGCGCGGACACGCGCAATCAATATACTTTGCGCGGTCTCGCGCAAACCCTTAATCTCGCGCAAACTATCTTCTGTGCAATCTTTTTACTTTGCGCGATCCGGCGCAATTCCTTCACTTTGCGCGGCCCCGCGCAAAGTAGTCTTCATTCGATATTTCTTGATTCTTCAATCAGCTTTCTTGATCTTTCTCTTCTTCACTTCTTTGCTATTTTTATGCCTCAACACCTACCATTTTCGTCATTCGAGCAGCGGCGAGGAGTCAGTGGCCCTAAAAAGCCTGTGAAGACCATCGTACGCATACCCATGCGGGTAGCTGATGAAGCCAGTGACTAAAAGAAATCATAAAATAGCTAGTCATGCATAACCCCCATGCCGTCTGTATAGTTTTTCTGGCAGCGTCACGGGGAATGGAGGAAAATGCCCTCCCATGAATGGGCTCGATCTTGCAGACGAAGAAAATAAGGGCCGTAGTATGAGCTTTAGACAGGCCAACTGGGCGTAAGACCCCCCAGAACTATGATTTGATTTCAGTACTAACTCATGAGGAAGGGCTTAAACCTACTCATTGATGGACTGGCGGCCCTAGGTTTAGTACCCCAAAGGTAGCCTTGCGAGCTCTGCGAACTCTAGAGAGTTACCGTGGCCAACCTTATGCATAAAACCAACCAAGTTCATGGCCCCAGTAGCTTCACTGGGCCCCTCTGATGGATCGCGGTTTGTGAACTCACTAGGCAGTGAGAAGTCCAGTGAACTCCTAAGAGTTACAGAGACTATCACGTAAGACCAGCTCCACTACTCAAGAGCTTAAACTGTGTGTGTGCTCCACTACTCATGAGCTGAAGAAATCTCTCCACTACTCATGTGTGCTCCACTACTCATGAGCTTTGTTGAGGCACAAAAAATATCTCATTGCAATAGTCAGAGAATTTCTATGTCCAGGGTATTTTGGTAATTTCCATGTCCAGGGTATTTTGGTAATTTTCATGACCGGGGGTATTTTGGTAATTTTCATGTCCAGGGGTATTTTGGTAATTTTCATGTCCGGGGTATTTTGGTAATTTTCATGTCCGGGTATTTTGGTAATTTTCATGTCCAAGGGTATTTTGGTAATTTTCATGTCCAGGGGTATTTTGGTAATTTTCATGTCCAGGGGTATTTTGGTAATTTTCATGTCCAGGGGTATTTTGGTAATTTTCATGACCGGGGGTATTTTGGTAATTTCCATGTCCAGGGGTATTTTGGTAATTTTCATGTCTGGGGGTATTTTGGTAATTTCCATGTCCAGGGGTATTTTGGTAAAATTCCAAGTCTATGGGTAGTTTAGGTATTTTGGTAAAATTCCAAGTCTATGGGTAGTTTAGGTATTTTGGTAAAATTCCAAGTCTATGGCTAGTTTAGGTATTTTGATAAAATTCTAAGTCCAGGGGGTAGTTTAGATATTTTGATAAAATTTCAAGTCCAGGGGTAGTTTAGGTATGTTGGTAAAAAAGCATTGGAAAGGGTAGTTTGGTAAAAAAGGTGCAAAGGTGTCCTTTGAAAGGAAAAAGGTAGTACACCACCATTTAAGAGGGAAGTTGGTGGTCACCATGGTTTAAAAAGAAAGGAAGGTCCATATGTGAAGGGATAGGTGGTGGTGATCACCACTCTGTAAGAGTGGTGGAGCCTATAAATACCCCCTCCCGATTCATTTGAAAGGTTGGATCGGTGAGATCGATTCTTTGGGTCAGAGGATGAGAGAGAAGCAAGGCAAAAGAAGGAGAAGATACTTTGCGCGGAGTCGCGCAATGAAAGTGGGAAAAGTCCCGCAAGCCAGATATTGCGAAGCGCTACACGAGGGAAGGTGTACTTTGCGCGGAACCGCGCAAAGTTCTGAAGAAAAAACTCCATTGTCTTTCCACTGTATTATTGGCAGGGCCAATACAGCCATATTTTGAGAGATCCACACCGTTCACTGGATCCCTCTCGAGATTTCGACCGTGAATAGTGAGTTTTCACCTTCTTTTGATGTGGCCCACCTAGATAATCAAGCCAAGAAAGTAGTTGAACGGTCTGTCAACGATCACTATTGCGATCATACGAATAAGCATGGTTGCCAAAGATCAACATGGTTTTGATGGGTTTTTCCCCCTCTACCTGATGAATGGTTCAGATCCACCTTTCCTGGTACGAGTGTGGCCCACAACCAACGGACGGGAGCTCTCTTTTGAGACAGAGTCGACGTACGTCGACTCTGTGAAGAATGATGATTCATTTTTTGAAGCTAAAGGAAAAATCCACTCCGTCCATTGATTTCAGGGTGAAAAACCATTTAGGATGGACCGCTTTTGGAGTGGAATTGGTCCAGTCCATGAGCCTAGCCACGTCGCCGTCCATTTTGTATTCAACGGTTAAGATGTTGCAATCGACTGCATGGAGACAGACGGACATCTAGGCAAGGGTAAAGCCTATCCTCTGAAGAGTATGGACGGTTCTGATCATTCAATGGAGTGGTGAGTGGGCCACACAACACGAAAACTGGTTTGCGTGGGAAGACGCTGTGCGTCTTTTGGAAATGAAGAAGATGAGTCGGTCAGCGCTGCTGACCGACTTTAAAAAAATCCCCGTGCACGGCTCGTGCACTTGGATACTATGTACATGCAATGTACATGCAAGGCCTAACGTGATGTTCGTGAGAAATCCGATCCGGCCATCTTCATTGTCGGCTCATTTAACACGTTGAGACAGAGTTTGAAGCATATCCAGATATCAAGCGGGCCCCAAATCTTGATTTCAAGGGCTGATTTGTCAGTTTGGCCATTTCTACAAGGATTCAGGAGCTGAAATTTGACGTGTACGGCTAATTTGTGGTTCTAAGGCTGTTCGTAAAGTTTCAAGTTAAATTGACGGTGGCAACCCCATGATTTTACATTCTGGGAGACTTTTTAGGCCCGTCTGATGTGATCAGCCTGATTTCTGTGGGTCCTAGCTACACTTCAACAGACTGCTCCATATTTCAAAGAAGAATGACCAGAAGGATGCTCCATATCTCAAGGAAAGATGACGGGAACGATGTTCTAAACTGATCTCGACGGTCAAATAAGAGGATTCAAGCTTACACAACTTCTGTTTCATTGAAGACTGGTTGATCAGATCGACATTCCTCCTAAGTACTAGGAGATGACTGAAACCGGCGTCGGCATGCTGCCAAAATTTCTATCTGATTATCTTCTCTTTCATTTAGTACATTACATCGATTGTACTTTATTTTTAGAATCAAGGGAATCAGAGGATGTAAATGAACTCAGAATAAATGTGATCAATGTTCTCTTGTTCTTTCTTTGTTATCATTGAATAAATCCCCCAAATCAAACACATTTGTTTCCTTGTCGAAACAAAATGGCGACTCTGCTGGGGAATTATTATTCGATGGTAACTTAGAAAATATTCAAGAGAACATTTATCACTTTTTGGCGTCTGTATAGACGCCAAAATGGCGACTCTCAGTGGGAACATCCTCCCCTTCATCTCTAAAAGCAAAGTACAATTTTATTTAAATAAAATAACTAACACTCTGTTTTAAATGACAGATATACCGCAGCGATCTTTCTCCCGACTAATCCAGTTGTTTACTTCACATCCAATATACTTCCACAAAAGATAAAGTGTCAAAGAGGATCAAATTAGTTGCGATAAAAAAAAAAAAAACAGACAATGCCAGGGACAATGATGATTCGATCAAGCTGATGACGACGTCTGGGATTTGGTGAAAAGAATATTACCCTGCCAAGAACGGATAATAGTACATTAGAACGATTACCGTGAACAACAATGAACCCTGAGGAAAATCCTCAGATGAAAAGTTAGTTCGATTGAATCAGACGTTGCTCGCAAATAAGTAGATGAATCAGTTAGTGAATTAACGAATTCATCGGTCAATAGAGAAGCCTGGGGGCATCGTCACCACTTGACAGAGTAAAGATCAAGTTAAAATTGCAATTTGTAAAAAGTCAAAGTGAAGCTGATCAAACTCTCATATGAATCAGCTGTTTTAAGGTTTTAAAGAGTAGCAGTAGATACTGCCAAAGAAAGAAAGCAAAACGAAAATAAAGAGTTGAGAGTCTGCTAAAGAGAGCATCGACGATTTTACAAATAAGAAAGTATAGAAAGGGTTCGGACAATTTGAAGACTAAATGAAATATACATTTGAAGAAGACTACATACTCCTTGTGATTGCTAGTTGCAGAGAAAGTCAAATTATCACGGCTAAACAAAGAAGAAAAGAAGAATGGGCAAGAAGAAAACAATATAGCATTTCGACCGAGAAGAATCACAGCATTTTGATTCAGAAGACTCACAGCACAATTATTCAGGGGGCAAGATAAGTAGTCTCAGCATGCCAACAAAGTCTCAGAATGACAAAATCTCAGAATCCCAAGTGAGGTAATCGTTGATTCTTCGAGATGATAATTGTTTATGATAATGGTCCATATCAATTTTTGTAGGTTAAAGTTCGGGCAAAATTAAGTATTGTAATTGATATCAAGCATTGGCGATTGTCACCGACAATTCGAGGAACAAAAAGATTGCGAAAGACAAAGTCAGGTATTCTCCTTTATGCAAATGGATAAAAGCGCAAATTTTCAAATGACTTCAAGTTTCAGGAGAAATTCAGGAGATACAATCGAAGAAGAAAGAAAAGTGAATTTGTTTTTAAAAAAATAAGTATGAAATTATGCGGCATCAACATATTTGTTAAAGGTCGCAACATCGTGATTTTGATTACGAAGATTTCTAGAACAATGCTTCCTAATCAAAAGGGGGCAAGATAGGCGAGTAAACAGGTAAGTAAGAAACTGGGAAATGTGTTTCTCACCATAGAATGTATTTCTTTGTATATTTGAATGAAATGCAGGCTTTCAAGTATATTCAGTCATCGCCAAATGAAAAGCGTCAATGATTATCGCCAAGTAAGTAAGAAACTATGAAATGTGTTTCTCACCATAGAATGTATTTCTTTTGTATATTTGAAGGAAATGCAGGCTTTTAAGCATATTCAGTCATTGCCAAATGAAAAGCGTCGATAATTATTGCAAAAAATAAGACAAACAAGAAAGCGCCAAAGATAATCGCCAAATGAAAAGCGTCGATGATCATCGATTATCGCCAAAATTAGCACTTTCAAGTCATTTCCAAAACAAGACAGGCCTTCAAGCATATAGAGCTATCAAGTCGTCGCTAAATGGAAAGCGTTAATGATCGCTATCAAGCGTTGATGATCGCTATTAAGCATTAAGGATCCCTATCAAGCGTTAATGATCGCTATCAAGCGTTGATGATCGCTGCCAAGCGCCAATGACAATCGCCAAAGGAAAAGTCAATTGCCAAAATTAGCAACTATCGCTGTCATCATCAATCGCCAAAATTAATTCTCGGAATTCTCGGAATATTATCAGCAGCGGTGAAATATCAGTTATGGATTCTCAAAACATTATCAGCAGCGGCGAAATATCAATTATTGATTTTCAAAACATTATCAGCAGCGGTGAAATATCAGTTATGGATTCACCATATATGGCAGCGAAATAAGCAGTGGAATAAGCCTAAATTGGCCAACCACACAAATCTTATGACAGCGATGGCAAACGATCATTTAAGGCAGCCTAGCCAAGCCTATATGGCCAACTACGCATAAGACCTACAAAGCCCTAAATTGGCCTGCCCGAAATCGGCGGTAAACTATAATTGCTCCTTGAGCCCATTGCCCGAAATCGGCGGTAAACTATAATTGCTCCTTGAGCCCATTGCCCGAAATCGGCGGTAAACTATAATTGCTCCTTGAGCCCATTGCCCGAAATCGGCGGTAAACTATAATTGCTCTTTGAGCCCAGTGTCAAGTCCAGTCCAGTGTCAAGTCCAGTTCAGTCGTCTGGTCGAGTCAAGTTCAGTCTTGTCCAAGTCAAAGTATGGTCAGTCAAAGTACACTAGCACCATTGCTCAAAAGCATCAAATATGCTCAAAAGCATCAATTATGTGTAGCATTCAAAATGCTGCAGATACATATTAAATATGCTCAAATATGCAATTGCCTGATGAAAATTTTAAATATTGAATAAAATATATGCAAAAATGCGTTTCTCTTGAATCAGGTTCAAATGGTAGCAACAACAAATGCCTTCAAGATATTGGCAATTATCTATTCAAAAAGTTCAACTCTTCAAGACCAATTAATATATTGACAAGAGCTGTAAAGTCCTTTTGTCTCTTTCCTTCTTAATGACAAAGAAATATTATTACACAAGATTTTCAAAGGTGGCAAAGAATGAATTAGCGAAGAATTATCATTTTCTCTTGAACGATCTAAAGATTCAGATATATTCTTTGGATTCATTAAAAGGAGCAGCAAAATTATTTATCCTTCAAGAGTATCTGCAAGCTTTACTTCGAAAATATTATCTCTCGGAAATATTATCTCCTGAAGAAATCTTTATGCGACATTAACCAGGAAAGGGGGCAGGATCTATGTCTTCAAAAGTAATCTATGCCTTGGTCTTTCTGATGATTTCTTATATGCGGCGAAAGAATTCATATGCTGAGTATTATGAATAATGATATCATAAGACTACAAGTACCAGATCTGATGGAGACAGAGAACAAACAGAATCATCATCAGTAACTTCTATAGCCTTTGAAAAGTTACTAAGTGAAAATTGAAAGAAGTCTTGTCTATTTTTCAGAATCAGCAAAGATCCCAGGAAAAGTCTATGAAGAAATGCTGAGTACAAGCTAGAAACAACTCAAGAGCACGATATAAAGAATATAAAGAATGCAATTGCGAAGCACGATGACAAAGCGAATATCACAATCAGCCTAAAAGAGAAGAGAAGTTTTCAATATAAATTTCAAAATTATCAATGCTTCATAAAGCTAAATTAAAAAATAATAATAATAAATTATAATGAAATAAGATACTAATTCTGATTAATTTGGCAGGAAAGATTATCATTCAAAAAAAGCTTGAGTTACGCAGATCATGAATAAAGGAAACAATCGAAAAGTTGTTGCGGCAGGAGCAGCATTAAGGAACAACTCTTTGGACACAGAATTGAAGAAAAAGAGTAGCTGGAATTGATCAAAGAGACCGTTGCTGTTGAAAGATAGTTCTCTAATCAAGTTGCTCAAAGACAAAGTCATCATAGCTGTTGCAGAGATGTGTTTCGATGAAAAAAGAACTTCATCTTTTCTAGTGAAGCATCCGCTCGACACTACTGGCTGGGGGCATTCCAGTCTTCTGTTCGAGCGCCATCATTCAAATCTTCTGTTCGAGTGCCATCATCAAGTCTTCTGTTCTAGCGCCATCATTCAAATCTTCTGTTCAAGTGCAATCGGTCAAATCCTCCGTTCGAATGTGAGCATTCAAGTCTTCCGTTTGAATGTGAGCATTCAAGTCTTCCGTTTGAACGTGATCAATCAAGTCTTCCACTTGAACGTGATCAATCAAGTCTTCCGTTTGAACGTGATCAATCAAGTCTTCCGTTTAAACGTGATCAATCAAGTCTTCCGGTCGAGCATAATCATCAAGCCTTCCGGTTGAGCACAATCAATCAAGTCTTCTGTTCAAGTGCAATCATTCAAGTCTTCCGTTCAAGTGCAAGCACTCAAATCTTCTGGTCAAATATGAGTATTCCAGTCTTCTAGTCAAATATGAGCATTCAAATCTTCAAGTCGAGCACAATCATCAAGTCTTCTGATTGAACGCAATCATCTGATTTTATGGTCAAAGATGATTATGCAGTCTGCCATGCAAGTATGATTATCCAGTCATCCTTCAGTTGTAGTTCATTCAAGTTCTTCAAGCGGAGGAAGATCGATCCTCCATTTGATTTCAGGAATCAATCAAAGAAGGATCGAGGGGGCATCTGTTGAGGCACAAAAAATATCTCATTGCAATAGTCAGAGAATTTCTATGTCCAGGGTATTTTGGTAATTTCCATGTCCAGGGTATTTTGGTAATTTTCATGACCGGGGGTATTTTGGTAATTTTCATGTCCAGGGGTATTTTGGTAATTTTCATGTCCGGGGTATTTTGGTAATTTTCATGTCCGGGGTATTTTGGTAATTTCCATGTCCGGGGTATTTTGGTAATTTTCATGTCCAAGGGTATTTTGGTAATTTTCATGTCCAAGGGTATTTTGGTAATTTTCATGTCCAGGGGTATTTTGGTAATTTTCATGTCCAGGGGTATTTTGGTAATTTTCATGACCGGGGGTATTTTGGTAATTTCCATGTCCAGGGGTATTTTGGTAATTTTCATGTCTGGGGTATTTTGGTAATTTCCATGTCCAGGGGTATTTTGATAAAATTCCAAGTCTATGGGTAGTTTAGGTATTTTGGTAAAATTCCAAGTCTATGGCTAGTTTAGGTATTTTGATAAAATTCCAAGTTCAGGGGGTAGTTTAGATATTTTGATAAAATTTCAAGTCCAGGGGTAGTTTAGGTATGTTGGTAAAAAAGCATTGGAAAGGGTAGTTTGGTAAAAAAGGTGCAAAGGTGTCCTTTGAAAGGAAAAAGGTAGTACACCACCATTTAAGAGGGAAGTTGGTGGTCACCATGGTTTAAAGAAAGGGAAGGTCCATATGTGAAGGGATAGGTGGTGGTGATCACCACTCTGTAAGAGTGGTGGAGCCTATAAATACCCCCTCCCTGATTCATTTGAAAGGTTGGATCGGTGAGATCAGTTGCTGGGTCAGAGGATGAGAGAGAAGCAAGGCAAAAGAAGGAGAAGATACTTTGCGCGGAGTCGCGCAATGAAAGTGGGAAAAGTCCCGCAAGCCAGATATTGCGAAGCGCTACACGAGGGAAGGTGTACTTTGCGCGGAACCGCGCAAAGTTCTGAAGAAAAAACTCCATTGTCTTTCCACTGTATTATTGGCAGGGCCAATACAGCCATATTTTGAGAGATCCACACCGTTCACTGGATCCCTCTCGAGATTTCGACCGTGAATAGTGAGTTTTCACCTTCTTTTGATGTGGCCCACAACCAACGGACGGGAGCTCTCTTTTGAGACAGAGTCGACGTACGTCGACTCTGTGAAGAATGATGATTCATTTTTTGAAGCTAAAGGAAAAATCCACTCCGTCCATTGATTTCAGGGTGAAAAACCATTTAGGATGGACCGCTTTTGGAGTGGAATTGGTCCAGTCCATGAGCCTAGCCACGTCGCCGTCCATTCTGTATTCAACGGTTAAGATGTTGCAATCGACTGCATGGAGACAGACGGACATCTAGGCAAGGGTAAAGCCTATCCTCTGAAGAGTATGGACGGTTCTGATCATTCAATGGAGTGGTGAGTGGGCCACACAACACGAAAACTGGTTTGCGTGGGAAGACGCTGTGCGTCTTTTGGAAATGAAGAAGATGAGTCGGTCAGCGCTGCTGACCGACTTTAAAAAAATCCCGTGCACGGCTCGTGCACTTGGATACTATGTACATGCAATGTACATGCAAGGCCTAACGTGATGTTCGTGAGAAATCCGATCCGGCCATCTTCATTGTCGGCTCATTTAACACGTTGAGACAGAGTTTGAAGCATATCCAGATATCAAGCGGGCCCCAAATCTTGATTTCAAGGGCTGATTTGTCAGTTTGGCCATTTCTACAAGGATTCAGGAGCTAAAATTTGACGTGTACGGCTAATTTGTGGTTCTAAGGCTGCTCGTAAAGTTTCAAGTCAAATTGACGGTGGCAACCCCATGATTTTACATTCTGGGAGACTTTTTAGGCCCGTCTGATGTGATCAGCCTGATTTCTGTGGGTCCTAGCTACACTTCAACAGACTGCTCCATATTTCAAAGAAGAATGACCAGAAGGATGCTCCATATCTCAAGGAAAGATGACGGGAACGATGTTCTAAACTGATCTCGACGGTCAAATAAGAGGATTCAAGCTTACACAACTTCTGTTTCATTGAAGACTGGTTGATCAGATCGACATTCCTCCTAAGTACTAGGAGATGACTGAAACCGGCGTCGGCATGCTGCCAAAATTTCTATCTGATTATCTTCTCTTTCATTTAGTACATTACATCGATTGTACTTTATTTTTAGAATCAAGGGAATCAGAGGATGTAAATGAACTCAGAATAAATGTGATCAATGTTCTCTTGTTCTTTCTTTGTTATCATTGAATAAATCCCCCAAATCAAACACATTTGTTTCCTTGTCGAAACAAGCTTAAATTGTGTATGAAGATAATAACTAAATTGAAATTTAACACCGCCAATTTAAATACTCACATAGGGAATCCCACACTAACAAAGCATAAAAGGTTAAAAAAATTGTAATTAATGTTATCATAAAATTGTTGTATAAATAAATATGATTGCGATAATATGCAATATGATAATTCTTCAGCAAAAAGAGAATGTCTCAAAATGCTATCATAAATGCATATGTCAAAAGTCAAAATAAATCACTTGTTCAGAAACATATGAATGGAAATTACATGCTTAAAGTTCCTCTACAATTCCTACTCCCACCATATATTTTTGTAAATCCACTTTTAATTGCGCTTGAGTGGCATCATGCTTGGATTTTTCTTCAAGAATGATCTTTATTTGATCAGGAACACCAGCTAGCTTGTCTTCTTACTTCTCTACTTTGGAGCAGTGCAGATTTTTCTATATTAATAGATTGAATATTAGCTCGCATCCTTTCCTCAACATCCTGGATGGATGATTCCTTCTCATGATTCCTCATCTCCAGTTGAGAGATTTCTTCTTTTAGGGCAGCAATGCGATCTTGGATAATCGTTCTTTCATCAGTATGGGCCTTGAATTGATTTTGAAGAACTGAGTATTCTTGCTCAAACTTAGAGATAGAGTAAGCAATCAAAGAGGCTTGTTCTTGAGACGTAGCCAGCTGCTTCCCGTATTCCAAAATTTCAGGTGCAATTGTAACATTTTCTGCCAATGACAAAGAGATTACTGAATCACGGAATCTGAGAAGAGAATCATGCAAAGAAGATATGCTGATTCTAGCCATCCTTGGAGAACTCTCCAAAATTTCGATAGCGATATCTAAGTCCGACCATTGTTTAGGGTTTTTGAAGATATGGACTATCGCTGATAGTGAATTCCTCATCAAGAGCATCTTGTGAGCGGGGATTTTTGCAAAGGATAAAAGCTCGAACGCAGTGGCTACCGAGTCAGAACTGGCCGCTCCACTGCAAGGAGGGGTTCCTATAATACAAAGAAAGAAACCATGAAGAGATATTAATAGAAAGTTATGAAATATACATTTTGGATGAAATGACTGATATATATATATATATTATATATGTACCTGTCGTTGGAGCATGATCAACATAAAAAGAGGTTCCTTGAATCATAGAAGGACTGATCCCCGCTATATCTGCAAAAGAAGTCGCCCTGGCCTCCGTACTCGAGTCCCTGGTAGTTGGAGTCGGCACTTCTGTGGTTTCTACTGGAAATATGATTTCACGAGCTACTGTTTTAGGTGCCGCTAACGGACTTAAAGGGACTCTTGGTGGAATTGTTGATGCGGTTGTAGGAGGATTTGGAGGGGAAATCTCACCTATCTCAATATTAGCGACATGAGCACCTGAAAAAAAGAGGGAGACATGACTATTCTAAATAAATGATTGCTATTAAATAAGCAGATATATATATATATATATAGATATATGAAAGTTAAATTTCCTTTACCTAATGAGTATCCATATTCACCGTAATCTAAAGGTTCCTCTTCCTCTTCTACAGCTACAGGAGACTTGGCAGGAATTTTAGCGCCAGGAAGAGCTTCAGAAGTTGCGGGAGGAGGTTTCATTTCAACGCCTTCCATAACTGCTTCCTCTTCTCCGTCGATATCGACTTCTCCTTCCTCAAAGCTGTCATCCTTATCTTCACTGCCCTCGCTGTCCTCATCATCTTCATATTGCGAAGAGGCAGTATTCTCTGATGATGAGGCTGAACTTTCATCCTCCAAATTCTCTTCGTCTACTTCTTCAATAGCAACTTGCTTTCCTTTGGAGGAAGCAGCCCGATTGCTCTCTGGTGCGGGTTCTTTAATTGAAGGAGAGGCAGATGCTTGTCCCGTTCCTTCTGGAGGAACGGATGGTGATGCTTGTAAACGTGCCCTCGATCTAATCATTGGAGATGATGAGCTAGGGCAAATGGGTTGTGAAGGTGGTGCTGAAGCGTTATGAGTTGGTTCTTCTTAAATCGCCACAGTCTT
This sequence comes from Magnolia changhungtana, assembly GCA_030180095.1. Taxonomy (NCBI): domain Eukaryota; kingdom Viridiplantae; phylum Streptophyta; class Magnoliopsida; order Magnoliales; family Magnoliaceae; genus Magnolia; species Magnolia changhungtana. The sequence goes on from JASAUF010000172.1 coordinate 1,481,118, forward strand.
TGCCGGAATGGGAGAAGATGCACCTCCAACATTATCCGTAGCCGGACCTGTAGAGTCACGAGGAGCTTGCTCAAATTCCCTCTATACCCCGTGAGCAAACCAGCCATCCAAAGTATTAATGGGTTTTATCTCACAGATGGGGTCTTCTAGCGATATTTTGCTACAAACTTCCCCGCGATGGGACGCGTGACTCTTTTCTGGAATATAGCCAATTCCGTTCTCTAGTTTTTTGCCTTTCAGTCTAGGCGGATGTAGAAAGATGGAAGAATCCACGGACAAGCATTTGGTGACCAAATATGACTGGTGGTCCCACCACCGCATCCAACTATATGAGGTATGAACTATGCGCTCGCAGCTAGGAGTTATGAAGGAAGAATTGATGCGGCCATTCAGCAGTTACTTCCATATCATGGCCTAGTTGAGAGGACCCGTTCCGTAACAATGCATCTTCCTGGTGACCAGTCCACAATCTTTTGGTATGGTTTGATCATAACCAAATTGGTGAGCGAAGCGACTGGGATAATAAGGCTCTCGCCAGAATTTTGTCCCTTCTCGAAGTGGTAAGTTGCAAGAATGAATAGAAAGAAAGAAAGCCCTTTCTACTGTGGTGAGTGTTCCTTGGTCTATAATAACTGTATCTTCACTGTAGCGATGGAGACGGAACTAGAAGAAGTCTATTTGGTCAGTGTCCCGGATCTTATTAGCAACCCAGTCATACGCCCTCTTGGCCATTGCCCTTTGCTGGAAGAACTAAAGCGGAAGATGCGCAGGATGAATATATGCTTTCTCTGGTGCTTCAAAGGTCCAGGGAAAGTAAATTCCTAGCCAACCTGTGATGTAATGCCAAGGAGTATATGTTGATGAAGTTCTAAGAATAGGATCCTTGATGTGGGTGGCTATCTCTCCAAGGGCTCTTTAAATGGAGCATAGCACCGGAGGAGCAAGAGAATATCTATGGCCTTCTGCCAAAGCACCAACTACGACAAAGACCGTGGGACGAACGACATCTGCCCATTTGGAGCTGGGAAGTACAACGAGACTCAGCCAATAGGCCAAGAAAGCTGCAAGTTCCCCGAATGAACTATAATCTACTCTCCCCTTCATTGCATCTTGGCACTGTCTTAGCTCCTTGGAGCGACAATCGTGGAATCTATAAGAGGAAGGGAAATATGAGTATGTAGAAATCTCTAGAAGGAAAGAAAGAAAAGGAGAAGGGCTGATTTTCAGATTTATAAATACCTGAGAGTTTTGGAGAAATGAGCAAGCCATTGCAGAGGGGAAAGCTTGTGAATATTTAGAAATTTCCCCATCTTCTTGAAAAGCTCGATAGTAGTCTCAGAGATGGAAGGTTTACGATCAGGATAAGACACGAAGGCTAGTTCCCTATTGGTTGGAACGAATTCATTGTAAAATTTGCCCGTTATCAGAAGACCAGCAATACGATGAAGATCCCAAAGTGTTACACTCATTTCACCATATGGAAGTTGGAAAGAGTTGGTAGTAGGCAACCAGTATTCGATGAAACCTTTCAATACAGTGGGTTCCTTATAGAAGTGCTTGGATGTGACTTCTATAGCATCATAGAGGCCAATTCTGGCAAGAGTGCTCACATGCTTCAACAAGATAGCTTCTGTCTAGTCAGGATAATATCGTCGAGCATTAATAGACCCCTAGTGTGGAAGTCTTCCAGTCCCCAAAGTTGTCCACATTCTCGGAAGCGCTGCCTAATAGTCTCATAAAAATGAGAAGGGAAAAGGTCATGAGGGTTGTGAAAAGGAACTAGGAAGATCATGGGGTGGACTTCTCCAATCTTTTGCCGCGGGTTTTGCATTTTTATTATCCCTTCAAGAATGCGTGGTTCTCTCGTTGCCCACGACTCAGTATACATCAGTCTTTCGCCGTGTACATAGTCCTTTGGCTCGCAGTCAAGCATGGACTGGTGGCGATAGACGTTGATGGGAATTATCGTCATGCCTTCTGCATGAGGATTATCGAACTGCATGATACCCTCAATGACTCGCACCGAGTCCCATGAGTTCTGGAGTCTTCTCTTCTTATGATATGCAATCTTGTCTTAAAATTCTTTAGCCTTATTTCGGCGAGTCTTCTTCGAATGAGAAGCAGGAGGAGAGTCTTCCCAAGGAGGTGGTCTTTGACTGTCTGTGCGGATGTGAGCGGTTATTTTCAACCATTCATCCCAGTCATATTCTCTGCCATGTTTTGGAGGACATTTGAGATCTCCCAGCACTATCGATCGATGAATGAGAGATGGCGGAGATTCAATACGGTCGGTGAAATCAAAGGTTGGAAGTATTGTCTCTTTGAAGTATGCAGGAGTGCTGGCAGTTGTTTTCGTTCGCTTGGCAGGCAGTTGATTAGAAGAAGGGGAAGGACGATAAGAAGATGGGTCAGGCAGGTCAAGGTGAGAAGCTTAGTCAGTAGGAGGGACTACGGGGTGAAAGGTTCGCTTAATACGAGCCATGATGAAATATAGAGTTAAGGGTTTGAAGGAAATCAAAGGAAAGGTGCAAAGGAAAGTCAGAAATGGCTAAGTGATCAAAAAGGATCAAGTGACAGAAGAAAATGGCTAAGTGCAGGTGGCTAAGTGTTTGAAAAAGATCAAGTGACAGAAGAAAACAACTAAGTGTGGGTTGCAAGGACAAGTTGCACGGGTCCGCGCAAAGAAAAATAAGTTGCGCAGAACGTAGGGGCTTCTGGAACACTTGAGCGACAACAAAGTTGTTGCGCTGGACCATGCAAACGATATCCTAAAAGCATGTTGGTCCTTTTGTGCTCTTTCATTCCTGACTAGAATTGTCGTATTACAAGACCATTTGGGATCCATAAGTGGATCGCAGTCGTCGGACCTGAATTTTTCCTTCATCACCTTTTCCAATAGTAACCCTCATAACTCACTCTTTCGAGGTCGAATTCAGACTATTTTGAGGTCATTGTAATGGTAACTTGAGAAGTTTCCAGATGAGACAAGAATTGCGTAATTCGGAGACTGTTCGATATCCTAAAAGCATGTTGGTACTCTTTGATCGTCTTTTCTCAATATAGAGTGTAAATATTTCAAATCGTGTGATCCAATGGAGATGCTCATAACTCCATCATTTGATGTCGGATTGGGTCAATTTTTTGTCATCTGAAAGGTCCTTTAGTGCCTTTCATTTTTGATTGGAATCATCGTATTCCGAGACCATTTGGGCATCCATAGGCGGGTTGCAGTCGTCGGTCCAGAATTTTTCCTTCATCTCATTGTCCAATAGTAACCCTCGTAACTCTCTCTTCAGAGGTCGAATTCAGACTATTTTGAGGTCATCGGAATGGTAACTTGACAAGCTTCAAGATGAGACCAAATTTGCTTAATTTGGAGACCGTTCGATAACCTAAAAGCATGTTGGTACTCTTCGATCGTCTTTTCTCAATATGGAGTGTAAATCTTTCTAAATCACGCGAACCAATGGAGATGCTAATAACTCCATCATTTGTTGTCGGATTGGGTCATTTTTTTGTCATTTGAAAGGTACTTTAGTGCTCTTTCATTCCTAACTGGAATCATCGTATTCCGAGACCATTTGGGCATACATAAGTGGGATTGCAGTCATTAATTCTAAAATTTTCCTTCATCTCCTTTCCCAATAGTAACTCTCATAACTCACACTTTCGAGGTCAAATTCAGACTATTTTAAGGTCATTATAATGGTAACTAGACAAGCTTCCAGATGAGAACAAAATTGCATAATTCGAAGACTGTTCGATATCCTAAAAGCATGTTGGTACTCTTTGATCGTCCATTTTCAATATGTTACTCTTCGATCGTCTTTTTTCAATATGGTGTGTAAATCTTTCCAAATTACACGATCCAACGGAGGTGCTCATAACTCCATTGTTTGTTGTTGGATTGGGTCAATTTTTATTCATCTGAAAGGTACTTTAGTGTTCTTTCATACCTGACTGGATCATCGTATTCCGAGACCATTTGGGATCCATATGTGGGATCATAGTCGTCAGTCCTGAATTTTTCCTTCATCTCTTTGTCCTATAGTAACCCTCGTAACTCTCTTTTCAGAGGTCGAATTCAAACTATTTTGAGGTCATTGGATGGCAACTTAACAAGCTTATGGATGAGACCAGAATTGCCTAATTCGAAGACCGTTTGATATCCTAAAAGCTTGTTGGTACTCTTCGATCGTCTTTTTTCAATATAGAGTGTAAATCTTTCCAAATCGGGCGATCCAATGGAGATGCTCATAACTCCATCGTTTGTTGTCGGATTGGGTCAATTTTCTATTCATCTGAAAGGTACTTTAGTGTTCTTCATACCTAACTGGATCATCGTATTCCAAGACCATTTGGGATCCATATGTGGGATTGCAGTCGTCGGTCCTGAATTTTTCCTTCGTCTCTTTGTCCTATAGTAAACCTTGTAACTCTCTCTTCAGAGGTCGAATTCGGACTATTTTAAGGTCATTGGATTGGTAACTTGACAAGCTTCTAGATGAGACCACAATTACGTAATTTGGAGAACGTTCGATATCTTAAAAGCATGTTGGTACTCTTCGATCGTCTTTTCTCAATATGGAGTGTAAATCTTTCTGAATCACGCGAACCAATGGAGATGCTAATAACTCCATCATTTGATGTCGGATTGGGTCATTTTTTTGTCATTTGAAAGGTACTTTAGTGCTCTTTCATTCCTGATTGGAATCATTGTATTCCGAGACCATTTGGGCATACATAAGTGGGATCGCAGTCGTCAATCCTGAAATTTTCCTTCTTCTCCTTTCCCAATAGTAACTCTCATAACTCACACTTTTGAGGTCAAATTCACACTATTTTGAGGTCATTATAATGGTAACTAGACAAGCTTCCAGATGAGAACATAATTGCGTAATTCGAAGACTGTTCGATATCCTAAAAGCATGTTGGTACTCTTTGATTGTCTTTTTTCAATAAGGAGTCTAAATCTTTCCAAATTGCATGATCCAACGGAGATGCTCATAACTCCATCGTTTGTTGTTGGATTGGGTCAATTTTTATTCATCCGAAAGGTACTTCATCTAAATCTTTGATTGTTCTTTCACTGCTGACTGGAATCGTCGTATTCCGAGACCATTTGGGATCCATATGTGGTATCGCAGTCATCGGTCCTCAATTTTTCCTTCATCTCTTTATCTTATAGTAACCCTTGTAAGTCTCTCTTCAGAGGTCGAATCCAGATTATTTTGACATCATTGGAAAGCTTCCAGTGAGCTCAAAGCATGTTGGTACTCTTCGATCGTCTTTTTTCAATATGGACTATAAATCTTTCTAAATCGCGTGATCCAACGGAGATGCTCATAAGTCCATCATTTGTTGTCGGATTGGGTCAATTTTTATTCATCTGAAAGGTACTTTAGTGTTCTTTTGTTACTGACTGGAATCGTCATATTCCGAGACCATTTGGGATCCATATGTGGGATCGCAGTCGTCAGCCTTGAATTTTTCCTTCATCTCATTGTCCTATAGTAACCCTCGTAACTCACTCTTCAGGGGTCGAATTTAGACTATTTTGAGGTCATTGGAATGGTAACTTGACAAGCTTCTGGTTGAGACTAGAATTGCCTAATTCGAAGACCGTTCGATATACTAAAAGCATGTTGCTACTCTTCGATCATCTTTTTTCAATATGGAGTCTAAATCTTTCGAAATCGCACGATTCAACGGAGATGCTCATACCTCCATCGTTTGTTGTCAGATTGGGTTAATTTTTTGTCATCTGAAGGTTACTTTAGTGTTCTTTCATTGCTAACTGGAATCATCGTATTCCAAGACCATTTGGGATCCATATGTCGAATCACAGTCATCGGTCTTGAATTTTTCCTTCATTATACTATAGTAAACCTCGTAAGTCTCTCTTCAGAGGTCGAATTCCAACTATTTTTAGGTCATTGGAATATTAACTTGATAAGCTTCTAAATGAGACCACAATTGCATAATTCGGAGAACCTTCGATATCCTCAAAGCATGTTGGTACTCTTCGATCATTTTTTTCAATATGGAGTGTAAATCTTTTCAGATTGCGTGAACCAACAGAGATGCTAAAACTCCATCGTTTGATGTCGGATTGGGTCAATTTTTTGTCATCTGAAAGGTACTTTAGTGCTCTTTCATTCCTAACTGGAATCATCATATTCTGAGACCATTTGGGCATACATAAGTGGGATCGCAGTCGTCAGTCCTTAATTTTTCCTTCATTTCCTTTCCAAATAGTAACCCTCATAACTCACTCATCCGAGGTCGAATTCAGACTAGTTTGAGGTAGTTGTGATGGTAAATTGACAAGCTTCTATATGAGGCAAGAATTACCTAATTTGGAGACCGTTCGAAATCCTAAAAGCATGTTAGACTCTTCGATCATCTTTTTTCAATATGGAGTCTAAATCTTTCTAAATCACGCGATCCAACGGAGATGCTCATAACTACATCGTTTGTTATCGGATTAGGTCAATTTTTTGTCATCTGAAAGGTACTTCAGTATTCTTTCATTGCTGACTAGAGTCGTCGCATTGCGAGACCATTTGAGATCCATATGTGGTATCACAGTCGTCGGACCTAAATTTCTCCTTCATCTCATTATCCTATGGTAACCCTCGTAACTCACTATTTAGAGGCTAAATTTAGACTATTTTGAGGTCATTGGAAAGGTAACTTGACAAGCTTCCAGATGAGACGAGAATTTCGTAATTCGGAGACCGTTCGATATCCTAAAAGCATGTTGGTACTCTTCGATCATTTTTTTTAAAATGGAGTGTAAATCTTTCCAAATCGCGCAATCAAACGGAGATGCTCATAACTCCATCGTTTGTTGTCGGATTGGGTCAATTTTTATTCATCTGAAAGGTACTTTTAGTGCTCTTTCATTATTGACTGGAATCGCTGTATTCCATGACCATTTTCGATCCATATGTGGGATCGCAGTCGTTGGTCCTGAATTTTTCCTTCATCTCATTGTCTATAGTAGCCCTCGTAACTCTCTCATTAGAGGTCGAATTCAGACTATTTTGAGGTCATTGGAATGGTAACTTGACAAGCTTCCAAATGAGACCAGAATTGCCTAATTCGGAGACCGTTCGATATCCTAAAAGCATGTTGGTACTCTTCGATCGTCTATTTTCAATATGGAGTGTAAATCTTTCTAAATTACGTGATCCAACGGAGATGCTCATAACTCCATTGTTTGTTGTTAGATTGGGTCAATTTTATTCATCTGAAAGGTACTTTTAGTGTTCTTTTATTGCTGACTGGAATCGTCGTATTCTGAGACCATTTGGGATCCATATGTGGGATCGCAGTCGTCGGTCCTGAATTTTTCCTTCATCTCGTCGTCATATAGTAACCCTCTTAACTCTCCCTTCAGAGGTAGAATTCTAACTATTTGAGCTCATTGGATGGTAACTTGACAAGCTTCCGGATGAGACCAGAATTGCCTAATTCGGAGGCCCTTCGATTTCCTGTTGGTACTCTTCGTTCGTCTTGTTTCAATATGGAGTGTAAATCTTTCCAAATCGCGCGATGCAATGGAGATGCTCATAACTCCATCGTTTGTTGTCGGATTGGGACAATTTTTTTCATATAAAGGGTACTTTAGTGTTCTTTCATTGTTGGCTAGAATCGTCGTATTCTGAGACCATTTGGGATCCATATGTGGGATCGCAGTCTTCGGTCCTGAATTTTTCCTTCATCTCGTTACCCTATAGTAAACCTCGTTAGTCTCTCTTTAGAGGTCAAATTCCAACTATTTTGAGGTCATTGGAATGGTAACTTGACAAGCTTCCACATGAGACCACAATTGCATAATTCAGAGAACGTTCAATATCCTAAAAGCATGTTGGTACTCTTCGATCATCTTTTTTCAATATGGAGTGTAAATCTTTCCAAAATCACGTGATCCATCAGATATGCCCATAACACCATCATTTGATGTCAGATTGGGTCAATATTTTGTAATCTGAAAGGTTCTTTAGTGCCTTTCATTCCTGACCGGAATCGTCGTATTCCGAGACCATTTGGCCATCCATAGGTGGGATCACAGTCGTCGGTCCTGAATTTTTCCTTCATCTTGTTGTCCTACAGTAACCCTTGTAACTCTCTCTTCAGAGGTCGAATTCAGACTATTTTGAGGTCATTGGATTGTTAACTTGACAATATTCTAGATGAGATCAGAATTACCTAATTCGGAGACCGTTCGATATCCTAAAAGCATGTTGGTACTCTTCGATCGTCTTTTTTCAATATGGAGTGTAAATCTTTCCAAATCGTGCAAACCAACGGAGATGCTAATAACTCTATCATTTGATGTCGGATTGGGTCAATTTTTTGTCATCTAAAAGGTACTTTATTGTTCTTTCATTCTTGAATGGAATCATCGTATTCTGAGACCATTTGGGAATACATAAGTGGGATCGCAGTCGTCAGTCTTGAATTTTTCCTTCATCTCCTTTCCCATTAGTAACCCTCATAACTCACTCTTCTAAGGTCAAATTCAGACTATTTTGAGGTCATTGTGATGGTAACTTGACAAGCTTCTAGATAAGACAAGAATTACCTAATTCAGAGACCGTTCGAAATCCTAAAAGCATGTTAGTACTCTTCGATCGTCTTTTTTCAATATGGAGTCTAAATCTTTCCAAATTATACGATCCAACGGAGATGCTCATAACTACATCATTTGTTGTCAGATTAGGTCAATTTTTTGTCATCTGAAAGGTACTTTAGTGTTCTTTCACCGCTGACTAGAATCGTCGTATTCCGAGATCATTTGGGATCCATATGTGGTATCGCGGTCGTCGATCCTGAATTTTTCATTCATCTCTTTCTCCTATAGTAACCCTCGTAACTCTCTCTTTAGAGGTCGAATTCAGATTATTTTGAGGTCATTGGAAAGCTTCCAGTGACCTCAAAGCATGTTGGTACTCTTCGATCGTATTTTTTCAATATGGATTATAAATCCTTCCAAATTGTGCGATCCAAAGAAAATGCTCAGAAGTCCATCATTTGTTGTCGGATTGGGTCAAGTTTTTTTCATCCGAAAGGTACTTTAGTGTTCTTTTATTGCCGACTGGAATCATCATATTTCGAGACCATTTGGGATCCATAGGTGGGATCACAGTCGTCAGTACTGAATTTTTCCTTCATCTCGTTGTCCAATAGTAACCCCGTAACTCACTCTTCAGAGGTCGAATTCAGACTATTTTGTGGTCATCGGAATGGTAACTTGACAAGCTTCAAGATGAGACTAGAATTGCCTAATTCGGAGACCGTTCGATATACTAAAAGCATGTTGGTACTCTTCGATCGTCTTTTTTCAATATGGAGTGTAAATCTTTCTAAATCGTGCGATCTAACGGAGATGCTCATAACTCCATCGTTTGATGTTGGATTGGGTCGATTTCTAGTCATCTGAAAGGTCCTTTTACGCTCTTTCATTTCTGAGTGGAATTGTCGTATTCCGAGACCATTTGGGATCCATAAGTGGGATTGGAGTCATCGGTCCTAAATTTTTCCTTCATCACCTTTTCCAATATTAACCCTCATAAGTCACTCTTCCAAGGTTAAATTGAGACTATTGTAATGGTAACTTGACAAGCTTCTAGATGAGAGAAGAATTGCGTAATTCGGAGACTGGTCGATATCCTAAAAGCATGTTAGTACTCTTCGATCGTCTTTTCTCAATATGGAGTGTAAATATTTCAAATCGTACGATCCAACGGAGATGCTCATAACTCCATCATTTCATGCCGAATTGAGTCAATTTTTAGTCATCTGAAAGGTCCTTTAGTGCCGTTCATTCCTGATTTGAATCGTCGTATTCCAAGACCATTTGGGCATCCATAGGTGGGATCGCAATCTTCAGTCCTGAATTTTTCCTTCATCTCATTGTCTAATAGTAACCCTCATAACTCTTTCTTCAGAGGTCGAATTCAGACTATCTTGAGGTCATTGGATTGGTAAATTGGCAAGCTTCCAGATGAGACCAAAATTTCCTAATTCGGAGACCGTTCGATATCCTAAAATCATGTCGATACTCTTCGATGGTCTTTTTTCAATATGGAGTCTAAATCTTTCCAAATCGCATGATCCAACGGAGATGCTCATAATTCCATCGTTTGTTGTAGGATTGGGTCAATTTTTTGTCATCTGAAAGGTGCTTTAGTGCTCTTTCATTATTGACTGGAATCGTTGTATTCCGTGACCATTTTCGATCCATATGTGGGATCGCAGTCGTTGGTCCTGAATTTTTCCTTCATCTCATTGTCCTATAGTAGCCCTCGTAACTCTCTCATTAGAGGTCGAATTCAGACAATCTTGAGGTCATTGCAATGGTAGCTTGACAAGCTTCCGAATGAGACTAGAATTGCCTAATTTGGAGACCGTTTGATATCCTAAAATCATGTTGGAACTCTTTGATCATCTTTTTTCAACATGGAGTGTAAATCTTTCCAAATCGCGCGATCCAACGGAGATGCTCATAACTCCATCGTTTATTGTCGGATTGGGTCAATTTTCTATCATCCGAAAGGTACTTTATTGTTCTTTCATTGCTGACTGGAATCGTCATATTCCGAGACCATGTGGGATCCATATATGGGATCGCAGTCGTCGGTCCTGAATTTTTCCTTCATCTCGTTATCCTATAGTACCCCTCGTAAGTCTCTCTTCAAAGGTTGAATTCAAACAATCTTGAGGTCATTGCAATGGTAACTTGACAAGCTTCCGAATGAGAACAGAATTGCCTAATTCAAAGACCGTTCGATATCCTAAGAGCATGTTGGTACTCTTCGATCATCTTTCCTCAATATGGAGTGTAAATCTTTCCAAATCGCGTGAACCAACGGAGATGCTAATAACTCCATCGTTTGATGTCAGATTGGGTCATTTTTTTGTCATCTGAAAGATACTTTAGTGCTCTTTCATTCCTGACTGGAATCATCGTATTCTGAGACCATTTGGGCATACATAAGTTGGATCGCAGTCATCAGTCCTAAATTTTTACTTCATCTCCTTTCCTAATAGTAATGGTCCTAGCTCACACTTCCGAGGTCAAATTCAGACTATTTTGAGGTCATTGTAATGCTAACTAGACAAGCTTCCAGAGGAGACCAGAATTGCCTATTTCGAAGGCCGTTCGATATCCTAAAAGCATGTTGGTACTCTTTGATCGTCTTTTTTCAATATGGAGTCTAAATCTCTCCAAATCGTGTGATCCAACGAAGATGCTCATAACTCCATAGTTTGTTGTCAGATTTTGTCAACTTTTTGTCATCTGAAACGTACTGTAGTGTTCTTTCATTCTTGACTGGAATCATCGTATTCCGAGACCATTTGGGATCCATATGTGGGATCGCAGTCATTGGTCCTGAATTTTTCCTTCATCTCATTGTCCAATAGTAACCCTCATAACTCTTTCTTCAGAGGTCAAATTCAGACTATCTTGAGGTCATTGGAATGGTAAATTGGCAAGCTTCCAGATGAGACTAAAATTGGCTAATTCGGAGACCGTTCGATATCCTAAAATCATGTCGGTACTCTTCGATGGTCTTTTTTCAATATGGAGTCTAAATCTTTCCAAATCGCATGATCCAACGGAGATGCTCATAATTCCATCGTTTATTGTCGGATTGGGTCAATTTTTTGTCATCTGAAAGGTGCTTTAGTGCTCTTTCATTATTGACTGGAATCGTTGTATTCCGTGACCATTTTCGATCCATATGTGGGATCGCAGTCGTTGGTCCTGAATTTTTCCTTCATCTCATTGTCCTATAGTAGCCCTTGTAACTCTCTCATTAGAGGTCAAATTCAGACTATTTTGAGGTCATTGGAATGGTAACTTGACAAGCTTCCAGATGAGACCAGAATTGCCTAATTCGGAGGCCGTTCGATATCCTAAAAGCATGTTGGTACTCTTCGATTGTCTATTTTCAATATGGAGTGTAAATCTTTCTAAATTACGTGATCCAACGGAGATGCTCATAACTCCATTGTTTGTTGTTGGATTGGGTCAATTTTATTCATCTGAAAGGTACTTTTAGTGTTTGTTTATTGCTCACTGGAATCGTCGTATTTCAAGACCATTTGGGATCCATATGTGGGATCGCAGTCGTCGGTCCTGAATTTTTCCTTCATCTCGTCGTCCTATAGTAACCCTCTTAACTCTCTCTTCAGAGGTAGAATTCTGACTATTTGAGCTCATTGGATGGTAACTTGACAAGCTTCCGGATGAGACCAAAATTGCCTAATTCGAAGACCCTTCGATATCCTGTTGGAACTCTTCGTTCGTCTTTTTTCAATATGGAGTGTAAATCTTTCCAAATCGCGCGATGCAATGAGATTGTCATAACTCCATCGTTTGTTGTCGAATTGGGACAATTTTTTGTCATCTGAAGGGTACTTTAGTATTCTTTCATTGTTGGCTAGAATCGTCGTATTCCGAGACCATTTGGGATCCCTATGTGGGATCGCAGTCGTTGGTCCTGAATTTTTCCTTCATCTCGTTATCCTATAGTAAACCTCGTTAGTCTCTGTTTAGAGGCCGAATTCTGACTATTTTGAGGTCATTGGAATGGTAACTTGACAAGCTTCTAGATGAGACCAGAATTGCCTAATTCGGAGACCATTCGATATCCTAAAAGCATGTTGGTACTCTTCGATCGTCTTTTTTCAATACGGAGTCTAAATCTTTCCAAATCGCGCAATCCAACGGAGATGCTATAACTCCAATCGTTTGTTATCGGATTCGGTCAATTTTTTGTAATCTAAAAGGTACTTTAGTGTTCTTTCATTAATCACTAGAATCGTCGTATTCCGAGACCATTTGGGATCCATGTGTGAGATCGCAGTTGTCAGTCCTGAATTTTTCCTTCATCTCATTGTCCTATAGTAGCCCTCATAACTCTCCCTATAGAGGTCGAATTCAGACTATTTTGAGGTCATTGGAATGGTAACTTGACAAGCTTCTGAATGAGACCAGAATTGCCTAATTCGGAGACCGTTCGATATCCTAAAAGCATGTTAGTACTCTTCGATAGACTTTTTTCAAAGTGGAGTCTAAATCTTTCCAAATCGCGCGATCAAATGGAGTTGCTCATAACCACATCGTTTATTGTCGGATTAGGTCAATTTTTTGTCATCTGAAAGGTACTTTAGTGTTCTTTCATTGCTGACTGGAATCGTCGTATTCCGAGACCATTTGGGATCCATAGGTGATATCGCAGTCATCGATCCGGAATTTTTCCTTCATCTTGTTATCCTATAGTAACCCTCATAAGTCTCTCTTCGGAGGTTGAATTCATATTATTTTGAGGTCATTGGAAAGCTTCCAGTGACCTCAAAGCATGTTGGTACTCTTCGATTGTCTGTTTTCAATATGGACTATAAATCATTCCAAATCACGCGATCCAACGGAGATGCTGATAAGTCAATCATTTGTTGTTGGATTAGGTCAATTTTTATTCATTTGAAAGGTACTTTAGTGTTCTTTTATTGCTGACTAGAATCGTCATATTCCTAGACCCTTTGGGATCCATACGTGGGATCGCAGTCGTCGGTTCAGAATTTTTCCTTCATCTCGTTGTCCTATAGTAACCCTCGTAACTCTCTCTTCAGAGGTCAAATTCAGACTATTTTGAGGTCATTAGAATGTTAACTTGACAATATTCCAGATGAGATCAGAATTGCCTAATTCGGAGACCGTTCGATAACCTAAAAACATGTTGGTACTCTTTGATCGGCTTTTTTCAATACGGAGTCTAGAACTTTTCAAATTGCACGATCAACAGAGATGCACATAACTCCATCATTTGTTGTTGGATTGGGTCAATTTTTATTCATCTGAAAGGTACTGTAGTGTTCATTCATACCAGACTGGAATCATCGTATTCTGAAACCATTTGGGATCTATATGTGGGATCGCAGTCGTCGGTCATGAATTTTTCGTTCATCTCGTTGTCTTATAGTAACACTTATAAGTCTCTCTTCAGAGGTCGAATTCAGACTATTTTGAGGTCATTGGAAAGGTAACTTGACAAGCTTCCAGATGAGACTAGAATTGCCTAATTCGGAGACCGTTCGATATCCTAAAAGCATGTTGGTACTCTTCGATCATCTATTTTCAATATGGAGTGTAAATCTTTCTAAATTACGTGATCCAACGGAGATGCTCATAACTCCATTGTTTGTTGTTGGATTGGGTCAATTTTATTCATCTGAAAGGTACTTTTAGTGTTCTTTTATTGCTGACTAGAATCATCGTATTCCGAGACCATTTGGGATCCATATATGGGATCGCAGTCATCGGTCCTGAATTTTTCCTTCATCTCGTCGTCCTATAGTAACCCTCTTAACTCTCTCTTCAGAGGTAGAATTCTGACTATTTGAGCTCATTGGATGGTAACTTGACAAGCTTCCGGATGAGACCAGAATTGCCTAATTCGGAGGCCCTTCGATATCCTGTTGGTACTCTTCGTTCGTCTTGTTTCAATATGGAGTGTAAATCTTTCCAAATCGCGCGATGCAATGGACATGCTCATAACTCCATCGTTTGTTGTCAGATTGGGACAATTTTTTGTCATCTGAAGGGTACTTTAATGTTCTTTCATTGTTGGCTAGAATTGTCGTATTCCGAGACCATTTGGGATCCATATGTGGGATCGTAGTCGTCGGTCCTGAATTTTTCCTTCATCTCGTTATCCTATAGTAAACTTCGTTAGTCTCTCTTTAGAGGTCAAATTCCGACTATTTTGAGGTCATTGGAATGGTAACTTGACAAGCTTCCAGATGAGACCACAATTGCGTAATTCAGAGAACGTTCGATATCCTAAAAGCATGTTGGTACTCTTCGATCATCTTTTTTCAATATGGAGTGTAAATCTTTCCAAAATCACGCGATCCATCGGATATGCTCATAGCACCATCGTTTGATTTCAGATTGGGTCAATATTTTGTCATTTGAAAGGTTCTTTAGTGCCTTTCATTTTGGATCGGAATTGTCGTATTCCGAGACCATTTGGCCATCCACAGGTGGGATCGCAGTCGTCGGTTCGGAATTTTTCCTTCATCTCGTTGTCCTATAGTAACCCTCGTAACTCTCTCTTCAGAGGTCGAATTCAGAATATTTTGAGGTCATTAGAATGTTAACTTGACAATATTCCAGATGAGATCAGAATTGCCTAATTCGGAGACCGTTCGATAACCTAAAAACATGTTGGTACTCTTTGATCGGCTTTTTTCAATAAGGAGTCTAGAACTTTTCAAATTGCACGATCAACAGAGATGCACATAACTCCATCGTTTGTTGTTGGATTGGGTCAATTTTTATTCATCTGAAAGGTACTGTAGTGTTCATTCATACCTGACTGGAATCATCGTATTTTGAAACCATTTGGGATCTATATGTGGGATCGCAGTCGTCGGTCATTAATTTTTCACTCATCTCGTTGTCTTATAGTAACACTTATAAGTCTCTCTTCAGAGGTCGAATTCAGACTATTTTGAGGTCATTGGAAAGGTAACTTGACAAGCTTCCAGATGAGACCAGAATTGCCTAATTCGGAGACCGTTCGATATCCTAAAAGCATGTTGGTACTCTTCGATCATCTATTTTCAATATGGAGTGTAAATCTTTCTAAATTACGTGATCCAACGGAGATGCTCATAACTCCATTATTTGTTGTTGGATTGGGTCAATTTTATTCATCTGAAAGGTACTTTTAGTGTTCTTTTATTGCTGACTAGAATCGTCGTATTCCGAGACCATTTGGGATCCATATGTGGGATCGCAGTCGTCGGTCCTAAATTTTTCCTTCATCTCGTCGTCCTATAGTAACCCTCTTAACTCTCTCTTCAGAGGTAGAATTCTGATTATTTGAGCTCATTGGATGGTAACTTGACAAGCTTCCGGATGAGACCAGAATTGCCTAATTCGGAGGCCCTTCGATATCCTGTTGGTACTCTTCGTTCGTCTTATTTCAATATGGAGTGTAAATCTTTCCAAATCGCGCGATGCAATGGAGATGCTCATAACTCCATCGTTTGTTGTCGGATTGGGACAATTTTTTGTCATCTGAAGGGTACTTTAATGTTCTTTCATTGTTGGCTAGAATCGTCGTATTCCGAGACCATTTGGGATCCATATGTGGGATCGTAGTCGTCGGTCCTGAATTTTTCCTTCATCTCGTTATCCTATAGTAAACTTCGTTAGTCTCTCTTTAGAGGTCAAATTCTGACTATTTTGAGGTCATTGGAATGGTAACTTGACAAGCTTCTAGATGAGACTAGAATTGCCTAATTCGGAGACCATTCGATATCCTAAAAGCATGTTGGTACTCTTCGATCGTCTTTTTTCAATACGGAGTCTAAATCTTTCCAAATCGCGCAATCCAACGGAGATGCTATAACTCCAATCGTTTGTTGTCGGATTCGGTCAATTTTTTGTAATCTGAAAGGTACTTTAGTGTTCTTTCATTAATCACTGGAATCGTCGTATTCCGAGACCATTTCGGATCCATGTGTGAGATCGCAGTTGTCAATCCTGAATTTTTCCTTCATCTCATTGTCCTATAGTAGCCCTCATAACTCTCCCTATAGAGGTCGAATTCAGACTATTTTGAGGTCATTGGAATGGTAACTTGACAAGCTTCTGAATGAGACCAGAATTGCCTAATTCGGAGACCGTTCGATATCCTAAAAGCATGTTAGTACTCTTCGATAGACTTTTTTCAATGTGGAGTTTAAATCTTTCCAAATCGCGTGATCAAATGGAGTTGCTCATAACCACATCGTTTGTTGTCGGATTAGGTCAATTTTTTGTCATCTGAAAGGTACTTTAGTGTTCTTTCATTGCTGACTAGAATCGTCGTATTCCGAGACCATTTGGGATCCATAGGTGATATCGCAGTCGTCGATCCGGAATTTTTCCTTCATCTTGTTATCCTATAGTAACCCTCGTAAGTCTCTCTTCGGAGGTTGAATTCATATTATTTTGAGGTCATTGGAAAGCTTCCAGTGACCTCAAAGCATGTTGGTACTCTTCGATTGTCTGTTTTCAATATGGACTATAAATCATTCCAAATCACACGATCCAACAGAGATGCTGATAAGTCAATCATTTGTTGTTGGATTAGGTCAATTTTTATTCATCTGAAAGGTACTTTAGTGTTCTTTTATTGCTGACTAGAATCGTCATATTCCTAGACCATTTGGGATCCATACGTGGGATCGCAGTCGTCGGTTCGGAATTTTTCCTTCATCTCGTTGTCCTATAGTAACCCTCGTAACTCTCTCTTCAGAGGTCGAATTCAGACTATTTTGAGGTCATTAGAATGTTAACTTGACAATATTCCAGATGAGATCAGAATTGCCTAATTCGGAGACCGTTCGATAACCTAAAAACATGTTAGTACTCTTTGATCGGCTTTTTTCAATAAGGAGTCTAGAACTTTTCAAATTGCACGATCAACAGAGATGCACATAACTCCATCGTTTGTTGTTGGATTGGGTCAATTTTTATTCATCTGAAAGGTACTGTATTGTTCATTCATACCAGATTGGAATCATCGTATTCTGAAACCATTTGGGATCTATATGTGGGATCGCAGTCGTCGGTCATGAATTTTTCGTTCATCTTGTTGTCATATAGTAACACTTATAAGTCTCTCTTCAGAGGTCGAATTCAGACTATTTTGAGGTCATTGGAAGGGTAACTTGACAAGCTTCCAGATGAGACCAGAATTGCCTAATTCGGAGACCGTTCGATATCCTAAAAGCATGTTGGTACTCTTCGATCATCTATTTTCAATATGGAGTGTAAATCTTTCGAAATTACGTGATCCAACGGAGATGCTCATAACTCCATTGTTTGTTGTTGGATTGGGTCAATTTTATTCATCTGAAAGGTACTTTTAGTGTTCTTTTATTGCTGACTAGAATCGTCGTATTCCGAGACCATTTGGGATCCATATGTGGGATCGCAGTCGTCGGTCCTGAATTTTTCCTTCATCTCGTCGTCCTATAGTAACACTCTTAACTCTCTCTTCAGAGGTAGAATTCTGACTATTTGAGCTCATTGGATGGTAACTTGACAAGCTTCCGGATGAGACCAGAATTGCCTAATTCGGAGGCCCTTCGATATCCTGTTGGTACTCTTCGTTCGTCTTGTTTCAATATGGAGTGTAAATCTTTCCAAATCGCGCGATGCAATGGAGATGCTCATAACTCCATCGTTTGTTGTCGGATTGGGACAATTTTTTGTCATCTGAAGGGTACTTTAATGTTCTTTCATTGTTGGCTAGAATTGTCGTATTCCGAGACCATTTGGGATCCATATGTGGGATCGTAGTCGTCGGTCCTGAATTTTTCCTTCATCTCGTTATCCTATAGTAAACTTCGTTAGTCTCTCTTTAGAGGTCAAATTCCGACTATTTTGAGGTCATTGGAATGGTAACTTGACAAGCTTCCAGATGAGACCACAATTGCGTAATTCAGAGAACGTTCGATATCCTAAAAGCATGTTGGTACTCTTCGATCATCTTTTTTCAATATGGAGTGTAAATCTTTCCAAAATCACGCGATCCATCGGATATGCTCATAGCACCATCGTTTGATGTCAGATTGGGTCAATATTTTGTCATTTGAAAGGTTCTTTAGTGCCTTTCATTTTGGATCGGAATTGTCGTATTCCGAGACCATTTGGCCATCCACAGGTGGGATCGCAGTCGTCGGTTCGGAATTTTTCCTTCATCTCGTTGTCCTATAGTAACCCTCGTAACTCTCTCTTCAGAGGTCGAATTCAGAATATTTTGAGGTCATTAGAATGTTAACTTGACAATATTCCAGATGAGATCAGAATTGCCTAATTCGGAGACCGTTCGATAACCTAAAAACATGTTGGTACTCTTTGATCGGCTTTTTTCAATAAGGAGTCTAGAACTTTTCAAATTGCACGATCAACAGAGATGCACATAACTCCATCGTTTGTTGTTGGATTGGGTCAATTTTTATTCATCTGAAAGGTACTGTAGTGTTCATTCATACCTGACTGGAATCATCGTATTTTGAAACCATTTGGGATCTATATGTGGGATCGCAGTCGTCGGTCATGAATTTTTCATTCATCTCGTTGTCTTATAGTAACACTTATAAGTCTCTCTTCAGAGGTCGAATTCAGACTATTTTGTGGTCATTGGAAAGGTAACTTGACAAGCTTCCAGATGAGACCAGAATTGCCTAATTCGGAGACCGTTCGATATCCTAAAAGCATGTTGGTACTCTTCGATCATCTATTTTCAATATGGAGTGTAAATCTTTCTAAATTACGTGATCCAACGGAGATGCTCATAACTCCATTATTTGTTGTTGGATTGGGTCAATTTTATTCATCTGAAAGGTACTTTTAGTGTTCTTTTATTGCTGACTAGAATCGTCGTATTCCGAGACCATTTGGGATCCATATGTGGGATCGCAGTCGTCGGTCCTAAATTTTTCCTTCATCTCGTCGTCCTATAGTAACCCTCTTAACTCTCTCTTCAGAGGTAGAATTCTGATTATTTGAGCTCATTGGATGGTAACTTGACAAGCTTCCGGATGAGACCAGAATTGCCTAATTCGGAGGCCCTTCGATATCCTGTTGGTACTCTTCGTTCGTCTTATTTCAATATGGAGTGTAAATCTTTCCAAATCGCGCGATGCAATGGAGATGCTCATAACTCCATCGTTTGTTGTCGGATTGGGACAATTTTTTGTCATCTGAAGGGTACTTTAATGTTCTTTCATTGTTGGCTAGAATCGTCGTATTCCGAGACCATTTGGGATCCATATGTGGGATCGTAGTCGTCGGTCCTGAATTTTTCCTTCATCTCGTTATCCTATAGTAAACTTCGTTAGTCTCTCTTTAGAGGTCAAATTCTGACTATTTTGAGGTCATTGGAATGGTAACTTGACAAGCTTCTAGATGAGACTAGAATTGCCTAATTCGGAGACCATTCGATATCCTAAAAGCATGTTGGTACTCTTCGATCGTCTTTTTTCAATACGGAGTCTAAATCTTTCCAAATCGCGCAATCCAACGGAGATGCTATAACTCCAATCGTTTGTTGTCGGATTCGGTCAATTTTTTGTAATCTGAAAGGTACTTTAGTGTTCTTTCATTAATCACTGGAATCGTCGTATTCCGAGACCATTTCGGATCCATGTGTGAGATCGCAGTTGTCAATCCTGAATTTTTCCTTCATCTCATTGTCCTATAGTAGCCCTCATAACTCTCCCTATAGAGGTCGAATTCAGACTATTTTGAGGTCATTGGAATGGTAACTTGACAAGCTTCTGAATGAGACCAGAATTGCCTAATTCGGAGACCGTTCGATATCCTAAAAGCATGTTAGTACTCTTCGATAGACTTTTTTCAATGTGGAGTTTAAATCTTTCCAAATCGCGTGATCAAATGGAGTTGCTCATAACCACATCGTTTGTTGTCGGATTAGGTCAATTTTTTGTCATCTGAAAGGTACTTTAGTGTTCTTTCATTGCTGACTAGAATCGTCGTATTCCGAGACCATTTGGGATCCATAGGTGATATCGCAGTCGTCGATCCGGAATTTTTCCTTCATCTTGTTATCCTATAGTAACCCTCGTAAGTCTCTCTTCGGAGGTTGAATTCATATTATTTTGAGGTCATTGGAAAGCTTCCAGTGACCTCAAAGCATGTTGGTACTCTTCGATTGTCTGTTTTCAATATGGACTATAAATCATTCCAAATCACACGATCCAACAGAGATGCTGATAAGTCAATCATTTGTTGTTGGATTAGGTCAATTTTTATTCATCTGAAAGGTACTTTAGTGTTCTTTTATTCTGACTAGAATCGTCATATTCCTAGACCATTTGGGATCCATACGTGGGATCGCAGTCGTCGGTTCGGAATTTTTCCTTCATCTCGTTGTCCTATAGTAACCCTCGTAACTCTCTCTTCAGAGGTCGAATTTAGACTATTTTGAGGTCATTAGAATGTTAACTTGACAATATTCCAGATGAGATCAGAATTGCCTAATTCTGAGACCGTTCGATAACCTAAAAACATGTTAGTACTCTTTGATCGGCTTTTTTCAATAAGGAGTCTAGAACTTTTCAAATTGCACGATCAACAGAGATGCACATAACTCCATCGTTTGTTGTTGGATTGGGTCAATTTTTATTCATCTGAAAGGTACTGTATTGTTCATTCATACCAGATTGGAATCATCGTATTCTGAAACCATTTGGGATCTATATGTGGGATCGCAGTCGTCGGTCATGAATTTTTCGTTCATCTTGTTGTCATATAGTAACACTTATAAGTCTCTCTTCAGAGGTCGAATTCAGACTATTTTGAGGTCATTGGAAGGGTAACTTGACAAGCTTCCAGATGAGACCAGAATTGCCTAATTCGGAGACCGTTCGATATCCTAAAAGCATGTTGGTACTCTTCGATCATCTATTTTCAATATGGAGTGTAAATCTTTCTAAATTACGTGATCCAACGGAGATGCTCATAACTCCATTGTTTGTTGTTGGATTGGGTCAATTTTATTCATCTGAAAGGTACTTTTAGTGTTCTTTTATTGCTGACTAGAATCGTCGTATTCCGAGACCATTTGGGATCCATATGTGGGATCGCAGTCGTCGGTCCTGAATTTTTCCTTCATCTCGTCGTCCTATAGTAACACTCTTAACTCTCTCTTCAGAGGTAGAATTCTGACTATTTGAGCTCATTGGATGGTAACTTGACAAGCTTCCGGATGAGACCAGAATTGCCTAATTCGGTGGCCCTT
Organism: Magnolia changhungtana; assembly: GCA_030180095.1. NCBI lineage: Eukaryota > Viridiplantae > Streptophyta > Magnoliopsida > Magnoliales > Magnoliaceae > Magnolia > Magnolia changhungtana. The sequence continues at coordinate 1,502,963 of JASAUF010000172.1, forward strand.
CGATATCCTGTTGGTACTCTTCGTTCGTCTTGTTTCAATATGGAGTGTAAATCTTTCCAAATCGCGCGATGCAATGGAGATGCTCATAATAACTCCATCGTTTGTTGTTGGATTGGGACAATTTTTTGTCATCTGAAGGGTACTTTAATGTTCTTTCATTGTTGACTAGAATTGTTGTATTCCGAGACCATTTGGGATCCATATGTGGAACGTAGTCGTCGGTCCTGAATTTTTCCTTCATCTCGTTATCCTATAGTAAACTTCGTTAGTCTCTCTTTAGAGGTCAAATTCCGACTATTTTGAGGTCATTGGAATGGTAACTTGACAAGCTTCCAGATGAGACCACAATTGCGTAATTCAGAGAACGTTCGATATCCTAAAAGCATGTTGGTACTCTTCGATCATCTTTTTTCAATATGGAGTGTAAATCTTTCCAAAATCACGCGATCCATCGGATATGCTCATAGCACCATCGTTTGATGTCAGATTGGGTCAATATTTTGTCATTTGAAAGGTTCTTTAGTGCCTTTCATTTTGGATCGGAATTGTCGTATTCCGAGACCATTTGGCCATCCATAGGTGGGATCGCAGTCGTCGGTTCAGAATTTTTCCTTCATCTCGTTGTCCTATAGTAACCCTCGTAACTCTCTCTTCAAAGGTCGAATTCAGACTATTTTGAGGTCATTAGAATGTTAACTTGACAATATTCTAGATGAGATCAGAATTGCCTAATTCGGAGACCGTTCGATAACCTAAAAACATGTTGGTACTCTTTGATCGGCTTTTTCCAATAAGGAGCCTAGAACTTTTCAAATTGCACGATCAACAGAGATGCACATAACTCCATCGTTTGTTGTTAGATTGGGTCAATTTTTATTCATCTGAAAGGTACTGTAGTGTTCATTCATACCAGACTGGAATCATCGTATTCTGAAACCATTTGGGATCTATATGTGGGATCGCAGTCGTCGGTCATGAATTTTTCGTTCATCTCGTTGTCTTATAGTAACACTTATAAGTCTCTCTTCAGAGGTCGAATTCAGACTATTTTGAGGTCATTGGAAAGGTAACTTGACAAGCTTCCAGATGAGACCAGAATTGCCTAATTCGGAGACCGTTCGATATCCTAAAAGCATGTTGGTACTCTTTGATCATCTATTTTCAATATGGAGTGTAAATCTTTCTAAATTACGTGATCCAACGGAGATGCTCATAACTCCATTGTTTGTTGTTGGATTGGGTCAATTTTATTCATCTGAAAGGTACTTTTAGTGTTCTTTTATTGCTGACTAGAATCGTCGTATTCCGAGACCATTTGGGATCCATATGTGGGATCGCAGTCATCGGTCCTGAATTTTTCCTTCATCTCGTCGTCCTATAGTAACCCTCTTAACTCTCTCTTCAGAGGTAGAATTTTGACTATTTGAGCTCATTGGATGGTAACTTGACAAGCTTCCGGATGAGACCAGAATTGCCTAATTCGGAGGCCCTTCGATATCCTGTTGGTACTCTTCGTTCGTCTTGTTTCAATATGGAGTGTAAATCTTTCCAAATCGCGCGATGCAATGGAGATGCTCATAACTCCATCGTTTGTTGTCGGATTGGGACAATTTTTTGTCATCTGAAGGGTACTTTAATGTTCTTTCATTGTTGGCTAGAATTGTCATATTCCGAGACCATTTGGGATCCATATGTGGGATCGTAGTCGTCGGTCCTGAATTTTTCCTTCATCTCGTTATCCTATAGTAAACTTCGTTAGTCTCTCTTTAGAGGTCAAATTCCGACTATTTTGAGGTCATTGGAATGGTAACTTGACAAGCTTCCAGATGAGACCACAATTGCGTAATTCAGAGAACGTTCGATATCCTAAAAGCATGTTGGTACTCTTCGATCATCTTTTTTCAATATGGAGTGTAAATCTTTCCAAAATCACGCGATCCATCGGATATGCTCATAGCACCATCGTTTGATGTCAGATTGGGTCAATATTTTGTCATTTGAAAGGTTCTTTAGTGCCTTCCATTTTGGATCGGAATTGTCGTATTCCGAGACCATTTGGCCATCCATAGGTGGGATCGCAGTCGTCGGTCCTAAATTTTTCCTTCATCTCATTGTCCAATAGTAACCCTCGTAACTCTCTCTTCAGAGGTCGAATTCAGACTATTTTGAGGTCATTGGAATGTTAACTTGACAATATTCTAGATGAGATAAGAATTGCCTAATTCGGAGACCGTTCGATATCCTAAAAGCATGTTGGTACTCTTCGATCGTCTTTTTTCAATATGGAGTGTAAATCTTTCCAAATCGCGCGAACCAACGGAGATGCTAATAACTCTATCGTTTGATGTTGGATTGGGTCAATTTTTTGTCATATGAAAGGTACTTTATTGCTCTTTCATTCCTGAATGGAATCGTCGTATTCCGAGATCATTTGGGAATACATAAGTGGGATCGCAGTCGTCAGTCTTGAATTTTTCCTTCATCTCCTTTCCCATTAGTAACCCTCATAACTCACTCTTCTGAGGTCAAAGTCAGCCTATTTTGAGGTCATTGTGATGGTAACTTGACAAGCTTCTAGATAAGACAAGAATTACCTAATTCGGAGACCGTTCGAAATCCTAAAAGCATGTTAGTGCTCTTCGATCGTCTTTTTTCAATATGGAGTCTACATCTTTCCAAATTATGCGATTCAACGGAGATGCTCATAACTACATCATTTGTTGTCAGATTAGGTCAATTTTTTGTCATCCGAAAGGCACTTTAGTGTTCTTTCACTGCTAACTGGAATCGTCCTATTCCAAGACCATTTGGGATCCATATGTGGTATCTCGGTCGTCGGTCCTAAATTTTTCCTTCATCACCTTTTCCAATATTAACGCTCATAAGTCACTCTTCCGAGGTTGAATTGAGACTATTGTAATAGTAACTTGACAAGCTTCTAGATGAGAGAAGAATTGCGTAATTTGGAGACTAGTCGATATCCTAAAAGCATGTTGGTACTCTTCGATCGTCTTTTCTCAATATGGAGTGTAAATATTTCAAATCGTATGATCCAACGGAGATGCTCATAACTCCATCATTTCATGCTGGATTGAGTCAATTTTTAGTCATCTGAAATGTCCTTTAGTGCCGTTCATTCCTGATTGGAATCGTCGTATTCCATGACCATTTGGGCATCCATAGGTGGGATCGCAGTCATTGGTCCTGAATTTTTCCTTCATCTCATTATCCAATAGTAACCCTCATAACTCTTTCTTTAGAGGTCGAATTCAGACTATCTTGAGGTCATTGGAATGGTAAATTGGCAAGCTTCCAGATGAGACCAAAATTGCCTAATTCGGAGACCGTTCGATATCCTAAAATCATGTCGGTACTCTTCGATCGTCTTTTTTCAATATAGAGTCTAAATCTTTCCAAATCGCATGATCCAACGGAGATGCTCATAATTCCATCGTTTGTTGTCGAATTGGGTCAATTTTTTGTCATGTGAAAGGTGCTTTAGTGCCCTTTCATTATTGACTGGAATCGTTGTATTCCGTGACCATTTTCGATCCATATGTGGGATCGCAGTCGTTGGTCCTGATTTTTCCCTTCATCTCATTGTCCTATAGTAGCCCTCGTAACTCTCTCATTAGAGGTCGAATTCAAACAATCTTGAGGTCATTGCAATGGTAGCTTGACAAGCTTCCGAATGAGACCAGAATTACCTAATTCAGAGACCGTTTGATATCCTAAAATCATATTGGAACTCTTTGATCATCTTTTTTAACATGGAGTGTAAATCTTTCCGAATCGCGCGATCCAACGGAGATGCTCATAACTCCATCGTTTGTTGTCGGATTGGGTCATTTTTCTATCATCTAAAAGGTACTTTATTGTTCTTTCATTGCTGACTAGAATCGTCATATTCCGAGACCATGTGGGATCGCAGTCGTCGGTCCTGAATTTTTCCTTCATCTCATTATCCTATAGTACCACTTGTTGAGGCATAAAATAAGCAACGAAGAGAAGAAGAAAAAGATTAAGAAATCACTTTGAAGATAAAAGAAAAAAATGACTTCAAGACCACTTTTTCTTGTGGTTGCGCAAAAAAGTGAAATAACTACCAATGATCGCAAATGAAAGTGAAGAGTTTGCGCGGATTGAAAAGTGAAGGGTTTGCGCGAGATTGACGGTTTGCGCGAGGTCGCGCAAAGTATATTATTTGCGCGTCTCCGCGCAAAGTCTAAAATCAGGTGATGAAAGTAGCTGGATGATATTTTTTTGTCCCACATCGGCCAGATCTGAGATTTCCACTGGTGAAAACATCTATAAATACTCCATTCCTTCTCTGAAAAGGGGTTGGAAGATTTCAGAAGTGAAGCAAGGACGAAAGAGAAGACAGAAGGTGCGGAGTATTGGACTCCTGCACTTTGCGCGATCCCGCGCAAAGGAGTATTGGACTCCTGGAAGATTGCGCCGGTCGGCGCAAAGCAACTGAAGGATTTTATAGTTTGCGCGGACCCGCGCAAAGCATACGGTTTGCGCGGACCCGCGCAAACCTATTTCTTAGTAGTTTTTTGACAGCAATGGGTGAAATCTTTGTTGGAATGATTGAAGTCCTCAAAGCTTCAAGTTCTTCTTGATCAAGAGAAAGGAAGAATCATCGATGAAGAGACGTATTCCTCCTAAGTTTCAGGAGATGACCAAAATAGCATTGAAATGCTTCTTTGGAATTTCCGTTCTCTTGAAGACTGTTGAACAACTTGTCTATTTCCTCCTAAGTCATAGGAGATGATTGACATCATTGCCGTTATGCTGCCGAAATTATATTTAGCTATGATAATTGACATTTGTAATAATTTCTTTGTAAAGCTATCTTAGAATCAAGGGATACCAGAGGATGTAAATGAATTCAGAATCAATAAAGTATGATGATTGTCTTTGTAATTCTTTCATTGTTATGTTTGAATAAGATTATTTTCCCCAAATCAAATACTTTTGTTTCCTTGTCGAAACAAAATGGCGACTCTGCTGGGGACATTATCTTATTTAACACTAACATTGGGAAAGTTGCAAGACTCTCGTCACTATTTTTTTTTGGCGTCTATTAGACGCCAAAATGGCGACTCTCAGTGGGAACATCCTCCCCTTCATCTCTAAGATAGTTTACTTAGTCTTTCACATACTAATTTCAGATATGTTTTGTTATTGAAGGTACTCAAATTCAATCACACACACGCTTTGCTAATGGCTAACTTGTGAGAAAGGTGAACTTCCGATTCATCATCGCTCTTGGGTTTGTAATTGAGTATGCGCGTAAGCGAAATTCTGAGCATACAAAAGCAAGCACTTCAAGCGGGTGCAATGTGATTCAAGTGACAACGGAGTTATTTCCGTTTCACCTCAACTACAAGAAAATGATGACTGGACTCTGGTTTTATCCAAAAGGACAAAAGCAAAGGCCTTAAAGAGTCGCAAGGCAAAATTGTTTGCACCAAGGCGAGGGACCAATTACACGGAGCATAGCAAGAAGAAAACCCGAACTCGCTCCCCGGCGATTTATCTGAACAAGTTGCTTCGCGAGTTCTCGTCGCGAGATTTTCCGGCTTTGGTCGCTCCAAAGACCAAATGGACACAAGCACAAAAGGTAAAGCACGATGGTAGGATCACCGATGCAAGTATCACCGCAAACAAGCTCGCCTATAAGCTGTATCACCTCGATCGGTTAAAAAAAGCACGAGAAAGTACACGAGAGTCAAATGAGACTCCAATTTCTCCCCTCTTTATAAGTCTGTTATATATCAAGCATACTCTCGTTCTACTCCAAAAACAGTTTCGACAAACAGTCAAGGAGCCGCAGTATATATGGCAGAAACGGGTCAAGGAAATAGACCAACTACTGAAGAACGTGTTGATCAAATGGCGGAGGCACAAAGAATGCTAATGGATGAATGCGGAATCTCAGAGAAGCTTTGACAACCCTGGCACATAATGTAGCCCAAATAGTGGCTCCACCCATGATGGGAGCGACAAATGGACAAGAGAACCAGCCTGAAGGTTCCCGTCCGCAGGGGATAGGATCACGAGGTTCAGTTCCAGCAACAAGAGCTATAACACAAGATGACGTAAGACAAGTCGTCGAAGAAGCAGTTAGAATAGAGAGAGAGCGCGCGAATACCGGTCGTTTCAGATACCGAACACCCTACCCGAGAGAGGTAGAGGATGTTCCATTTCCAGCCAATTTCAAACACCCAGATTTCCAAAAGTTCAATGGGGAAGGATCGCCGGAAGAACACCTGATGCATTTCATCACCAGCATGGGGAATTTTTCCACGATACCTCAATATTGCTTACGCTTATTTGGGTCATCGTTGACAAGCAAAGCTTTCAGGTGGTATTCAAATTTGGCACCAGGGTCCATACGGACATGGGAAGAAATGCAAGATGCTTTCATGTCGAACTTCTTCTCGTCAGAACGTGATGTTAGCATCACAGAACTAGCCTCAGTACGACAGCGAGAAGGAGAACCCGTTGAAAAATTCATAGACAGATGGAAGACACTGGGGGCATCGTGCAGGCAGTTGCCAGAAGAAAAGGAACAAGTCAAAATGTGTCTGAACTCTATGGAGACAGGGTGCGTTCGGACTCACTAGCGCGATATTGGAACTTTTCGCGATTTGGCTACCAAAGCCCATGCATTGGAGCTAATGACTCATGCAAGATGCCGGCATTTCATCATGAAACTGTCGAAGAATGCCTAGCAGGACAACCGTCAATACCATTGGACCGGGATAAAAAGAATCAAGATGTGAGGGGTTCAAGAGATAAAAGGCCAGAAGGAAAAGAAGGCTGGAATCAAACAAGAGACAGATTCGGTGGAAAAAAGCTCAGAATGCTCGATTCTCATGAAGGATTCGAGTTCGATAAAGAAGATGTGGTACCTATGATGCAACAATTGTTAAAGGCAGGTACCTTGGAATTACCAGAACCGAAACGTCCTGAAGATGTAACGAGGACTCGAGAAAGAAACTTTTGTCAATATCATCGCCTAGTAGGGCACCCGACGGAAAATTGTTATACGTTAAAATGTATCATACAGCGAATGATAAATAGAGGTGACATAATAACCAGCGGAAGCAAAGAAAAGAATGCAAAGGCAACAGTAAATGTATTGTCAATACAAGAAAGCACGCGGGGGATGAAAAAAGGAAGGTCAACAAGAAATGCAACAATGATTACGTTGCGATCAGGCAAGCAAGTAACAAGTCCAGTAAAGCAAAAAACAGGAATCATAAGGAAAGAAGTGATTGAAAGACAGAGCACTGAAGACAAGAATAGAAATGGAGATGCAGTGACAAAAGTGGCTTATGATGTAGTCAGCCACTTGAAGGGTATACCAGCACGATTAAGTATTTATGATGCACTCAAGTTGTCTGAAGAATTTCAGAGTTTGATTCAAGCACAATCTGACCACGATGTCAGAGAAACTTTACTGGCAGAAATGAAGAATGAAAAGAACAATGAAAAGATGAATTGTCTACCAGTAATATCTTTCTCGAAGATGATTTAATTGGTGAAATGGAACATAACGGGCCACCATTGATGATAGAAGGGTATATTTGCGAAAAGAAGATAAAAGCGAATTATGATAGACAATGGGTGGCGGTGAACCTTTTGCCGCTCTCCATGGTTACTAAATTGGGTTTTCGCCGATCGGACTTGCGCCTAAATGAATGATGATACTGAGGGTTTAATCAAGATGGGCAACGTGCACTCGGTAAAATCAAGTAACATTGGAAATAGAGAATTAATCACTCTTGTTGTATGTCATGTTATAAATCTTTGTGACGACATATAACCTTCTCTTGGGAAGGCCATGGATACATCAAGTATCATATATCGTACCTTCTACTCTACACCAATGTTTCAAATCTTGTAAAGATGGGGTGCAGTGTAAAGTAATGGCTGATGCAAAACCCTACAGAAAGTGAGTCTTTCTTTGCAGACGCCAGTTATTACAAATGTTTCTCTGAAGAAATGGGAAATGTTTATGAGAAGAGAATCGTAAAAGATATTAGGTTAAATAAAGTTAAAGAAGAAAAGCGAGAATCTTCAGTGCAGAAGCAAGAAAGAAATTCTATTTTGTACCAAAGCGCTGAGACAAGCGGGACAACCGCCGTTTGACTTTGTTGTCGACGAGAAATTGAAAGTTTCTGATCCAATTACAGTTCCATTACCCAATATCGAAAGATGTAAGCCATTTGCGGCCGCTCAAGAACATTTCGAGTTAAAGCGGTGATAAATATCTGAACCGATAGAATTCCATCTTTGCATCGAAGAGAAGAGTGAAAATGCAAGCAATGTATATCATGGAGAATTAGCACCGCATGAAATTTAGAAAGTACAGTGCAATAAGCAAGAAGATCATGAGAAACATGGGTTTTGATTGTGATAAACCCCCGGCTTGAATAATGGAAAAGGGATTCAAATCCCACTCGGGGTTAATCAAGAAAAGCGAAGAAAATTCAAGGATTGGGAGTAGAGTCAATGATAAACATGATATCGTTAATATGACTTGACCATGCAAGATACTAAGATAGTTGAATATCCTGAAATCGCTCCAAAGCAAATAGAAGACGGGGGGCAACCGACGATAGATGGCTTGCGAGAAATAAATTTGGGAACAATAGAAGAGCCAAGGAATACATTCATCAGCATCAGTCTTTCAGATCAAGAATTTGAGAAATATGGTCAACTTCTCAAAGAAAATAAAGATGTCTTCGCTTGGACCTATGAAGAAATGCTTAGGGATTTGGAACCCTCAGTAGCGATGCATCGGTTAAATATCTCAAAGAAAAGAAACAGTCAAGCAAGCACAAAGGCGATTTCACCCAGACACTGATTCCATTAATCGAAAAAGAAGTAAATAAGCTAATAAAGGTTGGGTTCATCGAGAGAAGTTAAATATCCCAAATGGATATCAAATATTGTCCGGTAAAAAAGAAGAACGGACGGATCGAGTATGTATTGACTTGAGAGATCTGAATGAGGCATGTCCAAAAGACGATTTCCCCCTCCGATACGAAATTACTAATTGACAAAGACTACTCAATATGCTATCATGTCCTTTATGGATGGATATCACGGCTATAATCAAATCAGGATGGCGCAGGAAGATGAAGAAGCAACGGCTTTCGGCTTTGACGCCACTTGGAATTTCTTGTTATAAAGTTATGCCTTTCGGTCTCAAAAAAATTGGGGCAACATATCAAAGGGCAATGAAAAATATCTTTCAAGATATGATGCATAAACATGTCGAATGCTATGTTGATGACTTGGTAGTCGATCGGAGATCATCAAGAACACCGCGAACATCGGCATCGGTCTTCCGACGACTCGAGAAAGAAAGCAATTAAAGATGAATCAGGCTAAATGTGCATTTGGAGTGTCTTAGGCAAATTCCTCGGCTTTGTGGTACGGCATAGAGGAATCGAAATTGATCCAGAAAAAGTTAAAGCTATTCAAAATATGCCACCACCAACAACGTTGAAAGAATTAAAAAGCTTACAAGGAAAATTGGCATACATTCCGTTTTATTTCAAACCTCGCAGGAAGGTGTCAGCCATTTTCCCGGTTAATGAAGAAAGATACAGAATTCGTATGGGATCATGCTTGCCAGAATGCCTTTGATTCAATTAAAGAATTATTAAAACAGCCGCCGGTGTTAACAGCTCCAGTAAAAGGTAAGCCACTTATTTTATATACATCTGCCGCTGCAAATTCTTTGGGTGCTTTGTTGGCACAGGTAAACGAAGCCGGAAAAGAGACTGCTCTTTATTATCTGAGCCGAACACTGATGGGGGCAGAATCCAATTATTCTCCGATTGAAAAAGAATGTTTGGCGTTGGTATTCGCTGTGCAAAAGTTAAGGCATTATTGTCTATCCCATGATATAACTCTGATCTCGAGAGCAGATCCGATAAAATTCTTGATGACCAGGCCAATGTTATCGGGAAGACTAGCCAAGTGGATGCTATTGTTATCAGAATATACTATTTCATATAAGCCTGCGAAAGCAGTGAAAGGACAAGCTATGGCAGATTTTCTCGCAGCACATCCTATAGCAGAAAATGAAGAAATCAATGATGAATTCCCAGATGAACAGGTTATGTTGGCTGAATCTCAGAATCTTTGGCAGATGTATTTTGATGGTGCTGCTCGAGTATCAGGAGCGGGGGCAGGAGTGATATTCATTACACCTCAGGGCGATTTATTACCATACTCTTTCACATTGGGTATCGCGTGCACAAATAATGAAGCTGAATATAAAGCTCTTATTATCGGAATGGAAATAGCACAGCAAATGGAAGTAAAATTATTGCATATCTTCGGAGATTCTAAATTGGTTGTAAATCAGTTAACCACAGAATTTGAGGTAAGGAAGGAGGAACTTTTGCCTTATTATCGGAAGGCACAACATTTGCTTGAACAGTTCTATTATGTGGAGATTAAACACATACCGCGTTCGGAAAATGCAAAAGCAGATGCTTTAGCCAGTTTAGCAGCGGCTTTATCCTGCACGAACCGAAGTCCTCTCCAGGTAACTATAGAAGAAAGAAGATTCCTGCCATCTGCAGAAGTTATCAAAGAAACTGTTGAAATATTGCCTATATCCTGTCTGGAGATAACAATGGATGATTGGCGTCAGCCTTTTGTTGATTATCTCAAATATAATATCTTGCCAGAAGATAATGCACAAAGACAGCAAATTAAACAGCGATCAGGAAAATTTGTCATATGCAGCGAAGTATTATATAGAAAATCTTATAATGGAACGCTGTTAAGGTGCTTGGACAAACGAGAAGCAAGACAAATGCTGCGAGAGGCACATTCAGGTGAATGTGGAGCACATCAAGCTGGCCGGAATTTATGCTATAGAGTGCATCGAATGGGTTATTATTGGCCTACTATGTTTAAAGATGCAATAGAATATGCAAAGCGATGCCATGAATGTCAAATACATGGAGATATAATACATATTCCTCCAGAAGAATTACATCAGTCTGTTGCCTCTTGGCCTTTCTCAGCTTGGGGGCTCGACGTTATTGGTCCCATAAATCCTCCTTCGTCTAAAGGAAAACAGTATATTCTGGCAGCAACGGATTATTTCTCCAAATGGACTGAAGCGGTCGCCTTGCGTAATGTCAAAGAAAAAGACGTGGTCAATTTCATCCGTCATGCTATAATATACCGTCATGGTATTCCGAAGAAGATCATCACTGATAATGGTACCCCTTTTAAAAACAGAGGCATGGAAAAGTTATGTCAGAAGTTTGACATCCAACATTCTTTTTCGACACCTTATTATCCTCCGGCCAATGGATTAGCGGAAGCGTTTAACAAAACAATTGTAAAAATAATGAAGAAAACAGTGACAGGCAATAAGCGCGATTGGGATGAAAAGTTGCAAGAAGCGTTATGGGCTTACAGAACCACCCATCGTACAGCAACAGGGGCGACGCCATATTCATTAATCTATGGTATGGAAGCAGTTATCCCAATTGAAATCCAAGTGGCATCACTCAGAGTGGCAGTGCACCAGTCTATAACAGATGAAGAAAATGCAAAAATAAGGCTGAAAGAATTAGACTTACTCGATGAGAAACGTCTCGCAGCACAGCAGCGGTTACAATCATATCAGGCCAGAATATCGGCTGCATTTGATAAACAGGTTAAATACCGTTCTTTCAAAAAAGGGGATATGGTGGTAATGTTGAAAAGACCTATAGTGGTCACTCGCCGGACAGGGGGCAAGTTTGAGCCTAAGTGGGACGGCCCATATGTGGTGAAAGAAGTATACTCCAATGGGGCATATAGAATTATAAATCAAGAAGGACAGGGTATCAGTGTACTTGTCAACGCCCGTTTCATCAAAAGATACTATCCCTAAAGATAGAGATGTGGATTTTGACCCAGAATATTATCAGCATAATGATTCTGTATCAAAAGGGGGCAAAAATGAATAAGATCATGTCTATATTCATGTCTATATGCCAACAAAAGAAGCTGTAAAGAAGAGATTCACAAGCATATCAATTATCAAAGCAGCAAATCTGGAAAATATATATATATATGATCATCATCATCAAAGAAGATATTGGCAAAAGTTATATTGCCTTACAAGGCACAAATTCTTGAAGATTCTCCTAAAGATATTGGCAAAAGTTATATTGCCTTACAAGGCACAAATTCTTGAGATTTCTCCTGAAGATATTATCTAAGCTAAGAATATTATCGCCTTACAAGGCATGGATCTTCTTGAAGATAAATATCTGCTATATTTGCAAATGATGATGATCATATATATATTATCGCCTTACAAGGCATGGATCTTCTTGAAGATATTATCAAAAGCAAGGATATATCAATATCAATCAAAGAGGCAGTATAGCCAAGCCAAAATCCTAAAAGAGCCAAATCGAGCAAAATCAAAAAGATCAAGCTCAGAGAAAAAAAAAAAAAATGCTCTCAAAGGATCAAGCTCTAAAAGAGCCGGCCAACTATACGTAAGACCCATGAAGATCGCCATTCGGGCAGCGGCGAGGAGTCAGTGGCCCTAAAAAGCCCGCGAAGACCATCGTGCGCACCCATGCGGGTAGCTGACGAAGTCAAGGATTCAAAGCCTAAAAGGCCATAAATCCGCGAAGACTAGTCACCGTAATTCCCATGCCGTCTGTGTATAGCTTAGCAAAGCGGCATACGGGAACGGATGAAAATGCCCTCCTGTGAATGGGCTCGACCTTGCGGGACGAAGAAAACGGGGGCCGCGGTGTGAGCTTTATGCCAACCGTGCGTAAGACCCTCCAGGTCTAGGGTTTGATTTCGTAGTAACTCGTGAGGAAGGGCTTAAACCTACTCATTGATGGGTGGCGACCCTAGATTTGGTGCCCAAAGGTAGCCTTGCGAGCCCCTGCGAACTCTAGAGAGTTACCATGGCCAACCCTGCGCGTAAATCCAACAGTTCACCGTCCGGTAGCGTCAATGGGCCCCTCTGATGGACCGTGACCGTGAGCTCAAGGCAGTGAGAAGCCCAAAAGAGAACTCTAGAGAGTTACAGTGGCCATCACATAAGACCCATAAATGCTCCACTACTCACGAGCTTAAACTGTGTGTGTGCGCACGCTCCACTACTCATGAGCATAAACTGTGTGTGGCTAATTGAATTGAAACTTAGTACCGCCAATCTAAATACTCACCTAGAGAATCCCTTACTAACAAAGCATAAAAGGTTTAGAAATTATAAAAATGTGTAATGAAAATTATTATATAAAGAATAAATATAACTTGATAATATTAATAAAAGTAAAAAAGAATAAATATAATAAAATATTATATAAATATAATATGATAATATTAGTATAAATATCATCAATATGCAAGATAGAAAATATATACCATCATAAAACATCCCAAAATAATATCATGAGATAAATGATAAATTACATCCGAGAAACACAAAAGCAAATATCACATGTTTAAAATTACATGATTCAAAGATTCTCTGTAATTCCCATTGCTTCTGAATATCTGAGCAAATCTTCTTTTAATTGCGCCTGAGCTGCATTATGCCGAGATTTTTCTTCAAGAATAAGTTTCGCCTGATCAGGAACGCCCGCAAGCTTATTCTCCAAAGAAACAACCATTTCTTTATTCTGAAGTTGTGCAGATTTTTCAGTATCAATAGATTTGGCATTCACTCGCATCTTCTCTTCAACCTCTTGAATGATTAAGGCTTGCTCATGATTCTTTCTCTCCAGCTGAGAGATTTCTTCCTTCAGAGCTGCAATGCGATCTTGGATAGTTATGCTTTCATCAACATGAATCTTTAATTGATCTTGAAGAATCATACGTTCTTGTTCAAATTTGGAAATTGAAGAAGCTGTTAAAGAGACTTGTTCTTGAGAAAGAGCCAGCAGCTTTTTATATTCTAAAATTTCAGGCGCAATCGTGATATTTTCCACTGAAGCTAAAGAAATTACAGAATCACGAAACTTGAAGAGTGAATCCCGTAAGGGAGATATGTCAATTCTGGCCATCCTGGCAGAACTCTCCAAAATCTCTATGGCAACGTCCAAATCCAGCCACTGATCGGGATTCTTGAAGATATGGATTATTGCTAATAAGGAATGCTTCACCATAAGCATCTTATGAACTGGTGTTGAGGCATAAAAATAAGCAAGAGAGTGAAGACAAGAAAAATCAAGGAATAAGAAAGAACAAGGCAAAAAATAGTTTCAAGATCACTTTGCGCGAGATCGCGCAAAGTGAAACCAGACCGCGCAAAGTAAAAGGTTTGCGCGGATTAAAAGAAGACAGTTTTGCGAGATTGGAGGTTTGCGCGAGATCGCAAGCATAAAGCATATCGTTGCTTGTCCGTGTCATACAAAGTGTATGATGGTGCGATAAAAATGGTTGAATGATGTTTTTTGTCCCACATCGACCGGATCGAGATTTTCACTAATGAAATTGTTTATAAATACCCCATTCCTTCTCGAAGAAGGATTCAAGATTTCGAAGTGAAGCAAGGACGAAAGAGAAGACAGAAGGTGCGGAGTATTGGACTCCTGCACTTTGCGCGATCCGCGCAAAGGAGTATTGGACTCCTGGAAGTTTGCGCCGGTCGGCGCAAAGCAACTGAAGGGTTTTACAGTTTGCGCGGACCCGCGCAAAAAGCATCGATTCTTATGCGGACCCCGCAAACCTATTTCTTGGCAGTTTTGACAGCAATGGGTTGAAATGCTGTTGGAATGATTGGAGTTCTCAAAGCTTCAAGTTCTTCTTGATCAAGAGAAAAGAAGAATCATCGATGAAGAGACGTATTCTTCCTAAGTTTCGGGAGATGACCAAAATAGCATTGAAATGCTGCCGGAATCTTCGTGCTCTTGAAGACTGTTTATTGACTTGTCTATTCCTCCTAAGTCATAGGAGATGATTGACATCATTGCCGTTATGCTGCCGAAATTATATTTAACTATAATAATAGACATTTGTAACGAGTTCTTTGTAAGCTATCTTAGAATCAAGGGATACCAGAGGATGTAAATGAATTCAGAATCAATAAAGTGTGATGATTGTCTTTGTAATTATTTCATTGTTATGTTTGAATAAGATGACTCTCCCAAATCAAATACATTTGTTTCCTTGTCGAAACAAAATGGCGACTCTGCTGGGGACGATTATCTTATTTAACACTAACATTGGAAAAGTTGCAAGACTCTCGTCACTATTTTTGGCGTCTATTAGACGCCAAAATGGCGACTCTGCTGGGGAACATCCTCCCCTTCATCTCCAAGGTAGTTTACTTAGTCTTTCACGTACTAATTTCAGATATGTTTCGTTATTGAAGGTACTCAAATTCAATCACACAACACACTTGCTAATGGCTAACATCTTGTGAGAAAGGTGAACTTCCGATTCATCGCTACTGGGTTTGTAATTGAGTATGCGCCAAGCGAAATTCCTGAGCATACAAAAGCAAGCACTTCAAGCGGGTGCAATGTGATTCAAGTGACAGCAGGAGTTATTTCCGTTTCACCTCAACTACAAGAAAACAATGAAAACTGGACTCTGGTTTTATCCAAAAGGACAAAAGCAAAGGCCTTAAAGAGTCGCAAGGCAAAATTGTTTGCACCAAGAACTGAGGGACCAATTACACGGAGCATAGCAAGAAGAAAACCCGAACTCGCTCCCCGCGATTTATCTGAACAAGTTGCTTCGCAGTTCTCGTCGCAGGATTTTCCAGCTTTGGTCGCTCCAAAGACCAAATGGACACAAGCACAAAAAGGTAAAGCACTGATGGTAGAATCACCGATGCAAGTATCACCGCAAACAAGCTCGCCTATAACTGTATCACCTCGATCGGTTAAAAGCACAGAAAGTACACGAGAGTCAAATGAGACTCCAATTTCTCCCCTCTTCATAAGTCCTGTTATATCAGCATACTCTCGTTCTACTCCAAAAACAGTTTCGACAAACAGTCAAGGAGCCGCAGTATATATGGCAGAAACGGGTCAAGGAAATAGACCCACTACTGAAGAACGTGTTGATCAAATGGCGGAGGCACAAAGAATGCTAATGGATGAATGCCGGAATCTCAGAGAAGCTTTGACAACCCTGGCACATAATGTAGCCCAAATAGTGGCTCCACCCATGATGGGAGCGACAAATGGACAAGAGAACCAACCTGAAGGTTCCCGTCCGCAGGGGATAGGATCACGAGGTTCAGTTCCAGCAACAAGAGCTATAACACAAGATGACGTAAGACAAGTCGTCGAAGAAGCAGTTAGAATAGAGAGAGAGCGCGCGAATACCGGTCGTTTCAGATACCGAACACCCTACCCGAGAGAGGTAGAGGATGTTCCATTTCCAGCCAACTTCAAACACCCAGATTTCCAAAAGTTCAATGGGGAAGGATCGCCGGAAGAACACCTGATGCATTTCATCACCAGCATGGGGAATTTTGCCACGATACCTCAATATTGCTTACGTTTATTTGGGTCATCGTTGACAAGCAAAGCTTTCAGGTGGTATTCAAATTTGGCACCAGGGTCCATACGGACATGGGAAGAAATGCAAGATGCTTTCATGTCGAACTTCTTCTCGTCAGAACGTGACGTTAGCATCACAGAACTAGCCTCAGTACGACAGCGAGAAGGAGAACCCGTTGAAAAATTCATAGACAGATGGAAGACACTGGGGGCATCGTAGGCACGGTTGCAGAAGAAAAGGAACAAGTCAAAATGTGTCTGAATTCTATGGAGACAGGAATTGCGTTCGGGCTCACTAGCGCTGATATTGGAACTTTTCGTGATTTGGCTACCAAAGCCCATGCATTGGAGCTAATGACTCGCAAGATGCCGGCATTTCATCATGAAACTGTCAGAAGAATGCCTGGCAGGACAACCGTCAATACCATTGACCGGGATAAAAAGAATCAGGATGCGAGGGGCTCAAGAGATAAAAGGCCAGAAGGAAAAGAAGGCTGGAATCAAACAAGAGACAGGTACGGTGGAAAAAAGCTCAGAATGCTTGATTCTCATGAAGGATTTGAGTTTGATAAAGAAGACGTGGTACCTATGATGCAACAATTGTTAAAAGCAGGAACTCTGGAATTACCAGAACCGAAACGTCCTGAAGATGTAACGAGGACTCGAGAAAGAAACTTTTGTCAATATCATCGCCTAGTAGGGCACCCGACAGAAAATTGTTATACGTTAAAATGCATCATACAGCGAATGATAAACAGAGGTGATATAATAACCAGTGGAAGCAAAGAAAAGAATACAAGGGCAACAGTAAATGTATTGTCAATACAAGAAAGCACGCAGGGAATAAAAAAAGGAAGGTCAACAAGAAATGCAACAATGATTACGTTGCGATCAGGAAAGCAGATAACAAGTCCGATAAAGCAAAAAGCAGAAATCATAAGGAAAGAAGTGACTGAAAGACAGAACACTGAAGACAAGAATAGAAATGGAGATGCAGTGACAAAAGTGGCTTATGATGTAGTCAGCCACTTGAAGGGTATACCGGCACGATTAAGTATTTATGATGCACTCAAGTTGTCTGAAGAATTCCGGCAGAGTTTGATTCAAGCACTATCTGACCACGATGTCGAGAAACTTTCTTTGGCGAAATGAAGAATGAAAGGAACATTGAAAAGATGAATTGTCTACCAAGTAATATCTTTCTCGAAGATGATTTAATTGGTGAAATGGAACATAACAGGCCCTTGATGATAGAAGGGTATATTTGCGAAAAGAAGATAAAGCGAATTATGATAGACAATGGGTGGCGGTGAACCTTTTGCCGCTCTCCATGGTTACTAAATTGGGTTTTCGCCGATCAGACTTTGCGCCCCAGAGGAATGATGATACAGGGGTTTAATCAAGATGGGCAACGTGCACTCGGTAAAATCACAGTAACATTGGAAATAGAGGAATTAATCACTCTTGTTGTATGTCATGTTATAAATGCCTGTGACGACATATAACCTTCTCTTGGGAAGGCCATGGATACATCAGTATCATATCGTACCTTCTACTCTACACCAATGTTTCAAATACTGTAAAGATGGGGTGCAGTGTAAAGTAATGGCTGATGCAAAACCCTACACGAAAAGCTGAGTCTTTCTTTGCGACGCCGATTATTACAAATGTTTCTCTGAAGAAATGGGAAATGATTATGAGAAGAGAATCGTAAAAATGCTAGGTTAAATAAAGTTAAAGAAGAAAAAGCAGAATCTTAGGATCTGCGAAGCAAGAAAGAAATTCTATTTTGTACCAAAGCGCTGAGACAACGGGACAACCGCCGTTGACACTTGTTGTCGACGAAACGACTAAAAGTTTTCTGATCCAATTACAGTTCCATTACCCAACATCGAAAGATGTAAGCCATTTGCGGTACCGCTCAAGAACATTTCAAGTCAAAGCCGGTGATAAATATCCGAACCGATAGAATTCCATCTTTGCATCGAAGAGAAGAGTGAAAATGCAAGCAATGTATATCATGGAGAATTAGCACCGCAGTAATTTAAAAAATACGGTGCAATAAGCAAGAAGATCATGAGAAACATGGGTTTTGATTGTGATAAACCCAAGCTTGAATAATGGAAAAGGGATTCAAATCCCACTCGGGGTTAATCAAGAAAAGCGAAGAAAATTCCAAGGATTGGGAGTAGAGTCAATGATAAACATGATATCGGTTAATATGACTTGACTTCACCGCGCAAGATACTAAGATAGTTGAATATCCTGAAATCGCTCCAAAGCAAATAGAAGACGGGGGCAACCGAGCGATAGATGGCTGCGAGAAATAAATTTGGGAACAACGGAAGAACCAAGGAACACGTTCATCGGCATCACCTTTCGGATCAAGAATTGAGAAAATATGGTCAACTTCTCAAAGAAAATAAAGATGTCTTCGCTTGGACATATGAAGAAATGCTGGATTTGGAACCCTCCGTAGCGATGCATCGGTTAAATATCTCAAAGAAAAGAAACCCGGTCAAGCAAGCACAAAGGCGATTTCACCCAGACCTGATTCCGTTAATCGAAAAAGAAGTAAATAAGCTAATAAAGGTTGGGTTCATCAGAGAAGTTAAATATCCCAAATGGATATCAAATATTGTCCCGGTAAAAAAGAAGAACGGACAAATCAGAGTATGTATTGACTTCAGAGACCTGAATGAGGCATGTCCAAAAGACGATTTCCCTCTCCCGATAACAGAATTACTAATTGATAGTACTACTCAGTATGCTATCATGTCTTTTATGGAAGGGTATGTAGGCTATAATCAAATCAGGATGGCTCCCGAAGACGAAGAGGCGACGGCCTTCAGAACGTCGCTTGGAATTTACTGTTACAAAGTCATGCCTTTCGGTCTCAAAAATGCGGGGGCAACATATCAAAGGGCAATGAAAAATATCTTTCAAGATATGATGCATAAACATGTCGAATGCTATGTTGATGACTTGGTAGTCAGATCTGGAGATCATCAAGAACACCACGAACATCTGGCATCGGTCTTCCGATGACTCAGAAAGAAACAATTAAAAATGAACCCGGCTAAATGTGCATTTGGAGTGTCTTAGGCAAATTCCTCGGCTTTGTGGTACGGCATAGAGGAATCGAAATTGATCGAGAAAAAGTTAAAGCTATTCAAAATATGCCACCACCAACAACATTTGAAGGAATTAAAAAGCTTACAAGGAAAATTGGCATACATTCGCCGTTTCATTTCAAACCTCGCAGGAAGGTGTCAGCCATTTTCCGGTTAATGAAGAAAGATACTGAATTCGTATGGGATCATGCTTGCCAGAATGCCTTTGATTCAATTAAAGAATTATTAAAAAATGCATGGCCGGTGTTAATGACTCAAGAAAAGGTAAGCCACTTATTTTATATACATCGCATTATGCAAATTCTTTGGGTGCTTTGTTGGCACAGTAAACAAGCTAGGAAAAAGAGGCGCTCTTTATTATCTAAGCCGAACAACGATGGGGGAGAATCCAATTATTCTCCGATTGAAAAAGAATGTTTGGCATTGGTATTTATTTGTGCAAAAGTTAAGGCATTATTGTCTATCCCATGATATAACTCTGATCTCGAGAGCAGATCCGATAAAATTCTTGATGACCAGGCCAATGCTATCAGGGAGACTAGCCAAGTGGATGCTATTGTTATCTGAATATACTATTTCATATAAACTGCGAAAGCAGTGAAAGGACAAGCTATGGCGATTTTCTCATGAGACATCCTATAGCAGAAAATGAAGAAATCAATGATGAATTCCCAGATGAACAGGTTATGTGGGTTGAATCTCAGAATCTTTGGCAGATGTATTTTGATGGTGCTGCTCGAATATCGGGAGCAGGGGCAGGAGTAATATTCATTACACCTCAGGGCGATTTATTACCGTACTCTTTCACATTGGGTATCGCATGCACAAATAATGAGGCCGAATATAAAGCTCTTATCATCGGAATGGAAATAGCACAGCAAATGGAAATAAAGTCATTGCATATCTTCGGAGATTCTAAGTTGGTTGTAAATCAGTTAACCACAGAATTTGAAGTAAGGAAAGAGGAACTCTTGCCTTATTATCGAAAGGCACAACAGTTGCTTGAACAATTCTATTATGTGGAAATAAAACACATACCGCGGTTGGAGAATGCAAAAGCAGATGCTTTAGCCAGTTTAGCAGCGGCTTTATCCTGCACAAACCGAAGTCCTCTTCAGGTAACTATAGAAGAAAGAAGATTCTTGCCATCTGCAGAGGTTATTGAAGAAACTGTTGAAATGTTGCCTATATCCTGTCTAGAGGTAACAATGGATGATTGGCGTCAGCCTTTTGTTGATTATCTCAAATATAATATTTTGCCAGAAGACAATGTACAAAGACAGCAGATTAAGCAGCGATCAGGAAAATTTGTCATATACAGCGAAGTATTATATAGAAAATCTTATAATGGAATGCTGTTAAGGTGCTTGGACAAGCGAGAAGCAAACAGAATGCTGCGGGAGGCACATTCAGGTGAATGTGGAGCACATCAAGCCGGTCGAAATTTATGCCATAGAGTGCATCGAATGGGTTATTATTGGCCCACTATGTTTAAAGATGCGATAGAATATGCAAAGCGGTGTCATGAATGTCAAATACATGGAGATGTAATACATATTCCTCCAGAAGAATTACATCAGTCTGTTGCTTCTTGGCCCTTTTCAGCCTGGGGACTCGACGTTATTGGTCCTATAAATCCTCCTTCATCTAAAGGAAAACAGTATATTCTGGCAGCAACGGATTATTTCTCCAAGTGGACCGAAGCGATGCCTTGCGTAATGTTAAAGAGAAAGACGTGGTCAATTTCATCCGTCATGCTATAATATACCGTCATGGTATTCGAGAAGAAGATCATCACGATAATGGCACCCCTTTTAAAAATAGAGGCATGGAAAAGTTATGTCAGAAGTTCGGCATCCAACATTCTTTTTCAACACCTTACTATCCTCCAGCAAATGGGTTAGCAGAGGCGTTTAACAAAACAATTGTAAAAATAATGAAGAAAACAGTGACAGGCAATAAGCGTGATTGGGATGAAAAGTTGCAAGAAGCGTTATGGGCTTACAGAACCACCCATCGTACATAAAGGGGGGACACCGTATTCATTAATCTATGGTATGGAGGCAGTTATCCCAATTGAAATACAAGTGGCATCACTCAGAGTGGCAGTGCACCAGTCTATAACAGATGAAGAAAATGCAAAAATAAGGCTGAAAGAATTAGACTTACTCGATGAGAAACGTCTCGCAGCACAGCAACGGTTGCAATCATATCAGGCCAGAATATCTGCTGCATTTGATAAACAGGTTAAATACCGTTCTTTCAAAAAAGGGGATATGGTGTTAATGTTGAAAAGACCTATAGTGGTCACTCGCCGGACAGGGGGCAAGTTTGAGCCTAAATGGGACGGCCCATATGTGGTGAAAGAAGTATACTCCAATGGGGCATATAGGATCGTAAATCAAGAAGGACAGGGTATCGGTGTACTTGTCAACGCCCGTTTCATCAAAA
Organism: Magnolia changhungtana; assembly: GCA_030180095.1. Taxonomy (NCBI): domain Eukaryota; kingdom Viridiplantae; phylum Streptophyta; class Magnoliopsida; order Magnoliales; family Magnoliaceae; genus Magnolia; species Magnolia changhungtana. The sequence continues at coordinate 1,525,077 of JASAUF010000172.1, forward strand.
AATACTATCCCTAAAGATAGAGATATGGATTTTGACCCAGAATATTATCAGCATAATGATTCTGTATCAAAAGGGGGCAAAAATGAATAAAATCATGTCTATATTCATGTCTATATGCCAACAAAAGAAGCTGTAAAGAAGAGATTTACAAGCATATCAATTATCAAAGCAGCAAATCTGGAAAATATATATATATGATCATCATCATCATCAAAGAAGATATTGGCAAAAGTTATATTGCCTTAACAAGGCACAAATTCTTGAAAATTCTCCTGAAGATATTATCTAAGCTAAGAATTATATTGCCTTACAAGGCATGGATCTTCTTGAAGATATTTCGGAAATATTTCGGAAATATCTACTATATTTGGATCTTCTTGAAGATATTGCGGAAATATCTACTATATTTGGATCTTCTTGAAGATATTGCGGAAATATCTACTATATTTGCAAATGATGATGATCATATATATATTATTGCCTTACAAGGCACAAATTCTTGAAGATTCTCTTGAAGATATTATCTAAGCTGAGAATTATATTGCCTTACAAGGCATGGATCTTCTTGAAGATATTATCGCCTTACAAGGATATATCAATCAAAGAGGCAGTATAGCCAAGCCAAAATCCCAAAAGAGCAAAATTGAGCAAAATCAAAAAGATCAAGCTCGAAAAAAAAAAAAATAATAAAAAAAAAAAAAAAATGCTCTCAAAGGATCAAGCTCTAAAAGAGCCGGCCAACTATACGTAAGACCCATGAAGATCGCCATTCGGGCGGCGGCGAGAGTCGGTGGCCCTAAAAAGCCGCGAAGACCATCGTGCGCACCCATGCGGGGTAGTGACGAAGTCAAGGATTCAAAGCCTAAAAGGCCATAAATCCGCGAAGACTAGTCACCGTAATTCCCATGCCGTCGTATAGCTTCCCGGCAAGCGGCCACGGGAACGGATGAAAATGCCCTCCTGTGAATGGGCTCGACCTTGCAGACGAAGAAAACGGGGGCCGCGGCGAGCTTTATGCCAACCGTGCGTAAGACCCTCCAGTGTCTAGGGTTTGATTTCAGTAGTAACTAGTGAGGAAGGGCTTAAACCTACTCATTGATGGGTGGCGACCCTAGATTTGGTGCCCAAAGGTAGCCTTGCGAGCCCTGCGAACTCTAGAGAGTTACCGTGGCCAACCCTGCGCGTAAATCCAACAGTTCACCGTCCGGTAGCGTCAATGGGCCCCTCTGATGGACCGTGACCGTGAGCTCAAGGCAGTGAGAAGCCCAAAAGTGAACTCTAGAGAGTTACAGTGGCCATCACATAAGACCCATAAATGCTCCACTACTCACGAGCTTAAACTGTGTGTGTGCGCATGCTCCACTACTCATGAGCATAAACTGTGTGTGGCTAATTGAATTGAAACTTAGTACCGCCAATCTAAATACTCACCTAGAGAATCCCTTACTAACAAAGCATAAAAGGTTTAGAAATTATAAAAATGTGTAATGAAAATTATTATATAAAGAATAAATATAATATGATAATATTAATAAAATAAAAAAAATAATAATAAAAATAAGTATAATAAAATTATTATATAAATATAATATGATAATATTAATATAAATATCATCAATATGCAAGATAGAAAATACCATCATAAAACATCCCAAAATACTATCATGAGATAAATGATAAATTACATCCGAGAAACACAAAAGCAAATATCACATGTTTAAAATTACATGATTCAAAGATTCTCTGTGATCCCCATTGCTTCTGAATATCTGAGCAAATCTTCTTTTAATTGCACCTGAGCTGCATTATGTCGAGATTTTTCTTCAAGAATAAGTTTCGCCTGATCAGGAACGCCAGCAAGCTTGTTCTCCAAAGAAACAACCATTTCTTTATTCTGAAGTTGTGCAGATTTTTCAGTATCAATAGATTTGGCATTCACTCGCATCTTCTCTTCAATCTCTTGAATGATTAAGGCTTGCTCATGATTCTTTCTCTCCAGCTGAGAGATTTCTTCCTTCAGAGCTGCAATGCGATCTTGGATAGTTATGCTTTCATCAACATGAATCTTTAATTGATCTTGAAGAGTCATACGTTCTTGTTCAAATTTGGAAATTGAAGAAGCTGTTAAAGAGACTTGTTCTTGAGAAAGAGCCAGCAGCTTTCTATATTCTAAAATTTCAGGCGCAATTGTGATATTTTCCACTGAAGCTAAAGAAATTACAGAATCACGAAACTTGAAGAGTGAATCCCGTAAGGGAGATATGTCAATCCTGGCCATCTTGGCAGAACTCTCCAAAATCTCTATGGCAACGTCCAAATCCAGCCACTGATCAGGATTCTTGAAGATATGGATGATTGCTAATAAGGAATGCTTCACCATAAGCATCTTATGAACTGGTATCTTCGCAAAAGATGATAATTCAAAAGCGGTGGCCACAGAATCGGAACTAGCCGCACCACTACAAGAAGGAGTTCCTATAGCAAAAGGAGAAGGATATTCGAAATATTATTGTGAAATAAATAACCTTGAAGAAAGGAAAATCAGCGCATATATATATATACCTGTCATTGGGATACGGCTAAGAGAAGGAGAAGCTCCCTGAGTTATGGAAGGACCAAGTCCCACCATATCAGCAAAAGAGGGCGCTCTGGCTTCCGTACTAGAATCCCTAGTAGCCGGAGTTGGCAAATCAGTAGTTTCTGTAGAAAATATAATTTCACGAGCAACTACTCTTGGTACTACCAACGGAGCTACAGATGCTCTCGGTGAAGATATTACAAGAGGGGCCACTGGAGAGATGACACTGTTTTACGCAACTTGGGCACCTAAAAAGGGAGATAAAATAATTTTAAATAAATAGTTGTTAAAATATAAAATAATATATATATGCATGAAAATTGAAATTTCTTTACCTGGAGAATACCCATATTCCCCATAATCTAAGGGCTCTTCTTCTTCTTCCTCTGCTACAGGAGATTTAACAGGAACATTAATCTTTGGGAGGAGTCTTAATAACAACAGGGGAAGACTCCATTTCAACTTCTTTGCATGTTGCTCCTCTCCTTCGCCAATGTCGACTTCACCTTCTTCGAAGTCGTCATCTTTATCCTCACCACTATCGCTACCCTTGCTGTCTTCGTATGGCGAGGATTCAGTTGTATCCGATGAAGAAGTTGAACTTTCATCGTCCAAAATTTCTTCATCAACCTCTTCAACAACAACCTGCTTCCCTTTGTAAGAAACAGGCTGGCTACTCTCCAGTATGGGCTCTTGAACTGAAGGGGAAGCAGATGCTTGGCCGATCTTTTCCGAAGGGATAGGAGACAATGATTGCAAACGAGTTCTTGATCTAGTCATCGGAGAAGATGGACTAGGACCAATGGGTTGCGGAGAAGACATTGAAGTACCAATAGCTGGTCCCTCTTGAGCCGCCACGGACTAGGACCAATGGGTTGCAGGATAGCGATAAAGGCGGAACTGAAAGAAGTTTATCTGATCATCATCCCGAATCTTATTTATAACCCACTCATATGCTCTTCTAGCCATTGCCCTCTGCTGGAAGAACCAGAGTGGAAGATGAGAAGGATGAGAATATGCTTGCTCTGAAACCTCAAAAGTCCAAGGGAAGTAGACTCCAAGCCAGCCTGTAAAATAGTGCCAAGAAGTATGCGCAGATGAAGTTCCAAGAATGGGGTCTTTTATGTGAGTCGCTATTTCTCCAAGGGCCCGGTAGATAGAACATAATACTGGAGGAGCAAGTGAGTATTTATGTCCCTCCGCCAAGGCACCGGCCACAACAAAGACACTTGGACGGATAGCATCTGCCCATTTAGAGCTGGGCAAAACGACTAAGCTTAGCCAATAGGCCAGAAACGCTGCAAGCTCTCCAAAAGAGCTATATTCCGGCTTTCCTCTTACTGCATCCCGAAGCTTTGTCAGTTCTTTGGAATTGCAGTCGCGAAACCTTCAAAGGAAATAAAAATGAAGAGGTTAATATACATAAATGGCTGAAGAATACAAAGAGGAAGATCAATTATCAGATTGATAAATACCTTAAACCCCTAGAAAAATGGGCCAGCCATTGAAGAGGGGGAATTTTGTGGAAATTGGGGAATTTGCCCATCTCTTTGAATAGCTCTATGGTAGTCTCGGATATGGAGGGCTTGCGATCCGGAAAAGACACAAAGGCCAATTCTCTCTGTTGGTAGGAATGAATTCATCGTAGAATTTCCCCGTTATTGTGAGACCAGCTATACGATGAAGGTCCCAAAGAGATATGCTCATTTCGTAGTAAGGAAGATGAAAGGAGTTGGTTGTAGGCGACCAATATTCAAGGAAGCCTTTCGAGAACGTTGGGTCCCGATAGAAGTATTTTGAAGTTACTTCTATTGCATCATATAGGCCTATCTTTGCAAGAGTACTTGTATGTTTCACAAAATAGCCTCCGCCCATTCGAGTAATAGCGACGAGCAATTAGCGTGCCTCGATGCGGAAGTGCTGGCCCCAGAGTTGCTCTCGATCTACGAAAGCTTATTTGTCTCACTTGTCTCATAGAAATGAGAAGGAAAGAGATCATGAGGACTGTGGAAGGGAGTCGGGAAAATCATGGGGCGAGCTTCTCCGACATTCTCGTCGTGGCTTTTGAGCTTGAATAGTGCCTTCTAGAATCCGGGGCTCTCTTGTGGCCCATGATTCGGTGTACATCGATCTTTCGCCATGAACACAATCTTTAGGTTCTGATCCAAAGATAGACCGATGGCGATACACCTTTATGGGAATGATGGTCATACCCTCTGCATGAGGGTTGTCGAACTTCATAACCCCTTCAATGACTCGAACTGAGTCCCATGAGTTTTGAAGTCGCTTCTTCTTATGTTCTTTAATTTTTTCTTCAAATTCCTTCGCCTTGTTGTGGCGAGTCTTCTTCGGGCGAGAAGCAGGAGGAGTATCTTCGCGTAAAGGCGGTCTCCCACTATCGGTACGGATGTGGGCTGTGGTCTTGAGCCACTCATCCCAATCGTATTCTCTCCCATGCTTTGGCGGGCATTTAATATCTCCCAAGGAGATGGATCTGTGAATAGGAGAAGGTAAAGATTTGATACGGTCAGAGAAATCGAAAGTGGGGAGAACAGGCTCTTTAAAGTAAGCTGGATTTCTAGAAGTTGTTTTTATTCTTTTAGCAGGCGGTTGGTCAGAAGGAGGAGAGTTTGAAGGAGATACAAGACGAGCAGTCTGTTTGATACGAGCCATAATGAAAGAAAGAAGAAAGAAGATAAGTCAAAGAGCAAGAAATGAAGAAAGAAGAAATAGGTCTAAGTGCTGAAAATTTTCTAAGTACAGGGAACTTTGCGCGAGGTCGCGCAAAGTCTAGGAGTTTGCGGAAAATCTCAAAGTTCGGAGAGCTCGCGCAAAGCTAAACAGTTTGCGGGTCGCGCAAAGTGAAGGGTTTGCGCGGAATAAAATCGCCAGAGCAAGTGTCAGCAGAGGGAAGTTCGTGAAAATGACTAAGTCATTGGACTATTTATAGGCTTTATGGCCGAGTACGGTACTCGGGTAGGGCTTTGCGCGAGGTCGCGCAAACCTTGGAAGAAAGGAATAGTTTGATCCTTTTCTTTGATTTCTGAACAAACAAAGAACGGATCAAGGGGGCATCTGTTGAGGCATAAAATAAGCAAGGAAGAGAAGAAGAAAAAGATCAAGAAATCACTTTGAAGATAAAAGAAAACAGCTTCAAGACCACTTTGCGCGGGGTCGCGCAAAGTGAAATAGCTACCCAACGATCGCGCAAAGTGAAGAGTTTGCGCGGATTGAAAAGTGAAGAGTTTGCGCGAGATTGACGGTTTGCGCGAGGTCGCGCAAAGTATATTGTTTGCGCGTCTCCGCGCAAAGTCTAAAATCAGGTGATGAAAGTAGCTGGATGATATTTTTTGTCCCACATCGGCCAGATCTGAGATTTCCACTGGTGAAAACATCTATAAATACTCCATTCCTTCTCTGAAAAGGGGTTCGAAGATTTCAGAAGTGAAGCAAGGACGAAAGAGAAGACAGAAGGTGCGGAGTATTGGACTCCTGCACTTTGCGCGATCCCGCGCAAAGGAGTATTGGACTCCTGGAAGATTGCGCCGGTCGGCGCAAAGCAACTGAAGGATTTTATAGTTTGCGCGGACCCGCGCAAAGCATACGGTTTGCGCGGACCCGCGCAAACCTATTTCTTGGTAGTTTTGACAGCAATGGGCTGAAATGCTGTTGGAATGATTGAAGTCCTCAAAGCTTCAAGTTCTTCTTGATCAAGAGAAAGGAAGAATCATCGATGAAGAGACGTATTCCTCCTAAGTTTCAGGAGATGACCAAAATAGCACTGAAATGCTGCTGGAATTTCCGTTCTCTTGAAGACTGTTGAACAACTTGTCTATTTCCTCCTAAGTCATAGGAGATGATTGACATCATTGCCGTTATGCTGCCGAAATTATATTTAGCTATGATAATTGACATTTGTAATAATTTCTTTGTAAAGCTATCTTAGAATCAAGGGATACCAGAGGATGTAAATGAATTCAGAATCAATAAAGTATGATGATTGTCTTTGTAATTCTTTCATTGTTATGTTTGAATAAGATTATTTTCCCCAAATCAAATACTTTTGTTTCCTTGTCGAAACACTACTCGTAAGTCTCTCTTCAGAGGTTGAATTCGGACAATCTTGAGGTCATTGCAATGGTAACTTGACAAGCTTCCGAATGAGAATAGAATTGCCTAATTTAAAGACCGTTTGATATCCTAAGAGCATGTTGGTACTCTTCGATCATCTTTCCTCAATATGGAGTGTAAATCTTTCCAAATCGCGTGAACCAACGGAGATGCTAATAACTCCATCGTTTGATGTCGGATTGGGTCATTTTTTTATCATCTGAAAGATACTTTAGTGCTCTTTCATTCCTGATTGGAATCATCATATTCCGAGACCATTTGGGCATACATAAGTTGGATCGCAGTCATCAGTCCTAAATTTTTACTTCATCTCCTTTCCTAAAAGTAACGGTCCTAGCTCACACTTCCGAGGTCAAATTCAGACTATTTTTAGGTCATTGTAATGCTAACTAGACAAGCTTCTAGATGAGACCAGAATTGCCTATTTCGAAGGTCGTTCGATATCCTAAAAGCATGTTGGTACTCTTTGATCGTCTTTTTTCAATATGGAGTCTAAATCTTTCCAAATCGTGTGATCCAACGAAGATGCTCATAACTCCATCATTTGTTGTCAGATTTTGTCACCTTTTTGTCATCTGAAACGTACTGTAGTGTTCTTTCATTCCTGACTGGAATCATCGTATTCCGAGACCCTTTGGGATCCATATGTGGAATCGCAGTCGTCGGTCCTGAATTTTTCCTTCATCTCATTGTCCTATAGTAACCCTCATAACTCTCTCTTCAGAGGTTGAATTCAGACTATTTTGAGGTCATTGGAATGGTAACTTGACAAGCTTACAGATGAGACTAGAATTGCCTAATTCGGAGACTGTTCGATATCCTAAAAGCATGTTAGTACTATTCGTTCGTCTTTTTTCAATATGGAGTGTAAATCTTTCCAAATCACGTGATCCAATGGAGATGCTCATAACTCCATCATTCGTTGTCGGTTGGGTCAATTTTTTGTCATCTGAAGGGTACTTTAGTGTTCTTTCATTGCTGACTAGAATCGTCATATTCCGAGACCATTTGGGAACCATATGTGGAATCGTAGTCGTCGGTCCTGAATTTTTTCTTCATCTCATTATCCTATAGTAAACCTGGTAAGTCTCTCTTTAGAGGTCGAATTCCGACTATTTTGAGGTCATTGGTATGGTAACTTGACAAGCTTCCAGATGAGAGCACAATTGCGTAATTCGGAGTACGTTCGATATCCTAAAAGCATGTTGGTACTCTGCGATCATCTTTTTTTAATATGGAGTGTAAATCTTTCCAAATCACGCGATCCAACGGATATGCTCATAACACCATCGTTTAATGTTAGATTGGGTCAATTTTTAGTCATTTAAAAGATCCTTTAGTGCCTTTCATTCCTGACTGGAATCGTCGTATTCCGAGACCATTTGGGCATCCATAGGTTGGATCGCAGTCGTTAGTCTTGAATTTTCCCTTCATCTCATTGTCCTATAATAATCCTCGTAACTCTCTCTTCAGAGGTCAAATTCAGACTATTTTGAGGTCATTGGAATGTTAGCTTGACAATATTCTAGATGAGATCAGAATTGCCTAATTCAGAGACCGTTCAATATCCTAAAAGCATGTTGGTACTCTTCGATTGTCTTTTTTCAATATCGAGTGTAAATCTTTCCAAATCATGCAAACCAACGAAGATGCTATTAACTCCATCGTTTAATGTCGGATTGGGTCAATTTTTTGTCATCCGAAAGGTACTTTAGTGCTCTTTCATTCCTGACTAGAATCATCGTATTCCTGACTACATAAGTGGGATCGCAGTCGTTAGTCCTAAATTTTTCCTTCATCTCCGTTCCCAATAGTAACCGTCATAACTCACTCTTCTGAGGTCAAATTCAGACTATTTTGAGGTCATTGTGATGGTAACTTGACAAGCTTCCAAATGAGACAAGAATTACCTAATTCGGAGACTGTTCAAAATCCTAAAAGCATGTTAGTACTCTTCGATCGTCTTTTTTCAATATGGAGTCTAAATCTTTCCAAATCGTGTGATCCAATGGAGATGCTCATAACTCCATCGTTTGTTGTCGGATTAGGTCTATTTTTTTTTCATCTGAAAGGTACTTCATTGTTCTTTCATTGCTAACAGGAATTGTCATATTTTGAGACCAGTTGGGCTCCATATGTGGGATCGCAGTCATCGGTCCTGAATTTTTCCTTCATCTCATTGTCCTATAGTAACCCTGGTAACTCACTCTTCAGAGGTCGAATTCAGACTGTTTTGAGGTCAATGGAATGGTAACTTTGACAAGCTTTCGAATTATACCATAATTGCCTAATTTGGAGACCGTTCGATATACTAAAAGCATGTTGGTACTCTTCGATCGTCATTTTTCAATTTGGAGTCTAAATCTTACTAAATCGCACGATCCAACGCAGATGCTCATAACTCCTTCGTTTTTTGTCGGATTGGGTCATTTTTTTGTCATCTGAATGGTACTTTAGCGCTCTTTCATTACTAACAGGAATGGTCATATTCCGTGACCATTTGCGACTATATGTGGGATCGCAGTCGTCGGTCCGGAATTTTTCCTTCATCTCGTTGTCCTATAGTAACCCTCGTAAATCTCTCTTTAGAGGTCGAATTCAGACTATCTTGAGGTCATTGGAATGGTAACTTGACAAGCTTCCGAATGAGACCAGAATTGCCTAATTCGGAGACCGTTCTATATCCTAAAAGAATGTTGGTACTCATTGATAGTCTTTTTTCAATATAGAATCTAAATCTTTCCAAATTGCGCGATCCAACGGAGATGCTCATAACTCCATTGATTATTGTTGGATTGGGTCAATTTTTATTCATCTGAAAGGTACTTTAGTGTTCTTTCATAATTGACTGGAATCGTCATATTCTGAGACCATTTGGGATCCATATGTGGGATCGCACTCCTCGGTCCTGAATTTTTCCTTCATCTCATTGTCCTATAGTAACCCTCGTACATCACTCTTCAGAGGTCGAAATCAGACTATTTTGAGGTCATTAGAATGGTAACCTGACAAGCTTTTAGATAAGATAAGAATTGCCTAATTCGAAGAACGTTCGATTTCCTAAAAGCATTTTGGTACTCTTCAATCCTCTTTTTTCAATATGGAGTCCAAATCTTTCCAAATCACGCGATCCAACGGAGATGCTGATAACTCGATCGTTTGTTGTCGGATTGGGTCAATTTTTTATCATCTGAAAGGAACTTTAGTGTTCTTTCATTAATCATTGGAATCGTCGTATTTTGAAACCATTTGGGATCCATATGTTGGATCACAGTCGTCGGTCCTAAATTTTTCCTTCATCTTGTTGTCCTATAGTTACCCTCGTAACTCACTCTTCAGAGGTCGAATTCAAAGTATTTTGAGGTCAATGGAATGGTAGCTTGAAAAGCTTCTGGATGAGACCAGAATTGCCTAATTCGGAGACCGTTCAATATCTTAAATGCATGTTGGTTCTCTTCAATCTTCTTTTTTCAATATGGAGTCCAAATCTTTCTAAATCGCGTGATCCAATGGAGATGCTCATAACTCCATCGTTTGTTGTCGGATTGGGTCAATTTTTTGTCATCTGAAAGGTACTTTAGTATTCTTTCATTAATCATTGGAATCGTCGTATTCCGAGACCATTTGGGATCAATATGTGGGATCGCAGTCATCGGTCTTGAATTTTTCTTTCATCTCATTGTCCTATAGTAACCCTCGTAACTCACCCTTTAGAGATCGAATTCAGACTATTTTGAGGTCATTGGAATGGTAACTTGACAAGCTTCCGGATGAGACCAGAATTGCCTAATTCGGAGACTGTTCGATATCTTAAAAGCATGTTGGTACTCTTCGATCATCTTTTTTTAATATGGAGTGTAAATCTTTCCAAATCACGTGATCCAACGGAGATGCTCATTACTCCATCGTTTGATGTCAGATTTGGTCAATTTCCTGTCATCTGATAGGTACTTTAGTGCTCTTTCATTACTGACTGGAATCGTTGTATTCTGTGACCATTTGCTATCCATATGTGGGATCACAATCGTGGGTCCTGAATTTTTCCTTCATCTTGTTGTCCTATAGTAGCCCTCGTAACGCTCTCTTTAGAGGTCGAAATCAGACTATCTTAAGGTCATTGCATGGTAACTTGACAAGCTTCCGGATGAGACTAGAATTGCCTAATTCGGAGACCGTTCGATATCCTAAAATCATGTTGGAACTCTTTGATCGTCTTTTCAATATGGAGTCTAAATCTTTCAAAATCGCCCAATCCAACGGAGATGCCCATAACTCCATCGTTTGTTGTTGGATTGGGTCAATTTTCTGTCATTTGAAAGGTACTTTAGTGTTCTTTCATTGCTGACTGGAATCGTCGTATTCCGAGACCATTTGGGATCCATATGTGGGATCACAGCCGTCGGTACTAAATTTTTCCTTCATCACCTTTTCCAATAGTGACCCTAATAATTCACTCTTCCGAGGTCGAATTTAGATTATTTTGAGGTCATTTCAATGGTGTTTCGACAAGGAAACAAATGTATTTGATTTGGGAGAGTCATCTTATTTAAACATAACAATGAAATAATTACAAAGACAATCATCACATTTTATTGATTCTGAATTCATTTACATCCTCTGGTATCCCTTGATTCTAAGATAGCTTACAAAGAACTCATTACAAATGTTACTTATTATTATAGCTAAATATAATTTCGGCAGCATAACAAGAATGATGTCAATCATCTCCTATGACTTAGGAGGAATAGACAAGTCGTTCAACAGTCTTCAAGAGAATGGAAATTCAGGAAGATTTCAATACTATTTTGGTCATCTCCCAAAACTTAGGAGGAATACGTCCCTTCCGTGATGATTCTTAATTCTTGAACAAGAAGAACTTGAAGACCGAAGACTCAAACCATTCCGACAAAGATTTCAGCCATTATCATTGTCACAAAACGTCAAACAATAGGTTTGCGCTGGTCCACAGAACGATAGACTTTGCGCTGGTCCGCGCAAACCATAAATGCCTTCTGTTGCTTTCATTTGGCCGTCGCAAACTTCCAGAGTCCAATACCCCTTTGCGCGGATCGCGCAAAGTGCAGGAGTCCAATACTCCGCACCTTCGTCTTCTCTTTCGTCCTTGCTTCACTTCAAATCTTCGAACCCCTTTGAGAGAAGGAATGGGGTATTTATAGACATTTTCACCAAGTGAAAATCTCAACTGGTCGATGTGGGACAAAAATATCATCCAACTATTTTTACCACAAGATTATAGACTTTTACGCGGACACAAGCAAACAATATGCTTTGCATGCGCGGTCTCGCGCAAACCCTTCAATCTCGCGCAAAGTCTCTTCGTCAATCCGCGCAAACTCTTCACTTTTTGCGCGGTCTTTGTATAACTCATTCACTTTGCGCGACCTACAAGAAAGTGGTCTTGAAGTCTTTTTCTTTCATCTTCAAAGTGATTTCTTGATTTTTTTCTTCTTTTCTTCCTTGCTTATTTTATGCCTCAACAGATGCCCCTTGATCCGTTCTTTGTTGTTCGAAAATCAAAGAAAAGGATCAAACCATTCTCTTTTTCTTCAAGGTTTGCGCGACTCGCAAGAAAGTCCTACCGAGTACCGTACTCGGCCATAAAGCCTATAAATAGTCCAACGACTTAGTCATTTTCACGAACTTCCTTCTCTCGCCGACATTGCTCGGCGATTTTTTCCAAGCAAACTTCGACTTTGCGCGACTACAAGAAAGCATCTCACTTTGCGCGAACTTTCGAACTTTCGAGATTTTCCGCAAGCAAACCACTTGACTTTTGCGCGACTCGCGCAAAGTACCGCACTTAGAGAATTTTCGAACTTCTTCCAACACTTAGCCATTTTTTGACTTCCGTCATCTGTCTTTCTTTATGGCTCGAATTAAACAAACTGCTCGTCTGGTGTCTCCTTCAAACTCACCTTCTTCTGATCAACCACCTGCTAAGAGAATGAAGACAACTTCCAGAAATCCAGCTTACTTCAAAGAACCTGTTCTCCCTACGTTCGATTTCTCCAATCGCATCAAGTCTTTACCATCTCCTATCCATAGATCCATTCTTTGGGAGATATTAAATGCCCTCCAAAACATGGGGAGAGATACGACTGGGATGAGTGGCTCAAGACCACAGCCCACATTCGCACCGACAGTGAGAGACCGTCCGTCCGAGAGGATACTCCTCCACCTTCCCGTCCGAAGAAGACTCGCCGCAACAAGGCGAAGGAATTTGAAGAAAAGATCAAGGAACACAAGAAGAAGCGACTTCAAAACTCCTGGGATTCGGTTCGAGTCGTTGAAGGGGTTATGAAATTCGACAACCCTCATTCAGAGGGCATGACCGTCATTCCCATCAAGGTGTATCGCCATCATCGCCTATGCCGGATCATGTGAACCTAAAGATTGTGTTCATGGCGAAAGATCGATGTACACCGAATCATGGGCCACAAGAGAGCCCCGAATTCTAGAAGGCACTATTCAAGCTCAAAAGCCACGACAGAATGTCTGAGAAGCTCGCCCATGATTTTCCTGACTCCCTTCCACAAAGTCCTCATGATCTCTTTCCTTCTCATTTCTATGAGACAAGTGAGACAAGCGTTTCGTAGATCGAGAGCAACTCGGGGGCCAAGCAGTTCGCATCGAGGCTCGCTAATTGCTCGTCGCTATTACTCGAATGGGCGGAGGCTATTTTGCGAAACATACAAGTACTCTTGCAAAGATAGGCCTATATGATGCAATAGAAGTAACTTCAAAATACTTCTATCGGGAACCCAACGTTCTGAAAGGCTTCCTTGAATATTGGTCGCCTACAACCAACTCCTTTCATCTTCCTTACGGCGAGATGAGCATATCTCTTTGGGACCTTCATCGTATAGCTGGTCTCACAATAACGGGGAAATTCTACGATGAATTCATTCCTACCAACAGAGAGTTGGCCTTTGTATCTTTTCCGGATCGCAAGCCCTCCATATCCGAGACTACCATAGAGCTATTTAAAGAGATGAGCAAATTCCCCAATATCCACAAAATTCCCCCTCTTCAATGGCTGGCCCATTTTTCTAGGGGTTTAAGGTATTTATCAATCTGATAATTGATCTTCTTCTTTGTATTCTTCAGCCATTTCTGCATATTAACCTCTTCATTTTTATTTCTTTTGAAGGTTTCGCGACTGCAATTCCAAAGAACTGACAAAGCTTCGGGATGCAGTACGAGGAAAACCAGAATATAGCTCTTTCGGAGAGCTTGCAGCATTTCTGGCCTATTGGCTAAGCTTAGTCGTTTTGCCCAGCTCTAAATGGGCAGATGCTATCCGTCCAAGTGTCTTTGTCGGCCGGTGCCTTGGCGGAGGGACATAAATACTCACTTGCTCCTCCAGTACTATGTTCTATCTATCGGGCCCTTGGAGAAATAGCGACTCATATAAAAGACCCCATTCTGGGAACTTCATCTGCGCATACTTCTTGGCACTATTTTACAGGCTGGCTTGGAGTCTACTTCCCTTGGACTTTCGAGGTTTCAGAGCAAGCATATTCTCATCCTTCTCACCTTCCACTCTGGTTCTTCCAACAGAGGGCAATGGCTAGAAGAGCATATGAATGGGTCATAAATAAGATTCGGGATGATGATCAGATAAACTTCTTTCAGTTCCGCCTTTATCGCTATCCTGCAGACACAGACATGGTGGACGACGAAACTCTTACTGCAGCAGAGAGGGCTTTCTTCTTTTCTATTCGCTCATGCAGTTTGCCTCTGCGGGAAGGGACAGAATTCTGGAGAGAACCTTACTACCCAAGTCGTTTTGCTCGTCAATTTGGTTATGATCAAACTGTGCCACAAGACTGCGGGTTGGTTACCAGACAAATGCGCTGTTATGGAACTGGTCCTCTTAACTGGGCCATGATATGGAAACAATTGCTGAATAGCTGTGTTGGCTCCTCCTTCATAATTCCGAGTTGTGATCGCATAGTCCGTACATCATATAGCTGGATGCGATGGTGGGATCATCAATCATACCTGGTCAATAAATGCCCGCTCAGACTCTCTATCTTTCTTCATCCACCCAGCCGAAGGGCGTAAATTTAGAGAGCGGGATTGGCTATATTCCGGAGAGGAGCCATGCATCTCATCCAGGAGAGATTTGCAGAAAGATATCATTAAGATCCCATCCGTGAAATCAAGCCCATCAACACTTTGGACGGCTGGTTTGCCCACGGAGTTTTGAGAGAATTTGAGAAATCTCGTCGGGATTCTTCAAACCAGCCTGCAGATGATGCTGCAGGTACATCTTCTCCAATCCCCGCAGAGACTGCAGCGGTTCAAGAAGGACAGGCTATTGGTACTTCCACATCTCCTCCGCAGCCCCTTGGTCCTAGTCCGTCTTCTCCGATGACTAGATCAAGAACGCGTTTACAATCATCATCTCCTATCCCTCCAGAAGGAACTCGTCCAGCCTCTGCTTCTCCTATAGTCCAAGAGCTTGCACCGGAGAGCAGTCGACCCATTTCTTATAAAGGGAAGCAAGTTATCGTTGAAGAAGCTGACGAAGAAATTTTGGGAGACGAAAGTTCTACTTCATCATCAAGTACAACCGAATCTTCGCAGGATGAAGATAGCGGAGATAGTGATAATGGCGAAGATAAAGATGATGACTTGAAGAAGGAGAAGTTGATATTGGTGAAGAAGAGGAAACAAATGCGAAAGAAGTTGAGATAGCATCTTCCCCTGCAACTGCTAAGACTCCCTCTAGCATTAATATCCCTGCTAAATCTCCTGCAGCTGAGGAAGATGAAGAGGAGCCTTTAGATTATGGAGAATATGGATATTCACCAGTAAAGGAAAATTTTCATATAAATATTTTGATTTATATTTTAACAACTATTATTTATCCAAAATTATTGATCTTCCTTTTTAGGTGTCCAAGTTGCGTGAAGTAGGTGTCATCTCTCCAAGGGGCCCCTCTTGTAATATCTTCACCGAGAGCATCGTAGTCTCCGTTGGTAGTACCAAGAGTAGTTGCTCGTGAGATTATATTTTCTACGTAAACGCCGATTTGCCAACTCCACCACAAGAGATTCTAGATTTGAGGCTAGAGCACCATCTTTCGCTGATATGGTGGGACTTGGCCCTTCCATAGCTCCAAGAGCTTCTCCTTCTGTTAGTTGTGTCCCAATGATGTGTATATATATATATATGCGCTGCTTATCTTCATTCAAGACTATATATATTTCATAATAATATATTGAATATTCTTCTTCTTTTGCTATAGGAACTTATCCCCGTAGTGGTGCGGCTAGTTCTGATTCTCAGAACCACTACTTCTGAACTATCATCCTTTGCAAAGATTCCTGCTCACAAAATGCTGATGGTGAAACATTCTCTGTTAGCAATAATCCATATCTTCAGAAATCCTGATCAGTGGTCGGACTTGGATGTTGCTATAGAAATTTTGGAAAGCTCGCTAAGATGGCGTAATCAACATATCTCCCTTACGGGATTCACTCTTCAAGTTTCGTGATTCTGTAATTTCTTTAGCTTCAGTGGAAAATATCACCATCGCGCCTGAGATTTTAGAATACAGAAAGCTGCTGGCTCTTTCTCAAGAACAAGTCTCTTTAACAGCTTCTTCAATTTCCAAATTTGAACAAGAACGTATGATTCTTCAAGATCAATTAAAGATTCATGTTGATGAAAGCATAATTATCCAAGATCGCATTACAGCTTTGAAGGAAGAAATCTCTCAGCTGGAGAGAAAGAATCATGAGCAAGCTTTAATCATTCAAGAGGTTGAAGAGAAGATGCGAGTGAATGCCAAATCTATTGATACTGAAAAATCTGCACAACTTTCAGAATCAAGAAATGATTGTTTCTTTGGAGAACAAGCTTGCTGGCGTTCCTGATCAAGCGAAACTTATTCTTGAAGAAAAATCTCGACATGATGCAGCTCAAGCACAATTAAAAGAAGATTTGCTCAGATATTCAGAAGCAATGGGGATCACAGAGAATCTTTGAATCATGTAATTTAAAACATGTGATATTTGCTTTTTGTGTTTCTGATGTAATTTATTTTGTTTGACATCTATTTCATGAGATTATTTTGGGGATGTTTATGATAGTATTTTTCCTTGTTTAGAATGTTTATGATAGTATTTTTCTCCTTGCATATTGCTGATATTTGTACTAATATTATTAAATTGTATTTATACTTAGTATAATATTTTCATTACTAATTTTATCTAATTATATCTATATTTTATATAATATTTTTTTATTATTTTTATTTTTAAATATTTTATGTTTTGTTAGTATGGGATTCTCTAGGTGAGTATTTAGATTGGCGGTACTAAGTTTCAATTCAATTAGCCACACACGGTTTATGCTCATGAGTAGTGGAGCGTGCGCACACACACGGTTTAAGCTCGTGAGTAGTGGAGCATTTATGGGTCTTATGTGATGGCCATCGTAATCTCTAGAGTTCGCTTTTGGGCTTCTCACGCCTTGAGCTCACGGTCACGGTCCATCGAGGGGCCCATTGACGCCACCGGACGGTGAACCGTTGGATTTACGCGCACAGGTTGGCCACAGTAATCTCTCAGAGTTCGCAGGCTCGCAAGGCTACCTTTGGGCACCAAATCTAGGGTCGCCAGTCCATCAATGAGTAGGTTTAAGCCCTTCCTCACGAGTTACTACCGAAATCAAACCCTAGACTGGAGGGTCTTACGCACGGTTGGCATAAAGCTCGCATGACCGCGCCCCTGTTTTCTTCGTCTCGCAAGGTCGAGCCCATTCACAGGAGGGCATTTTCATCCGTTCCCCGTATGCCGCCGGAAGCTATACAGACGGCATGGGAATTACGGTGACTAGTCTTCGCGGATTTATGGCCTTTTAGGCTTTGAATCCTTGACTTCGTCTGGGCCTACCCGCATGAGTGCGCACGATGGTCTTCGCGGGCTTTTTTAGGCCACCGACTCTCGCCGCCGCCCGAATGGCGATCTTCATGGGTCTTACGTATAGTTGGCCGGCTCTTTTAGAGCTTGATCCTTTGAGAGCATTTTTTTTTTTTTTTTTTTTTTTTTTTTTTTTTTGAGAGCTTGATCTTTTTTGATTTTGCTCAATTTTGCTCTTTTGGGATTTTGGCTTGGCTATACTGCCTCTTTGATTGATATTGATATATCTTTGTAAGGTGATAATATCTTCAAGAAGATCCATGCCTTGTAAGGCAATATAATTCTCATCTTAGATAATATCTTCAAGAGAATCTTCAAGAAATTGTGCCTTGTAAGGCAATATATATATGATCATCATCATTTGCAAATATAGTAGATATCATCATATCTTCAAGAAGATCCAAATATAGTAGGCATTTTCAAATATCGAAATATCTTCAAGAAGATCCATGATTTAAGGCAATAATATATAGTAGGCATTTCCGAAATATTTCAAAGAAATATCTTCAAGAAGATCCATGCCTTGTAAGGCAATAATATTCTTAACTTAGATAATATCTTCAGGAGAATTTTCAAGAATTTGTGCCTTGTAAGGCAATATAACTTTTGTCAATATCTTCTTTGATGATGATGATGATCATATATATATATTTTCCAGATTTGCTGCTTTGATGATTGATATGCTTGTAAATCTCTTCTTTATAGCTTCTTTTGTTGGCATATAGACATGATTTTATTCATTTTTGCCCCTTTTTGATACAATAATCATTATGCTGATAATATTCTGGGTCAAAATCCACATCTCTATCTTTAGGGATAGTATCTTTTGATGAAACGGGCGTTGACAAGTACACCGATACCCTGTCCTTCTTGATTTACAATCCTATATGCCCCATTGGAGTATACTTCTTTCACCACATATGGGCCGTCCCATTTAGGCTCAAACTTGCCCCCTGTCCGGCGAGTGACCACTATAGGTCTTTTCAACATTAACACCATATCCCCTTTTTTGAAAGAACGATATTTGACCTGTTTATCAAATGCAGCAGATATTCTGGCCTGATATGACTGCAATCGCTGCTGTGCCGCGAGACGTTTCTCATCGAGGAAGTCTAATTCTTTCAGCCTTATTTTTGCATTTTCTTCATCTGTTATAGACTGGTGCACTGCCACTCGAGTGATGCCACTTGGATTTCAATTGGGATAACCGCCTCCATACCATAGACCAATGAATATGGCGTCGCCCCGTCATTGCAGACGATGGGTGGTTCTAGAGGCCCATAATGCTTCTTGTAATTTTTCATCCCAATCGCGCTTATTGCCTGTCACTGTTTTCTTCATTATCTTGACAATTGTTTTGTTAAATGCCTCTGCTAATCCATTGGCCGGAGGATAATAAGGTGTTGAAAAAGAATGTTGGATGCCGAACTTCTGACATAACTTTTCCATGCCTCTATTTTTAAAAGGGGTGCCATTATCAGTGATGATTTTCTTCGGAATACCATGACGGTATATTATAGCATGACGGATGAAATTGACCACATCTTTCTCTTTAACATTACGCAAGGCGACTGCTTCGGTCCACTTGGAGAAATAATCCGTTCCGTCGCTATAATATACTTTTTTTCCTTTAGATGAAGGAGGATTTATCGGACCAATAACGTCGAGTCCCCAGGCTGAAAAGGGCCAAGAAGCAACAGACTGATGTAATTCTTCTGGAGGAATATGTATTATATCTCCATGTATTTGACATTCATGGCATCGCTTTGCATATTCTATTGCATCTTTAAACATAGTGGGCCAATAATAACCCATTCGATGCACTCTATGGCATAAATTCCGGCCGGCTTGATGTGCTCCACATTCACCTGAATGTGCCTCCCGCAACATTTGGTTTGCTTCTTGTTTATCCAAGCACCTTAACAACATTCCATTATAAGATTTTCTATATAACACTTCACTGCACATGATAAATTTTCCTGATCGCTGTTTAATCTGTTGTTTTTGTGCATTATCTTCTGGCAAGATATTATATTTGAGATAATCGACAAAAGGCTGACGCCAATCATCCATTGTTACTTCCAGACATGATATAGGCAATATTTCAACAGCTTCTTCGATAACCTCTGCAGATGGCAGGAATCTTCTTTCTTCTATAGTTACCTCAAGAGGACTTCGGTTTGTGTGCAAGAGAAAGCCGTCGCTAAATCAAGCTAAAGCATCGCTTTTGCATTTTCCGACCGCGGTATGTGTTTAATTTCCACATAATTGAATTGTTCAAGCAATTGTCAGCGCCTTCCGATAATAAGGCAAAAGTTCTTCTTTCCTCACCTCAAATTCTGTTGTCAATTGATTTATAATTAATTTAGAATCTCCAAAGATATGCAATGATTTTATTTCCATTTGCTGTGCTATTTCCATTCCGATGATAAGAGCTCTGTATTCAGCTTCATTGTTTGTGCACGCGATATCCAACGTGAAAGAATATGGTAATAAATCACCCTGAGGGGTAATGAATATCACTCCTGCCCCCGCTCCTGATACTCGAGCAGCACCATCAAAATACATCTGCCAAAGATTTTGGGATTCAGTCGTCATAACCTGTTCATCTGGAAATTCATCATTGATTTCTTCATTTTCTGCTATAGGATGTGCTGCGAGAAAATCTGCCATAGCTTGTCCTTTTACTGCTTTCGCCGGCTTATAAGAAATAGTGTATTCTGATAATAATAGCATCCACTTGGCTAGTCTTCCCGATAACATTGGCCTGGTCATCAAGAATTTTATCGGACTGCTCTCGAGATCAAAGTTATGTCATGGGAGAGACAATAATGCCTTAACTTTTTGACAAATAATACCAATGCCAAGCATTCTTTTTCAATCGAAGAATAATTGGATTCTCGCCCCCATCGTTGTTCGGCTCAGATAATAAAGAGCGATCTCTTTTTCCGCCGTTTACTGTACAACAAAGCACCCAAAGAATTTGCAAATGGCAGATGTATATAAAATAAGTGGTTTACCTTTTATCGAGTGTTAACACCGTAATTGTTTTAATAATTCTTTAATAGAATCAAAGGCATTCGGCAAGCATGATCCCATACGAATTTCAGATCTTTCTTCATTAACCGAGAAAATGGTCGACACCTTCCCGCAAGGTTCGAAATGAAGCGACGAATATATGCCAATTTTCCTTGTAAGCTTTTTAATTCCTTCGTTGTTGGTGGTGGCATATTTTGAATAGCTTTAACTTTTTTCTCGATCAATTTCGATTCCTCTATGCCGCACCACAAAGCCGAGGAATTTGCCTAAGACACTCCAAATGCACATTTAGTGGATTCATCTTTAATTGTTTTTTCGAGTCGTCGGAAGACCGATGCCGATGTTCGCGGTGTTCTTGATGATCTCCAGATCGACTACCAAGTCATCAACATAGCATTCGACATGTTTATGCATCATATCTTGAAAGATATTTTTCATTGCCCTTTGATATGTTGCTCCAAAGATTTTTGAGACCGAAAGGCATGACTTTGTAACAGTAGATTCCAAGTGGCGTTCTGAAAGCCGTTGCCTCTTCATCTTCGGGTGCCATCCCGATTTGATTATAGCTCATGATACCCGTCCATAAAGGACATGATAGCATACCGAGTAGTGCTATCAATCAAGTAATTTCTGTTATCGGGAGGGGGAAATCGTCTTTTGGACATGCTTCATTCAGATCTCAAATCAATGCATACTCTGATCTGTCCGTTCTTCTTTTTCACGGAACAATGTTTGATATCCATTTGGGATATTTAACTTCTCTGATGAACCCAACCTTTATTAGCTTATTTACTTCCTTTTCGATTAATGGAATCAGGTCTGGGTGAAATCGCCTTTGTGCTTGCTTGACTGGTTTCTTTTCTTTGGAGATATTTAACCGATGCATGCTACTGAGGGTTCCAAATTCCCACATTTCTTCATAGGTCCAAGCGAAGACATCTTTATTTTCTTTGAGAAGTTGGCCATATTTCTCAAATTCTTGATCTGAAAGACTGATGCTGATGAATGTATTCCTTGGCTCTTCTATTGTTCCCAAATTTATTTCTCGCAAGCCATCTATCGTTGGTTGCCCCCCGTCTTCTATTTGCTTCGGAGCGATTTCAGGATATTCAACTATCTTAGTATCTTGCGCGGCTGACGTCATATTAACTGATATCATGTTTACCGCTGATTCTACCCCCAATCCTTGGAATTTTCTTCGCTTTTCTTGATTAACCCCGAGTGGGATTTGAATCCCTTTTCCATTATTCAAGCCGGTGGGTTTGTCACAATCAAAACCCATGTTCCTCATGATCTTCTTGCTTATTGTACTGTACTTTCTTAAATTCTGCGGTGCTAATTTTCCATGATATTCATTGCTTGCATTTTCACTCTTTCTTCTGATGCAAAGATGGAATTCTATCTGTTCAGGATATTTATCACCGGCTTTGACTTGGAATGTTCTCGAGCTACCAGAATGGCTTACATCTTTCGATATTGGGTAATGGCACTGTAATTGGATCAGTAAAACTTTTCACTGTTGCTCGTCGACAACAAATGTCAACGGCGGTTGTCCCGTTGTCTCAGCGCTTTGGTACAAAATAGAATTTCTTTTCGCTTCGCAAATTCCAGTAAGATTCTCGCTTCTTTCTTCCTTATCTTTATTTATCCCTGGCATCTTTTATGATTCTCTTCCCATCATCATTTCTTATTTCTTCAGAGAAACATTTGTAATAACTGGCGTCTGCGAAGAAAGACTCAGCTTCTGTGTAGGGTTTCGCATCAGCCATTACTTTACACTGCACCCCATTTTTACAGTATTTGAAACATTGGTGTAGAGTAGAAGGTACGATATGATACTGATGTATCCATGGCCTTCCCAAGAGAAGGTTATATGTCGTCACAAAGATTTATAACATGACATACAACAGTAGTAATTAATTCTCCCATTTCCAATGTTACCGTGTAGATTTTACCGAGCGCGCGTTGTCCATCTTGATTAAATCCTTGTATCATCATTCCGCTGGGGCGCAAGTCTGATCGGCGAAAACCCAATTTAGTAACCATTGAGAGTGGCAAAAGATTTACTGCGGACCCATTATCTATCATAATTCTTTTTATCTTCTTTCACAAATATATCCTTCTATCATCAATGGCCCGTTATGTTCCTTTTCACCAATTAAATCATCATCGAGAAAGATATTACCGGTAGACAATTCATCTTCTCATTATTTCTTTCATTCTTCATTTTTGCCAGTAAAGTTTCTCTCACATTGTGATCGACAGTGCTTGAATCAAACTCTGCCGGAATTCTTCTGACAACTTGAGCGCATCGTAAATACTTAACCGTGCCGGTATACCCTTCAAGTGGTTGACTACATCATAAGCTACTTTTGTCACTGCAGCTCCATTTCTATTCTTGTCCTCAGTATTCTGTCTTTCAGTCACTTCTTTCCTTATTATTTCTGTTTTCTGCTTTACCGGACTTGTGATTTGCTTCCCTGATCGCAACGTAATCATTGTTGCACTTCTTGTCAACTTTTCCTTTTTCAGTCCCCGCTTGTTTTCTTGTATTGACAATACATTTACCGTTGCCCTTGCATTCTTTTCTTTGCTTCGCTGGTTATTATGTCACCTCCGTTTATCATCCGCCGTATGATGCATTTTAACGTATAACAATTTTTTCGTTGGATGCCCCACTAGGCGATGATAACGGCAAAAGTTTCTTTCTCGAGTCCTTGTCGCATCTTCGTGGCGCTTTGGTTCGGTAATTCCAGTTCCCGCTTTTAACAATTGTTGCATCATGGGTACCACGTCCTCTTTATCAAACTCAAATCCTTCATGAGAATCAAGCATTCGAGCTTTTTCCACATCAGACTGTCCCTTGCTTGGTTCCACCTTCTTTTCCTTCCGGCCTTTTATCTCGAGCCCCTCGCATCTCGATTCTTCTTATCCCGGCCGACGGTATTGACGGTTGTCCCGCTGTGCATTCTTCCGACAGCTTCATGATGAAATGCCAAGCATCTCATGAGTCATTAGCTCCAATGCATGGGCTTTGGTAGCCAAATCGCGAAAAGTCCAATATCGCGCTAGTGAGTCCGAACGCACCTCGTCTCCATAGAGTTCGACACATTTTGACTTGTTGTTCCTTTTTCTTCGGCAACCGCCACACGATGCCCCCAAGTGTTTTCCATCCGTCCATGAATTTTTCAACGGGTTCTCCTTTCGTCGACATCGAAGCTAGTTCGTGATGCTAACGTCACGTTCGACGAGAAGAAGTTCGACATGAAAGCATCTTGCATTTCTTCCCATGTCCGTATGGACCCCGGTGCCAAATTTGAATACCACCGAAAGCTTTGCTTGTCAACGATGACCCAAATAAGCGTAAGCAATATTGAGGTATCGTGGAAAAATTCCCCATGCTGGTGATGAAATGCATCAGTGTTCTTCCAAGTGATCCTTCCCATTGAACTTTTGGAAATCTGGGTGTTTGAAGTTGGCTGGAAATGGAACATCCTCTACCTCTCTCGGGTAGGGTGTTCAGATCGAAACGACCGGTGTTCGCGCGCTCTCTTTCTATTCTCGATCGCTTCTTCGACGACTTGTCTTACGTCATCTTGTGTTATAGCTCTTGTTGCCGGAATTGAACCTCGTGATCCTATCCCTCATGGGACGGAACCTTCAGTTGGTTCTCTTGTCCATTTGTCGCTCCCATCATGGGTGGAGCCACTATTTGGGCTACATTATGTGCCATGGTTGTCAAAGCTTCCCGAGATTCCAGCATTCATCCATTAGCATTCTTTGTGCCTCCGCCATTTGATCAACACGTTCTTTAGTAGTTGGTCTATTTCCTTGACCTGTTTTCGCCATATATACCGCGGCTCCTTGACCGTTTGTCGAAACTGTTTTTGGAGTAGAACGGGAGTATGCTGATATAACAGACTTATAAAGAGGGGAGAAATTGGAGTCTCATTTGACTCTCGTGTGCTTTCTCGTGCTTTTAACCGATCGAGGTGATACAATTATAAAGAGCTTGTTTGCGGTGATACTTGCATCGGTGATTCTATCATCGTGCTTTACCTTTTTTGTGCTTGTGTCCATTTGGTCTTTGGAGCGACCAAAGCCGGAAAATCCCGCGACGAGAACCGCGAAGCAACTTGTTCAGATAAATCACGGAGGAGCGAGTTCGGGTTTTCTTCTTGCTATGCTCCGTGTAATTGGTCCTCGTTCTTGGTGCAAACAATTTTGCTGCGACTTTTAAGGCCTTTGCTTTTGTCCTTTTGGATAAAACCAGAGTCCGTTTTCATCATTTTCTTGTAGTTGAGGTGAAACGGAAATGACTCCCCACTGCCGCTTGAATCACATTGCACCCGCTTGAAGTGCTCGCTTTTGTGTTCTCAGAATTTCGCATGGCGCATACTCAATTACAAACCCAGTAGCGATGAATCGGAAGTTTACCTTTCTCACAGTGTTAGCCATTAGCAGTGTTGTGTGATTGAATTTGAGTACCTTCAATAACAGAACATATCTGAAATTAGTACATGAAAGACTAAGTAAACTACCTTAGAGATGAAGGGGAGGATGTTCCCACTGAGAGTCGCCATTTTGGCGTCTAATAGACGCCAAAAAAAAAAGTGACGAGAGCCTTGCAACTTTCCCAATGTTAGTGTTAAATAAGATAGGTACTTCCCCAGTGGAGTCGCCATTTTGTTTCGACAAGGAAACAAATGTATTTGATTTGGGAGAGTCATCTTATTTAAACATAACAATGAAATAATTACAAAGACAATCATCACATTTTATTGATTCTGAATTCATTTACATCCTCTGGTATCCCTTGATTCTAAGATAGCTTACAAAGAACTCATTACAAATGTTAATTATTATAGCTAAATATAATTTTGGCAGCATAGAAGCAATGATGTCAATCATCTCCTATGACTTAGGAGGAATAGACAAGTCGTTCAACAATCTTCAAGAGAATGGAAATTCTAAAAGATTTCAAGACTATTTTGGTCATCTCCCAAAACTTAGGAGGAATACGTCCCTTCCGCGATGATTCTTAATTCTTGAACAAGAAGAATTTGAAGACCCGAAGACTCAAACCATTCCGACAAGATTTCAGCCCATTTCATTGTCAAAACTGTCAAACAATAGGTTTGCGTGGGTCCGCAGAACGATAGCTTTTTGCGCTGGTCCGCGCAAACCATAAATGCCTTGTTTTTGCATACCGGCCGTCGCAAACTTCCAGAGTCCAACCCTTTGCGCGGATCGCGCAAAGTGCAGGAGTCCAATACTCCGCACCTTCTGTCTTCTCTTTCGTCCTTGCTTCACTTCTGAAATCTTCGAACCCCTTTTCGAGAGAAGGAATGGGGTATTTATAGACATTTTCACCAAGTGAAAATCTCAACTGGTCGATGTGGGACAAAAATATCATCCAACTATTTTTACCACAGCATTGATAGACTTTGCGCGGACTCGCGCAAAACAATATGCTTTTGCGCGGTCTCGCGCAAACCCTTCAATCTCGCGCAAAGTCTCTTCTGTCCAATCCGCGCAAACTCTTCACTTTGCGCGGTCTTTGTATAACTCATTCACTTTGCGCGACCTCGCGCAAAGTGGTCTTGAAGCTGTTTTCTTTCTCTTCAAAGTGATTTCTTGATTTTTTTTCTTCTTTTCTCCCTTGCTTTTTTTATGCCTCAACAAATGGTAACTTGACAAGCTTCCAGATGAGACAAGAATTGTGGAATTCAGAGACTGTTTGATATCCTAAAAGCATGTTGGTTCTCTTTGATCGTCTTTTCTCAATATGGAGTGTAAATATTTCAAATCGCGCGATCCAATGGAGATTGTCATAACTCCATCATTTGATGTCGGATTGGGTCGATTTTTAGTCATCCGAAAGGTCATTTTGTGCCTTGCATTTTTTATTGGAATCGTTGTATTCCGAGACCATTTGGGCATCTATAGGTGGGATCGCAATCATCGGTCTTGAATTTTTCCTTCATCTCGTTGTCCAATAGTAACCCTCATAACTTTTTCTTCAGAGGTCAAATTTAGACTATTTTGAGGTCATCAGACTGGTAACTTGACAAGCTTCAAGATGAGATGCCTAATTCGGAGACCGTTTGATATCCTAAAAGCATATTAGTACCCTTTGGTTGTCTTTTCTCAATATGGAGTGTAAATCTTTCCAAATCGCACGAACCAATGGAGATGCTAATAACTCCATCGTTCTATGTTAGATTGCGTCATTTTTTTGTCATCTAAAAGGTACTTTAGTGCTCTTTCATTCCTGACTGGAATCAATGTATTCCGAGACCACTTGGGCATACATAAGTGGGAACACAGTCGTCAGTCCTGAATTTTTCCTTCATCTCCTTTCCTAATATTAACACTCATAACTCACACTTCCAAGGTCTAATTCAGACTATTTTGATGTCATTGTAATGGTAACTAGACGAGCTTCCAGATGAGACCAGAATTTCCTATTTCGAAGACCGTTTGATATCCTAAAAGCATGTTGGTACTCTTTGATCGTCTTTTTTCAATATGGAGTCTAAATCTTTCCAAATCATGCGATCCAACGGAGTGCTCATAACTCCATCGTTTGTTGTCAGATTTTGTCAATCTGAAATGTACTGTAGTGTTCTTTCATTCTTGAATTTTCCCTTCATCTCATTGTCCTATAGTAATTTTCTTCCTTCATCATCAATTGTCCAATAGTAACTCTCTCTCTTGAAGGTCAAATTTCATGATTTGGAGGACTCATTTGGAGGTCATTGGAATGGTAACTTGACAAGCTTCCGGATGAGACCAGAATTGCCTAATTCAGAGACCATTTGATATCCTAAAAGCTTATTGGTACTCTTCAATCGTCTTTTTTCAATATGGAGTGTAAATCTTTCCAAATCGAGCGATCCAATGGAGATGCTCATAACTCCATCGTTTGTTATCGGATTGGGTCAATTTTTTATCATCTGAAGGGTACCATAGTGTTCTTTCATTGCTGACTAGAATCGTTGTATTCCGAGACCATTTGGGATCCATATGTGGGATCGCAGTCATCGGTCCTGAATTTTTCCTTCATCTCATTATTCTATAGTAAACCTGGTTAGTCTCTCTTTAGAGGTCGAATTCCAACAATTTTGAGGTCATTAGAATGGTAACTTGACAAGCTTCCAGATGAGACCACAATTGCATAATTTGGAGAACGTTCGATATCCAAAAAGCATGTTGGTACTCTTCGATCATCTTTTCTCAACATGGAGTATAAATCTTTCCAAATTACGTTATCCAACGGATATGCTCATAACACCATCGTTTGATGTTAGATTGGATCAATATTTAGTCATCTGAAAGGTTCTTTAGTGCCTTTAATTCCTGACTAAAATCATCGTATTCCGAGACCATTTGGGCTTCCATAGGTGGGATCGCAGTTGTTGGTTCTGAATTTTTCATTCATCTCGTTGTCCTATAGTAACCCCGTAACTCTCTCTTCAGAGGTCGAATTTAGACTATTTTGAGGTCATTGGAATGTTAACTTGACAATATTCTAGATGAGATCAGAATTGCCTAATTCGAAGACCGTTCGATATCCTAAAAGCATGTTGGTACTTGTTGAGGCATAAAATAAACAGAGAAATGAAGAAGACAAAGATCAACAAATCAGTTTGAAGATCAAGAGATCAGTTTGAAGGAGACTTTGCACGGGTTCGCGCAAAGAAGAGAAAGGTACGTCATTGGACCGCCGGCATTTTTATTCAAGGAATTACATGAGATAAAGATTACGCGGGACTAATAGATTACGTGAGATCGCTCAAATGAATGTCGCAACGTATCCGCGCAAAGTGTCAAAATGACCGAGGTAAAAAATTGTTGGGTGTTATTTTGTCCCACATCGACTGAATGCAGTTTTACACCAAAAATGTCTATAAATACCCCGTTCTTTCTCTTTTTCTTGGGGGGGTTCAAGATTTCAGAGTAAAAGAAAGACGAAGAAAGAGAGAAGCACGAATGTGCGAAATGCAAAGGAGCAAATATTAATGGGCTCATTCTATAGTTTGCATGGATGGCAAAAAGTCAATGTCGTGATGCGACTGGACTTCAAGAAACCGACGTTTGACTATATCTATAACAAAGAATGGGTCATATTGTTATAGCATGAAATCTTAGAATGGCTAGAGTCTTCAAATCTTCAAGAAGTCTTCAAGTGCTTCTTGTTCAGGAGAAAAGGAGGAAATCATCGACGAAAAAAGGCGTATTCCTCCTAAGTTTGATGGGATGACCGAAATAGCACTGAAATGCTACCAGAATCTCCGTTCTTTTGAAGATTATTGGCCGATTTGTCTATTCCTTCTAAGTCATAGAAGACGATTGAGATCAGCGCTGCTATGCTGTCAAAATTTACATTTAGCTATGATAATTATAACTTGCAATGAATTCTTTGTAAACTATCTTAGAATCAAGGGATACCTAAGGATCTAAATGAATTCAGAATCAATAAAGTGTGATGATTGTTTCTGTAACTATTCCATTGTTATGTTTGAATAAGATAATACCCAAATCAAACACTTTTATTTCCTTATCGAAACAAAATGGCCACTCCACTGGGGATGAGTATCTTATTTAACACTAACATTGGAGAAAGTTATGAGACTCTCATCACTGTTTTTGGCGTCTATTAGACGCCAAAATGGTGACTCTCAGTGGGAACATCCTCCCCTTCATCTCTAAGATAGTTTACTTAGTCTTTCACATACTAATTTCATGTATGTTTTATTATTGAAGGTACTCAAATTCAATCACATAACATTACTAATGGCTAACGTTGCGAGAAAAGTGAACTTCCGATTCACCACTACTGGGTTTGTAATCGAATATCAATTCCCAAACAAACCAAACTCCTGAACATACGAAAGTAAGCACTACAAGCAGGCGCAAAATGACTCAAGTAATAGCTGAAGTCATTTTTGTATCGCCCCAATCACAGGAAAGTGATGAAAATTGGACTTTGGTCTTGTCTAGAAAGACAAAAGCAAAGACCTTAAAAGACCACAAGGCAAAATTATCTGTACCAAGAGCTGAGGGACCAATCACGCTAGTCTAGCAAGAAGAAAACCCGAGCTCGCTCCACCACCAATTTTTATATCCGAACAAGTCGCTCCGCAATTCTCATCGATTTTTCACGATTTTTCGACTTTGGTCGCCCCAAGGACCAAATGGACAAAAGCACAGAAAGGTAAAAGCGATGATAGGATGATAGGATCACCGATGCTTGTATCACCCCAAACAAGTTCGCTTTATATAATCGTATCACCTCGATCGGTTAAAAGCATGGGAAGTACATAAAAGTCAAATGAGACTCCAATTTCTCCCAATTTTTATAAGCCCTATTACGTCACAGTACTCTCATTTTACTCAAAAACAAAACTACAAAGTCAAAAAATTTTAGGGGAGCTAGCAAGTGTATATGTGAGACATTGCTAAGAACTTTCAAGAAAATAGACCAACTACCGAAGAGAAGTTGATCAAATGGAGAGGCACAAAGAGCACTAATGGTCGAATGCCGAAACCTCGAGCCTCTTTCTCGGGCAACTCTGGCACATAATGTAGCCCAGATGGTGGCCCCACCTATGATGGGAGCGACGAATGGACAGGAGAACCAACCTGAAGGTTCCAGTCCGCAAGGGACAGGATCGCGAGGATCAGCTCTAGCGACAAGGGCTATAACACAAGATAATGTAAGACAAGTCGTCGAAGAAGCAGTCAAGATAGAAAGAGAGCGCGCAAATATTGGTCGTTTCAGATATCGAACACCCTATCCGAGAGAAGTAGAGGATGTTCCGTTTCCGGCAAATTTTAAGCATCTAGACTCCAGAAGTTTAATGGGGAAGGATCATCAGAAGAACACCTGATGCATTTCATTACTAGCATGGGGAATTTCTCCACAATACCTCAATACTGCTTATGATTATTTGAGTCATCATTGACAAGTAAAGCTTTCAAGTGGTATTCAAATTTGGCACCAGGATCTATACACACATGGGAAGAAATGCAAGATGCTTTCATGTCAAACTTCTCGTCAGAATGCGATGTTAGCATTACAGAATTAGCTTTAGTGCGACAGCGAGAAGGAGAACCAGTTGAAAAGTTTATAGACAGATGGAAGACACTAGGAGCATCTTGCAGATAGTTGCCTGAGGAAAAGGAACAAGTCAAAATGTGTCTGAACTCTATGGAGACAGGAATTGCATTCGGACTCACCAGCGCCGATATCGGAACTTTTCGCTATTTGGCTACCAAAGCCCATGCGTTAGAGTTTGTTAATGTTAATTTCAAAATGCCAAAGATTTCATCGTGAAATCGTCGAGAAGAATACTGGCAGAACAACGTTGAACACCATCGATCGGGATAAAAAAATCAAGATGCAAGGCTCAAGAGACAAAAGTAGGAAGGAAAAGAGAAATTGGAATCAATCAAAGACAGAGACAAATGGAAAAAGGCTCAAAATGCTCGATTCTCACAAAGGATTTGAGTTCGATAAAGAGGACGTGGTGCCTATGATGCAACAATTGTTAAAAAAGGTCTAGACTAGATTGCCAATGAGCCCAAATGCCCGAAGATGTGACAAGGACTCGAGAAAGAAACTTTTGCCGTTATCATTACATTAGTGGGACATCCGACGAAAAATTGTTATACGTTAAAATGCATCATACAAATGAATGATAAATAGAGGTGATATAATAATCAGTCGAAAGCAAAGGAAAGAATACAAGGCGACAAAAATGTATTGTCAATCCAAGAAAAGATTCGAGAAATAAAAGAGAAGGGAGACCTCGAAGGCCGAAGGGAAAGAAATGCGACAATGATTACGTTGAGATCGGGAAAGCAGTAAACGAGTCCTATGAAGCAAAAAAGGGAATTATAAGGAAAGAAGTGATTGAAAGAAAGAACATCGAGGATAAAAGTAGAAATGAGAGACAAATCGACAAAAGTGGCTTATGACGTAGTTAGTCACTTGAAAGGTATACCAAAGACGTTTAAGTATTTATGATGCGCTCAAGTTATCGAAGAGTTTCGACAGAGTTTGATTCAAGCACTATCGATCACGATGTGAGAGAAGTTTTATTGATGAAATGAAGAATGGAAGAAGCAATGAAAAGGTGGATTGTCTACCAAGTAATATCTTTCTTTCTGATGATGATTTAAATGGAGAAACAGAACATAACAGTCATTAATGATAGAAGTACATTTGTGAAAAAAAAGATAAAATGGATTATGATAGACAATGGGTCACAAAAGTGAATCTTTTGCCACTCTCCATGATTACTAAATTGGGTTATCAATGATTCATTTGTGCCCTAGTGGAATGATGATACAGGGTTTAATCAAGATGGGCGTGCACTTCGGGAAAATTACAAGAATATTGGAAGTAGGAGAATTAATTACTATCGTTGTTGTATGTCACATTATAAATGTGACAACATATAACCTTCTCTTGGGAAGGCCGTGGATACATCAAAGATAATATTGTATCTTCCACTCACACCAATGTTTGAAGGTAATGTAAGGACGGAATGAAGTGTAAAGTGATGGTTGATGCAAAACCTATATACAAAGTAAGCCGATTCTTTTTTTGATGATGCCAAATTATTATAAATGTTTTTCCGAAAAAGTGGGAAATGATGATGGAAGAAAGTCTTAAAGGATGACCGAACAAATAAAGTTGGAGAAGAAAGGGCGAAATCTTCGGGACTACAGAGCAAGAAAGAAGTTCTATTTCGCACCATTGAGTCCGAGACAACCGGGACAACCGCCTTTGACATTATTGAAAATTCACAATCATCGAAGTGCAAAAAAGTCTTACGGATCTAATTATACAATGCCCTTACCTAATATCGAACGATGTAAGCCATTCTCAAAATATTCTCAAGAACATTTCAAGTCGAGCAATGCTTAAATATTACGAACCAATAGAATTTCATGCCGCAATGAATGAAGGATGAAAACATAAGCAATATATACCATGGAGAGTTAGCAGATTTGGCAGTAGAATTTGAAAAAAATACAAATGAAAGGAAGAAGCAAGAAAATCATGAAAAATATGGGTTTTAATTGTGACAAGCCCACTTGGATTGAATCATGGGAAAGGAATTCAAATCCCTCTGGAAATGGGTTAATCAAGAAAAATGAAGAAAATTCCAAGGATTAGGAGATCATTTCGATCATAAAAATGGATATGGTATCAAAATATGACTTGGAACAAATATGGAATAAGATACTAAGATTGTTGAGTATCCTGAAACCGCTCTCGAGACAAATAGAAAGACAAATGCAAAACAATAGATGGTTTAATAGAAATAAATTTGGGAAAATCAGAAGAGCCAAGGAAACATTCATTCATCATTCAAATTTTTCGTGAAATGTGAATTTGAAGAATATGGCCAACTTCTCAAAGAAAATAAAGACGTCTTCGCCTGGACATATGAAGAAATGCCAGGATTGGAACCCTCTGTAGCAATGCATCGATTAAATATCTCCAAAGAAAAGAAACCAGTGAAGCAAGCATAAAGGCGTTGTTCCATTGCACTGATTCCATTAATCGAAAAAGAAGTAAATAAACTAATAAAGGTTGGGTTCATCAGAGAAGTTAAATATCCCAAGTGGATATCAAACATTGTTCCGGTGAAAAAGAAGAATGGGCAGATGTTGAGGCATAAAATAAGCAAGGAAGTGAAGAAGAAAAAGATCAAGAAATCACTTTGAAGATGGAAGAAAACAGCTTCAAGACTACTTTGCGCGAGGTCGCGCAAAGTGAAATAATTACACAAGACCGCGCAAAGTGAAGAGTTTGCGCGGATTGAAACAGAGGAGAAGTTTGCGCGAGATTGAAGGGTTTGCGCGAGACCGCGCAAAGTATATTGTTTGCGCGTGTCCCGTGCAAAGTCCATCATGGTAAAATAGGATGGTTGGATGATATTTTGTCCCACATCGACCAGATCCGAGATTTTCCATTGATGAAAATGTCTATAAATACCCCATTCCTTCTCTCTAAAAAGGGGTTCAAGATTTCGAAGTGAAGCAAAGACGAAGAGAGAAGACAGAAGGTGCGGAGTATTGATTCTCGCACTTTGCGCGACCCCGCGCAAAGGAGTATTGGACTCTGGAAGTTTGCGCCGATCGCGCAAAGCAACAGAGTGCTTTTATGGTTTGCGCGGACCCGCGCAAAGCATATCGTTTGCGCGGACCCGCGCAAACCTATTGTTTGGCAGTTTTTTACAGCAATGGGATGAAATGCTGTCGAAATGATTGGAGTCCTCAAAGCTTCAAGTTCTTCTTGATCAAGAGAAAGGAAGAATCATCAACGAAGAGTCATTTTTCTCCTATGTTTCAGGAGATGACCAAAATAGCATCGAAATGCTGCTGGAATCTTCGTTCTCTTGAAGACTGTTGATTGACTTGTCTATTTCCTCCTAAGTCATTGGAGATGATTGACATCATTGCCGTTATGCTGCCGAAAATTATATTTAGCTATAATAATTGACATTTGTAATAAAGTTCTTTATAAGCTATCTTAGAATCAAGGGATACCAGAGGATGTAAATGAATTAGAATCAATAAAGTGTGATGATTGTCTTTGTAATTATTTCATTGTTATGTTTAAATAAGATGACTCTCCCAAATCAAATACATTTGTTTCCTTGTCGAAACAAAAATGGCGACTCATTGGGACATTATCTTATTTAACACTAACATTGGGAAAGTTGCAAGACTCTCGTCACTATTTTTTTTAGCGTCTATTAGACGCCAAAATGGCGACTCTCAATGGGAACATCCTCCCTTCATCTCCAAGGTAGTTTACTTAGTCTTTCACGTACTAATTTCAGATATGTTTTGTTATTGAAGGTACTCAAATTCAATCACACAACACTGCTAATGGCTAACACTGTGAGAAAGGTGAACTTCCGATTCATCGCTACTGGGTTTGTAATTGAGTATGCGCCAAGCGAAATTCCTGAGCATACAAAAGCAAGCACTTCAAGCGGGTGCAATGTGATTCAAGTGACAGCGGGAGTCATTTCCGTTTCACCTCAACTACAAGAAAATGATGAAAACTGGACTCTGGTTTTATCCAAAAGGACAAAAGCAAAGGCTTTAAAGAGTCGCAAGGCAAAATTGTTTGCACCAAGAACTGAGGGACCAATTACACGGAGCATAGCAAGAAGAAAACCCGAACTCGCTCCCCCGATTTTATCCTGAACAAGTTGCTTCAGCTTCGTCGCAGATTTTCCAGCTTTGGTCGCTCCAAAGACCAAATGGACACAAGCACAAAAAGGTAAAGCGCTGATGATAGGATCACCGATGCAAGTATCACCGCAAACAAGCTCGCCTATAATCTGTATCACCTCGATCGGTTAAAAGCACGAAAGTACACAAGAGTCAAATGAGACTCCAATTTCCCCTCTTTATAAGTCCCCGTTATATCAAGCATACTCTCGTTCTACTCAAAAAAGCTTTCGACAAACAATCAAGGAGCCGCAGTATATATGGCGTAAAACGGGTCAAGGAAATAGACCAACTACTGAAGAACGTGTTGATCAAATGGCGGAGGCACAAAGAATGCTAATGGATGAATGCCGAAATCTTAGAGAAGCTTTGACAACCCTGGCACATAATGTAGCCCAAATAGTGGCTCCACCCATGATGGGAGCGACAAATGGACAAGAGAACCAGCCTGAAGGTTCCCGTCCGCAGGGGATAGGATCACGAGGTTCGGTTCCAAAGAACAAGAGCTATAACACAAGATGACGTAAGACAAGTCGTCGACGAAGAAGCAGTTAGAATAGAGAGAGAGCGCGCGAATACCGGTCGTTTCAGATACCGAACACCCTACCCGAGAGAGGTAGAGGATGTTCCATTTCCAGCCAACTTCAAACACCCAGATTTCCAAAAGTTCAATGGGGAAGGATCGCCGGAAGAACACCTGATGCATTTCATCACCAGCATGGGGAATTTTTCCACGATACCTCAATATTGCTTACGCTTATTTGGGTCATCGTTGACAAGCAAAGCTTTCAGGTGGTATTCAAATTTGGCACCAGGGTCCATACGAACATGGGAAGAAATGCAAGATGCTTTCATGTCGAACTTCTTCTCGTCAGAACGTGACGTTAGCATCACAGAACTAGCTTCAGTACGACAGCGAGAAGGAGAACCCGTTGAAAAATTCATAGACAGATGGAAGACACATCGGGCATCATCGTGCGGGCAATTGCCGAAGAAAAGGAACAAGTCAAAATGTGTCTCGAACTCTATGGAGACAGGAATTGCGTTCGGACTCACTAGCGCCGATATTGGAACTTTTCGCGATTTGGCTACCAAAGCCCATGCATTGGAGCTAATGACTCGCAAGATGCCAGCATTTCATCATGAAACTGTCAGAAGAATGCCTGGCGGGCAGACAACCGTCAATCAATACCATCGATAGGGATAAAAGAATCAAGATGTGAGGGGTTCAAGAGATAAAAGGCCGAAGGAAAAGAAGGTGGAATCAAACAAGAGACAGATTCGGTGGTGGAAAAAGCTCAGAATGCTCGATTCTCATGAAGGATTCGAGTTCGATAAAGAAGATGTGGTACCTATGATGCAACAATTGTTAAAGGTGTACTTTGGAATTACCAGAACCAAACGTCCCAAGATGTAACGAGGACTCGAGAAAGAACTTTTTTTGTCAATATCATCGCCTAGTAGGGCATCCGACAAAAAATTGTTATACGTTAAAATGTATCATACAAATAATGATAAATAGAGGTGACATAATAACCAAATGTAAAGAAGCAAAGAAAAGAATGCAAAGGCAACAGTAAATGTATTGTCAATACAAGAAAGCACGCGGAGAATAAAAAAAGGAAGGTCAACAAGAAATGCAACAATGATTACGTTGCGATCAGGCAAGCAAGTAACAAGTCCGGTAAAGCAAAAAACAGGAATCATAAGGAAAGAAGTGATTGAAAGAAAGACAGAGAACTGAAGACAAGAATAGAAATGGAGATGCAAAGTGACAAAAGTGGCTTATGATGTAGTCACCACTTGAAGGGTATACCAAGACGATTAAGTATTTATGATGCACTCAAGTTGTCTCAAGAATTTCGACAGAGTTTGATTCAAGCACTATCTCGACCACGATGTCGAGAAACTTTACCGCGTAAATGAAGAATGAAAGGAACAATGAAAAGATGAATTGTCTACCAAGAATATCTTTTCAAGATGATTTAATTGGTGAAATGGAACATAACAGCCACCGATGATAGAAGATATATATTTGCGAAAAGAAGATAAAACGAATTATGATAGACAATGGGTCATGCGGTGAACCTTTTGCCACTCTCCATGGTTACTAAATTGGGTTTTCACCGATCGATTTCAAATCAAATGAATGATGATACAGGGTTTAATCAAGATGGGCAACGTGCACTCGGTAAAATCACAAGAATATTGGAAATAGAGGAATTAATCACTCTTGTTGTATGTCATGTTATAAATGTGTGTGACGACATATAACCTTCTCTTGGGAAGGCCATGGATACATCAATTATCATATCGTACCTTCTACTCTACACCAATGTTTCAAATACTGTAAAGATGGGGTGCAATGTAAAGTAATGGTCGATGCAAAACCCTACACAGAAGCTGAGTCTTTCTTTGCAGACGCCAGTTATTACAAATGTTTCTCTGAAGAAATGAGAAATGATTATGAGAAGAGAATCGTAAAAGATGCCAGGTTAAATAAAGTTAAAGAAGAAAGAGCAGAATCTTCTGGGTCTGCGGAAGCAAGAAAGAAATTCTATTTTGTACCAAAACGCCTGAGACAACCGGGACAACCGCCGTTGACACTGTTGTCGCAATGTAATAAATGAAAGTTTTACAAATCCAATTACACATTGCCATTACCCAATATCGAAAGATGTAAGCCATTTGGTACCGCTCCAAGAACATTTCGAGTCAAAGCCAAGCATAAATATCCGAACCGATAGAATTCATCATGTGCATCGAAGAGAAGAGTGAAAATGCAAGCAATGAATATCATGGAGAATTAGCACCGTTAATTTAAGAAAGTACAAAGGCAATAAGCAAGAAGATCATGAGAAACATGGGTTTTGATTGTGACAAACCCACCGGCTTGAATAATGGGAAAGGAATTCAAATCCCTCTGGGTTAATCAAGAAAAGCGAAGAAAATTCCAAGGATTGGGAGTAGAATCCAGTAAACATGATATCGCTTAATGTGACTTCAACCACGAAAGATACTAAGATAGTTGAATATCCCGAAACCGCTCCAAAGCAAATAGAAGACGGGGGCAACCGACGATAGATGGCTCTACGAGAAATAAATTTGGGAACAAAGAAGAACCAAGGAATACATTCATCAAGATCACCTTTTCAGATCAAGAATTGAGAAATATGGTCAACTTCTCAAAGAAAATAAAGATGTCTTCGCTTGGACATATGAAGAAATGCCGGACTAGAACCCTCCGTAGCAATGCATCGGTTAAATATCTCCAAAGAAAAGAAACCAAATCAAGCAAGCACAAAGGCGATTTCACCTGCACTGATTCCATTAATCGAAAAAGAAGTAAATAAGCTAATAAAGGTTGGGTTCATCAGAGAAGTTAAATATCCCAAATGGATATCAAATATTGTCCCGGTAAAAAAGAAGAACGGACAGATCAGAGTATGTATTGACTTCAGAGATCTGAATGAGGCATGTCCAAGACGATTTCCCCTCCCGATAATGTAATTACTAATCGACAAGACTACTCAATATGCTATCATGTCCTTCATGGACGGATATGCAGGCTATAATCAAATCAGGATGGCACCCGAAGATGAAGAGGCAACGGCTTTCAGAACGCCACTTGGAATTTAATGTTATAAAGTCATGCCTTTCGGTCTTAAAAAATGGGGCAACATATCAAAGGGCAATGAAAAATATCTTTCAAGATATGATGCATAAACATGTCGAATGCTATGTTGATGACTTGGTAGTCAGATCCGGAGATCATCAAGAACACCGCGAACATCTGGCATCAGTCTTCCGACGACTCAGAAAGAAGCAATTAAAGATGAATCCGGCTAAATGTGCATTTGGAGTGTTCTTCAAGCAAATTCCTCGGCTTTGTGGTACGGCAGACATGAGGAATCGAAATTGATCCAGAAAAAGTTAAAGCTATTCAAAATATGCCGCCACCAACGACGTTGAAGGAATTAAAAGCTTACAAGGAAAATTGGCATATATTCTCGCTTTCATTTCAAACCTTGCAGAAGGTGTCACCATTTTCTAATGTTAATGAAGAAAGATACAGAATTCGTATGGGATCATGCTTGCTGTAATGCCTTTGATTCAATTAAAGAATTATTAAAAAAATTGCCAGTTTAACTCCCAAAAAAGGTAAGCCACTTATTTTATATACATCTCTGCCGCCGCAAATTCTTTGGGTGCTTTGTTGGCACATGTGTAAACGGTTTAAAAAAGAGATCTTTCTTTATTATCTGAGCCGAACACTGATGGGGGCAGAATCCAATTATTCTCCGATTGAAAAAGAATGTTTGGCGTTGGTATTCGCTGTGCAAAAGTTAAGGCATTATTGTCTATCCCATGATATAACTCTGATCTCGAGAGCAGATCCGATAAAATTCTTGATGACCAGGCCAATGCTATCAGGGAGACTAGCCAAGTGGATGCTATTGTTATCGAATATACTATTTCATATAAGCCTGCGAAAGCAGTGAAAGGACAAGCTATGGCAGATTTTCTCGCAGCACATCCTATAGCAGAAAATGAAGAAATCAATGATGAATTTCCAGATGAACAGGTTATGTCGGTTGAATCTCAGAATCTTTGGCAGATGTATTTTGATGGTGCTGCTCGAGTATCGGGAGCGGGCAAGGTGAGTAATATTCATTACACCTCAGGGCGATTTATTACCATACTCTTTCACATTGGGTATCGCATGCACAAACAATGAGGCCGAATATAAAGCTCTTATCATCGGAATGGAAATAGCACAGCAAATGGAAATAAAATCATTGCATATCTTCGGAGATTCTAAATTGGTTGTAAATCAGTTAACCACAGAATTTGAAGTAAGGAAAGAGGAACTCTTGCCTTATTATCGGAAGGCACAACAGTTGCTTGAACAATTCTATTATGTGGAAATAAAACACATACCGCGGTTGGAGAATGCAAAAGCAGATGCTTTAGCCAGTTTAGCAGCGGCTTTATCCTGCACAAACCGAAGTCCTCTTCTTCGTGTAACTATAGAAGAAAGAAGATTCCTGCCATCCATAGATGTTATCGAAGAAACCGTTGAAATGTTGCCTATATCCCGCCTGGAAGTAACAATAGATGATTACACACTTTTTTGTCGATTATCTCAAATATAATATCTTGCCGTAAGACAATATACAAAGACAACAGATTAAAGCAAAAGCCGATCAGAAAATTTGTCATATGCAAATAAGTATTATATAGAAAATCTTATAATGGAATGTCATAAGGTGCTTGGACAAGCAAGAAGCAAACCAAATGTCATGAGAAGCACATTCAGTGAATGTGGAGCACATCAAGCCGGTCGGAATTTATGCCATAGAGTGCATCGAATGGGTTATTACTGGCCTACTATGTTTAAAGATGCAATAGAATATGCAAAGCGATGTCATGAATGTCAAATACACGGAGATATAATACATGTTCCTCCGGAAGAATTACATCATCTGTTGCCTCTTGGCCTTTCTCACTTGGGACTCGATGTTATTGGTCCCATAAATCCCCTTCATCTAAAGGAAAACAAGATATTCGGCAAAGAACAATGATTATTTCTCCAAATGGACCAAGCAAGCCGCTTTGCGTAATGTTAAAGAGAAAGACGTGGTCAATTTCATCCGTCATGCTATAATATACCGTCATGGTATTCAAGAAAATCATCACGATAATGGCACCCTTTTAAAAATAGAGGCATGGAAAAGTTATGTCGAAGTTTGGCATCCAACATTCTTTTTCAACACCTTACTATCCTCCAAAGCCAATGGATTAGCAGAGAGGCGTTTAACAAAACAATTGTCAAGATTATGAAGAAAACAATGTGAGCAATAAGCGCGATTGGGATGAAAAGTTACAAGAAGCATTATGGGCCTACTGCCTAAGAACCACTCATCGTCATGACAAAGAACAGGGGCGACACCGTATTCATTAATCTATGGTATGGAGGCGATTATTCCAATTGAAATACAAGTGGCATCACTGTGGTGGCAAGAGGCATCGCCTATAACAGATGATGAAAATGCAAAAATAAGGTCTGAAAGAATTAGACTTACTCGATGAGAAACGCTCTTGCTACCAAAGAACGAATTGCAATCATATCAGGCCGAATATCGGCCGCTTTGATAAACAAAGTCAAATATCGCTTCTTTCAAAAAGGGGATATGGTGTTAATGTTGAAAAGACCTATAGTGGTCATCACGGACAGGGGGCAAGTTCGAGCCTAAATGGGACGGTCCATATGTGGTAAAAGAAGTATATTCCAATGGGGCATATAGAATCACAAATCAAGAAGGACAGGGTATTGGTGTGCTCGTCAATGCCCGCTTCATCAAAAGATACTATCCTTAAAGATAGGTATCTGGATTTTGACCCAAAATATTATCGGCATAATGATTCTGTATCAAAAGGGGGCAAAGATGAATAAAATCATGTCTATATGTCAACAAAAGAAGCTATGAAGAAGAAGCTCACAAGCATGTCAATTATCAAGCATCAAAATCCGAAAAATATATATGGTCATCATCATCACCAAATAAGTATGATAGAGACAATATCATTATCTTAAAGATTCTCTTGAAGAGATTGACAAAGTTATATAGCCTTACAAGGCACAAATTCTCAAGGTTATATCGGTTATATCGCCTTATAAGGCACAAATTTTTGAAGATTCTCTTGAAGATATTATCTAAGCTCAAAGTTATATTGCCTTACAAGGCATGGATCTTCTTGAAGATATTTCGGAAATATCTACTATATTTGCAAATGATGATGATCATATATATATTATTGCCTTACAAGGCACAAATTCTTGAAGATTCTCTTGAAGATATTATCTAAGTGAGAATTATATTGCCTTACAAGGCATGGATCTTCTTGAAGATATTTCGGAAATATCTACTATATTTGCAAATGATGATGATCATATATATATTATTGCCTTACAAGGCACAAATTCTTGAAGATTCTCTTGAAGATATTATCTAAGTGAGAATTATATTGCCTTACAAGGCATGGATCTTCTTGAAGATATTATCACCTTACAAGGATATATCAAATCAATCAAAGAGGCAGTATAGCCAAGCCAAAATCCCAAAAGAGCAAAATTGAGCAAAATCAAAAAGATCAAGCTCATAAAAAAAAAAATGCTCTCAAAGGATTAAGCTCTAAAAGAGCCGGCCAACTATACGTAAGACCCATGAAGATCGCCATTGTGGCACAATGATGAGGAGTGGCCCTAAAAAGCCCGCGAAGACCATCGTGCGCACCCATGCGGGTAGCTGACAAAGTCAAGGGTTCAAAGCCTAAAAGGCCATAAATCCGCGAAGACTATGTTGAGGCATAAAATAAGCAAGGAAGAGAAGAAGAAAAAGATCAAGAAATCACTTTGAAGATAAAAGAAAACAGTTTCAAGACCACTTTGCGCGGGGTCGCGCAAAGTGAAATAGTCACCCAACTATCGTGCAAAGTGAAGAGTTTGCGCGGATTGAAAAATGAAGGGTTTGCGCGAGATTGATGGTTTGCGCGAGTCGCAAAAGTAAAGTATATAGTTTTGCGTTTCCGCGCGCGCAAAGTCCGAAATCGTGATGAAATAGTTGGATGATATTTTTTGTCCCACATCGCCAGATCGAGATTTCCATTGGTGAAAACATCTATAAATACCCCATTCCTTCTCTAAAAAGGGGTTCAAGATTTGAAGTGAAGCAAGGACGAAAGAGAAGACAGAGAAGGTGCGGAGTATTGGACTCGCACTTTTTGCGCGTGGTCGCGCAAAGGAGTATGGACTCTGGAAGTTTGCGCCGGCATCGTAAAGCAACAAAGGTTATTATAGTTTGCGCGGACCGCGCAAACCTATTTCGCGCAAACCTATTTCTTGGCGCTTTTTTAAAGAATGGGCCGAAATGTCATTGGAATGATTGGAGTCTTCAAAGCTTCAAGTTCTTGATCAAGAGAAAGGAAGAATCATCGACGAAGAAACAGATTCCTCCTAAGTTTCAGGAGATGATCAAAATAGTATCGGAATGCTGCCGGAATCTTCGTTCTCTTGAAGACTGTTGATCGACTTGTCTATTTCCTCCTAAGTCATAGGAGATGATTGAAATCATTACCGTTATGCTGCCGAAATTATATTTAGCTATAATAATAGACATTTGTAATGAGTTCTTTGTAAGCTATCTTAGAATCAAGGGATACCAGAGGATGTAAATGAATTTAATCAATAAAGTATGATGATTGTCTTTGTAATTATTTCATTGTTATGTTTAAATAAGATGATTCTCCTAAATCAAATACATTTGTTTCCTTGTCGAAACAAAATGGCGACTCTGCTGGGGACTTATCTTATTTAACACTAACATTGGGAAAGTTGCAAGACTCTCGTCACTATTTTTTTAGGCGTCTATTAGACGCCAAAATGGCGACTCTCAAGTGGGAACATCCTCCCTTCATCTCAAGGTAGTTTACTTAGTCTTTCACGTACTAATTTCGAGATATGTTTTGTTATTGAAGGTACTCAAATTTAATCACACAACACTGCTAATGGCTAACACTGTGAGAAAGGTAAACTTCCGATTCATCGCCACTGGGTTTGTAATTGAGTATGCGCCAAGCGAAATTCTTAAGAATACAAAAGCGAGCACTTCAAGCGGGTGCAATGTGATTCAATGAAATGGAGTCATTTCCGTTTCACCTCAACCACAAGAAGTGATGAAAATCGGACTTTGGTCTTTATCCAAAAGAACAAAAGCAAAGACCTTAAAAAAATCGCAAGGCAAAATTGTTTGCACCAAGAACCGAGGGACCAATCACACGGAGCATAGCAAAGAAGAAAACCCGAAGCTCGCTCCTCCCGGCAATTTATCTGAACAAGTTGCTTGCGGTTCTCGTCACAAGATTTTCCACTTTGGTCGCTCCAAAGACCAAATGGACACAAGCACAAAAAGGTAAAGCATCGATGATAGGATCACCGATACAAGTATCGCCCTCAAACAAGCTCGCTTATAATCAGTATCACCTCGATCGATCAAAAGCATGGGAAGTACACAGAATCAAATGAGACTCCAATTTCTCCTTTCTTTACAAGTCCCTGTTACGTCAACGATACTCTCATTTTACTCAAAAAAAGCTTCGG
The DNA here is from genome assembly GCA_030180095.1 of Magnolia changhungtana. Lineage (NCBI taxonomy): Eukaryota > Viridiplantae > Streptophyta > Magnoliopsida > Magnoliales > Magnoliaceae > Magnolia > Magnolia changhungtana. The sequence continues at coordinate 1,569,208 of JASAUF010000172.1, forward strand.
TGAAAAAGTCAAGAGCCGCAAGTATATATGGCGTAAACAAAGTCAAGGAAATAGACCAACCATCGAAGAACGTGTTGATCAAATGGCGGAGGCACAAAGAGTGCTAATGGATGAATGCCGAAATCTCAGAGAAGCTCTGAGCAACCCGGCACATAATGTAGCCCAAATAGTGGCTCCGCCCATGATGGGAGCAACAAATGGACAAGAAAACCAACCTGAAGGTTCCCGTCCACAGGGAATGGGATCTCGAGGATCAGTTCCAGCAACAAGAGCTATAACACAAGATGACGTAAGACAAGTCGTCGAAGAAGCAGTCAGAATAGAAAGAGAGCGTGCGAACACCGGTCGTTTCAGATACCGAACACCCTACCCGAGAGAGGTAGAGGATGTTCCATTTCCAGCCAACTTCAAACACCCAGATTTCCAAAAGTTCAATGGGGAAGGATCGCCGGAAGAACACCTGATGCATTTCATCACCAAGATGGGGAATTTTTCCACGATACCTCAATATTGTTTACGCTATTTGGATCATCATTAACAAGTAAAGCTTTCAGATGGTATTCAAATTTGGCACCGGGATCCATACGTACATGGGAAGAAATGCAAGATGCTTTCATGTCAAACTTCTTTTCGTCAGAACGTGACGTTAGCATCACAGAACTGGCTTCAGTTCGACAGCGAGAAGGAGAACCCGTTGAGAAATTCATAGACAGATGGAAGACACTGGGGGCATCATGCAGGCAATTGCCGGAAGAAAAAGAACAAGTGAAAATGTGTCTAAACTCTATGGAGACAGGAATTGCGTTTGGACTCACTAGCGCTGATATTGGGACTTTTCGCGATTTGGCTACCAAAGCCCATGCATTGGAACTGATGACTCGCAAGATGCCGGCATTTCATCATGAAACTGTCAGAAGAATACCTGGCAGGACAACCGTCAATACCATCGACCGGGATAAAAGAATCAAGATGTGAGGGGTTCAAGAGATAAAAGGCCAGAAGGAAAAGAAGGCTGGAATCAAACAAGAGACAGATTCGGTGGAAAAAGGCTCAGAATGCTCGATTCTCATGAAGGATTCGAGTTCGATAAAGAAGATGTGGTACCTATGATGCAACAATTGTTAAAGACAGGTACCTTGGAATTACCAGAACCGAAACGTCCTGAAGATGTAACGAGGACTCGAGAAAGAAACTTTTGTCAATATCATCGCCTAGTAGGGCATCCGACGGAAAATTGTTATACGTTAAAATGCATTATACAGCGGATGATAAACAGAGGTGACATAATAACCAGCGGAAGCAAAGAAAAGAATGCAAAGGCAACAGTAAATGTACTGTCAATACAAGAAAACAAGCGGGGACTGAAAAAGGAAAAGTTGACAAGAAGTGCAACAATGATTACGTTGCGATCAGGGAAGCAAATCACAAGTCCGGTAAAGCAGAAAGCAGAAATAATAAGGAAAGAAGTGACTAAAAAGACGTAAATCGAGGACAAAAATAGAAATGGAGTCATGCAGTGACAAAAGTAGCTTATGATGTAGTCACCACTTGAAGGGTATACCGGCACGGTTAAGTATTTACGATGCGCTCAAGTTGTCAGAAGAATTTCGACAGAGTTTGATTCAAGCACTGTCTGATCACAATGTGAGAGAAACTTTACTGGCAGAAATGAAGAATGAAAGAAATAATGAGAAGATGAATTGTCTACCAGTAATATCTTTCTCTGATGATGATTTAATTGGTGAAAAGGAACATAACAGGCCATTGATGATAGAAGGATATATTTGTGAGAAGAAGATAAAAAGAATTATGGTAGATAATGGGTCCATAAATAAATCTTTTGCCACTCTCAATGGTTACTAAATTGGGTTTTCGCCGATCAGACTTGCGCCCCAGCGGAATGATGATACAGGGGTTTAATCAAGATGGGCAACGTGCACTCGGTAAAATCACAGTAACATTGGAAATAGAGGAATTAATCACTACTGTTGTATGTCATGTTATAAATGCTGTGACGACATATAACCTTCTTTTGGGAAGGCCATGGATACATCAGTATCATATCGTACCTTCTACTCTACACCAATGTTTCAAATACTGTAAAGATGGGGTGCAGTGTAAAGTAATGGCTGATGCAAAACCCTACACAGAAGCTGAGTCTTTCTTTGCAGACGCCAGTTATTACAAATGTTTCTCTGAAGAAATAAGAAATGATGATGGGAAGAGAATCGTAAAAGATGCCAGGGTAAATAAAGAAGAAAAGAGAATCTTCTGGATCCGCGGAGGCAAGAAAGAAATTCTATTTTGTACCAAAGCGCCTGAGACAACCGGACAACCGCCGTTGACACACGTTGTCGCATGTAACAAATGAAGTTTCTGATCCAATTACACAGTGCCATTACCCAATATCGAAAGATGTAAGCCATTTGCAGCCGCTCCAAGAACATTTCGAGTCAAAGCCAGTGCTAAATATCCGGAACCGATAGAATTCCATGCTGCATCAGAAGAGAAGAGTGAAAATGCAAGCAATGAATATCATGGAGAATTAGCACCCGTTAATTTAAGAAAGTACAGTGCAATAAGCAAGAAGATCATGAGAAACATGGGTTTTGATTGTGACAAACCCACCGGCTTGAATAATGGAAAAGGGATTCAAATCCCACTCGGGGTTAATCAAGAGAAGCGAAGAAAATTCCAAGGATTGGGAGTAGAATCAGCAGTAAACATGATATCAGTTAATATGACTTCAGCCGCGCAAGATACTAAGATAGTTGAATATCCTGAAATCGCTCCGAAGCAAATAGAAGACGGGGGGCAACCGACGATAGATGGCTTGCGAGAAATAAATTTGGGAACAATAGAAGAGCCAAGGAATACATTCATCAGCATCAGTCTTTCAGATCAAGAATTTGAGAAATATGGTCAACTTCTCAAAGAAAACAAAGATGTCTTCGCCTGGACATATGAAGAAATGCCGGGACTGGAACCCTCCGTAGCGATGCATCGGTTAAATATCTCCAAAGAAAAGAAACCAATCAAGCAAGCACAAAGGCGATTTCACCGCAGACCTGATTCCATTAATCGAAAAAGAAGTAAATAAGCTAATAAAGGTTGGGTTCATCAGAGAAGTTAAATATCCCAAATGGATATCAAACATTGTTCCGGTGAAAAAGAAGAACGGACAGATCAGAGTATGCATTGATTTCAGAGATCTGAATGAAGCATGTCCAAAAGACGATTTCCCCCTCCCGATAAAGGAATTACTAATCGACAACACTACTCAATATGCTATATGTCCTTCATGGACGGATATGCAGGCTATAATCAAATCAGGATGGCACCCGAAGATGAAGAGGCAACGGCTTTCAGAACGCCGCTTGGAATTTACTGTTACAAAGTCATGCCTTTCGGTCTCAAAAATGCTGGGGCAACATATCAAAGGGCAATGAAAAATATTTTCAAGATATGATGCATAAACATGTCGAATGCTATGTTGATGACTTGGTAGTCGATCCGGAGATCATCAAGACACCGCGAACATCGCATCGGTCTTCCGACGACTCGAGAAAGAAGCAATTAAAGATGAATCGGCTAAATGTGCATTTGGAGTGTCTTCCGGCAAATTCCTCGGCTTTGTGGTACGGCATAGAGGAATCGAAATTGATCCAGAAAAAGTTAAAGCTATTCAAAATATGCCACCACCAACAACGCTGAAGGAATTAAAAAGCTTACAAGGAAAATTGGCATACATTCGCCGTTTTATTTCAAACCTCGCAGGAAGGTGTCAGCCATTTTCCCGGTTAATGAAGAAAGATACTAACTAGTATGGGATCATGCTTGCCGAATGCCTTTGATTCAATTAAAGAATTATTAAAAACAAATTACTTGTTAATAAACTCCAAGAAAAGGTAAGCCACTTATTTTATATACACATCGCCGCCGCAAATTCTTTGGGTGCTTTTTGCACTGTAAACGGTTGGAAAAGAGACTGCTCTTTATTATCTGAGCCGAACACTGATGGGGGCAGAATCCAATTATTCTCCGATTGAAAAAGAATGTTTGGCATTGGTATTCGCTGTGCAAAAGTTAAGGCATTATTGTCTATCCCATGATATAACTCTGATCTCGAGAGCAGATCCGATAAAATTCTTGATGACCAGGCCAATGCTATCAGGGAGACTAGCCAAGTGGATGCTATTGTTATCTGAATATACTATTTCATATAGGCCGGCGAAAGCAGTAAAAGGGCAAGCTATGGCGATTTTCTGGCAACATCCTATAGCGGAAAATGAAGAAATCAATGATGAATTCCCAGATGAACAGGTTATGGTGGCTGAATCCCAGAATCTTTGGCAGATGTATTTTGATGGTGCTGCTCGAGTATCGGGAGCGGGGGCAGGAGTGATATTCATTACCCCTCAGGGCGATTTATTACCATATTCTTTCACGTTGGGTACCGCATGCACAAATAATGAAGCTGAATACAGAGCTCTTATCATCGGAATGGAAATAGCACAACAAATGGAAGTAAAATCATTGCATATCTTCTGAGATTCTAAATTAATTATAAATCAATTAGAACAGAATTTGAGGTAAGGAAAGAGGAACTTTGCCTTATTATCGGAAGGCACAATGATTGCTTGAACAATTCTATTATGTGGAAATTAAACACATACCGCGGTCGGAGAATGCAAAAGCAGATGCTTTAGCTTGATTTAGCAAATGCTTTATCTCGCACAAACCGAAGTCCTCTTCGGGTAACTATAGAAGAAAGAAGATTTTGCCATCTACGCAGAAGTTATCAAAGAAATCTGTTGAAATATTGCCTATATCTTGTCTGGAGGTGACAATAGATGATTGGCGTCACCTTTGTTGACTATCTCAAATATAATATCTTGCCAGAAGATAATGCACAAAGACAGCAGATTAAACAGAGATCAAGTAAATTTATCATATGCAGCGAAGTTTTATATAGAAAATCTTATAATGGAATGCTGTTAAGGTGCTTGGACAAGCAAGAAGCAAACCAAATGTTGCGGGAGGCACATTCAGGTGAATGTGGAGCACATCAAGCCTACGGAATTTATGCCATAGAGTGCATCGAATGGGTTATTATTGGCCCACTATGTTTAAAGATGCAATAGAATATGCAAAGCGATGCCATGAATGTCAAATACATGGAGATATAATACATATTCCTCCAGAAGAATTACATCAGTCTGTTGCTTCTTGGCCCTTTTCAGCCTGGGGACTCGACGTTATTGGTCCGATAAACCCTCCTTCATCTAAAGGAAAACAGTATATTCTGGCAGCAACAGATTATTTCTCCAAATGGACTGAAGCAGTCGCCTTGCGTAATGTTAAAGAGAAAGACGTGGTCAATTTCATCCGTCATGCTATAATATACCGTCATGGTATTCCGAAGAAAATCATCACTGATAATGGCACCCCTTTTAAAAATAAAGGAATGGAAAAGTTATGTCAGAAGTTTGGCATTCAACATTCTTTTTCAACACCTTATTATCCTCCGGCCAATGGATTAGCAGAGGCGTTTAACAAAACAATTGTCAAGATAATGAAGAAAATAGTGACATGCAATAAGCGCGATTGGGATGAAAAGTTACAAGAAGCATTATGGGCCTACAGAACCACCCATCGTACAGCAACAGGAGCGACGCCATATTCATTAGTCTATGGTATGGAGGCAGTTATCCCAATTGAAATGCAAGTGGCATCACTCCGAATAGCAGTACATCAGTCTATAACAGATGAAGAAAATGTAAAAATAAGGCTGAAAGAATTAGACTTACTCGATGAGAAACGTCTCGCAGCACAGCAATGCGGTTGCAATCATATCAAGGCCGAATATCTGCTGCATTTGATAAACAGGTTAAATACCGTTCTTTCAAAAAAGGGGATATGGTGTTAATGTTGAAAAGACCTATAGTGGTCACTCGCCGGACAGGGGGCAAGTTTGAGCCTAAATGGGACGGCCCATATGTGGTGAAAGAAGTATACTCCAATGGGGCATATAGGATTGTAAATCAAGAAGGACAGGGTATCGGTGTACTTGTCAACGCCCGTTTCATCAAAAGATACTATCCCTAAAGATAGAGATGTGGATTTTGACCCAGAATATTATCAGCATAATGATTCTGTATCAAAAGGGGGCAAAAATGAATAAAATCATGTCTATATTCATGTCTATATGCCAACAAAAGAAGCTGTAAAGAAGAGATTTATAAGCATATCAATTATCAAAGCAGCAAATCTGGAAAATATATATATATGATCATCATCATCATCAAAGAAGATATTGGCAAAAGTTATATTGCCTTACAAGGCACAAATTCTTGAAGATTCTCCTGAAGATATTATCTAAGCTAAGAATATTATTGCCTTACAAGGCATGGATCTTCTTGAAGATATTTCGGAAATATTTCGGAAATGTCTACTATATTTGGATCTTCTTGAAGATATTGTGGAAATATCTACTATATTTGCAAATGATAATGATCATATATATATTATTGCCTTACAAGGCACAAATTCTTGAAGATTCTCTTGAAGATATTATCTAAGCTGAGAATTATATTGCCTTACAAGGCATGGAGCTTCTTGAAGATATTATCGCCTTACAAGGATATATCAATATCAATTAAAGAGGCAGTATAGCCAAGCCAAAATCCCAAAAGAGCCAAATTGAGCAAAATCAAAAAGATCAAGCTCTCAAAAAAAAAATAAAAATAAATAAATAAATAAATAAATAAATAAATGCTCTCAAAGGATCAAGCTCTAAAAGAGCCGGCCAACTATACGTAAGACCCATGAAGATCGCCATTCGGGCAGCGGCGAGGAGTCAGTGGCCCTAAAAGCCCGCGAAGACCATCGTGCGCACCCATGCGGGGTAGTCGACGAAGTCAAGGATTCAAAGCCTAAAAGGCCATAAATCCGCGAAGACTAGTCACCGTAATTCCCATGCCGTCGTATAGCTTCCGGCAAGCGGCCACGGGAACGGATGAAAATGCCCTCCGTGAATGGGCTCGACCTTGACGAAGAAAACAGGGGGCGCGGTGCGAGCTTTATGCCAACCGTGCGTAAGACCCTCCAGTCTAGGGTTTGATTTCGAGTAGTAACTCGTGAGGAAGGGCTTAAACCTACTCATTGATGGATGGCGACCCTAGATTTGGTGCCCAAAGGTAGCCTTGCGAGCCCTGCGAACTCTGAGAGTTACCGTGGCCAACCCCGCGCGTAAATCCAACAGGTTCACCGTCCGGTGGCGTCAATGGGCCCCTCGATGGACCGTGACCGTGAGCTCAAGGCGTGAGAAGCCCAAAAGCGAACTCTAGAGAGTTACAAGTGGCCATCACATAAGACCCATAAATGCTCCACACTACTCACGAGCTTAAAGCGTGTGTGTGTGCGCACGCTCCACTACTCATGAGCATAAAGCGTGTGTGGCTAATTGAATTGAAACTTAGTACCGCCAACATAAATACTCACCTAGAGAATCCCATACTAACAAAATATAAAATGTTTAGAAATTGTAAAAAATATATAAATAGAAAATATTATATAAAATATAGATATAATTAGATAAAATTAGTAATGAAAATATTATATTAAGTATAAATATAGTTCGATAATATTAGTACAAATATCATCAATATGCAAGGTGGAAAATACCATCATAAACATCCCAAAATAATCTCATGAAATAGATGTCAAGCAAAATAAATTACATCCAAGAAACACAAAAGCAAATATCACATGTTTAAAATTACATGATTCAAAGATTTCTCTGTAATCCCCATTGCTTCTGAATATCTGAGCAAATCTTCTTTTAATTGTGCTCGAGTGCATGATGTCGAGATTTTTCTTCAAGAATAAGTTTGATCAGGAATGCCAGCAAGCTTGTTCTCCAAAGAAACAACCATTTCTTTATTCTGAAGTTGTGCAGATTTTTCAGTATCAATAGATTTGGCATTCACCCGCATCTTCTCTTCAACCTCTTGAATGATTAAGGCTTGCTCATGATTCTTTCTCTCCAAATCTGAGAGATTTCTTCCTTCAGAGTTGCAATGCGATCTTGGATAGTTATGCTTTCATCAACATGAATCTTTAATTGATCTTGAAGAGTCATACGTTCTTGTTCAAATTTGGAAATTGAAGAAGTCGTTAAAGAGACTTGTTCTTGAGAAAGAGCCAATGATTTTCTATATTCTAAAATTTCAGTAAGCAATTGTGATATTTTCCATCTGAAGCTAAAGAAATTAGAATCACGAAACTTGAAGAGTGAATCCCGTAAGGGAGATATGTCAATTCGGCCATCTAGCAGAACTCTCCAAAATCTCTATAGCAACGTCCAAATCCGACCACTTGATCGGGATTCTTGAAGATATGGATTATTGCTAATAAGGAATGCTTCACCATAAGCATCTTATGAGCTGGTATCTTCGCAAAAGATGATAATTCAAAAGCGGTGGTTACAGAATCGGAACTAGCCGCACCACTACAAGAAGGAGTTCCTATAGCAAAAGGAGAAGGATATTCAAAATATATTATTATGAAATAAATAATATATGAAGAAAGATAATATATATATATATATATATATACTGTCATTGGGATACAACTAAGAGAAGGAGAAGCTCTCGAGTTATGGAAGGACCAGTCCCACCATATCAAGCAAAAGAGGGTGCTCGACTTCCGTACTAGAATCCCTAGTAGTGGAGTTGGCAAATCGTAGTTTCGTAGAAAATATAATTTCACGAGAACAACTACTCTTGGTACTACCAACGGAGCTACAGAATGTTCTCGGTGAAGATATTACAAGAGGGGCCACTGGAGAAATGACACCTGTTTCTGCGACTTGGGCACCTAAAAAGGGAGATAAAATAATTTTAAATAAATAGTTGTTAAAATATAAAATAATATATATATGCATGAAAATTGAAATTTCTTTACCTGGTGAATACCCATATTCCCCATAATCTAAGGGCTCTTCTTCATCTTCCCTGCTACAGGAGATTTAACAGGAACATTAATGTTGGGAGGAGTCTTAATAACAACAGGGGAAGACTCCATTTCAACTTCTTTTGCAGCTGCTCCCTCTCCTTCGCCAATGTCGACTTCACCTTCTTCGAAGTCGTCATCTTTCTCCTCACCACTATCGCTACCCTTGCTGTCTTCGTATGGCGAGGATTCAGTTGTATCCGATGAAGAAGTTGAACTTTCATCGTCCAAAATTTCTTCATCAACCTCTTCAACAACAACTTGCTTCCCTTTGTAAGAAACAGGCTGGCTACTCCAAGTATGGGCTCTTGAACTGAAGGGGAAGCAGATGCTTGGCCGATCTTTTCCGAAGGGATAGGAGACAATGATTGCAAACGAGTTCTTGATCTAGTCATCGGAGAAGATGGATTAGGACCAATGGGTTACGGAGAAGACATTGAAGTACCAATAGCTGGTCCCTCTTGAGCCGCCACGGTCTCCGCAGGAATTGGAGAAGATGTACCTGCAGCATCATCCACACCTTGATTTAAAGGGTCCCGACGAAATTTTTCAAATTCTCTTAGATCTCCATGGGCAAACCAACCATCCAAAGTATTGATGGGCTTGATTTCATGAATGGGTTCTTCCAGTGATATCTTCCTGTAAATTTCTCCTGGATGAGACGCGTGGCTCTTCTCTGGAATATACCCGATTCCGCTCTCTAAGTTTCTGCCCTTCAGCCTCGGTGGATGAAGAAAGATAGAAGAATCTACTGGCAAGCATTTATCAACCAAGTACGATTGGTGATCCCACCATCGCATCCAGCTATATGAAGTGTGGACTACACGGTCACAACCTGGAATTATGAAGAGGGAGCCAACACACCATTCAACAACTGTTTCCATATCATGGCCCAGTTGAGAGGACCAGTTCCGTAGGCGCATTTTTCTTGTAACAAGCCCACAGTCTTGAGGAACGGTTTGATCGTAACCGAATTGACGAGCAAAGCGACTCGGGTAGTAAGGTTCTCTCCAGTCTGTCCCTTCTCGCAAAGGTAAACTGCACGAGCGAATAGAGAAGAAGAAAGCTCTCTCTGCTGCAGTAAGTGTTTCATTGTCCACCATATCTGTGTCCACGGGATAGCGATAGAGGCGGAATTGAAAGAAGTTTATTTGATCGTCGTCTCGAATTTTATTTGCCACCCATTCATATGCTCTCCTAGCCATTGCTCTTTGTTGAAAAAACCAGAGCGGAAGATGAGAGGGATGAGAATATGCTTGCTCTGAAGCCTCGAAAGTCCAAGGGAAATAGACTCCAAGCCATCCTGTAAAATAATGCCAGGAAGTGTGCGCCGATGAAGTTCCAAGAATGGGGTCTTTTATATGAGTAGCTATTTCTCCAAGGGCCCGGTAGATAGAACATAGTACTGGAGGAGCGAGAGAGTATTTATGTCCTTCTGCTAAAGCACCGGCAACAACAAAGACACTCGGACGGATAGCATCTGCCCATTTAGAGCTGGGCAAAACGACTAAGCTTAGCCAATAAGCCAGAAACGCTGCAAGCTCTCCAAAAGAGCTATATTCCGGCTTTCCTCTTACTGCATCCCGAAGCTTTGTCAGTTCTTTGGAATTGCAGTCGCGAAACCTTCAAAGGAAATAAAAATGAAGAGGTTAATATACATAAATGGCTGAAGAATACAAAAAGGAAGATCAATTATCAGATTGATAAGTACCTTAAACCCCTAGAAAAATGGGCCAGCCATTGAAGAGGGGGAATTTTGTGGAAGTTGGGGAATTTGCCCATCTCTTTGAATAGCTCTATGGTAGTCTCGGATATGGAGGGCTTGCGATCCGGAAAAGACACAAAGGCCAATTCTCTGTTGGTAGGAATGAATTCATCGTAGAATTTCCCCGTTATTGTGAGACCAGCTATACGATGAAGGTCCCAAAGAGATATGCTCATTTCGCCGTATGGAAGATGAAAGGAGTTGGTTGTGGGTGACCAATACTCAAGGAAGCCTTTCAGAACATTGGGCTCCCGATAGAAGTATTTTGAGGTTACTTCTATGGCATCATAAAGGCCTATCTTTGCAAGAGTGCTCGTGTGTTTCAGCAAAATAGCTTCCGCCCATTCAGAATAATAACGACGAGCAATTAGCAGACCTCTGATGCGAAATTCTGACTGGCCCCAGAGTTGATCTCGATCTCTGAAGCGTTGACGTACTGTCTCATAAAAATGAGAAGGAAAGAGATCATGAGGACTATGGAAAGGAGTTAGAAAAATCATGGGGTGAACTTCTCCGATCCTCTGTCGCGGTTTCTTCGTTTGAATGATTCCTTCAAGAATCGGGGCTCTCTTGTGGCCCATGATTCGGTGTACATCGAGCTCTTTCGCCATGAACACAATCTTTAGGTTCACTGATCAAAGCATAGACCGATGGCGATACACCTTTATGGGAATGATGGTCATACCTCTCGCATGAGGGTTGTCGAACTTCATGACCCCTTCAACGACTCGCATCGAATCCCACGAGTTTACGAAGTCGTTTCTTCTTGTGTTCTTTGATTTTTCTTCAAATTCCTTCGCCTTATTGCGGCGAGTCTTCTTTGGACGGGAAGCAGGAGGAGTGTCTTCGCGAGGAGGGGTCTCTCACTGTCGGTACGAATGTGTGCCGTGGTTTTGAGCCATTCATCCCAGTCGTATTCTCTTCCGTGTTTTGGTGGGCATTTAATATCTCCCAAGGAGATGGATCTGTGAATAGGAGAGGGTAAAGATTTGATACGGTCAGAAAAGTCAAAAGTAGGAAGGACTGGTTCTTTGAAGTAAGCTGGATTTCTGGAAGTTGTTTTTATTCTTTTAGCAGGTGGTTGGTCAGAAGAAGGCGAGTTTGAAGGAGATGCAAGACGGGCTGTCTGTTTGATGCGAGCCATACTGAAGAAAAAAAGAAATGTCTAAGTGCTGAAAATTTTCTAAGTACAGGGAACTTTGCGCGAGGTCGCGCAAAAAGTCCAGAGTTTTGTGAAAAATCTCAAAGTTCGGAGAGCTCGCGCAAAGCTAAGTGAGATGATTTCTTGTGGTCGCGCAAAGTGAAGGGTTTAGGAGGAATAAAATCGCCAGAGCAAGTGTCAGCAGAGGGAAGTTCGTGAAAATGACTAAGTCATTGGACTATTTATAGGCTTTATGGCCGAGTACGGTACTCGGGTAGGGCTTTGCGCGAGGTCGCGCAAACCTTGGAAGAAAGGAATAATTTGATCCTTTTCTTTGATTTCTGAACAAACAAAGAACGGATCAAGGGGGCATCTGTTGAGGCATAAAATAAGCAAGGAAGAGAAGAAGAAAAAGATCAAGAAATCACTTTGAAGATGAAAGAAAACAGTTTCAAGAGACCACTTTTTGCGCGGGTCGCGCAAAGTGAAATAGTCACCAACTATCGCGCAAAGTGAAGAGTTTGCGATGATTGAAAAATGAAGGGTTTGCGCGAGATTGATGGTTTGCTTGCGAGGTCGCGCTAAAGTATATAGTTTGCGCGTTTTCCAAGAAAGTCTGAAATCAGGTGATGAAAGTAGCTGGATGATATTTTTTGTCCCACATCGGCCAGATCTGAGATTTCCATTGGTGAAAACATCTATAAATACCCCATTCCTTCTCTAAAAAGGGGTTCGAAGATTTCAGAAGTGAAGCAAGGACAAAGAAAGAGAAGACGAAGGGGAAGGTGCGGAGTCTGGGACTCTGCACACTTTGCGCGATGGTCGCGCAAAGGAGTATTGGACTCTGGAAGTTTGCGCCAGTCAGCGCAAAGCAACAGAAGGCTATTATAGTTTGCGCGGACCGCAAGAAAGCATAGTATATGGTTTCATGCGGACCCGCGCAAACCTATTTTTGGCGCATTTAAAAGAATGGGCGAAATCTTTGTAGGAATGATTGGAGTCTTCAAAGCTTCAAGTTCTTGATCAAGAGAAAGGAAGAATCATCAACGAAGAAACGATTCCTCCTAAGTCAGGAGATGATCAAAATAGTACCGAAATGTTGCCGGAATCTTCGTTCTCTTGAAGACTGTTGATCGACTTGTCTATTTCCTCCTAAGTCATAGGAGATGATTGACATCATTACCGTTATGCTGCCGATATTATATTTAGCTATGATAATAGACATTTGTAAAGAGTTCTTTGTAAGCTATCTTAGAATCAAGGGATACCAGAGGATGTAAATGAATTCAGAATCAATAAAGTATGATGATTGTCTTTGTAATTATTTCATTGTTATGTTTAAATAAGATGATTCTCCCAAATCAAATTCCTTTGTTTCCTTGTCGAAACAGACTAGTCACCGTAATTCCCATGCCGTCTGTATAGCTTCCGGCAGCGCCACGAGGAACGGATGAAAATGCCCTCCTGTGAATGGGCTCGACCTTGCAGACGAAGAAAACAGGGACCGCAGTGTGAGCTTTATGCCAACCGTGCGTAAGACCCTCAGTCTAGGGTTTGATTTCGTAGTAACTCGTGAGGAAGGGCTTAAACCTACTCATTGATGGATGGCGACCCTAGATTTGGTGCCCAAAGGTAGCCTTGCGAGCCCCGCGAACTCTGAGAGTTACCGTGGCCAACCCTGCGCGTAAATCCAACAGTTCGTCGTCCGGTAGCGTCAATGGGCCCCTCTGATGGACCGTGACCGTGAGCTCAAGGCAGTGAGAAGCCCAAAAGTGAACTCTAGAGAGTTACAGTGGCCATCACATAAGACCCATAAATGCTCCACTACTCACGAGCTTAAACTGTGTGTGTGCGCACGCTCCACTACTCATGAGCATAAACTGTGTGTGGCTAATTGAACTGAAACTTAGTACCACCAATCTAAATACTCACCTAGAGAATCCCATACTAACAAAACATAAAATGTTTAGAAATTGTAAAAAAAAATATATAAATAGAAAAATTATATAAAATATAGATACAATTAGATAAAATTAGTAATGAAAATATTATATTAGGTATAAATATAATTCGATAATATTAGTACAAATATCATCAATATGCAAGGTGGAAAATACCATCATAAACATCCCAAAATAATCTCATGAAATAGATGTCAAGCAAAATAAATTACATCCGAGAAACACAAAAAGCAAATATCACATGTTTAAAATTACATGATTCAAAGATTCTCTCTGTGATCCCCATTGCTTCTGAATATCCGAGCAAATCTTCTTTTAATTATACTGAGTTGCATTATGTCGAGATTTTTCTTCAAGAATAAGTTTCGCATGATCGGGAATGCCAAAGAAGCTTGTTCTCCAAAGAAACAACCATTTCTTTATTCGAAGTTGTGCAGATTTTTCAGTATCAATAGATTTGGCATTCACCGCATCTTCTCTTCAACCTCTTGAATGATAAGGCTTGCTCATGATTCTTTCTCTCCGGTGAGAGATTTCTTCCTAAGATTGCAATGCGATCTTCTTGATAGTTATGCTTTCATCAACATGAATCTTTAATTGATCTTGAAGAATCATACGTTCTTGTTCAAATTTGGAAATTGAAGAAGCATTAAAGAGACTTGTTCTTGAGAAAGAGCCAAGTGACTTTCTATATTCTAAAATTGGTAGCAATTGTGATATTTTCCACTGAAGCTAAAGAAATTACAGAATCGCGAAACTTGAAGAGTGAATCCCGTAAGGGAGATATGTCAATTCTGGCCATCCTGGCAGAACTCTCCAAAATCTCTATGGCAACGTCCAAATCCAGCCATGATCGGGATTCTTGAAGATATGGATTATTGCTAAAAGGAATGCTTCACCATAAGCATCTTATGAACTGGTATCTTTAAAGATGATAATTCAAAGCGGTGGTAGCCATCAATCGGAACTAGCCGCACCACTACAAGAAGGAGTTCCTATAGCAAAAGGAGAAGGATATTCAAAATATTATTGTGAAATAAATAATCTTGAAGAAAGGAGAGAATCAGCATATATATATATATATACTTGTCATTGGGATACGGCTAAGAGAAGGAGAAGCTCACGAGCTATGGAAGGACCAAGTCCCACCATATCGATCAAAAAAGAGGGTGCTCTCGGCTTCCGTATCTAGAATCCCTAGTAGCCGGAGTTGGCAAGTCGGTAGTTTCGTAGAAAATATGATTTCACGAGCAACTACTCTTGTACTACCAACTGAGCTGAACTACTGGATGCTCTCGGTGAAGATATTACAAGAGGGGCCATTGGAAAGATGACACCTCTTTATGCAACTTGGGCACCTAAAAAGGGAGATAAAATAATTTTAAATAAATAGTTGTTAAAATATAAAATAATATATATATGCATGAAAATTGAAATTTCTTTACCTGGAGAATACCCATATTCCCCATAATCTAAGGGCTCTTCTTCATCTTCCTCTGCTACAGGAGATTAACAGGAACATTAATGCTTGGAAGGAGTCTTAATAACAACAGGGGAAGACTCCATTTCAACTTCTTTTTGCAGTTGCTCCCTCTCCTTCGCCAATGTCGACTTCACCTTCTTCGAAGTCGTCATCTTTATCTTCACCACTATCGCTACCCTTGCTGTCTTCGTATGGCGAGGATTCAGTTGTATCCGATGAAGAAGTTGAACTTTCATCGTCCAAAATTTCTTCATCAAACTCTTCAACAACAACCTGCTTCCCTTTGTAAGAAACAGGCTGGCTACTCTCTAGTATGGGCTCTTGAACTGGAGGGGAAGCAGATGCTTGGCCGATCTTTTCTGAAGGGATAGGAGACGATGATTGCAAACGTGTTCTTGATCTAGTCATCGGAGAAGATGGACTAGGACCAATGGGTTGCGGAGAAGATATTGAAGTACCAATAGCTGGTCCCTCTTGAGCCGCCACGGTCTCTGCAGGAATTGGAGAAGATGTACCTGCAGCATCATCCACACCTTGATTTGAAGAGTCCCGACGAAATTTTTCAAATTCTCTTAGATCTCCGTGGGCAAACCAACCATCCAAAGTATTGATGGGCTTGATTTCACGAATGGGTTCTTCCAGTGATATCTTCCTGCAAATTTCTCCTGGATGAGACGCGTGGCTCTTCTCTGGAATATACCCGATTCCGCTCTCTAAGTTTTTGCCCTTAGCCTTGGTGGATGAAGAAAGATAGAAGAATCTACTGGCAAGCATTTATCAACCAGGTACGATTGGTGATCCCACCATCGCATCCAGCTATATGAAGTGTGGACTACACGGTCACAACCTGGAATTATGAAGAGGGAGCCAACACAGCCATTCAACAACTGTTTCCATATCATGGCCCAGTTGAGAGGACCAGTTCCGTAGTAGCGCATTTTTCTTGTAACAAGCCCGCAATCTTGAGGAACGGTTTGATCGTAACCGAATTGACGAGCAAAGCGACTCGGGTAGTAAGGTTCTCTCCAGAATTCTGTCCCTTCCCGCAAAGGTAAACTGCACGAGCGAATAGAGAAGAAGAAAGCTCTCTCTGCTGCAGTAAGTGTTTCGTTGTCCACCATATCTGTGTCTACGGGATAGCGATAGAGGCGGAATTGAAAGAAGTTTATTTGATCGTCGTCTCGAATTTTATTTGCCACCCATTCATATGCTCTCCTAGCCATTGCTCTTTGTTGAAAGAACCAGAGCGGAAGATGAGAGGGATGAGAATATGCTTGCTCTGAAGCCTCGAAAGTCCAAGGGAAATAGACTCCAAGCCATCCTGTAAAATAATGCCAAGAAGTATGCGCCGATGAAGTTCCAAGAATGGGGTCTTTTATATGAGTAGCTATTTCTCCAAGGGCCCGGTAGATAGAGCACAATACTGGAGGAGCAAGAGAGTATTTATGTCCTTCTGCTAAGGCACCAGCCACAACAAAGACACTCGGACGAACAGCATCTGCCCATTTGGAGCTGGGCAAAACAACCAAGCTTAGCCAATAAGCTAGGAATGCTGCAAGCTCTCCAAAAGAGCTATATTCCGGTTTTCCTCTTACTGCATCCCGAAGCTTTGTTAGTTCTTTGGAATGGCAGTCGCGAAACCTTCAAAGGAAATAAAAATGAGGAGATTAATATGCAGGAATGGCTAAGAATACAGAAAAGAAGATCGATTATCAGATTGATAAATACCTGAGACCCCTAGAAAAATGGGCCAGCCATTGAAGAGGGGGAATTTTGTGGAAGTTGGGGAATTTGCCCATCTCTTTGAATAGCTCTATGGTAGTTTCAGATATGGAGGGCTTGCGATCTGGAGAAGATACAAAGGCCAATTCTCTGTTGGTAGGAATGAATTCATCGTAGAATTTGCCCGTTATTGTGAGACCAGCTATACGATGAAGGTCCCAAAGAGATATGCTCATTTCGCCGTAAGGAAGATGAAAGGAGTTGGTTGTGGGTGACCAATACTCAAGGAAGCCTTTCGATAGAATTGGGTTCTCCCGATAGAAGTATTTTGAGGTTACTTCTATGGCATCATAAAGACCTATCTTTGCAAGAGTGCTCGTATGTTTTAACAAAATAGCTTCCGCCCATTCAGAATAATAGCGACGAGCAATTAGCAGACCTCTGATGCGGAATTCTGTTTGGCCCCAGAGTTGATCCCGATCTCTGAAGCGCTGTCTCACAGTCTCATAAAAATGAGAAGGAAAGAGATCATGAGGATTATGGGAAGGAGTTAAGAAAATCATGGGATGGACTTCTCCGATCCTCTGTCGCGGCTTCTTTGTCTGAATAATGCCTTCAAGAATCCGGGGTTCTCTTGTGACCCATGACTCGGTATACATCAGCCTTTCGCCATGAACACAATCTCTAGGTTCACAGTCCAGCATAGACTGATGGCGATACACCTTTATGGGAATGATGGTCATACCCTCTGCATGAGGGTTGTCGAACTTCATAACCCCCTCAACGACTCGTACTGAATCCCACGAGTTCTGAAGTCGTTTCTTCTTATGTTCTTTAATTTTTTCTTCAAATTCCTTCGCCTTGTTGTGGCGAGTCTTCTTCGGGCGGGAAGCAGGAGGAGTATCTTCGCGTAAAGGCGGTCTCTCACTGTCAGTACGAATGTGGGTTGTGGTCTTGAGCCATTCATCCCAGTCGTATTCTCTCCCATGTTTTGGAGGGCATTTAATATCCCCCAAAGAGATGGATCTATGAATAGGAGAGGGTAAAGACTTAATGCGATCAGAGAAATCGAAAGTAGGAAGAACGGGTTCTTTAAAGTAAGCTGGGTTTCTAGAAGTTGTTTTGGTTCTTTTAGCGGGAGGTTGGTCGAAGGAGGAGAGTCTGAAGGAGATACAAGACGGCATGTCTTGTTTGATCCGAGCCATAATGAAAAAAAGAAGAAATGGCTAAGCATTGGAAATTTTCTGAAGTAAGAAGAAGAAATGTCTAAGTTTGAAAAATTTTCTAAGCTGAACTTTGCGTATGCAAAGTCGCGCAAAGTCTAAGAGTTTGCGCTTGGAAAAGCTCAAAGTTCAGAAAACTCGCGCAAAGCTGAAACGGTTTGCTTGTGGTCGTCGCGCAAGAAAGTGGACGTTTTTTGAAAAGCAAATCGCCTGAGCAAGTGTCGGCAGAGGGAAGTTCGTGAAAATGACTAAGTCGTTAGACTATTTATAGGTTTTATGGCCGAGTACGGTACTCGAGTAGGACTTTGCGCGAGGTCGCGCAAACCATGGAAAAAGGAATAGTTTGATCCTTTTCTTTGATTTTCTAAACAAACAAAGAACGGATCAAGGGGGCATCTGTTGAGGCATAAAATAAGCAAGGAAGTGAAGAAGAAAAAAGATCAAGAAATCACTTTGAAGATGGAAAAAAATAACTTCAAGACTACTTTCTTGAGGTCGCGCAAAGTGAAATAATTACACAAGACCGCGCAAAGTGAAGAGTTTGCGCGGATTGAAAGAGGAGAAGTTTGCGCGAGATTGACGGTTTGCGCGAGATCGCGCAAAGTATATTGTTTGCGCGTGTCCGCGCAAAGTCCATCATGGTAAAATAGGATGGTTGGGTGATATTTTGTCCCACATCGACCAGATCTGAGCTTTCCACTGATGAAAATGTCTATAAATACCCCATTCCTTCTCTAAAAAGGGGTTCAAGAAGATTCGAAGTGAGCAAAGGCGAAGAGAGAAGACAGAAGGTGCGGAGTATTGGACTCCTGCACTTTGCGCGACCTCACGCAGCGAGTATTGGACTCTGGAAGTTTGCTCCAATGATGTACGCAAAGCAACAGAGTGCTTTTTATTTCTTGCGCGGACGAGCTGGTTTATTATTTTGCGCGGACCGCGCAAACCTATTGCTTGCGATTTTATGGCAAGAATGGGTGAAATCTTTGTCGAAATGATTGGAGTCCTCAAAGCTTCAAGTTCTTCTTGATCAAGAGAAAGGAAGAATCATCAACGAAGAGTCATTTTTCTCCTATGTTTCAGGAGATGACCAAAATAGCACCGAAATGCTGCCGGAATCTTCGTTCTCTTGAAGACTATTGATTGACTTGTCTATTTCCTCCTAAGTCATTGGAGATGATGGAGATCATCATTGCCGTTATCTTTCTAGAAAATTATATTTAGCTATAATAATTGACATTTGTAATAAAGTTCTTTATAAGCTATCTTTGAATCAAGGGATACCAGAGGATGTAAATGAATTCAGAATCAATAAAGTGTGATGATTGTCTTTGTAACCATTCCATTGTTATGTTTAAATAAGATGACTCTCCCAAATCAAATACATTTGTTTTTCCTTGTCGACAAATTGGATTACGATTTGATATCACAAAAGATTAGAGTATGTATTGACATTTCAGAGATCTGAATGAAGCATGTCCAGAAGGATGACTTCCCCCTCCGATAATCGTAATTATTAATTGATTCACTACTCGGTATGCTATTATGTCTTTATGGATCGATATGGATATCTTTGGGTATAATCAAATCAGGATGGCACCCGAAGATGAAGAAACAACGGCTTTCAGAACGCCGCTTGGAATTTATTGTTATAAAGTTATACCTTTCGGTCTTAAAAATGCTGGGGCAACATACCAGAGGGCAATGAAAATTAGTTTTTAAGATATGATGCATAAACATGTTGAATGCTACATTAATGACTTGGTGGTCAGGTCAGGAGATCATTAAGAACACCGCGAACATTTGGCAGCAGTCTTCCGTCAACTCAAAAAGAAGCAGTTAAAGATGAACCCCGCTAAATGTGCATTCGGTGTATCCTCTGGAAAATTCCTCGGCTTTGTTGTATGGCATAGAGGAATTGAGATTGATCTAGAAAAAATTAAGGCTATTCAAAATATGCCACCACCAACAACGCTAAAGGAATTGAAAAGCTTACAAGGAAAACTGGCATACATTCGCCGTTTCATTTCAAACCTTGCAGGAAGGTGTTAGCCGTTTTCTTGGTTAATGAAGAAAGATACAGAATTTGTATGGGATCACGCCTGTCAAAATGCATTTGACTCAATTAAGGAATTGTTTGAAACAAACTTGGGCCGTGTTGTTAACCAACTTTCAAAGGCTCCGGTGAAAGGTAAGCCACTTATCTTATACACATTTGGATTCTTCTTGACTACAAATTCTTTGGGTGCTTGTGTTGTTCAAACAGTCATCTTGAAATGCTAAACTTGAAATGAATCGCGTAGAAAATTTGAGATCGCTCTTTATTATCTAAGCCGAACATTGATGGGGGCAGAATACAATTATTCCTCGTTCGAAAAAGAATGTTTGGCGTTGGTATTCGCCATACAAAAGTTGAGGCATTATTGTCTTTCCCACGATATAACTCTGATCTCAAGAGCAGATCCGATAAAATTTTTGATGACCAGACCAATGTTGTCAGGAAGTGTTTCGACAAGGAAACAAATGTATTTGATTTGGGAGAATCATCTTATTTAAACATAACAATGAAATAATTACAAAGACAATCATCACACTTTATTGATTCTGAATTCATTTACATCCTCTAGTATCCCTTGATTCTAAGATAGCTTACAAAGAACTCATTACAAATGTCAATTATTATAGCTAAATATAATTTCGACAGCATAACGGCAATGATGTCAATCATCTCCTATGACTTAGGAGGAATAGACAAGTCAATAAACAGTCTTCAAGAACACGAAGATTCCGGAAGCATTTCAATGCTATTTTGGTCATCTCCGAAACTTAGGAGGAATACATCTCTTCATCGATGACTCTTCTTTCTTGAACAAGAAGAACTTGAAGATCCGAAGACTCGAACCATTCCAACAGCATTTCCACACATTGTTGTAAAAACTGCCAAGCAATAGGTTTGCGCTGGTCCGCAAAAATAAATATGCTTTGCGCGACCCGCGCAAACCATAAATACAATCTTGCTTTGCTTTCGCGCGGACTGGCGCAAACTTCAGGAGTCCAATACTCCTTTGCGCGTGATGATCGCACAGTGCGAGGAGTCCAATACTCCGCACCTTCTATCTTCTCTTTCGTCTTTCCTTCACTTCGAAATCTTGAACCCCTTTTTAGAGAAGGAACGGGGTATTTATAGACATTTTCTCCAGTGAAAATCTCAGATCTGGTCGATGTGGGACAAAAATATCATCTAACTATTTTTATCGCAGCATTATAGACTTTGCGCGGACACGCGCAAACGATATGCTTTGCGCGGTCTCGCGCAAACCTTCAATCTCGCGCAAACTCTTCTCTCTGTTCAATCCGCGCAAACTCTTCACTTGCGCGGTCTTGTGTGACTATTTCACTTTGCGCGACTCCGCGCAAAGTGGTCTTGAAGCTGTTTTCTTTCATCTTCAAAGTGATTTCTTGATCTTTTCTTCTTCACTTCCTTGCTTATTTTATGCCTCAACAGATGCCCCCTTGATCCATTCTTTGTTTGTTCAGAAAATCAAAGAAAAGGATCAAACTATTCCTTTCTTCCAAGGTTTGCGCGTCCTCGCGCAAAGTCCTACTCGAGTACCGTACTCGGCCATAAAGCCTATAAATAGTCCAACGACTTAGTCATTTTCACGAACTTCCCTCTGTTGACACTCCTCTTCGGCGATTTTATTCCCCGCAAACTTCTGACTTTGCGCGACCTCGCGCAAAGCGTCTCACTTTGCGCGACTTCCTCTGAACTTGAGATTTTCCGCGCAAACCTTTATACTTTGCGCGACCTCGGGCAAAGTGTACTTCACTTAGAAAATTTCCAGCACTTAGACATATTTCTTCTTCCTTCATTTCTTGCTCTTCGACTTATCTTCTTTCTTCTTTCTTTCATTATGGCTCGTATCAAACAGACTGCTCGTCTTGTATCTCCTTCAAACTCACCTCTTCTGACCAACCTCCGCTAAAAGAAGTAAAAACAACTTCTAGAAATCCAGCTTACTTTAAAGAACCCGTTCTCCCTACTTTTGACTTTTCCGACCGTATCAAATCTTTACCCTCTCCTATTCACAGATCTATATCTTTGGGAGATATTAAATGCCCTCCAAAACATGGGAGAGAATACGACTGGGATGAATGGCTCAAGACCACATCCCACATTCGTACTGACAGTGAGAGACCGCCTTTACGCGAAGATACTCCTCCTGCTTCCCGCCCGAAGAAGACTCGCCGCAACAAGGCGAAGGAATTTGAAGAAAAAATTAAAGAACATAAGAAGAAACGGCTTCAGAACTCGTGGGATTCAGTACGAGTCGTTGAAGGGGTTATGAAGTTTGACAACCCTCATGCAGAGGGTATGACCATCATTCCCATAAAGGTGTATCGCCATCAGTCTATGCTGGACTGTGAACCTAGAGATTGTGTTCATGGCGAAAGGCTGATGTACACCGAATCATGGGCCACAAGAGAGCCCCGGATTCTTGAAGGAATCATTCAAACGAAGAAGCCGCGACAGAGGATCGGAGAAGTTCACCCCATGATTTTCCTAACTCCTTTCCATAGTCCTCATGATCTCTTTCCTTCTCATTTTTATGAGACAGTGCGTCAACGCTTCAGAGATCGAGATCAACTCTGGGGCCAGTCAGAATTTCGCATCAGAGGTCTGCTAATTGCTCGTCGTTATTATTCTGAATGGGCGGAAGCTATTTTGCTGAAACACACGAGCACTCTTGCAAAGATAGGCCTTTATGATGCCATAGAAGTAACCTCAAAATACTTCTATCGGGAGCCCAATGTTCTGAAAGGCTTCCTTGAGTATTGGTCACCCACAACCAACTCCTTTCATCTTCCTTACGGCGAAATGAGCATATCTCTTTGGGACCTTCATCGTATAGCTGGTCTCACAATAACGGGGAAATTCTACGATGAATTCATTCCTACCAACAGAGAATTGGCCTTTGTGTCTTTTCCGGATCGCAAGCCCTCCATATCCGAGACTACCATAGAGCTATTCAAAGAGATGGGCAAATTCCCCAATTTCCACAAAATTCCCCCTCTTCAATGGCTAGCCCATTTTTCTAGGGGTCTAAGGTATTTATCAATCTGATAATTGATCTTCCTCTTTGTATTCTTCAGCCATTTATGCATATTAACCTCTTCATTTTTATTTCCTTTGAAGGTTTCGCGACTGCAATTCCAAAGAACTGACAAAGCTTCGGGATGCGGTAAGAGGAAAGCCGGAATATAGCTCTTTTGGAGAGCTTGCAGCGTTTTTGGCCTATTGGCTAAGCTTAGTCGTTTTTTGCTCCAAATGGGCAGATGCTATTCGTCCGAGTGTCTTTGTTGTGGCCGGTGCCTTAGCAGAAGGACATAAATACTCTCTCGCTCCTCCAGTACTATGTTCTATCTACCGGGCCCTTGGAGAAATAGCTACTCATATAAAAGACCCCATTCTTGGAACTTCATCGGCGCACACTTCCTGGCATTATTTTACAGGATGGCTTGGAGTCTATTTCCCTTGGACTTTCGAGGCTTCAGAGCAAGCATATTCTCATCCCTCTCATCTTCGCTCTGGTTCTTTCAACAAAGAGCAATGGCTAGGAGAGCATATGAATGGGTGGCAAATAAAATTCGAGACGACGATCAAATAAACTTCTTTCAATTCCGCCTCTATCGCTATCCCGTAGACACAGATATGGTGGACAACGAAACACTTACTCGTGAGAGAGAGCTTTCTTCTTCTCTATTCGCTCGTGCGGTTTACCTTTGCGGGAAGGGACACTGGAGAGAACCTTACTACCCGAGTCGCTTTGCTCGTCAATTCGGTTATGATCAAACCGTTCCTCAAGACTGCTGCGGGCTTGTTACAAGAAAAATGCTTGCTACATTCTAACCGGTCCTCTCAACTGGGCCATGATATGGAAACACATTGTTGAATGGCTGTGTTGGCTCCCTCTTCATAATTCCAGGTTGTGACCATGTAGTCCACACTTCATATAGCTGGATGCGATGGTGGGATCACCAATCGTACCTGGTTGATAAATGCTTGCCAGTAGATTCTTCTATCTTTCTTCATCCACCAAGGCTGAAGGGCAGAAACTTAGAGAGCAGAATTGGGTATATTCCGAGAGAAGAGCCACGCGTCTCATCCAGGAGAAATTTGCAGGAAGATATCATTTAGAAGAACCCATTCGTGAAATCAAGCCCATCAATACTTTGGATGGTTGGTTTGCCCACGGAGATCTAAGAGAATTTGAAAAATCTCGTCGGGACTCTTCAAATCAAGGTGTGGATGATGCTGCAGGTACATCTTCTCCAATTCTGCGAGAGAGACCGTGGCGACTCAAGAGGGACCGGCTATTGGTACTTCAATATCTTCTCCGCAACCCATTGGTCCTAGTCCATCTTCTCCGATGACCAGATCAAGAACACGTTTACAGTCATTGTCTCCTATCCCTTCGGAAAAGATCGGCCAACATCCGCTTCCCCTTGATTCAAGAGCCCATACGGAGAGTAGCCACTGTTTCTTACAAAGGGAAGCAAGGTTGTTGTTGAAGAGGTTGATGAAGAAATTTTGGACGATGAAAGTTCAACTTCTTCATCGGATACAATGAATCCTCGCCATACGAAGACAAAGAAGGATAGCGATAGTGGTGAAGATAAAGATGACGACTTCGAAGAAGGTGAAGTCGACATTGGCGAAGGAAGGAGAGGGAGCATTGCAAAAAGAAGTTGAAATGGAGTCTTCCCTGTTGTTATTAAGACTCCTTCCAGCATTAATGTTCCTGTTAAATCTCCTGTAGCAGAGGAAGATGAAGAAGAGCCCTTAGATTATGGGGAATATGGGTATTCTCCAGGTAAAGAAATTTCAATTTTCATGCATATATATATTATTTTATATTTTAACAACTATTTATTTAAAATTATTTTATCTCCCTTTTTAGGTGCCCAAGTTGCAGAAACAGGTGTCATCTCTCCAGTGGCCCCTCTTGTAATATCTTCACCGAGAGCATCTGTAGCTCCGTTGGTAGTACCAAGAGTAGTTGCTCGCGAAATCATATTTTCTACAGAAACTACTGACTTGCCAACTCCGGCTACTAGGGATTCTAGTACGGAAGCCAGAGCACCCTCTTTTGCTGATATGGTGGGACTTGGTCCTTCCATAGCTCAGGGAGCTTCTCCTTCTCTTAGCCGTATCCCAATGACAGGTATATATATATATGCGCTGATTTTCCTTTCTTCAAGATTATTTATTTCACAATAATATTTTGAATATCCTTCTCCTTTTGCTATAGGAACTCCTTCTTGTAGTGGTGCGGCTAGTTCCGATTCTGTGGCCACCGCTTTTGAATTATCATCTTTGCGAAGATACCAGTTCATAAGATGCTTATGGTGAAGCATTCCTTATTAGCAATAATCCATATCTTCAAGAATCGATCGTTGGTTGGATTTGGACGTTGCTTATAGAGATTTTGGAGAGTTCGCCAGGATGGCCGAATTGACATATCTCCCTTACGGGATTCACTCTTCAAGTTTCGTGATTCGTAATTTCTTTAGCTTCAAGTGGAAAATATCACAATTGCGCTGAAATTTTAGAATATAAAATTTGTTGGCTCTTTCTCAAGAACAAGTCTCTTTATGACTTCTTCAATTTCCAAATTTGAACAAGAACGTATGATTCTTCAAGATCAATTAAAGATTCATGTTGATGAAAGCATAACTATCCAAGATCGCATTGCGACTCTGAAGGAAGAAATCTCTCAAATTTGGAGAGAAAGAATCATGAGCAAGCCTTAATCATTCAAGAGGTTGAAGAGAAGATGCGGGTGAATGCCAAATCTATTGATCTTGAAAAATCTGCACAACTTCGGAATAAAGAAATGGTTGTTTCTTTGGAGAACAAGCTTCTTTGGCATTCTGATCAGCGAAACTTATTCTTGAAGAAAAATCTCGACATAATGCGGCTCAAAGCAATTAAAAGAAGATTTGCTCGAGATATTCAGAAGCAATGGGGATCACAGAGAATCTTTGAATCATGTAATTTTAAACATGTGATATTTGCTTTTTGTGTTTCTCGGATGTAATTTATTTTGCTTGACATCTATTTCATGAGATGTAATTTATTTTGCTTGACATCTATTTCATGAGATTATTTTGGGATGTTTATGATGGTATTTTCCATCTTGCATATTGATTGATATTTGTACTAATATTATCGAATTATATTTATACCTAATATAATATTTTCATTACTAATTTTATCTAATTGTATCTATATTTTATATAATTTTTTCTATTTATATATTTTTTTTACAATTTCTAAACATTTTATGTTTTGTTAGTATGGGATTCTCTAGGTGAGTATTTAGATTGGCGGTACTAAGTTTCAGTTCAATTAGCCACACAGTTTATGCTCATGAGTAGTGGAGCGTGCGCACACACACAGTTTAAGCTCGTGAGTAGTGGAGCATTTATGGGTCTTATGTGATGGCCACTGTAACTCTCTAGAGTTCACTTTTGGGCTTCTCACTGCCTTGAGCTCACGGTCACGGTCCATCAGAGGGGCCCATTGACGCTACCGGACGGTGAACTGTTGGATTTACGCGCAGGGTTGGCCACGGTAACTCTCTAGAGTTCGCAGGGCTCGCAAGGCTACCTTTGGGCACCAAATCTAGGGTCGCCAGTCCATCAATGAGTAGGTTTAAGCCCTTCCTCACGAGTTACTACTGAAATCAAACCCTAGACCTGGAGGGTCTTACGCACGGTTGGCATAAAGCTCGCACTGCGGCCCCTGTTTTCTTCGTCTGCAAGGTCGAGCCCATTCACGGGAGGGCATTTTCATCCGTTCCCGTGTGTGCCTGTAGCTAAGCTATACTGACGGCATGGGAATTACGGTGACTAGTCTTCGCGGATTTATGGCCTTTTAGGCTTTGAACCCTTGACTTTGTCGGCCTACCCGCATGGGTGCGCACGATGGTCTTCGCGGGCTTTTAGGGCCACTGACTCCTCGCCGCTGCCCGAATGGCGATCTTCATGGGTCTTACGTATAGTTGGCCGGCTCTTTTAGAGCTTGATCCTTTGAGAGCATTTTTCATCTTTTTTTTTTTTTTTCCGAGCTTGATCTTTTTGATTTTGCTCAATTTGGCTCTTTTAGGATTTGGCTTGGCTATATTGCCTCTTTGTTTGATATTGATATATCCTTGCTTTTTAATAATATCTTCAAGAAGATCCGTGCCTTGTAAGGCAATAATATTTTTCTTCAAGAAGGTCCGTGCCTTGTAAGGCGATAATACTTTTCTTCAAGAAGGTCCGTGCCTTGTAAGGCAATAATATTTATGATCATCATCATTTGCCAATATAGTATACATTTCCGAAATATCTTCAAGAAGACTGTCAATAATATTTATACTTTTTTGATAGTATCTTCAAGGAAATCCTTTATCTTGTAAGGCGATAATACTTTTCTTCATATCCTTGCAAGAAGGAGAATCTTCAAGATAATGATATTGTCTTTATCATACTTATTTGGTGATGATGATGATATATATATTTTCTGGATTTTGATGCTTGATAATTGACATGCTTGTGAATTTCCTCTTCATAGCTTCTTTTGTTGACATATAGACATGATTTTATTCATCTTTGCCCCCTTTTGATACAGAATCATTATGCCGATAATATTTTGGGTCAAAATCCAGATGTCTATCTTTAAGGATAGTATCTTTTGATGAAGCGGGCGTTGACGAGTACACCAATACCTTGTCCTTCTTGATTTGTGATTCTATATGCTCCATTGGAATATACTTCTTTTACCACATATGGACCGTCCCATTTAGGCTCGAACTTGCCCCCTGTCCGGCGAGTGACCACTATAGGTCTTTTCAACATTAACACCATATCCCCTTTTTTGAAAGAACGATATTTGACCTGTTTATCAAAGGCAGCCGATATTCTGGCCTGATATGACTGCAACCGCTGCTGAGCTGCAAGACGTTTCTCATCAAGCAAATCTAATTCTTTCAGCCTTATTTTTGCATTTTCATCATCTGTTATAGATGATGTCCGCTATTCGGAGTGATGCCACCTGCATTTCAATCGGGATAATCGCCTCCATGCCATAGACTAATGAATACGGTGTTGCCCCTTGTTCTTTGACGTTGAGTGGTTTCTGTAGGCCCATAATGCTTCTGTAACTTTTCATCCCAATCGCGCTTATTACCTGTCACTGTTTTCTTCATTATCTTGACAATTGTTTTGTTAAACGCCTCTGCTAATCCATTGGCCGGCGGATAGTAAGGTGTTGAAAAAGAATGCTGAATGCCAAACTTCTGACATAACTTTTCCATGCCTCTATTTTTAAAAGGAGTGCCATTATCAGTGACGATCTTCTTTGGAATACCATGACGATATATTATAGCATGCCGGATAAAATTGACCACGTCTTTCTCTTTAACACTTCGCAAGGCAACTGCTTCGGTCCATTTGGAGAAATAGTCTGTTGCCGCCAGAATATATTGTTTTCCTTTAGATGAAGGGGGATTTATGGGACCAATTACATCAAGTCCCCAGGCTGAAAAAGGCCAAGAAGCAACAGACTGATGTAATTCTTCTGGAGGAACATGTATTACATCTCCGTGTATTTGACATTCATGACACCGCTTTGCATATTCTATCGCATCTTTAAACATAGTAGGCCAATAATAACCCATTCGATGCACTCTATGGCATAAATTCGGCCCGCTTGATGTGCCCCGCATTCACCGAATGTGCCTCCCATGATATTTGGTTTGCTTCTTGCTTGTCTAAGCACCTCAACAACATTCCATTATAAGACTTTCTATACAATACTTACGCACATGATAAATTTACATCTGATCATTGTTTAATCTGTTGTTTTTGTGCATTATCTTCGGCAAGATATTGTATTTGAGATAATCAATAAAAGGTCGACGCCAATCATCTATCGTCACTTCGAGCGGGATATAGGCATCATTTCAACAGTTTCTTCAATAACTCTGCGGATGGCGGGAATCTTCTTTCTTCTATAGTTACCGAAGAGGACTTCGGTTTGTGCAAGATAAATTCTTTGCTAAATCAAGCTAAAGCATCTGCTTTTGCATTTTCTGACCGCGGTATGTGTTTAATCTCCACATAATAAAATTGTTCAAGCAACTGTTGTGCCTTTCGATAATAAGGTAGGAGTTCTTCTTTCCTTACTTCAAACTCTGTTGTCAATTGATTTACAATTAGTTTAGAATCTCCGAAGATATGCAATGATTTTATTTCCATTTGCTGGGCTATTTCCATTCGATGATAAGAGCTCGTATTGACTTCATTATTTGTGCATGCGGTACCCAACGTGAAAGAATATGGTAATAAATCATCCCGAGGGGTAATGAATATCACTCCGCCCCCGCTCCGATACTCGAGCAAACACCATCAAAATACATCGCAAAGATTTTGAGATTCACCAACATAACCTGTTCATCCGGGAATTCATCATTGATTTCTTCATTTTCCGCTATATAGATGATGCCATTTGCCAGAAGTCTGCCATAGCTTGCCCTTTTACTGCTTTCGTCGGCTTATATGAAATAGTATATTCTGATAATAATAACATCCACTTGGCTAACCTTCCTGATAACATTGGCCTGGTCATCAAGAATTTTATCGGATCTGCTCTTGAAATCAGAGTTATATCATGGGAGAGACAATAATGCCTCAATTTTTGCACAGCGAATACCAACGCCAAACATTCTTTTTCAATCGAAGAATAATTGGATTCTGCCCCCATAAGTGTTCTGCTTAGGTAATAAAGAGCAGTCTCTTTTCCGGCTTCGTTTACCTATGCCAACAAAGCACCCAAAGAATTTGTAGCTGCAGATGTATATAAGATAAGTGGCTTACCTTTCACTGGAGCTGTTAACACCGGTGGCTGTTTCAACAATTCTTTAATTGAATCAAAGGCATTCTGGCAAGCCTGATCCCATACAAATTCTGTATCTTTCTTCATTAATCGGGAAAATGGCTGACATCTTCCTGCGAGATTTGAAATGAAACGGCGAATGTATGCCAATTTTCCTTGTAGGCTTTTTAATTCCTTCAACGTCGTTGGTGGCGGCATATTTTGAATGGCTTTAATCTTGTCTGGATCAATCTCAATCCCTCTGTGTCGTACAACGAAGCCAAGAAATTTGCCAGAAGATACTCCGAATGCACACTTAGCCGGGTTCATCTTTAATTGCTTCTTTCTGAGCCGTCGGAAGACCGAGACTAGATGTTCACGATGTTCTTGATGATCTCCAGATCTGACCACCAAATCATCAACATAGCATTCAACATGTTTATGCATCATATCTTGAAAAATATTTTTCATTGCCCTCTGATATGTTGCTCCAGCATTTTTGAGACCAAAAGGCATGACTTTGTAACAGTAAATTCCAAGCGGCGTTTCGAAAAGCCGTCGCCTCTTCGTCTTCGAGAGCCATCCTGATTTGATTATAGCCTGCATACCCGTCCATAAAAGACATGATAGCATACTGAGTAGTACTATCAATTAATAATTCTGTTATTGGGAGAGGGAAATCATCCTTTGGACATGCTTCATTTAGATCTCTGAAGTCAATACATACTCTAATCTGCCCATTTTTCTTTTTCACCGGAACAATGTTTGATATCCACTTGGGATATTTAACTTCTCTGATGAACCCAACCTTTATTAGCTTATTTATTTCTTTTTCAATTAATGGAATCAGGTCTGGGTGAAATCGCCTTTGTGCTTGCTTGACTGGTTTCTTTTCTTTGGAGATATTTAACCGATGCATCGCTACGGAGGGTTCCAGTCCCGGCATTTCTTCATATGTCCAAGCGAAGACATCTTTATTTTCTTTGAGAAGTTGACCATATTTCTCAAATTCTTGATCTGAAAGGCTGATTGCTGATGAACGTGTTCCTTGGTTCTTCTGTTGTTCCCAAATTTATTTCTCGCAGCCATCTATCGTCGGTTGCCCCCCCGTCTTCTATTTGCTTTGGAGCGGTTTTTCGGGATATTCAACTACCTTGGCATCTTCGCGGTGAAGTCACATTACTTGATATCATGTTTACTGCTGATTCTGCTCCCAATCCTTGGAATTTTCTTTGCTTTTCCTGATTAATCCCGAGTGGGATTTGAATTCCTTTCCCATTATTCAAGCCGGTGGGTTTGTCACAATCAAAACCCATGTTTCTCATGATCTTCTTGCTTATTGCACTGTACTTTCTTAAAGTCTGCGGTGCTAATTCTCCCTGATATACATTGCTTGCATTTTCACTCTTCTCTTCTGATGCGGCATGGAATTCTATCGGTTCAGGATATTTATCACTGGCTTTAACTTGAAATGCTCTTGGAGCAGTTGCAAATGGCTTACATCTTTCAATATTGGGTAATGGCACCGTGTAATTGGACTGTAAAACTTTCAGCTGTTCTGTCGACAATAATGTCAACGGCGGTTGTCCTGGTTGTCTTAAGCGCTTTGGTACAAAATAGAACTTCTTTTCTTGCTTCTAGCAGTTCCAGAAGATTCTGCCTTTTCTCTTCTATCTTTATTTATTCGGACATTTTTTAAGGCTCTTCTTTCATCATCATTTTCCACTTCTTCGGAGAAACATTTGTAATAACTAGCGTCCGCAAAGAAAGACTCAGCTTCTGTGTAGGGTTTTACATCAGCCATTACTTTACACTGCATTCCATCCTTACAGTATTTGAAACATTGGTGTAGAGTAGAAGGTATAATATGATACTGATGTATCCATGGCCTTCCCAAGAGAAGATTATATGTCGTCACAAGCATTTATGACATGACATACAACAAGTAGTGATTAATTCCCCTACTTCAATGTTACTGTGATTTTACCGAAGCGCACGTTGTCCATCTTGATTAAACCCTGTATCATCATTCATTTGGGGGTAAGTCTGATCGGCGAAAACCCAATCTAGTAACCATGGAGAGTGGCAAAAGATTCACTGCAGACCCATTGTCTATCATAATCCGTTTTATCTTCTTTTCGCAAATATACCCTTCTATCATCAGTGGCCTGTTATGTTCCATTTCACCAATTAAATCATCTTCAGAGAAAGATATTACTGGTAGACAATTCATCTTTTCATTGTCCCTTTCATGCTTCATTTCTGCCAGTAAAGTTTCTCTGACATCATGATCAGACAGTGCTTGAATCAAACTCTGCCGAAATTCTTTTGACAACTTGAGTGCATCATAAATACTTAGACGTGCCGGTATTCCTTTCAAGTGGCTGACCACATCATAAGCTACTTTTGTTACCGCATCTCCATTTCTACTTTTGTCCTCAGTATTCTGTCTTTCAGTCACTTCCTTTCTTATGATTCCTGTTTTTTGCTTTACCGGACTCGTTATTTGCTTCCCGATCGCAACGTAATCATTGTTGCATTTCTTATCGACTTTTTCTCTTTCATTCCCGAGTGTTTTCTTGTATTGATAATACATTTTCTTGTCGCCCTTGCATTCTTTTCTTTACCTCCTCCTTGGTTATTATATCGCCTCTATTTATCATTCATTTGTATGATGCATTTTAACGTGTAACAATTTTTCGTCGGATGTCCTACTAGGCGATGATATCGGCAAAAGTTTCTTTCTCGAGTCTTGTTGCATCTTCGTGGCGCTTTGGTTCGGTAATTCCGAGTTCCCGCTTTTAACAATTGTTGCATCATGGGTACCACGTCCTCTTTATCAAACTCAAATCCTTCATGAGAATCAAGCATTTTGAGCTTTTTCCATCAGATCTGTCCCTTGCTTGGTTCCAGCCTTCTTTTCCTTCTGGCCTTTTATCTCTTGAGCCCCTCGCATCCTGATTCTTCTTATCCCGGTCGACGGTATTGACGGTTGTCCTGCCAGGTATTCTTCTGACAGTTTCATGATGAAATGCCGGCATCTTGCGAGTCATCAGTTCCAATGCATGGGCTTTAGTAGCCAAATCACGAAAGGTTCCGATATCAGCGCTAGTGAGTCCAAACGTAATTCCTGTCTCCATAGAGTTTAGACACATTTTCACTTGTTCTTTTTTCTTCAAGAATGCAATTGCACCGCACGATGCCCCCAAGTGTCTTCCATCCGTCTATGAATTTTCAACGGGTTCTCCCTTCGCCGTCGTCCGAAGCTAGTTCTCGTGATGCTAACGTCACGTTCTGACGAGAAGAAGTTCGACATGAAAGCATCTTGCATTTCTTCCCATATACGTATGGATCCCGGTGCTAAATTTGAATACCACCTGAAAGCTTTACTTGTTAATGATGATCCAAATAAGCGTAAACAATATTGAGGTATCGTGGAGAAATTCCCCATGCTGGTGATGAAATGCATCAGGTGTTCTTCAGGTGATCCTTCCCCATTGAACTTTTGGAAATCTGGGTGTTTGAAATTGGTGGAAATGGAACATCCTCTACCTCTCTCGGGTAGGGTGTTCGAGTATCGAAACGACCGGTATTCGCGCGCTCTCTTTCTATTCTCGACTGCTTCTTCGACGACTTGTCTTACGTCATCTTGTGTTATAGCTCTTGTCGCCGGAACCGACCCTCGTGATCCTATCCCTTGCGGACGGGAACCTTCAGTTGGTTCTCTTGTCCATTTGTCGCTCCCATCATGGGTGGAGCCACTATCCGGGCTACATTATGCGCCGCGTTGCTGTGGCTTCTCCGAGGTTTCGGCATTCATCCATTAGCCTCTCTTTGTGCCTCGCCATTTGATCAACACGTTCTTCGCAAGAGTTGGTCTATTTCCTTGACCCGTTTTCGCCATATATACCGCGGCACTCCTTGACTGTTTGTCGAAACCTGTTTTTGGAGTAGATCGAGAGTACGTTGACGTAACAGGACTTATAAAGAGGGGAGAAATTGGAGTCTCATTTGACTCTTGTGTACTTTCTGTGCTTTTAACCGATCGAGGTGATACAGTTATAGGCGAGCTTGTTTGCGGTGATACTTGCATCGGTGATCCTATCATCAGCGCTTTACCTTTTTGTGCTTGTGTCCATTTGGTCTTTGGAGCGACCAAAGCTGGAAAATCCTGCGACGAGAACTGCGAAGCAACTTGTTCAGGATAAATCGCGGGGGAGCGAGTTCGGGTTTTCTTCTTGCTATGCTCCGTGTAATTGGTCCCTCAGTTCTTGGTGCAAACAATTTTGCCTTGCGACTCTTTAAGGCCTTTGCTTTTGTCCTTTTGGATAAAACCAGAGTCCAGTTTTCATCATTTTCTTGTAGTTGAGGTGAAACGGAAATGACTCCCGCTGTCACTTGAATCACATTGCACCCGCTTGAAGTGCTTGCTTTTGTATGCTCAGGAATTTCGCTTGGCGCATACTCAATTACAAACCCAGTAGCGATGAATCGGAAGTTCACCTTTCTCACAGTGTTAGCCATTAGCAGTGTTGTGTGATTGAATTTGAGTACCTTCAATAACAAAACATATCTGAAATTAGTACGTGAAAGACTAAGTAAACTATCTTGGAGATGAAGGGGAGGATGTTCCCACTGAGAGTCGCCATTTTGGCGTCTAATAGACGCCAAAAATAGTGACGAGAGTCTTGCAACTTTCCCAATGTTAGTGTTAAATAAGATAATATCCCCAGTGGAGTCGCCATTTTGTTTCGACAAGGAAACAAATGTATTTGATTTGGGAGAATCATCTTATTTAAACATAACAATGAAAAATTACAAAGACAATCATCACACTTTATTGATTCTGAATTCATTTACATCCTCTGGTATCCCTTGATTCTAAGATAGCTTACAAAGAACTCATTACAAATGTCAATTATTATAGCTAAATATAATTTTGGCAGCATAACGGCAATGATGTCAATCATCTCCTATGACTTAGGAGGAATAGACAAGTCAATAAACAGTCTTCAAGAACACGAAGATTCCGGCAGCATTTCAATGCTATTTTGGTCATCTCCCGAAACTTAGGAGGAATACGTCTCTTCATCGATGACTCTTCTTTCTTGAACAAGAAGAACTTGAAGATCTGAAGACTCGAACCATTCCAACAAGATTTCCACACATTGTTGTGAAAATCTCGCGCATGTAAAATAGTTTTGTGGTCCACAGAACGATATGTTAGCGTGGTTGCGCGGGTCCAAACCAAAAGCATATGCTGCTTTGACGACGATCCGCGCAAACTTCAGGAGTCCAATACTTTGCGCGGATGCTCGCGCAAAGTCGGATCCAGAGTCCAAACTTCCGAATTTGTATGGGATCACGCCCTTGTCAAAATCATTTCAACCCCTTTTTAGAGAAGGAATGGGGTATTTATAGACATTTTTACCAAGTGTAAAATCTCAGCTCCGATGTGAAAGGTAAGCCACTTATCTTATACACACATTTCAGCCTACAAATTCTTTGGGTGCTTTGTTGGCACAGGTAAACGAAGCTGGAAAAGAGACTGCTCTTTATTATCTAAGCCGAACATTGATGAGGGCAGAATACAATTATTCCTCGTTCGAAAAAGAATGTTTGGCGTTGGTATTCGCCGTACAAAAGTTGAGGCATTATTGTCTTTCCCACGATATACTTTCTTCGATCTCAAAGTGATCCGATAAAATTTTTAATTTGACTTCGGACCAATGTTGTCGGAAGACTTCTTCAATAGATGTTATTGTTATCGAAATATACTATTTTGTATAAGCCGGTGAAAGCAGTGAAAGGACAAGCTATGACAGACTTCCTCGCAGCACATCCTGTAGCAGAAAGTGAGAAAATCAATGACGAATTCCCAGATGAACAAGTTATGATGGCTGAATCTCAAAATCTTTGGCAAATGTATTTTGATGGTGCTGCTCGAATATCGGGAGTGGGGGCAGGAGTGATATTCATTACTCCTTAGGGCGATTTATTACCATATTCCTTCACACTGGGCACCACATGCACAAACAATGAAGCTGAATATAGAGCTCTTATTATCGGAATAGAAATAGCCCGGCAAATGGAAATAAAATTATTGCATATCTTTGGAGATTCTAAATTGATTGTAAATCAGTTGACAACAGAATTCAAAGTAAGGAAAGAAGAACTCTTGCCCTATTATCGGAAGGCACAAGCTTGATTTGAAATGACTGTTTATGTGAAAATTAAACACATACTCGATCGATTCGAGAATGCAAAAGTGATGCTTTGATTTACTTGAATTTCAGCGGCTCTATCCTGCACAAACCGAAGTCCTCTTCGTGTAACTATAGAAGAAAGAAGATTCCGCATCATTTGCCATCCAGAAGTTATCGAAAGAAACCGTTAAAATGTTCCCTATATCATTCTGTCTGGAAGTAATAACATGATGATTGGCGTCGACCTTTTCGTTGATTATCTCAAATATAATATCTTGCCAAGATAAATGTACAAAGACAACAGATTAAGCGGATCGATTGCAAATTTGTCATATGCAATGAAGTATTGTATAGAAAATTTTTTTAACGGAATGTCTTTATTACGGTGCTTAGACAAGCAAGAAGCAAATCAAATTTACCGGGAAGCACATTCGGTGAATGTGGAGCACATCATCAAAGTCGAAATTTATGCCATAGAGTGCATCGAATGGGTTATTATTGGCCTACTATGTTCAAAGATGCAATAGAATACGCAAAGCGGTGTCATGAATGTCAAATACACGGAGATGTAATACATGTCCTCCAGTAAGACTTACATCAATCTGTTGCTTCTTGGCCTTTCTCGGCTTGGGGACTCGACGTGATTGGTCCTATAATCCACCTTCATCTAAGGGAAAACAATTAAATATTTGGCAAGGAACAGACTATTTCTCCAAATGGATCAAAGCAATTACTTCATTTACGTAGTGTTAAAGAGAAAGACGTGGTCAATTTCATCCAAAGATGCTTTTATAATATACCGTCATGGTAAAAAAAAAGATCATCACCGATAATGGCACCCCTTTTAAAAATAGAGGCATGGAAAAATTGTGTCGAAATTAAGCATCAACATTCGTTTTCAACGCCTTTATTATCCTCGGCCAATGGATTAACGAGAGGCATTTAACAAAACGATTATTAAAATAATGAAAAAAATCATTGAAGGGCAATAAGCGCGATTGGGATGAAAAGTTACAAGAAGCATTATGGGCCTACTGAACTACTCATCATACAAAGAATAGGAACACCGTATTCATTAATCTACGGTATGGAGGCGATTATCCCAATCGAAATATCTGGTGTACCGCATCGATTTCCGGAATAGCGGTACATCGATCTATAACGGATGATGAAAATGCAAAAATAAGGTCAAAAAGAATTGATTGCTGCTTCGATGAAAAACGTTTTGCAACTTCATTGCGGTTCTCAGATATATGCACATATCATATACCCTAAAATCTCTTTGAAATTTTGATAAACAGGTTAAATTCACTCTTTCAAAAAAGGGGATTTGGTGCTAATGTTGAAAAGACCTATAGTGATGATCTTTCAATCAAGGGCAAGCCTAAATGGGACGGTCCATATGTAGTAAAAGAAGTATATTCCAATGGGGCATATAGAATTGCAAATCAAGAGGGATTGGTGGTGTCAAGATACCACAACGAATCGCTTCATCAAACGAGCGACTACCCCTGAAGATAGACATGTTGATTTTGACTCAGAATATTATTGGCATAATGATTCTGTATCAAAAGGGGGCAAGATTGAATAAGATCATATCTATATGTCAGCAAAAGAGGCTATGAAGAAGAAGTTCATGAGCATGTCAACTATATTAGCAAGCATTTTTAAAATATATATATGATCGTCATCATCACCAAAAAGGTCTGACAAAATCAATATCATCTTGAAGGTTCTCTTGAAGATATTGACAAGATTGATATATTGCCTTACAAGGCATGGATCTTCTTGAAGATATTATCTCATCGGAAATATCTACTATACTGGCAATGACGATGATCATAAATATTTTTGCCTTACAACGCACGGATCTTCTTAAAAATACTATCAAAAGCAAGGATATATCAATATCAGTCAAAGAGGCAGTATAGCCAAGCCAAATCCTAAAAGAGCCAAATTGAGCTAAATCAAAAAAAGATCAAGCTCTCAAAAAAAAAAATGTTGAGGCATAAAATTAGCAAAGAAGTGGAGAAGAGAAAGATCAAGAAATCAATTTGAAGATCAAAGAAATAAGTTTCAAGACTACTTTGCGCGGGTTCGCGTCGCGCAAAGTGAAATGGATTGATTTGAAGCGCAAGAAAGTAAATGCGTTTTGCGGGTTGATCTGGAAACAGATTGCTTGGGATTGATAGATATGATTGGACCGCACAAAGCATGTCGTTTTGCGCGTGTCGCGCTAAAAGTAAGTACTTTTGGAGATATAAAAATGGTTGGATGTTATTTTGTCTCACATCGACCAGAACAGAGATTTCCACCGGTAAAAATGTCTATAAATACCCCGTTTTTCTCTCGGAAAAGGGGTTCAAGATTTCAGAATGAAAGAAAGACGAAAGAGAAGAAGAAGGTGCGAGAAGGTGCGAGTATTGGACTCTGCAGCTTTTGCTTGAATGAGCACAAAGGAGTATTGGACTCTGAAGTTTGCGCGGACCACACACAAGTATGTCGTTTATTGACCAAGCAGTAATTTGCGCGGACCCGCGCAAACCTGTTGCTTGGTAGTTTTTAACAAAGAATGAGATGAATTATATCTTTGTTGGAATGATTAAAGTCTTCAAAACTTCAAGTTCTTCTTGTTCAGGAGAAAAGGAAGAATCATCGACAAAGAGGTGTATTCCTCCTAAGTTTCAGGAGATGACCGAAATAGTACCGAAATGCTGCCGGAATCTCCGTTCTCTTGAAGACTGTTGATCAACTTGTCTATTCCTCCTAAGTCATTGGAGATGATTGAGATCATTGCCGTTATGCTGCCGAAAATTATATTTAACTATTGTCACTTATAATGAATTCTTTGTAAACTATCTTAGAATCAAGGGATACCAGAGGATGTAAATGAATTCAGAATCAATAAAGTGTGATGATTGTCTTTGTAACTATTCCATTATTATGTTTGAATAAGATAGTTCTCCCAAATCAAATACATTTGTTTCCTTGTCGAAACAAAATGGCGACTCCACTGGGGAATTTATCTTATTTAACACTAACATTGGGAAAGTTTGAAACTCTCATTATTTTTTGGCGTCTATTAGACGCCAAAATGGCGACTCTCAGTGGGAACATCCTCCCCTTCATCTCTAAAATAGTTTACTTAATCTTTCGCATACTAATTTCATATATGTTTCGTTATTGAAGGTACCCAAATTCAATCACATAACATTGCTAATGGCTGACGTTGCAAGAAAAGTGAACTTCCGATTCACCGCTACGGGGTTTGTAATTGAATATGCGCCAAGCCAAACTCCTGAGCATACGAAAGCAAGCACTACAAGCAAGCGCAGAGTGACTCAAGTAACAGCGGGAGTCATTTCCATCTCACCCCAACTACAAGAAAGTGATGAGAACTGGACTTTGGTCTTGTCCAAAAAGATAAAAATGAAGACCCTAAAGAACCGCAAGGCGAAATTGCTTGTACAAAGAGCTGAGGGACCAATCACGCGTAGCATAGCAAGAAGAAAACCTGAGCTTGCTCCTCCGGCGATTTATCCTGAATAAGCTGCTCCGCAGTTCTCATCGCACAATTTTTCAGCTTTGGTCGCCCCAAAGACCAAATGGACAGAAGCACAGAAAGGTAAAGCACTGATGATAGGATCACCAATGCCTGTATCACCCCAGATCAGCTCGCCCATAACTGTATCACCCCAATCGGTTGAAAACATGGGAAATACACAAGAGTCAAACGAGACTCCAATTTCTCCCCTCTTTATAAGTCCTGTTATGTCAACATACTCTCGTTCTACTTAAAAAATAGCTTCGACAAACAGTAAAGAGGTTACAGTATATATGGCAGAGACGGGTCAAGGAAATAGACCAACTACTGAAGAACGTGTTGATCAAATGGCAGAGGCACAAAGAGTGCTAATGGATGAATGCCGAAACCTTAGAGAAGCTTTGGCAACTCTGGCACATAATGTAGCCCAGATAGTGGCTCCACCCATGATGGGAGCAACAAATGGACAAGAGAACCAACCTGAAGGTTCCCGTCCGCAAGGGATAGGATCGCGAGGGTCAGTTCCAGCAACAAGAGCTATAACACAGGATGACGTAAGACAAGTCGTCGAAGAAGCAGTCAGAATAGAAAGGGAGCGCGCGAACACCGGTCGTTTCAGATATCGAACGCCCTATCCGAGAGAGGTAGAGGATGTTCCGTTTCCGGCAAATTTTAAGCACCCAGATTTTCAGAAGTTTAATGGGGAAGGATCACCAGAAGAACACCTGATGCATTTCATCACCAGCATGGGGAATTTCTCCACGATACCTCAATACTGTTTACGTTTATTTGGGTCATCATTGACAAGTAAAGCTTTCAGGTGGTATTCAAATTTAGCACCAGGATCTATACGCACATGGGAAGAAATGCAAGATGCTTTCATGTCAAACTTCTTCTCGTCAGAGCGCGATGTTAGCATCACAGAATTAGCTTCGGTACGACAGAGAGAAGGAGAACCAGTTGAAAAATTCATAGACCGATGGAAGACACTGGGGGCATCGTGTAGGCAGTTGCCAGAAGAAAAAGAACAAGTCAAAATGTGTCTGAACTCTATGGAGACAGGGATTGCGTTCGGACTCACCAGCGCTGATATCGGAACCTTTCGCGATTTGGCTACCAAAGCCCATGCATTAGAATTGATGACTCGTAAGATGCCGGCATTTCATCATGAAACTGTCAGAAGAATACCTGGTAGGACAACCGTCAACACCATTGATCGGGATAAGAAAAATCAAGATGTGAGAGGCTCAAGAGACAAAAGGCCGAAAGGAAAAGAAGGCTGGAATCAATCAAGGGACAGATACGGTGGAAAAAAGCTCAGAATGCTCGATTCTCATGAAGGATTTGAGTTCGATAAAGAGGACGTGGTGCCTATGATGCAACAATTGTTAAAAGCAGGTACCTTGGAATTACCCGAACCAAAATGCCCTGAAGATGTGACAAGAACTCGAGAAAGAAACTTTTGCCGTTATCATCGCCTAGTGGGACATCCGACTGAAAATTGTTACACGTTAAAATGCATCATACAGCGAATGATAAATAAAGGTGATATAATAACCAGCGAAAGCAAAGAAAAGAATACAAGGGCGACAGTAAATGTATTGTCAATTCAAGAAAAGACTCGGGGAATAAAAGAGAAGGAAGATCGAAGGTCAATAAGGAATGCGACAATGATTACGTTGCGATCGGGAAAGCAGATAACGAGTCCGGTAAAGCAAAAAGCGGGAATTATCAGGAAAGAAGTGACTGAAAGACAGAATACTGAAGATAGAAGTAGAAATGAAGACAAAATGACAAAAGTGGCTTATGATGTAGTTAGCCACTTAAAGGGTATACCGGCACGTTTAAGTATTTATGATGCGCTCAAGCTGTCAGAAGAATTTCGGCAGAGTTTGATTCAAGCACTGTCTGATCACGATGTGAGAAAAGCTTTACTGAAAGAAATGAAGAATGAAAGAAACAATGAAAAGATGAATTGTTTACCAGTAATACCTTTCTCTGATGATGATTTAATTAGTGAAAAGGAACACAATAGGCCATTGATGATAGAAGGATACATTTGCGAAAAGAAGATAAAATGGATTATGATAGATAATGGATCCGCAGTGAATCTTTTGCCACTCTCC
Organism: Magnolia changhungtana; assembly: GCA_030180095.1. Classification (NCBI taxonomy): domain Eukaryota; kingdom Viridiplantae; phylum Streptophyta; class Magnoliopsida; order Magnoliales; family Magnoliaceae; genus Magnolia; species Magnolia changhungtana. The sequence continues at coordinate 1,611,314 of JASAUF010000172.1, forward strand.
ATGATTACTAAATTGGGTTTATCGTTCGTTGATTTTTGCCCAATGAATGATGATACAGGGTTTAATCAAGATGGACAACGCGCACTCGGTAAAATTACAAGTAACATTGGAAGTGGGAGAATTAATCACATCTTGTTGTATGTCACGTTATAAATCTTTGTGACGACATATAACCTTCTCTTGGGAAGGCCGTGGATACACCAATACAATATTGTACCTTCTACTCTACACCAATGTTTCAAGTAATCTTGTAGAAGATGGGAATATAGTGTAAAGTAATGGGTGATGTGAAACCCTATACTGAAGTGAGTCTTTCTTTTGCATGATGCTAGCTATTATAAATGTTTCTCCGAAGAAGTGTAGGAAATGATGATGGAAAGAGAATCTTAAAAAATGTTCGAATAAATAAAGTTAGAGAAGAAAGTGGAATCTCCTGGGACTACGAAGCAAGAAAGAAGTTCTATTTTGTACCAAAGCGCTGAGACAACCTGGACAACCGCCGTTAACATTGTTGTGTTCCGTGCAGAGCAATTGAAAGTCTTACAATCCAATTATACAATGCCCTTACCCAATATCGAAAGATGTAAGCCATTTTGCCGCTCCAAGAACATTTCAAGTCAGCGTTGCTAAATATCCTGAACCAATAGAAGTTTCACGTCGCAGCAGAGAAATGAAGAATGAAAATACAAGCAATATATATCATGGAGAGTTAGCACCGCAAAATTTAAGAAAATACAGTGCAGGAAGCAAGAAAATCATGAGTAATATGGGTTTTGATTGTGACAAACCCACCGGCTTGAATCATGGGAAAGGAATTCAAATCCCCTCTCGGGGTTAATCAAGAAAAATGAGAAAATTCCAAGGATTGGGAGCAGAATCATCAAGGTAAGCATGATATCGTTAACATGACTCAAACAAATACCGAAAAGATGCTAAGGTAGTGAGTATCCCGAAACCGCTCCAAGACAAATAGAAGACGGGGGGCCGACGATAGATGGCTTCATGAGAAATAAATTTGGGAACAAAGAAAAGAGCCAAGGAACACATTCATCGTCACTTTTCAGATCAGGAATTTGAGAAATATGGCCAACTTCTCAAAGAAAATAAAGACATCTTCGCCTGGACATATGAAGAAATGCCGGACTAGAACCTCTCTGTGGCAATGCATCGATTAAATATTTCCAAAGAAAAGAAACCAGTGAAGCAAGCACAAAGGCGATTTCCATCCAGACCTGATTCCATTAATCGAAAAAGAAGTGAATAAACTAATAAATGTTGGGTTCATCAGAGAAGTTAAATATCCCAAGTGGATATCAAATATTGTTCCGGTAAAAAAGAAGAATGGGCAGATTAGAGTATGTATTGACTTCAGAGATCTGAATGAAGCATGTCCAAAGGATGATTTCCTCTCCCGATAACAAATTATTAATTGATAGCACTACTCTCAAGATGCTATCATGTCCTTTATGGACGGATATGCAGTGCTATAATCAAATCAGGATGGCACCGAAGATGAAGAGGCAACGGCTGCCTTAACGCCGCTTGGAATTTATTGTTATAAAGTTATGCCTTTCGGTCTCAAAATCTTTGGGGCAACATATCAAAGGGCAATGAAAAATATCTTTCAAGATATGATGCATAAACATGTTGAATGTTACGTTGATGACTTGGTGGTCAGATCAGGAGATCATCAAGAACACCGTGAACATTTAGCATCAGTCTTCCGTTGACTCAGAAAGAAGCAATTAAAGATGAACCCTGCTAAGTGTGCATTTGAGTCTCTTCAAAGCAAATTCTCGGCTTTGTTGTACGACACAGAGGGATTGAGATTGATCCAGAAAAAATTAAAGCTATTCAAAATATGCCACCACCAACAACGTTGAAGGAATTAAAAAGCTTACAAGGAAAATTGGCATACATTCGCAAGTTTCATTTCAAACCTCGCAGAAGGTGTCAGCCATTTTCCGGTTAATGAAGAAAGATACTGAGAATTTGTATGGGATCACGCTTTGTCAAAATGCATTTGACTCAATTAAGGAATTATTAAAACAAACCAGGTGTTAACAAGACTCCAAGTGAAAGGTAAGCCACTTATCTTATACACATCTGCAGCTACAAATTCTTTGGGTGCTTTGTTGGCACAGGTAAACGAAGCTGGAAAAGAGACTACTCTTTATTATCTAAGCCGAACACTGATGGGGGCAGAATGCAATTATTCCTCAATCAAAAAAGAATGTTTGGCGTTGGTATTCGCTGTACAAAAGTTAAGGCATTATTGTCTTTCCCATGATATAACTCTGATCTCAAGAGCAGATCCGATAAAATTTTTGATGACTAGGTCAATGTTGTCAGGAAGATTAGCCAAGTAGATGTTATTGTTATCAGAATATACTATTTCGTATAAGCCGGCGAAAGCAGTGAAAGGACAAGCTATGGCAGACTTCCTCGCAGCACATCCTGTAGCAGAAAGTGAGGAAATCAATGACGAATTTCCAGATGAACAGGTTATGTTGGCTGAATCTCAGAATGTTTGGCAAATGTATTTTGATGGTGCTTTCGAATAACGGGAGCGGGGGCAGGAGTGATATTCATTACTCCTCAAGGCGATTTGTTACCATACTCCTTCACGTTGGGCACTACATGCACAAATAATGAAGCTGAATACAGAGCTCTTATCATCGGAATGGAAATAGCCCAGCAGATGGAAATAAAATTATTGCATATCTTCGAAGATTCTAAATTGATCATAAATCAATTGACAACAGAATTTGAAGTAAGGAAAGAAGAACTCCTGCCCTATTATCGGAAGGCACAACAGTTGCTTGAACAATTTTGTCATGTGGAAATTAAACACATGCCGTGGTTGGAGAATGCAAAAGCAGATGCTTTAGCCAGTTTGGCAGCAGCTTTATCCTGCACAAACCAAAGTCCTCTTCAGGTAACTATAGAAGAAAGAAGATTCCTGCCATCTGCAGAGGTTATTGAAGAAACCGTTGAAATGTTTCCTTTATCTTGTCTGAAGGTAATGACAGATGATTGGCGTCAGCCTTTTGTTGATTATCTCAAATATAATATCTTGCCAGAAGATAATGCACAAAAACAGCAGATTAAGCAGCGATCGGGCAAATTTGTCATATGCAGCGAAGTATTGTACAGAAAATCTTATAATGGAATGTTGTAAGATGCTTAGACAAGCAAGAAGCAAACCAAATGCTGTGGGAGGCACATTCAGGTGAATGTGGAGCACACCAAGCTGGCCGAAATTTATGCCATAGAGTACATCGAATGGGTTATTATTGGCCCACTATGTTCAAAGATGCAATAGCATACGCAAAGCGGTGTCATGAATGTCAAATACATAGAGATGTAATACATATTCCCCCAGAAGACTTACATCAGTCTGTTGCTTCTTGGCCTTTCTCAGCTTGGGGACTCGACGTGATTGGTCCTATAAATTTCCCTTCATCTAAAGGAAAACAGTATATTCTGGCAGCAACAGATTATTTCTCCAAATGGACCAAAGCAGTCGCCTTGCGTAGTGTTAAGAGAAAGATGTGGTCAATTTTATCCGGCATGCTATAATATATCGTCACGGTATTCCGAAAAAGATCGTAACTTGTAATGGTACCCCTTTTAAAAATAAAGGCATGGAAAAGTTGTGTCAGAAGTTCAACATCTAGCATTCGTTTTCAACACCTTATTATCCTCCGGCCAATGGACTAGCAGAGGCATTTAACAAAACGATCATCAAAATAATGAAAAAAACGGTGACAGGCAATAAGCGCGATTGGGATGAAAAGTTACAAGAAGCATTATGGGCCTACAGAACTACCTATCGTACAGCAACAGGGGCGACACCGTATTCATTAATATATAGTATAGAGGCAGTTATCCCAATTGAAATGCAGGTGGCATCACTCCGAATAGCAGTACATCAATCTATAACAGATGATGAAAATGCAAAAATAAGGCTGAAAGAATTAGACTTACTCGATGAGAAACGTCTTGCAGCTCAGCAAAGGTTGCAGTCATATCAGGCCAGGATATCGGCAGCCTTTGATAAACAGGTTAAATACCGCTCTTTCAAAAAAGGGGATGTGGTGTTAATGTTGAAAAGACCAATAGTGATTACTCACCGGACAGGGGGCAAGTTCGAACCTAAATGGGACGGTCCATATGTGGTAAAAGAAGTATACTCCAATGGGGCATATAGAATCACAAATCAAGAGGAACAGGGTATCAGCATACTTGTCAATGCTCGTTTCATCAAAAGATACTATCCCTAAAGATAGATATGTGGATTTTGACCCAGAATATTATCGGCATAATGATCCTGTATCAAAAGGGGGCAAGGATGAATAAGATCATGTCTATATGTCAACAAAAGAAGCTATAAAGAAGAAATTCCAAACATGTCAATTATCAAGCATCAAATCAAAAATATATATATATGATCATCATCATCACTAAATAAATCATCTTGAAGATTCTCTTGAAGATATTGACAAGACTGATATATTGCCTTACAAGGCACGGATTTTCTTGAAGATATTGATAAAATTGATATTATGCCTTACAAGGCATGGATCTTCTTGAAGATATTATCCCAGTTGGAAATATCTACTATACTGGAAATGGTGATGATCATAAATATTATTGCCTTACAAGGCATGGATCTTCTTAAAGATATTATTTCAGTCGGAAATATCTACTATACTGGCAATGACGATAAAATTGATATTATTGCCTTACAAGGCGCGGGTCTTCCTAAAGATATTATCAAAAGCAAGGATACATCAATCTCAGTTAAAGAGGCAGTATAGCCAATCCAAATCCTAAAAGAGCCAAATTGAGCCAAATCAAAAAGATCAAGCTCGAAAAAAAAATGCTCTCAAAGGATCAAGCTCTAAAAGAGCCGGCCAACTATACGTAAGACCTATGAAGATCGCCATTCGGGCAATGCAGAGAGGAGAGTGGCCCTAAAAAGCCCGCGAAGACCATCGTACGCACCCATGCGGGCAGCTGACGAAGTCAAGGATTCAAAGCCTAAAAGGCCATAAATTCGCGAAGACTAGTCACCGTAACTCCCATGCCGTCTGTATAGCTTCCGGCAGTGCCACGGGGAATGGATGAAAATGCCCTCCCGTGAATGGGCTCGACCTTGCAGACGAAGAAAACAGGGGCCGCAGTGTGAACTTTATGCCAAACGTGCGTAAGACCCTCCAGATCTAGGGTTTGATTTCAATAGTAACTCGTGAGGAAGGGCTTAAACCTACTCATTGATGGACTGATGACCCTAGATTTGGTGCCCAAAGGTAGCCTTGCGAGCCCTGCGAACTCTAGAGAGTTACCGTGGCCAACCCTGTGCGTAAAACCAACAGTTCACCGCCCGGTAGCGTCAATGGGCCCCTCTGATGGACCTTGGCCGTGAGCTCAAGGCAGTGAAAAGCCCAAAAGTGAACTCTAGAGAGTTACAGTGGCCATCACATAAGACCCATAAATGCTCCACTACTCATGAGCTTAAACTGTGTGTGTGCGCACGCTCCACTACTCATGAGCTTAAACTGTGTGTGGCTAATTAAATTGAAACTTAGTACCGCCAATCTAAATACTCACATAGAGAATCCCGCACTAACAAAGCATAAAAGGTTTAGAAATTGTAAAGGATGTAATGAAATGATTATATAAAGTATAAATATAATTTGATAATATTAGCATAAATGTCATCAACATGCAATAAGAAAATGTTATTATAAACATCTCAAAATGCTTTCATAAAAATATATGTGAAGCCAAATAAATTATATGTCCAAAAAACATGAAAGCAAAGATCACATGTTCAAAATTACATGTTTAAAGATCTTCTGTAATCCCCGTTGCTTCTGAATATCTGCGCAAATCTTCTTTCAATTGTGCCTGAGCTGTATCATGTTTAGATTTTTCTTCAAAAATAAGTCTTGCCTGATCAGGAACACCAGCAAGCTTATTCTCCAAAGAAGCAATCATTTCTTTACCTTGAAGTTGTGCGGATTTTTCAATATCAATGGATTGAACATTCATTCGTATCTTCTCTTCAACATCTCGAATGATTAAGGCTTGTTCATGATTCCTTCTCTCCAGTTGAGAGATTTCTGCCTTCAGAGCTGCAATACGATCTTGAATAGTCCTACTTTCATCAACATGAATCTTTAATTGATCTTGAAGAATTGTATGCTCATTTTCAAGTTTAGAAATTGATGAAGCTGTCAGAAGGGCTTGTTCTTGCGATGAAGCCAACTGCTTTCTACATTTTAAAATCTCAGGGGCGATTGTAACATTCTCTACCGACGCCAAAGAAATTACGGAATCGTAAAATTTGAGGAGTGAATCTCGTAAAGGAGATATGTTGATTCTAGCCATCTTGGCAGAGCTCTCCAGAATCTCTATAGCAACATCCAAGTCCAACCATTGGTCAGGATTTCTGAAGATATGGATTATTGCTAACAAAGAATGTTTCACCATAAGCATTTTATGAACAGGGATTTTCGCAAAGGATGACAGTTCAGAAGTAGTGGCTACAGAATCAGAACTAGCCGCACCGCTGCAAGAAAGAATTCCTATAGCAAAAGAAGAAGGATATTCAAAATATTATTATAAAATATATAGTCCTGAGTAAAGATAGTCAGCGTATATATATGTACCTGTCACCGGAATACGACTAATAGAAGGAGAAGCTCCCTGAGCTATGGAAGGACCAAGTTCCACCATATCAGCAAAAGATGGTGCTCTAGCTTCCGTGCTTGAATCTCTGGTAGCCGGAGTTGGCAAGTCCGTAGTTTCTGTTGGAAATATGATTTCACGAGCCACTACTCTCTGTACTACCAATGGAACTACGGGTGCTCTTGGTGAAGATACCACAAGAGGGCTCACTGAAGAGATAGCACCTATTTCTGCAACTTGGGCACCTAAAAAGGGAGACACAATGATTCTAAATAAATAATAGTTGTTAAAATATAAATTAGTATATGCATATGAAAATTAAATTTCCTTTACCTGGTGAATATCCATATTCGCCATAATCTAAAAGCTCCTCTTCATCTTCCTCAGCTGCAGGAGATTTAGCAAGGACATTTACACCAGGAAGAGTCTTAGCGGTTGGAGGGGAAGATTCCATCTCAACTTCTTTTACAGCTGTTTCCTCATTGTTGAGGCATAAAAAAAGCAAGGGAGAAAAGAAGAAAAAAATCAAGAAATCACTTTGAAGAGAAAGAAAACAGCTTCAAGACCACTTTGCGCGAGGTCGCGCAAAGTGAATGAGTTATACAAAGACCGCGCAAAGTGAAGAGTTTGCGCGGATTGGACAGAAGAGACTTTGCGCGAGATTGAAGGGTTTGCGCGAGACCGCGCAAAGCATATTGTTTGCGCGAGTCCGCGCAAAGTCTATAATGCTGTGGTAAAAATAGTTGGATGATATTTTTTGTCCCACATCGACCAGATTTGAGATTTTCACTGGTGAAAATGTCTATAAATACCCCATTCCTTCTCTCAGAAGGGGTTCGAAGATTTCAGAAGTGAAGCAAGGACGAAAGAGAAGACAGAAGGTGCGGAGTATTGGACTCCTGCACTTTGCGCGATCCCGCGCAAAGGGGTATTGGACTCCTGGAAGTTTGCGACGGCCAGCGCAAAGCAACAGAAGGCATTTATGGTTTGCGCGGACCCGCGCAAAGTCTATCGTTTGCGCGGACCCGCGCAAACCTATTGTTTGACAGTTTTGACAGTAATGGGCTGAAATGCTGTCGGAATGGTTTGAGTCTTCGGGTCTTCAAATTCTTCTTGTTCAAGAATTAAGAATCATCACGGAAGGGACGTATTCCTCCTAAGTTTTGGGAGATGACCAAAATAGTACTGAAATGCTGCCGGAATTTCCATTCTCTTGAAGACTGTTGAACGACTTGTCTATTCCTCCTAAGTCATAGGAGATGATTGACATCATTGCCGTTATGCTGCCGAAATTATATTTAGCTATAATAATAAGTAACATTTGTAATGAGTTCTTTGTAAGCTATCTTAGAATCAAGGGATACCAGAGGATGTAAATGAATTCAGAATCAATAAAATGTGATGATTGTCTTTGAAATTATTTCATTGTTATGTTTAAATAAGATGACTCTCCCAAATCAAATACATTTGTTTCCTTGTCGAAACAAAATGGCGACTCCACTGGGGAACTATCTTATTTAACACTAACATTGGGAAAGTTGCAAGGCTCTCGTCACTATTTTTTTTGGCGTCTATTAGACGCCAAAATGGCGACTCTCAAGTGGGAACATCCTCCCCTTCATCTCTAAGGTAGTTTACTTAGTCTTTCATGTACTAATTTCAGATATGTTCTGTTATTGAAGGTACTCAAATTCAATCACACAACACTGCTAATGGCTAACACTGTGAGAAAGGTAAACTTCCGATTCATCGCTACTGGGTTTGTAATTGAGTATGCGCCAAGCGAAATTCCTGAGAACACAAAAGCGAGCACTTCAAGCGGGTGCAATGTGATTCAAGCGACAGCGGGAGTCATTTCCGTTTCACCTCAACTACAAGAAAATGATGAAAACTGGACTCGGTTTTATCCAAAAGGACAAAAGCAAAGGCCTTAAAAGTCGCAAAGCAAAATTGTTTGCACCAAGAACTGAGGGACCAATTACACGAAGCATAGCAAGAAGAAAACCCGAACTCGCTCCTCCGGCGATTTATCCTGAACAAGTTACTTCGCAGTTCTCGTCGCAGGATTTTCCAGCTTTGGTCACTCCAAAGACCAAATGGACACAAGCACAAAAAGGTAAAGCACTGATGATAGAATCACCGATGCAAGTATCACCGCAAACAAGCTCGCCTATAACTGTATCACCTCGATCGGTTAAAAGCACAGAAAGCACACGAGAGTCAAATGAGACTCCAATTTCTCCCCTCTTTATAAGTCCTGTTATATCAGCATACTCCCGTTCTACTCCAAAAACAGTTTCGACAAACAGTCAAGGAGCCGCAGTATATATGGCAGAAACAGTCAAGGAAATAGACCAACTACCGAAGAACGTGTTGATCAAATGGCGGAGGCACAAAGAATGCTAATGGATGAATGCCGGAATCTCAGGGAAGCTTTGACAACCCTGGCACATAATGTAGCCCAAATAGTGGCTCCACCCATGATGGGAGCGACAAATGGACAAGAGAACCAGCCTGAGTTCCCGTCCGCAGGGGATAGGATCACGAGGTTCAGTTCCAGAACAAGAGCTATAACACAAGATGACGTAAGACAAGTCGTCGAAGAAGCAGTCAGAATAGAAAGAGAGCGTGCGAACACCGGTCGTTTCAGATACCGAACACCCTACCCGAGAGAGGTAGAGGATGTTCCATTTCCAGCCAACTTCAAACACCCAGATTTCCAAAAGTTCAATGGGGAAGGATCACCGGAAGAACACCTGATGCATTTCATCACCAGCATGGGGAATTTTTCCACGATACCTCAATATTGCTTACGCTTATTTGGGTCATCGTTGACAAGCAAAGCTTTCGGTGTGGTATTCAAATTTGGCACCTGTGGTCCATACGGACATGGGAAGAAATGCAAGATGCTTTCATGTCGAACTTCTTCTCGTCAGAACGTGACGTTAGCATCACAGAACTAGCTTCAAGACGACAAATGAGAAGGAGAACCCGTTGAAAAATTCATGACGGATGGAAAACACTGGGGCATCGTGTAGGGCGGTTGCCGAAGAAAAGGAACAAGTCAAAATGTGTCTCGAACTCTATGGAGACAGAATGCGTTCGGACTCACTAGCGCCGATATTGGGACTTTTCGCGATTTGGCTACCAAAGCCCATGCATTGGAGCTAATGACTCGCAAGATGCCGGCATTTCATCATGAAACCGTCGAAGAATGCCCGGGCAGACAACCGTCAATACCGTCGACCGGGATAAGAAGAATCAAGATGCGAGGGCTCAAGAGATAAAAGGCCGAAGGAAAAGAAGGTTGGAACCAAGCAAGGGACAGATACTGATGGGAAAAAGCTCGTAATGCTTGATTCTCATGAAGGATTTGAGTTTGATAAAGAGGACGTGGTACCCATGATGCAACAATTGTTAAAAGCAGGAACTCTGGAATTACCAGAACCAAAGCGCCCTGAAGATGCGACAAGGACTCGAGAAAGAAATTTTTGCCGTTATCATCGCCTAGTGGGACATCCAACAGAAAATTGTTATACGTTGAAATGCATCATACAGCGGATGATAAACAGAGGTGACATAATAACCAAAGTGAAGCAAAGAAAAGAATGCAAGGGCAACAGTAAATGTACTGTCAATACAAGAAAACAAGCGGGGACTGAAAAAGGAAAAGTTGACAAGAAGTGCAACAATGATTACGTTGCGATCATGCGATGGAAGCAAATCACAAGTCCCAGAAAGGTAAAAGCGTAAATAATAAGGAAAGAAGTGACTGAAAGACAGAATACTGAGGACAAGAATAAAAATGGAGCTGCAGTGACAAAAGTAGCTTATGATATAGTCAACCACTTGAAGGGTGTACCGGCACGGTTAAGTATTTACGATGCGCTCAAGTTGTCAGAAGAATTCCGGCAGAGTTTGATTCAAGCACTGTCTGATCACAATGTGAGAGAAACTTTACTGGCAGAAATGAAGAATGAAAGAAATAATGAGAAGATGAATTGTCTACCAGTAATATCTTTCTCTGATGATGATTTAATTGGTGAAAAGGAACATAACAGGCCATTGATGATAGAAGGATATATTTGTGAAAAGAAGATAAAAAGAATTATGATAGATAATGGGTCCGCAGTAAATCTTTTGCCACTCTCAATGGTTACTAAATTGGGTTTTCGCCGATCAGACTTGCGCCCCAGCGGAATGATGATACAAGGATTTAATCAAGATGGACAACGCTACTCGGAAAAATTACAGTAACAATGGAAGTGGGAGAATTAATTACTACTGTTGTATGTCACGTTATAAATGCTGTGACGACATATAACCTTCTCTTGGGAAGGCCATGGATACATCAGTATCATATCGTACCTTCTACTCTACACCAATGTTTCAACATCAGAATGGGATGGGGTGCGGTGTAAAGTAATGGTCGATGCGAAACCCTACACGTAAGCCGAGTCTTTTTGCAGACGCCATTATTACAAATGTTTCTCAAGAAATAAGAAATGATGATGGGAAGAGAATCATAAAAGATGCCAGGATAAATAAAGATAAGGAAGAAAGAGAGAATCTTCTGGGATGAAGCAAGAAAGAAATTTATTTTGTACCAAAGCGCTCGAGACAACCGGGACAACCGCCGTTGACACTTTGTTGTCGACTGAACAAATTACCGAAAGTTTTACTGATCCAATTACACAAGTGCCATTACCCAATATCGAAAGATGTAAGCCATTTGCAGCCGCTCCGAGAACATTCCAAGTCAAAGCCAGTGATAAATATCCTGAACCGATAGAATTCCATGCTGCATCAGAAGAGAAGAGTGAAAATGCAAGCAATGAATATCATGGAAAATTAGCACCGCAGAATTTAAGAAAGTACAGTACAATAAGCAAGAAGATCATGAGGAACATGGGTTTTGATTGTGACAAACCCACCGGCTTGAATAATGGAAAAGGGATTCAAATCCCACTCGGGGTTAATCAAGAAAAGCGAAGAAAATTCCAAGGATTGGGGGTAGAATCAGCAGTAAACATGATATCAGTTAATATGACGTCAGCCGCGCAAGATACTAAGATAGTTGAATATCCTGAAATCGCTCCGAAGCAAATAGAAGACGGGGGGCAACCAACGATAGATGGCTTGCGAGAAATAAATTTGGGAACAATAGAAGAGCCAAGGAATACATTCATCAGCATCAGTCTTTCAGATCAAGAATTTGAGAAATATGGCCAACTTCTCAAAGAAAATAAAGATGTCTTCGCTTGGACCTATGAAGAAATGCCGGGACTGGAGCCCTCCGTAGCAATGCATCGGTTAAATATCTCCAAAGAAAAGAAACCAGTCAAGCAAGCACAAAGGCGATTTCACCCAGACCTGGTTCCATTAATCGAAAAAGAAGTAAATAAGCTAATAAAGGTTGGGTTCATCAGAGAAGTTAAATATCCCAAATGGATATCAAACATTGTTCCGGTGAAAAAGAAGAACGGACAGATCAGAGTATGCATTGATTTCAGAGATCTGAATGAAGCATGTCCAAAAGACGATTTCCCCCTCCCGATAACAGAATTACTGATTGATAGCACTACTCAGTATGCTATCATGTCCTTTATGGACGGGTATGCAGGCTATAATCAAATCAGGATGGCACCGAAGATGAAGAGGCAACGGCTTTCAGAACGCCACTTGGAATCTACTGTTACAAAGTCATGCCTTTCGGTCTCAAAAATGCTGGAGCAACATATCAAAGGGCAATGAAAAATATCTTTCAAGATATGATGCATAAACATGTCGAATGCTATGTTGATGACTTGGTAGTCAGATCTGGAGATCATCAAGAACACCGCGAACATCTGGCATCGGTCTTCCGACGACTCAGAAAGAAACAATTAAAGATGAATCCAACTAAATGTGCATTTGGAGTGTCTTCTAGGCAAATTCCTCGCTTTGTGGTACGACATAGAGGAATCGAAATTGATCCAGAAAAAGTTAAAGCTATTCAAAATATGCCACCACCAACAACGCTGAAGGAATTAAAAAGCTTACAAGGAAAATTGGCATATATTCGTCGCTTCATTTCAAACCTTGCAGAAGGTGTCACCATTTTCTCGGTTAATGAAGAAAGATACTAATTCGATGGGATCATGCTTGCCGAATGCCTTTGATTCTATTAAAGAATTATTAAAACAAATTATGGCGGTGTTAACAAACTCCAAGAAAAGGTAAACCACTTATTTTATATACATCCGCGCCGCAAATTCTTTGGGTGCTTTGTTGGCACAGTAAAAACGGAAAAGAGATCGCTTTATTATCCGAGCCGAACACGATGGGGGCATAATCCAATTATTCTTCGATTGAAAAAGAATGCTTGGCATTGGTATTCGTGCAGGCAAAAGTTAAGGCATTATTGTCTCTCCCATGACATAACTTTGATCTCAAGAGCAGATCCGATAAAATTCTTGATGACCAGGCCAATGTTATCGGGAAGACTAGCAAGTGGATGCTATTATTATCAGAATACACTATTTCTTATAAGCCGTAAAGCAAAGAAAAGGACAAGCTATGGCGATTTTCTCGCAGCACATCCTATAGCAGAAAATGAAGAAATCAATGATGAATTTCCAGATGAACAGGTTATGACGACTGAATCCCAAAATCTTTGGCAGATGTATTTTGATGGTGCTGCTCGAGTATCAGGAGCGGGGGCAGGAGTGATATTCATTACCCCTCAGGGTGATTTATTACCATATTCTTTCACGTTGGATATCGCGTGCACAAACAATGAAGCTGAATACAGAGCTCTTATCATCGGAATGGAAATAGCACAGCAAATGGAAATAAAATCATTGCATATCTTTGGAGATTCTAAATTAATTATAAATCAATTGACAACAGAATTTGAGGTGAGGAAAGAAGAACTTTTGCCTTATTACCGGAAGGCGCGACAGTTGCTTGAACAATTCAGTTCTGTGGAAATTAAACACATACCGCGGTCGGAAAATGCAAAAGCAGATGCTTTAGCCAGTTTAGCAGCGGCTTTATCTTGCACAAACCGAAGTCCTCTTCAGGTAACTATAGAAGAAAGAAGATTCCTGCCATCTGCAGAGGTTATCGAAGAAACTGTTGAAATATTGCCTATATCCTGTCTGGAAGTAACAATGGATGATTGGCGTCAGCCTTTTGTCGATTATCTCAAATATAATATCTTGCCAGAAGATAATGCACAAAAACAACAGATTAAACAGCGATCAGGAAAATTTATCATGTGCAGCGAAGTATTGTATAGAAAGTCTTATAATGGAATGTTATTGAGGTGCTTGGACAAACAAGAAGCAAACCAAATGTCATGGAAGCACATTGGTGAATGTGGAGCACATCAAGTCGGCCGGAATTTATGCCATAGAGTGCATCGAATGGGTTATTATTGGCCCACTATGTTTAAAGATGCAATAGAATATGCAAAGCGATGCCATGAATGTCAAATACATGGAGATATAATACATATTCCTCCAGAAGAATTACATCAGTCTGTTGCTTCTTGGCCCTTTTCAGCCTGGGGACTCGACGTTATTGGTCCGATAAATCCTCCTTCATCTAAAGGAAAACAGTATATTCTGGCAGCAACGGATTATTTCTCCAAGTGGACCAAGCAGTCGCTTTGCGTAATGTGAATGTTAAAGAGAAAGATGTGGTCAATTTCATCCGTCATGCTATAATATACCGTCATGGTATTCCGAAGAAAATCATCACTGATAATGGCACCCCTTTTAAAAATAGAGGCATGGAAAAGTTATGTCAGAAATTCGGCATCCAACATTCTTTTTCAACACCTTATTATCCTCCGGCCAATGGATTAGCAGAGGCATTTAACAAAACAATTGTCAAGATAATGAAGAAAACAGTGACAGGCAATAAGCGCGATTGGGATGAAAAATTACAAGAAGCATTATGGGCCTACAGAACCACCCATCGACAAAGCAACAGGGGAGCGACGCCATATTCATTGGTCTATGGTATGGAGGCAGTTATCCCAATTGAAATCCAAGTGGCATCACTCAGAGTGGCAGTGCACCAGTCTATAACAGATGAAGAAAATGCAAAAATAAGGCTGAAAGAATTAGACTTCCTCGATGAGAAACGTCTCGCGAAGACAAAGAAATTGATTGCAAATCATATCAGCCGAATATCTCACGATTTGATAAACAAGTCAAATATCGTTCTTCAAAAAAGGGGATATGGTGTTAATGTTGAAAAGACCTATAGTGGTCACTCACGGACATAGGACGGGGGCAAGTTTGAGCCTAAATGGGACGGCCCATATGTGGTGAAAGAAGTATACTCCAATGGGGCATATAGGATTGTAAATCAAGAAGGACAGTGGTATCGGTGTACTTGTCAACGCCTCGTTTCATCAAAAGATACTATCCCTAAAGATAGAGATGTGGATTTTGACCCAGAATATTATCAGCATAATGATTCTCATATCAAAAGGGGGCAAAAATGAATAAAATCATGTCTATATGCCAACAAAAGAAGCTATAAAGAAGAGATTTACAAGCATATCAATCATCAAAGCAGCAAATCTGGAAAATATATATATATATGATCATCATCATCATCAAAGAAGATATTGACAAAAGTTATATTGCCTTACAAGGCACAAATTCTTGAAAATTCTCCTGAAGATATTATCTAAGTTAAGAATATTATTGCCTTACAAGGCATGGATCTTCTTGAAGATATTTCGGAAATATTTCGGAAATGCCTACTATATTTGGATCTTCTTGAAGATGTTGCGGAAATATCTACTATATTTGCAAACAATGATGATCATATATATATATTGGCCTTACAAGGCACAATTTCTTGAAGATTCTCTTGAAGATATTATCTAAGATGAGAATTATATTGCCTTACAAGGCATGGATCTTCTTGAAGATATTATCACCTTACAAAGATATATCAATATCAATCAAAGAGGCAGTATAGCCAAGCCAAAATCCCAAAAGAGCAAAATTGAGCAAAATCAAAAAAGATCAAGCTCTAAAAAAAAAAAAAAAAAAAAAAAAAAAAAAAAAAAATGCTCTCAAAGGATCAAGCTCTAAAAGAGCCGGCCAACTATATGTAAGACCCATGAAGATCGCCATTCGGGCAGCGGCGAGGAGTCAGTGGCCCTAAAAAGCCCGCGAAGACCATCGTGCGCACTCATGCGGGTAGCTGACGAAGTCAAGGATTCAAAGCCTAAAAGGCCATAAATCCGCAAAGACTAGTCACCGTAATTCCCATGCCGTCTGTATAGCTTCAGCCGCCACAGGAACGGATGAAAATGCCCTCCTGTGAATGGGCTCGACCTTGCAGACGAAGAAAACAGGGGCCGCAGTGCGAGCTTTATGCCAACCGTGCGTAAGACCCTCCAGGTCTAGGGTTTGATTTCAGTAGTAACTCGTGAGGAAAGGGCTTAAACCTACTCATTGATGGACTGGCGACCCTAGATTTGGTGCCCAAAGGTAGCCTTGCGAGCCCTGCGAACTCTAGAGAGTTACCGTGGCCAACCCTGCGCGTAAATCCAACAGTTCACCGTCCGAGTAGCGTCAATGGGCCCTCTCGATGGACCGTGACCGTGAGCTCTCAAGTGAGAAGCCCAAAAGCGAACTCTAGAGAGTTACAGTGGCCATCACATAAGACCCATAAATGCTCCACTACTCACGAGCTTAAACTGTGTGTGTGCGCACGCTCCACTACTCATGAGCATAAACTGTGTGTGGCTAATTGAACTGAAATTTAGTACCGCCAATCTAAATACTCACCTAGAGAATCCCATATTAACAAAACATAAAATATTTAAAAATAATAATAATAAAAATATTATATAAAATATAGATATAATTAGATAAAATTAGTAATGAAAATATTATACTAAGTATAAATACAATTTAATAATATTAGTACAAATATCAGCAATATGCAAGGAGAAAAATACTATCATAAACATTCTAAACAAGGAGGAAAATACTATCATAAACATCCCCAAAATAATCTCATGAAATAGATGTCAAACAAAATAAATTACATCCGAGAAACACAAAAAGCAAATATCACATGTTTTAAATTACATGATTCAAAGATTCTCTGTGATCCCCATTGCTTCTGAATATCTGAGCAAATCTTCTTTTAATTGTGCTTGAGCTGCATCATGTCGAGATTTTTCTTCAAGAATAAGTTTCGCCTGATCAGGAACGCCAGCAAGCTTGTTCTCCAAAGAAACAATCATTTCTTGATTCTGAAGTTGTGCAGATTTTTCAGTATCAATAGATTTGGCATTCACCCGCATCTTCTCTTCAACCTCTTGAATGATTAAAGCTTGCTCATGATTCTTTCTCTCCAGCTGAGAGATTTCTTCCTTCAAAGCTGTAATGCGATCTTGGATAATTATGCTTTCGTCAACATGAATCTTTAATTGATCTTGAAGAATCATACGTTCTTGTTCAAATTTGGAAATTGAAGAAGTTGTTAAAGAGACTTGTTCTTGAGAAAGAGCCAGCAGCTTTCTGTATTCTAAAATCTCAGGCGCGATGGTGATATTTTCCACTGAAGCTAAAGAAATTACAGAATCACGAAACTTGAAGAGTGAATCCCGTAAGGGAGATATGTTGATTCTGGCCATCTTAGCAGAGCTTTCCAAAATTTCTATAGCAACATCCAGATCCGACCACTGATCAGGATTTCTGAAGATATGGATTATTGCTAACAGAGAATGTTTCACCATCAGCATTTTGTGAGCAGGAATCTTTGCAAAGGATGATAGTTCAGAAGTAGTGGTTACAGAATCAGAACTAGCCGCACCGCTACGGGGATAAGCTCCTATAGCAAAAGAAGAAGAATATTCAATATATTACTATGAAATATATATAGTCTTGAATGAAGATAAGCAGCGCACATATATATATATATATATATTCACTGGGACACAACTAATAGAAGGAGAAGCTCTGGAGCTATGGAAGGGCCAAGTCCTACCATATCAGCGAAAGATGGTGCTCTAGCCTCCGTACTAGAATCTCTTGTGGTCTGGAGTTGGCAAATCGCCAGTTCTGTAGAAAATATAATCTCACGAGCAACTACTCTTGGTACTACCAACGAGCTACAGATGCTCTCGGTGAAGATATTACAAGAGGGGCCACTGGAGAGATGACACCTACTTCTGCAACTTGGACACCTAAAAAAGGAAGATGCAATAATTTTGGATAAATAATAGTTGTTAAAATATAAATCAAAATATTTATATGAAAATTTTCCTTTACCTGGTGAATATCCATATTCTCCATAATCTAAAGGCTCCTCTTCATCTTCCTCAGCTGCAGGAGATTTAGCAGGGATATTAATGCTAGAGGGAGTCTTAGCAGTTGCAGGGGAAGATGCTATCTCAACCTCTTTCGCATTTGTTTCCTCTTCTTCATCAATATCAACTTCTCCTTCTTCAAAGTCATTATCTTTATCTTCGCCATTATCGCTGTCTCCGCTATCTTCATCCTGCGAAGATTCGGTTGTACTTGATGATGAAGTAGAACTTTCGTCTCCCAAAATTTCTTCGTCAGCTTCTTCAACGATAACTTGCTTCCCTTTATAAGAAATGGGTCGACTGCTCTCCGGCAAGCTCTTGGACTATAGGAGAAGCAGAGAGGTTGGACGAGTTCCTTCTGGAGGGATAGGAGATGATGATTGTAAACGCGTTCTTGATCTAGTCATCGGAGAAGACGGACTAGGACCAAGGGGCTGCGGAGGAGATGTGGAAGTACCAATAGCCTGTCCTTCTTGAACCGCTGCAGTCTCTGCGGGGATTGGAGAAGATGTACCTGCAGCATCATCTGCAGGCTGGTTTGAAGAATCCCGACGAGATTTCTCAAATTCTCTCAAAACTCCGTGGGCAAACCAGCCGTCCAAAGTGTTGATGGGCTTGATTTCACGGATGGGATCTTCTAATGATATCTTTCTGCAAATCTCTCCTGGATGAGATGCATGGCTCCTCTCCGGAATATAGCCAATCCCGCTCTCTAAATTTCTGCCCTTCAGCCTGGGTGGATGAAGAAAGATAGAGGAGTCTACAGGCAGGCATTTATTGACCAGGTATGATTGATGATCCCACCATCGCATCCAACTATATGATGTACGGACTATGCGATCACAACTCGGAATTATGAAGGAGGAGCCAACACAACTATTCAGCAATTGTTTCCATATCATGGCCCAGTTAAGAGGACCAGTTCCATAACAGCGCATTTGTCTGGTAACCAACCCGCAGTCTTGTGGCACAGTTTGATCATAACCAAATTGACGAGCAAAACGACTTGGGTAGTAAGGTTCTCTCCAGAATTCTGTCCCTTCCCGCAGAGGCAAACTGCATGAGCGAATAGAAAAGAAGAAAGCCCTCTCTGCTGCAATAAGAGTTTCGTCGTCCACCATGTCTGTGTCTGCAGGATAGCGATAAAGGCGGAACTGAAAGAAGTTTATCTGATCATCATCCCGAATCTTATTTATGACCCATTCATATGCTCTTCTAGCCATTGCCCTCTGTTGGAAGAACCAGAGTGGAAGGTGAGAAGGATGAGAATATGCTTGCTCTGAAACCTCGAAAGTCCAAGGGAAGTAGACTCCAAGCCAGCCTGTAAAATAGTGCCAAGAAGTATGTGCAGATGAAGTTCCCAGAATGGGGTCTTTTATATGAGTCGCTATTTCTCCAAGGGCCCTATAGATAGAACATATCTTGGAGGAGCAAGTGAGTATTTATGTCCCTCCGCCAAGGCACCGGCCACGACAAAGACACTTGGACGGATAGCATCTGCCCATTTAGAGCTGGGCAGAACAACTAAGCTTAGCCAATAGGCCAGAAATGCTGCAAGCTCTCCGAAAGAGCTATATTCTGTTTTCCTCGTATTGCATCCCGAAGCTTTGTCAGTTCTTTGGAATTGCGTATCGCGAAACCTTCAAAGGAAATAAAAATGAAGAGGATAATATACGTAAATGGTGAAGAATACAAAGAGAAAGATCAATTATCGATTGATAAATACCTTAAACCCCTAGAAAAATGGGCCAGCCATGAAGAGGGGGAATTTTGTGGATATTGGGGAATTTGCTCATCTCTTTAAATAGCTCTATGGTAGTCTCGGATATGGAGGGCTTGCGATCCGGAAAAGATACAAAGGCCAACTCTCTGTTGGTAGGAATGAATTCATCGTAGAATTTCCCCGTTATTGTGAGACCAGCTATACGATGAAGGTCCCAAAGAGATATGCTCATCTCGCCGTAAGGAAGATGAAAGGAGTTGGTTGTAGGCGACCAATATTCAAGGAAGCCTTTCAGAACGTTGGGTTCCCGATAGAAGTATTTTGAAGTTACTTCTATTGCATCATATAGGCCTATCTTTGCAAGAGTACTTGTATGTTTCAGCAAAATAGCCTCCGCCCATTCGGAGTAATAGCGACGAGCAATTAGCAGGCCTCTGATGCGGAATTCTGCTTGGCCCCAGAGTTGCTCTCGATCTCTGAAACGCTGTCTCACTGTCTCATAGAAATGAGAAGGAAAGAGATCATGAGGACTGTGGAAGGGAGTCAGGAAAATCATGGGGCGAGCTTCTCCGACATTCTGTCGTGGCTTTTGAGCTTGAATAGTGCCTTCTAGAATTCGGGGCTCTCTTGTGGCCCATGATTCGGTGTACATCAGTCTTTCGCCATGAACACAATCTTTAGGTTCACAGTCCAGCATAGACTGATGACGATACACCTTTATGAGAATGACGGTCATGCCCTCTGAATGAGGGTTGTCGAATTTCATGACCCCTTCAACGACTCGAACTGAGTCCCAGGAGTTTTGAAGTCGCTTCCTCTTGTGTTCCTTGATCTTTTCCTCAAATTCCTTCGCCTTGTTGCGGCGAGTCTTCTTCGGATGGGAAGGTGGAGGAGTATCCTCTCGGACGGGTGGTCTCTCACTGACGGTGCGAATGTGGGCTGTGGTCTTGAGCCACTCATCCCAGTCGTACTCTCTCCCATGTTTTGGAGGGCATTTAATATCTCCCAAAGCAATGGATCTATGGATAGGAGATGGTAAAGACTTGATGCGATTGGAGAAATCGAACGTAGGGAGAACAGGTTCTTTGAAGTAAGCTGGATTTCTGGAAGTGGTCTTCATTCTCTTAGCAGGTGGTTGATCAGAAGAAGGTGAGTTTGAAGGAGACACCAGACGAGCAGTTTGTTTAATTCGAGCCATAAAGAAAGACAGATGATGGAAGTCAGAAAATGGCTAAGTGTTGGAAAAAGTTCGAAAATTCTCTAAGTGCAGAGTACTTTGCGCGAGGTCGCGCAAAGTCAAGTGGTTTGCGCGGAAAATCTCGAAAGTTCAGAAAGTTCGCGCAAAGTGAGATGCTTTGCGCGAGGTCGCGCAAAGTCAGAAGTTTGCGCGGGGAAAAATCGCCAGAGCAATGTCAGCAGAAGGAAGTTCGTGAAAATGACTAAGTCGTTGGACTATTTATAGGCTTTATGGCCGAGTACGGTACTCGGGTAGGACTTTGCGCGAGGTCGCGCAAACCTTGAAGAAAAAGAGTGGTTTGATCCTTTTCTTTGATTTTCTGAACGAACAAAGAACGGATCAAGGGGGCATCTGTTGAGGCATAAAAAAAGCAAGGGAGAAAAGAAGAAAAAAATCAAGAAATCACTTTGAAGAGAAAGAAAACAGCTTCAAGACCACTTTGCGCGAGGTCGCGCAAAGTGAATGAGTTATACAAAGACCGCGCAAAGTGAAGAGTTTGCGCGGATTGGATAGAAGAGACTTTGCGCGAGATTGAAGGGTTTGCGCGAGACCGCGCAAAGCATATTGTTTGCGCGAGTCCGCGCAAAGTCTATAATGCTGTGGTAAAAATAGTTGGATGATATTTTTTATCCCACATCGACCAGATTTCTAGATTTTCACTGGTGAAAATGTCTATAAATACCCCATTCCTTCTCTCAGAAGGGGTTCGAAGATTTCAGAAGTGAAGCAAGGACGAAAGAGAAGACAGAAGGTGCGGAGTATTGGACTCCTGCACTTTGCGCGATCCCGCGCAAAGGGGTATTGGACTCTGGAAGTTTGACGACGGCCGGCGCAAAGCAAAAAGAAGGCATTTATGGTTTGCACGGACCCGCAAGAAAGTCTATCGTTGCGCGGACCCGCGCAAACCTATTGTTTGGCAGTTTTGACAGCAATGGGCTGAAATGCTGTCGGAATGGTTTGAGTCTTGGTCTTCAAATTTTTCTTGTTCAAGAATTAAGAATCATCACGGAAGGACGTATTCCTCCTAAGTTTTGGGAGACGACCAAAATAGTACTGAAATGCTGCCGGAATTTCCATTCTCTTGAAGACTGTTGAACGACTTGTCTATTCCTCCTAAGTCATAGGAGATGATTGACATCATTGCCGTTATGCTGCCGAAATTATATTTAGCTATAATAATAAGTAACATTTGTAATGAGTTCTTTGTAAGCTATCTTAGAATCAAGGGATACCAGAGGATGTAAATGAATTCAGAATCAATAAAATGTGATGATTGTCTTTGAAATTATTTCATTGTTATGTTTAAATAAGATGACTCTCCCAAATCAAATACATTTGTTTCCTTGTCGAAACACTCATCTCCGTCAATGTCAACTTCACCTTCTTCAAAGTCATCATCTTTATCTTCACAACTGTCGCCATCTCCGCTGTCTTCATATTGTGAAGATTCAGTAGTATCTGATGATGAAGTTGAACTTTCATCTTCTAAAATTTCTTCATCAACTTCTTCAATCATAACTTGCTTCCCTTTGTAAGAAACGGGTTGGCTGCTCTCCGGTACGGATTCTTGGACTATAGGAGAAGCGGATGCTTGGCGGGTCCTTTCTAAAGGAATAGGGGATGATGTTTGCAAACGCGTTTTTGATCTAGTCATCGGGGAAGATGAACTAGGACCAAGGGGTTGTGAAGAGGATATAAAAGTACCAATAGCTGGTCCTTCTTGAACTGCTGTAGTCTCTGCAGGAATCAGAGAAGATGTACCTTTGGCATCATCTGCGGCTTGGTTTGAAGAGTCTCGACGAGATTTCTCAAATTCTCTCAGAACTCCGTGAGCAAACCAGCCATCCAAAGTATTGGTGGGTTTGATTTCACGGATGGGGTCTTCCAATGATATTTTCCTGCAAATTTCTCCAGGATGAGATGCATGGCTCTTTTCAGGAATATAGCCAATTCCACTCCCTAAAATTTTGCCCTTTAGCCTGGGCGGATGAAGAAAAATAGAAGAATCCACTGGCAAGCATTTAGTGATCAAGTACGATTGGTGATCCCACCATCGCATCCAGCTATACGATGTACGAACTATGCGATCACAGCCTGGAATTATGAAGAGAGATCCAACGCAGCCATTCAGTAATAAGTTTCCATATCATGGCCCAGTTAAGAGGACCAGTTCCATAACAACGCATTTTTCTAGTAACTAGCCCGCAGTCTTGAGGTACGGTTTGATCATAACCAAATTGACGAGTAAAGCGACTGGGGTAGTAAGGTTCTCTCCAAAATTCTGTTCCTTCCCGAAGAGGCAAACTGAGCGAATAGAAAAGAAGAAAGCTCTCTCTGCTGCAGTAAGCGTTTCTTGGTCCACCATATCTGTATCTTCAGTGTAGCGATAAAGGCGGAACTGAAAGAAGTTTATCTGGTCATCATCTCGAATTTTATTGGCAACCCACTCATACGCTCTTTTAGCCATTGCTCTTTGCTGAAAGAACCAGAGTGGAAGATGAGAAGGATGAGTATATGCTTGCTCCGAAGCTTCAAAAGTCCAAGGAAAATATACTCCTAGCCACCCCGTAATATAATGCCAAGAAGTATGCGCAGACGAAGCTCCAAGAATCGGGTCTTTTACGTGGGTAGCTACTTCTCCAAGAGCCCTGTAAATAGTACTGGAGGAGCAAGAGAGTATTTATGGCCTTCTGCTAAAGCACCAGCCACAACAAAGACGCTTGGACGAACAGCATCTGCCCATTTAGAGCTGGGCAATACGATCAAACTTAGCCAGTAAGCTAAGAACGGTGCAAGCTCTCCAAAAGAGCTATATTCTAGTCTTCCTCTTATTGCATCTCGAAGCTTCGTTAGTTCTTTGGAATGGCAGTCGCGAAATCTTCAAAGAAAGAGTAAAGATGAGAAGGTTAATATACAGGAATGGCTAAACAGCAAGAATACAAAAAGGAAGATCAATTATCAGATTGATAAATACCTGAGACCCCTAGAGAAATGAGCCAGCCATTGCAGAGGGGGAATTTTGTGGAAACTTGGAAATTTGCCTATCTCTTTGAATAATTCTATGGTAGTCTCAGAAATGGAAGGCTTGCAGTCTGGAGAGGATACAAAGGCCAATTCTCTGTTTGTAGGAATGAATTCATCATAAAATCTGCCTGTTATCATGAGACCGGCTATACGATGAAGGTCCCAGAGTGATATGCTCATTTCACCATAGGGTAAATGGAAAGAGTTGGTTGTAGGCAACCAGTATTCAAGGAAGCCTTTCAGAATATTGGGTTCCCTATAGAAGTATTTGGAGGTTACTTCTATTGCATCATAAAGTCCAATCTTTGCAAGAGTGCTTGTATGCTTCAGCAATATAGCCTCTGCCCATTCAGAGTAGTAGCGGCGAGCAATTAAGAGGCCTCTGATGCGGAATTCTGCTTGGCCCTAGAGTTGATCTCGATTTCTGAAGCGCTGACGAACTGTCTCATAAAAATGAGAAGGAAAGAGATCATGGGGACTGTGGAAAGGAACTAAGAATATCATGGGATGAGCTTCCCCTACTCTTTGACATGGCTTCTGTGTTTGGATGATGCCCTCAAGGATTTGGGGCTCTCTCGAGGCCCATGATTCAGTAAACATTAACCTCTCGCCATGGATGTAGTCTTTAGACTCACAGTCGAGCATGGACTGATGGCGGTATACTTTGATGGGAATAATTGTCATCCCCTCTGTATGAGGATTGTCAAACTTCATGATACCTTCAACAACTCGTACTGAGTCCCACGAGTTTTGAAGTCTCTTCTTCTTATGTTCCTTGATCTTCTCTGCGAATTCTTTCGCTTTATTGCATCGAATTTTCTTTGGACGAGAAGCCGGGGGACTGTCTTCATGGGGAGGTGGTCTTTCACTATCAGTACGAATATGAGCTGTGGACTTTAACCATTTGTCCCAGTCATATTCTCTGCCATGCTTAGGAGGACATTTGATGTCTCCCAAAGAAATAGATTTGTGAATGGGGGAAGGCAAAGATTTAATGCGGTCAGAAAAGTCGAAGGTGGGAAGAACAGGCTCTTTGAAATAAGCGGGAGTTTTGGAAGTAGTCTTCATCCGCTTAGCAGGAGGTTTATCAGAAGAAGGCGAGTTAGAAGGAGTTATGAGACGGGCTATTTGTTTAATACGAGCTATGAAAATGAGACAAAGGAATGAAGATAGATGACAGAGTAAGAAAGGAAGAAGAGAGAAAATGGCTAAGTGTTGGAAACAGTCTGAAAGAAATTGGCTAAGTACGAAGGACTTTGCGCGGGTCCGCGTAAAGTATATAGTTTGCGTGAAAGAACGCCAAGTTCAAAAGTCGTCGCGCAAGGTGAAAAGGTTTGCGCGGGGTCGTGCAAAGTGAATGCTTTGCACGGGAGAAAATCGCCAGAGTAAAGTTTCGACAGAGTGCTGATTGTGAAAATGACAAAGTCGTTGGACTATTTATAGTATTTCTGGACGAGTACGGTACTCGACCGAGCTTTGCACGAGGTCGCGCAAACCCTACGAAATAAGTGGTTTGATCATTTTTCTTTAATTTTCTGAAAAAACAAAGAACGGATCAAGGGGGCATCTGTTGAGGCATAAAATTAACAAAGAAGTAGAGAAGAAAAAGATCAAGAAATCAGTTTGAAGATCAAAGAAATAAGTTTCAAGACTACTTTGCGCGGGTTCACGCAAAGTGAATGGATTGCGCTGAACCGCGCAAAGTAAATGGGTTGCGCGGGTTGATCTTGGAAGACAGATTGCGCGGGATTGATAGATTGCGCTGGACCGCGAAAGCATGTCGTTTATACATGTCCGCGCAAAGTACTTTCATGCGGAGGTATAAAAATGGTTGGATGTTATTTTGTCCCACATCGACCAGAATATAGATTTCCACCAAGAAAATGTCTATAAATACCCCGTTCTTTCTCTGGAAAAGGGTTCGAAGATTTCAGAGTGAAAGAAAGACGAAAGAGAAGACAGAAGGTGCAGAGTATTGGACTCCTGCAGTTTGCGCGAATGAGCGCAAAGGAGTATTGGACTCCTGAAGTTTGCGCCGACCCGCACAAAGCAGCATGTGGCTTATATAGTTTGCGCGGACCCGCGCAAAGTATGTCGTTTGCGCGGACCCGCGCAAACTGGTTGCTTGGCAGTTTTTAACAGCAATGAGCTGTTATGCTGCTGGAATGATTAAAGTCTTCAAAACTTCAAGTTCTTCTTGTTCAGGAGAAAAGGAAGAATCATCGACAAAGAGGTGTATTCCTCCTAAGTTTCAGGAGATGACGAAATAGCACCGAAATGCTGCCGGAATCTCCGTTCTCTTGAAGACTGTTGATCAACTTGTCTATTCCTCCTAAGTCATTGGAGATGATTGAGATCATTGCCGTTATGCTGCCGAAAATTATATTTAACTATTGTCACTTATAATGAATTCTTTGTAAACTATCTTAGAATCAAGGGATATCAGAGGATGTAAATGAATTCAGAATCAATAAAGTGTGATGATTGTCTTTGTAACTATTCCATTATTATGTTTGAATAAGATAGTTCTCCCAAATCAAATACATTTGTTTCCTTGTCGAAACAAAAAAAAAAGCTCTCAAAGGATCAAGCTCTAGAAGAGCCGGCTAAGTATACGTAAGACCTATGAAGATCACCATTCGGGCAGCGGCGAGGAGTCAGTGACCCTAAAAAGCCCGCGAAGACCATCGTGCGCACCCATGCGGGCAGCTGACGAAGTCAGGGATTAAAAGCCTAAAAGGCCATAAATCTGTGAAGACTAGTCACCGTAACTCCCATGCCATCTGTACAACTTCCGGCAGCGCCACGGGGAATGGATGAAAATGCCCTCCCGTGAATGGGCTCGACCTTGCAGACGAAGAAAATAGGGGCCGCAGTGCGAGCTTTATGCCAACCATGTGTAAGACCCTCCAGGTCTAGGGTTTGATTTCAGTAGTAACTCATGAGAAAGGGCTTAAACCTACTCATTGATGGACTGGCGACCCTAGATTTGGTGCCCAAAGGTAGCCTTGCGAGCCCTGCGAACTCTAGAGAGTTACCGTGGCCAACCCTGTGCGTAAAACCAACAGTACACCGCCCGGTAGCGTCAATGGGCCCCTCTGATGGACCTTGGCCGTGAGCTCAAGGCAGTGAAAAGCCCAAAAGCGAACTCTAGAGAGTTACAGTGGCCTTCACATAAGACCCATAAATGCTCCACTACTCATGAGCTTAAACTGTGTGTGTGCGCACGCTTCACTACTCATGAGCTTAAACTGTGTGTGTGCGCACGCTCCACTACTCATGAGCTTAAACTGTGTGTGGCTAATTAAATTGAAACTTAGTACCACCAATTTAAATACTCACATAGAGAATCCCGCACTAACAAAGCATAAAAGGTTTGAAAATCATAAAGGATGTAATGAAATTACTATATAAAATATAAATATAATCTGATAATATTAGCATAAATGTCATCAACATGCAATGTGAAAAATGCCATTGTAAACATCTCAAAATGTTATCATAGAAACATATGTGAAGTCAAATAAATTATATGTCCAAGAAACATGAAAGCCAAGATTACATGTTCAAAATTACATGTTCAAAGATCTTCTGTAATCCCCACTACCTCCATATATTTGCGCAAATCTTCTTTCAATTGTGTCTGAGCAGCATCATGTTTAGATTTTTCTTCAAGAATAAGTCTTGCTTGATCAGGAACACCAGCAAGTTTATTCTCCAAAGAAGCAATCATTTCTTTTCCTTGAAGTTGTGCGGATTTTTCAATATCAATAGATTGAGTATTCGTCTGTATCTTCTCTTCAACATCCTGAATGACCAAGTTCTGCTCATGATTCTTCCTCTCCAATTGAGAGATTTCTTCCTTGTAATTGCAATACGATCTTGGATAGTCGCTCTTTCATCAATATAAGTCTTTAGTTGATCTTGAAGAATCATATGCTCTTGCTCAAGTTTAGAAATCGATGAAGTCGAGAAAGGCTTGTTCTTGAGATAAAGCCTAGCTGCTTCCGTATTCTAAAATTTCAGGAGCAATTGTAACATTTTCTGCTGACGCCAAAGAAATTACCGAATCACGAAATTTGAGGAGTGAATCACGCAAAGGAGATATGTTGATTCTAGCCATCTTGGCAGAGCTCTCCAGAATCTCTATAGCAACATCCAAATCCAACCACTGATCAGGATTTCTGAAGATATGGGCTATTGCTAACAAGGAATGTTTCACCATAAGCATTTTATGAACAGGAATTTTCGCAAAGGACGACAGTTCAGAAGTAGTGGCCACAGAATCAGAACTGGCCGCACCGCTGCAAGGAGTTCCTATAGCAAAAGAAGAAGGATATTCAAAATAATATTATGAAATATGTAGTCTTGAGTAAAATAATCAGTGTATATATGTGTGTACCTGTCACAGGAATACGACTAACAGAAGGAGAAGCTCTCTGAGTCGCGGAAGGACCAAGTTCCACCATATTAGCAAGAGATGGTGCTCTAGCCTCCGTGCTTGAATCTCTGGTAGCTGGAGTTGGCAAGTCCGTAGTTTCTATTGGAAATATGATTTCACGAGCCACCACTCTCTGTACTACCAATGGAACTACGGGTGCTCTTGGTGAAGTTACCACAAGAGGATTCGCTGAAGAGATAGCGCCTATTTCTGCAACTTGAGCACCTAAAAAAGGGAGACATAATAATTCTAAATAAATAATAGTTGTTAAAATATAGATAAATATATCTATATGAAAATAAAATCTCCTTTACCTGGTGAATAACCATATTCACCATAATCTAAAAGTTCCTCTTCATCCTCTTCAACTGCAGGAGATTTAGCAGGAACATTTACACCAGGAAGAGTCTTAGCAATCGCAGGAGAAGATTCCATTTCAACTTCTTTTACAGTTGTTTCCTCATCCCCATCAATATCAACTTCGCCTTCTTCAAAGTCATCATCTTTATCTTCACAGCTGTCGCTATCCTCACTATCTTCATATTGTGAAGAGTTAGTAGTCTCTGACGATGAAGCTGAACTTTCATCCTCCAAAATTTCTTCGTCGACTTCTTCAACGACAATCTGTTCCCTTTGCAAGAAAGCTTGACCACTTTTTCGCTCTCGTCCAGAGGCTCTTTGACTGTAGGGGAGGTGGATGCTTGTCTGGTCCTTTCTGGAAGAATTGGAGATGATGATTGTAAACGCGTTTTTGATCTAGTCATCGGGGAAGATGGACTAGGACTAAGGGGTTGTCGAGGAAATAGCTGGCCCTTCTTGAACCACTACAGTTTCTGTAGGAATTGGAGAAGATGTACCTTCAACATCATCTGCAGCTTGGTTTGAAAAGTCTAGACGAGATTTCTCAAATTCTCTCAGAACTCCGTGAGCAAACCAGCCATCCAAAGTGTTGATAGGCTTGATTTCACGGATGGGGTCTTCCAATGATATCTTCCTATAAATTTCTCCTGGATGGGAGGCATGACTTTTTTCTGGAATATAGCCAATTCCACTCTCTAAATTTCTACCCTTCAGCCTGGGCGGATGAAGAAAAATAGAAGAATCCACTGGCAGGCATTTAGTGATCAAGTATGATTGGTGATCCTACCATCGCATCCAGCTATATGATGTACGGACTATGCGATCACAGCCTGGAATTATGAAAAGAGATCCGACGCAGCCATTCAGCAGCTGTTTCCATATCATGGCCCAGTTAAGAGGACCAGTTCCATAACAACATATTTTTCTAGTAACCAGCCCGCAGTCTTATGGTACAGTTTGGTCATAACCAAATTGACGAGTAAAACGACTTGGGTAGTAAGGTTCTCTCCAAAATTCTGTTCCTTCCCGAAGAGGTAAACTGCACGAGCGAATAGAAAAGAAGAAAGCTCTCTCTGCTGCAGTAAGCGTTTCTTGGTCCACCATATCTGTATCTTCAGTGTAGCGATAAAGGCGGAACTGAAAATAGTTTATCTGGTCATCATCTCAAATTTTATTAGCAACCCATTCATACGCTCTTTTCGCCATTGCTCTTTGCTGAAAGAACCAGAGTGGAAGGTGAGAAGGATGAATGTATGCTTGCTCTGGAGCCTCAAAAGTCCAAGGAAAATAAACTCCTAGCCACCCCGTAATATAATGCCAAGAAGTGTGTGCAGACGAAGCTCCAAGAATAGGGTCTTTTACATGGGTAGCCACCTCTCCAAGAGCTCTGTAAATAGAACACAATACAGGAGGAGCAAGAGAGTATTTATGGCCTTCCGCTAAAGCACCAGCCACAACAAAGACGCTTGGACGAACAGCATCTGCCCATTTAGAGCTGGGCAATACGACCAAACTTAGCCAATAAGCCAAGAACGCTGCAAGTTCTCCAAAAGAGCTATATTCTGGTCTTCCCCTCATTGCATCTCGAAGCTTCATTAATTCTTTGGAATGACAATCACAAAATCTTTAAAGAAAATAAAGGAGAGGAGGTTAATATGTAGAAATGGCTAAGTAGCAAGAATACAAAGAGGAAAGTCAATTGTCAGATTGATAAATACCTGAGACCTCTAGAAAAATGTGCCAGCCATTATAGAGGGGGAATTTTGTGGAAGCTGGGAAATTTGTCCAACTCTTTAAACAGCTCTATGGAAGTCTCAGAGATAGAAGGCTTGCGATCCGGAGAAGATACAAAGGCCAATTCTCTATTTGTCGGAATAAATTCATCATAGAATTTACCTGTTATTGTGAGACCGGCGATACGATGAAGATCCCAAAGTGATATGCTCATTTTGCCATAAGGTAAATGAAAGGAATTGGTTGTAGGCAACCAATATTCAAGGAAGCCTTTCAGTATATTGGGTTCCCTATAGAAGTATTTGGAGGTCACTTCTATGGCATCATAAAGGCCGATCTTTGCAAGAGTGCTTGTATGCTTCAGTAAAATAGCCTCCGCCCATTCAGAATAATAGCGGCGAGCGGTTAACATGCCTCTGATGTGAAATTCTGCCTGTCCCCAGAGTTGTTCTCGATCCCTAAAGCGTTGTCGAACTGTCTCATAAAAATGAGAAGGAAAGAGATCATGAGGACTGTGGAAAGGAACTAAGAATATCATAGGATGAGCTTCTCCTATCTTTTGTCGTGGCTTCTGTGTTTGGATGACTCCCTCAAGGATTCGAGGCTCTCTTGAGGCCCACGATTCGGTATACATTAATCTTTCGCCATGGACGTAATCTTTAGACTCACAGTCGAGCATGGACTGATGACGATATACTTTATGGGAATAATCGTCATGCCCTCCGCATGAGGGTTGTCAAACTTCATGACACCTTCAACAACTCGTACTGAGTCCCATGAGTTTTGAAGCCTCTTCTTCTTGTGTTCCTTAATTTTCTCTGCAAATTCTTTCGCCTCATTTCGGCGAGTTTTCTTTGAACGAGAAGCCGGAGGAGTGTCTTCCAGAGGAGATGGCCTTTCACTATCGGTACGAATATGAGCTGTAGTCTTTAACCATTCATCCCAGTCATACTCTCTGTCATGCTTAGGTGGACATTTGATATCTCCCAAAGATATGGATCTATGAATGGGGGATGGCAAAGACTTGATGCGGTCAGAAAAGTTAAAAGTAGGAAGAACGGGTTCTTTGAAATAAGCTGGATTTCTGGAAGTTGTCTTTATCCTTTTAGCAGGAGATTGATCAGAAGAAGGTAGATCAGAAGGAGTCACGGGACGAGCCGTTTGTTTAATGCGAGCCATGAAAATAAGTTAAGGAAGGAAGATTGATGACATAATGAGAAAGGGAGAAAGAAGAAAAAAGATTAAGTGTTGGAAAAAATTCAAAGAGGAAAATCGGCTAAGTACGAAGTACTTTGCGCGGGTCCGCGCAAAGTATAAGGTTTGTGCGGGAAAGTTTGTAAACTCAAAGGACTTCACGCAAACTAAAAAGGTTTGCACGGGTTCGTGCAAAGTTAAAGGTTTGCGCGGAAGAAAATCGCAAGGGCAGAGTTCAGACAGATTGTGAGCAGATTGTGAAAATGACCAAGTTGTTGCATTATTTATAGTATTTTTGTTCGAGTACGGTACTCGACCGGGCTTTGCGCGGGGTCGCGCAAACTCTATACAAAATCAGGGATTTGATCATTTTTCTTTGATTTTTGAAGAAACAAAGAAACAGATCAAGGGGGCATCTTTGAGGCATAAAATAAACAGAGAAATGAAGAAGACAAGGATCAACAAATCAGTTTGAAGATCAAGAGATCAGTTTGAAGAAGACTTTGCGCGGGTTGGCGCAAAGAGAAGAGGTTGCGCTGGACCGCGCAAAGTAAACAGTCTGCGCGGGTTACTCAAGGAAGACAGATTGCGCGGGACTAATAGATTGCGCGAGATCGCGCAAAGAATGTCGTTTGCGCGTATCCGCGCAAAGTGTATGACTGAGGTATAAAAATTGTTGGGTGTTATTTTGTCCCACATCGACCAGAACAGAGTTTTACACCTGTAAAAATGTCTATAAATACCCCGTTCTTTCTCTTAAGGGGGGTTCGAAGATTTCAGAGTAAAAGAAAGACGAAGAAAGAGACAGAAGGTGCGAATCCGCGCAAAGGAGCACTGGGCTCCTATAGTTTGCGCGGACCCGCGCAAAGCATGTCGTTTGCGCGGACCCGCGCAAACCGACTGTTTGATGGTCTATAACAAAGAATGGGTCATATATCTTTCTTGGAATGGCTAGAGTCTTCAAATCTTCAAGAAGTCTTCAAGTGCTTCTTATTCAGGAGAAAAGGAGGAAATCATCGACGAAAAGGCGTATTCCTCCTAAGTTTCAGGGGATGACCGAAATAGCACTGAAATGCTGCCGGAATCCGTTCTTTTGAAGATTATTGGCCGATTTGTCTATTCCTTCTAAGTCATAGAAGACGATTAAGATCAGTGCTGCTATGCTGTCAAAATTTACATTTAGCTATGATAATTGTAACTTGCAATGAATTCTTTGTAAACTATCTTAGAATCAAGGGATACCTGAGGATGTAAATGAATTCAGAATCAATAAAGTGTGATGATTGTTTCTGTAACTATTCCATTGTTATGTTTGAATAAGATAATACCCAAATCAAACACTTTTGTTTCCTTGTCGAAACAGTACTCTTCGATCATCTTTTTTCATTATGGAGTGTAAATCTTTCCAAATCACGCGAACCAACGGAGATGCTAATAACTCCATCGTTTGATGTTAGATTTGGTCAATTTTTTGTCATCTGAAAGGTACTTTATTGCTCTTTCATTCCTAATAGGAATCGTCATATTCCAAGACCATTTGGGCATACATAAGTGGGATCGTAGTCGTCAGTCCTAAATTTTTCCTTCATCTCCTTTCCCAACAGTAACCCTCATAACTCACTCTTCCGAGGTCGAATTCAAACTATTTTGAGGTCATTGTGATGGCAACTTGACAAGCTTCCAGATGAGACAAGAATTACCTAGTTCGGAGACCGTTCGAAATCCTAAAAGCATGTTAGTACTCTTCGATTGTCTTTTTTCAATATGGAGTCTAAATCTTTCCAAATTATGCGATCCAACGGAGATGCTCATAACTACCTTGTTTGTTGTCAGATTAGGTCAATTTTTTGTCATCTGAAAGGTACTTTAGTGTTCTTTCACTGCTGACTGGAATCGTCGTATTCCGAGACCATTAGGGATCCATATGTGGTATCGCAGTCGTCGGTCCTCAATTTTTCCTTCATCTCTTTATCCTATAGTAACCCTCGTAAGTCTCTCTTCAAAGGTCGAATCCAGATTATTTTGATGTCATTGGAAAGCTTCCAGTGAGCTCAAAGCATGTTGGTACTCTTTGATCGTCTTTTTTTAATATGGACTATAAATCTTTCCAATTCGCGTGATCCAACGGAGATGCTCATAAGTCCATCGTTTCTTATCGGATTCGGTCAATTTTTATTCATCTGAAATGTACTTTAGTGTTCTTTTGTTTCTGACTAGAATCGTCATATTCTGAGACCATTTGGGATCCATATGTGGGATTGCAGTCGTCGGCCCTAAATTTTTCCTTCATCTCATTGTCCTCTAGTAACCCATGTAACTCACTCTTCAGGGGCAAATTTAGACTATTTTGAGGTCATTGGAATGGTAACTTGACAAGCTTCTGGATGAGACCAGAATTGCCTAATTTAGAGACCGTTCAATATACTAAAAGCATGTTGGTACTCTTCAATCGTCTTTTTTCAATATGGAGTCTAAATCTTTCAAAATCGTGCGATCCAACGGAGATGCTCATAACTCCATCGTTTGTTGTCAGATTGGGTTAATTTTTTTATCATCTGAAGGTTACTTTAGTGTTCTTTCATTGCTAACTGGAATCGTCGTATTCTAAGACCATTTGGGATCCATATGTCGGATCGCAGTCATCGGTCTTGAATTTTTCCTTCATTATCCTATAGTAAACCTTGTAAGTCTCTTTTCAGAGGTCGAATTCCAACTATTTTTAGGTCATTGGAATAGTAACTTGACAAGCTTCTAGATGAGACCACAATTGCGTAATTCGGAGAACGTTCGATATCCTAAAAGCATGTTGGTTCTTTTTTCAATATGGAGTGTAAATCTTTTCAGATCACGGAACCAATGGAGATGCTAATAACTCCATCGTTTGATGTCGGATCGGGTCAATTTTTTATCATCTGAAAGGTACTTTAGTGCTCTTTCATTCCTGACTGGAATCGTCGTATTCTGAGACCATTTGGGCATACATAAGTGGGATCGCAGTCGTCAATCCTGAATTTTTCCTTTATTTCCTTTCCCAATAGTAACCCTCATAACTCACTCATCCGAGGTCGAATTCAGACTAGTTTGAGGTAGTTGTGATGGTAAATTGACAAGCTTCTAGATGAGGTAAGAATTACCTAATTCGGAGACCGTTCGAAATCCTAAAAGCATGTTAGTACTCTTCGATCGTCTTTTTTCAATATGGAGTAAATCTTTCTAAATCACGCGATCCAATGGAGATGCTCATAACTACATCGTTTATTGTCGGATTAGGTCAATTTTTTGTCATCTGAAAGGTACTTCAGTATTCTTTCATTGCTAACTAGAGTCGTCACATTGCGAGACCATTTGGGATCCATATGTGGTATCACAGTCGTCGGTCCTGAATTTCTCCTTCATCTCGTTATCCTATAGTAACCCTCGTAACTCACTATTTAGAGGCTAAATTTAGACTATTTTGAGGTCATTGGAAAGGTAACTTGATAAGCTTCCAAATGAGACGAGAATTTCCTAATTCGGAGACCGTTCGATATCCTAAAAGCATGTTGGTACTCTTCGATCATTTTTTTAAATATGGAGTGTAAATCTTTCCAAATCGCTCAATCAAACGGAGATGCTCATAACTCCATCGTTTGTTGTCAGATTGGGTCAATTTTTATTCATCTGAAAGGTACTTTTAGTGTTCTTTTAATGATGACTGGAATCGTCGTATTCCGAGACCATTTGGGGTCCATATGTGGGATCGAAGTCGTCGGTCCTGAATTTTTCCATCATCTTGTTGTCCTATAGTAACCCTCGTAACTCACTCTTCAGAGGTCGAATTCAGAGTATTTTGAGGTCATTGGAATGGCAACTTGATAAGCTTCCAGATGAGACCAGAATTGCCTAATTCGGAGACCGTTCGATATCATAAATGCATGTTGGTACTCTGCGATCGTCTTTTTTCAATATGGAGTCCAAATCTTTCCAAATCACGCGATCTAACGGAGATGCTCTGTTTTGACAAGGAAATAAAAGTGTTTGATTTGGGAGAATTATCTTATTCAAACATAACAATGGAATAGTTACAGAGACAATCATCACACTTTATTGATTCCGAATTCATTTACATCCTCTGATATCCCTTGATTCTAAGATAGTTTACAAAGAATTCTTTGCAAGTTACAATTATCATAATTAAATATAAATTTCGGCAGCATAATGGCACTGATCCCATTCATCTCCTATAACTTAGGAGGAATGGATGAATCGTCCAACAGTCTTCAAGAGAACGAAGATTTTGGCAGCATAATGGTGTTATTCTGATCATCTCCTGAGATCTAGGAGGAATACGTCTTTTCGTCGATGATTCTTCATTTTCTCCTGAACAAGAAGAACTTAAAGATTTGAAGACTCTAGCCATTCCAAAGAAAGATAATGACCCATCTGTGTTATAGATCGCTATATACGATCATTTGCGTGGTCCACGCAAATGACATGCTTTGCACTGGTCCGCGCAAACTACAGGAGCCCATGCTCCTTTGCGCAGGTCCGTACCTTCTGTCTTTTTCTTCATCTTTCTTTTACTCTGAAATCTTCGAAACCTTTTTGAGAGAAAGAACAGGGTATTTATAGACATTTTTACTGGTGTAAAACTCTGTTCTGATCGATGTGGGACAAAATAACATCCAACCATTTTTATACCACCATCATACACTTTGCGCGGATACGCGCAAACGACATGCTTTGCCCGATCTCGCGCAATCTATGTACTTTCTGAGGTCCCGCGCAATCTGTCTTCCTTGAGCAACCCGTGCAATCTGTCTTCCTTGAGCAACCCGCACAATCTGTTCACTTTGCGCGGTCCAGCACAATCTGTTCACTTTGTCCGGTCCAGCGCAAAGTTATCTTCAAACAATCTGTTCACTTTGCGCGGTCCAGCGCAAAGTTATCTTCAAACTGATTTCTTGATCTTTCTCTTCTTCACTTCTTTGCTTATTTTATGCCTCAACAGATGCCCCCTTGATCCGTTCTTTGTTTTTTCAGAAAATCAAAGAAAAAGGATCAAATCACTCATTTTGTATAAAGTTTGCGCGAACCCGCGCAAAGCTCGGTCGAGTACCATACTCAGCCAGAAATACTATAAATAATGCAACAACTTCGTCATTTTCACGAACTGCTTGCACTCTGCCGAAACTCTGCCCTTGCGATTTTCTTCCGCGCAAACCATTCACTTTACGCGAACCCGTGCAAACCCTTTCAGTTTGCGCGAAGTCCTTTGAAGTTACAAACTTTTATGCGCAAACCATACACTTTGCGCGGACCCGCGCAAAGTATTTCGTACTTAACCGATTTTTCTTTTGAACTTTTTCCAACACTTAGCCTTTTTCTTCTTTCTTCCTTTCTCATTCTGACATCTATCTTCCTTCCTGAACTTATTTTCATGGCTCGTATTAAACAAACGGCTCGTCCTGTGACTCCTCCTTCTGACCCACCTTCTTCTGATCAACCTCCTGCTAAAAGAATAAAAATGACTTCCAGAAATCCTGCTTATTTCAAAGAACCTGTTCTTCCTACCTTTGACTTCTCTGACCGCATCAAGTCTTTGCCATCCCCCATTCATAGATCTATATCTTTGGGAGATATCAAATGTCCACCTAAGCATGGCAGAGAGTATGACTGGGATGAATGGTTAAAGACTACAGCTCATATTCGTACTGATAGTGAAAGACCATCTCCTCGTGAAGACACTCCTCCAGCTTCTCGTTCGAAGAAAACTCGCCTCCATAAGGCGAAAGAATTTACAGAGAAAATTAAGGAACATAAGAAGAAGAGGCTTCAAAACTCCTGGGACTCAGTACGAGTTGTTGAAGGTGTCATGAAGTTTGACAACCCTCATGCGGAGGGCATGACGATTATTCTCATTAAAGTATATCGCCATCAGTCCATGCTTGATTGTGAATCTAAAGATTACGTCCATGGCGAAAGGTTAATGTATACTGAATCGTGGGCCTCAAGAGAGCCCCGGATCCTTGAGGGAATCATTCAAACACAGAAGCCACAACAAAGGATAGGAGAAGCTCATCCCATGATCTTCTTAGTTCCTTTCCACAGTCCTCATGATCTCTTTCCTTCTCATTTTTATGAGACAATTCGACAGCGCTTTAGAGATCGAGAACAACTCTGGGGACAGGCAGAATTTCGCATCAGAGGCATGTTAACCGCTCGCCGCTATTATTCTGAATGGGCGGAGGCTATTTTACTGAAGCATACGAGCACTCTTGCAAAAATCGGCCTTTATGATGCCATAGAAGTAACCTCCAAATACTTCTATAGGGAACCCAATATACTGAAAGGCTTCCTTGAATACTGGTCGCCTACAACCAATTCCTTCCATTTACCTTATGGTGAAATGAGCATATCACTTTGGGATCTTCATCGTATAGCCGGTCTCACAATAACAGGTAAATTCTATGATGAATTCATTCCGACAAATAGAGAATTGGCCTTTGTATCTTCTCCAGATCGCAAGCCTTCTATCTCTGAAACTACCATAGAACTGTTTAAGGAGATGGGCAAATTTCCCAATTTCCATAAAATTCCCCCTCTACCATGGCTGGCACATTTTTCTAGAGGTCTCAGGTATTTATCAATTAGACAGTTGACTTTCCTCTTTTGTATTCTTGCTATTTAGCCATTCCTGCATATTAACCTCCTCTTCTTTATTTTTCTTTGAAGATTTCGTGATTGTCACTCTAAAGAATTAATGAAACTTCGAGATGCAATGAGGAGAAGACCAGAATATAGCTCTTTTGGAGAACTTGCAGCATTCTTGGATTATTGGCTAAGTTTGGTCGTATTGCCCAGCTCTAAATGGGTAGATGTTGTTTGTCCAAGCGTCTTTGTTGTAGCTGGTGCTTTAGTGGAAGGCCATAAATACTCTCTTGCTCCTTCAGTATTATGTTCTATTTACAGAGCTCTTGGAGAGGTAGCTACCCATGAGAAAGACCCTATTCTTAGAGCTTCGTCTGCACATACTTCTTGGCATTATATTACGGGGTGGCTAGGAGTCTATTTTCCTTGGACTTTTGAGGCTCCAGAGCAAGCATATCTTCATCCTTCTCACCTTCCACTCTGGTTCTTTCAGCAAAGAGCAATGGCAAAAAGAGCGTATGAGTGGGTTGCCAATAAAATTCGAGATGATGATCAGATAAACTATTTTCAGTTCCGCCTTTATTGCTACACTGAAGATACAGATATGGTGGACCAAGAAACACTTACTGCAGCAGAGAGAGCTTTCTTCTTTTCTATTCGCTCGTGCAGTTTACCTCTTCGGGAAGGAACAAAATTTTGGAGAGAACCTTACTACCCCAGTCACTTTGCTCGTCAATTTGGTAATGACCAAACTGTACCACAAGACTGCGGGCTGGTTACTAGAAAAATGCGTTGTTATAGAACTGGTCCTCTTAACTGGGCCATGATATGGAAACAGCTGCTAAATGGCTGCGTTGGATCTCTTTTCATAATTCCAGGCTCTGATCGCATAGTCCATACATCATATAGCTGGATGCGATGGTGGGATCACCAATCGTACTTGGTCACTAAATGCTTGTCAGTGGATTCTTCTATCTTTCTTCATCCGCCCAGGGTGAAGGGTAGAAATTTAGAGAGTGGAATCGGCTATATTCCAGAAAAGAGCCATGTATCCCATCCGGGAGAAATTTGTAGGAAGATATCATTGGAAGACCCTATCCGTGAAATCAAGCCTATCAACACTTTGGATGGTTGGTTTGCTCACGGAGTTTTGAAAGAATTTGAGAAATCTCGTCGGGACTTTTCAAGCCAAAATACAGATGATGCTGAAGGTACATCTTCTCCAATTCCAGCAGAAACTGCAGTGGTTCAAGAAGGACCAGCTATTAATACCTCCATATCTCCTCCACAACCCCTTGGTCCTAGTCCATCTTCCCCGATGACTAGATCAAAAACGTGTTTACAAACATCATCTCCAATTTTTCCGGAAAGGACCAGACAAGCATCCGCCTCCCCTACAGTCAAAGAGCCTGCACTGGAGAACAGCCAGGCCATTTCTTGCAAAGGGAAGCAAATTGTCGTTGAAGAAGTTGACGAAGAAATTTTGGAAGATGAGAGTTCAGCTTCATCATTAGAGACTACTGACTCTTCACAATATGAAGACAGCGAAAATAGTGACAGTTGTGAAGATAAAGATGAAGAGGAAACAATTGCGAAAGAAGTTGAAATGGAATCTTCTCCTGCAATCGCTAAGACTCTTCCTGGCATAAATGTTCCTGCTAAATCTCCTTTAGCTAAAGAAGATGAAGAGGAACTTTTAGATTATGGCGAATATGGATATTCACCAGGTAAAGGAGATTTAATTTACATATAGATATATTTAACTATATTTTAACAACTATTATTTATTTAGAATCTATTATGTCTCCCTTTTTTAGGTACTCAAGTTGCAGAAATAGGTGCCATCTCTTCAGTGAATCTTCTCGTGGTAACTTCACCAAGAGCACCCGTAGTTCCATTGATAGTACAGAGAGTGGTGGCTTGTGAAATCATATTTCCAATAGAAACTACGGACTTGCCAACTCCGGCTACCAGAGATTCAAGCACGGAAGCTAGAGCACCATCTCTTGCTGATATGGTGGAACTTGGTCCTTCCATGACTCAGAGGGCTTCTCCTTCTGTTAGTTGTATTCCTGTGACAGGTACACATATATGCACTAATTATTTTACTCAAGACTACATATTTCATAATAATATTTTGAATATCCTTCTTCTTTTGCTATAGGAACTCCTTCTTGCAGTGGTGCAAGCTTCCGGATGAGACCAGAATTGCCTAATTCGGTGACCGTTTGATATCCTAAAAGCATGTTGGTACTCTTTGATTGTCATTTTTCAATATGGAGTCTAAATCATTCCAAATAGCACGATCCAACGGATATGTTCTCCATCGTTTGTTTTCAGATTGGGTCAATTTTTTGTCATCTGAAAAGTACTTTAGTGTTCTTTCATTGCTGACTCGAATCGTCGTATTCCGAGACCATTTGGGGTCCATATGTGGGATCGAAGTCGTCGGTCCTAAATTTTTCCTTCATCTTGTTGTCCCTTAGTCACCCTCGTAACTCTCTCTTCAGAGGTCGAATTCAAACTATTTTGAGGTCATTGGAGTGGTAACTTGACAAGCTTTTGGATGAGACCAGAATTCCCTAATTCAGAGACCGTTCGATATCCTAAAAGCATGTTGGTACTCTTCAATCATCTTTTTTCATTATGAAGTCTAAATCTTTCCAAATCACGTGATCCAACAGAGATGCTCATAACTCCATCATTTGTTGTCGGAATGGGTTAATTTTTTATCATCTATAGGTTACTTTAGTGTTCTTTCATTGCTAACTGGAATCGTCGTATTTTGAGACCATTTGGGATCCATTTGTGGGATCGCAGTCGTCGATCCTGAATTTTTCCTTCATCTCGTTATCCTATAGTAAACCTCGTAAGTCTCTCTTCAGAGGTTGAATTCAGACTATTTTGAGGTCATTGGAATGGTAACTTGACAAGCTTCCAGATGAGACCACAATTGCGTAATTCAGAGAACGTTCAATATCTTAAAAGCATGTTGGTACTCTTCGATCATCTTTTTTCAATATGGAGTGTAAATCTTTCCAAATCACGCGATCCAACGAAGATGCTCATAACTCCATTGTTTGATGTCGGATTGGGTCAATTTTTAGTCATCTGAAAGGTCCTTTAGTGACTTTCATTCCTGACTAGAACAGTCGTATTGTGAGACCATTTGGGCATCCATAGGTGGGATCGCAGTTTTCGGTCCTGAATTTTTCCATCATCTCTTTGTCCTATAGTAACCCTCGTAACTCTCTCCTCAGAGGTCGAATTCAGACTATTTTGAGGTCATTGGAATGTTAACTTGGCAAGATTTCGGATGAGACCAGAATTGCTTAATTCGAAGACCCTTCG
Source organism: Magnolia changhungtana (assembly GCA_030180095.1). Classification (NCBI taxonomy): domain Eukaryota; kingdom Viridiplantae; phylum Streptophyta; class Magnoliopsida; order Magnoliales; family Magnoliaceae; genus Magnolia; species Magnolia changhungtana. The sequence continues at coordinate 1,653,042 of JASAUF010000172.1, forward strand.
ATATCCTAAAAGTACGTTAGTACTCTTCGATTGTCTTTTTTCAATATGCAGTCCAAATCTTTCTAAATCGCGCGATCCAACAGAAATGCTCATAACTCCATCGTTTGTTGTCGGATTGGGTCAATTTTTTGTCATCTAAAGGGTACTTTAGTGTTCTTTCATTGCTGACTGGAATCGTCGTATTTTGAGACCATTTGGGATCCATATGTGGTTTCGCAATCGTCGGTCCTGAATTTTTCCTTAATCTCGTTGTCTTATAGTAACCCTCATAACTCTCCCTTTAAAGGTCAAATTCAGCCTATTTTGAGGTCATTGGAATGGTAACTTGACAAGCTTCCGGATGAGACTAGAATTGCCTAATTCGGAGACCGTTCGATATACTAAAAGCATGTTGGTACTCTTCGATTGTCTTTTTTCAATATGGAGTCTAAATCTTACCAAATCGAGCGATCCAAAGGAGATGCTCATAACTCCCTCATTTATTGTCGGATTGGGTCAATTTTTTGTCAACTGAAAGGTACTTTAGTGCTCTTTCATTACTGCCTGGAATTGTCGTATCCGTGACCATTTGCCATCCATATGTGGGATCGCAGTCGTCCATCTGAAATTTTTCCTTCATCTTGTTGTCCTATAGTAACCCTCGTAACTCTCTCTTTAGAGGTCGAATTCGGACTATCTTGAGGTCATTCGAATGGTAACTTGAAAAGCTTCCGGATGAGACCAGAATTACCTAATTCGGAGACCGTTCGATATCCTAAAATCATGTTGGTACTCTTCGATTGTCTTTTTTCAATATGGAGTCTAAATCTTTCTAAATCGTGCGATCCAACGGAGATGCTCATAACTCCATCGTTTGTTGTTGGATTGGGTCACTTTTTTGTCATCTGAAAGTTACTTTAGTGTTCTTTCATTGCTGACTGGAATCGTCGTATTCCGAGACCATTTGGGATCCATATGTTCGATCGCAGTCGTCGGTCCTAAATTTTTCCTTCATCTCGTTATCCTATAGTAACCCTCATAAGTCTCTCTTCAGAAGTCAAATTCAGATTATTTTAAGGTCATTGGAATCATAACTTGACAAGATTCTAGATGTGACCAGAATTGCATAATTCGGAGACCGTTCGATATCCTAAAAGCAAGTTGGCACTCTTCGATCGTCTTTTTTCAATATGTAGTGTAAATCTTTCCAAATAGTGCGATCCAACGGAGATGCTCTCCATCGTTTGTTGTCAGATTAGTTAATTTTTGTCATCTGAAAGGTACTTTAGTGTTTTTTCATTGCTGACTGGAATCGTCGTATTCCGAGACCATTTGGGATCCATATGTTGGATCGCAGTCGTCGGTCCTAAATTTTTCCTTCATCTCATTATCCTATAGTAACCCTCGTAAGTCTCTCTTCAGAAGTCGAATTCAGATTATTTTAAGGTCATTGGAATCGTAACTTGACAAGATTCCAGATGTGACCAGAATTGCATAATTCGGAGACCGTTCGATATCCTAAAAGCAAGTTGGCACTCTTCGATCGTCTTTTTTCAATATGTAGTGTAAATCTTTCTAAATCGCGCGTTCCAACGAAGATGCTAATAACTGACGTCGGATTGGGTTAATTTTTACCCATCTGAAAGGTCCTTTAGTGCCTTTCATTCCTGACTGGAATTGTCGTATTCCGAGACCATTTGGGATCCATATGTGGCATCGCAGTCGTCGGTCATGAATTTTTCTTTCATCTCATTGTCCTAATATAACCCTTGTAACTCTCTCTTTAGAGGTTGAATTTAAACTATTCTGAGGTCATTGGAATGGTAACTTGACAAGCTTCCTGATGAGACCAGAATTGCCTAATTCAGAGACCGTTTGATATCCTAAAAGCATGTTGGTACTCTTCGATCGTCTTTTTTCAATATGGAGTCTAAATCTTTCCAAATAGCGCGATCCAATGAAGATGCTCTCCATCGTTTGTTGTCAGATTAGGTTAATTTTTGTCATCTTAAAGGTACTTTAGTGTTCTTTCATTGCTGACTAGAATCGTTGTATTCCGAGACCATTTGGGGTCCATATGTGGGATCAAAGTCGTCGGTCCTGAATTTTTCCTTCATCTCTTTGTCCTTTAGTAACCCTCGTAACTCTCTCTTCAGAGGTCGAATTCAAACTATTTTAAGGTCATTGGAGTGGTAACTTAACAAGCATCCAGATGAGACTGGAATTCCAAAATTTGGAGACCGTTTGATATCCTAAAAGCCTGTTGGTATTCTTTGATTATCATTTTTCAATATGGAGTCTAAATCTTTCCAAATAGCGCGAACCAACAGAGATGCTCTCCATCGTTTGTTGTCAGATTGGGTTAATTTTTTGTCATCTGAAAGGTACTTTAGTGTTCTTTCATTGCTGACTGGAATCGTCGTATTCCGAGACCATTTGGGGTCCATATGTGGGATCGAAGTCGTCGGTCCTGAATTTTTCCTTCATCTCGTTGTCCTTTTGTAACCCTCGTCACTCTCTCTTCAGAGGTCAAATTCAAACTATTTTGAGGTCATTGGAGTGTTAACTTGATAAGCTTTCCGATGAGACCAGAATTCCCTAATTCGAACACCGTTCCATACCCTAAAAGCATGTTGGTACTCTTCGATCATCTTTTTTCAATATGAAGTCTAAATCTTTCCAAATCACGTGATCCAATAGAGATGCTCATAACTCCATCGTTTGTTGTTGGAATGGGTTAATTTTTTATCAACTGTAGGTTACTTTAGTGTTCTTTCATTGCTGACTGGAATCGTCGTATTCCGAGACCATTTGGGATCCATTTGTGGGATCGCAGTCGTCGGTCCTGTATTTTTCCTTCATCTCATTATCCTATAGTAAACCTTGTAAGTCTCTCTTCAGAGGTCGAATTCAGACTATTTTGAGGTCATTGGAATGGTAACTTGACAAGCTTCCAAATGAGACCACAATTGCATAATTCAGAGAACGTTCAATATCTTAAAAGCATGTTGGTACTCTTCGATCATCTTTTTTCAATATGGAGTGTAAATCTTTCCAAATCACGCGATCCAACAGAGATGCTCATAACTCCATTGTTTGATGTCGGATTGGGTCAATTTTTAGTCCTCTGAAAGGTCCTTTAGTGCCTTTCATTCCTGACTAGAACAGTCATATTGTGAGACCATTTGGGCATCCATAGGTGGGATCGCAGTTGTCGGTCCTGAATTTTTCCATCATCTCTTTGTCCTATAGTAACCCTCGTAACTCTCTCCTCAGAGGGCAAATTCAGACTATTTTGAGGTCATTGGAATGTTAACTTGACAAGCTTTCAGATGAGGCCAGAATTGCATAATTCGGAGACCCTTCGATATCCTAAAAGCATGTTGGTACTCTTTGATTGTCTTTTTTCAATATGCAGTCCAAATCTTTCTAAATCGCGCGATCCAATGGAAATGCTCATAACTCCAACATTTGTTGTCGGATTGGGTCAATTTTTTGTCATCTGAAGGGTACTTTAGTGTTCTTTCATTGCTGACTGGAATCGTCATATTCTGAGACCATTTGGGATCCATAAGTGGGATCGCAGTCGTCGGTCCTGAATTTTTCCTTAATCTTGTTGTCCTATAGTAACCCTCGTAACTCTCCCTTTAGAGGTCGAATTCAGACTATTTTGAGGTCATTGGAATGGTAACTTGACAAGCTTCCAGATGAGAGTAGAATTGCCTAATTCAGAGACCATTCGATATACTAAAAGCATGTTGGTACTCTTCGATCGTATTTTTTCAATATGGAGTCCAAATCTTACCAAATCGGGCGATCCAACAGAGATGCACATAACTCCATCGTTTGTTATCGGATTGGGTCAACTTTTTTGCCTTCTGAAAGGTACATTAGCACTCTTTCATTACTGACTGGACTCGTCGTATCCGTGACCATTTGCGATCCATATGTGGGATCGCAGTCGTCCATCCAAAAATTTTCCTTCATCTCATTGTCCTATAGTAACCCTCGTAACTCTCTCTCTTTAGAGGTCGAATTCCGACTATCTTGAGGTCATTACAAAGGTAACTTGACAAGCTTCAGTACGAGACTAGAATTGCCTAATTCGAAGACCGTTCGATATCCTAAAATCTTGTTGGTACTCTTCGATCGTCTTTTTTCAATATGGAGTCTAAATCTTTCCAAATCATGCGATCCAACGGAGATCCTCATAACTCCATCGTTTGTTGTCGGATAGGCTCAATTTTTTGTCATCTGAAAAGTACTTTAGTGTTCTTTCATTACTGATTAGAATCGTCGTATTCCGAGCCCATTTGGGATCCATATGTGGGATCGCAGTTGTCGGTACCAAATATTTCCTTCATCTCATTATCCTATAGTAACCCTCATAAGTCTCTCTTCAGAAGTCGAATTCAGATTATTTTGAGGTCATTAGAATGCTAACTTGTCAAGCTTCCAGATGAGACCAGAATTCTATAATTCGGAGATCGTTCGATATCCTAAAAGCATGTTGGTACTCTTCGATCGTCTTTTTTCAATATGCAGTGTAAATCTTTCTAAATTGCGTGATCCAATGGAGATGCTCATAACTCCATCGTTTAATGTCGGATTGGGTCAATTTTTAGTCATCTGTAAGGTCCTTTAGTGCCTTTCATTGCTGACTAGAATCGTCATATTCCAAGACCATTTGGGATCCATATGTGGCATCGCACTCGTCGGTCCTGAATTTTTCCTTCATCTCATTGTCCTATTGTAACCCTCGTAACTCTCTCTTCAGAGGTCGAATTCAGACTATTTTGAGGTTATTGGAATGGTAACTTGACAAGCTTTCGAATGAGACCAGAATTGCCTAATTCGGAGACCGTTTGATATCCTAAAATCATGTTGGTACTCTTTGATTGTCATTTTTCAATATGGTGTCTAAATCTTTCCAAATCACTCGCCCCAATGGAGATGCTCATAACTCCATTGTTTGATGTCGGATTGGGTCAATTTTTAGTCATCTAAAAGGTCCTTTAGTGCCTTTCATTCTGACTGGAACAGTCGTATTGTGAGACCATTTGGGCATCCATAGGTGGGATCACAGTTGTCGGTCCTAAATTTTTCCATCATCTCTGTCCTATAGTAACCCTCGTAACTCTCTCCTCAGAGGTCGAATTCAGACTATTTTGAGGTCATTGGAATGTTAACTTGACAAGCTTTCGGATGAGACCAGAATTGCTTAATTCGGAGACCCTTCGATATCCTAAAAGTATGTTGGTACTCTTCGATTGTCTTTTTTCAATATGCAGTCCTAATCTTTCTAAATCGCGCGATCCAACGAAAATGCTCATAACTCCATCGTTTGTTGTCGGATTAGGTCAATTTTTTGTCATCTGAAGGGTACTTTAGTTTTCTTTCATTGCTGACTGGAATCGTCGTATTCTGAGACCATTTGGGATCCATATGTGGGATCGCAGTTGTCTGTCCTGAATTTTTCCTTCATCTCGTTGTCCTTTAGTAACCCTCGTCACTCTCTCTTCAGAGGTCGAATTCAAACTATTTTGAGGTCATTGGAGTGGTAACTTGACAAGCTTCCGGATGAGACGAGAGTTCCCTAATTCGGAGACCGTTTGATATCCTAAAAGCATGTTGGTACTCTTCGATCATCTTTTTTCAATATGAAGTCTAAATCTTTCCAAATTGCGTGATCCAACAGAGATGCTCATAACTCCATCGTTTGTCGTCAGAATGGGTTAATTTTTTGTCATCTGAAGGTTACTTTAGTGTTCTTTCATTGCTGACTAGAATCGTCATATTCTGAGACCATTTGGGATCCATATGTGGGATCACAGTCGTTGGTCCTAAATTTTTCCTTAATCTCGTTGTCCTATAGTAACCCTCGTACTCTCCATTTAGAGGTCGAATTCAGACTATATTGAGGTCATTGGAATGGTAACTTGACAAGCTTCCAGATGAGACTAGAATTGCCTAATTCGGAGACCGTTCGATATATTAAAAGCATGTTGGTGCTCTTTGATCGTATTTTTTCAATATGGAGTCTAAATCTTACCAAATCGAGCGATCCAATGGAGATGCTCATAACTCCATCGTTTGTTGTCGGATTGGGTCAATTTTTTACCATATGAAAGGTACTTTAGCACTCTTTCATTACTCACTGGAATCGTCATATCCGTGACCATTTGCGATCCATATGTGGGATCGCAGTCGTCCATCTGAAATTTTTCCTTCATCTCGTTGTCCTATAATAACCCTCGTAACTCTCTCTTTAGAGGTCGAATTTAGACTATCTTGAGCTCATTGGAATGGTTACTTGACAAGCTTCTTGATAAGACCAGAATTTCGTAATTCAGAGACCGTTCTTTATCCTAAAATCATGTCGGTACTCTTCAATCGTCTCTTTTCCATATGGAGTCTAAATCTTTCCAAATCGCACGATCTAACGGAGATGCTCATAACTCGATCGTTTGTTGTCGGATTGGGTCAATTTTTTGTCATTTGAAAGGTACTTTAGTGTTCTTTCATTGCTGACTGGAATCGTTGTATTCCGAGACCGTTTGGGATCCATATGTGGGATCGCAGTCGTCGGTACCAAATTTTTCCTTCATCTCGTTATCCTATAGTAACCCTCGTAAGTCTCTCTTTAGAAGTTGAATTCAGATTATTTTGAGGTCATTAGAATGGTAACTTGACAAGCTTCCAGATGAGACCAGAATTACGTAATTCGGAGACCGTTCGATATCTTAAAAGCATGTTGGTACTCTTCGATCGTCTTTTTTCAATATGCAGTGTAAATCTTTCCAAATCGCGTGATCCAATGGAGATGCTCATAACTCCATCGTTTAACATCGGATTGGGTCGATTTTTAGTCATTTGAAAGGTCCTTTAGTGCCTCTCATTCCTGACAGGAATCGTCGTATTCCGAGACCATTTCATTATCTTATTGTAACCCTTGTGGCATCGCACTTGTCGGTGCTGAATTTTTCCTTCATCTCATTGTCTTATTGTAACCCTTGTAACTCTCTCTTCAGAGGTCAAATTCAGACTATTTTGAGGTCATTGGAATGGTAACTTGACAAGCTTCCGGATGAGACCAGAATTGCCTAATTCGGAGACCGTTTGATATCCTAAAAGCATGTTGGAACTCTTTGATTGTCATTTTTCAATATGGAGTCTAAATCTTTCCGAATAGCACGATCCAACGGAGATGCTCTCCATCGTTTGTTGTCGGATTGGGTTAATTTTTTGTCATCTAAAAGGTACTTTAATATTCTTTCATTGCTGAATGGAATCGTCATGTTCTGAGACCATTTGGGGTCCATATGTGGGATCGAAGTCGTCTGTCCTGAATTTTTCCTTCATCTCGTTGTCCTTTAGTAACCCTTGTAACTCTCTCTTCAGAGGTCCAATTCAAACTATTTTGAGGTCATTGGAGTGGTAACTTGGCAAGCTTCCGAATGAGACCGAAATTCTAAAATTCGGAGACTGTTTGATATCTTAAAAGCATGTTAGTACTCTTTGATTGTCATTTTTCAATATGGAGTCTACATCTTTCCAAATAGCGCGAACCAACGGAGATGCTCTCCATTGTTTATTGTCGGATTGGGTTAATTTTTTGTCATCTGAAAGGTACTTTAGTGTTCTTTCATTGCTGACTAGAATCATCGTATTCCGAGACCATTTGGCGTGCATATGTGGGATCGAAGTCGTCGGTCCTGAATTTTTCCTTCATCTCATTGTCCTTTAGTAACCCTCGTCACTCTCTCTTCAGAGGTCGAATTCAAACTATTTTGAGGTCATTGGAGAGGTAACTTGACAAGCTTCCGGATAAGACTAGAATTACCTAATTCGTAGACCGTTCGATATCCTAAAAGCATGTTGGTACTCTTCGATCATCTTTTTTCAATATGAAGTCTAAATCTTTCTAAATCGTATGATACAACAGATATGCTCATGACTCCATCATTTGTTATCAGAATGAGTTAATTTTTTGTCATCTGAAGGTTACTCTACTGTTCTTTCATTGCTGACTGGATTCGTCGTATTCCGAGTCCATTTGGGATCCATTTGTGGATCGCAGTCGTCGGTCCTGAATTTTTCCTTCATCTTGTTATCCTATAGTAAACTTCGTAAGTCTCTCTTCAGAGGTCGAATTCAGACTATTTTGAGGTCATTGGAATGATAACTTGACAAGCTTCCAAATGAGACCACAATTGCGTAATTCGGAGAACGTTCAATATCTTAAAAGGATGTTGGTACTCTTCGATCATCTTTTTTCAATATGGAGTGTAAATCTTTCCAAATCATGTCATCCAACAGAGATGCTCATAACTCCATTATTTGATGTCGGATTGGGTCAATTTTTAGTCGTCTGTAAGGTCCTTTAGTGCTTGTCATTCCTGACTGGAACAATCGTATTGTGAGACCATTTGGGCATCCATAGGTGGGATCGCAGTCATCGGTCTTGAATTTTTTCTTCATCTGTTTGTCCTATAGTAACCCTCGTAACTCTCTCCTCAGAGGTCGAATTCAGACTATTTTGAGGTCATTGGAATGTTAACTTGACAAGATTCTATATGAGATCAGAATTGCCTAATTCGGAGACCGTTCGATATCCTAAAAGCATGTTGGTACTCTTCGATCGTCTTTTTTCAATATGGAGTGTAATTCTTTCCAAATCACGCGAACCAAAGAAGATGCTAATAACTTCATCGTTTGATGTCAGACTGGGTCATTTTTTTTTGCCATCTGAAAGGTGCTTTAGTGCTCCTTCATTCCTGACTGGAATCATCGTATTCCGAGACCATTTGGGCATACATAAGTGGGATCACAGTCGTCAGTCTTGAATTTTTCCTTCATCTCCTTTCCCAATAATAACGCTCATAACTCACGCTTCCGAGATCGAATTCAGAGTATTTTGAGGTCATTGTAATGCTAACCAGACAAGCTTCCAGATGAGATCAGAATTGCCTAATTCGGAGTTCGTTCGACGTCCTAAAACAAGTTGGTACTCTTTGATCGTCTTTTTTCAATATGGAGTCTAAATCTTTCCAAATCGCACGATCCAATGGAGATGCTCATAACTCCATGGTTTGTTGTCGAATTTGGTCAATTTTTAGTCATCTGAAAGGTACTTTAGTGTTCTTTCATTGCTGACTGGAATCGTCGTATTCCGAGACCATTTGGGATCCATATGTGGGATCGCAGTCGTCGGTCCTAAATTTTTTCTTCATCTCATTATCTTATAGTAACCCTCGTAAGTCTCTCTTCAAATGTCAAATTCATATTATTTTGAGGTAATTGGAATGGTAACTTGACAAACTTCCAGATGAGATAAGAATTGCGTAATTCGGAGACTGTTCGATATCCTAAAAGCATGTTGATACTCTTCGATCGTCTTTTTTCAATATGGAGTGTAAATCTTTCCAAATCGCGCGATCCAACGGAGATGTTCATAACTCCATCGTTTGATGTCAAATTGGGTCAATTTTTAGTCATCTGAAAGGTCCATTAGTGACTTTAATTCCTGACTGGAATCATCTTATTCCGAGACCATTTGGGCATCCATAGGTGGGATCGCAGTCGTCGGTCCTGAATTTTTCCTTCATCTCGTTGTCCTATAGTAACCCTCGTAAGTCTCTTTTTCGAGGTCGAATTCAGACTATTTTGAGGTCATTGGAATGGTAACTTGACAACCTTCCAAATGAGACCAAAATTGCTTAATTCGGAGACCATTTGGTATCTTAAAAGCATGTTGGTACTCTTCCATCTTCTTTTTTCAATATGGAGTGTAAATCTTTCCAAATCATGCGATCCAACGGAGATGCTCATAACACCATCGTTTGATGTCGGATTGGGTCAATTTTTAGTCATCTGAAAGGTCCTTTTGTGCCTTTCATTCCTGACTGGACTCGTCATATTCCAAGACATTTGGGCATCCATAGGTGGGAACGCATTCGTCAGTCCTGAATTTTTCCTTCATCTCATTGTCCTATAGTAACCTTCGTAACTCTCTCTTCAGAGGTCGAATTCAGACTACTTTGAGGTCATTGAAATGTTAACTTGACAATATTCTAGATGAGGTCAGAATTACCTAATTCGGAGACCGTTCGATATCCTAAAAGCATGTTTGTACTCTTCAATCATCTTTTTTCAATATGGAGTGTAAATCTATCCAAATTGCGTTAACCAACGGAGATGCTAATAACTCCATCGTTTGATGTTGGATTGGGTCAATTTTTTGTCATATGAAAGGTACTTATAGTGCTCTTTCATCTCCTTTTTCAATAATATCCCTCATAACTCACTCTTTCGATGTTGAATTCAAACTATTTTGAGGTCATTATAATGGTAAATTGACAAGCTTCTAGATGAGACAAGAATTACCTAATTCGGAGACCATTCAAAATCCTAAAAGCATGTTAGTACTCTTCGATCGTCTTTTTCAATTTGGAGTCTAAATCTTTCCAAATAGCGCGATCCAATGGAGATGCTCATAACTACATTTGTTGTCGGATTAGGTCAATTTTTTGTCATCTGAATGGTACTTTATTGTTCTTTCTTTGCTAACTGGAGTCATCGTATTCCGAGACCAATTTGGATCCGTATATGGTATCACAGTCGCCGGTCCTGAATTTTCCCTTCATCTCGTTATCCAATAGTAACCCTCGTAACTCACTCTTCAGAGGTCAAATTCAGACTATTTTGAGGTCATTGGAAAGGAAACTTGACACGCTTCTAGATGAGACCAGAATTTCATAATTCGGAGACCGTTCGATATCATAAAAGCATGTTGGTACTCTTCGATCGTCTTTTTTCAATATGGAGTGCAAATCTTTCCAAATCGCTCAATCCAACGAAGATGCTCAAAACTCTATCGTTTGTTGTCGGATTGGGTCAATTTTTATTCATCTGAAAGGTACTTTTAGTGTTCTTTTATTACTGACTAGAATCGTCGTATTCCGAGACCATTTGGTATCCATATGTGAGATTGCAGTCGTTGGTCTTCATCTCGTTGTTTTATAGTAACCCTCGTAGCTCTCTCTTCAAAGGTCGAATTGAGAATATTTTGAGGTCATTGGAATGATAAATTGACAAGCTTTCGGATGAGACCAGAATTACCTAATTTGGAGACCGTTCGATATCCTAAAAGCATGTTGGTACTCTTCGATCGTCTTTTTTCAATATGGAGTCTAAATCTTTCTAAATCACGCGATCCAACGAAGATGCTCATAACTCCATTGTTTGTTGTCGGATTGGGTCAATTTTTTGTCATCTGAAAGGTACTTTAGTGTTCTTTCATTAATCACTGGAATCATCGTATTCCGAGACCATTTGGGAACCATATGTGGGATTGCATTCATCGCTCCTGAATTTCTCCTTCATCTCGTTGTCGTATAGTAACCCACGTAACTCTCTCTTAAGAGGTCAAATTCAGACTATTTTGAGGTCATTGGAATGTTAACTTGACAAGCTTCTAGATGAGACTAGAATTGCCTAATTCGGAGACCGTCCGATATCCTAAAAGCATGTTGGTAGTCTTCGATCATCTTTTTTCAATATGGAGTCTAAATCTTTGCAAATCGCGCGATCCAACGGAGATGCTCATAACTCCATCGTTTGTTGTCAGATTGGGTCAATTTTTTGTCATCTGAAAGGTACTTTAGTGCTCTTTCTTTACTGACTAGAATCGTCGTATTTCATGACCATTTGTGATCCATATGTGGGATCACAGTCGTTGGTCCTAAATTTTTCCTTCATCTCATTGTCCTATAGTAACCCTCGTAACTCTCTCTTTTGAGGTCAAATTTAGACTATCTTGAGGTCATTGGAAAGATAACATGACAAGCTTCCGGATGAGACTAGAATTACCTAATTTAGAGACCGTTCGATATCCTAAAATCATGTTGGTACTCTTCGATCGTCTTTTTTCAATATAGAGTCTAAATCTTTCCAAATCGCGCGATCCAACGGCGATACTCATAACTCCATCGTTTGTTGTTGGATTGGGTCAATTTTTTATCATCTGAAAGGTACTTTAGTGTTCTGTCATTGCTGACTAGAATTGTTGTATTCCGAGACCATTTGGGATCCATATGTGGGATCGCAGCCGTCAGTCCTGAATTTTTCCTTCATCTCGTTATCCTATAGTAACCCTCGTAAGTCTCTCTTCAGAGGTCGAATTCATATTATTTTGAGGTAATTGGAATGGTAACTTGACAAGCTTCCAGATGAGACAAGAATTGCATAATTCGGAGACAGATCGATATCTTAAAAGCATGTTGGTACTCTTTGATTGTCTTTTTTAAATATGGAGTGTAAATCTTTCTAAATCGCGCGATCCAACGGTGATGCTCATAACTCTATCGTTTGATGTCGGATAGGGTCAACTTTTAGTCATCTGAAAGGTCCTTTAGTGCCTTTAATTCCTGACTGGAATCGTAGTATTCTGAGACCATTTTGGTATCCATAAGTGGGATCGTAGTCGTCTGTCCTGAATTTTTCCTTCATCCCGTTGTCCTATAGTAACCCTCGTAACTCTCTTTTCAGATGTCGAATTCAGACTATTTTGAGGTCATTGAAATGTTAACTTGACAATATTCTAGATGAGGTTAGCATTGCCTAATTCGGAGACCGTTCGATATCCTAAAAGTATGTTGGTACTCTTCGATCATCTTTTTTCAATATGGAGTGTAAATCTATCCAAATCGTGTTAACCAATGTAGATGCTAATAACTCCATCGTTTGATGTTGGATTGGGTCAATTTTTTATCATCTGAAAGGTACTTTAGTGCTCTTTCATCTCCTTTCCCAATATTAACCCTCATAACTCACTCTTCCAATGTCGAATTCAGACTATTTTGAGGTCATTGCGATGGTTAATTGACAAGCTTCTAGATTAGACAAGAATTACCTAATTCGGAGATCGTTTGAAATCCTAAAAGCATGTTAGTCCTCTTCGATCGTCTTTTTTCAATATGGAGTTAAAATCTTTCCAAATCGCGCGATCCAACGAAGATGCTCATAACTACATCGTTTGTTGTCGGATTAGGTCAATTTTTTATCATCTGAAAGGTACTTTATTGTTCTTTATTTGCTAACTGGAGTCGTCGTATTCCGAGACCAATTTGGATCCTTATGTGGTACGCCGTCACCGGTCCCGAATTTTCCCTTCATCTCGTTATCCTATAACCCTAGTAACTCACTCTTTAGAGGTCAAATTCAGACTATTTTGAGGTCATTGGAAAGGAAACTTGACACGCTTCTAGATGAGACTAGAATTTCATAATACGGAGACTGTTCGATATCCTAAAAGCATGTTGGTACTCTTCCATCGTCTTTTTTCAATATGGAGTGTAAATCTATCCAAATCGCGTTAACCAATGTAGATGCGAATAACTCCATCGTTTGATGTTGGATTGGGTCAATTTTTTATCATCTGAAAGGTACTTTAGTGGTCTTTCATCTCCTTTCCCAATATTAACCCTCATAACTCACTCTTCCGATGTCGAATTCAGACTATTTTGAGGTCATTGCGATGGTAAATTGACAAGCTTCTAGATTAGACAAGAATTACCTAGTTCGGAGACCGTTCAAAATCCTAAAAGCATGTTAGTCCTCTTCAATCGTCTTTTTTCCATATGGAGTCAAAATCTTTCCAAATCGCGCAATCCAACGGAGATGCTCATAACTACATCGTTTGTTGTCGGATTAGGTCAATTTTTTGTCATCTGAAAGGTACTTTATTGTTCTTTATTTGCTAACTGGAGTCGTCGTATTCCGAGACCAATTTGGATCCGTATGTGGTATCGCCATCACCGGTCCTGAATTTTCCCTTCATCTCGTTATCCTATAGTAACCCTAGTAACTCACTCTTTAGAGGTCAAATTCAGACTATTTTGAGGTCATTGGAAAGGAAACTTGACACGCTTCTAGATGAGACTAGAATTTTGTAATACAGAGACCGTTCGATATCCTAAAAGCATGTTGGTACTCTTCCATCGTCTTTTTTCGATATGGAGTGTAAATATTTCCAAATCGCGCAATCCAACGGAGATGCTCATAACTCCATCGTTTGTTGTCGGATTGGGTCAATTTTTATTCATCTGAAAGGTACTTTTAGTGTTCATTTATTGCTGACTAGAATCGTCGTATTCCAAGACCATTTGCGATCCATATGTGGGATCGCAGTCGTCGGTCTTCATCTCGTTGTCCTATAGTAACCCTCGTAACTCTCTTTTCAAAGGTCGAATTCAGAATATTTTGAGGTCATTGGAATGCTAAATTGATAAGCTACCAGATGAGACCAGAATTGCCTAATTTGGAGGCCGTTCGATATCCTAATAGCATGTTGGTACTCTTCGATCATCTTTTCTCAATATGGTGTCCAAATCTTTCTAAATCGTATGATCCAATGGAGAAGCTCATAACTCCATCGTTTGTTGTTGGATTGGGTCAATTTTTTATCATCTGGAAGGTACTTTATTGTTCTTTCATTAATCACTGGAATCATCATATTCCGAGACCATTTGGGATCCATATGTGGGATCGCGGTCGTCGGTCCTGAATTTTTCCTTCATCTTATTGTCCTATAGTAACCCACGTAACTCTCCCTTCAAAGGTCGAATTCTGACTATTTTGAGGTCATTGGAATGTGTTTCGATGAGAAAACAAAAGCATTTGATTTGGGGGAATTATCTCATTTAGGCATAACAAAGGGAAAAGTATAAAGATGATCATCACATTTTCATTAATTCTGATTTCTTTTGCATCCTCTAATATCCCTTGATTCTAAGATAGATTATTCAAACATGTTGAGGCATAAAAATAAGCAAGAGAGTGAAGACAAGAAAAATCAAGGAATAAGAAAGAACAAGGAAAAAAAATAGTTTCAAGATCACTTTGCGCGAGATCGCGCAAAGTGAAACCAGACAGCCATAAAGTAAAAGGTTTGCGCGGATTAAAAGAAGTTTTGCGAGATTGGAGGTTTGCGCGAGATCGCGCAAAGCATATCGTTTGCGCGTGTCCGCGCAAAGTGTATGATGGTGCGATAAAAATGGTTGAATGATGTTTTTTGTCCCACATCGACCAGATCAGAGATTTTCACTAATGAAATTATTTATAAATACCCCATTCCTTCTCAGAAGAAGGATTCGAAGATTTCAGAAGTGAAGCAAGGACGAAAGAGAAGACAGAAGGTGCGGAGTATTGGACTCCTGCACTTTGCGCGATCCCGCGCAAAGGAGTATTGGACTCCTGGAAGTTTGCGCTGGTCGGCGCAAAGCAACTGAAGGGTTTTACAGTTTGCGCAGACCCGTGCAAAGCATACAGTTTGCGCGGACCCGCGCAAACCTATTTCTTGGCAGTTTTGACAGCAATGGGTTGAAATGCTGTTGGAATGATTGGAGTTCTCAAAGCTTCAAGTTCTTCTTGATCAAGAGAAAGGAAGAATCATCGATGAAGAGACGTATTCTTCCTAAGTTTCGGGAGATGACCAAAATAGCATTGAAATGCTGCCGGAATCTTCGTGCTCTTGAAGACTGTTTATTGACTTGTCTATTCCTCCTAAGTCATAGGAGATGATTGACATCATTCTTAGTTATGCTGCCGAAATTATATTTAACTATAATAATAGACATTTGTAACGAGTTCTTTGTAAGCTATCTTAGAATCAAGGGATACCAGAGGATGTAAATGAATTCAGAATCAATAAAGTGTGATGATTGTCTTTGTAATTATTTCATTGTTATGTTTAAATAAGATGACTCTCCCAAATCAAATACATTTGTTTCCTTGTCGAAACAAAATGGCGACTCTGCTGGGGACTATTATCTTATTTAACACTAACATTGGGAAAGTTGCAAGACTCTCGTCACTATTTTTGGCGTCTATTAGACGCCAAAATGGCGACTCTCAGTGGGAACATCCTCCCCTTCATCTCCAAGGTAGTTTACTTAGTCTTTCACGTACTAATTTCAGATATGTTTCGTTATTGAAGGTACTCAAATTCAATCACACAACACTGCTAATGGCTAACACTGTGAGAAAGGTGAACTTCCGATTCATCGCTACTGGGTTTGTAATTGAGTATGCGCCAAGCGAAATTCCTGAGCATACAAAAGCAAGCACTTCAAGCGGGTGCAATGTGATTCAAGTGACAGCAGGAGTTATTTCCGTTTCACCTCAACTACAAGAAAATGATGAAAACTGGACTCTGGTTTTATCCAAAAGGACAAAAGCAAAGGCCTTAAAGAGTCGCAAGGCAAAATTGTTTGCACCAAGAACTGAGGGACCAATTACACGGAGCATAGCAAGAAGAAAACCCGAACTCGCTCCCCCGGCGATTTATCCTGAACAAGTTGCTTCGCAGTTCTCGTCGCAGGATTTTCCAGCTTTGGTCGCTCCAAAGACCAAATGGACACAAGCACAAAAAGGTAAAGCACTGATGGTAGAATCACCGATGCAAGTATCACCGCAAACAAGCTCGCCTATAACTGTATCACCTCGATCGGTTAAAAGCACAGAAAGTACACGAGAGTCAAATGAGACTCCAATTTCTCCCCTCTTCATAAGTCCTGTTATATCAGCATACTCTCGTTCTACTCCAAAAACAGTTTCGACAAACAGTCAAGGAGCCGCAGTATATATGGCAGAAACGGGTCAAGGAAATAGACCCACTACTGAAGAACGTGTTGACCAAATGGCGGAGGCACAAAGAATGCTAATGGATGAATGCCGGAATCTTAGAGAAGCTTTGACAACCCTGGCACATAATGTAGCCCAAATAGTGGCTCCACCCATGATGGGAGCGACAAATGGACAAGAGAACCAACCTGAAGGTTCCCGTCCGTAGGGGATAGGATCACGAGGTTCAGTTCCAGCAACAAGAGCTATAACACAAGATGACGTAAGACAAGTCGTCGAAGAAGCAGTTAGAATAGAGAGAGAGCGCGCGAATACCGGTCGTTTCGGATACCGAACACCCTACCCGAGAGAGGTAGAGGATGTTCCATTTCCAGCCAACTTCAAACACCTGATTTCTAAAAGTTCAATGGGGAAGGATCGTGGGAAGAACACGATGCATTTCATCACCAAAGCATGGGGAATTTTCGCCACGATACCTCAATATGCTTACGTTTATTTGGGTCATCGTTGACAAGCAAAGCTTTCGGGTGGTATTCAAATTTGGCACCGGGGTCCATACGGACATGGGAAGAAATGCAAGATGCTTTCATGTCGAACTTCTTCTCGTCGAACGTGGCGTTAGCATCACGAGAACTAGCCTCGGACATGACGGCGAGAAGGAGAACCCGTTGAAAAATTCATAGACGGATGGAAGACTTGGGGGCATCGTGCGGGCATTGCTTGGAAGAAAAGGAACAAGTCAAAATGTGTCGAATTCTATGGAGACAGGAGGTGCGTTCGGGCTCACTAGCGGCCGATATTGGAACTTTTCGTGATTTGGCTACCAAAGCCCATGCATTGGAGCTAATGACTCGCAAGATGCTTAGGCATTTCATCATGGCTGTCGGAAGAATGCACAGCGGGACAACCGTCAATACCATTGACCGGGATAAAAAAAAATCGAGATGCGAGGGGCTCAAGAGAGAAAAGGCCAGAAGGAAAAAAGGCTGGAATCAAACAAGAGACAGGTACGGTGGAAAAAAGCTCAGAATGCTTGATTCTCATGAAGGATTTGAGTTTGATAAAGAAGACGTGGTACCTATGATGCAACAATTGTTAAAAGCAGGAACTCTGGAATTACCAGAACCGAAACGTCCTGAAAATGTAACGAGGACTTGAGAAAGAAACTTTTGTCAATATCATCGCCTAGTAGGGCACCCGACAGAAAATTGTTATACGTTAAAATGCATCATACAGCGAATGATAAACAGAGGTGATATAATAACCAGTGGAAGCAAAGAAAAGAATACAAGGGCAACAGTAAATGTACTGACAATGCAAGAAAACACACGGGGAATGAAAAAGGAAAGGGCAACAAGAAATGCAACAATGATTACGTTGCGATCAGGAAAGCAGATAACAAGTCCGATAAAGCAAAAAGCAGAAATCATAAGGAAAGAAGTGACTGAAAGACAGAACACTGAAGACAAGAATAGAAATGGAGATGCAGTGACAAAAGTGGCTTATGATGTAGTCAGCCACT
Organism: Magnolia changhungtana; assembly: GCA_030180095.1. Lineage (NCBI taxonomy): Eukaryota > Viridiplantae > Streptophyta > Magnoliopsida > Magnoliales > Magnoliaceae > Magnolia > Magnolia changhungtana. The sequence goes on from JASAUF010000172.1 coordinate 1,671,187, forward strand.
TGAAGGGTATACCAGCACGATTAAGTATTTATGATGCACTCAAGTTGTCTGAAGAATTCCGGCAGAGTTTGATTCAAGCACTATCTGACCACGATGTCAGAGAAACTTTACTGGCAGAAATGAAGAATGAAAGGAACAATGAAAAGATGAATTGTCTACCAGTAATATCTTTCTCTGAAGATGATTTAATTGGTGAAATGGAACATAACAGGCCACTGATGATAGAAGGGTATATTTGCGAAAAGAAGATAAAACGAATTATGATAGACAATGGGTCGGCGGTGAACCTTTTGCCGCTCTCCATGGTTACTAAATTGGGTTTTCGCCGATCAGACTTGCGCCCCAGCGGAATGATGATACAGGGGTTTAATCAAGATGGGCAACGTGCACTCGGTAAAATCACAGTAACATTGGAAATAGAGGAATTAATCACTACTGTTGTATGTCATGTTATAAATGCTGTGACGACATATAACCTTCTCTTGGGAAGGCCATGGATACATCAGTATCATATCGTACCTTCTACTCTACACCAATGTTTCAAATACTGTAAAGATGGGGTGCAGTGTAAAGTAATGGCTGATGCAAAACCCTACACAGAAGCTGAGTCTTTCTTTGCAGACGCCAGTTATTACAAATGTTTCTCTGAAGAAATGGGAAATAATTATGAGAAGAGAATCGTAAAAAATGCTAGGTTAAATAAAGTTAAAGAAGAAAGAGCAGAATCTTCCGGGTCTGCAGAAGCAAGAAAGAAATTCTATTTTGTACCAAAGCGCTGAGACAACCGGGACAACCGCATTGTTGACACTTGTTGTCGTGAGCAGTGAAAGTTTCTGATCCAATTACACGGTTCCATTACCCAACATCGAAAGATGTAAGCCATTTGTACCGCTCAAGAACATTTCAAGTCAAAGCGGTGATAAATATCGAACCGATAGAATTCCATCTTTGCATCGAAGAGAAGAGTGAAAATGCAAGCAATGTATATCATGGAGAATTAGTAGTAGAATTTAAAAAATACGAGTGCAATAAGCAAGAAGATCATGAGAAACATAGGTTTTGATTGTGATAAACCCACCGGCTTGAATAATGGAAAAGGGATTCAAATCCCACTCGGGGTTAATCAAGAAAAACGAAGAAAATTCCAAGGATTGGGAGTAGAATCAGCAGTAAACATGATATCAGTTAATGTGACTTCAGCTGCGCAAGATACTAAGATAGTTGAATATCCTGAAATCGCTCCAAAGCAAATAGAAGACGGGGGGCAACCGACGATAGATGGCCTACGAGAAATAAATTTGGGAACAACAGAAGAACCAAGGAACACGTTCATCAGCGTCAGCCTTTCAGATCAAGAATTCGAGAAATATGGTCAACTTCTCAAAGAAAATAAAGATGTCTTCGCTTGGACATATGAAGAAATCGGATTTGGAACCCTCCGTAGCGATGCATCGGTTAAATATCTCCAAAGAAAAGAAACCAGTCAAGCAAGCACAAAGGCGATTTCACCCAGACCTGATTCCGTTAATCGAAAAAGAAGTAAATAAGCTAATAAAGGTTGGGTTCATCAGAGAAGTTAAATATCCCAAATGGATATCAAATATTGTCCGGTAAAAAGAAGAACGGACAAATCGAGTATGTATTGACTTCAGAGACCTGAATGAGGCATGTCCAAAAGACGATTTCCCTCTCCCGATAACAGAATTACTAATTGATAGTACTACTCAGTATGCTATCATGTCTTTTATGGACGGGTATGCAGGCTATAATCAAATCAGGATGGCTCCCGAAGACGAAGAGGCGACGGCCTTCAGAACGCCGCTTGGAATTTACTGTTACAAAGTCATGCCTTTCGGTCTCAAAAATGCGGGGGCAACATATCAAAGGGCAATGAAAAATATCTTTCAAGATATGATGCATAAACATGTCGAATGCTATGTTGATGACTTGGTAGTCAGATCTGGAGATCATCAAGAACACCGCGAACATCTGGCATCGGTCTTCCGACGACTCAGAAAGAAACAATTAAAAATGAACCCGGCTAAATGTGCATTTGGAGTGTCTTCCGGCAAATTCCTCGGCTTTGTGGTACGGCATAGAGGAATCGAAATTGATCCAGAAAAAGTTAAAGCTATTCAAAATATGCCACCACCAACAACGCTGAAGGAATTAAAAAGCTTACAAGGAAAATTGGCATACATTCGCCGTTTCATTTCAAACCTCGCAGGTAGGTGTCAGCCATTTTCCCCGTTAATGAAGAAAGATCTGAATTCGTATGGGATCAGGCTTGCAGAATGCCTTTGATTCAATTAAAGAATTATTAAAAACGCCGGTGTTATGACTCGACAAAAAAAGGTAAGCCACTTATTTTATATACATCTGCCGCTGCAAATTCTTTGGGTGCTTTGTTGGCACAGGTAAACGAAGCCGGAAAAGAGACTGCTCTTTATTATCTGAGCCGAACACTGATTGAAAAAGAATCTAATTATTCTCCGATTGAAAAAGAATCCAATTATTCTCCGATTGAAAAAGAATGTTTGGCATTGGTATTCGCTGTGCAAAAGTTAAGGCATTATTGTCTATCCCATGATATAACTCTGATCTCGAGAGCAGATCCGATAAAATTCTTGATGACCAGGCCAATGCTATCAGGGAGACTAGCCAAGTGGATGCTATTGTTATCTGAATATACTATTTCATATAAGCCTGCGAAAGCAGTGAAAGGACAAGCTATGGCAGATTTTCTCGCAGCACATCCTATAGCAGAAAATGAAGAAATCAATGATGAATTCCCAGATGAACAGGTTATGTTGGTTGAATCTCAGAATCTTTGGCAGATGTATTTTGATGGTGCTGCTCGAATATCGGGAGCGGGGGCAGGAGTGATATTCATTACACCTCAGGGCGATTTATTACCATACTCTTTCACATTGGGTATCGCATGCACAAACAATGAGGCCGAATATAAAGCTCTTATCATCGGAATGGAAATAGCACAGCAAATGGAAATAAAATCATTGCATATCTTCGGAGATTCTAAATTGGTTGTAAATCAGTTAACCACAGAATTTGAAGTAAGGAAAGAGGAACTCTTGCCTTATTATCGGAAGGCACAACAGTTGCTTGAACAATTCTATTATGTGGAAATAAAACACATACCGCGGTTGGAGAATGCAAAAGCAGATGCTTTAGCTTGATTTTAAGGCGGCTTTATCCTGCACAAACCGAAGTCCTCTTCAGGTAACTATAGAAGAAAGAAGATTCCTGCCATCTGCAGATGTTATTGAAGAAACCGTTGAAATGTTGCCTATATCTTGTTTGGAGGTAACAATAGATGATTGGCGTCAGCCTTTTGTTGACTATCTTAAATATAATATCTTGCCAGAAGACAATATACATAGACAGCAGATTAAGCAGCGATCAGGAAAATTTGTCATGTGCAGCGAAGTATTATATAAAAAGTCTTATAATGGAATGCTGTTGAGGTGCTTAGACAGGCAAGAAGCAAACCAAATACTGCGGGAGGCACATTCAGGTGAATGCGGAGCACATCAAGCTGGCCGGAATTTATGCCATAGAGTGCATCGAATGGGTTATTATTGGCCTACTATGTTTAAAGATGCGATAGAATATGCAAAGCGGTGTCATGAATGTCAAATACACGGAGATGTAATACATGTTCCTCCAGAAGAATTACATCAGTCTGTTGCTTCTTGGCCTTTTTCAGCTTGGGGACTCGATGTAATTGGTCCCATAAATCCCCCTTCATCTAAAGGAAAACAATATATTCTGGCGGCAACAGACTATTTCTCCAAATGGACCGAAGCAGTTGCCTTACGAAGTGTTAAAGAGAAAGACGTGGTCAATTTTATCCGGCATGCTATAATATATCGTCATGGTATTCCAAAGAAGATCATCACTGATAATGGCACTCCTTTTAAAAATAAAGGCATGGAAAAGTTATGTCGAAGTTTGGCATTGACATTCTTTTTCAACACCTTACTATCCATGAGGCCAATGGATTAGCAGAGGCGTTTAACAAAACAATTGTCAAGATAATGAAGAAAACAGTGACAGGTAATAAGCGCGATTGGGATGAAAAGTTACAGGAAGCATTATGGGCCTACAGAACCACTCATCGTACAGCAACAGGGGCAACACCATATTCATTAGTCTATGGTATGGAGGCAGTTATCCCGATTGAAATGCAGGTGGCATCACTCCGAATAGCAGTACATCAGTCTATAACAGATGATGAAAATGCAAAAATAAGGCTGAAAGAATTAGATTTGCTTGATGAGAAACGTCTTGCAGCTCAGCAGCGGTTGCAGTCATATCAGGCCAGAATATCGGCTGCCTTTGATAAACAGGTCAAATATCGTTCTTTCAAAAAAGGGGATATGGTGTTAATGTTGAAAAGACCTATAGTGGTCACTCGCCGGATAGGGGGCAAGTTCGAGCCTAAATGGGACGGTCCATATGTGGTAAAAGAAGTATATTCCAATGGGGCATATAGAATCACAAATCAAGAAGGACAGGGTATTGGTGTGCTCGTCAATGCCCGCTTCATCAAAAGATACTATCCTTAAAGATAGGTATCTGGATTTTGACCCAAAATATTATCGGCATAATGATTCTGTATCAAAAGGGGGCAAAGATGAATAAAATCATGTCTATATGTCAACAAAAGAAGCTATGAAGAAGAAACTCACAAGCATGTCAATTATCAAGCATCAAAATCTGAAAAATATATATGGTCATCATCATCATCTTGAAGATTCTCTTGAAGAGATTGACAAAGTTATATTATTACTTTACAAGGCACAAATTCTCAAAGTTATATTGCCTTACAAGGCACAAATTCTCAAAGTTATATTGCCTTACAAGACACAAATTCTTGAAGATTCTCTTGAAGATATCATCTAAGCTCAAAGTTATATTGCCTTACAAGGCATGGATCTTCTTGAAGATATTTCGAAAATATCTGCTATATTTGCAAATGATGATGATCATATATATATTATCGCCTTACAAGGCATGGATCTTCTTGAAGATATTATCAAAAGCAATATCAAACAAAGAGGCAGTATAGCCAAGCCAAAATCCTAAAAGAGCCAAAATTGAGCAAAATCAAAAAGATCAAAAAAAAAAAAAAAAAATGCTCTCAAAGGATCAAGCTCTAAAAGAGCCGGCCAACTATACGTAAGACCCATGAAGATCGCCATTCGGGCAGCGGCGAGGAGTCAGTGGCCCTAAAAAGCCCGCGAAGACCATCGTGCGCACCCATGCGGGTGGTCGACAAAGTCAAGGATTCAAAGCCTAAAAGGCCATAAATCCGCGAAGACTAGTCACCGTAATTCCCATGCCGTGTATAGCTTCCGGCGGTGCCACGGGAACGGATGAAAATGCCCTCTGTGAATGGGCTCGACCTTGCAGACGAAGAAAACGGGGGCCGCGGTGCGAGCTTTATGCCACCGTGCGTAAGACCCTCCAGGTCTAGGGTTTGATTTCGTAGTAACTCGTGAGGAAGGGCTTAAACCTACTCATTGATGGTGGCGGCGACCCTAGATTTGGTGCCCAAAGGTAGCCTTGCGAGCCCTGCGAACTCAGAGAGTTACCGTGGCCAACCCTGCGCGTAAATCCAACAGTTCACCGTCCGGTAGCGTCAATGGGCCCCTCTGATGGACCGTGACCGTGAGCTCAAGGCAGTGAGAAGCCCAAAAGTGAACTCTAGAGAGTTACAGTGGCCATCACATAAGACCCATAAATGCTCCACTACTCACGAGCTTAAACTGTGTGTGTGCGCACGTTCCACTACTCATGAGCATAAACTGTGTGTGGCTAATTGAATTGAAACTTAGTACCGCCAATCTAAATACTCACCTAGAGAATCCCTTACTAACAAAGCATAAAAGGTTTAGAAATTATAAAAATGTGTAATGAAAATTATTATATAAAGAATAAATATAATATGATAATATTAATAAAAAAAAAATAATAATAATAATAAAAATAAGTATAATAAAATTATTATATAAATATAATATGATAATATTAATATAAATATCATCAATATGCAAGATAGAAAATACCATCATAAAACATCCCAAAATACTATCATGAGATAAATGATAAATTACATCCGAGAAACACAAAAGCAAATATCACATGTTTAAAATTACATGATTCAAAGATTCTCTGTGATCCCCATTGCTTCTGAATATCTGAGCAAATCTTCTTTTAATTGCACTGAAATTTGCATTATGTCGAGATTTTTCTTCAAGAATAAGTTTCGCTGATCAGAACGCCAAACAAGCTTGTTCTCCAAAGAAACAACCATTTCTTTATTCTGAAGTTGTGCAGATTTTTCAATTATCAATAGATTTGGCATTCACTCGCATCTTCTCTTCAATCTCTTGAATGATTAAGGCTTGCTCATGATTCTTTCTCTCCAATTTGAGAGATTTCTTCCTTCAGTTGCAATCGATCTTGGATAGTTATGCTTTCATCAACATGAATCTTTAATTGATCTTGAAGAGTCATACGTTCTTGTTCAAATTTGGAAATTGAAGAAGCTGTTAAAAAGACTTGTTCTTGAGAAAGAGCCAGCAGCTTTCTATATTCTAAAATTTCAGGTGCAATTGTGATATTTTCCACTGAAGCTAAAGAAATTACAGAATCAAGAAACTTGAAGAGTGAATCCCGTAAGGGAGATATGTCAATCCTGGCCATCTTGGCAGAACTCTCCAAAATCTCTATGGCAACGTCCAAATCCAGCCACTGATCAGGATTCTTGAAGATATGGATGATTGCTAATAAGGAATGCTTCACCATAAGCATCTTATGAACTGGTATCTTCGCAAAAGATGATAATTCAAAAGCGGTGGCCACAGAATCGGAACTAGCCGCACCACTACAAGAAGGAGTTCCTATAGCAAAAGGAGAAGGATATTCGAAATATTATTGTGAAATAAATAACCTTGAAGAAAGGAAAATCAGCGCATATATATATATACCTGTCATTGGGATACGGCTAAGAGAAGGAGAAGCTCCCTGAGTTATGGAAGGACCAAGTCCCACCATATCAGCAAAAGAGGGCGCTCTGGCTTCCGTACTAGAATCCCTAGTAGCCGGAGTTGGCAAATCAGTAGTTTCTGTAGAAAATATAATTTCACGAGCAACTACTCTTGGTACTACCAACGGAGCTACAGATGCTCTCGGTGAAGATATTACAAGAGGGGCCACTGGAGAGATGACACCTGTTTCTGCAACTTGGGCACCTAAAAAGAGAGATAAAATAATTTTAAATAAATAGTTGTTAAAATATAAAATAATATATATATGCATGAAAATTGAAATTTCTTTACCTGGAGAATACCCATATTCCCCATAATCTAAGGGCTCTTCTTCATCTTCCTCTGCTACAGGAGATTTAACAGGAACATTAATCTTTGGGAGGAGTCTTAATAACAACGGGGAAGACTCCATTTCAACTTCTTTTGCAGCTGCTCCCTCTTCTTCGCCAATGTCGACTTCACCTTCTTCGAAGTCGTCATCTTTATCTTCACCACTATCACTATCCTTGCTGTCTTCGTATGGCGAGGATTCAGTTGTATCCGATGAAAAAGTTAAACTTTCATCGTCCAAAATTTCTTCATTAACCTCTTCAACAACAACCTGCTTCCCTTTGTAAGAAACAGGCTGGCTACTCTCCAGTATAGGCTCTTGAATTGAAGGGGAAGCAGATGCTTGGCTGATCTTTTCCGAAGGGATAGGAGACGATGATTGCAAACGTGTTCTCGATCTAGTCATTGGAGAAGACGGACTAGGACCAAGGGGCTGCGGAGGAGATATTGAAGTACCAATAACTGGTCCCTCTTGAGCCGCCACAGTCTCTGCAGGAATTGGAGAAGAGGTACCTGCAGCATCATCCGCAGCCTGGTTTGAAGAATCTCGACGAGATTTCTCAAATTCTCTCAGAACTCGTGGGCAAACCACCATCCAAAGTGTTGATAGGCTTGATTTCACGGATGGGATCTTCTAATGATATCTTTCTGCAAATCTCGCCTGGATGAGACATGGCTCTTCTCCGGAATGTAGCCAATCCCGCTCTCTAAATTTCTGCCCTTCAGCCTGGGTGGATGAAGAAATATGGAAGAGTCTACTGGCAGGCATTTATTGACCAGGTATGATTGATGATCCCACCATCGCATCCAGCTATATGATGTACGGACTATGCGATCACAACTCGGAATTATGAAGGAGGAGCCAACACAGCTATTCAGCAATTGTTTCCATATCATGGCCCAGTTGAGAGGACCAGTTCCGTAGCAGCGCATTTTTCTTGTAACAAGCCCACAGTCTTGAGGAACGGTTTGATCGTAACCGAATTGACGAGCAAAGCGACTCGGGTAGTAAGGTTCTCTCCAGATTGTCCCTTCTCGCAAAGGTAAACTGCACGAGCGAATAGAGAAGAAGAAAGCTCTCTCTGCAGTACAGTGTTTCGTTGTCCACCATATCTGTGTCCACGGGATAGCGATAGAGGCGGAATTGAAAGAAGTTTATTTGATCGTCGTCTCGAATTTTATTTGCTACCCATTCATATGCTCTCCTAGCCATTGCTCTTTGTTGAAAAAACCAGAGCGGAAGATGAGAGGGATGAGAATATGCTTGCTCTGAAGTCTCGAAAGTCCAAGGGAAATATACTCCAAGCCATCCTGTAAAATAATGCCAGGAAGTGTGTGCCGATGAAGTTCCAAGAATGGGGTCTTTTATATGAGTAGCTATTTCTCCAAGGGCCCGGTAGATAGAACATAGTACTGGAGGAGCGAGAGAGTATTTATGTCCTTCTGCTAAGGCACCGGCAACAACAAAGACACTCGGACGGATAGCATCTGCCCATTTAGAGCTGGGCAAAACAACTAAGCTTAGCCAATAGGCCAGAAACGCTGCAAGCTCTCCAAAAGAGCTATATTCCGGCTTTCCTCTTACTGCATCCCGAAGCTTTGTCAGTTCTTTGGAATTGCAGTCGCGAAACCTTCAAAGGAAATAAAAATGAAGAGGTTAATATACATAAATGGCTGAAGAATACAAAGAGGAAGATCAATTATCAGATTGATAAATACCTTAGACCCCTAGAAAAATGGGCCAGCCATTGAAGAGGGGGAATTTTGTGGAAATTGGGGAATTTGCCCATCTCTTTGAATAGCTCTATGGTAGTCTCGGATATGGAGGGCTTGCGATCCGGAAAAGACACAAAGGCCAATTCTCTGTTGGTAGGAATGAATTCATCGTAGAATTTCCCCGTTATTGTGAGACCAGCTATACGATGAAGGTCCCAAAGAGATATGCTCATTTCGCCGTATGGAAGACGAAAGGAGTTGGTTGTGGGCGACCAATACTCAAGGAAGCCTTTCAGAACATTGGGCTCCCGATAGAAGTATTTTGAGGTTACTTCTATGGCATCATAAAGGCCTATCTTTGCAAGAGTGCTCATGTGTTTCAGCAAAATAGCTTCCGCCCATTCAGAATAATAACGACGAGCAATTAGCAGACCTCTGATGCGAAATTGGCGGCCCAGAGTTGATCTCGATCTCTGAAGCGTTGACGCACTGTCTCATAAAAATGAGAAGGAAAGAGATCATGAGGACTATGGAAAGGAGTTAGAAAAATCATGGGGTGAACTTCTCCGATCCTCTGTCGCGGTTTCTTCGTTTGGATGATTCCTTCAAGAATCCGGGGCTCTCTTGTGGCCCATGATTCGGTGTACATCAGCCTTTCGCCATGAACACAATCTTTAGGTTCAGATCCAAGCATAGACGATGGCGATACACCTTTATGGGAATGATGGTCATACCCTCTGCATGAGGGTTGTCGAATTTCATGACTCCTTCTACAACTCGCACCGAATCCCACGAGTTCTGAAGTCTTTTCTTCTTGTGTTCCTTGATCTTTTCTTCAAATTCCTTCGCCTTGTTGCGGCGAGTCTTCTTCGGACGGGAAGCAGGAGGGGTGTTTTCGCGAAAGGGCGGTCTCTCACTGTCAGTACGAATGTGGGCTGTGGTCTTGAGCCACTCATCCCAGTCGTATTCTCTCCCATGCTTTGGCGGGCATTTAATATCTCCCAAGGAGATGGATCTGTGAATAGGAGAGGGTAAAGATTTGATACGGTCAGAGAAATCGAACGTAGGAAGAACGGGTTCTTTGAAGTAAGCAGGGTTTCTAGAAGTTGTCTTCATTCTTTTAGCAGGCGGTTGGTCAGAAGAAGGTGAGTTTGAAGGAGATATAAGACGAGCAGTTTGTTTAATACGAGCCATAAAGAAAGGGCAGATGACAGAGTCAGAAAATGGCTAAGTGTTGGAAAAAGTTCGAAAAATTTTCTAAGTACAGAGTACTTTGCGCGAGGTCGCGCAAAGTCTATGGTTTGCGCGGAAAAGCTCTAAGTTCAGCGGACGTCGCGCAAAGCGAAACGGTTTGCGCGGGGTCGCGCAAAGTGAAGAGTTTGCGCGGAATAAAATCGCCAGAGAGAGTATCAGCAGAGGGAAGTTCGTGAAAATGACTAAGTCGTTGGACTATTTATAGGCTTTATGGCCGAGTACGGTACCCAAGTAGGACTTTGCGCGAGGTCGCGCAAACCTGGGAAGAAAGGAATAGTTTGATCCTTTTCTTTGATTTTCTGAACAAACAAAGAACGGATCAAGGGGGCATCTGTTGAGGCATAAAAATAAGCAAGAGAGTGAAGACAAGAAAAATCAAGGAATAAGAAAGAACAAGGCAAAAAATAGTTTCAAGATCACTTTGCGCGAGATCGCGCAAAGTGAAACCAGACCGCGCAAAGTAAAAGGTTTGCGCGGATTAAAAGAAGACGATTTGCGAGATTGGAGGTTTGCGCGAGATCGCGCAAAGCATATCGTTTGCGCGTGTCCGCGCAAAGTGTATGATGGTGCGATAAAAATGGTTGAATGATGTTTTTTGTCCCACATCGACCAGATCAGAGATTTTCACTAATGAAATTGTTTATAAATACCCCATTCCTTCTCAGAAGAAGGGTTCGAAGATTTCAGAAGTGAAGCAAGGACGAAAGAGAAGACAGAAGGTGCGGAGTATTGGACTCCTGCACTTTGCGCGATCCCGCGCAAAGGAGTATTGGACTCCTGGAAGTTTGCGCCGGTCGGCGCAAAGCAACTGAAGGGTTTTACAGTTTGCGCGGACCCGCGCAAAGCATACAGTTTGCGCGGACCCGCGCAAACCTATTTCTTGGCAGTTTTGACAGCAATGGGTTGAAATGCTGTTGGAATGATTGGAGTCCTCAAAGCTTCAAGTTCTTCTTGATCAAGAGAAAGGAAGAATCATCGATGAAGAGACGTATTCTTCCTAAGTTTCGGGAGATGACCAAAATAGCATTGAAATGCTGCCGGAATCTTCGTGCTCTTGAAGACTGTTTATTGACTTGTCTATTCCTCCTAAGTCATAGGAGATGATTGACATCATTGCCGTTATGCTGCCGAAATTATATTTAACTATAATAATAGACATTTGTAACGAGTTCTTTGTAAGCTATCTTAGAATCAAGGGATACCAGAGGATGTAAATGAATTCAGAATCAATAAAGTGTGATGATTGTCTTTGTAATTATTTCATTGTTATGTTTGAATAAGATGACTCTCCCAAATCAAATACATTTGTTTCCTTGTCGAAACAAAACATATACAAATTAATAATATTTGAAGATTTAATTCAAATAGCGAATTCGGCAGCATTTCATCAAGGAGTTTCAGTCATCTCCTATGACTTAGGAGGAATTGCTGATCTGATCAAGCAGTCTTTAAGGGGATAGGAATTTCGACAGCATTTCAGTGCTATTTTGATCATCTCCTAAATACTTAGGAGGAAAATAGTCTAAATATCCCTCAAACTTTAAGTAGAACTTGTATACTTCGGTCATTTCAGCAGCATAACGATTCTTTGCTGTTACAGACCGCCAGGCAATCTGATTACATGGTCACGCGCAAAGGATGTAGTTTGCGTGGGTCCGCGTAAACTACCGGAGCACTTTGCTCCTACCTTCAGTCTTCTTCTTCGCTCTGCCTTCTTTCTGAAATCTTTGAATTGCCCATATGAAGGAGGGGAAGGGGTATTTATAGGCGCTCACACATGTGGAACCTTAATCTTAGCGATGTGGGATATATCTTGAATAATCACTTGGAACTCTTACTGTGCAATCAATATGTAGTTTGCGGGGACCCGTGCAATCGATATACTTTGTGGGGACCCGCGCAATCGATATACTTTGTGGGGACCTGCACAAGGTAACCTTGAGTTATTGTATTGTTCCATTCTTGAGCTCTCTCTTTTTCCTCAACCCTTTGATCTTCCTTTCTTCAATTCTTCTCTTTATTTTATGCCTCGACAGATGCCCCCTTGATCCTTTCTTTATTTTTCACAAAATCAAAGAAAAAGATCAATTAAAATCCTTTCTTCAGGGTTTGCGTGGACCCGCGCAATAAAAACCCGCGGACCGTACTCGAGCGTGAATCCTATAAATAGTCAAACTCCTCATTTGGTCAGTTCTCTCGTGCGCCTGTCGAAACTTCGTTCCTGCGATTTTCCCCGCGTAATCAATATTGTTTGTGCAGTACCGCGCAACAACTTTTTTGTTTGCGTAAATTTTCCAGAAGTCCCCTCATTTTGCGCAAACGGCTTACTTTGCGCGGACTCGCGCAAACTGTTCTTACAACCTGCACTTGGCCGTTTTTCCTTCTAGTCACTTGAACTTTTTTCAATCACTTAGCTATTTCTGACTTTCTTTTGTACCTCATCATGGCTCGTATTAAGTGAACCTTTCGTACTGTGGATCCTTCTACTGCCCAACCTTCTCATTCCGATTTACCCGATACGCCTCCTTATCGCCCTTTCCCTTCTTCTAATTAACCGCCTACCAAGTAAACAAAAACAACTACCAACACTCCTGCATACTTCAAAGAACCAGTACTCCCAACTTTTAATTTCTCCAGCCATATTAAATCTCTGCCATCTCCCATTCACCGATCAATAGCACTGGGAGAGCTCAAATGTCCTCCAAAATATGGCAGAGAATATGACTAGGATGAATGGTCGAAAACAACTACCCACATCTGCACAGACAGTCAAAGACCACCTCCTCAGGAAGACACTCCTCCCGCTTCTCATTCGAAAAAGACTTGCCAAAATAAGGCAAAATAATTTGAAGAAAAGATTGCAGAACATAAGAAGAAAAGACTCCAGAACTCGTGGGACTCGGTGCGAGTTATTGAGGGCATCATGAAGTTTGATAACCCTCATATAGAAGGCATGATGATAATTTCCATCAACGTCTATCGCCAACATTCTATGCTTGATTGCGAGCCAAAAGATTATGTGCACGGTGAAAGACTGATGTATACTGAGTCATGGGCAATGAGAGAGCCACGCATTCTTGAAGGGATAATATAGACACAGAAACCGCGGCAAAAGATTGGAGAAGTCCATCCCATGATCTTCCTAGTACCTTTCCATAGCCCACATGACCTTTTCCCTTCACAATTCTATGAAACAATCAAACAGCATTTCCGAGATTGCGCACAACTCTGGGGACAGGATGATTTCCGCACCAAGGCTGTTGAGGCATAAAATAAGCAAGAAAGTGAAGAAGAGAAAGATCAAAAAATCAGTTTGAAGATGACTTTGCGCGGGTTCGCGCAAAGTGAAACAGATTGCGCTGAACCGCGCAAAGTAAACAGGTTGTGCGGGTTGCTCAAGGAAGACAGATTGCGCGGGACAGATAGATTGCGTGAGACCGCGCAAAGCATGTCGTTTGCGCGTGTCCGCGCAAAGTGTATAACTGTAGTATAAAAATGGTTGGATGTTATTTTGTCCCACATCGACCAGAATAGAGTTTTACACCTGTAAAAATGTCTATAAATACCCCGTTCTTTCTCTCAAAAGGGGTTGAAAGATTTCAGAGTAAAAAGAAAGACGAAGAAAAAGACAGAAGGTGCGAACCCGCGTAAAGGAGCACTGGGCTCCTATAGTTTGCGCGGACCCGCGCAAAGCATATAGTTTGCGCGGACCGGCGCAAACCGACTATTTGGCAGTCCATAACAGCAATGGGCTGTTATACTGCTAAAATGGCTAGAGTCTTCAAATCTTCAAGTTCTTCTTGTTCAGGAGAAACGGAGGAATCATCGACGAAAAGGTGTATTCCTCCTAAGTTTCAGGAGATGACCAAAATAGCGCTGAAATGCTGCCGGAATCTCCGTTCTCTTGAAGACTATTGGTCGATTTGTCTATTCCTCCTAAGTCATGGGAGACGATTGAGATCAGCACCGTTATGCTGCCGAAATTTATATTTAACTATGATAGTTGTAATCTACAATGAATTCTTTGTAAACTATCTTAGAATCAAGGGATACCTGAGGATGTAAATGAATTCAGAATCAATAAAGTGTGATGATGGTTTCTGTAACTATTTCATTGTTATGTTTGAATAAGATAATTCCCCAAATCAAACACCTTTGTTTCCTTGTCGAAACAAAATGGCGACTCTACTGGGGACCTTTATCTTATTTAATTAACATTGGGGAAAGTTCTGAAACTCTCATCACTGTTTTTGGCGTCTATTAGACGCCAAAATCACTACGCCAAAACAGCGAAAAAAGGACGGTCCAAAACCGTCTCAAATGACCAAAAAGGACGGTCACGGACCGTCGCATAGGCCGTCAAATTTTGACGTGTCTTATTTTTTAAAGGACGGTTGAAAACCGTCATTCTTATTGACGAAAAAAAGACGGCCATGGACCGTCCTAAAAAAGGACGGTCATGGACCGTCCTTAAAATGGACTGTCATGGACCGTCTCTTATGATGCTAAAAAGGACGGCCATAGACCGTCCTTTAAAAGGACTGTTATGGACCATCCTTAAAAAGGATTGTCATGGACCGTCTCTTATGAGCCTTCAAAGGACGGCCATGGACCGTCCTTTAAACGGACGGTCATAGACCGTCCTTGAAAATGACTGTCATAAACCGTCTCTTATGAGCCTTCAAAGGACGGTTATGGACCGTCCTTTAAAAGGACGGTCATGGACCGTCCTTTAAAAGGATTGCTATAGGCCGTCTCTTATGACCCTTACGGACATTTTTAAATTTGACCTGTTACAGTATTCTTCCTGATATACACCTGTTATACAAACTACGTAAATCCAAATAGTTTTATCACATTCACATTCACCTATTTCATCCAAACAAGACTGATATACACCTGTTTCATTCACATTCACCTGTTTCATCCAAACAGGACTGATATACACCTGTTTCATTCACATACATAAATCCAAACTGTTTCATCACATTCACGTTCACCTGTTTCATCCAAACAGGACTGATATACACCTGTTTCATTCACATTCACCTGTTTCATCCAAACAGGACTGATATACACCTGTTTCATTCACATTCACCCGTTTCATCCAAACAGGACTGGTATACACCTGTTTCATCCAAACAGGACTGATATACACCTGTTTCATCCAAACAGGACTGACATACACCTGATATACACCTGTTTCATCCAAACAGGACTGATATACATCTGTTTCATTCATATACACCTGTTTCATTCACATACGTAAATCCAAACTGTTTCATCACATTCACATTCACCTGTTTCATCCAAACAGGACTGATATACACGTGTTTTATTCACATTCACCTGTTTCATCCAAACAGGACTGATATACACCTGTTTCATTCACATACACCTGTTTCATCCAAACAGGACTGATATACACCTGTTTCATCCAAACAGGACTGACATACACCTGTTTCATCCAAACAGAACTGATATACACCTGTTTCATCCAAACAGGACTGATATATACCTGTTTCATCCAAACAGGATTGACATACACCTGTTTCATTCACATTCACCCGTTTCATCCAAACAGGACTGATATACACCTGTTTCATCCAAACAAGACTAATATACACCTGTTTCATTCACACCTGTTTCATTCACATTCACCTGTTTCATCTAAACAAGACTGATATACACCTATTTCATCACATTCACATTCAGATTCACATCCATCTAAACCCAAACTACGTAAATCCATCCAAACATAAACTACATCCATCCAAACACAAACAATCTTATCCACAATACATTATTCATCCACGCATAATACATATAAAGTTTAACTTCATAAGTAAAAAAAGGAAAAAAAAAAGTTCAGGTTTAGGTTAGGGAGTCGAGATTAGGATTAGGTGTAGGTTTAGGTTTAGGGATTTGAAAATAGGTTAAGGTTTAGGTTTAAGAATTCGGGTTCGGGTTCGGGATTGGGTTTAGGTTTGGGTTTTCAAGTTTAGGTTTAGGTTTAGGTTAGGGAGTTTAGATTAGGATTAGGTGTAGGTTTAAGTTTAGGGATTTGAGAATAGGTTAAGGTTTAGGTTTAGGAAATCACGTTCGGGTTCGGGATCGGGTTTTAGGTTTGGGTTTTCAAGTTTAGGTTTAGGTTTAGGTTAGGGAGTTGAGATTAGGATTAGGTGTAGGTTTAGGTTTAGAGATTTGAGAATACATTTAGGTTTTAGGTCATAAGTTTTGGTTTATGTTAAGGTTATAGGTTTAGGTTAAGGTTTAGGTTATAAGCTATAGGTTTAGGGAATTGAGAATAGGTTAAGGTTTAGGTTTAGGAAATCGGGTTCGGGATCGGATTTAGGTTTAGGTTAGGGAGTTGAGATTAGGATTAGATGTAGGTTTAGGTTTAGGGATTTGAGAATACATTTAGTTTTAGGTTTATTTTTAGGTTTTAGGTATTGGTTAAGGTTTAGGTATTAGGTTTAGGTTAAGGTTAGGTTATAGGTTATAAGTTTAGGTTTTAGGACATAGGTTTTGGTTTTAAGGTTATAGGTTTAGGTTAAGGTTAAGGTTTTAAGGTCTTATAAGCTATAGGTTTAGGGAATTGAGAATATGTTAAGGTTTAGGTTTAGGAAATCGGGTTCGGGTTCGGGATCGGGTTAAGGTTTGGGTTTTCAAGTTTAGGTTCGAGGTTTAGGTTAGGGAGTCGAGATTAGGATTAGGTGTAGGTTTAGGTATAGGAATTCGGGTTCGGGATTGGGTTTAGGTTTGGGTTTTCAAGTTTAGGTTTAGGTTTAGGTTAGGGAGTTTAGATTAGGATTAGGTGTAGGTTTAAGTTTAGGGATTTGAGAATAGGTTAAGGTTTAGGTTTAGGAAATCAGGTTCGGGTTCGGGATCGGGTTTTAGGTTTGGGTTTTCAAGTTTAGGTTTAGGTTTAGGTTAGGGAGTTGAGATTAGGATTAGGTGTAGGTTTAGGTTTAGAGATTTGAGAATACATTTAGGTTTATGTCATAAGTTTTTGTTTAGGTTAAGGTTATAGGTTTAGGTTATAAGCTATAGGTTTAGGGAATTGAGAATAGGTTAAGGTTTAGGTTTAGGAAATCGGGTTCGGGATCGGATTTAGGTTTAGGTTAGGGAGTTGAGATTAGGATTAGGTGTAGGTTTAGGTTTAGGGATTTGAGAATACATTTAGGTTTTAGGTTTATTTTTAGGTTTTAGGTATTGGTTAAGGTTTAGGTATTAGGTTTAGGTTAAGGTTAGGTTATAGGTTATAAGTTTAGGTTTTAGGACATAGGTTTTGGTTTTAAGGTTATAGGTTTAGGTTAAGGTTAAGGTTTTAAGGTCTTATAAGCTATAGGTTTAGGGAATTGAGAATATGTTAAGGTTTAGATTTAGGAAATCGGGTTCGGGTTCGGGATCGGGTTTAGGTTTGGATTTTCAAGTTTAGGTTCGAGTTTAGGTTAGGGAGTCGAGATTAGAATTAGGTGTAGGTTTAGGTTTAGGAATTCGGGTTCGGGATTGGGTTTAGGTTTGGGTTTTCAAGTTTAGGTTTAGGTTTAGGTTAGGGAGTTTAGATTAGGATTAGGTGTAGGTTTAAGTTTAGGGATTTGAGAATAGGTTAAGGTTTAGGTTTAGGAAATCGGGTTCGGGTTCGGGATCGGGTTTTAGGTTTGAGTTTTCAAGTTTAGGTTTAGGTTTAGGTTAGGGAGTTGAGATTAGGATTAGGTGTAGGTTTTGGTTTAGAGATTTGAGAATACATTTAGGTTTTAGGTCATAAATTTTGGTTTAGGTTAAGGTTATAAGTTTAGGTTAAGGTTTAGGTTTAGGGAATTGAGAATAGGTTAAGGTTTAGGTTTAGGAAATCAGGTTCGGGTTCAGGATCGGGTTTAGGTTTAGGTTAGGGAGTTGAGATTAGGATTAGGTGTAGGTTTAGGTTTAGGGATTTGAGAATACATTTAGGTTTTAGGTTTATTTTTAGGTTTTAGGTATTGGTTAAGGTTTAGGTTTTAGGTTTAGGTTAAGGTTAGGTTATAGGTTATAAGTTTAGGTTTTAGGACATAGGTTTTGGTTTTAAGGTTATAGGTTTAGGTTAAGGTTAAGGTTTTAAGGTCTTATAAGCTATAGGTTTAGGGAATTGAGTATATGTTAAGGTTTAGGTTTAGGAAATCGGGTTCGGGTTCGGGATCGGGATCGGGATCGGGTTTAGGTTTGGGTTTTCAAGTTTAGGTTCAGGTTTAGGTTAGGTAGTCGAGATTAGGATTAGGTGTAGGTTTATGTTTAGGGATTTGAAAATAGGTTAAGGTTTAGGTATAGGAATTCGGGCTCGGGTTCGGGATTGGGTTTAGGTTTAGGTTTTCAATTTTAGGTTTAGGTTTAGGTTAGGGAGTTTAGATTAGGATTAGGTGTAGGTTTAAGTTTAGGGATTTGAGAATAGGTTGAGGTTTAGGTTTAAGAAATCGGGTTCGGGTTCGGGATTGGGTTTTCGGTTTAGGTTTTCAAGTTTAGGTTTAGGTTTAGGTTAGGGAGTTGAGATTAGGATTAGGTGTAGGTTTAGGTTTAGAGATTTGAGAATACATTTAGGTTTTAGGTTATAAGTTTTGGTTTAGGTTAAGGTTTAGGTTTAGGTTATAAGCTATAGGTTTAGGGAATTGAGAATAGGTTAAGGTTTAGGTTTAGGGAATCGGGTTTGGGTTCGGGATCGGGTTTAAGTTTGGGTTTTCAAGTTTAAGTTTAGGTTTAGGTTAGGGAGTTGAGATTAGGATTAGGTGTAGGTTTAGGTTTAGGGATTTGAAAATACATTTAGGTTTTAGGTTTAGGTTTAGGTTTTAAGTTATTGGTGTTTAGATTTTCGGTTTAGGTTAAGGTTAGGTTATAAGTTTAGGTTATAGGTTATAGGTTAAGGTTTTAGGTCATAGGTTTTGGTTTTAAGGTTATAGGTTTAGGTTCAGGTTAAGGTTTTAGGACTTATAAGCTATAGGTTTAGGGAATTGAGAATATGTTAAGGTTTAGGTTTATGAAATCGGGTTCGGGTTCGGGATCAAGTTTAGGTTTGGGTTTTCAAGTTTAGGTTTAGGTTTAGGTTAGGGAGTTGAGATTAGGATTAGGTGTAGGTTTAGGTTTAGAGATTTGAGAATACATTTAGGTTTTAGGCCATAAGTTTTGGTTTAGGTTAAGGTTATAAGTTTAGGTTAAGGTTTAGGTTTAGGTTATAAGCTATAGGTTTAGGGAATTGAGAATAGGTTAAGGTTTAGGTTTAGGAAATCGGGTTCGGGTTCGGGATCGGGTTTAGGTTTAGGTTAGGGAGTTGAGATTAGGATTAGGTGTAGGTTGAGGTTTAGGGATTTGAGAATACATTTAGGTTTTATGTTTATTTTTAGGTTTTAGGTATTGGTTAAGGTTTAGGTATTAGGTTTAGGTTAAGGTTAGGTTATAGGTTATAAGTTTAGGTTTTAGGACATAGGTTTTGGTTTTAAGGTTATAGGTTTAGGTTAAGGTTAAGGTTTTAAGGTCTTATAAGCTATAGGTTTAGGGAATTGAGAATATGTTAAGGTTTAGGTTTAGGAAATCGGGTTCGGGTTACGGATCGGGATCGGGTTTAGGTTTCGGTTTTCAAGTTTAGGTTCGAGGTTTAGGTTAGGGAGTCGAGATTAGGATTAGGTGTAGGTTTAGGTTTAGGGATTTGAAAATAGGTTAAGGTTTAGGTTTAGGAATTCGGGTTCGGGTTCGGGATTGGGTTTAGGTTTGGGTTTTCAATTTTAGGTTTAGGTTTAGGATTTACGAAGTTTAGATTAGGATTAGGTGTAGGTTTAAGTTTAGGGATTTGAGAATAGGTTAAGGTTTAGGTTTAGGAAATCGGGCTCGGGTTCGGGATCGAGTTTTAGGTTTGAGTTTTCAAGTTTAGGTTTAGGTTTAGGTTAGGGAGTTGAGATTAGGATTAGGTGTAGGTTTAGGTTTAGGGATTTGAGAATACATTTAGGTTTTAGGTTTAGGTTTAGGTTTAGTTTTTAAGTTATTGGTGTTTAGATTTTAGGTTTTGGTTAAGGTTAGGTTATAAGTTTAGGTTATAGGTTAAGGTTTTAGGTCATAGGTTTTGGTTTTAAGGTTATAGGTTTAGGTTCGTGTTAAGGTTTTAGAACTTATAAGCTATAGGTTTAGGGAATTGAGAATATGTTAAGGTTTAGGTTTATGAAATCGGGTTCGGGTTCGGGATCAATTTTAGGTTTGGGTTTTCAAGTTTAGGTTTAGGTTTAGGTTAGGCAGTTGAGATTAGGATTAGGTGTAGGTTTAGATTTAGGGATTTGAAAATAGGTTAAGGTTTAGGTTTAGGAATTCGGGTTCGGGTTCAGGATTGGGTTTAGGTTTGGGTTTTCAAGTTTAGGTTTAGGTTTGGGAGTTTAGATTAGGATTAGGTGTAGGTTTAAGTTTAGGGATTTGAGAATAGGTTAAGGTTTAGGTTTAGGAAATCGGGTTCGGGTTCGGGAACGGGTTTTAAGTTTAGGTTAGGGAGTTGAGATTAGGATTAGGTGTAGGTTTAAGTTTAGGGATTTGAGAATAGGTTAAGGTTTAGGTTTAGGAAATCATGTTCGGGTTCGGGATCGGGTTTTAGGTTTAGGTTAGGGAGTTGAGATTAGGATTAGGTGTAGGTTTAGGTTTAAAGATTTGAGAATACATTTAGGTTTTAGGTCATAGGTTTTGGTTTAGGTTAAGGTTTAGGTTTAGGTTTAAGTTATAAGCTATAGGTTTAGGGAATTGAGAATAGGTTAAGGTTCAGGTTTAGGGAATTGGGATCGGGTTTAGGTTTGTGTTTTCAAGTTTAGTTTTAGGTTTAGGTTGGAGTTGAGATTAGGATTAGGTGTAGGTTTAAGTTTAGGGATTTGAGAATACATTTAGGTTTTAGGTTTAGGTTTAGGTTGTAGGTTATTGGTTAAGGTTTAGGTTTTAGGTTTAGGTTAAGGTTAGGTTATAGGTTATAAGTTTAGGTTATAGGTTATAGGTTAAGGTTTTAGGTCATAGGTTTTGGTTTTAAGGTTATAGGTTTAGGTCTTATAAGCTATAGGTTTGGGGAATTGAGAATATGTTAAGGTTTAGGTTTAGGAAATTGGGTTCGGGTTCGGGATCGGGTTTAGGTTTGGGTTTTCAAGTTTAGGTTAAGTTTAGGGATTTGAGAATAGGTTAAGGTTTTTGTTTAGAAATCAAGTTCGGGTTCGGGATCGGGTTTTAGGTTTGGGTTTTCAAGTTTAGGTTTAGGTTTAGGTTAGGGAGTTGAGATTAGAATTAGGTGTAGGTTTAGGTTTAGGGATTTGAAAATAGGTTAAGGTTTAGGTTTAGGAATTCGGGTTCGAGTTCGAGATTGGGTATAGGTTTGGGTTTTCAAGTTTAGGTTTAAGTTTAGGTTAGGGAGTTGAGATTAGGATTAGGTGTAGGTTTAAGTTTAGGGATTTGAGAATAGGTTAAGGTTTAGGTTTAGGAAATCGGAGTTCGGGTTCGGGATCGGGTTTAGGTTTAGGTTAGGGTGTTGAGATTAGGATTAGGTGTAGGTTTAGATTTAGGGATTTGAGAATATATTTAGGTTTTAGGTTATTAGTTAAGGTTTAGATTTTAGGTTTAGGTTAAGGTTAGGTTATAGGTTATAAGTTTAGGTTATAGGTTATAGGTTAAGGTTTTAGGTCATAGGTTTTGGTTTTGGTTAAGGTTATAGGTTTAGGTTTAGGTTTAGGTTTAGGTTATAAACTATAGGTTTAGGGAATTGAGAATAGGTTAAGGTTTAGGTTTAGGAAATCGGGTTTGGGTTCGGGATCGCGTTTAGGTTTGGGTTTTCAAGTTTAGGTTTCGGTTTAGGTTAGGGAGTTGAGATTAGAATTAGGTGTAGGTTTAGGTTTAGGGATTTGAGAATACATTTAGGTTTTAGGTCATAGAATTTGGTTTAGGTTAAGGTTATAGGTTTAGGTTAAGGTTTAGGTTTAGGTTTAGGTTAAGGTTTAGGTTTAGGTTATAAGCTATAGGTTTAGGGAATTGAGAATAGGTTAAGGTTTAGGTTATAAGTAAGGTTTTAGGTTTAGGTATAGGCTTAAGTTATAGGTTATAAGTTTTATGTTTAACTTAAGGTTTAGGAATTCGGGTTCGGGTTTGGGTTTGGGTTTGGGTTTGGTTTTGGTTTTGGTTTAGGTTATAGGTTTTGATTTAGGTTTAGGTTATAGGTTATGGGATTTGAGAATGGGTTTGGGTTTAGGTTATAGGTTTTGGTTTTAGTTATAGGTTTTAGTTTAGGTTATAGGTTATAGGTTTAGGTTTAGGTTACGGGTTTTAGGATTTGAGAATAGGTTTAGGTTAAGGTCTTAAGTTTAGGTTTAGGAAATCGGGATCGGGTTCGAGGTTTGGGTTTAGTTTTGGGTTTTCAAGTTTAGGTTTAAGTTTAGGTTAGGGAGTTGAGATTAGGATTAGGTGTAGGTTTAGGTTTAGGTTTAGGGTTAAGGTTATAAGTTTAAGTTTAGGTTGTAGGTTTAGGTTAAGGTTTAGGGATTTGAGTTTAGGTTTAAGTTATAGGTTTAACTTTAGCTTTAGGTTTTAGGTTTAGGTATAGGCTTAGGTTATAGGTTATATGTTTAGGTTAAGGTTTAGGAGTTCGGGTTCAGGTTTGAATTCAGGTTTAGGTTATAGGTTTTGAGATTTGAGAATAGTTTTAGGTTATAAGTATAGGTTTAGGTTTGGATTCGGGTTAAGGAGTAGATTAGGATTAGGTGTAGGTTTAGGTTTAGGGATTTTCTAGTATTATCTACTATTGAACCTAGTATTATCTACTACATACTAGTAATATACAACCAATATGGGGCACCATACCATAAGCTACAAGAATTTCATGTCCCCCTAAACAAGGTATCCTCCATTGATAACATATATATATATTTATATATATTATAAGTTTTTTATTTTCATTCACATTCCTAAATACATTCATCATCCATCCAAGAAAATTGAAACAAGTACTGTCAATCTATGACTAACAATTGAAAAGGAAAATCATGCATCTTATCTTACCGACCAACTTATGTTTCTTTTCACCTTTGTAACTCTCATATTTGTTGCAGCTGCTAGTTCACCATCAGCGGTCTCCCTAACCAAATCTTTGTGCATTCCCTCCATTTGAAGTAGTGGTTGAAGTTACAAGAAGTAGAACTGATTAGTCTTTCCATGTTTTGAAAAAAATCAAATTCTTTATTTTTGGCTGCAAGTCTACTTATAATTATCATTGGCTCTTAATCTATTTATTATGAAAATCTTAAATATCACCCAATAGTGCTCCTTTGATAAATGTCCTGTTTGGAACAAATAATTTCTGTAAAACTCTTTTATGTTTTTTCAATCCATCTTCCATTTTCTTCTTAATAAGAAAATCCATATTTCTTAATATTCCCATTTTTCTATTTTTCAAAAGAACGAGTTCAGTTAAAATTTACTAATAAGAAAATCCAGATTTTCACTGTTGAAACCTTCCTAGGGTCTAAAGTAATTTTTATTTGTCATCTAACTTGTTAATTTGATCACAAAGACATGGATGAAGAGAAAGCACAAACATCAGCTTGATCCAAAAAAGCACAAACATCAGCTTGATCCAAAACTTCTTTAGCCTCCAAAAAATTTTCAATGGTAGATGTTCAATCAAACTGTTTCCTGTGCTGTAATACTTTCATATTCTCATACATGCCTAAGTTGGATTGATGTTGTGGAGATGTTTTCCTAATGGACGGTCCAGATGGGTGATGTAGAGGCCAATTGATCCAAATGCAAGTTGATATGTGGAAAGTTTTCCATGCACTTGTACCATGGGAAAATTTTCCATTTGAGATTGTAAGTCTATATCATGTACTTCGACTCATTTGAACAGTATGTATTCTTCAAAAGTTAACCAACCAAACATCATAGATGGAAGTTGAAGTCGGATAAATCCATTGCCCAATAGACAATGTAGACTACCATAATATATATTTTATAAGTATTCAACAAGAGAAGCAACTATAGGCTTTTGCAGTGTAATGAATAAAGAAGGCTGTGATAGGAAACCTGGTGTTGAATGTTAAAAAGTAAAAAAGTACGAACTTAACTGTTACAATTTCCATAATTCTTTTTCAAGAAAAGAAACCTAAATGAATACAATTGAATTATGAAGTAAAAAAGTAAAAGGCAAAACCACATGAACTAGCAATCTGTTTAGTTAAAGGAGTAAATGGATAATTGCTTTCTTTGCGTCAATTTCAACAACATATGAAGAACATAGACATGGTATTAGCGTGAATCATTCACAAAGATAACTGATCAAAGATAATGCTTAGAAAGCATCATGAAACACCAAAAATATTAATGCCATGGAAAACCGTAAATTTAAAACATGCACGAAACATTCCTTAAAGTGAAGCAGGCAGAGATGTATATTTACAAAAAGTTTCCATCCAAAAGACATTTCCTGTTAGAAGACAACCCAGAAAGAGAAAAAAATAATGTCAAAATTTTCACATGATGAAGATTCATTTGGGAGAGAGTTATACTTTGTACTCAATGCCATTGACCTACACACAAACATAGATTTATGCCTAATTAAGAAGCTAATGTCATCAATTAGTTGTAAAAACAAATCAAATCGTGATAGAATAAGGACATGCAAATATACAAAAATAAATAACTTAACGACTGAACAACGATTCTTAGGTGTTTGGCAATAGACAAAACTTTTTATTAGGTGTTTACGGCCTAGGTGTTTAGTAGTGGATAGTCATGCCTTAGAGCATGTGCTTCACTAATTTCCCTACACCAATTGTAAGATTTCTGATTTTCTTAAATTACCAAACAAAAAAAAATCTGAAAAATATATAAATGGAAAATTAAAAGCTCATCAATCATCCATTTCCCATCAACATGCACCTATAAGGTAATCTCATGTCATGATATTGGTAATTGAGAACACGAATATGGATGCAAATCATGACTGTGTTCAGGGATTCTCATCTTTCCTTTTTGCTCTCTCAGGGTGGAAAAGCTAAATTAGCAACAAACTTGAATATTAGGAGCAAAGCCGCCTTCATCACCAACATTCATTGCATCTTGGCCATATTTTTCCTTAATCACAGCCTGAAGGAGAAGAGGGAATCAAAGTTTGTAGCTGAGACCTAAATGGACAGTTTTTGAAGCTGTTAAGCAAAATAAAAGCTTACCTTCAAATGGTAATATACTTTGACACCCATCTTCATGGCTTCCTTGAAGGTGGATGCCCCAACAAGAAGGATCGTCTGTTAACACCAACGGAGGCTGAATGCATTTCATCCATTTCTCTAATTTTTATCCATGCCACTCATCCATTTCTCTGATTTTTCTCCATTTCTCTGATTTACAACCTTCTAATTTTTGGGATAAATGCCTAAAATAATCTGTAAAAATGGATGAATGGCATGGATAAAATATATACATCATGGTGGGGCCATAGATCATACAGGGCCATAGATCATGGTGGTGCTGCAGAGGAAATCGGATTGCATAAAATATATACTCAGTACGCTCTTATTGTACTGAGTAAATTCAATAGGGCCCACCTTAATCCCTATGGGCCTGTTTGGCGGACAGGGTGGATGCGATTAGGTTGTATTAGGGTGGATTGGAAGGAGCAATCCTGGGAAAGGATTCATCACTGATCACCTTCTTGATGTTGATCTCAAGGAACGCTTTGGGATCACAACCACCACAAAGAAGATTGTTCATGGAGAGACAGCCTCCATCTCCCCCTTGAATAGGCTTGGGTGACGACGCTTCCTCACTCATTTGTACCAGCAGAAATTTCATGTCATGGCATATACCATGTCGATCATCATACAAAATTCCCCAATGAAAACACAATGGTCCAACAAACATAACACGACATGTTCTCATGGTTACACCATCAAGACACACTATAACCACATACTCCTTGCTAGCCCAAATGGACAAAGGACAGCTATAGCCGACGTACTCAAACAAAACTGCTAACATCAAGGAACCCAATGTAGATAGCCCGGCCATAACCCAAAAATGAGATTGGTTTAATGGGCATGCGTAATCTTGTGCATGTATGAACCATCACACTTTGCCAGAGTATAAAAAGACTCTTGATAAAGTGACAAGCCAACTAATAAGATACAGTGTAAATCATCTCTACAGAAATTCAGTCCTTGTGCCCATCCATCTAAACCATTAGATAGATACGACCAAATAGTGCACCAGTCTAGTGATCCTAATTATTGGATCAGTTTACTTCCTTGTGGACTGTTGACAGGATGGTGGTTAAAATTGATCTGTTTACTTTTTTGGTTTTAGCCCACCAAAGAAAGCAATTCCGTTGATTGGGTCCTCTGATTCAATTGGCACGTGAAATTAATGGCAGAAGTTCACAGACAAACTTTCAATCCGTAGTTTCTCCACAGGATTATTACTACAAGTAATAATTAACAAACTCAGAAATTATATCATGCCGGACCCAAGCCATGGCGCCATGTAATTCTAAAGCATTCGGCTAGTAATAAAAATGAAATCAGAAGAAAAAAAAACTGACTGTCCAAAAACCCCAACGCCAAGAAGGAAAAAAAAAATAAATCCAAACTCAAACGAAACGCTCTAAACCGTGGAGCCATATAACTCAAAGGATATGGTCCGAAACGTGGGTCCATGATGGATGAGAAAATCAGAAGGTCCAAAACCCCAAAATCAGAAAAAAGATCCCTTACCTATCTTCTTCTTCGATGACCTAATCAGCAGGTCTGATCGAAATGTGGGTCCTTTCACGATATTCCCTCTTAATCCCATCTATTTTGCTTGGGACATGTTTGGTTAGACGGAGCAATCCTGGGATTGGCTGACGTAATCCCGGGATTGGCCAGGTGAGCCAAACATACTTGGTGGTGAATTCCCTAGATATAGTAATCCCATGAGATTGCCAGCAATCCACTGACACAGCCATCATTACTTGCCATCCACCCTAATGCAATCCAATCCCATGGGATGGGCCCGTCCAAACACGCCCTAAATCCCTAAATCCCCAAATCCCTAAATCCCTAAATCCCCAAATCCCCAAATCACTTCAATTGGTATTGAGATTGAGAGAGATGGAGCGAGAAAGAGAGAGAGAGAGAGAGAGAGAGAGAGAGAGAGAGAGATACCTCGTGTGGATGCGCGAGAGAGAGAGCACCGAGAGAAACAGACAGAGAGAGGCGGTGCGGTGGAGAGATGACCGAGAGAGAGAGAGAGGATGCGCGAGAGTGAGAGAGGGCGGCGAGGGAGGGCGGCGAGGGAGGGAAGGGGTGAGGGGGGAGAGAGAGAGAGAGAGAGAGAGAGAGAGAGAGAGAGAGAGGGAGGTTGCCGAGTGAGAGCTTGGCCGCGCGTCTCTGTTTTAAGTGCGCGCCCAATTTTGGGCTGGCGTGGTCGATGCTCTGTGGGCCCTACCATGATGTATGTGTTTCATCCATTCCGCTCATCCATTTTTAAAGATCATTTTAGAGCTTCATACTAAAAATTAGAGGAATATAAATCTGAGGTGGTCCACACCACATGAGAACAATAGTGATTGGATATCCACCATTAAAATCCTCCTAAGGCCCACTGTATTGTTTATTTGACATCCAATCTATTGATTTGGTCATACAATACCAGATGAAGGGAAAAGACAACAACTAGCTTAATCCAAAACTTGTATGGCTACCAAAATGTTTTTAATGGACGATGTTCATTCAACCGTGTTTCCAATAATGTAGTCCACTTGAGATTTGGATATATCTCATTTTTGGTCTGATATTATAAAATTATCTGTAAAAATATATGGACGGCATGGATGAAACACATACATCAAGTTGATATCAAGTGGACCACATCATATCATAAGAAATAATATAAAGTGGACCACATCATAAGAAATAATATAAACCAAACGTCTACCATTGAAAAATTTAGGGAGGCCACTGAAGTTTTAGATCAAGTTGATATTTTAGTTTTCCCTTCATTCATGTAGTTGTAAAAATACATCATGGTTGGGCCCACACAGCACCAACCACAAGCCATTGGATGGTGTAGGGGAGGAGCTAATTCGTTCCCCTTATTTGTGTTGTGGTCCATTTAATCTTTCGATATGATTCATTTTTTGGATAATTCTATAAAATGATCTTGAAAAATGGATGAACCGTATGGGTTGATCCCAAATTTTCGGTAAATCCATAACTCAAGTGGACCATGACACACAAAACAGTGTGGAATAATGATTTCCACCGTTGATACCTTCCTTGGGCCCACAGTAATGTTTATTTGTCATCCAACATGTTCATAATATCAAAGAAATATAAATGAAGGGAAAACACAAAAATCAGCCTAAATGTGGGCCACACCACATAATATAATGGAGGGGTTTCCTTAGAACATTCATAATCATATATTGGGCCTGCCTAAATGTGATTCACATATCCAACCCACTCATAATGTTTGTCCCACTTGGATGAGGGGTCAGACTAATTTTCAACTGCATCCATGTCTAAATTAATTAACTTATAAACAGGTTGGATCTCAAATAAACATCACGGTGGTCGGGCCCTAAGAAGGTTTCAATAGTGGGTGTCACTATCCCACTCTTTTCTATGGTGGGTCCACTTGAACTTTGGATCTGCCCCATCAGTCAGATGCACCATTCCATGGTGGGCCACGAGCTTAAAAATAAAGTCAATCCATGACTTGGGTGGGTCACACCACATACTATAGTTGAGAGGGTTACCCTCCCATTAAAACATTCATAATCATTTATAAAAACCTATGATGTATTTGTTATATCCACACCCTTCATCCATTTTGAGATATCATTTTAAGTCACAAGCAAAAGAATGAGACAGATAAAAATCTATAGTGGACCCCTCCACAGAAAACAACGGGAGGGTGATTCCCACCGTTGAAACTATCCTAAGACTCATCATAATGTTTATTTGAAATCCAACTGGTTCAAAAGTAAATATTAAAAAAAAATGGTTTGTGGGGCCATACATCATGGTGGCGCCCACACAGCACCAACCACCAGCCATTGGATGGTCTAGGGGGAGTAGTTAATCTGTTCCCCTTATTTGTGGTGTAGTCCATTTAATCTTTGGATATGATTCATTTTTAAGATAATTATATAAAATGATCTCGAAAAATGGATGAACGGTGTGTATTGATCCCAAAATTTCGGTAAATCCCAAACTCAAGTGAACCATGCCACACAAAACAGTGTGGAATAATGATTTCCACCGTTGATACCTTCCTTAGGCCCACAGTAATGTTTATTTGCCATCCAACATGTTCATAATATCAAAAAGATATGAATGAAGGGAAAACACAAACATCAGCTTGATCCAAAACTTCTATCAAATCCATGGTGTTGATGTTTGACACATCATGATGGGGCCCACAAAATTTACTAACATCAATTCTTAGGTTCTCACGAGGTCAATAAGTTGGGTCACAATTTTGACCAGAATATTTGGCCCATTTTACATGTCTGGTCCATTCACTCTATTTTACTGATCATTACCCTCAAATTGACTAGTTACTCGCCCCGATCATGCTACATATGAGAGAGATATTGGGCAAACAAGATTGATCAACAATTTGAGTGAATTTTAATTTAAACATTTGAAGTTATTTTCTTTTCAATCTGGACTGATCGGATTGTCCAAAAACGGTTAAAGGTTATTCATAATATCAAAACTATATGAATGAATAGAAAACACAAACATCAGCTTGATCCAAAACTTCTATGGCCTCCAAGAAATTTTAAATGGTAGAGGTTTAATCACACTATTTCTTGTGGTGTGGTCCACTTGAGCTTTGGATATGCTTCCATTTTGTTCTTTAGACCTCAAATTATCTGTTAACATGGATGAATGGAGTGAATAAAAAAATAAATAACAGTGGACCCCACAAAGTTTACTCTAGTAAAAGCAACGAGTAACTCACCTAAACGTAATTGAGAAGGGTTTCCTTAAAACATTCATAATCATATATTGGGCCTGTCTGAATGTGATTCACATATCCAATCCACTCATTATGTGTGTCCCACTTGGATGAGGGATATCAGACCAAGTTTCAACCGCATCCATGTATGTATTAACTTATAAACAGATTGGATCTCAAATAAACATCACGACGGGCCCTAAGAAGGTTTCAATAGTGGGTGTCACTATCCCACTCTTTTCTATGGTGGGTCCACTTGAACTTTGGATCTACCCTGTCAATCAGATGCACCATTCCATGGTGGGCCACGAGCTTAAAAACAAACTCAATCCATGACTTGGGTAGGCCACACCACATACTATAGTTGAGAGGATTAATTACCCTCCCATTAAAACATTCATAATCATTTATTGGGCCCACCTAGATGTGGTTCATAAATCCAACCCATTCGTTATGTGTGTCCCACTTGGATGAGGAGCCAGACCAAGTTTCATACACATCCAAAACTCATGTGGGCCCCACCAAATGCTTTTATCTGTTTTAGGGATGTCTTCACATAGTTTTAGATGTTATGGCCCACCGAGTTTCATATATGACTGATTTTTGCACTTAAATGGGACACATCAAATGCATGGTGTTGATGTTCTACACACATCATGGCGGGGCGCACACAGATTAACCTCATGGAAAGTTCCCATGAGGTGACCTTATAGTACCATTTCACTATTTTGGGTAACTCCTTCATGGGTGTTACTCTAACCGTGTAGGGCCTACCTTGATATATTTTATGTATATCGACATCATCCATATATTTTTCCATCATATTTTAGGATGTGATTTCAAATCATAAGAACTAAATAATCTTAGGTGGGCCATACCAATCAAAACAATATGATGAATAACCATTAAAAACCTCTTGAAGGCCACAAAAAGTTTTGGATCTATTTGATCTTTGTAGTTTACCTTCATTTAAATCTTCTTTACATTATCAACAAGTTGGATTGCAAATAAACATAACTAAAACTTACGATGGGCTCTTTATAATTTTTAATGGCGAGATACTATATTATCATTCTTTCCAGTGGTGTGGTCCACTTAAGATTTAAATCTACACAATTTTTTATACCCGGCCCAAAAATGGGTTGGAGAAACGTATGGGCGGCAAAGATATACAACACATCATCAAAATCTCACTTTTGTTATCTAAGTCTAACTTTTCAATTTTTCTTGTCAAAATACGAAATCTAGTTTTCTTTTTCTAAAAATATATTTTTTTACAATTTGTCAATTTTTTCATAATTTTGTTTAATTTTTTAATTTTTCCTTTTCAAAATATCATTTTTTTATCGAAATCTCACTTTTGTTATCTAACTTTTCAATTTTTCTTATCAAAATACAAAATCTAGTTTTCTTTTTTAAAAAATATATATTTTTTACAATTTGTCAATTTTTTCACAAATTTATTTAATTTTTAAAAATTTCTTTTTCAAAATATCATTTTTAAAATCTCACTTTTGTTGTATAACTTTTCAATTTTTCTTGTCAAAATACAAAATCTAGTTTTCTTTTTTAAAAAATATATTTTTTTACAATTTGTCAATTTTTTCACAATTTTGTTTAATTTTTAAAATTTTCTTTTTCAAAATATCATATTTTTATCTCACTTTTGTTATTTAACTTTTCAATTTTTCTTGTCAAAATATAAAATTTAGTTTTCTTTTTTTAAAAATATATATTTTTTTTTACAATTTTTCAATTTTTTCACAATTTTGTTTAATTTTTTAAATTTTCTTTTTCAAAATATTATTTTTTAAATCTCACTTTTGTTATATAACTTTTTAATTTTTCTTATCAAAATACAAAATCTAGTTTTCTGTTTTAGAAAATATATTTTTTTACAATTTGTCAATTTTTTCACAATTTGGTTCAATTTTTTAAAATTTCTTTTTCAAAATATCATTTTTTAAATCTCACTTTTGTTATATAACTTTTTAATTTTTCTTGTCAAAATACAAAATCTAGTTTTCTTTTTTTAAAAATATTTTTTTTTTTTACAATTTTTTAAATTTTAAAATTTTCTTTTTCAAAATACCATTTTTTTATTGATTTTTTTTTTTCAAAATTATCAATATTATTCGAAGTTCTTAATTATTTTGTTTCAAAATCTAGATTTTTATAAAATTGCAGTTTTTTTTTTTCAAAATTTAAAATTTTCTTAAACATTGTTAATTATTTTTCTAAGCTTCTCAACTAATTTTTTTTCAAAATTCATGAATTTTTTGTTCTTAATTTTTGACCTGAGCATTAGAGACGGTTTAGGACCGTCTCTAATAGAGACGGTCTTTGATGATCTCTAATAGAGGCTATAAGACGGTTTAGGACCGTCTCTAATAGAGACGGTCTTTGTCATCTCTAATAGAGACGGTCCTAAACAGTCTCTAATAAAGACGGTCTTTCTTTGGGGCTATAAGACGGCTAAGGACTGTCTCTAATAGAGACGGTCTTTGACAGTCTCAGATTATAAGTAAAAGACGGCTAATGACAGTCTCTAATGTAGACGGCCATTGACCGTCTCAGATGATCGTATATAAGACGGTCAAGGACCGTCTCTAATGCAGACAGCCAATGACCGTCTCAGATGACCGTATATAAGACGGTCATCGACCGTCTTAAATGATTTTTGGACGTTTACATTTTTAAGACAATATTAAGGACGGTCAGGGGCCGTCTAAAATTTTAGAGACGGTTTACGACCATCTCTAAAGCGTCTTTAAACCAAGCAATTTTAGAGACGGTCCAGAACCGTCTCTAAATCCATCCTTTTTTTTTTTCATTTTTCACGTAGTGAATGGCGACTCTCAGTGGGAACATCCTCCCCTTCATCTCTAAGATAGTTTACTTAGTCTTTCACATACTAATTTCATGTATGTTTTATTATTGAAGGTACCCAAATTCAATCACATAACATTTCTAATGGCTAACGTTGCGAGAAAAGTGAACTTCCGATTCACCGCTACTGGGTTTGTAATTGAATATGCGCCAAACCAAACTCCTGAACATACGAAAGCAAGCACTACAAGCAGGCGCAAAATGACTCAAGTAACAGCTGGAGTCATTTCCGTATCGCCCCAATCACAGGAAAGTGATGAAAATTGGACTTTGGTCTTGTCTAGAAAGACAAAAGCAAAGACCTTAAAGAACCGCAAGGCGAAATCACTTGTACCAAGAGCCGAGGGACCAATTACGCGTAGTATAGCAAGAAGAAAACCCGAGCTCGCTCCTTCGGCGATCTATCCTGAACAAGCCGCTCCGCAATTCTCGTCGCACGATTTTTCGATTTTGGCTGCCCCAAGGACCAAATGGACAAAAGCACAGAAAGGTAAAGCACTGATGATAGGATCACCGATGCCTGTATCACCCCAAACAAGTTCGCCTATAACTGTATCACCTCAATCGGTTAAAAGCACGGGAAGTACACAAAAGTCAAATGAGACTCCAATTTCTCCCCTCTTTGTAAGCCCTGTTACTCAACATACTCTCATTTTACTCCAAAAACAACCTCGACAAACAGTCAAGGGGCAGCAGTGTATATGGCAGGAACAGGCCAAGAAAATAGACCAACTACTGAAGAGCGGGTTGATCAAATGGCAGAGGCACAAAGAGCACTAATGGACGAATGCCGGAACCTCAGAGAAGCTCTGGCAACTCTGGCACATAATGTAGCCCAGATGGTGGCCCCACTTATGATGGGATCGACAAATGGACAGGAGAACCAACCTGAAGGTTCCCGTCCACAAGGGACAGGATCGCGAGGGTCAGTTCCAGCGACAAGGGCTATAACACAGGATGATGTAAGACAAGTCATCGAAGAAGCAGTCAGAATAGAAAGAGAGCATGCAAATACCGGTCATTTCAGATATCGAACACCCTATCTGAGAGAGGTAGAGGATGTTCCGTTTCTAGCAAATTTTAAACATCCAAACTTCCAGAAGTTTAATGGGGAAGGATCACCAGAAGAACACCTGATGCATTTCATTACTAGCATGGGGAATTTCTCCACAATACCGCAATACTGCTTACGATTATTTGGGTCATTGACAAGTAAAGCTTTCAAGTGGTATTCAAATTTAGCACCAGGATCTATACACACATGGGAAGAAATGCAAGATGCTTTCATGTCAAACTTCTTCTCGTCAGAACGCGATGTTAACATTACAGAATTAGCTTCAGTACGACAGCGAGAAGGGGAACCAATTGAAAAGTTTATAGACAGATGGAAGACACTGGGGGCATCATGTAGATAGTTGCTGGAAGAAAAGGAACAAGTCAAAATGTGTCTGAACTCTATGGAGACAGGAATTGCATTCGGACTCACCAGTGCTGATATCGGAACCTTTCGCGATTTGGCTACCAAAGCCCATGCGTTGGAGTTAATGACTCGTAAAATGCCAGCATTTCATCGTGAAATCGTCAGAAGAATACCTGGCAGAACAACGGTGAACACCATCGATCGGGATAAGAAAAATCAAGATGCAAGGGGCTACTTTATATAATAATTTCATTACATCCTTTATGATTTCCAAACCTTTTATGCTTTGTTAGTGCGGGATTCTCTATGTGAGTATTTAAATTGGCGGTACTAAGTTTCAATTTAATTAGCCACACACAGTTTAAGCTCATGAGTAGTGGAGCATGCGCACACACATAGTTTAAGCTCATGAGTAGTGGAGCATTTATGGGTCTTATGTGATGGCCACTGTAACTCTCTAGAGTTCGCTTTTGGGCTTTTCACTGCCTTGAGCTCACGGCTAAGGTCCATCAGAGGGGCCCATTGACGCTACCGGGCGGTGAACTGTTGGTTTTACGCAACAGATACAGCGGAAAAAAACTCAAAATGCTTGATTCTCACAAAGGATTTGAGTTCGATAAAGAGGACGTGGTGCCTATGATGTAGCAATTGTTAAAAGAAGGTACCCTAGAATTACCAGAGCCCAAACGCCCTGAAGATGTGACAAGGACTCGAGAAAGAAACTTTTGCCGTTATCATCGCCTAGTGGGACATCCGACGGAAAATTGTTACACGTTAAAGTGTATCATACAGCGAATGATAAATAGAGGTGATATAATAACCAGTGAAAGCAAAGGAAAGAATACAAGGGCGACAGTAAATGTATTGTCAATCCAAGAAAAGATTCGAGAAATAAAAGAGAAGGGAGATCGAAGGCCGATAAGAAATGCGACAATGATTACGTTGCGATCGGGAAAGCAGATAACGAGTCCGGTGAAGCAAAAAGCAGGAATTATAAGGAAGGAAATGACTGAAAGACAGAACATAGAGGATAAAAGTAGAAATGGAGATGCAGCGACAAAAGTGGCTTACGACGTAGTTAGTCACTTGAAAGGTATACCGGCACGTTTAAGTATTTATGATGCGCTCAAGTTGTCAGAAGAGTTTCGACAAAGTTTGATTCAAGCATTGTCTGATCACGATGTGAGAGAAGTTTTATTGACAGAAATGAAGAATGGAAGAAGCAATGAAAAGGTGAATTGTCTACCAGTAATATCTTTCTCTGATGATGATTTGATTGGTGAAACAGAACACAATAGGCCATTAATGATAGAAGGGTACATTTGTGAAAAGAAGATAAAACGGATTATGATAGATAATGGGTCAGCAGTGAATCTTTTGCCACTCTCCATGATTACTAAATTGGGTTATCGTTGTTCAGATTTGCGCCCTAGCGGAATGATGATACAGGGGTTTAATCAAGATGGGCAACGCGCACTAGATAAAATTACGGTGACATTGGAAGTGGGGGAATTAATCACTACTGTTGTATGTCACGTCATAAATGCTGTGACAACATATAACCTTCTCTTGGGAAGGCCGTGGATACATCAGTACAATATTGTACCTTCTACTCTACACCAATGTTTCAAATACTGTAAGAACGGAATGCAGTGTAAAGTGATGGCTGATGCAAAACCTTACACAGAAGCTGAGTCTTTCTTTGCGGATGTCGGCTATTATAAATGTTTCTCCGAAGAAGTGGGAAATAATAATGGAAAGAAAGTTTTAAAAGACGACCGAACAAATAAAGTTAGAGAAGAAAGGGCAGAATCTTCTGGGACTACAAAATCAAGAAAGAAGTTCTATTTTGTACCCAAGTGTCTGAGACAACCGGGACAACCGCCGTTGACATTATTGTCGACAAAACAGCTGAAAGTCAGTCTAATTACACAATGCCCTTACCCAATATCGAAAGATGTAAGCCATTTGCAGTCGCTCCAGGAACATTTCAAGTCAGAGCCAGTGCTAAATATCCTGAACCAATAGAATTTCATGCTGCAGCAGAGGTGAAGGATGAAAACATAAGCAATGTATATCATGGAGAGTTGGCACCGCAGAATTTGAGAAAATACAGTACAGTAAGCAAGAAAATCATGAGAAATATAGGTTTCGATTGTAACAAGCCCACTGGATTGAATCATGGGAAAGGAATTCAAATCCCTCTCGGGGTTAATCAGGAAAAACAGAGAAAATTCCAAGGATTAGGAGCAGAATCATCAGTAAATATGGTATCAGTAAATATGACTTCAGCCGAACAAATATCAGAACAAGATACTAAGATTGTTGAGTATCCTGAAACCGCTCCGAGGCAAATAGAAGACGGGGGGCAGCCGACAATAGATGGCCTGCGAGATATAAATTTGAGAACAGCAGAAGAGCCAAGGAATACATTCATCAGCGTCAGTCTTTCAGAACAGGAATTTGAGAAATATAGCCAACTTCTCAAAGAAAATAAAGACGTCTTCGCTTGGACATATGAAGAAATGTCAGGACTGGAACCCTCTGTAGCAATGCATCGATTAAATATCTCCAAAGAAAAGAAACCAGTGAAGCAAGCACAAAGGCGATTCCACCCAGACCTGATTCCATTAATCGAAAAAGAAATAAATAAACTAATAAAGGTTGGGTTCATCAGAGAAGTTAAATATCCCAGGTGGATATCAAACATTGTTCTTGTGAAGAAGAAGAATGGGCAGATAAGAGTATGTATTGACTTCAGAGATCTGAATGAATCATGTCCAAAGGATGACTTCCCTCTCCCGATAACAGAATTATTAATTGATAGCACTACTCGGTATGCTATTATGTCTTTTATGGACGGATATGCTGGCTATAATCAAATCAGGATGGCACCCGAAGATGAAGAGGCGACGGCCTTCAGAACACCGCTTGGAATTTATTGTTATAAAGTTATGCCTTTCGGTCTCAAAAATGCTGGGGCGACATACCAAAGGGCAATGAAAAATATCTTTCAAGATATGATGCATAAACATGTTGAATGCTACGTTGATGACCTGGTAGTCAGGTCAGGAGATCATCAAGAACACCGTGAACATTTGGCAGCAGTCTTCCGTCGACTCAGAAAGAAACAATTGAAGATGAACCCAGCTAAATGTGCGTTCGGGGTATCTTCTGGCAAATTCCTCGGCTTCGTTGTATGGCATAGAGGCATCGAGATCGATCCAGAAAAAATTAAGGCTATTCAAAATATGCCGCCACCGACAACGCTGAAAGAATTAAAAAGTTTACAAGGAAAACTGGCGTATATTCGCCGTTTCATTTCAAACCTTGCAGGAAGGTGTCAGCCATTTTCTCGGTTAATGAAGAAAGATACAGAATTTGTATGGGATCATGCCTGCCAGAATGCATTTGATTCAATTAAGGAATTGTTGAAACAGCCGCCGGTGTTAACAGCTCCAGTGAAAGGTAAGCCACTTATCTTATACACATCTGCAGCTACAAATTCTTTGGGTGCTTTATTGGCACAGGTAAACGAAGCTGGAAAAGAGACTGCTCTTTATTATCTAAGTCGAACACTGATGGGGGCAGAATGCAATTATTCCTCGATCGAAAAAGAATGTTTGGCGTTGGTATTCGCTGTACAAAAGTTGAGGCATTATTGTCTTTCCCACAATATAACTCTGATCTCAAGAGCAGATCCGATAAAATTTTTGATGACCAGGCCAATGTTGTCAGGAAGATTAGCCAAGTGGATGTTATTGTTATCAGAATATACTATTTCGTATAAGCCGGCGAAAGCAGTGAAAGGACAAGCTATGGCAGACTTCCTCGCAGCACATCCTGTAGCAGAAAGTGAGGAAATCAATGATGAATTCCCAGATGAGCAGGTTATGTTGGTTGAATCTCAGAATCTTTGGCAAATGTATTTTGATGGTGCTGCTCGAATATCAGGAGCGGGGGCAGGAGTGATATTCATTACTCCTCAGGGCGATTTATTACCATATTCCTTCACACTGGGCACCACATGCACAAACAATGAAGCTGAATACAGAGCTCTTATCATCGGAATGGAAATAGCCCGGCAAATGGAAATAAAATTATTGCATATCTTTGGAGATTCTAAATTGATTGTAAATCAGTTGACAACAGAATTCGAAGTAAGGAAAGAAGAACTCCTGCCCTATTATCGGAAGGCACAACAGTTGCTTGAACAGTTTTGTCATGTGGAAATTAAACACATACCACGGTCTGAGAATGCAAAAGCGGATGCTTTAGCCAGTCTGGCAGCAGCTCTATCCTGCACAAATCGAAGTCCTCTTCAGGTAACTATAGAAGAAAGAAGATTCCTGCCATCTGCAGAGGTTATCGAAGAAACCGTTGAAATATTTCCTATATCTTGTCTAGAAGTAATGATAGATGATTGGCGTCAGCCTTTCATTGATTATCTCAAATATAATATCTTGCCAGAAGATAATGCACAAAGACAACAGATTAAGCAGCGATCGGGCAAATTTGTCATATGCAGCGAAGTATTGTATAGAAAATCTTATAATGGAATGCTGTTAAGATGTTTAGACAAGCAAGAAGCAAACCAAATGCTGCGAGAGGCACATTCAGGTGAATGTGGAGCACATCAAGCCGGCCGAAATTTATGCCATAGAGTGCATCGAATGGGCTATTATTGGCCCACTATGTTCAAAGATGCAATAGAATACGCAAAGCGGTGTCATGAATGTCAAATACACGGAGATGTAATACATGTTCCCCCAGAAGACTTACATCAGTCTGTTGCTTCTTGGCCTTTCTCAGCTTGGGGACTCGACGTGATTGGTCCTATAAATCCACCTTCATCTAAGGAAAAACAGTATATTTTGGCAGCAACAAACTATTTCTCCAAATAGACTGAAGCAGTCGCCTTGCGTGGTGTTAAAGAGAAAGATGTGGTCAATTTCATCCGGCATGCTATAATATACCGTCATGGTATTCCGAAAAGATTGTCACTGATAATGGCACCCCTTTTAAAAATAGAGGCATGAAAAAATTGTGTCAGAAATTCAGCATCCAACATTCGTTTTCAACGCCTTACTATCCTCCGGCCAATGGATTAGCAGAGGCGTTTAACAAAACGATTGTTAAAATAATGAAAAAAATGGTGAAGGGCAATAAACGCGATTGGGATGAAAAGTTACAAGAAGCATTATGGGCCTACAGAACTACTCATCGTACAACAACAGGGGTGACACCGTATTCATTAATCTACGGTATGGAGGCAGTTATCCCAATCGAAGTACAGCTGGCATCGCTCAGAATAGCGGTACATCAGTTTATAACAGATGATGAAAATGCAAAAATAAGGCTGAAAGAATTAGATCTGCTCGATGAGAACGTCTTGCAGCCCAGCAGCGGTTGCAGTCATATCAGGCCAGGATATCGACTGCCTTTGATAAACAAGTTAAATATCGCTCTTTCAAGAAAGGGGATATGGTGGATCATAATTATTATTGCCTTACAAGGCACGGATTTTTTAAAGGGAGAATAATCTTATTCAAACATAACAATGAAAGAATTACAAAGACAATCATCATACTTTATTGATTTAAATTCATTTACATCCTCTGGTATCCCTTGATTCTAAGATAGCTTACAAAGAAATTATTACAAATGTCAATTATCATAGCTAAATATAATTTCATAGCTAAATATAATAACGGCAATGATGTCAATCATCTCCTATGACTTAGGAGGAAATAGACAAGTCGTTCAACAGTCTTCAAGAGAACGGAAATTCCGGCAGCATTTCAGTGCTATTTTGGTCATCTCCTGAAACTTAGGAGGAATACGTCTCTTCATCGATGATTCTTCCTTTCTCTTGATCAAGAAGAACTTGAAGCTTTGAGGACTCCAATCATTCCAACAGCATTTCAGCCCATTGCTGTCAAAACTGCCAAGAAATAGGTTTGCGCGGGTCCGCGCAAACCGTATGCTTTGCGCGGGTCCGCGCAAACTATAAAATCCTTCGATTGCTTTTTTGCCGACCGGCCGCAATCTTCCAGGAGTCAATACTCCTTTCGCGGGATCGCGCAAAGTGCGAGGAGTCCAATACTCCGCACCTTCTGTCTTCTCTTTCGTCCTTGCTTCACTTCTGAAATCTTCGAACCCCTTTTTAGAGAAAGAACGGGGTATTTATAGACGTTTTCACCAGTGGAAATCTCAGATCTGGTCGATGTGGGACAAAAATATCATCCAGCTATTTTATCGCAGCATTATAGACTTTGCGCGGAGACGCGCAAACAATATACTTTGCGCGGTCTCGCGCAAACCCTCAGACTCGCGCAAACCCTCTTCATGTTCTTCCGCGCAATCGTTTCCACTTTGCGCGGTCTTGTGTATCTTTTTTACTTTGCGCGACCCCGCGCAAAGTGGTCTTGAAGCTGTTTTCTTTCATCTTCAAAGTGATTTCTTCATCCTTTTCTTCTTCACTTCCTTGCTTATTTTATGCCTCAACAGATGCCCCCTTGATCCGTTCTTTGTTTGTTCAGAAATCAAAGAAAAGGATCAAACTATTCCTTTCTTCCAAGGTTTGCGCGACCTCGCGCAAAGTCCTACTCGAGTACCGTACTCGGCCATAAAGCCTATAAATAGTCCAACGACTTAGTCATTTTCACGAACTTCCCTCTGCTGACACTCGCTCTGGCGATTTTATTCCGCGCAAACTCTTCACTTTGCGCGACCCCGCGCAAACCGTTTCGCTTTGCGCGACGTCCGCTGAACTTAGAGCTTTTCCGCGCAAACTCATAGACTTTGCGCGACCTCGCGCAAAGTTCCCTGTACTTAGAAAATTTTTCGAACTTAGACCTATTTCTTCTTTCTTCATTTCTTGCTCTTTGACTTATCTTCTTTCTTCTTTCTTTCATTATGGCTCGTATCAAACAGACTGCTCGTCTTGTATCTCCTTCAAACTCTCCTCCTTCTGACCAACCGCCTGCTAAAAGAATGAAGACAACTTCTAGAAATCCAGCTTACTTTAAAGAGCCTGTTCTCCCCACTTTCGATTTCTCTGACCGTATCAAATCTTTACCCTCTCCTATTCACAGATCCATCTCCTTGGGAGATATTAAATGCCCGCCAAAGCATGGGAGAGAATACGATTGGGATGAGTGGCTCAAGACCACAGCCCACATTCGTACTGACAGTGAGAGACCGCCCTTTCGCGAAAATACCCCTCCTGCTTCCCGTCCGAAGAAGACTCGCCGCAACAAGGCGAAGGAATTTGAAGAAAAGATCAAGGAACACAAGAAGAAACGACTTCAGAACTCGTGGGATTCGGTGCGAGTTGTAGAAGGAGTCATGAAATTCGACAACCCTCATGCAGAGGGCATGACTATCATTCCAATCAAGGTATATCGCCATCAGTCTATGCTAGACTGTGAATCCAGAGATTATGTTCATGGCGAAAGGCTTATGTATACCGAATCATGGGCCTCAAGAGAACCCCGCATTTTAGAAGGCACTATTCAAGCTCAAAAGCCACGACAGAATGTCGGAGAAGCTCGCCCCATGATTTTCCTGACTCCCTTCCACAGTCCTCATGATCTCTTTCCTTCTCATTTCTATGAGACAGTGAGACAGCGTTTCAGAGATCGAGAGCAACTCGGGCAGCGAATTCGCATCGAGGCACGCTAATTGCTCGTCGCTATTACTCGAATGGGCGGAGGCTATTTTCTTTGAAACATACAAGTACTCTTGCAAAGATAGGCCTATATGATGCAATAGAAGTAACTTCAAAATACTTCTATCGGGAACCCAACGTTCTGAAAGGCTTCCTTGAATATTGGTCGCCTACAACCAACTCCTTCCATCTTCCTTATGGCGAAATGAGCATATCTCTTTGGGACCTTCATCGTATAGCTGGTCTCACAATAACGGGGAAATTCTACGATGAATTCATTCCTACCTATGAGAGAATTGGCCTTTGTGTCTTTTCCGGATCGCAAGCCCTCCATATCGAGACTACCATAGAGCTATTCAAAGAGATGGGCAAATTCCCCAATTTCCACAAAATTCCCCCTCTTTCAATGGGTGGCCCATTTTTCTAGGGGTTTAAGGTATTTATCAATCGATAATTGATCTTCCTCTTTGTATTCTTAGACCATTTATGTATATTAACCTCTTCATTTTTATTTCCTTTGAAGGTTTTCGACCTTGCAATTCCAAAGAACCGACAAAGCTTCGGGATGCGTAAGAGGAAAGCCGGAATATAGCTCTTTTGGAGAGCTTGCGGCATTTTGGCCTATTGGCTAAGCTTAGTCGTTTTGCCCGACTCTAAATGGGCGAGATGCTATCCGTCCAAGTGTCTTTGTTGTGGGCGGTGCCTTGGCGGAGGGACATAAATACTCACTTGCTCCCCGGTATTATGTTCTATCTATCTAGGGCCCTTGGAGAAATAGCGACTCATATAAAAGACCCCATTCTTGGAACTTCATCTGCGCATACTTCTTGGCACTATTTTCTGGTGGCTTGGAGTCTACTTCCCTTGGACTTTTGAGGTTTGAGCAAGCATATTCTCATCCTTCTCATCTTCCACTCTGGTTCTTCCAAGAGAGAGGGCAATGGCTAGAAGAGCATATGAATGGGTTATAAATAAGATTCGGGATGATGATCGGATAAACTTCTTTCGGTTCCGCCTTTATCGCTATCCTGAGACACGAGACATGGTGGACGACGAAACTCTTCTTGCTGCAGAGAGAGAGCTTTCTTCTTTTCTATTCGCTCATGCGGTTTGCCTTGCGGGAAGGGACGAATCTGGAGAGAACCTTACTACCCCGGTCGTTTTGCTCGTCAATTTGGTTATGATCAAAGCGTGCCACAAGCTGCGGGTTGGTTACCGGACAAATGTTGTTATGGAACCGGTCCTCTTAAGCGGGCCATGATATGGAAACAATTCTTTGAATAGGCGTGTT
Organism: Magnolia changhungtana; assembly: GCA_030180095.1. Taxonomy (NCBI): domain Eukaryota; kingdom Viridiplantae; phylum Streptophyta; class Magnoliopsida; order Magnoliales; family Magnoliaceae; genus Magnolia; species Magnolia changhungtana. The sequence goes on from JASAUF010000172.1 coordinate 1,714,809, forward strand.
GGCTCCTCCTTCATAATTCCATTTGTGATCGCATAGTCATAGTACATCATATAGGTGGATGCGATGGTGGGATCATCAATCATACTGGTCAATAAATGCACTGCCACAAGAGACTCTTCCATCTTTCTTCATCCACCCAGGCTGAAGGGCAGAAATTTAGAGAGCGGGATTGGCTACATTCCGGAGAAGAGCCATGCATCTCATCCAGGAGAGATTTGCAGAAAGATATCATTAGAAGATCCCATCCGTGAAATCAAGCCTATCAACACTTTGGATGGCTGGTTTGCCCACGGAGTTCTGAGAGAATTTGAGAAATCTCGTCGGGATTCTTCAAACCAGTGCTGGATGATGCTGCAGTACATCTTCTCCAATTCTGAGAGACTGCAGTGGTTCAAGAAGGACCGACTATTGATACTTCCACATCTCCTCCGCAGCCCCTTGGTCCTAGTCCGTCTTCTCCAATGACTAGATCAAGAACGCGCTTACAATCATCATCCCCTATCCCTTCAGAAGGAACTCGTCCAGCCTCTGCTTCTCCTATAGTCCAAGAGCTTGCACCGGAGAGCAGTCGACCTGTTTCTTATAAAGGGAAGCAAGTTATTGTTGAAGAAGTTGACGAAGAAATTTTGGGAGATGAAAGTTCTACTTCATCATCAAGTACAACCGGATCTTCGCAGGATGAAGATGGTGAAGATAGTAATAATGGCGAAGATAAAGATGATGACTTTGAAGAAGGAGAAGTTGATATTGGCGAAGAAGAGGAAACAGCTGCGAAAGAAGTTGAGATAGAATCTTCCCCTGCTGTTAGCGCTAAGACTCCTTCTAGCATTAATGTTCTGCTAAATCTCCTATGGTGAGGAAGAAGAAGAGGAGCCTTTAGATTATGGAGAATATGGATATTCACCAGGTAAAGAAAAAAATATATATATATATATATCTTATTTTATATTATAACAACTATTATTTATTTAAAATCATTGCATCTCCCTTTTTAGGTGCCCAAGTTGCGAGAAATAGGTACTATCTCTTCGGTGAGCCCTCTGTAATATCTTCACCAAGAGCATCGTAGTTAGTTGGTGGTAGTACGAGAGAATAGTGGCTCGTGAAATATATTTCCTACAGAAACTACTGACTTGCCAACTCCGGCTACTAGAGATTCCAGTACGGAAGCTAGAGCACCATCTTTCGCTGATATGGTGGGACTTGGTCCTTCCATAACTCAAAAAGCTTCTCCTTCTGTTAGTCGTGTTCCAGTGACAGGTATATATATGCATTGCTTACCTTCCTTCAAGACTATATATATTTCATAATAATATATTGAATATTCTTCTTTTTTACTATAGGAACTTATCCCCGTAGCGGTGCGGCTAGTTCTGATTCTGTAACCACTACTTCCGAACTATCATCCTTTGCAAAGATTCCTGCTCACAAAATGCTTATGGTGAAACATTCTTTATTAGCAATAATCCATATCTTCAGAAATCCTGATCAGTGGTCGGATTTGGATGTTGCTATAGAAATTTTGGAAAGCTCTGCTAAGATGGCCAGAATCAACATATCTCCTTTACGGGATTCACTCCTCAAATTTCGTGATTCCGTAATTTCTTTAGCATCGGTAGAGAATATTACAATTGCTCCTGAGATTTTAGAGTGTAGAAGGCAGTTGGCTTCATCACAAGAGCAAGCTCTTTAATGACTTCATCAATTTCCAAACTTGAACAAGAGCATACAATTCTTAGGATAAATTAAAGATTCATGTTGATGAAAGCAAGACTATTCAAGACCGCATTGCAATTTTAAAGGAAGAAATCTTAATTTGGAGAGGAAGAATCATGAGCAAGCTTTAAGCATTCGAGGATATTGAAGAGAAAATACAAGTGAATGCTCAATCTATGATGTTGAAAAATCGCACAACTTCAAGGTAAAGAAATGATCGCTTCTTTGGAGAATAAACTTGCTGGCGTTCCTGATCATGCGAGACTTATTTTTGAAGAAAAATCTAGACATGATGCAGCTCGGGCACAATTGAAAGAAGATTTGTTTAAATATTCAGAAGCAATAGGAATTACAGAAAATCTTTGAATCATGTAATTTTAAACATGTGATATTTGCTTTTATGTTTCTTGGATGTAATTTATCATATATTTCATGATAATATTTTGGGATGTTTTATGATGGTATATATTTTCTATCTTGCATATTGATGATATTTATACTAATATTATCATATTATATTTATATAATAATTTTATTATATTTATTCTTTTTACTTTTATTAATATTATCAAGTTATATTTATTCTTTATATAATAATTTTCATTACACATTTTTATAATTTCTAAACCTTTTATGCTTTGTTAGTAAGGGATTCTCTAGGTGAGTATTTAGATTGGCGGTACTAAGTTTCAATTCAATTAGCCACACACAGTTTATGCTCATGAGTAGTGGAGCGTGCGCACACACACAGTTTAAGCTCGTGAGTAGTGGAGCATTTATGGGTCTTATGTGATGGCCCTTTGTAACTCTCTAGAGTTCGCTTTTGGGCTTCTCTCACGCCTTGAGCTCACGGTCACGGTCCATCGAGAGGGGCCCATTGACGCTCTCGGACGGTGACTGTTGGATTTACGCGCGGGGTTGGCCACGGTAACTCTCTCAGAGTTCGCGGGGCTCGCAAGGCTACCTTTGGGCACCAAATCTAGGGTCGCCATCCATCAATGAGTAGGTTTAAGCCCTTCCTCACGAGTTACTACGAAATCAAACCCTAGACTGGAGGGTCTTACGCACGGTTGGCATAAAGCTCGACTTGCGGCCCCCTGTTTTCTTCGTCTGCAAGGTCGAGCCCATTCACAGGAGGGCATTTTCATCCGTTCCCCGTGGCGCTGCCGGAAGCTATACAGACGGCATGGGAATTACGGTGACTAGTCTTCGCGGATTTATGGCCTTTTAGGCTTTGAATCCTTGACTTCGTCAGCTACCCGCATGGGTGCGCACGATGGTCTTCGCGGGCTTTTTAGGCCACCGACTCGCCGCTGCCCGAATGGCGATCTTCATGGGTCTTACGTATAGTTGGCCGGCTCTTTTAGAGCTTGATCCTTTGAGAGCATTTTTTTTTTTTTTTTTTCGAGCTTGATCTTTTTGATTTTGCTCAATTTTGCTCTTTTGGGATTTTGGCTTGGCTATACTGCCTCTTTGATTGATATTGATATATCCTTGTAAGGCGATAATATCTTCAAGAAGATCCATGCCTTGTAAGGCAATATAATTCTATACTTAGATAATATCTTCAAGAGAATCTTCAAGAATTTGTGCCTTGTAAGGCAATATATATATATATGATCATCATCATTTGCAAATATAGTAGATATTTAGCAATATCTTCAAGAAGATCCATGCCTTATTTCGAAATATCTTCAGAAATATCTTCAAGAAGATCCATGCCTTGTAAGGCAATAATATTCTCAAATATTTTCAGGAGAATTTTCAAGAATTTGTGCCTTGTAAGGCAATATAACTTTTGCCAATATCTTCAGGATTCAGGAGAATCTTCAAGAATTTGTGCCTTGTAAGGCAATATAACTTTTGCCAATATCTTCTTTGATGATGATGATGATCATATATATATATTTTCCAGATTTTGCTGCTTTGATAATTGATATGCCTGTGAATTTCTTCTTTATGACTCCTTTTGTTGGCATATAGACATGAATATAGACATGATTTTATTCATTTTTGCCCCCTTTTGATCTGAGAATCATTATATCGATAATATTCGGGTCAAAATCCATATCTCTATCTTTAGGGATAGTATTTTTGATGAAACAGCGTTGACAAGTACACCGATACCACTGTCCTTCTTGATTTGTGATTCTATATGCCCCATTGGAGTATACTTCTTTCACCACATATGGGCCGTCCCATTTAGGCTCAAACTTGCCCCCTTTGTCCGTGAGTGACCACTATAGGTCTTTTCAACATTAACACCATATCCCCTTTTTTGAAAGAACGGTATTTAACTGTTTATCAAATGCGCAGAGATATTACGGCACGATATGATTGCAACCAGCTTCTGTCTTTTGAGGCGTTTCTCATCGAGTAAGTCTAATTCTTACCTTATTTTTGCATTTTCTTCATCTGTTATAGATTGGTGTGCACCGCCACTCGAGTGATGCCACTTGTATTTCAATTGGGATAAGCTTGCCTCCATACCATAGATTAATGAATACGGTGTGCCCCTTTGTTGCTATACGATGAGTGGTTACGTAGGCCCATAATGCTTCTTGTAACTTTTCATCCCAATCACGCTTATTGCACATCCTTTGTTTTCTTCATTATTTTTACAATTGTTTTGTTAAACGCCTCTGCTAACCCATTTGCTGGAGGATAGTAAGGTGTTGAAAAAGAATGTTGGATGTCAAACTTCTGACATAACTTTTTCATGCCTCTATTTTTAAAAGGGGTGCCATTATCAGTGATGATCTTCTTCGGAATACCATGACGGTATATTATAGCATGACGGATGAAATTGACCACGTCTTTTCTTTAACATTACGCAAGGCGACTGCTTGATCCATTTGGAGAAATAATCTGTTCTTTGCCAGAATATCTTGTTTTCCTTAGATGAAGGGGATTTATGGGACCAATAACGTCGAGTCCCCAAGTGAGAAAGGCCAAGAGGCAACAGTGATGTAATTCTTCCGGAGGAACATGTATTATATCTCCGTGTATTTGACATTCATGACATCGCTTTGCATATTCTATTGCATCTTTAAACATAGTAGGCCAATAATAACCCATTCGATGCACTCTATGGCATAAATTCGGCCGACTTGATGTGCTCCACATTCACTGAATGTGCCTTCGCATGACATTTGGTTTGCTTCTTGCTTGTCCAAGCACCTTAATGACATTCCATTATAAGATTTTCTATATAATACTTATTTGCATATGACAAATTTTTTCGATCATTGCTTAATCTTTGTCTTTGTATATTGTCTTACGGCAAGATATTATATTTGAGATAATCAACAAAAGGTCGACGCCAATCATCTATTGTTACTTCCAGCGGGATATAGGCAATATTTCAACGGTTTTTCGATAACATCTGAGATGGCAGAATCTTCTTTCTTCTATAGTTACCTGAAGAGGACTTCGGTTCGTGCAGGATAAAGCCGTTGCTAAACTGGCTAAAGCATCTGCTTTTGCATTCTCCAACCGCGGTATGTGTTTTATTTCTACATAATAGAATTGTTCAAGCAAATGTTGTGCCTTCCGATAATAAGGCAAAAGTTCCTCTTTCCTTACTTCAAATTCTGTGGTTAACTGATTTACAACCAATTTAGAATCTCCGAAGATATGCAATGATTTTATTTCCATTTCTTTGTGCTATTTCCATCCGATGATAAGAGCTTTATATTCGGCCTCATTGTTTGTGCATGCGATACCCAATGTGAAAGAGTATGGTAATAAATCGCCCTGAGGTGTAATGAATATCACTCCTGCCCCCGCTCCCGATATTCGAGCGGCACCATCAAAATACATCTGCCAAAGATTCTGAGATTCAACCAACATAACACTGTTCATCGGGAATTCATCATTGATTTCTTCATTTTACGCTATAGGATGTCTTTGCGAGAAAATGCGCCATAGCTTGTCCTTTCATTGCTTTGTGGGCTTATATGAAATAGTATATTCAGATAACAATAGCATCCACTTGGCTAGTCTCCCTGATAGCATTGGCCTGGTCATCAAGAATTTTATCGGATCTGCTCTCGAGATCAGAGTTATATCATGGGATAGACAATAATGCCTTAACTTTTGCACTGAGAATGAATACCAATGCCAAACATTCTTTTTCAATCGGAGAATAATTGGATTACGCCCCCATCGGTGTTCGGCTCGGATAATAAAAGCGATCTCTTTCCGGCCGTTTTTGTGCCAACAAAGCACCCAAAGAATTTGTGTGCGAGATGTATATAAAATAAGTGGCTTACCTTTTCTTGGAGTTGTTAACAAGTGTTTGTTTTAATAATTCTTTAATTGAATCAAAGGCATTACAGCAAGCATGATCCCATATAAATTCTGTATCTTTCTTCATTAACTTAGGAAAATGGTGACACCTTCCTGCGAGGTTTGAAATAAAACGGCGAATGTATGCCAATTTTCCTTGTAAGCTTTTTAATTCCTTCAGCGTTGTTGGTGGTGGCATATTTTGAATAGCTTTAACTTTTTCTGGATCAATTTCGATTCCTCTATGTCGTACCACAAAGCCGAGGAATTTACCGGAAGACACTCCAAATGCACATTTAATGGGATTCATCTTTAATTGCTTCTTTCTGAGTCGTCGGAAGACTGATGCCAGATGTTCGCGGTGTTCTTGATGATCTCCGGATCTGACTACCAAGTCATCAACATAGCATTCGACATGTTTATGCATCATATCTTGAAAGATATTTTTCATTGCCCTTTGATATGTTGCCCCAGCATTTTTAGACCAAAAGGCATACATTTATAACAGTAAATTCCAAGTGGCGTTCTGAAAGCCGTTGCTTCTTCATCTTCGGGTGCCATCCTGATTTGATTATAGCCTGCATATCCGTCCATGAAGGACATGATAGCATATTGAGTAGTCTTTATCGATTAGTAATTGTTATCGGGGGGGGAAATCGTCTTTTGGACATGCCTCATTCAGATCTACGAAGTCAATACATACTACGATTTGTCCGTTCTTCTTTTACCTAGGGACAATATTTGATATCCATTTGGGATATTTAACTTCTCTCGATGAACCCAACCTTTATTAGCTTATTTACTTCTTTTTCGATTAATGGAATCAGTGCTGGGTGAAATCGCCTTTGTGCTTGCTTGCTTTGGTTTCTTTTCTTTGGAGATATTTAACCGATGCATCGCTACGGAGGGTTCCGATCCGGCATTTCTTCATAGGTCCAAGCGAAGACATCTTTATTTTCTTTGAGAAGTTGACCATATTTCTCAAATTCTTGATCTGAAAACTGATCTTTGATGAATGTATTCCTTGGCTCTTCTATTGTTCCCAAATTTATTTCTCGCATGAAGCCATCTATCGTCGGTTGCCCCCGTCTTCTATTTGCTTTGGAGCGATTTCGGGATATTCAACTATCTTAGTATCTTCTTGTGGTGAAGTCATATTAACTGATATCATGTTTACTTGATTCTACTCCCAATCCTTGGAATTTTCTTCGTTTTTCTTGATTAACCCCGAGTGGGATTTGAATCCCTTTTCCATTATTCAAGCCGGTGGGTTTATCACAATCAAAACCCATGTTTCTCATGATCTTCTTGCTTATTGCCTTTGTACTTTCTTAAATTCTGCGGTGCTAATTCTCCATGATATACATTGCTTGCATTTTCACTCTTCTCTTCTGATGCAGCATGGAATTCTATCGGTTCAGGATATTTATCACTGGCTTTGACTCGAAATGTTCTTGGAGCGGCTGCAAATGGCTTACATCTTTCGATATTGGGTAATGGAACTGTGTAATTGGACTGTAAAACTTTCGGTACATTACATGTCGACAATGAGTGTCAACGGCGGTTGTCCCGGTTGTCTCAGGCGCTTTGGTACAAAATAGAATTTCTTTCTTGCTTCTGCAGACCCGGAAGATTCTGCTCTTTCTTCTTTAACTTTATTTAACCTAGCATCTTTTACGATTCTCTTCTCATAATCATTTCCCATTTCTTGAGAGAAACATTTGTAATAATAATGGCGTCTGCAAAGAAAGACTCACTTACGTGTAGGGTTTTGCATCGCCACTTTTACTTTACTTGCACCCCATCTTTCTGATTATTTGAAACATTGGTGTAGAGTAGAAGGTACGATATGATCTTGATGTATCCATGGCCTTCCCAAAGAGAAGGTTATATGTCGTCACTGACATTTATAACATGACATACAACAAGTAGTGATTAATTCCTCTATTTCCAATGTTACTGTGATTTTACCGAGTGCACGTTGCCCATCTTGATTAAACCCCTGTATCATCATTCCGCTGGGGCGCAAGTCTGATCGGCGAAAACCCAATTTAGTAACCATGGAGAGTGGCAAAAGGTTCACCTTGCGGACCCATTGTCTATCATAATTCGTTTTATCTTCTTTTCGCAAATATACCCTTCTCTCATCATCGGTGGCTGTTATGTTCCATTTCACCAATTAAATCATCTTGAGAGAAAGATATTGGTAGACAATTCATCTTTTCATTGTTCCTTTCATTCTTCATTTACGCGATAAAGTTTCTCGACATCGTGGTCGAGATAGTGCTTGAATCAAACTCTGTAGGAATTCTTGAGACAACTTGAGTGCATCATAAATACTTAATCGTCTTTGGTATACCCTTCAAGTGGTGACTACATCATAAGCCACTTTTGTCACTTTGCATCTCCATTTCTATTCTTGTCTTGATTGCTCTGTCTTTCAATCACTTCTTTCCTTATGATTCTGTTTTTTGCTTTCTTGGACTTGTTACTTGCTTGCTGATCGATCGCAACGTAATCATTGTTGCATTTCTTGTTGACCTTCCTTTTTTCATTCCCCGCGTGCTTTCTTGTATTGACAATACATTTCTTTGTTGCCTTTGCATTCTTTTCTTTGCTTCATTTGGTTATTATGTCACCTCTATTTCATCATTATTTGTATGATACATTTTAACGTATAACAATTTTCCGTCGGGTGCCCTACTAGGCGATGATATTGACAAAAGTTTCTTTCTCGAGTCCTCGTTACATCTTCGGGACGTTTGGTTCAGTAATTCCAAGGTACGCCTTTAACAATTGTTGCATCATAGGTACCACATCTTCTTTATCGAACTCGAATCCTTCATGAGAATCGAGCATTCGAGCTTTTTCCACCGAATCTGTCTCTTGTTTGATTCCGACCTTCTTTTCCTTCGGCCTTTTATCTCTTGAACCCCTCACATCTTGATTCTTTTTATCCCGGTCAATGGTATTGACGGTTGTCTACCAGGCATTCTTGACGACAGTTTCATGATGAAATGCCGGCATCTTTGAAGTCATTAGCTCCAATGCATGGGCTTTGGTAGCCAAATCGCGAAAAGTTCCAATATCGGCGCTAGTGAGTCCGAACGCAATTCTGTCTCCATAGAGTTCGGACACATTTGACTTGTTCCTTTTCTTCGCAGCAATGCCCGCACGATGCCCCAGTGTCTTCCATCGTCTATGAATTTTTCAACGGGTTCTCCTTCTCATTTGTCGTGCGAGGCTAGTTACGTGATGCTAACGTCACGTTCGACGAGAAGAAGTTCGACATGAAAGCATCTTGCATTTCTTCCCATGTCGTATGGACCACGGTGCCAAATTTGAATACCACGAAAGCTTTGCTTGTCAACGATGACCCAAATAAGCGTAAGCAATATTGAGGTATCGTGGAAAAATTCCCCATCTTTGGTGATGAAATGCATCGGTGTTCTTCGGCGATCCTTCCCCATTGAACTTTTGGAAATCGGGTGTTTGAATTGGTGGAAATGGAACATCCTCTACCTCTCTCGGGTAGGGTGTTCGGTATACGAAACGGCCGTATTCGCGCGCTCTCTCTCTATTCTAATCGCTTCTTCGACGACTTGTCTTACGTCATCTTGTGTTATAGCTCTTGTCTTTGGAAGGCCGAACCTCGTGATCCTATCCCCTGCGGACGGGAACCTTAATTTGGTTCTCTTGTCCATTTGTCGCTCCCATCATGGGTGGAGCCACTATTTGGGCTACATTATGTGCCGGGGTTGTCAAAGCTTCTACGAGATTAGGCATTCATCCATTAGCATTCTTTGTGCCTCCGCCATTTGATCAACACGTTCTTGGTAGTTGGTCTATTTCCTTGACCCGTTTACGCCATATATCTGCGGCTCCTTGACTGTTTGTCGAAACTGTTTTTGGAGTAGAACGAGAGTATGCTTGATATAACAGGACTTATAAAGAGGGGAGAAATTGGAGTCTCATTTGACTCTCGTGTACTTTCTGTGCTTTTAACCGATCGAGGTGATACAGTTATAGGCGAGCTTGTTTGCGGTGATACTTGCATCGGTGATCCTACCATCAGTGCTTTACCTTTTTGTGCTTGTGTCCATTTGGTCTTTGGAGCGACCAAAATTTGGAAAATCTGCGACGAAACTGAAGCAACTTGTTCAGGATAAATCGCCGGGGGAGCGAGTTCGGGTTTTCTTCTTGCTATGCTCCGTGTAATTGGTCCCTCAGTTCTTGGTGCAAACAATTTTGCCTTGCGACTCTTTAAGGCCTTTGCTTTTGTCCTTTTGGATAAAACCAGAGTCCAGTTTTCATCATTTTCTTGTAGTTGAGGTGAAACGGAAATAACTCCCGCTGTCACTTGAATCACATTGCACCCGCTTGAAGTGCTTGCTTTTGTATGCTCAGGAATTTCGCTTGGCGCATACTCAATTACAAACCCAGTAGCGATGAATCGGAAGTTCACCTTTCTCACAGTGTTAGCCATTAGCAGTGTTGTGTGATTGAATTTGAGTACCTTCAATAACAAAACATATCTGAAATTAGTACGTGAAAGACTAAGTAAACTACCTTGGAGATGAAGGGAGGATGTTCCCCCGAGAGTCGCCATTTTGGCGTCTAATAGACGCCAAAAAATAGTGACGAGAGTCTTGCAACTTTCCCAATGTTAGTGTTAAATAAGATAATTTCCCCAGCAGAGTCGCCATTTTGTTTCGACAAGGAAACAAAAGTATTTGATTTGGGAGAATAATCTTATTCAAACATAACAATGAAAGAATTACAAAGACAATCATCATACTTTATTGATTCTGAATTCATTTACATCCTCTGGTATCCCTTGATTCTAAGATAGCTTACAAAGAACTTATTACAAATGTCAATTATTATAGCTAAATATAATTTCGGTAACATAACGGCAATGATGTCAATCATCTCCTATGACTTAGGAGGAAATAGACAAGTCGTTCAAGAGTCTTCAAGAGAACGGAAATTAAGTGACATTTCAGTGCTATTTTGGTCATCTCCTGAAACTTAGGAGGAATACGTCTCTTCATCGATGATTCTTCCTTTCTCTTGATCAAGAAGAACTTGAAGCTTTGAGGACTCAATCATTCCAATGACATTTCACCCATTCATTGTCAAGCGCCAAGAAATAGGTTTGCGCGGGTCCGCGCAAAATCATATGCTTTTTGTGGTCCGCGCAAACTATAAAATCCTTCGGTTGCTTTGCTTTGCCGCCGGCGCAATCTTTCAGAGTCAATACTCGCTTTGCGCGGGATCGCGCAAAGTGCGAGGAGTCAATACTCCGCACCTTCGTCTTCTCTTTCGTCCTTGCTTCACTTCTGAAATCTTCGAACCCCTTTTCAGAGAAGGAATGGGGTATTTATAGACGTTTTCACCAGTGGAAATCTCAGATCTGGTCGATGTGGGACAAAAATATCATCCAGCTATTTTTATCGCAGCATTATAGACTTTGCGCGGAGACGCGCAAACAATATACTTTGCGCGGTCTCGCGCAAACCCTCAGACTCGCGCAAACCCTCTTCATGTTCTTCCGCGCAATCGTTTCCACTTTGCGCGGTCTTGTGTATCTTTTTTACTTTGCGCGACCCCGCGCAAAGTGGTCTTGAAGCTGTTTTCTTTCATCTTCAAAGTGATTTCTTCATCTTTTTCTTCTTCACTTCCTTGCTTATTTTATGCCTCAACAAAGACCATCGTGCGCACCCATGCGGGCAGCTGACGAAGTCAAGGATTCAAAGCCTAAAAGGCCATAAATCCGCGAAGACTAGTCACCGTAACTCCCATGCCGTCTGTATAGCTTCCTATGGCGGCACGGGGAACGGATGAAAATGCCCTCCCGTGAATGGGCTCGACCTTACGACAAGAAAACGGGGGGGAAGGTCGCGGCACAGCTTTATGCCAACCGTGCGTAAGACCCTCCAGATCTAGGCTTTGATTTCAGTAGTAACTCATGAGAAAGGGCTTAAACCTACTCATTGATGGACTGGCGACCCTAGATTTGGTGCCCAAAGGTAGCCTTGCGAGCCCTGCGAACTCTAGAGAGTTATCGTGGCCAACCCTGTGCGTAAAACCAACAGTTCACCGCCCGATAGCGTCAATGGGCCCCTCTGATGGACCTTGGTCGTGAGCTCAAGGCGTGAGCTTAAACTGTGTGTGTGCGCACACTCCACTACTCATGAGCTTAAACTGTGTGTGGCTAATTAAATTGAAACTTAGTACCGCCAATTTAAATACTCACATAGAGAATCCTGCACTGGCAAATCATAAAAGGTTTGGAAATCATAAAGGATGTAATGAAATTATTATATAAAGTATAAATATAATTTGATAATGTTAGTATAAATGTCATCAACATGCAATGTGACAAATGCCATTATAAACATCTCAAAATGCTATCATAAAAACATATGTGAAGCCAAATAAATTATATGTCCAGGAAACATGAAAGCAAAGATTACATGTTCAAAATTACATGTTTAAAGATCTTCTATAATCCCCACTACTTCCATATATTTGCGCAAATCTTCTTTCAATCAATCGAAATTGTCCAGTGCGTCATGTTTAGATTTTTCTTCAAGAATAAGTCTTGCTTGATCGGAGAACGCATGACAAGTTTATTCTCCAAAGAAGCAATCATTTCTTTTCCTTGAAGTTGTGCAGATTTTTCAATATCAATAGATTGAGCATTCGCCCGTATCTTCTCTTCAACATTTTGAATGACTAAGGCTTGCTCATGATTCTTTCTCTCCAGTTGAGAGATTTCTTCCTTCATAATTGCAATACGATCTTGGATAGTCGCTCTTTCATCAATATGAGTCTTTAGTTGATCTTGAAGAATCATATGCTCTTGTTCAAGTTTAGAAATCGATGAAGCTGTCAGAAAGGCTTGTTCTTGAGATAAAGCCAGCTGATTCCTGTACTCTAAAATTTCAGGAGCAATTGTAATATTTTCTGCTGACGCCAAAAAAATTACTGAATCATGAAATTTGAGGAGTGAATCACGCAAAGGAGATATGTTGATTCTAGACATCTTGGCAGAGCACTCCAGAATCTCTATAGCAACATCCAAATCCAACCATTGATCAGGATTTCTGAAGATATGGGCTATTGCTAACAAGGAATGTTTCACCATAAGCATTTTATGAACAGGAATCTTTGCAAAGGACGATAGTTCAGAAGTAGTGGCCACAGAATCAGAACTGGCCGCACCGCTGCAAGGAGTTCCTATAGCAAAAGAAGAAGGATATTCAAAATATTATTATGAAATATGTAGTCTTGAGTAAAATAATCAGTGCATATATGTGTACCTGCCACAGGAATACGACTAACAGAAGGAGAAGCCCTCTGAGTCGCGGAAGGACCAAGTTCCACCATATCAGCAAGAGATGGTGCTCTAGCTTCCGTGCTTGAATCTCTAGTAGCCGGAGTTGGCAAGTCCGTAGTTTCTATTGGAAATATGATTTCACGAGCCACCACTCTCTGTGCTACCAATGGAACTACGGGTGCTCTTGGTGAAGTTACCACAAGAGGATTCACTGAAGAGATGGCACCTATTTCTCCAACTTGAGCACCTAAAAAAGGGGAGACATAATAATTCCAAATAAATAATAGTTGTTAAAATATAGATAAATATATCTATATGAAAATAAAATCTCCTTTACCTGGTGAATAACCATATTCGCCATAATCTAAAAGTTCCTCTTCATCTTCTTCAGCTGCAGGAGATTTAGCAGGAACATTTACACCAGGAAGAGTCTTAGCAATTGCAGAAGAAGATTCCATTTCAACTCTTTCGCAGTTGTTTCCTCATCTCCGTCAATGTCAACTTCGCCTTCTTCAAAGTCATCATCTTTATCCTCACAGTTGTCGCTATCCTCACTGTCTTCATATTGTGAAGAGTCAGTAGTCTCCGACGATGAAGCTGAACTCTCATCTTCCAAAATTTCTTCATCAGTTTCTTCAATGACAACTTGCTTCCCTTTGCAAGAAATGGCCTGGCTGCTTTTCAGTGCAGGCTCTTCGACTATAGGGGATGCGGATGCTTGTCTGGTCCTTTCCGGAAGAATTGGAGATGATGTTTGTAAACGCATTTTTGATCTAGTCATCGGGGAAGATGGACTAGGACCAAGGGGTTCTGGAGGAGATATGGAGGTATCAATAGCTGGTCCTTCTTGAACCACTGCAGTTTCTACAGGAATTGGAGAAGATGTACCTTCAGCATCATCTGCAGCTTGGTTTAAAAAGTCCCGACGAGATTTCTCAAATTCTCTCAGAACTCCGTGAGCAAACCAGCCATCCAAAGTGTTGATAGGCTTGATTTCACGGATGGGGTCTTCCAATGATATCTTCCTACAAATTTCTCCCAGATGGGAAGCATGGCTCTTTTCTGGAATATAGCCGATTCCACTCTCTAAATTTCTGCCCTTCAGCCTGGGCGGATGAAGAAAGATAGAAGAATCCACTGGCAAGTATTTAGTGACCAAGTATGATTGGTGATCCCACCATCGCATCCAGCTATATGATGTACGGACTATGCGATCACAGCCTGGAATTATGAAAAGAGATCCAACGCAGCCGTTCAGCAGTTGTTTCCATATCATGGCCCAGTTAAGAGGACCAGTTCCATAACAACACATTTTTCTAGTAACCAGCCCGCAGTCTTGTGGTATGGTTTGGTCATAACCAAATTGACGAGCAAAATGACTGGGGTAATAAGGTTCTCTCCAAAATTTTGTTCCTTCCCGAGGAGGTAAACTGCACGAGCGAATAGAAAAGAAGAAAGCTCTCTCTGCTGCAGTAAGCGTTTCTTGGTCCACCATATCTGTATCTTCAGTGTAGCGATAAAGGCGGAACTAAAAATAGTTTATCTGGTCATCATCTCGAATTTTATTGGCAACCCACTCATATGCTCTTTTAGCCATTCCTCTTTGCTAAAAGAACCAGAGTGGAAGGTGAGAAGGATGAGTATATGCTTGCTCCGGAGCTTCAAAAGTCCAAGGAAAATAAACCCCTAGCCACCCCGTAATATAATTCCAAGAAGTATGTGCAGACGAAGCTCCAAGAATAGGGTCTTTTACATGGGTAGCTACTTCTCCAAGGGCTCTGTAAATAAAACATAATACTGGAGGAGCAAGAGAGTATTTATGGCCTTCCGCTAAAGCACCAGCCACAATAAAGACGCTTGGACGAACAACATCTGCCCATTTAGAGCTAGGTAATACGACCAAACTTAGCCAATAAGCCAAGAACGCTGCAAGTTCTCCAAAAGAGCTATATTCTGGTCTTCCCCTCATTACATCTCGAAGCTTCGTTAATTCTTTGGAATGACAATCACAAAATCTTCAAAGAAAAATAAAGAAGAGGAGGTTAATATCCAGGATTGGCTAAATAACAAGAATACAAAGAGGAAAGTCAATTATCGGATTGATAAATACCTGAGACCTCTACAAAAATGTGCCAACCATTGTAAAGGGGGAATTTTGTGGAAGTTGGGAAATTTGCCCATCTCTTTAAACAGTTCTATGGTAGTCTCAGAGATAGAAGGCTTGTGATCTGGAGAAGATACAAAGGCCAATTCTCTATATGTCTGTTTCGACAAGGAAACAAAAGTATTTGATTTGGGAAAATAATCTTATTCAAACATAACAATGAAAGAATTACAAAGACAATCGTCATACTTTATTGATTCTGAATTCATTTACATCCTCTGGTATCCCTTGATTCTAAGATAGCTTACAAAGAACTGATTACAAATGTCAGTTATTATAGCTAAATGTAATTTTCGACAGCACAACAGCAATGATTTCAATTATCTCCTATGACTTAGGAGGAAATAAACAAGTCGTTCAACAGTCTTCAAGAGAATGGAAATTCCGACAGCATTTCAGCACTATTTTGGTCATCTCCTGAAACTTAGGAGGAATACGTTTCTTCGTCGATGACTCTTCCTTTCTCTTGATCAAGAAGAACTTGAAGCTTTGAGGACTCAATCATTCCAATGACATTTCAGACCCATTCTTTGTCAAAAAGCGCCAAGAAATAGGTTTGTGCGGGTCCGCGCAAACGATATGCTTTTTCTTGGTCCGCGCAAACTATAAAATCCTTGTTGCTTTGCTTGGCGGACCGTCGCAAACTTCCAGGAGTCCAATACTGCTTTGCGGGATCGCGCAAAGTGCGAGGAGTCCAATACTCCGCACCTTGTCTTCTTTTTCGTCTTTACTTCACTTGAAATCTTGAACCCCTTTTCGAGAGAAGGAATGGGGTATTTATAGACATTTTCACCGGTGGAAATCTCAGATCTGGTCGATGTGGGACAAAAATATCATCCAGCTATTTTCATCACATTGATTTTAGACTTTGCGCGGAGACGCAAACAATATACATTACTTGCGCGAGGTCGCGCAAACCATCAATCTCGCGTAAACTCTTCATTTTTCAATCGCGCAAACTCTTCACTTTGCTTGGTCGTTGTAGTATTTTATTTCACTTTGCGCGACTCCGCGCAAAGTGGTCTTGAAGCTGTTTTCTTTCATCTTCAAAGTGATTTCTTGATCTTTTTTTCTTCTTCTCTTCCTTGCTTATTTTATGCCTCAACAGATGCCCCCTTGATCCGTTCTTTGTTTGTTCAGAAAATCAAAGAAAAGGATCAAATTATTCCTTTATTCCAAGGTTTGCGCGACCTCGCGCAAAGTCCTACTCGAGTACCGTACTCGGCCATAAAGCCTATAAATAGTCCAACGACTTAGTCATTTTCACGAACTTTCCTATGCTAACACTTGCTCTGGCGATTTTATTCCGCGCAAAGCTTCCACTTTGCGCGACCCCACGCAAACCATTTAGCTTTGCGCGAGCTTTCTGAACTTTGTGATTTTCCGCGCAAACTCCTAGACTTTGCGCGACGTCGCGCAAAGTACTAAGTACTTAGAAAATTTTACTTGTATTTTTCCAAAAAATTTTCAAAACATTTCTTCTTTCTTCATTATGGCTCGCATAAACAAATGACTCGTCTTGTATCTCCTTCAATCTCCTTCAGACGACCAACCTCCTGCTAAAAGAACCAAAACAACTTCTAGAAACCCAGCTTACTTCAAAGAACCCGTTCTTCCTACGTTCGATTTCTCTGACCGTATCAAATCTTTACCCTCTCCTATTCATAGATCCATCTCCTTGGGAGATATTAAATGCCCGCCAAAGCATGGGAGAGAATACGACTGGGATGAGTGGCTCAAGACCACAGCCCACATTCGTACTGACAGTGAGAGACCGCCCTTTCGCGAAGATACTCCTCCTGCCTCCCGCCCGAAGAAGACTCGCCGCAATAAGGCGAAAGAATTTGAAGAAAAAATCAAGGAACACAAGAAGAAACGTCTTCAGAACTCGTGGGATTCGGTGCGAGTTGTAGAAGGAGTCATGAAATTCGACAACCCTCATGCAGAGGGCATGACAATCATTCCAATCAAGGTATATCGCCATCAGTCTATGCTAGACTGTGAACCTAGAGATTGTGTCCATGGCGAGAGGCTAATGTACACCGAATCATGGGCCACAAGAGAGCCCCGGATTCTTGAAGGAATCATTCAAACGAAGAAGCCACGACAGAGGATCGGAGAAGTTCACCCCATGATTTTCCTAACTCCTTTCCATAGTCCTCATGATCTCTTTCCTTCTCATTTTTATGAGACAGTGCGTCAACGCTTCAGAGATCGAGATCAACTCTGGGGCCAGTCAGAATTTCGCATCAGAGGTCTGCTAATTGCTCGTCGTTATTATTCTGAATGGGCGGAGGCTATTTTGCTGAAACACACGAGCACTCTTGCAAAGATAGGCCTTTATGATGCTATAGAAGTAACCTCAAAATACTTCTATCGGGAGCCCAATGTTTGAAGGTTTCCTTGAATATTGGTCACCCACAACCAATTCCTTCCATCTTCCTTATGGTGAAATGAGCATATCTCTTTGGGACCTTCATCGCATAGCCGGTCTCACAATAACGGGCAAATTCTACGATGAATTCATTCCTACTAATAAAGAATTGGCCTTTGTGTCTTCCCCGGATCGTAAGCCCTCCATATCCGAGACTACCATAGAGCTATTCAAAGAGATGGGCAAATTCCCAATTTCCACAAAATTCCCCCTCTTCAATGGCTGGCCCATTTTTCTAGGGGTCTCAGGTATTTATCAATCTGATAATCGATCTTCCTCTTTGTATTCTTCAGCCATTTATGCACATTAACCTCTTCATTTTTATTTCCTTTGAAGGTTTCGCGACTGCAATTCCAAAGAACTGACAAAGCTTCGGGATGCAATAAGAGGAAAGCCGGAATATAGCTCTTTTGGAGAGCTTGCAGCGTTTCTGGCCTATTGGCTAAGCTTAGTTGTTTTGCCCCGGCTCAAATGGGCAGATGCTATTCGTCCGAGTGTCTTTGTTGTGGTCGGTGCCTTAGCAGAAGGACATAAATACTCTCTCGTTCCTCCAGTACTATGTTCTATCTACCGGGCCCTTGGAGAAATAACTACTCATATAAAAGACCCCATTCTTGGAACTTCATCGGCGCACACTTCTTGGCATTATTTTACGGGATGGCTTGGAGTCTATTTCCCTTGGACTTTCGAGGCTTGAGCAAGCATATATTCTCATCCCTCTCATCTTCCACTCTGGTTCTTTCAACAAAGAGCAATGGCTAGAGAGCATATGAATGGGTGGCAAATAAAATTCGAGACGACGATCAAATAAACTTCTTTCAGTTCCGCCTTTATCGCTATCCTGAGACACAGACATGGTGGACGACGAAACTCTTACTGCAGCAGAAAGAGCTTTCTTCTTTTCTATTCGCTCATGCAGTTTGCCTCTGTGGGAAGGGACAGAATTCTGGAGAGAACCTTACTACCCCAGTCATTTTGCTCGTCAATTCGGTTATGATCAAACTGTGCCACGAGACTGCGGGTTGGTTACCAGACAAATGCGCTGTTATGGAACTGGTCCTCTTAACTGGGCCATGATATGGAAACAATTGCTGAATAGCTGTGTTGGTTCCTCCTTCATAATTCCAAGCTGTGATCGCATAGTCCGTACATCATATAGCTGGATGCGATGGTGGGATCATCAATCATACCTGGTCAATAAATGCTTGCACAAGAACTCTTCTATCTTTCTTCATCCACCCAGGCTGAAGGGCGAGAAATTTAGAGAGCGGGATTGGCTATATTCCAGGAGAAGAGCCATGCATCTCATCCGGGAGAGATTTGCGAGAAAGATATCATTAGAAGATCCCATCCGTGAAATCAAGCCTATCAACACTTTGGATGGTGGTTTGCCCACTGAGTTTCGAGAGAATTTGAGAAATCTCGTCGGGATTCTTCAAACCAGGTGCGGATGATCTTTGCGGTACATCTTCTCCAATTCTCGAGACTGCAGTGGTTCAAGAAGGACCAGGCTATTGGTACTTCCACATCTCCTCCATGACCCCTTGGTCCTAGTCCGTCTTCTCCGATGACTAGATCAAAACGCGTTTACAATCATCATCCCCTATCTCTCCGAAGGAACTCGTCGACCTCGCTTCTCCTATAGTCCAAGAGCTTGCACCGGAGAGCAGTCGACCCATTTCTTATAAAGGGAAGCAAGTTATCATTGAAGAAGTTGACGAAGAAATTTTGGGAGATGAAAGTTCTACTTCATCATCAAGTACAACCGAATCTTCGCAGGATGAAGATAGCGGAGATAGTGATAATGGCGAAGATAAAGATGATGACTTTGAAGAAGGAGAAGTTGATATTGGCGAAGAAGAGGAAACAGCTGCTAAAGAAGTTGAGATAGAATCTTCCCCTGCAACTGCTAAGACTCCTTCTAGCATTAATATTCCTGCTAAATCTCCTGCAACTGAGGAAGAAGAAGAGGAGCCTTTAGATTATGGAGAATATGGATATTCACCAGGTAAAGGAAAATTTTCATATAAATATTTTGATTTATATTTTAACAACTATTATTTATCCAAAATTATTGCATCTCCCTTTTTAGGTGCCCAAGTCGCAGAAGTAGGTGCTATCTCTTCAGCGAGCCCTCTTGTGGTATCTTCACCAAGAGCATCGAGAGTAGTGGTTCGTGAAATCATATTTTCTACAGAAACTACTGACTTGCCAACTCCGGCTACTAGAGATTCCAGTACGGAAGCTAAAGCACCATCCTTCGCTGATATGGTGGGACTTGGTCCTTCCATAGCTCAAAGAACTTCTCCTTCTATTAGTCGCGTTCCAGTGACAGGTATACATATATGCATTGCTTACCTTCATTCAAGACTATATATATTTCATAATAATATATTGAATATTCTTCCCTTTTTTTTTTATAGGAACTTATCCCCGTAGCGGTGCGGCTAGTTCTGATTCTGTAACCACTACTTCCGAACTATCATCCTTTGCAAAGATTCCTGCTCACAAAATGCTTATGGTGAAACATTCTCTGTTAGCAATAATCCATATCTTCAGAAATCCTGATCAGTGGTCGGATTTGGATGTTGCTATAGAAATTTTGGAAAGTTCTGCTAAGATGGCCAGAATCAACATATCTCCTTTGCGGGATTCACTCCTCAAATTTCGTGATTCCGTAATTTCTTTAGCATCGGTAGAGAATATTACAATTGCTCCTGAGATTTTAGAGTGTAGAAGGCAGTTGGCTTCATCACAAGAACAAGCTCTTCTGACAGCTTCATCGATTTTCAAACTTGAACAAGAGCATACAATTCTTCAGGATAAATTAAAGATTCATGTTGATGAAAGCAAGACTATTCAAGACCGTATTGCAATTTTAAAGGAAGAAATCTTGCAGCTGGAGAGGATGAATCATGAGCAAGCTTTAAGCATTCAGGATATTGAAGAGAAAATACAAGTGAATGCTCAATCCATTGATGTTGAAAAATCCGCTCAACTTCAAGGTAAAGAAATGATAGCCTTTTTGGAGAATAAACTTGCTGGCGTTCCTGATCATGCGAGACTTATTTTTGAAGAAAAATCTAGACATGATGCAGCTCAGGCACAATTGAAAGAAGATTTGCTTAAATATTCAGAAGCAATGGGAATTACAGAAGATCTTTGAATCATGTAATTTTGGACATGTGATATTCGCTTTCATGTTTCTTGGATGTAATTTATCATATATTTTATGATAATATTTTGGGATGTCTTATGATGGTATTTTCTATCTTGCATATTGATGATATTTGTGCTTTATATGATAATTTCATTATATTTATATTTTTTCTATTAATATTATCAAGTTATATTTATTCTTTATATAATAATTTTCATCACTCATTTTTATAATATAATGAAATTATAAAAATATTTTCATCAAAGTAATTGTTAATATTTTCATTACTCGTTTTTTTTATTAAATTATATCTATATTTTGTATAATATTATCTATATTCTTTACAATTTTTAAACCTTTTATGTCTTGTTAGTATGGGATTCTCTAGGTGAGTATTTAGATTGGCGGTACTAAGTTTCAATTCAATTAGCCACACACAGTTTATGCTCATGAGTAGTGGAGCGTGCGCACACACACAGTTTAAGCTCATGAGTAGTGGAGCATTTATGGGTCTTATGTGATGGCCACTGTAACTCTCTAGAGTTCACTTTTGGGCTTCTCACTGCCTTGAGCTCACGGTCACGGTCCATCAGAGGGGCCCATTGACGCTACCGGACGGTGAACTGTTGGATTTACGCGCGGGGTTGGCCACGGTAACTCTCACAGAGTTCGCGGGGCTCGCAAGGCTACCTTTGGGCACCAAATCTAGGGTCGCCAGTCCATCAATGAGTAGGTTTAAGCCCTTCCTCACGAGTTACTACGAAATCAAACCCTAGACTGGAGGGTCTTACGCACGGTTGGCATAAAGCTCGCACCGCGGCCCCTGTTTTCTTCGTCGCAAGGTCGAGCCCATTCACAGGAGGGCATTTTCATCCGTTCCCCGTGTGCATGCCGGGAAGCTATACAGACGGCATGGGAATTACGGTGACTAGTCTTCGCAGATTTATGGCCTTTTAGGCTTTGAATCCTTGACTTCGTCAGCTACCCGCATGGGTGCGCACGATGGTCTTCGCGGGCTTTTTAGGGCCACTGACTCCTCGCCGCTGCCCGAATGGCGATCTTTATGGGTCTTACGTATAGTTGGCCGGCTCTTTTAGAGCTTGATCCTTTGAGAGCATTTTTTTTTTTCTGAGCTTGATCTCTTTGATTTTGCTCGATTTGGCTCTTTTAGGATTTTGGCTTGGCTATACCGCCTCTTTGATTGATATTGATATATCTTCAAGAAGATCCATGCCTTGTAAGGCGATAATATATATATGATCATCATCATTTGCAAATATAGCAGATATTTCTGAAATATCTTCAAGAAGATCCATGCCTTGTAAGGCGATAATATTAAGGCGATAATATTCTTAGCTTAGATAATATCTTCAGGAGAATTTTCAAGAATTTGTGCCTTGTAAGGCAATATAACTTTTGCCAATATCTTCAGGAGAATCTTCAAGAATTTGTGCCTTGTAAGGCAATATAACTTTTGCCAATATCTTCTTTGATGATGATGATCATATATATATATTTTCCAGATTTGCTGCTTTGATAATTGATATGCTTGTGAATCTCTTCTTTACAGCTTCTTTTGTTGGCATATAGACATGAATATAGACATGATCTTATTCATTTTTGCCCCCTTTTGATACAGAATCATTATGCTGATAATATTCTGGGTCAAAATCCACATCTCTATCTTTAGGGATAGTATCTTTTGATGAAACGGGCGTTGACAAGTACACTGATACCCTGTCCTTCTTGATTTATGATTCTATATGCCCCATTGGAGTATACTTCTTTCACCACATATGGGCCGTCCCATTTAGGCTCAAACTTACCCCCCCCTGTCCGCGAGTGACCACTATAGGTC
Source organism: Magnolia changhungtana (assembly GCA_030180095.1). Lineage (NCBI taxonomy): Eukaryota > Viridiplantae > Streptophyta > Magnoliopsida > Magnoliales > Magnoliaceae > Magnolia > Magnolia changhungtana. The sequence continues at coordinate 1,737,776 of JASAUF010000172.1, forward strand.
TTTTCAACATTAACACCATATCCCCTTTTTAAAAGAAGCGATATTTAACTGTTTATCAAATGCACCGATATTCGGCCGATATGATTGCAACCGCATTCTTTGTCTTTGCGAGACGTTTCTCATCGAGTAAGTCTAACTCTTTCAGCCTTATTTTTGCATTTTCATCATCTGTTATAGACTGATGTACTGCCACTCTGAGCGATGCCACTTGGATTTCAATTGGGATAACTGCTTCCATACCATAAATTAACGAATATGGCGTCGCCCCTGTTGCTGTACGATGAGTGGTTCTGTAGGCCCATAACGCTTCTTGTAACTTTTCATCCCAATCGCACTTATTGCCTGTCACTGTTTTCTTCATTATTTTGACAATTGTTTTGTTAAACGCCTCTGCTAGTCCATTGGCTGGAGGATAGTAAGGTGTTGAAAAAGAATGTTGGATGCCGAACTTCTGACATAACTTTTCCATGCCTCTATTTTTAAAAGGGGTGCCATTATCAGTGATGATCTTCTTCGGAATACCATGACGGTATATTATAGCATGACGGATGAAATTGACCACGTCTTTCTCTTTAACATTACGCAAGGCGACTGCTTCGGTCCATTTGGAGAAATAATCATTCTTTGCGCGAGAATATCTTGTTTTCCTTTAGATGAAGGGGATTTATGGGACCAATAACGTCGAGTCCCAGCCGAGAAAGGCCAAGAAGCAACAGATCGATGTAATTCTTTACGGAGGAACATGTATTACATCTCCGTGTATTTGACATTCATGACACCGTTTTGCATATTCTATCGCATCTTTAAACATAGTAGGCCAATAATAACCCATTCGATGCACTCTATGGCATAAATTCCGGCCAGCTTGATGTGCTCCACATTCACCTGAATGTGCCTCCCGCATTATTTGGTTTGCTTCTTGCTTGTCCAAGCACCTCAACAACATTCCATTATAAGATTTTCTATACAATACTTCGCTGCACATGACAAATTTTCCTGATCGCTGCTTAATTTGCTGTCTTTGTGCATTATCTTCTGGTAAGATATTATATTTGAGATAATCAACAAAAGGCTGCCGCCAATCATCCATTGTTATCTCCAAACAAGATATAGGCAATATTTCAACGGCTTCTTTAATAACTTCTGCAGATGGCAGGAATCTTCTTTCTTCTATAGTTACCTGAAGAGGACTCCGGTTTGTGCAAGATAAAGCCGCTGCTAAACTGGCTAAAGCATCTGCTTTTGCATTTTCCGAACGCGGTATGTGTTTTATCTCCACATAATAGAATTGTTCAAGCAACTGTTGTGCCTTCCGATAATAAGGCAAAAGTTCCTCCTTCCTTACTTCAAATTCTGTGGTTAGCTGATTTACAATCAATTTAGAATCTCCGAAGATATGCAATGATTTTATTTCCATTTGCTGTGCTATTTCCATTCCGATGATAAGAGCTTTATATTCGGCTTCATTGTTTGTGCATGCAATACCCAACGTGAAAGAGTATGGTAATAAATCGCCCTGAGGGGTAATGAATATCACTCCTGCCCCCGCTCCCGATACTCGAGCAGCACCATCAAAATACATCTGCCAAAGATTTTGAGATTAACTAACATAACCTGTTCATCTGGGAATTCATCATTTATTTCTTCATTTTCTGCTATAGGATGTGCTGCGAGAAAGTCTGCCATAGCTTGTCCTTTCACTGCTTTCGCAGGCTTATATGAAATAGTATATTCAGATAACAATAGCATCCACTTGGCTAGTCTTCCCGATAACATTGGCCTGGTCATCAAGAATTTTATCGGATCTGCTCTCGAGATCAAAGTTATATCATGAGAGAGACAATAATGCCTCAACTTTTGCACAGCGAATACCAACGCCAAACATTCTTTTTCAATCGGAGAATAATTGGATTCTGCCCCCATCAGTGTTCGGCTTAGATAATAAAGAGCAGTCTCTTTTCCGGCTTCATTTACCTGTGCCAACAAAGCACCCAAAGAATTTGCAGCGGCAGATGTATATAAAATAAGTGGCTTACCTTTCTTGGTCATTAATGCACCGTAATTTGTTTTAATAATTCTTTAATTGAATCAAAGGCATTCTGGCAAGCATGATCCCATATGAATTCTGTATCTTTCTTCATTAACCGGGAAAATGGCTGACACCTTCCTGCGAGGTTCGAAATAAAACGGCGAATGTATGCCAATTTTCCTTGTAAGCTTTTTAATTCCTTCAGCGTTGTTGGTGGTGGCATATTTTGAATAGCTTTAACTTTTTCTGGATCAATTTCGATTCCTCTATGCCGTACCACAAAGCCGAGGAATTTGCCGGAAGACACTCCAAATGCACATTTAGCCGGATTCATCTTTAATTGCTTCTTTCTGAGTCGTCGGAAGACCGATGCCAGATGTTCGCGGTGCTCTTGATGATCTCCGGATCTGACTACCAAGTCATCAACATAGCATTCGACATGTTTATGCATCATATCTTGGAAGATATTTTTCATTGCCCTTTGATACGTTGCCCCAAACATTTTGAGACCGAAAGGCATAACTTTATAACAGTAAATTCCAAGCGGCGTTCTGAAAGCCGTTGCTTCTTCATCTTCAGGCGCCATCCTGATTTGATTATAGCCTGCATATCCGTCCATAAAGGACATGATAGCATATTGAGTAGTGCTATCGATTAGTAATTCTGTTATCGGGAGGAGGAAATCGTCTTTTGGACATGCCTCATTCAGATCTCTGAAGTCAATACATACTCTGATCTGTCCGTTCTTCTTTTTTACCGGGACAATATTTGATATCCATTTGGGATATTTAACTTCTCTGATGAACCCATGTTGAGGCATAAAAAAATATTCCATGTCCGGGGGTATTTCGGTAATTCCATGTCCGGGGGTATTTTGGTAATTTCCATGTCGGGGGTATTTTGGTAATTTCCATGTCCGGGGGTATTTCGGTAATTTCCATGTCCGGGGGTATTTCGGTAATTTCCATGTCCGGGGGTATTTCGGTAATTTCCATGTCCGGGGGTATTTCGGTAATTTCCATGTCCGGGGGTATTTCGGTAATTTCCATGTCCGGGGTATTTCGGTAATTTCCATGTCCGGGGGTATTTCGGTAATTTCCATGTCCGGGGTATTTCGGTAATTTCCAAGTCCAGGGATAGTTTAGGTATTTTGGTAAAATTCCAAGTCCAGGGATAGTTTAGGTATTTTGGTAAAATTCCAAGTCAAAGGGTAGTTTAGGTATTTTGGTAAAATTCCAAGTCCAGGGGTAATTTAGGTATGTTGGTGAAAAAAAGCATTAGAAAGGGTAGTTTGGTAAAAAAAGGTGCAAAGGTGTCCTTTGAAAGGAGAAAGGTGGTACACCACCATTTAAGAGGGAAGTTGGTGGTCACCATGGTTTAAGGAAAGGGAAGGTCCATATGTGAAGGGATAGGTGGTGGTGATCACCACTCTGTAAGAGTGGTGGGGCCTATAAATACCCCCTTCCAGCTTCATTTGAAGGGTTGGATCGGTGAGATCAGTTGCTGGCCAGAGAATGAGAGAGAAGCAGTGCAAAAGAAGGAGAAGATACTTTGCGCGGAGCCGCGCAACGAGAGTGGGAAAAGTCCCGCAAGCCAGATACTGCGGAGCGCTATACGAGGGAAGGTGTACTTTGCGCGGAACCGCGCAAAGTTCTGAAGAAGAACTCCGTTGTCTTTCCATTGCGTTATTGGTAGGGCCAATACAGCCATATTCTGAGAGATCCACACCGTCCACTGGATCCCTCTCGAGATTTCGACCGTGAATAGTGAGTTTTCATCTTCTTTTGACGTGGCCCACCTAGATAATCAAGCCACGAAAGTAGCTGAACAGTCCGTCTACGATCACTATTGCGATCATACGAACGAGCATGGTTCCAAAGGTTAACATGGTTTTGATGGGTTTTTCCCCTTCTACCTGATGAATGGTTCAGATCTACCTTTCCTGGTACGAGTGTGGCCCACAACCAACGGACGGGAGCTCTCTTTTGAGACAGAGTCGACGTACGTCGACTCTGTGAAGAACGATGATTCATTTTTTGAAGCCAAATGGGAAATCCACTCCGTCCATTGATTTCAGGGCGAAAAACCATTCGGGATGGACTGCTTTTGGAGTGGAATTGGTCCAGTCCATGAGCCTGGGCATGTCGCCGTCCATTCTGTATTCAACGGTTAAGATGTTGCAATCGACTACATGAAGATATAAAGACATCTAGACAAGGATAATTCCCATCTTCTGAAGAGGATGGACGGTTTTGATCATTTAATGGGGTAGTGAGTGGGCCACACTACACAAAATCAGTTAACGAAGGAATGACGTTGTGCGTCTTTTGAAAACGAAGAAGAAGAGAGTCGGTCAGCGCTGCTGACCGACTTTGAGGAAATTCCATGCACATCGAGTGCACGAGCACTTTATGTACAAGCGACGTACATATAGCTTCAATGTGATGTTTTTGGGAAATCCGATCCGGCCATCTTCATTGTCAGCTCATTTAACACGTTGAGACTGAATTTGAAGAATATCCAGATATCAGGCGGGTCGCAAATCATGATTTCAAGGGCTGATTTGTCAGTTTGGCCATTTCTACAAGGATTCAGGAGCTGAAATTTGACGTGTACGGCTAATTTGTGGTTCTAAGGCTTCATATAAAGTTTCAAGCAGAATGGACGGTGACAACCTCGTGATCTTACGTTTTGAGAGACTTTTTAGGCCCGTCTGATGTGATCGGCCTGATTTCTGTGGGTCCTGGCTACACTTCAACGGACTTCTTCATATTTCAAAGAAGAATGACCAGAAGGATGCTCTATATTCAAGGAAAGATGAATGGAATGATGCTCAGAACCGATCTCAGTAGTCAAATCAGAGAATTTAAGCTTGCACAAATCTCCGTTTCATTGAAGACTGGTTGATCATATCAACAATTCCTCCTAAGTCCTAGGAGATGACTGAAAAAGGCGTCGGAATGCTGTCGAAATTTCCATAAGACTATCTTGTCTACTTTGATCGATTGTACTTTGTTTTCAGAATCAAGGGAATCAGAGGATGTAAATGAACTCAGAATAAATGTGATTAATGTTCTCTCGTTCTTTCTTTGTTATCATTGAATAAATCCTCCAAATCAAACACATTTGTTTCCTTGTCGAAACAACCCAACCTTTATTAGCTTATTTACTTCTTTTTCGATTAATGAAATAAGGTCTGGGTGAAATCGCCTTTGCGCTTGCTTGACTGGTTTCTTTTCTTTGGAGATATTTAACCGATGCATTGCTACGGAGGGTTCCAATCCCGGTATTTCTTCATATGTCCAAGCGAAGACATCTTTGTTTTCTTTGAGAAGTTGGCCATATTTCTCAAATTCTTGATCTGAAAGACTGATGCTGATGAATGTGTTCCTTGGCTCTTCTGCTGTTCCCAAATTTATTTCTCGCAGGCCATCTATCGTCGGTTGCCCCCCATCTTCTATTTGCTTTGGAGCGATTTCAGGATATTCAACTATCTTAGTATCTTGCGCGGCTGAAGTCACATTACTTGATATCATGTTTACTGCTGATTCTGCTCCCAATCCTTGGAATTTTCTTCGCTTTTCCTGATTAATCCCGAGTGGGATTTGAATTCCTTTCCCATTACTCAAGCCGGTGGGTTTGTCACAATCAAAACCCATGTTTCTCATGATCTTCTTGCTTATTGCACTGTACTTTCTTAAAGTCTGCGGTGCTAATTCTCCCTGATATACATTGCTTGCATTTTCACTCTTCTCTTCTGATGCGGCATGGAATTCTATCGGTTCAGGATATTTATCACTGGCTTTAACTTGAAATGCTCTTGGAGCGGTTGCAAATGGCTTACATCTTTCAATATTGGGTAATGGCACCGTGTAATTGGACTGTAAAACTTTCAGCTGTTCTGTCGACAATAATGTCAACGGCGGTTGTCCTAGTTGTCTTAAGCGCTTTGGTGCAAAATAGAACTTCTTTCTTGCTTCTTTAGTTCCAGAAGATTCTGCCTTTTCGCCTCTGTCTTTATTTATTCGGACATTTTTTAAAGCTCTTTTTCCATCATCATTTCCCACTTCTTCGGAGAAACATTTGTAATAACTGGCGTCTGCAAAGAAAGACTCAGCTTCTGTGTAGGGTTTTGCATCGGCCATCACTTTATACTGTATTCCATCCTTACAGTATTTGAAGCACTGGTGTAGAGTAGAAGGTATAATATTATACTGATGTATCCACGGCCTTCCCAAGAGAAGGTTATACGTTGTCACAGCATTTATAACGTGACATACAACAGTAGTAACTAATTCTCCCACCTCTAATGTCACCGTAATTTTACCGAGCGCGCGTTGTCCATCTTGATTAAATCCTTGTATCATCATTCCGCTGGGGCGTAAGTCTGAACGGCGAAAACCCAATTTAGTAATCATGGAGAGTGGCAGAAGATTCACTGCAGACCCATTGTCTATCATAATCCGTTTTATCTTCTTTTCGCAAATGTATCCTTCTATCATCAATGGCCTGTTATGTTCCTTTTCGCCAATTAAATCATCATCGGAAAAAGATATTACTGGTAGACAATTCATCTTTTCACTGTTCCTTTCATTCTTCATTTCTGCCAGTAAGGTTTCTCTCACATTGTGATCAGACAGTGCTTGAATCAAACTCTGTCGAAATTCTTCTGACAACTTGAGCGCATCATAAATACTTAATCGTGCCGGTATGCCTTTCAAGTGGCTGACTACATCATAAGCCACTTTTGTCACTGTATTTCCATTTCTACTTTTGTTCTCAGTATTCTGTCTTTCAGTCACTTCTTTCCTTATGATTCCTGTTTTTTGCTTTACCGGACTTGTTATTTGCTTCCCTGATCGCAACGTGATCATTGTTGCATTTCCTGTTGACCTTTCCTTTTTCATTCCCCGTGTGTTTTCTTGTATTGACAGTACGTTTACTGTTGCCCTTGCATTCTTTTCTTTGCTTCCGCTGGTTATTATATCACCTCTGTTTATCATCTGCTGTATAATACATTTTAATGTATAACAATTTTCCGTCGGATGCCCCACTAGGCGATGATAACGGCAAAAGTTTCTTTCTCGAGTCCTCGTCATATCTTCAGGACGTTTTGGTTCTGGTAATTCCAAGGTACCTGCTTTTAACAATTGTTGCATCATAGGTACCACATCTTCTTTATCAAACTCAAATCCTTCATGTGAATCGAGCATTCTGAGCTTTTTTCCACCGTATCTGTCTCTTGATTGATTCCAACCTTCTTTTCCTTCTGGCCTTTTATCTCTTGGACCTTTTGCGTCTTGATTCTTCTTATCCCGATCGATGGTGTTGACAGTTGTCCTACCAGGTATTCTTCTGACAGTTTCATGATGAAATGCGGGCATTTTGCGAGTCATCAGTTCTAATGCATGGGCTTTGGTAGCCAAATCGCGAAAAGTTCCAATATCAGCGCTAGTGAGTCCGAACGCAATTCCTGTCTCCATAGAGTTCAGACACATTTTGACTTGTTCCTTTTCTTCTGGCAACTGCCTGCACGATGCCCCCAGTGTCTTCCATCTGTCTATGAATTTTTCAACGGGTTCTCCTTCTCGCTGTCGTACTGATGCTAGTTCTGTGATGCTAACGTCATGTTCTGACGAGAAGAAGTTTGACATGAAAGCATCTTGCATTTCTTCCCATGTTCGTATGGACCCTGGTGCCAAATTTGAATACCACCTGAAAGCTTTGCTTGTCAACGATGACCCAAATAAGCGTAAGCAATATTGAGGTATCGTGGAAAAATTCCCCATGCTGGTGATGAAATGCATCAGGTGTTCTTCCGGCGATCCTTCCCCATTGAACTTTTGGAAATCTGGGTGTTTGAAGTTGGCTGGAAATGGAACATCCTCTACCTCTCTCGGGTAGGGTGTTCGGTATCTGAAACGACCGGTATTCGCGCGCTCTCTCTCTATTCTAACTGCTTCTTCGACGACTTGTCTTACGTCATCTTGTGTTATAGCTCTTGTTGCTGGAACTGAACCTCGTGATCCTATCCCCTGTGGACGGGAACCTTCAGGCTGGTTCTCTTGTCCATTTGTCGCTCCCATCATGGGTGGAGCCACTATTTGGGCTACATTATGTGCCAGGGTTGTCAAAGCTTCTCTGAGATTCCGGCATTCATCCATTAGCATTCTTTGTGCCTCCGCCATTTGATCAACACGTTCTTCAGTAGTCGGTCTATTTCCTTGACCTGTCTCTGCCATGTATACCGCGGCCTCTTGACTGTTCGTCAAAACTGTTTTTGGAGTAGAACGAGAGTATGCTGATATAACAGGACTTATAAAGAGGGGAGAAATTGGAGTCTCATTTGACTCTTGTGTACTTTCTGTGCTTTTAACCGATCGAGGTGATACAGTTATAGGCGAGCTTATTTGCGGTGATACTTGCATCGGTGATCCTATCATCAGCGCTTTACCTTTTTGTACTTGTGTCCATTTGGTCTTTGGAGCGACCAAAGCTGGAAAATCCTGCGATGAGAACTGCGAAGCAACTTGTTCAGGATAAATCGCCGGGGGAGCGAGTTCGGGTTTTCTTCTTGCTATGCTCCGTGTAATTGGTCCCTCAGTTCTTGGTGCAAACAATTTTGCTTTGCGACTCTTTAAGGCCTTTGCTTTTGTCCTTTTAGATAAAACCAGAGTCCAGTTTTCATCATTTTCTTGTAGTTGAGGCGAAACGGAAATGACTCCTGCTGTCACTTGAATCACATTGCACCCGCTTGAAGTGCTTGCTTTTGTATGCTCAGAAATTTCGCTTGGCGCATACTCAATTACAAACCCAGTAGCGATGAATCGGAAGTTCACCTTTCTCACAGTGTTAGCCATTAGCAGTGTTGTGTGATTGAATTTGAGTACCTTCAATAATAAAACATACTTGAAATTAGTACATGAAAGACTAAGTAAACTATCTTGGAGATGAAGGGGAGGATGTTCCCACTGAGAGTCGCCATTTTGGCGTCAAATAGACGCCAAAAAATGATAACGAGAGTCTTACAACTTTCCCAATGTTAATGTTAAATAAGATAATTGTTCCCCAGCAGAGTCGCCATTTTGTTTCGACAAGGAAACAAAAGTATTTGATTTGGGAAAATAATCTTATTCAAACATAACAATGAAAGAATTACAAAGACAATCGTCATACTTTATTGATTCTGAATTCATTTACATCCTCTGGTATCCCTTGATTCTAAGATAGCTTACAAAGAACTGATTACAAATATCAGTTATTATAGCTAAATGTAATTTTCGACAGCATAACAGCAATGATTTCAATTATCTCCTATGACTTAGGAGGAAATAAACAAGTCGTTCAACAGTCTTCAAGAGAATGGAAATTCGGTGAACATTTCAAGACTATTTTGGTCATCTCCTGAAACTTAGGAGGAATACGTTTCTTCGTCGATGACTCTTCCTTTCTCTTGATCAAGAAGAACTTGAAGCTTTGAGGACTCCAATCATTCCAACAGCATTTCAGCCCATTGCTGTCAAAACTGCCAAGAAATAGGTTTGCGCGGGTCCGCGCAAACGATATGCTTTGCGCGGGTCCGCGCAAACTATAAAATCCTTCTGTTGCTTTGCGCTGACCGTCGCAAACTTCCAGGAGTCCAATACTCCTTTGCGCGGGATCGCGCAAAGTGCAGGAGTCCAATACTCCGCACCTTCTGTCTTCTTTTTCGTCTTTACTTCACTTCTGAAATCTTCGAACCCCTTTTCAGAGAAGGAATGGGGTATTTATAGACGTTTTCACCAGTGGAAATCTCAGATCTGGCCGATGTGGGACAAAAATATCATCCAGCTATTTTCATCACCTGATTTTAGACTTTGCGCGGAGATGCGCAAACAATATACATTGCGCGAGGTCGCGCAAACCATCAATCTCGCGCAAACTCTTCATTTTTCAATCCGCGCAAACTCTTCACTTTGCGCGGTCGTTGGGTAGCTATTCACTTTGCGCGACCCCGCGCAAAGTGGTCTTGAAGCTGTTTTCTTTCATCTTCAAAGTGATTTCTTGATCTTTTTCTTCTTCTCTTCCTTGCTTATTTTATGCCTCAACATTGTCAGAATGAATTCATCATAGAATTTACCTGTTATTGTGAGACCGGCTATACGATGAAGATCCCAAAGTGATATGCTCATTTCACCATAAGGTAAATGAAAGGAATTGGTTATAGGCGACCAGTATTCAAGGAAGCCTTTCAGTATATTGGGTTCCCTATAGAAGTATTTGGAGGTCACTTCTATGGCATCATAAAGGCCAATCTTTGCAAGAGTGCTCGTATGTTTCAGTAAAATAGCCTCCGCCCATTCAGAATAATAGCGGCGAGTGGTTAACATGCCTCTGATGCAAAATTCTGCCTGTCCCCAGAGTTGTTCTCGATCTTTAAAGTGCTGTCGAACTGTCTCATAAAAATGAGAAGGAAAGAGATCATGAGGACTGTGGAAAGGAACTAAGAATATCATGGGATGAGCTTCTCCTATCCTTTGTCGTGGCTTCTGTGTTTGAATGACTCCCTCAAGGATCCGGGGCTCTCTTGAGGCCCACGATTCGGTATACATTAACCTTTCGCCGTGGACGTAATCTTTAGACTCACAGTCAAGCATGGACTGATGGCGATATACTTTAATGGGAATAATCGTCATGCCCTCCGCATGAGGGTTGTCAAACTTCATGACACCTTCAACAACTCGTACTGAGTCCCATGAGTTTTGAAGCCTCTTCTTCTTATGTTCTTTGATTTTCTCTGCAAATTCTTTCGCCTTATTGCGGCAAATTTTCTTCGAGCGAGAAGCCGGAGGAGTGTCTTCACGAGGAGATGGTCTTTCACTATCAGTACGAATATGAGCTGTAGTTTTTAACCATTCATCCCAGTCATACTCTCTGCCATGCTTAGGTGGACATTTGATATCTCCCAAAGATATAGATCTATGAATGGGGGATGGCAAAGATTTGATGCGGTCAGAGAAGTCAAAAGTAGGAAGAACAGGTTCTTTGAAATAAGCAGGATTTCTGGAAGTTGTCTTTATTCTTTTAGCAGGAGGTTGATCAGAAGAAGGTGGATCAGAAGGAGTCACAGGACGAGCCGTTTGTTTAATACGAGCCATGAAAATAAGTCAAGAAAGGAAGATAGATGTCAGAATGAGAAAGAAAGAAAGAAGAAAAAGGCTAAGTGTTGGAAAAAGATCAAAAGGAAAATCGGCCAAGTACAAATACTTTGCGCGGGTCCGCGCAAAGTATATGGTTTGTGCGGAAAAGTTTGCAACCTCAAAGGAATTCGCGCAAAGTGAAGGGTTTGCGCGGGTTCGCGCAAAGTGAATGGTTTGCGTGAAAGAAAATCGCAAGGGCAGAGTTTCGGCAGAGTGCGAGCAATTCGTGAAAATGATGAAGTTGTTGCATTATTTATAGTATTTTTGGCCGAGTATGGTACTCGACCGAGCTTTGCGCGGGTTCGCACAAACTCTATACAAAATGAGTGATTTGATCCTTTTTCTTTGATTTTCTGAAAAAATAAAGAACGGATCAAGGGGGCATCTGTTGAGGCATAAAATAAGCAAGAAAGTGAAGAAGAGAAAGATCAAAAAATCAGTTTGAAGATGGCTTTGCGTGGGTTCACGCAAAGTGAACAGATTGCGCTGAACCGCGCAAAGTAAACAGGTTGCGCGGGTTGCTCAAGGAAGACAGATTGCGCGGGACCAATAGATTGCGCGAGACCGCCCAAAGCATGTCGTTTGCGCGTGTCCGCGCAAAGTGTATAACTGCAGTATAAAAATGGTTGGATGTTATTTTATCCCACATCGACTAGAATAGAGTTTTATACCTGTAAAAATATCTATAAATTCCCCATTCTTTCTCTCAAAAGGGGTTCGAAGATTTCAGAGTAAAAAGAAAGACGAAGAAAAAGACAGAAGGTGCGAACCCGCGCAAAGGAGCACTGGGCTCCTATAGTTTGCGCGGACCCGTGCAAAGCATGTCGTTTGCGCGGACCCGCGCAAAGCATGTCTTTTGCGCGGACCCACGCAAACTGACTGTTTGGCAGTCCATAACAGCAATGGGCTGTTATACTGCTAGAATGGCTAGAGTCTTCAAATCTTCAAGTTCTTCTTGTTCAGGAGAAAAGGAGGAATCATCGACGAAAAGGCGTATTCCTCCTAAGTTTTAGGAGATGACCAAAATAGCGCTGAAATGCTGCCGGAATCTCCGTTCTCTTGAAGACTATTGGTCGATTTGTCTATTCCTCCTAAGTCATGGGAGACGATTGAGATCAGCACCGTTATGCTGCTGAAATTTATATTTAACTATGATAGTTGTAATCTACAATGAATTCTTTGCAAACTATCTTAGAATCAAGGGATACCCGAGGATGTAAATGAATTCAGAATCAATAAAGTGTGATGATGGTTTCTGTAACTATTTCATTGTTATGTTTGAATAAGATAATTCCCCAAATCAAACACCTTTGTTTCCTTGTCGAAACAAAGGGTCTATTAACCACTCGATGCTATTATTCTAACTAGGCAGAAGCTATCTTACTGAAACACATGAGCACGCTTGCCAAAATCGGCCTTTACGATGCTATAGAAGTGACATCCAAGCACTTCTATAAGGAACCCACTGTGCCGAAAGGTTTCATCGGGTACTGGTTGCCTACTACCAACTCTTTCCACCTACCCTATGGTGAGATGAGTATAATGCTTTGGGATCTCCATCGCACAGCTGGTCTTCCAATAACAGGCAGGTTCTATGATGAATTCATTCCAACCAATAGGGAGTTAGCCTTCGTGCCCTCTCCTTATCGTAAACCTTCCATCTCTGAGACCATTATCGAGCTTTTCAAGGAGATGGGGAAATTTTCTCCTTTGCAATGGCTTGCACATTTCTCCAGAGGTCTCAGGTATTTAAACCCAAGAATCAACTCTCTTTTTTTCTTCCCTTCTTAGAGACTTCTCCATACTTATATTTTCCTTCTTCTTATAGATTTCGTGACTGTCGCTCCAAGGAGCTAATACAGCTTCGAGACACCATGAAGGAGAGAGCAGATTATAGTTCATTTGGGGAACTTACAGCTTTCTTGGCCTACTGGCCGAGCCTCGTTGTACTTCCTAGCTCCAAGTGGGCAGATGTTGTTCGTCCCACAGTCTTTGTCATAGCTGGCGCTTTGGCCGAAGGCCATAGATATTCTCTTGCTCCTCCAGTACTATGCTCCATTTACAGAGCCCTTGGAGAGATAGCCATCCACGTGAAGAATCCTACTCTTGGAACTTCATCAGCATATACTTCTTGGCACTATATCACAGGCTGGCTAGGAGTTTATTTTCCTTGGACCTTTGAAGCGCCAGAGAAAGCATGTATTCATCCCTCGCATCTTCCGCTTTGGTTCTTCCAGCAAAGGGCAATGGCTAAGAGGGCATATGACTGGGTTGTAAATAAGATTCGGGATACTGGCCAGATAGACTTCTTCCAATTCCGTCTCCATTGCTACATTGAAGATACAGAAATGGTAGACCAAAGAACAATCACTGCAGCAGAAAGGGCTTTCTTTCTTTCTATTCGTTCATGCAGTTTACCACTTCGAGAAGGGACATAATTCTGGCGAGAGCCTTATTATCCCAGCCGCTTTGCTCGCCAGTTTGGTTATGATCAAACTGTGCCAAAAGATTGCGGACTGGTCACCAGAAAGATGCGTTGTTACAGAATAGGTTCTCTTAACTGGGTCATGATATGGAAGCATCTATTGAACGGCTGCATTGATTCTTCCTTCATAATTTCTAGCTGCGAGCACGTAGTTCTCACCTCATACAGCTCGATGCGGTGGTGGGACCACCAGTCATATTTGGTCACCAAATGCCTGCCCATAGATTCTTCCATCTTTCTTCATCTGCCTAGGCTAAAAGGCAGAAAACTAGAGAGCGGGATGGGCTATATTCCAGAGTAGAGTCATGCATCCCATCGCGGGAAATTTGTAGCAAAATATCACTAGAAGACCCCATCCTTGAGATAAAGCCTATTAATACTTTGGATGGCTAGTTCGCTCAGGGGTCTTAATGGAATTTGAGCAAGCTCCTCGTGACCTTACAGGTCGAGCTATGGATAATGTTGAAGGTGCCTCTTCTCTTGTTCCTGCAGAGACTGTAGCAATTTAAGAAGAACCAATTCATGATGTTTCAGTGCTTCCTTCACAACCCACTTGCCCTAGCTCATCATCTCTGATGACTAGATCGAGGGCGCGTTTACAAGCATCACCACGCGTTCCTCCAAAGGAAATGAGACAATCGTCTACCTCTCCTTTAATTAGAGAACCCGCACCAGAGAGCAGTAGGGCTGCTTCTTCCAAAGGAAAGAAAATTGCTATCGAAGAAGTTGACGAAGAAACTTTGGAGGATGAAAGCTCAGCCTCGTCATCAGAGAATACTGCCTCTTCGCAGTATGAGGATGATGAAGATGGCAAAAGTAGCGAAGATAAGGATGACGACTTTGAGGAAGGAGAAGTTGATATTAACGGAGAGGAGGAAGCAGTTATAGAAGGCATTGAAACTGAACCTCCTCCTGCAACCTCTGAAGCTCTCCTGGCGCTAAAATTCCTGCCAAATCTCCTGTAACCGTAGAAGAAGAAGAGGAATATTTAGATTACGGTGAATACGGATACTCACCAAGTAAAGGAAATTTAACTTTCATATGCATATATTTATCCGCATATTTAATAGCAATCATTTATTTAGAATTATTGTGTCTCCCTTTTTCGGTGCTTGTGTCGCTAATGTCGAGATAGGTGAGATTTCCCCTTCAGATCTTCCTACGGTAATTTCGCCGAGAGCTCCTCTGGTTCCGTTGGCGCCACCAAAAGTAATAGCCCGTGAGATTATATTTCTGATAGAGACCACTAACTTGCCAACTCCAACCACCAGAGACTCAAGTACAGAGGCTAGGGTGCCTTCTCTTGCTAATGTAGTGGAGGTTGGCCTTTCTAAGATTCAAGGAATTTCTCCTTCTGTCAACCATATTCCGGCGACAGGTATATGTATATCAGTCATTTCTCTCAGAACTGCATTTCTTATAACTTTTTTCAATATATCTGAATATTTCCTTTCTTTATGCTATAGGAACCCCTTCTTGCAGTGGAGCGGCCAGTTTCGACTCTGTGGCCACTGCATCCGAACTATTATCTTTTGCAAAAATCCCTGCGCATAAGATGCTTTTGATGAGGAATTCTTTATCAGCAATAGTCCATATCTTCAAGAACCCTGAACAATGGTCAGATTTGGATATTGCTATGGAAATTTTAGAAAGTTCTGCGAGGATGGCTAGAATCAACATATCTTCTTTGTGTGATTCTCTTCTCAGATTTCGTGATTCAGTAATCTCTTTGGCATCGGTAGAAAATGCTACAATTGCCCCTGAGATTTTGGAATACGGGAAGCAGCTGGCTACATCTCAAGAACAAGCCTCTTTGATGGCTTCCTCTATCTCCAAGCTTGAGCAAGAATATTCGATTCTTCAAGATCAATTAAAGGCTCATACTGATGAGAAAGCGATTATCCAAGATCGCATTGCAGTACTGAAAGAAGAAATCTCTCGATTGGAGATGAGGAACCATGAGAAAGAATCAGCCATTTAGGACTTTGAAGGAAGGATGCGAGCGAATATTCAATCTGCTAATATAGAAAAATCTGCACTGCTCGAAAGTAAAGAAGTGATCACATCTTTGGAAGGCAAGTTAGTCGGTGTTCCTGATCAAACCAAGATCATTCTTGAAGAAAAATCAAAGCATAATGCAGCTCAAGTACAATTAAAAGAGGATTTGCGTAGGTATATGGAGGCAGTAGGAGTTGTAGAGGAACTTTAAACATGTGATTCTTGAACATGTAATTTTCATTCATATGCTTTTGAACAAGTAATTTATTTTGACTTCTAGCATATGCCTTTATGGTAGCATTTTGAGACATTGTCTTTTTGCTGAAGAATTATCATATCGCATATTATGGCAATCATATTTATCTATACAGCAATTTTATCATAACATTAATTGTAATTTTTAAACCTTTTATGCTTTGTTAGTGTGGGATTCCGTATGTGAGTATTTAAATTGGTGGTACTAAGTTTCAATTTAGTTAGTCACACCCAGTTTAAGCTCATGAGTAGTGGGCGCACACACAGTTTAAATTCTTGAGTAGTGGAGTGATTTCTTAGACTTTTGTGGGAGTCGGGTCTTATGTGATGGTCTCTGTAACTCTTATGAGTTCGCTGGATTCCTCACTGCTTAGAGAGTTCACAAACCGCGATCCATCAGAGGGGCCCAGTGAAGCTACCGGGGCCATGAACTCGGTTGGATTTACAGCACAGTGTTGGCCGCGGTAACTCTCTAGAGTTCACAGAGCGCACAAGGCTACCTTTGGGATACCAAATCCAGGGCCGCCAGTCCATCAATGAGTAGGTTTAGGCCCTTTCTTATGAGTTACTACTGGAATCGGTTCCCTAAATCTGGTGGTCCTTACGCATGGTTGGCCTGTCTATGGACATGGCCCAAAGAGCGCACACTACGGCCCACTTTTTCTTCGTCTGCAAGGTCGAGCCCGTTCACGGGAGGGCATTTACCTCCGTTCCCCGTGACGCTGCCGAAAAGCTATACAGACGGCATTGGTCTTACATGCGTGACTAGCCTTCACGGACTTTTGCCCTTTTAGGCTTTTAGTCCTTGGCTTCATCAGCTGCCCACATGGGTATGCATATGATGGCCTTCACGGGCTTTTTAGGGCCACTGGCTTCTCATTGCTGCCTGAATGGCAAAAATGATAGGTCTTATGCATATCTGGTCCCTTTTAAGATTTGGTCCTTTTAGGACTTGACTAGACTGCCTTGAATGATTGTAGGTCTTATGCGTAGTTGGTCATATAGGCTTGGCTAGGCTGCCTTAAAATGTCTTAAAGACAATAATGGGCGTGATCATCGTCGTTGTGCTACGAGAACGATAAACCTTTCTGACTAAGATTGATATGTCACCGCTTTTGCTTATATTTTCAGGAGGACCCATCTGTGCTGTTTATAATATATCGGCATGGTGATGATACCAATTCTGACAGGATTTTTCAGAGCTCGCTTGATAATGATGATGGTCACCTTCTTTTCACACCGCTTATTTGATATTTAGTCTTGATATGCTTGCGAACTTCTTCTTTATTCATTCTCTGGATGACATACGGACATAGTCTTGCTCATTCTTGCCCCCTTTTGATTCAGAATCATTATATTGGTGATGTTCTGAATCAAAACTAGTAACATTTTCAGGGATGGTATCTTTTTATGAAGCGAGCATTGACCGGTATACTAATACCCTGTCCGTTTTGATCTAAACTCTGTACGCACCATTGGAGTATACTTCTTTTACTACATAAGGCCCATCTCATTTAGGCTTGAATTTGCCCCCTGTCCGATTGGTGACCACTATAGGTCTTTTAAGCATTAGCACCATATCTCCCTTCTTGAAGGAACGATATTTAACATGTTTGTTGAAGGCGGCCGATATTCTGGCTTGATATGATTGCAGCCGCTGTTGGGCTGCCAGCCATTTTTCATCAAGTAGATCCAACTCTTCCAGTCTCATCTTTGCATTTGCATCATTTGTTATGGATTGATGCACTGCCACTTGGAGTGATGCTACCTGTATTTCAATTGGGATTACCGCTTCTATGCCATATACTAGAGAATACGGCGTTGCATTCGTCGATGTCCAATGAGTAGTTTGATACACCCACAGAGCCTCGTGCAATTTTTCATCCCAGTCGCGTTTATTTTTGCTCACTATTTTCTTCAGTATTTTGACTATCGTCTTATTAAATGCCTCTGCTAATCCATTAGCTAGTGGATAGTAAGGTGTCGAAAACGAATGATGAATACTGTATTTCTGACAGAGCTTTTCTATGCCTTTGTTCTTAAAAGGAGTGTCATTATCTGTAACAATCCTCTTCGAGATACCATGGCGATATATGATAGCGTGATGGATGAAATTAACAACATCTCCTTCTTTAACATTGCATAGCGCAATTGCTTCCATCCATTTGAAGAAATAATCCGTTGCTGCCAATATATATTGCTTACCTTTGGATGAAGGCGGATTTATAGGACCAATGACGTCTAGTCCCCAAGCTGAAAAGGGCCAAGAGGCGACCGACTGATGCAGATCTTCTGGAGGAACGTGTATAACGTCTCCATGAACTTGGCATTCATGACATTGCTTCGCATAATCAATCGCGTCCTTGAACATGGAGGGCCAATAATATCCCATTCGATGTATTTTATGGAATAGGTTTCGACCGGCTTGATGTGCCCCACACTCCCCAGAATGTGCTTCTCGTAATGTTTGATTTGCCTCCCGCTCGTCTAAGCAGTGTAACAACATTCCATTGTACGATTTTCTGTACAATACTTCGCCACATATAATGAACCTTTTTTACCGTTGCTTAATTTGTTGTTTCTCTGCTAGTTCTTCTGGTAAGATATCATATTTGAGATAATCAATGAGAGGTTGGCGCCAATCATTTGTCGTTATCTCCAGACATGATACAGGAAGTGTTTCAACAATCTCTTCAATGATTTCTGCAGATGGTAAAAATCTTCTCTCTTCTATGGTTACTTGAAGAGGACTTCGATTTGGGCAAGACAGGGCCGCAGCTAGGCTGGCTAAAGCATCTGCTTTTACATTTTCAGACCATGGCACGTGTAATCTCAACATGATAGAATTGTTCCATCAACTGTTGTGCTTTCCGACAGTACTGCACAAGTTCCTGTTTCCTCACTTCGAATTCAGTTGTCAACTGGTTTATGATCAACTTAGAATCTCCAAAGATATGCAACTTTTTTATCTTCATTTCTTGAGCCATTTCCATTCCAATAATGAGGGCTCTATACTCTGCCTCATTGTTCATGCATGTAGTACCCAATATAAAAGAGTAAGGCAACAAGTCACCTTGGGGAGTAATGAATATCACTCATGCCCCCGCTCCTGATGCTCGAGCGGCTCCATTAAAGTACATCTGTCATGGGTTTTGCGACTCAATCAACATTATTTGTTCATCTGGAAAGTCTTCATTAATGGTTTCACTCTTTACAACGGGATGTGCTGCGAGGAAGTCTGCCACTGCTTGTCCCTTCACTGCTTTTGCCGGTTCATATGTAATAGTATTGTTGAGGCATAAAAATAAGCAAGAAAGTGAAAACAAGAAAAATCAAGAAATAAGAAAGAACAAAGAAAAAATAGTTTCAAGACCACTTTGCGCGAGGTCGCGCAAAGTGAAACAAGACCGCGCAAAGTGGAAGGTTTGCGCGAGACCGCGCAAAGCATATCGTTTGCGCGTGTCCGCGCAAAGTCTGTAATTGTGCTATGAATGTGGTTGAGATAATATTTTTTGTCCCACATCGACCAGATCAGAGATTTTCACTGGTGAAATTGTCTATAAATACCCCATTCCTTCTCTAGAAAGGGGTTCGAAGATTTCAGAAGGGAAGCAAGGGCGAAAGAGAAGACAGAAGGTGCGGAGTATTGGACTCCTGCACTTTGCGCGATCCCGCGCAAAGGAGTATTGGACTCCTGGAAGTTTGCGACGGCCAGCGCAAAGCAACAGAAGGCATTTATGGTTTGCGCGGACCCGCGCAAAGCCTATCGTTTGCGCGGACCCGCGCAAAGCCTATCGTTTGCGCGGACCCGCGCAAACCTATTGTTTGACAGTTTTGACAGTAATGGGCTGAAATGCTGTCGGAATGGTTTGAGTCTTCGGGTCTTCAAATTCTTCTTGTTCAAGAATTAAGAATCATCGCGGAAGGGACGTATTCCTCCTAAGTTTTGGGAGATGACCAAAATAGTACTGAAATGCTGCCGGAATTTCCATTCTCTTGAAGACTGTTGAACGACTTGTCTATTCCTCCTAAGTCATAGGAGATGATTGACATCATTGCCGTTATGCTGCCGAAATTATATTTAGCTATAATAATAAGTAACATTTGTAATGAGTTCTTTGTAAGCTATCTTAGAATCAAGGGATACCAGAGGATGTAAATGAATTCAGAATCAATAAAATGTGATGATTGTCTTTGAAATTATTTCATTGTTATGTTTAAATAAGATGACTCTCCCAAATCAAATACATTTGTTTCCTTGTCGAAACAAAATGGCGACTCTGCTGGGGACCTATCTTATTTAACACTAACATTGGGAAAGTTGCAAGGCTCTCGTCACTATTTTTTTTGGCGTCTATTAGACGCCAAAATGGCGACTCTCAGTGGGAACATCCTCCCCTTCATCTCTAAGGTAGTTTACTTAGTCTTTCATGTACTAATTTCAGATATGTTCTGTTATTGAAGGTACTCAAATTCAATCACACAACACTGCTAATGGCTAACACTGTGAGAAAGGTAAACTTCCGATTCATCGCTACTGGGTTTGTAATTGAGTATGCGCCAAGCGAAATTCCTGAGAACACAAAAGCGAGCACTTCAAGCGGGTGCAATGTGATTCAAGCGACAGCGGGAGTCATTTCCGTTTCACCTCAACTACAAGAAAATGATGAAAACTGGACTCTGGTTTTATCCAAAAGGACAAAAGCAAAGGCCTTAAAAAGTCGCAAAGCAAAATTGTTTGCGCCAAGAACTGAGGGACCAATTACACGGAGCATAGCAAGAAGAAAACCCGAACTCGCTCCTCCGGCGATTTATCCTGAACAAGTTGCTTCGCAGTTCTCGTCGCAGGATTTTCCAGCTTTGGTCGCTCCAAAGACCAAATGGACACAAGCACAAAAAGGTAAAGCACTGATGATAGAATCACCGATGCAAGTATCACCGCAAACAAGCTCGCTTATAACTGTATCACCTCGATCGGTTAAAAGCACGAGAAAGCACACGAGAGTCAAATGAGACTCCAATTTCTCCCCTCTTTATAAGTCTGTTATATCAGCATACTCCGTTCTACTCCAAAAACAGTTTCGACAAACAGTCAAGGAGCCGCAGTATATATGGCAGAAACAGGTCAAGGAAATAGACCAACTACTGAAGAACGTGTTGATCAAATGGCGGAGGCACAAAGAATGCTAATGGATGAATGCCGGAATCTCAGGGAAGCTTTGACAACCCTGGCACATAATGTAGCCCAAATAGTGACTCCACCCATGATGGGAGCGACAAATGGACAAGAGAACCAGCCTGAAAATTCCCGTCCGCAAGGGATAGGATCACGAGGTTCAATTCCAGTAACAAGAGCTATAACACAAGATGACGTAAGACAAGTCGTCGAAGAAGCAGTCAGAATAGAAAGAGAGCGTGCGAACACCGGTCGTTTCAGATACCGAACACCCTACCCGAGAGAGGTAGAGGATGTTCCATTTCCAGCCAACTTCAAACACCCAGATTTCCAAAAGTTCAATGGGGAAGGATCACCGGAAGAACACCTGATGCATTTCATCACCAAAGATGGGGAATTTTTCCACGATACCTCAATATTGCTTACGCTTATTTGGGTCATCGTTGACAAGCAAAGCTTTCAGGTGGTATTCAAATTTGGCACCAGGGTCCATACGGACATGGGAAGAAATGCAAGATGCTTTCATGTCGAACTTCTTCTCGTCAGAACGTGACGTTAGCATCACAGAACTAGCTTCAGTACGACAGCGAGAAGGAGAACCCGTTGAAAAATTCATAGACAGATGGAAAACACTGGGGGCATCGTGTAGGCAGTTGCCAGAAGAAAAGGAACAAGTCAAAATGTGTCTGAACTCTATGGAGACAGGAATTGCGTTCGGACTCACTAGCGCTGATATTGGGACTTTTCGCGATTTGGCTACCAAAGCCCATGCATTGGAGCTAATGACTCGCAAGATGCCGGCATTTCATCATGAAAGCTGTCAGAAGAATGCCTGGCAGGACAACCGTCAATACCGTCGACCGGGATAAGAAGAATCAAGATGCGAGGGGCTCAAGAGATAAAAGGCCAGAAGGAAAAGAAGGCTGGAACCAAGCAAGGGACAGATACAGTGGGAAAAAGCTCAGAATGCTTGATTCTCATGAAGGATTTGAGTTTGATAAAGAGGACGTGGTACCCATGATGCAACAATTGTTAAAAGCAGGAACTCTGGAATTACCAGAACCAAAGCGCCCTGAAGATGCGACAAGGACTCGAGAAAGAAATTTTTGCCGTTATCATCGCCTAGTGGGACATCCAACAGAAAATTGTTATACGTTGAAATGCATCATACAGCGGATGATAAACAGAGGTGACATAATAACCAGCGGAAGCAAAGAAAAGAATGCAAGGGCAACAGTAAATGTACTGTCAATACAAGAAAACAAGCGGGGACTGAAAAAGGAAAAGTTGACAAGAAGTGCAACAATGATTACGTTGCGATCAGGGAAGCAAATCACAAGTCCGGTAAAGCAGAAAACAGAAATAATAAGGAAAGAAGTGACTGAAAGACAGAATACTGAGGACAAGAATAGAAATGGAGCTGCAGTGACAAAAGTAGCTTATGATGTAGTCAACCACTTGAAGGGTATACCGGCACGGTTAAGTATTTACGATGCGCTCAAGTTGTCAGAAGAATTCCGGCAGAGTTTGATTCAAGCACTGTCTGATCACAATGTGAGAGAAACTTTACTGGCAGAAATGAAGAATGAAAGAAATAATGAGAAGATGAATTGTCTACCAGTAATATCTTTCTCTGATGATGATTTAATTGGTGAAAAGGAACATAACAGGCCATTGATGATAGAAGGATATATTTGTGAAAAGAAGATAAAAAGAATTATGATAGATAATGGGTCCGCAGTAAATCTTTTGCCACTCTCAATGGTTACTAAATTGGGTTTTCGCCGATCAGACTTGCGCCCCAGCGGAATGATGATACAAGGATTTAATCAAGATGGACAACGCGCGCTCGGAAAAATTACAGTAACAATGGAAGTGGGAGAATTAATTACTACTGTTGTATGTCACGTTATAAATGCTGTGACGACATATAACCTTCTCTTGGGAAGGCCATGGATACATCAGTATCATATCGTACCTTCTACTCTACACCAATGTTTCAAATACTGTAAAGATGGGGTGCAGTGTAAAGTAATGGCTGATGCGAAACCCTACACAGAAGCTGAGTCTTTCTTCGCAGACGCCAGTTATTACAAATGTTTCTCTGAAGAAATAAGAAATGATGATGGGAAGAGAATCATAAAAGATGCCAGGATAAATAAAGATAAGGAAGAAAGAGCAGAATCCTCTGGGACTGCAGAAGCAAGAAAGAAATTCTATTTTGTACCAAAGCGCCTGAGACAACCGGGACAACCGCCGTTGACACTGTTGTCGACAGAACAGCTGAAAGTTTTACAGTCCAATTACACAGTGCCATTACCCAATATCGAAAGATGCAAGCCATTTACAGCCGCTCCGAGAACATTCCAAGTCAAAGCCAGTGATAAATATCCTGAACCGATAGAATTCCATGCTGCATCAGAAGAGAAGAGTGAAAATGCAAGCAATGAATATCATGGAAAATTAGCACCGCAGAATTTAAGAAAGTACAGTACAATAAGCAAGAAGATCATGAGGAACATGGGTTTTGATTGTGACAAACCCACCGGCTTGAATAATGGAAAAGGGATTCAAATCCCACTCGGGGTTAATCAAGAAAAGCGAAGAAAATTCCAAGGATTAGGGGTAGAATCAGCAGTAAACATGATATCAGTTAATATGACGTCAGCCGCGCAAGATACTAAGATAGTTGAATATCCTGAAATCGCTCCGAAGCAAATAGAAGACGGGGGGCAACCAACGATAGATGGCTTGCGAGAAATAAATTTGGGAACAATAGAAGAGCCAAGGAATACATTCATCAAGATCAGTCTTTCAGATCAAGAATTTGAGAAATATGGCCAACTTCTCAAAGAAAATAAAGATGTCTTCGCTTGGACCTATGAAGAAATGCCGGGACTGGAGCCCTCCGTAGCAATGCATCGGTTAAATATCTCCAAAGAAAAGAAACCAGTCAAGCAAGCACAAAGGCGATTTCACCCAGACCTGGTTCCATTAATCGAAAAAGAAGTAAATAAGCTAATAAAGGTTGGGTTCATCAGAGAAGTTAAATATCCCAAATGGATATCAAACATTGTTCCGGTGAAAAAGAAGAACGGACAGATCAGAGTATGCATTGATTTCAGAGATCTGAATGAAGCATGTCCAAAAGACGATTTCCCCCTCCCGATAACAGAATTACTGATTGATAGCACTACTCAGTATGCTATCATGTCCTTTATGGACGGGTATGCAGGCTATAATCAAATCAGGATGGCACCCGAAGATGAAGAGGCAACGGCTTTCAGAACGCCACTTGGAATCTACTGTTACAAAGTCATGCCTTTCGGTCTCAAAAATGCTGGAGCGACATATCAAAGGGCAATGAAAAATATCTTTCAAGATATGATGCATAAACATGTCGAATGCTATGTTGATGACTTGGTAGTCAGATCTGGAGATCATCAAGAACACCGCGAACATCTGGCATCGGTCTTCCGACGACTCAGAAAGAAACAATTAAAGATGAATCCAGCTAAATGTGCATTTGGAGTGTCTTCCGGCAAATTCCTCGGCTTTGTGGTACGACATAGAGGAATTGAAATTGATCCAGAAAAAGTTAAAGCTATTCAAAATATGCCACCACCAACAACGCTGAAGGAATTAAAAAGCTTACAAGGAAAATTGGCATATATTCGTCGCTTCATTTCGAACCTTGCAGGAAGGTGTCAGCCATTTTCTCGGTTAATGAAGAAAGATACAGAATTCGTATGGGATCATGCTTGCCAGAATGCCTTTGATTCTATTAAAGAATTATTAAAAAAAAATTACGGTGTTAATGACTCCAATAAAAGGTAAGCCACTTATTTTATATACATCTGCCTCTGCAAATTCTTTGGGTGCTTTGTTGGCACAGGTAAACGAAGCCGGAAAAGAGACTGCTCTTTATTATCTGAGCCGAACACTGATGGGGGCAGAATCCAATTATTCTTCGATTGAAAAAGAATGCTTGGCATTGGTATTCGCTGTGCAAAAGTTAAGGCATTATTGTCTCTCCCATGACATAACTTTGATCTCAAGAGCAGATCCGATAAAATTCTTGATGACCAGGCCAATGTTATCGGGAAGACTAGCCAAGTGGATGCTATTATTATCAGAATACACTATTTCTTATAAGCCGGTGAAAGCAGTAAAAGGACAAGCTATGGCAGATTTTCTCGCAAAGACATCCTATAGCAGAAAATGAAGAAATCAATGATGAATTTCCGATGATGAGCAGTTATGACGATGAATCCCAAAATCTTTGGGAGATGTATTTTGATGGTGCTTGCTCGAGTATCAGGAGCGGGGGCAGGAGTGATATTCATTACCCCTCAGGGTGATTTATTACCATATTCTTTCACGTTGGATACTGCGTGCACAAACAATGAAGCTGAATACAGAGCTCTTATCATCGGAATGGAAATAGCACAGCAAATGGAAATAAAATCATTGCATATCTTTGGAGATTCTAAATTAATTATAAATCAATTGACAACAGAATTTGAGGTGAGGAAAGAAGAACTTTTGCCTTATTACCGAAGGGCGACAATGATTGCTTGAACAATTCAGTTCTGTGGAAATTAAACACATACCGCGGTCGGAAAATGCAAAAGCAGATGCTTTAGCCAGTTTAGCAGCGGCTTTATCTTGCACAAACCGAAGTCCTCTTCAGGTAACTATAGAAGAAAGAAGATTCCTGCCATCTGCAGAGGTTATCGAAGAAACTGTTGAAATATTGCCTATATCCTGTCTGGAAGTAACAATGGATGATTGGCGTCAGCCTTTTGTCGATTATCTCAAATATAATATCTTGCCAGAAGATAATGCACAGAAACAACAGATTAAACAGCGATCAGGAAAATTTATCATGTGCAGCGAAGTATTGTATAGAAAATCTTATAATGGAATGTTATTGAGGTGCTTGGACAAACAAGAAGCAAACCAAATGCTGCGGGAAGCACATTCAGGCGAATGTGGAGCACATCAAGCCGGCCGGAATTTATGCCATAGAGTGCATCGAATGGGTTATTATTGGCCCACTATGTTTAAAGATGCAATAGAATATGCAAAGCGATGCCATGAATGTCAAATACATGGAGATATAATACATATTCCTCCAGAAGAATTACATCAGTCTGTTGCTTCTTGGCCCTTTTCAGCCTGGGGACTCGACGTTATTGGTCCGATAAATCCTCCTTCATCTAAAGGAAAACAGTATATTCTGGCAGCAACGGATTATTTCTCCAAATGGACCGAAGCAGTTGCCTTGCGTAATGTTAAAGAGAAAGACGTGGTCAATTTCATCCGTCATGCTATAATATACCGTCATGGTATTCCGAAGAAAATCATCACTGATAATGGCACCCCTTTTAAAAATAAAGGCATGGAAAAGTTATGTCAGAAGTTTGGTATTCAGCATTCTTTTTCAACACCTTACTATCCGCCAGCCAATGGATTAGCAGAGGCGTTTAACAAAACAATTGTCAAGATTATGAAGAAAACAGTGACAGGCAATAAGCGTGATTGGGATGAAAAGTTGCAAGAGGCATTATGGGCCTACAGAACCACCCATCGTACGGCAACAGGGGCAACACCATATTCATTAGTCTATGGCATGGAGGCAGTTATCCCGATTGAAATGCAGGTGGCATCACTCCGAATAGCAGTACATCAGTCTATAACAGATGAAGAAAATGCAAAAATAAGGCTGAAAGAATTAGACTTACTCGATGAGAAACGTCTTGCAGCTCAGCAACGGTTGCAGTCATATCAGGCCAGAATATCTGCTGCATTTGATAAACAGGTCAAATATCGTTCTTTCAAAAAAGGGGATATGGTGTTAATGTTGAAAAGACCTATAGTGGTCACTCGCCGGACAGGGGGCAAGTTTGAGCCTAAATGGGACGGCCCATATGTGGTGAAAGAAGTATACTCCAATGGGGCATATAGGATTGTAAATCAAGAAGGACAGGGTATCGGTGTACTTGTCAACGCCCGTTTCATCAAAAGATACTATCCCTAAAGATAGAGATGTGGATTTTGACCCAGAATATTATCAGCATAATGATTCTGTATCAAAAGGGGGCAAAAATGAATAAAATCATGTCTATATTCATGTATATATGCCAACAAAAGAAGCTGTATAGAAGAGATTTATAAGCATATCAATTATCAAAGCAGCAAATCTGGAAAATATATATATATGATCATCATCATCATCAAAGAAGATATTGGCAAAAGTTATATTGCCTTACAAGGCACAAATTCTTGAAGATTCTCCTGAAGATATTATCTAAGCTAAGAATATTATTGCCTTACAAGGCATGGATCTTCTTGAAGATATGCCGGAAATATTTCGCAAATATCTACTATATTTGGATCTTCTTGAAGATATTGCGGAAATATCTACTATATTTGGATCTTCTTGAAGATATTGCGGAAATATCTACTATATTTGCAAATAATGATGATCATATATATATTATTGCCTTACAAGGCACAAATTCTTGAAGATTCTCCTGAAGATATTATCTAAGCTGAGAATTATATTGCCTTACAAGGCATGGATCTTCTTGAAGATATTATCGCCTTACAAGGATATATCAATATCAATCAAAGAGGCAGTATAGCCAAGCCAAAATCCCAAAAGAGCAAAATTGAGCAAAATCAAAAAGATCAAGCTCTCGAAAAAAAAAAAAAAAAAAAAGCTCTCAAAGGATCAAGCTCTAAAAGAGCCGGCCAACTATACGTAAGACCCATGAAGATCGCCATTCGGGCAGCGGCGAGGAGTCAGTGGCCCTAAAAGCCCGCGAAGACCATCGTGCGCACCCATGCGGTAGTCTGACGAAGTCAAGGATTCAAAGCCTAAAAGGCCATAAATCCGCGAAGACTAGTCACCGTAATTCCCATGCCGTCAGTATAGCTTCCAAGCGGCGCCACGGGGAACGGATGAAAATGCCCTCTGTGAATGGGCTCGACCTTGCAGCACGAAGAAAACAGGGGCCGCGGTGCGAGCTTTATGCCAACCGTGCGTAAGACCCTCCAGTCTAGGGTTTGATTTCGTAGTAACTCGTGAGGAAGGGCTTAAACCTACTCATTGATGGACCGGCGACCCTAGATTTGGTGCCCAAAGGTAGCCTTGCGAGCCCTGCGAACTCCCAGAGAGTTACCGTGGCCAACCCTGCGCAAGCGTAAATCCAACGGTTCACCGTCCGAGTAGGCGTCAATGGGCCCTCTCGATGGACCGTGACCGTGAGCTCAAGGCGTGAGAAGCCCAAAAGCGAACTCTAGAGAGTTACAGTGGCCATCACATAAGACCCATAAATGCTCCACTACTCACGAGCTTAAACTGTGTGTGTGCGCACGCTCCACTACTCATGAGCATAAACTGTGTGTGGCTAATTGAATTGAAACTTAGTACCGCCAATCTAAATACTCACCTAGAGAATCCCATACTAACAAAACATAAAATGTTTAGAAATTATAAAAATATATAAATAGAAAATATTATATAAAATATAGATATAATTAGATAAAATTAGTAATGAAAATATTATATTAAGTATAAATACAATTCGATAATATTAGTACAAATATCATCAATATGCAAAGTGGAAAATACCATCATAAACATCCCCAAAATAATCTCATGAAATAGATGTCAAGCAAAATAAATTACATCCGAGAAACACAAAAGCAAATATCACATGTTTTAAATTACATGATTCAAAGATTCTCTGTGATCCCCATTGCTTCTGAATATCTGAGCAAATCTTCTTTTAATTGTGCTTGAGCTGCATTATGTCGAGATTTTTCTTCAAGAATAAGTTTCGCCTGATCAGGAACGCCAGCAAGCTTGTTCTCCAAAGAAACAATCATTTCTTGATTCTGAAGTTGTGCAGATTTTTCAGTATCAATAGATTTGGCATTCACCGCATCTTCTCTTCAACCTCTTGAATGATTAAAGCTTGCTCATGATTCTTTCTCTCCAGCTGAGAGATTTCTTCCTTCAAAGCTGTAATGCGATCTTGGATAATTATGCTTTCATCAACATGAATCTTTAATTGATCTTGAAGAATCATACGTTCTTGTTCAAATTTGGAAATTGAAGAAGCTGTTAAAGAGACTTGTTCTTGAGAAAGAGCCAGCAGCTTTCTGTATTCTAAAATCTCAGGCGCGATGGTGATATTTTCCACTGAAGCTAAAGAAATTACAGAATCACGAAACTTGAAAAGTGAATCCCGTAAGGGAGATATGTTGATTCTGGCCATCTTAGCAGAGCTTTCCAAAATTTCTATAGCAACATCCAAGTCCGACCACTGATCAGGATTTCTGAAGATATGGATTATTGCTAACAGAGAATGTTTCACCATCAGCATTTTGTGAGCAGGAATCTTTGCAAAGGATGATAGTTCAGAAGTAGTGGTTACAGAATCAGAACTAGCCGCACCGCTACGGGGATAAGCTCCTATAGCAAAAGAAGAAGAATATTCAATATATTACTATGAAATATATATAGTCTTGAATGAAGATAAGCAGCGCACATATATATATATATACATCACTGGGACACAACTAATGAAGGAGAAGCTCTTGGAGCTATGGAAGGGCCAAGTCCTACCATATCAGCGAAAGATGGTGCTCTAGCCTCCGTACTAGAAGTCTCTTGTGGTGGAGTTGGCAAATCAAGTAGTTTCGTAGAAAATATAATCTCACGAGCAACTACTCTTGGTACTACCAACGGAGCTACAGATGCTCTCGGTGAAGATATTACAAGAGGGGCCACTGGAGAGATGACACCTACTTCTGCAACTTGGACACCTAAAAAAGGAAGATGCAATAATTTTGGATAAATAATAGTTGTTAAAATATAAATCAAAATATTTATATGAAAATTTTCCTTTACCTGGTGAATATCCATATTCTCCATAATCTAAAGGCTCCTCTTCATCTTCCTCAGCTGCAGGAGATTTAGCAGGGATATTAATGCTAGAGGGAGTCTTAGCAGTTGCAGGGGAAGATGCTATCTCAACCTCTTTCGCATTTGTTTCCTCTTCTTCATCAATATCAACTTCTCCTTCTTCAAAGTCGTTATCTTTATCTTCGCCATTATCGCTGTCTCCGCTATCTTCATCCTGCGAAGATTCGGTTGTACTTGATGATGAAGTAGAACTTTCGTCTCCCAAAATTTCTTCGTCAGCTTCTTCAACGATAACTTGCTTCCCTTTATAAGAAATGGGTCGACTGCTCTCCGGTGCAAGCTCTTGGACTATAGGAGAAGCAGAGGCTGGACGAGTTCCTTCTGGAGGGATAGGAGATGATGATTGTAAACGCGTTCTTGATCTAGTCATCGGAGAAGACGGACTAGGACCAAGGGGCTGCGGAGGAGATGTGGAAGTACCAATAGCCTGTCCTTCTTGAACCGCTGCAGTCTCTGCGGGGATTGGAGAAGATGTACCTGCAGCATCATCTGCAGGCTGGTTTGAAGAATCCCGACGAGATTTCTCAAATTCTCTCAAAACTCCGTGGGCAAACCAGCCGTCCAAAGTGTTGATGGGCTTGATTTCACGGATGGGATCTTCTAATGATATCTTTCTGCAAATCTCTCCTGGATGAGATGCATGGCTCCTCTCCGGAATATAGCCAATCCCGCTCTCTAAATTTCTGCCCTTCAGCCTGGGTGGATGAAGAAAGATAGAGGAGTCTACAGGCAGGCATTTATTGACCAGGTATGATTGATGATCCCACCATCGCATCCAACTATATGATGTACGGACTATGCGATCACAACTCGGAATTATGAAGGAGGAGCCAACACAACTATTCAGCAATTGTTTCCATATCATGGCCCAGTTAAGAGGACCAGTTCCATAACAGCGCATTTGTCTGGTAACCAACCCGCAGTCTTGTGGCACAGTTTGATCATAACCAAATTGACGAGCAAAACGACTTGGGTAGTAAGGTTCTCTCCAGAATTCTGTCCCTTCCCGCAGAGGCAAACTGCATGAGCGAATAGAAAAGAAGAAAGCCCTCTCTGCTGCAGTAAGAGTTTCGTCGTCCACCATGTCTGTGTCTGCAGGATAGCGATAAAGGCGGAACTGAAAGAAGTTTATCTGATCATCATCCCGAATCTTATTTATGATCCATTCATATGCTCTTCTAGCCATTGCCCTCTGTTGGAAGAACCAGAGTGGAAGGTGAGAAGGATGAGAATATGCTTGCTCTGAAACCTCGAAAGTCCAAGGGAAGTAGACTCCAAGCCAGCCTGTAAAATAGTGCCAAGAAGTATGCGCAGATGAAGTTCCCAGAATGGGGTCTTTTATATGAGTCGCTATTTCTCCAAGGGCCCGGTAGATAGAACATAGTACTGGAGGAGCAAGTGAGTATTTATGTCCCTCCGCCAAGGCACCGGCCACGACAAAGACACTTGGACGGATAGCATCTGCCCATTTAGAGCTGGGCAAAACGACTAAGCTTAGCCAATAGGCCAGAAATGCTGCAAGCTCTCCGAAAGAGCTATATTCTGGTTTTCCTCGTACTGCATCCCGAAGCTTTGTCAGTTCTTTGGAATTGCAGTCGCGAAACCTTCAAAGGAAATAAAAATGAAGAGGATAATATACAGAAATGGCTGAAGAATACAAAGAGAAAGATCAATTATCAGATTG
This sequence comes from Magnolia changhungtana, assembly GCA_030180095.1. Classification (NCBI taxonomy): domain Eukaryota; kingdom Viridiplantae; phylum Streptophyta; class Magnoliopsida; order Magnoliales; family Magnoliaceae; genus Magnolia; species Magnolia changhungtana. The sequence goes on from JASAUF010000172.1 coordinate 1,769,583, forward strand.
ATAAATACCTTAAACCCCTAGAAAAATGGGCCAGCCATTGAAGAGGGGGAATTTTGTGGATATTGGGGAATTTGCTCATCTCTTTAAATAGCTCTATGGTAGTCTCGGATATGGAGGGCTTGCGATCCGGAAAAGATACAAAGGCCAACTCTCTGTTGGTAGGAATGAATTCATCGTAGAATTTTCCCGTTATTGTGAGACCAGCTATACGATGAAGGTCCCAAAGAGATATGCTCATTTCACCGTAAGGAAGATGAAAGGAGTTGGTTGTAGGCGACCAATATTCAAGGAAGCCTTTCAGAACGTTGGGTTCCCGATAGAAGTATTTTGAAGTTACTTCTATTGCATCATATAGGCCTATCTTTGCAAGAGTACTTGTATGTTTCAAGAAAATAGCCTCCGCCCATTCAGAGTAATAGCGACGAGCAATTAGCAGGCCTCTGATGCGGAACTCTGCTTGGCCCCAGAGTTGCTCTCGATCTCTGAAACGCTGTCTCACTGTCTCATAGAAATGAGAAGGAAAGAGATCATGAGGACTGTGGAAGGGAGTCAGAAAATCATGGGCGAGCTTCTCCGACATTCTGTCGTGGCTTTTGAGCCGAATAGTGCCTTCTAGAATCGGGGCTCTCTTGTGGCCCATGATTCGGTGTACATCAGTCTTTCGCCATGAACACAATCTTTAGGTTCACAGTCCAAGATAGACTGATGGCGATACACCTTTATGGGAATGATGGTCATACCCTCCGCATGAGGGTTGTCGAACTTCATGACTCCTTCTACAACTCGCACCGAATCCCACGAGTTCTGAAGACGTTTCTTCTTATGTTCTTTAATCTTTTCTTCAAACTCCTTCGCCTTATTGCGGCGAGTCTTCTTTGAACGGGAAGAAGGGAGGAGTATCTTCGCGAGGAGGGGGTCTTTCACTGTCGGTACGAATGTGGGCCGTGGTTTTGAGCCATTCATCCCAGTCGTATTCTCTTCCGTGTTTTGGCGGGCATTTAATATCTCCCAAGGAGATGGATCTATGAATAGGAGAGGGTAAAGACTTAATGCGATCGGAGAAGTCGAAAGTAGGGAGGACAGGTTCTTTAAAGTAAGCTGGATTTCTGGAAGTTGTCTTCATTCTCTTAGCAGGAGGTTGATCAGAAGAAGGTGAGTTTGAAGGAGACACTAGACGAGCAGTTTGTTTAATACGAGCCATAAAGAAAGACAGATGACAAAAGTTCGAAAATTCGCTAAGTACAGAGTACTTTGTGCGAGGTCGCGCAAAGTCAAGGGGTTTGCGCGGAAAATCTCGAAGTTCAGAAAGTTCGCGCAAAGTGAGATGCTTTGCGAGGTCGCGCAAAGTCAGAGGTTTGATCGGAGAAAAATCGCCAGAGCAGTGTCAGCAAAGAGTAGTTCGTGAAAATGACTAAGTCGTTGGACTATTTATAGGCTTTATGGCCGAGTACGGTACTCGAGTGGGACTTTGCGCGAGGTCGCGCAAACCCTGGAGATAAGAAGAGTTTGATCCTTTTCTTTGATTTTCTGAACAAACAAAGAACGGATCAAGGGGGCATCTGTTGAGGCATAAAAATAAGCAAGAAAGTGAAAACAAGAAAAATCAAGAAATAAGAAAGAACAAAGAAAAAATAGTTTCAAGACCACTTTGCGCGAGGTCGCGCAAAGTGAAACAAGACCGCGCAAAGTGGAAGGTTTGCGCGGACTAAAAAAGAAGACAGTTTGCGCGAGATTGAAGGTTTGCGCGAGACTGCGCAAAGCATATCGTTTGCGCGTGTCCGCGCAAAGTCTGTAATTGTGCTATGAATGTGGTTGAGATAATATTTTTTGTCCCACATCGACCAGATCAGAGATTTTCACTGGTGAAATTGTCTATAAATACCCCATTCCTTCTCTAGAAAGGGGTTCGAAGATTTGAAGGAAGCAAGGGCGAAAGAGAAGACAAGAAGGTGCGGAGTATTGGACTCCTGCACTTTGCGCGATCCCGCGCAAAGGAGTATTGGACTCTGGAAGTTTGCGACTACGGCCGGCAAAGCAACAAGAAGGCATTTATGGTTTGCGCGGACCCGCGCAAAGCCTATCGTTTGCGCGGACCCGCGCAAAGTCTATCGTTCTTACATGACCGCGCAAACCTATTGTTTGACAGTTTTTGACAGCAATGGGCTGAAATGCTGCCGGAATGGTTTGAGTCTTCGGGTCTTCAAATTCTTCTTGTTCAAGAATTAAGAATCATCACGGAAGGGACGTATTCCTCCTAAGTTTTGGGAGATGACCAAAATAGTCTTGAAATCGCCGAATTTCCATTCTCTTGAAGACTGTTGAACGACTTGTCTATTCCTCCTAAGTCATAGGAGATGATTGACATCATTGCCGTTATGCTGCCGAAATTATATTTAGCTATAATAATAAGTAACATTTGTAATGAGTTCTTTGTAAGCTATCTTAGAATCAAGGGATACCAGAGGATGTAAATGAATTCAGAATCAATAAAATGTGATGATTGTCTTTGAAATTATTTCATTGTTATGTTTAAATAAGATGACTCTCCCAAATCAAATACATTTGTTTCCTTGTCGAAACAAGTATATTCTGAAAGCAACAACATCCATTTGACCAATCTTCCAGACAACATCGGCTTTATCATCAAAAATTTTATAGGATCTGCCCTTGAGATCAAAGTTATGTCATGCGAGAGACAATAGTGCCTCAGTTTCTGCACTGTAAATATCAACACTAGGCACTCCTTCTCGATCGAGGAATAATTACATTCTGCACTCATCAGAGTTCGGCTCAAATAGTAGAGGGCAGTTTCTTTCCCCGCTTCATTCTTTTAAGCCAACAAAGCTCCTAAAGAACTTTCAGCCGCAGATATGTACAGAATCAACGACTTTCCTTTTATTAGAGCGGTCAGTACCGGCGGCCGTTTCAGTAAATCTTTGATCGAGTCGAATGTGTTCTGACAGGCTTGATCCCATACGAATTCTGTATGTTTCTTCATTAAATGTGAAAACTGTTGACATCTCCATGTGAGATTCGAAATGAAACAGAAAATATATGCTAGCTTTCCTTGCAGACTTTTTAATTCCTTTAATGTTCTTGGTGGTGGCATGTTTTAAATAGCTTCGATTTTCCCTGGATCAATCTCGATGCCCCGATGCCGGATAACAAAACCGAGGAACTTTCCTGAAGATACCCCGAACGCACATTTAGCTGGATTCATTTTTAATTATTTCCTTCTAAGCTGGCAAAAAACTGATGCCAAATGTTCACGATGTTCTTGATGATCGCCCGACCTGATCACCAAGTCATCAACATAACATTCAACATGTTTGTGCATCATGTCTTGGAAGATATTCTGCATTGCTCTTTGATATGTTGCTCCGGCATTTTTGAGACCGAATGGCATAACTTTATAACAATAGATTCCCAAGGACGTTCTGAATGTTGTTGCTTCTTTGTCTTCCGGTGCCATTCTAATTTGATTGTATCCTGAATAACCGTCCATGAAGGACATGATAGCATAATGAGTGGTGCTATCGATTAGTAGTTCAGTTATCGGAAGGGGAAAATCATCTTTCAGACAGGCTTTATTTATATCTTTGAAGTTAACACACACCCTGACCTGTCCGTTCTTCTTTTTAACCGGGACGATGTTTAATATTCATTTGGGATATTTGACTTCCCTGATGAATCCAACTTTTATCAACTTGTTCACTTCTTCTTCTATCAATGGAACCAAGTCCGGATGAAATCACCTTTGCTCTTGTTTAACCGATCTTTTCTCTTTGGATATGTTTAATTGGTGCATTGCTACAGAAGGTTCAAATCCTGGCATCTCTGCATATGTCCAGGCGAAGACATCTTTCTTTGAGAAGTCGAATGTATTCCTAGACTCCTATTCGGAAAGACCAGCATTGATGAATGTATTTCTTGGCTCCTTTTCCGTACCCAAAATTATCTCTCGCAAGTTATCTATCGTCGGCTGGCCCCCGTCTTCTATCTGCTTCGGTGCCACTTCAGGATGTTCAATCGTTTCAGAATCTTCCTCTAATAACTGCTTGACGGTAACTATATTCACTAATGATTCTGCCCCTAATCCTTGAAACTTTCTTCACTTTTCCTGATTCAGGCCGATAGGAATTTGAATCCCTCTCCCATGATTTAAGCCAGTGGGCTCCTCGCAATCAAAGCCCATATTTTTCATAATTTCTCTGCTTTCCAGACTATACTTTTCGAGATCTTGCGATGTTAGCCTACCATGACACACATTATTCTCGGCTTCTTCTTTAACCTTTGATTCTACTGCAGCATAAAATTCTATTGGTTCTTGATGCCTTGCACTGACCTTAATTTGGAACCTTCTTGGAGCATTTGAGAATGGCTTATTCTTTTCAACGTGTGGCAATGGCATTGTATAATTGGATTGCAAGATCTTTAACTATTCTGGCGATAGTAAGGTTAGTGGCAGTTGCCCTGGTTGTCTTAAATGTTTTGGCCTAAAATATAACTTTTTTTTTATCTCAGCAGCTCCGACAAGTCCCGTTTCTTCTGTTTCTCCTTTTGTTGCATTTATTTGATCATTATTCGAGGTTCCGCTTCCATCATTCTTTCCTTCTTCCTTGGCGAACCCTTTATAGTAGCTGGTTTTTGCGAAGAAGGATTCGACTTCTGTATATGGCTTTGCGTCGGCTATTACTTTATATTGTACTCCATCTTTACAATATTTGAAGCATTGATACAGAGTAGATGGTACAATGTTATATTGATGTATCCATGGCCTTCCCAAAAGGAGATTGTATGTCGTCAAGGTGTTTATAACGTGGTACACGACATCGGTAGTTAATTCTCCTATTTCCAGCGTTACTGTAATCTTGCCCAGTGCATGTTGTCCATCTTGGTTGAAACCTTGTACAATCATTCCACTAGGCCCCAAGTCTGCCTGGCGATAACCTAACTTACTCAACATTGAGAGTGGCAGGAGATTCACTGCGGACCCATTATCTATCATAATCCGTTTAACTTTCTTCCCACAGATATGAACTTCTATCATCAGCGGCCTGTTATGCTATGTTTCACAAATCAAATCATCGTCGATAAAGGAAACGATTGGTAAACAATCTTCTTGTTTATTATCCTCTGCATGCTCCATCTCTGCCAACAAAGTTTCTCTGATGTCATAGTCGGACAATGCTTGGACCAAGCTTTGTCGAAATTCTTCCAACAACTTGAGTGCATCGTAGATGCTTAGTCGCGCTAGGATGCCTTTCAGATGACTCACCACATTGTAAGTTACTTTAATCCTCTCCTCCTTTTCATTATGGTCATCATCGTTCCGTCTTTCAGTGGCTTCTTCTCTTATGCCCTTTGCCTTCTGTTTTGCAGGACTTATTATCTTCTTCCCTGATCTCAGTGTGATCACTGCTACCTTCTTTGTGGCCCTTTGATCTTTCTTCTATTTTTCATCTTGAGATCTTTCCCGGATCGTGAACATATTTACTGTCGCCATGGTACCCCTTTCTTTCTCCTCACCGAGTATTATTTCGCCCTTGTTTATCATCCACTGTATTATACACTTCAGCGTATAGCAATTTTCCGTTGGATGCCCTACCAGACGATGATAACGACAGAAATCCCTTTCCCTAGTCCTAGTCGCATCTTCAGGACGTTTGGATTCTGGTAATGATATTGTGCCGGCTTTCAGTAACTGATTCATCATAGGAATGACGTCTTCTTTGTCGAAGGTGAATCCTTCATGGGAATTAAGCATCATGACCCTTTTTCCTTCGTATCTATTTCTTGGCTGCTGCCATCCTTCTTTACGTTCTTGCCTCTTATCCCTTGAGTCCTTTGTATCTCTACTTCTTTTATCATGCTCGATGGTATTCACAGCCATCATGCTGGGTATCCTTTTTCCTGCTTCGTGGTGAAAGGCCGGCATCTTATGGGTCATCAATTCCAAGGCGTGAGCCTTGGTGGCGAGATACAGAAAATTTGGATATCAGCGCTGGTGAGTCCAAATGCGATCCCCATTTCCATAGAAATTAGGCACATCTTGACTTGTTCCTTTTCTTCTGGCAATTGCCTACACGAAGCTCCCAATGTCTTCCATCTGTCTATAAATTTTCCACTGGTTCTCGTTCCCTTTGTCGTACAGATGCTAATTTCGTGATGCTAACGTCATGTTCTGACGAAAAGAAGTTTGACATGAAAGCATCTTGCATCTCCTCCCACATGTGTATAGACCCTGGAGCTAAACTGGAATACCATCGGAATGCTTTGCTTGTCAGTGATGATCCGAATAATCGTAAGCAATACTGAGGTATTGTAGAGAAATTTCCCATGCTGGTGATAAAGTGTATTAAGTGTTCTTCCGGTGATCCTTCTCCATTAAACTTCTGAAAGTCCAGATGCTTAAAGTTGGCTGGAAAGGGGATGTCCTCTACTTCCCTTGAGTACGGTGTCTGATACCTGAAACGGCCAGTATTTGCGCGCTCTCTTTCTAATCTGACAGCTTTTTCAACGACTTGTCTTACGTCGTCTTGTATTATAGTCCTCGCAACTGGAATAGATCCTCTCGATCCTGCCCCCTATGGATGAGAACGTTCAGGATGGTTTTCATGCCCATTTACTACACCCGTTGTTGGTGGAGCCACAATCTAGGCCACGTTGTGCACGAGAGTTACTAGTGCTTCTCTGAGGTTTCTGCATTCATCCATTAGCGTCCTTTGTGCTTCAGCCATCTCATTAATATGATCTTCAGTGGATGACAGGTTTCCTTGGTCCATTTCAGCCATATGCACCGCGGCTTCTCTACTTTTTAACAAAACTGTAGTTGGAGTAGGGTGAGAGTATGTTGACGTGATAGGGCTTACGAAGAGGGGAGAGAGCGGGGTCTCGTTTGACTTTTGTATACTTCTTGCGCTATCGATCGATCGGGGTGACACAGACATTGACAAACTTGTCTGGGGTGACACAGGCATTGGTGAGCTTGTCATCAGCATTTTACCTTTCTGCTCTTTTGTCCATTTGGCCCTGGGAGTGACCAAAGCCAGAAAATCGTGCACTGTTAACCCCGGAACTGCTTGCCCGGGATAAATCGCAGGGGGAGCGAGCTCAGGATTTCTTCTTGTTGCATTACGTGTCACAAGGCCCTTAACTCTTGGCGAAGGTGGGTTTGTTCGGGAGTTCTTTCATGCTTTAGTCTTGCGAGCCACCACTAGAGTCCAGTTTTTATCTCCTTCCTGTGGCTGAGGTGAAACGGATACGACTCCAGCTGTTACTTGAGTCATGTCGCCTTCGCTTACGGGATGTGGATCCACATACTCTGGAGTTCGGCTCGGCGCATATTCCACACGAACCCTGTAGAAGTGAAACAGAAATCCACTTTCCTTAAGAAGCTTGCCATTGGTTGTATTCTGTAGTTGAATTTGGGAACCTTCAATCATGAAACATACGTATAATAAGTATGTGAAAGAATCAAGTAATCTATCTTAGAGATGAAGGGGAGGATGTTCCCACTGAGAGTCACCATTTTGGCATCAGATAGACGCCAAACTGTGATGAAAGTTTTACAACTTTCCTAATATTAATGCTAAATAAGATGAATAAGTCCCCAGTAGAGTCGCCATTTTGTTTCGACAAGAAAACAAAAGCATTTGATTTGGAGGAATTATCTCATTTAGGCATAACAAAGGGAAAAGTATAAAGACTATCATCACATTTTCATTAATTCTGATTTCATTTACATCCTCTAATATCCCTTGATTCTAAGATAGATTATTCAAACATATACAAATTAATAATATTTGAAGATTCAATTCAAATAGCGAATTCGGCAGCATTTCATCAAGGGGTTTCAATCATCTCTTAGGACTTAGGAGGAATTACTGATCTGATCAACCGGTCTTCAAGGAGATAGGAATTTTAGCAGCATTCCGGCGATTTTTGATCATCTCCTAAATACTTAGGAGGAAAATAGTCTGAATATCCCTCAGAAAGTAGAACTTGAATACTTCAGTCATTTCAGCAGCATAACGATTCTTTGCTGTTACAGGCCGCCAGGTAATCTAATTGTGCAGTCCCGCGTATAGGATGTAGTTTGTGCGGGTCCGCACAAATTACTGGAGCACTTTGCTCCTACCTTCAGTCTTCTTCTTCGCTCTGCCTTCTTTCTGAAATCTTCAAACCGCCTATATGAAGGAGGGGAAGGGGTATTTATAGGCGCTCGCGCATGTGGAACCTTAATCTTAGCGATGTGGGATATATCTTGAATAATCACTTGAAACTCTTACTGCGCAATCGATATGTAGTTTGCAGGGACCCGTGCAATCGATATACTTTGCGGGGACCCGCGCAATCGATATACTTTGTGGGGACTCGCGCAAGGTAACCTTGAGTTATTGCACTGTTCCTTTCTTGAGCTCTCTCTTTTTCCTCAACCCTTTGATCTTCCTTTGCTTCAATTCTTCTCTTTATTTTATGCCTCAACAGAATGGTAACTTGACAAGCTTCTGGATGAGACCAGAATTGCCTAATTTGGAGACCGTTCGATATCCTAAAAGCATGTTGGTACTCTTCGATCGTGTTTTTTCGATATGGAGTGTAAATCTTTCCAAATCACGCGATCCAACGGAGATGCTCATAACTCCATCATTTGTTGTCGGATTGGGTCAATTTTTAGTCGTCTGAAAGGTACTTTAGTGTTCTTTCATTGCTAACTAGAATCGTGTATTCCAAGACCATTTGGGATCCATATGTGGGATCGCAGTCGTCGGTCCTGAATTTTTTCTTCATCTCGTTATCCTATAGTAACCCTCGTAAGTCTCTCTTCAGAGGTCGAATTCATATTATTTTTAGGTAATTGGAATGGTAACTTGACAAGCTTCCAGATGAGACCGTTCGATATCCTAAAAGAATGTTGGTACTCTTCGATCATCTTTTCTCAAAATGGAGTGTAAATCTTTCCAAATCGTGCGATCCAACGGAGATGCTCATAACTCCAGAGTTTGATGTCAGATTGGATTGATTTCTAGTTATCTAAAAGGTCCTTTAGTGCTCTATCATTCCTGACAGGAATTGTCGTATTCTGACACCATTTGGGATCCATAAGTGGGATCGCAGTCGTTGGTCCAGAATTTTTCCAACATCACCTTTTCCAATAGTAACCCTCATAACTCACTCTTCCGAGGTTGAATTCAGACTATTTTGACGTCATTGTAATGGTAACTTGACAAGCTTCCAGATGAGACAAGAATATGTAATTCGGAGACTATTCATTATCTTAAAAGCATGTTGGTACTCTTCGATCGCCTTTTCTCAATATGGAGTGTAAATATTTCAAATCACGTGATCCAACAGAGATGCTCATAACTCCATCATTTGATGTCGAATTGGGTCGACTTTTAGTCATCTAAAAGGTCCTTTAGTGCCTTTCATTCCTGACTGGAATCGTCGTATTCCGAGACCATTTGGGCATATATAGGTGGGATCGCAGTCGTCAGTCTAGAATTTATTCTTCATCTCGTTGTCCAATAGTAACCCTCGTAACTCTCTCTTCAGAGGTCGAATTCAGACTAGTTTATGCTCATCGGAATGGTAACTTAACAGGCTTCTAGATGAGACCAGAATTGGCTAATTGGGAGACCGTTCCATATCCTAAAAGCATGTTGGTACTCTTTGATCATCTTTTTTGAATATGGAGTCTAAATCTTTCCAAATCGTACGATCCAACGGAGATGCTCATAACTCTATCGTTTGTTGTCGGATTAGGTCAATTTTTTATCATATAAAAGGTACTATAGTGTTCTTTCATTCCTGACTGGAATCATCATATTCCAAGACCATTTGGGATTCATAAGTGGGATCGCAGTCGTCGGTCCTGAATTTTTCCTTCATCTCGTTGTCTTATAGTAGCCCTTGTAACTCTCTCTATAGAGGTCGAATTCAGACTATTTTGAGGTCATTGGATTGGTAACTAGCAAGCTTCTAGATGAGACCAGAATTGCCTAATTTGGAGACCGTTCGATATCCTAAAAGCATGTTGGTACTCTTCGATCATCTTTTTTCAATATGGAGTGTAAATCTTTCCAAATTGCATGATCCAACGGAGATGCTCATAACTGGAAATCTCACCTATCTCAATATTAGCGACGTGAGCACCTGAAAAAAAAGGGAGACATGACTATTCTAAATAAATGATTGTTATTAAATAAGCAGATATATATATATATATATATGAAAGTTAAATTTCCTTTACCTAGTGGGTATCCATATTCACCGTAATCTAAAGGTTCCTCTTCCTCTTCTACAGCTACAAGAGACTTGGCAGGAATTTTAGCACCAGGAAGAGCTTTAGAAGTTGCAGGAGGAGGTTTCATTTCAATGCCTTCCATAACTGCTTCCTCTTCTCCGTCGATATCGACTTCTCCTTCCTCAAAGCCATCATCCTTATCTTCGCTGCCCTCACTGTCCTCATCATCTTCATATTGTGAAGAGGCAGTATTCTCTGATGATGAGGCTGAGCTTTCATCCTCCAAATTCTCTTCGTCTACTTCTTCAATAGCAACTTGCTTTCCTTTGGAGGAAGCAGCTCGATTGCTCTCTGGTGTGGGTTCTTTGATTGAAGGAGAGGCAGATGCTTGTCCCGTTCCTTCTGGAGGAACAAGTGGTGATGCTTGTAAACGCGCCCTCGATCTAATCATCGGAGATGATGAGCTAGGGCAAGTGGGTTGTGAAGGTGGTGCTGGAGCGTCATGAGTTGGTTCTTCTTAAATCGCCACAGTCTCTACCGGAATGGGAGAAGATGCACCTCCAACATTATCCGTGGCCTGACCTGTAGAGTCACGAGGAGCTTGCTCAAATTCCCTCAATACCCCGTGAGCAAACCAGCCATCCAAAGTATTAATGGGTTTTATCTCACAGATGGGGTCTTCTAGCGGTATTTTGCTACAAACTTCCCCACGATGGGATGCATGACTCTTTTCTGGAATATAGCCAATTCTGTTCTCTAGTTTTTTGCCTTTCAGCCTAGGCGAATGTAGAAAGATGGAAAAATCCACGGACAAGCATTTAGTGATCAAATATGACTGGTGGTCCCACCACCGCATCCAGCTATATGAGGTATGAACTATGCGCTCGCAGCTAGGAATTATGAAGGAAGAATTGACGCGGCCGTTCAGCAGTTACTTCCATATCATGGCCCAGTTGAGAGGACCTGTTCCGTAACAACGCATCTTCCTGGTGACCAGTCCGCAATCTTTTGTTATGGTTTGATCATAACCAAATTGGTGAGCGAAGCGACTGGGATAATAAGGCTCTCGCCAGAATTCTGTCCCTTCTCGAAGTGGTAAGCTGCAAGAATGAATAGAAAGAAAGAAAGCCCTTTCTGCTGTGGTGAGTGTTCCTTGGTCTATAATAACTGTATCTTCGATGTAACGATGGAGACGGAACTGGAAGAAGTCTATTTGGTCAGTATCCTGGATCTTATTAGCAACCCAGTCATATGCCCTCTTGGCCATTGCCCTTTGCTGGAAGAACCAAAGCGGAAGATGCGCAGGATGAATATATGCTTTCTCTGGTGCTTCAAAGGTCCAGGGAAAGTAAACTCCTAGCCAACCTATGATGTAATGCCAAGGAGTATATGCTGATGAAGTTCTAAGAATAGGATCCTTGATGTGGGTGGCTATCTCTCCAAGGGCTCTATAAATGGAGCATAGCACCGGAGGAGCAAGAGAATATCTATGGCCTTCTGCCAAAGCGCAACTACGACAAAGACCGTGGGACGAACGACATCTGCCCATTTGGAGCTGGGAAGTACAACGAGGCTCAGCCAATAGGCCAAGAAAGCTGCAAGTTCCCTGAATGAACTATAATCTACTCTCCCCTTCATTGCATCTTGGAGCTGTCTTAGCTCCTTGGAGCGACAGTCGTGGAATTTATAAGAGGAAGGGAAATATGAGTATGCAAAAATCTCTAGAAGGAAAGAAAGAAAAGGAGAAGGGCTAATTTTCAAATTTATAAATACCTGAGAGTTTTGGAGAAATGAGCAAGCCATTGCAGAGGGGAAAGCTTGTGAATATTTAGAAATTTCCCCATCTCCTTGAAAAGCTCGATAGTAGTCTCAGAGATGGAAGGTTTACGATCAGGATAAGACACGAAGGCTAGTTCCCTATTGGTTGGAACGAATTCATTGTAAAAGTTGCCCGTTATCGGAAGACCAGCAATACGATGAAGATCCCAAAGTGTTACACTCATTTCACCATATGGAAGTTGGAAAGAGTTGGTAGTAGGTGACCAGTATTTGGTGAAACCTTTCAATACAGTGGGTTCCTTATAGAAGTGCTTGGATGTGACTTCTATAGCATCATAGAGGCCAATTCTGGCAAGAGTGTTCACATGCTTCAACAAGATAGCTTTTGTCTAGTCAGGATGATATCGTTGAGCAGTTAATAGACACCTAGTGTGGAAGTCTTCCGGTCCCCAAAGTTGTGCACATTCTCGGAAGCGCTGTCTGATAGTCTCATAAAAATGAGAAGGGAAAAGGTCACGAGGGTTGTGAAAAGGAACTAGGAAGATCATGGGGTGGACTTCTCCAATCTTTTGTCGTGGGTTTTGCGTTTTTATTATCCCTTCAAGAATGCGTGGTTCTCTCGTTACCCACGACTCAGTATACATCAGTCTTTCGCCGTGTACATAGTCCTTTGGCTCACAGTCAAGCATGGACTGGTGGCGATAGACGTTGATGGGAATTAACGTCATGCCTTCTGCATGAGGATTATCGAACTTCATGATACCCTCAATGACTCGCACTGAGTCCCACGAGTTCTGGAGTCTCCTCTTCTTATGATCTGCAATCTTGTCTTCAAATTCTTTAACCTTATTTCGGCGAGTCTTCTTCGAATGAGCAGCGGGAGGAGTGTCTTCCTGAGGAGGTGGTCTTTGACTGTCTGTGCGGATGTGAGCGGTTGTTTTCAACCATTCATCCCAGTCATATTCTCTGCCATGTTTTGGAGGACATTTGATGTCTCCCAGCACTATCGATCGATGAATGAGAGATGGTAGAGATTCAATACGGTCGGTGAAATAAAGGTTGGAAGTACTGGCTCTTTGAAGTATGCAGGAGTGCTGGCAGTGGTTTTCGTTCGCTTGGCAGGCAGTTGATCAAAAGAAGGGGAAGGACGATAAGAAGATGGGTCAGGCAAGTCAAGGTGAGAAGCTTGGTTAGTAGGAGGGACTACGGGATGAAAGGTTCGCTTAATACGAGCCATGATGAAATACAGAGTTAAGGGTTTGAAGGAAATCAAAGGAAAGGTGCAAAGGAAAGTCAGAAATGGCTAAGTGATCGAAAAGGATCAAGTGACAGAAGAAAATGGTTAAGTGCAGGTGGCTAAGTGTTTGAAAAAGATCAAGTGACAGAAGAAAATAGCTAAGTGTGGGTTGCAAGGACAGGTTGCACGGGTCCGCGCAAAGAAAAATAAGTTGCGCGGAATGTAGGGGCTTCTGGAACACTTGCGCGAACAACAAAGTTGTTGCGCGGGACCACGCAAACGATATCGATTGCGCGGGGAAATTCACAAGGACAAAGTTCTGACAGGTGCAAAAGTGAATTAATCAAATGACAAGTTGCTGAGCTATTTATAGGATTTATGGCTGAGTATAGTACGCGGCTTTCTTTTGCGCGGGTCCGCGCAAACCCTGAAGAAAGAAATTTGATTGATCCTTTGCTTTGATTTTGTGGAAAACAAAGAAAGGATCAAGGGGGCATCTGTTGAGGCATAAAAATAAGAGAAGAATTGTAGCAGAGGAAGATTAAAAGATTGAGAAGGGGAGTTGATAGAAAGGAAGAATGAAAATAGCTTAAAGGATACTTTGCGCAGATCCCCGCAAAAGATATAGATTACGTGGTTCCCCGCAAATGATATCAATTGCGTGGGACCGCGCAATCAATATCACATTGCATAGGCGTGCGCAGTTGATATTACAAGTGATTCCTTAAGGTGGGTCCCACGACGCCAAAATTGAGGTTCTACACGTGTGAGTGTCTATAAATACCCCTTTCCCTCCTTCATTTGGGGGAGATCGAAGATTTAGGAGGAAAAGCAGAGTGAAGAAGAAGACTGAAGGTAGGAGCAAAGGGCTCCGGTAGGTTGCGCGGACCCGCGCAACCTATATCCTTTGCGCGGAACCACGCAATCAGACTGCCCTGCAGTCTGCAACAGTAAATGATCGTTATCCTGCTGAAATGGTTGAAGTATTCAAGTTCATTCTACTTAAAGTCTGAAGGATTGGAATTAGCAGAAGAGATATTCAGATTATTTTCCTCCTAAGTCCTGGGAGATGACTGAAATCCCTGACGAAATGCTGCCGAATTTGTTATTTAATTGAATCTTCGAGCATTATTAATTAGTATATATTTAAATAATCTATCTTAGAATCAAGGGATATTAGAGGATGTAAATGAACTCAGAATCAATAAAATGTGATGATTGTCTTTATACTTTCTCTCTGTTATGTCTGAATAAGATAATTCCCCCAAATCAAATACATTTGTTTTCTTGTCGAAACATCGATCGTCTTTTTTCAATATGGAGTCTAAATCTTTCCAAATCGCGCAATCCAATGGAGATGCTCATAACTCCATCGTTTGTTGTCGAATTGGGTCAATTTTTTGTCATCTGAAAGGTACTTTAGTCTTCTTTCATTAATCCCTGGAATCGTTGTATTCCGAGACCATTTGAGAACCATATGTGGGATCGCTGTCGTCGGTCCTGAATTTTTCCTTCATGTCGTTGTCCTATAGTAACCCTCATAACTCTCCCTTTAGAGGTCAAATTCAGGCTATTTTGAGGTCATCGGAATGATAAGTTGACAAGCTTCTGAATGAGGCCAGAATTGCTTAATACGGAGACCGTTCGATATCCTAAAAGCATGTTGGTACTCTACAATTGTCTTTTTTCAGTATGGAGTCTAAATCTTTCCAAATCGCGCGATCCAACGGAGATGCTCATAACTCCATCGTTTGTTGTCGGATTGGGTCAATTTTTGGTCATCTGAAAGGTACTTTAGTGCTCTTTCATTACTGACTGGAATCGTCATATTCCGTGACCATTAGCAATCCATATGTGGGATTGCAGTCATTGGTCTTGAATTTTTCCTTCATATCGTTGTCCTATTGTAGCCCTTATAACTCTCTCTTTAGAGGTCGAATTCAGATTATCTTGAGGTCACTGCAAAGGTATGTAACGCCCTGAAAATCGGGGGTCGAGTGTAACTCAACTCCCGAGTTCCAACGCATCACTTATGCAACATGTTTAATGATATTTGAATGTTGTCTGTGTTAGAGCAGTAAACATGAATGAGATTATACCAAAGCAGTAATTCATACTCCAGATCAGTTGTATAAAAGCAAGCGGAAGACTGAACTGTATATATATGTATGTAAAAAAACAAAATAAACGATTCATTATCCAGAGTATGAATCCTTCTGAGTCACAATATACATGTCTGTTTATATAAACAAAATGTCAAAATAAACTAGATACAATCCCTGTAAATCCCATCACCCCGTGACCAAGTCGAAGCCGGGCCGAATCGCATATACGAGAACTCCTCCTGGTCCTCGTCATAATCGGCTCCGCCTCCAGAATAGTCGGATGCCTAAACCTGAGACAGAGTCTGGTTGGTGTGCGCAACACCGTCCCGTAACGTGGGAGTGAGTAGCTAACTCAGTGGAACGATAAGACATAAGTTATCATGTTATCAATACAGTCAAGCAGTAATGATAAAGCAGTAAATCAAACACTCCTAGTTACTCTGATTAATGTAAGTATGAATGCAGGTATGATGGATGCCCTCTCCGACATACTCCCTCAAGCGACACCATCTCACGTTCGCGCATGCTTACATCCCACAGTGCTCCACATCTTCCAGGCACATGCGATGTATGATGAGCATGATTACCGAGTTTTTAATTAGTTCATTTCACACAGCAGGATTGGGAAACTAAGGTACCTCCCTTGTATCATATCTAAACATGATCCAATCTAGGGTCGTCAATCCTAGTTAATATCAGACGATGGTGTGTTTTCTAGGTCACTGCAGAGGCTGCCAGGGCTGTTACACACAAAGGTTGCACCACTCCCCCATCACCCCTTAAACGATTCATCACGATACAACTATACGTAAAACAGCCTAGTTCATACTCTATATATCGCGGCGAACCCTAAGGCACGCTGCAACTTCACAGTATGCTCGCGGTCACTACAAAGGGTCGTCTGTGGCCGTTACGCACAAAGGTTGCACCACTCCCCATCACCTTATCAATGTAGGGCCGACAGCCGCGAATATAGTGTCCCATACCACCATAATCGGCTCACGAGTTGAGTTGCTCACCGGTCACTACGGGAGGCACGTAGTCCCTGGGCCAGAGGCCGACAGCTCGACCACGGTGTCCTATACCACCATGCCCGGATCATGAGTCTTAGCGGATCGAGGTACCATGGTTAACGGAATTTTCACTGGTAAGTTTGGTACCCTAGGTTCAAGCATTAGCGACCAAACATGGTGAACATACATAAGGCACACGGTTTACTTGACGTGTTCGGCTGGCTCGAGCGCACAACAAGTTGGGCGATATGAGGCGCAGAAGCACCTCGTGTGGCCAACCACTATCGCCAACCGAAGTACGACACGGGTTCGCCAACACATCATGCGTGGCGGAATGAATCCCAACCACATCTTCAAGTCTGATACCGGATGCCTGGACTATGAACATAGTCCCAAGCTCAGTCAAATCCTAACCATAACATGTGGAATACGGCATGATAACATGGTAATTCAAGAACACTAGCAAGCATATTATAAAGCATAACATGAAGCATGTTAATACACAAGTCACAAAGCATGTTCAAAAGCATGTTATAAAGCATTATGTAAATAGGGATACAAATACTTATGTTTCGTAGGCGAGTGGTTAGAGTGAGCAACCACATGGAGAGTGTCATATATGACTCTAAGGTAGCTGAGAATCCCATCTCAGCACCTACCTAAGATTCTAACACTTAAGCACTTACCCTCACAAGTGATTTCACCAACACTTGGAATGCACTATTTCAACATACATGACGTATGCTAGGGAAGTGTGTACTAGGGTTGTCCCTTTACCAAACTAGTATTTTATACATATACATCATATTCATACAGCAATTAAACATGGCAATCACATCAGCACATTTTATACGTATAAGGTACTTCTACGTATACCCAATTTCGACATACATAGTGTTTACAAAGGAACATAGATTTCGGCGATTCCTTTCGCCAAGCTAGTATTTTAATCATGTATTGTATAATCATACATTAAATACATATGTCAAACATTATTCCAAAAGAAATACGTATACGGTATTTCTACAATACGTAATTTCAACATACGGCGCATTTACAAGTAAACATATATTTTGGCGATTCCTTTCGCCAAACTAATATTTTATTCATATGTTATATAATTATACATTAAATAAATATGTCAAGCATTTATCCAAAAAAAATACGTATACGGTATTTCTACGTATACCTAGAATATGTGAAATTCCATATTTCACACCGTTAATCAAAACAGGAAACGAAAAGCACTTTGTACATGTGCAATTGCAAGCAGATCATGAATCTACCATTATCTGACATTGAAAGCATTGAAAACCGTAACTTATAAGCTTAAAGTCCTCACCTTTGCCTTTGGAAACGGAACGAATCAGCAAGGGTAATGGAACTTCCGTCTACGGGAGATTTCTATCCTAAAGAGCGGAATCGGTTAGTCGGTACATATCCTACATCGATCCCACCTCAAATCAGACCTAGGGTTAGGGTTTCTTACCTTCAAATGAGGTGGAATACGCCGGAAAAATGCCTAGAATAAGGCGGTGTAGGCCGTGCAACAAGCCAAAGCAGGAGGAGGGAAATCGGCAACAATCTCTAAGCCTTTCTCTCTCTTTTCTCTCTCTTCCTCTAGGGTTTCCTCCAAAATTCGTATGGCTGTGAGAGGGGCTGTTCTAAGCCCCTTTTATAGCCTCAAACATTACGAATTTAGACTTAGGTTCATGGGGTACTGCTAATATAGGATTTTCGCCGCTTTTCCAGCTCAAAAGGGAAGTTCTGGTGGCCCTCTTTGAACCAAACGTCAGACTTAAACTCACCATCGATGGATCTACGTGGGATTACGTTTTTGACTCGATCGGATTCCCAGATCGCACGTGGCGGACCACTTTCAGTTCGACGGTCAGTGGGCCACGATCAGAAATTCCAAGTACATGTAAATGTTTCTGAAATTTTTCTTAATCCGAGGGTGTAATTTGGTCCGATTTCGACGGCCAGGTTAATATCGACGCGTCAACGAACGATGCCGATCACTATTCCGATATTTATTTTGGCATATGAATAGTGTTTTACACTACCTCGCTCCGATTCGAAACGAATGGCCGTGGAACATCGGATAAAGTGATTTTTGAGATGATTGTTAAGTCCCGGTGGGGCGGTCCTAGTTCCTTAGCTTCGGGTTAATCGGACTCGATGTGCGATCTAGACCTAATACGAAGTTTCGTTTCATTCCCGAGAGCAGATGGGAAATGAGTTTGGTTCTAAACTTTAGGGTAGCCTAGCACAATGATTCTCGCAACTTTTGGGTCTTGCAGATCGTATTTAAAGCGATCCTAACGGATTTCATAGCTAATTGAGTTTAGTACTTAGTTAACTTTGTTAAATTTCTAAAGGATTTAATCCTACGTGATTTCTGGTCGAGGTGGTACTCGACCCAATGTACGGAAATTTTCAGGTCGTTACAATCTACCCCCCTTAAACAAAAAATTTCGTCCCCGAAATTTATACCTTTTCGTACTCCTCGAGAATCTGAGGGTAGTTCTTCCTGACTTCGCCTCGCCTCCTGTGTAGCTTCCTCCTCGAATGATGTGTCCAAAGCACCTTCACAAGTGGGATGACCTTGCTACGCAAAGCACTGCCTCCTTCCTCGTCAAGGATGCGCGTCGGCGCAACTCATATGTAGCATCCTCGCTCAACCGTACTGCTCCCATCCGATGATATGCGAAGGATCGTGAACGTATTTCTTCAAAGATAGATACATGAAATACGTTGTGTACGGAAGCAAGTGGTGTAGGCAAGGCGAGACGATATGCCACATCACCCACTCGATCCAAGATCTCGAAATGGACCGATAAACCTCGGTGTGAGCTTCCCTTCTTCCCAAACCGAAGGACTCCCTTCATAGGGGAAACCCGAAGGAACACATGATCACCGACCTCGAACCCACGGCCGCCACCTCGTATCGGCGTAACTCTTTCGCTCCTCTCGCTCGCGCCGTGAGTAATCGACGCCCGATAATGTCTACCTTCTCTCGTAGTCGCCCGAACCAACTCCGGCCAATCAGCTACGCTCTCCAACCTCTCGCCCAACAAGGCGGTGCCCTACAAGGTCGACCATATAGAGCCTCATATGGCGCCATGCCAATAGTCGCCCGGAAGCCGTTGTTGTAGGCGAACTCGCGCACGGAAGACAGCCATCCCAACCGTCCCTCAAGTCCAACACACATGCTCGCAACATATCCTCCAGTAACCGATTCACCCGCTCCGTCCGCCCATCGCCCGAGGATGAAACGCCAGATCGAACTTCAACTTCACACCCATCGCCTCCCGAATACGAGTCCGTAAGATGGATGTGAACCGCGTGTCTCTCGTCCGACACGATCTCCAAAGGAACCCCCGTGCGCAGACGGACGATCTCCCCGATGTACAACTCTAGCCAGCTCGTCTGCGGAGTTCGTAGCTCTGATAGGGAGGAAATGGGCCGATTTGGTCAACCGGTCCACAATCACCCAAATGGAATCGTGCCCCTTCCTCGTCTTCGGTAACCCTGATATGAAGTCCATGGAGATGAAGTCCCACTTCCACTCCGCTATAGGCATGGGCTGAAGCAGTCCAGAGGTCGGCGATGTTCTGCCTTGACCCGCCGGCAGTCGACATCGAGACACATACTCAAGAATGTGGGCCTTCATGTTATCCCACCAATACGTCCGTCTCATATCCCGGTACATCTTCGTGCTACCAGATGCATCGCAAACTTCGATTATGGGCGACTCGAGAAGCTCGCGTCTCAAGTCAGGCACATCTGGAACACATAGGCGGCCACGAAATCGTAAACCCCCATCAGAACCAACTCTCCACTCGGAGTCCACGGCATCGCTAGCCTGCTCTCGAAGCTCAGACAGCCGTGTATCGCCCTCTTGGGCCTCAACAATCCTGTCGTCAATAAGTGGTCGCACCCGAACATACGCAACACACTCAAATGGCTCCTCGACAGTGAGTCTCTGCTCGAAGTCCCGCACAAACTCCACCATGTCCCACTCGGCTATCATCAGCGGTGCCGCAAATGCTATCGCCTTCTTGCGGCTCAACGCGTCTGCCACAAGGTTCGCCTTGCCAGGATGGTAGGAAACCTCGAACTTGAAGTCCTTCAAGGTCTCCATCCATCGGCGCTGTCTCATATTCAAATCGCGCTGTGTGAATATGTATTTAAGGCTCTTGTGGTCGCAGAAAAGCTCGAACTCCTCACTGTAGAGGTAATGTCTCCAGAGCTTCAATGCAAAGATGACAGCCGCCAACTTCAGGTCATGTGTAGGGTAATTCTCCTCGTGCTTCCTTAATTGTCTCGAGGCATACGATATCACCCTATCTTCTCGCATCAACACACAACCCAAACCAACGCGAGACGCGTCAGGTATACACCGTGTATTTCACCCCTTGCTCGGCAATACTAGCACAGGGCGGACGTCAACTTGTCCTTCGCCTCCTTAAAAGCCGCCTCCGCCTTCTCATTCCAGCGAACTTTAGGTCCTTCCGAGTCACCGAGACAATGGCCTGGCGATCTTCGAGAAATCCCGAATGAAACGTCTGTAGTACCCAGGACCAAGGAAACTCCTCACCTCAGTAACCGATTCAGGCTGCTGCCAATCCTGAACCGTAGCTACCTTAGCAAGGTCCACTGCTATCCCATCCTTGGACACTACATGTCCCAGGAACTTGACTTCCTCCTGCCAGAAGTCGCACTTCTTGTATTGCGCAAACAACTGGTTCTTCTTCAGTGTATCCAATACCGCTCGCAAGTGCTCCTCGTGCTCCTCCCGACTCGTGGAATATATCAAGATGTCATCGATAAAAACGATGACGAATCGGTAAAGGAAGGGCCGAAAGACCCGGTTCATCAGATCCATGAACACGGCGGGTGCGTTCGTCAGACCGAACGACATCACTAAGAACTCGTAGTGCCCAAAGCACGTCTTGAAGGCTGTCTTCTGCACGTCCTCCTCTCTCACGCGTAGCTGGTGGTACCCTGACTGAAGGTCAATCTTCGAGAAATACTTCGCCCCCCTCAACTGATCAAACAGATCATCAATCCTGGGCAAAGGATACTTGTTCTTCACCGTGA
Source organism: Magnolia changhungtana (assembly GCA_030180095.1). Taxonomy (NCBI): domain Eukaryota; kingdom Viridiplantae; phylum Streptophyta; class Magnoliopsida; order Magnoliales; family Magnoliaceae; genus Magnolia; species Magnolia changhungtana. The sequence goes on from JASAUF010000172.1 coordinate 1,791,072, forward strand.
CCTGGTTCAACCTACGGTAATCAATACACAACCGTAGGGACCCGTCCTTCTTCTTCACGAACAACACAGGTGCTCCCCAAGGAGACACACTAGGCCGAATAAAACCTTTCTCTACAAGTCCGTCAATCTGTCTCCGCAGCTCCTCCATCTCACATGGAGGCATACGATAGGTCAGCAACGAGATGGGCATCGCACCAGCGTAAGGTCAATCGTGAAATCAATCTCACGCCGAGGAGGTAAACCAGGATAGTCTCAAACACGCCCGCAAAGTCTCGAACCACCGGCGTACTATCTCGTCGCGGACCATCAATCGGCACAAGCAAGCAAAGATAACAATCAACTCGACAGGCCAACCGACCGCACCGGAACGTGAAAGCTGCACCGTCAGGTCCATAGGCCGTCACGATCCGAGTATCTCAATCTACCTCCGCCCTCATCCTGGTGAGCCAATCCATACCAAGGATAACGTCGTAGTGCCATAGTGGAGCAACAATGAGGTCGACGAGCACTGTGGTGCTACCCAAAACTACCGAGCAACCCGCATAATCGTGTGACATCCGAATGTGTCCCCAGAGTCGTAGTGAGTCTCATTCCCTTAGTGGGAATCGTATGCAAAGATAGGCGTTTCACCGCCCCACAAGAAATAATAGAGGTAGTGGACCCAGTGTCCACCAATAAAGAGACGGGAATGTCGTGAATAAAAGCCGTACCCTCGAAGGCCGTCGGAGCTGAAACCGACGTCTCAGGTGCCTCAGCCACAAGAGTATGAACGCGAGCCTGCTGCTGGCGGTTCGGCTGAGGAGCTAAGGGTCGCTGTGGCGGCCTGAAGCACGGCACAGGAGGTCGGAAGGAAGGATGTGTAGGAGCCGTCTGTAGCGGTGGAGCTGATATGGCCTGTGGGCGAGAACGGCCCAACATCTGTGGCGGAGAGAAACCACTGTCCTTCATCCGCGCGAAACAACTCTCGATAAGATGACCCTGTTTCCCGCGCAAGTGCGTGTGTCACAACAGGGCGCCTCACCCGAGCCCCCGGCGCCGCGATCCTAGGAGGCGAGTCAACACGAGGCCTCTTGCCAGGATAGGCCCGCTCCGCATCTCCGTCGTGGCCTCGCAACCATAGCGCCACGTGATCGGCCAACCGGCCCACATCCCGCTCCGCCGTCATGACATGTGAACCAAGGCCGCATATGTAGGTATAGTGAGGCAAGATATCTTCGACCGTATCTCCGGCCGCAAGCCCAAAGAAAATCGACGATCCGCATCTGCTCGTCCACTAGTATAGTCGGGACAAAGCGGCCCAACACTGTGAAGCGGTGCTCGTACTCTGTAATAGTCATGCCTCCCTGCCTGAGGCGCAGAAACTCATCCTCCCGCTCATGTCGGTAAGTCGGCGGGTAGTATTTCTCATGGAACCAGAACTCAAAAGCCTCCCTGTGTCCATATGTAGTCCGCCGCGACTGCACCGCAACACACCACTGTCCCACCAAAACTAGCCTCCTCTCAAACATGAAGGCGGCCGCCTCACTGCTCGCCCGAGCAATGCAAGATCCGAAGCATCTTAGAGATGCGGTCAAGCCAAAACTCGCCTCCTCGGGCCTATGAGTGCCCATAAATGAAGGAGGCCTCAAGCGCCGAAATCGCTCGAGTAGACCGCGTGTGCCGACATCTCCAAAGTAGGAGGCACCACGGTGAAGGCAAAGGCACATCCTCACACCGAGCAGAGGCTCGGGGTGCCCTACAGACAAGCGAAGTCGTAGGTGGAGTCGCACTACCACCATGGGACAAGGCCTCGCAATAGTGGCCATAAGCTGGCCAGGCTGTCGGCCGTCAGATCTGCCGCCGATGCATCATCACCATCACCGCTCAAATCTATCGGTCGGCGGAGAGCACGGGAGTCATGTCGCGCAGAAGATGATGGCCGAAACCGCTCACGGACCGGGGCGTGTATGGTGGCAACCCACCGGCAGACCACGCAGGGGCCGGTCGAACCAACCCACGGTCCGCAGGACCACTACTACTGAAGGAGTCCGGTCCATAGAGCCGCCGAGACGGAGATGTGCGGTGCTCGCGTATACTGTCGCAAGCATGCCCTATACAACACAGGTACAAAGATTGGTGAGATACAAAGATAACACACATCATAAAGCACTTTAAGCATTCCACACAAATCAAAACAAAAGGGGCTACATGCCTTTCATTTACCCAAAATTAGTCATAATACATGAATTACGAGTTTACATGAACCATGACTAAATCACATGATAGCCAATACATCTACTACATCAAACCCTGAACATGCTACTACCTAATACAACATCTGAACGAAAACACAAACCACCTATCGCGATAACCAAAGCAAACACAACATACAACAACATGGATGACTAAGCATCCGAAGTAGGCGGTGGAGGAGGAGCATTCTTATCCCGCGCACAAAGACAGATGGCCTTCAACGTACGGACATCTTCTTGAAATTCTTCTTCATGTAGGCTTCATTCTCTTCAAGTTTGGTTCGAACTTGACAATCTCACCGAACTTGTCCAACCTCTTGTGCAGGCGGCTTGCCTCCCCTCAAGACGGCCAATCGCGCATCAAATACATCTCGATCCACACCCCGCTCCCGAGCCGCAGGGGTGAACTCTCCTCCGTGTCCCGAGCCTCGTGTTCTTCCTCCCGTATGTCATCACCGCGCTCCTCATCACTCTCACCGGAGGTCAACACTCTCCTCACGGCGCTATCCGACTCATCTCCGGACTCGTCGAGTCGGGCTTGCCGCCGTTGGGGCCGATCTTCATATTCCTGAGTGTCGCTTCACTTATGACTCGGACCGGTGCAAGATCCTCCATATTCAATCTGTAGCCTACATCACGAGCCATCCCGCAGATCGCCGGCCAAATGGGAGCGAAAGATCGTTCCTGGCATAACGAACAACATTAACTATCTGGGATAGGATGAATGTGGGCAGGCATATGTTGTCCCAGCGTCCCATCTTGTACAGAAAGTCCACCATCACCCTAGTACATTCCGTGCGGTTACCCCACCGTGGGTATACATTGTATGTGAAGATGTGATGGAGCAAATGGAAGTCTTCGGACATCTTTGTCGCCGCAATACAATTTCCTCGCTTCCAAGTAACCCGGCGACCACAGAGAAATCGCGTGCGGCGATCCCTTTCCCGCGCACTTCTAGAGAAGTCATCACTAGGCTGTACTTGACCAAGCGGGATCTTCGTGATTCGAGCCACTTCGTCCACAGTGATTGTGCGCCTTATGCCCCTCACAGAGACAGTAAACTGAAGAGGCTCTACTGATGAGTCCACGATGTGAGCGTAGAAAGCGCGGACCGTGTTCTCACATGCGGGAGACTCGCCTTCAAAAATATAATTCCACCCGATATCCACCAAGTGGTCCATCATCGGGTGTAGCCCGAACATCCTTTCATCCACATGAGCTTCAAACACAACCTTACGGCCCGCGAAGCGCCCATATTCCATGCCTATTGGATAAGCATTTCGGCGGGGTGGTCAGATCCAGGTCTCGCTTCGACCTAAACTCCCGCACGGCTGCTTGTGCCGGCCCCAACATCGGATCTTCTTCGGGTATGGGTGGCCTACTTGGGCCGGCGTCATCGGCCGCAGTTTTCCTCTTTCCCATGAAAGATAGGATGGAGGAAATGGAGAAAATGGTGGCCACCACACCAAGGAGGGCCATGGAAAATTTCCAAAATGGGGAAACAAGGGGCTGATCTCTTTTATCTTCCACAAATAACAATCCAACAGGTGTGGAAGAAGCTCTAGAGGTAGGAAATGAAGAAGAAACAAGAAGAAAATGGAATGGGTTAGTAGATTACCCGATTTTGAGCTCCAAGGAGGGTTATGAGAGCTCCAACTTGTGAAAATGGGGAAAGGGAGAGGCTAGGGCTGTTGTGGGAGGTAGGGGTGTGTGAGTTATGGAAGGAAATGGAAGGATTGAAGATTTGGAGGGATGGGTTTTCAGCAAAATCGGAAATGGAGGTGAAGGTGTTTGAAAAAGAGGGGAAATGGGAGAAAAGGGTGCTCCAGCCCCTTAAATCCTAACCTAATGCCAAAATGGCACGTGCCATGGGGTAGAGGGGGTCAGGCCGACCGACCCCACGTTTGAAAACCCACCGGAAAGTTGACCGGAGCGCGGTCCGCCGCCGGTGCCGCGGTGGCGCCGCGGTCGGGCTTGGCCGGAACTGCGCCGCCGCGGTCTGACACTGTTTGCCACACTCCCAGGGTGCCAAATGCACCCTGGCTTGGTCCAAAACGTTGTTGGATTAATCATGGGGGCCCACGGACTCATTTCAGTTCCAGAACGGTCAGTTCCGGTTAATTTCTGATCAAATCTGATTTTTCCTGATTTTTAACGACTAACTTTTGGTGGATTGTGACCTGGACACGTCAATAGACGGTCTAGGAGTGACTTGGGATCCATAAATGTGGTTGGGATCGAGTACGCACCCGATCAAACTGTCCATGTGCAGTGAACTTCGCCGAACGGCGAAATCGGGAGACCCTAAGACTGTTGCTAGGTTTTGCGCACCCTTCTAAGTGTAATGCATCAGCGTACGTAGTGGGGACATAACTCAGGTCCGGTTTAATCAAAATCATGCTCTGATACCAACTTGTAACGCCCTGAAAATCGGGGGTCGAGTGTAACTCAACTCCCGAGTTCCAACGCATCACTTATGCAACATGTTTAATGATATTTGAATGTTGTCGTGTTAGAGCAAGAAACATGAATGAGATTATACCAAAGCAAGAATTCATACTCCAGATCAGTTGTATAAAAGCAAGCGGAAGACTGAACTGTATATATATGTATGTAAAGAAACAAAATAAACGATTCATTATCCAGAGTATGAATCTTTCTGAGTCACAATATACATGTCTGTTTATATAAACAAAATGTCAAAATAAACTAGATACAATCCCTGTAAATCCCATCACCCCGGGCACCAAGTCGAAGCCGCCAGCGAACTGCATATATGAGAACTCCTCCTGGTCCTCGTCATAATCGGGCTCCGCCTCCAGAATAGTCGGATCGCCTAAACCTGAGACAGAGTCTGGTTGGTGTGCGCAACACCGTCCCGTAACGTGGGAGTGAGTAGCTAACTCAGTGGAACGATAAGACATAAGTTATCATGTTATCAATACAGTCAAGCAATAATGATAAAGCAATAAATCAAACACTCCTAGTTACTCGATTAATGCAAGTATGAATGCAGTATGATGGATGCCCTCTCCGACATACTCCTCAAGCGACACCATCTCACGTTCGCGCATGCTTACATCCCACAGTGCTCCACATCTTCCAGGCACATGCGATGTATGATGAGCATGATTACCGAGTTTTTAATTAGTTCATTTCACAAGCAGATTGGGAAACTAAGGTACCTCCTTGTATCATATCCAAACATGATCCAATCTAGGGTCGTCACCCTAGTTAATATCGACGATGGTGTGTTTTCTAGGTCACCTGCAGAGGTCGCTGTGGCTATTACGCACAAAGGTTGCACCACTCCCCATCACCCCTTAAACGATTCATCACGATACAACTATACAGTAAACAGCCTAGTTCATACTCTATATATCGCGGCGAACCCTAAGGCACGCTGCAACTTCAGAGTATGCTCGCGGTCACTACAAAGGGCTGCCAGGGCTGTTACGCACAAAGGTTGCACCACTCCCCCATCACTTTATCAATGTAGGCCGACGCGAATATAGTGTCCCATACCACCATAATCGACCACGGTGTCCCATACCACCATGCCAGAGGCCCCGACCACGGTGTCCCATACCACCATGCTCATGAGTCTTAGCGGATCGAGGTACCATGGTTAACGGGATTTTCACTGGTAAGTTTGGTACCCTAGGTTCAAGCATTAGCGACCAAACATGGTGAACATACATAAGGCACACGGTTTACTTGACGTGTTCGGCTGGCTCGAGCGCACAACAAGTTGGGCGATATGAGGCGCAGAAGCACCTCGTGTGGCCAACCACTATCGCCAACCGAAGTACGACACGGGTTCGCCAACACATCATGCGTGGCAGAACGAATCCCAACCACATCTTCAAGTCTGATATCGATGCCTGGACTATGAACATAGTCCCAAGCTCAGTCAAATCCTAACCATAACATGTGGAATACGGCATGATAACATGGTAATTCAAGAACACTAGCAAGCATATTATAAAGCATAACATGAAGCATGTTAATACACAAGTCACAAAGCATGTTCAAAAGCATGTTATAAAGCATTATGTAAATAGGGATACAAATACTTATGTTTCGTAGGCGAGTGGTTAGAGTGAGCAACCACATGGAGAGTGTCATATATGACTCTAAGGTAGCTGAGAATCCCATCTCAGCACCTACCTAAGATTCTAACACTTAAGCACTTACCCTCACAAGTGATTTCACCAACACTTGGAATGCACTATTTCAACATACATGACGTATGCTAGGGAAGTGTGTACTAGGGTTGTCCTTTTACCAAACTAGTATTTTATACATATACATCATATTCATACAGCAATTAAACATGGCAATCACATCAGCAAATTTTATACGTATAAGGTACTTCTACGTATACCCAATTTCGACATACATAGTGTTTACAAAGGAACATAGATTTCGGCGATTCCTTTCGCCAAGCTAGTATTTTAATCATGTATTGTATAATCATACATTAAATACATATGTCAAACATTATTCCAAAAGAAATACGTATACGGTATTTCTACAATACGTAATTTCAACATAAAGCGCATTTACAAGTAAACATATATTTTGGCGATTCCTTTCGCCAAACTAATATTTTATTCATATGTTATATAATTATACATTAAATAAACATGTCAAGCATTTATCCAAAAAAAATACGTATACGGTATTTCTACGTATACCTAAAATATGTGAAATTCCATATTTCACACCGTTAATCAAAACAGGAAACGGAAAGCACTTTGTACATGTGCAATTGCAAGCAGATCATGAATCTACCATTATCTGACATTGAAAGCGTTGAAAACCGTAACTTATATGCTTAAAGTCCTCACCTTTGCCTTTGGAAACGGAACGAATCAGCAAGGGTAATGGAACTTCCGTCTACGGGAGATTTCTAGCCTAAAGAGCGGAATCGGTTAGTCAGTACATATCCTACATCGATCCCACCTCAAATCAGACCTAGGGTTAGGGTTTCTTACCTTCAAATGAGATGGAATACGCCGGAAAAACGCCTAGAATAAGGCGGTGTAGGCCGTGCAACAAGCCAAAGCAGGAGGAGGGAAATCGGCAACAATCTCCAAGCCTTTCTCTCTCTTTTCTCTCTCTTCCTCTAGGGTTTCCTCCAAAATTCGTATGGCTGTGAGAGGGGCTGTTCTAAGCCCCTTTTATAGCCTCAAACATTACGAATTTAGACTTGCCCCTTTTATAGCCTCAAACATTACGAATTTAGACTTAGGTTCATGGGGTACTGCTAATATAAGATTTTCGCCGCTTTTCCAGCTCAAAAGGGAAGTTCTGGTGGCCCTCTTTGAACCAAACGTCAGACTTAAACTCACCATCGATGGATCTACGTAGGATTACGTTTTTGACTCGATCGGATTCCCAGATCGCACGTGGCGGACCACTTTCAGTTCGACGGTCAGTGGGCCACGATCAGAAATTCCAAGTACATGTAAATGTTCCTAAAATTTTTCTTAATCCGAGGGTGTAATTTGGTCTGATTCTGACGGTCAGGTTGCTTAATACTGACGCGTCAACGAACGATGCCAGATCACTATTCCAGATATTTATTTTGGCATATGAATAGTGTTTTTCACACTACCTCGCTCCGATTCGAAACGAATGGCCGTGGAACATCGGATACAGCTGATTTTTGAGATGATTGTTAAGTCCAGTGGGGCGGTCCTAGTTCCTTAGCTTCGGATTAATCGGACTCCCGATGTGCGATCTAGACCTAATACGAAGTTTCGTTTCATTCCCGAGAGCAGACGGGAAATGAGTTTGGTTCTAAACTTTAGGGTAGCCTAGCGTCAATGATTCTGCAACTTTTGGGTCTTGCAGATCGTATTTAAAGCGATCCTAACGGATTTCATAGCTAATTGAGTTTAGTACTTAGTTAACTTTGTTAAATTTCTAAAGGATTTAATCCTACGTGATTTCTGGTCGAGGTGGTACTCGACCCAATGTACGGAAATTTTCAGGTCGTTACAATCTACCCCCCTTAAACAAAAAATTTCGTCCCCGAAATTTATACCTTTTCGTACTCCTCGAGAATCTGAGGGTAGTTCTTCCTGACTTCGGCCTCAGTCTCCCAGGTAGCTTCCTCCTCGGAATGATGTGTCCAAAGCACCTTCACAAGTGGGATGACCTTGCTACGCAAGCACTGCTCCTTCCTGTCAAGGATGCGCGTCGGGCGCAACTCATATGTAGCATCCTCGCTCAACTGTACCTGCTCCCATCTGATGATATGCGAAGGATCAGGAACGTATTTCTTCAGCATAGATACATGAAATACGTTGTGTACGGAAGCAAGTGGTGTAGGCAAGGCGAGACGATATGCCACATCACCCACTCGATCCAGTATCTGAAATGGACCGATAAACCTCGGTGTGAGCTTCCCCTTCTTCCCAAACCGAAGGACTCCCTTCATAGGGGAAACCCGAAGGAACACATGATCACCGACCTCGAATTCCAGCGGTCGCCGCCTCGTATCGGCGTAACTCTTCTGCCTACTCTGCACTGTGAGTAATCGACGCCTGATAATGTCTACCTTCTCTGTAGTCGCCTGAACCAACTCCAGGCCAATCAGGCTACGCTCTCCAACCTCTGCCCAACAGTGCGGTGCCCTACAAGGTCGACCATATAGAGCCTCATATGGCGCCATGCCAATAGTCGCCCGGAAGCCGTTGTTGTAGGCGAACTCTGCGTACGGAAGACAGTCATCCCAACCGTCCTGAAGTCCAACACACATGCTCGCAACATATCCTCCAGACCGATTCACCCGCTCCGTCCGCCCATCGCCCGAGGATGAAACGCCAGATCGAACTTCAACTTCACACCCATCGCCTCCCGGATACGAGTCCGGAAGATGGATGTGAACCGCGTGTCTCCGTCCGACACGATCTCCAAAGGAACCCGTGCGTGCACGGACGATCTCCCCGATGTACAATCCCCACTGCCTCGTCTGCGGAGTTCGTAACTCTGATAGGGAGGAAATGGGCTAATTTGGTCAACTGGTCCACAATCACCCAAATGGAATCGTGCCCCTTCCTCGTCTTCGGTAACCCTGATATGAAGTCCATGGAGATGAAGTCCCACTTCCACTCCGCTATAGGCATGGGCCGAAGGCCCAGAGGTCGGCGATGCTCCGCCTTGACCCGCCGGGTGTCGACATCGAGACACATACTCAAAGCAATGTGGGCCTTCATGTTATCCCACTAATACGTCCGTCTCATATCCCGGTACATCTTCGTGCTACCGGGATGCATCGCAAACTTCGACTATGGGGCGACTCGAGAAGCTCGCGTCTCAAGTCAGGACATCTGGAACACATAGGCGGCCACGAAATCGTAAACCCCCATCAGAACCAACTCTCCACTTGGAGTCCACGGCATCGCTAGCCTGCTCTCGAAGCTCAGACAGCCGTGTATCGCCCTCTTGGGCCTCAACAATCTGTCGTCAATAAGTGGTCGCACCCGAACGTGCGCAACACACTCAAATGGCTCCTCGACGGTGAGTCTCCGCTCGAAGTCCCGCACAAACTCCACCATGTCCCACTCGGCATCATCATCACGGTGCCGCAAATGCTATCGCCTTCTTGCGGCTCAACGCGCTCGCCACAAGGTTCGCCTTGCCGGGATGGTAGGAAACCTCGAACTTGAAGTCCTTCAAGGTCTCCATCCATCGGCTACTGCCTCATATTCAAATCCCGCCGTGTGAATATGTATTTAAGGCTCTTGTGGTCGCAGTAAAAGCTCGAACTCCTCACCTTGTAGAGGTAATGTCTCCGAGCTTCAATGCAAAGATGACATAACCGCCAACTGTGTCATGTGTAGGGTAATTCTCCTCGTGCTTCCTTAATTGTCTCGAGGCATACGATATCACCCTATCTTTCTGCATCAACACACAACCCAAACCAACGCGAGACGCGTCGGTATACACCCTGTATTTCACCCCTTGCTCCGGCAATACTAGCACAGGGGCGGACGTCAACTTGTCCTTCAGCTCCTTAAAAGCTGCCTCCGCCTTCTCATTCCAGGCGAACTTCAGTCCTTCCGAGTCACCGAGACAATGGCCTGGCGATCTTCGAGAAATCCCGAATGAAACGTCCGTAGTACCCAAATGCACCAAGGAAACTCCTCACCTCAAGAACCGATTCAGCCGCCGCAATCCCGAACCGCAGCCTACCTTAGCAAGGTCCATCATGCTATCCCATCCTTGGACACTACATGTCCCAGAAACTTGACTTCCTCCTGCCAGAAGTCGCACTTCTTGTATTGCGCAAACAACTGGTTCTTCTTCAGTGTATCCAATACCGCTCGCAAGTGCTCCTCGTGCTCCTCCTGACTCGTGGAATATATCAAGATGTCATCGATAAAAACGATGACGAATCGGTAAAGGAAGGGCCGAAATACCCGGTTCATCAGATCCATGAACACGGCGGGTGCGTTCGTCAGACCGAACGACATCACTAAGAACTCGTAGTGCCCAAAGCACGTCCTGAAGGCTGTCTTCTGCACGTCCTCCTCTCTCACGCGCAGCTGGTGGTACCCTGACTGAAGGTCAATCTTCGAGAAATACTTCGCCCCCCTCAACTGATCAAACAGATCATCAATCCTGAGCAAAGGATACTTGTTCTTCACCGTGACCTGGTTCAACCTACGGTAATCAATACACAACCGTAGGGACCCGTCCTTCTTCTTCACGAACAACACAGGTGCTCCCCAAGGAGACACACTAGGCCGAATAAAACCTTTCTCTACAAGTCCGTCAATGCTCTCTCGCAGCTCCTCCATCTCACATGGAGGCATACGATAGGTCGGCAACGAGATGGGCATCGCACCAGGCGTAAGGTCAATCGTGAAATCAATCTTACGCCGAGGAGGTAAACCAGGGATAGTCTCAAACACGCCTGCAAAGTCTCGAACCACTGGCGTACTATCTACTGTCGGACCATCAATCGGCACAAGCAAGGCAAAGATAACAATCAACTCGACAGGCCAACTGACCTGCACCGGAACGTGAAAGCCGCACCGTCAGGTCCATAGGCCGTCACGATCCGAGTATCGCAATCTACCTCCGCCCTCATCCTGGTGAGCCAATCCATACCAAGGATAACGTCGTAGTGCCATAGTGGAGCAACAATGAGGTCGACGAGCACTGTGGTGCTACCCAAAACTACCGAGCAACCCTCGCATAATCGTGTGACATCCGAATATGTCCCAGAGCCGTAGTGAGTCTCATTCCCTTAGTGGGAATCGTATGCAAAGATAGGCGTTTCACCGCCCCACAAGAAATAATAGAGGTAGTGGACCCAGTGTCCACCAATAAAGAGACGGGAATGTCGTGAATAAAAGCCGTACCCTCGAAGGCCGTCGGAGCTGAAACCGACGTCTCAGGTGCCTCAGCCACAAGAGTATGAACGCGAGCCTGCTGCTGGCGGTTCGGCTGAGGAGCTAAGGGTCGCTGTGGCGGCCTGAAGCACGGCACAGGAGGTCGGAAGGAAGGATGTGCAGGAGCCGTCTGTAGCGGTGGAGCTGATATGGCCTGTGGGCGAGAACGGCCCAACATCTGTGGCGGAGAGAAACCACTGTCCTTCATCCGCGCGAAACAACTCTCGATAAGATGACCCTGTTTCCCGCAAAGACGTGCAGGTCACAACAGGGCGCCTCACTTGAGCCCCTGGCGCTGCGATCCTAGGAGGCGAGTCAACACGAGGCCTCTTGCCAGGATAGGCCCGCTCTCCGCATCTCCCGTCGTGGCCTCGCAACCATAGCGCCACGTGATCGGCCAACCGGTCCACATCCCGCTCCGTCATAGACATGTGAACCAAGGCCGCATATGTAGGTATAGTGAGGCAGATATCTTCGACCGTATCTCCGGCCGCAAGCCCAAAGAAAATCGACGCATCCGCACCGCCGTCGTCCACTAGTATAGTCGGGACAAAGCGGCCCAACTCTGTGAAGCGGTGCTCGTACTCTGTAATAGTCATGCCTCCCTGCCTGAGGCGCAGAAACTCATCCTCCCGCTCATGTCGGTAAGTCGGCGGGTAGTATTTCTCATGGAACCGGAACTCAAAAGCCTCCCAGGTCCATACGTAGTCTGCTGCGACAAACCGCAACACACTGTCCCACCATAAACTAGCCTCCCTCTCAAACATGAAGGCGGCCAGCTCTACCTGCTCTGCCTCTGAGCAATGCAGCATCCGAAGCATCTTAGAGATGCGGTCAAGCCAAAACTCTGCCTCCTCGGGCTTATGAGTGCCCATAAATGAAGGAGGCCTCAAGCGCTGAAATCGCTCGAGTAGACCGCGTGTGCCGACATCTCCAGTAGGAGGCACCACGGGTGAAGGCAAAGGCACATCCTCACACTGAGCAGGAGGCTCAGGGTGCCCGGCAGGACAAGCAGAAGTCGTAGGTGGAGTCGCACTACCACCATGGGACAAGGCCTCAGCAATAGTGGCCATAAGCTGCTGGTGCTGCTGCTGCTGCTGTATCTGCTGCTGATGCATCATCACCATCAGCTGCTCAAATCTATCAGTCGGCGGAGCAGCCTGGGAGTCATGCTGCGCAGAAGATGATGGCCGAAACTGCTCACGGACCGGGGGCGTGTATGGTGGCAACCCACCGGCAGACCAACAGGGGCGGGTCGAACCTAACCCACGGTCCGCAGACCACTACTACTGTATGAGTCCGGTCCATAGAGCACGTCGCCGACGGAGATGTGCGGTGCTCCGCGTATACTGTCGCGGCATGCCCTATACAACACAGGGTACAGCATTGGTGAGATACAGCATAACACACATCATAAAGCACTTTAAGCATTCCACACGAAATCAAAACAAAAGGGGCTACATGCCTTTCATTTACCCAAAATTAGTCATAATACATGAATTACAGAGTTTACATGAACCATGACGGAAATCACATGATAGCCAATACATCTACTACATCAAACCCTGAACATGCTACTACCTAATACAACATCTGAACGAAAACACAAACCACCTATCGCGATAACCAAAGCAAACACAACATACAACAACATGGATGACTAAGCATCCGAAGTAGGCGGTGGAGGAGGAGCATTCTTATCCGCGCGCACAAAGACAGATGGCCTTCAACGTACGGGACATCTTCTTGAAATTCTTCTTCATGTAGGCTTCATTCTCTTCAAGTTTGGTTCGAACTTGACCAATCTCAGCCCGAACTTGTCCAACCTCTTGCTGCAGGGCGGCTTGCCTCCCCTCAAGACGGGCCAATCGCGCATCAAATACATCTCGATCCACACCCTGCTCCTGAGCCGCAGGGGGTGAACTCTCCTCTGTGTCCTGAGCCTCAGGTTCTTCCTCCTGTATGTCATCACTGCGCTCCTCATCACTCTCAGCCTGGAGGTCAACACTCTCCTCACCGGCGCTATCCGACTCATCTCCAGACTCGTCGAGTCGGGCTTTGCCGCCGTTGGGGCCGATCTTCATATTCCCGAGTGTCGCTTCACTTATGACTCGGGACCGGTGCAAGATCCTCCATATTCAATCAGAGCCTACATCACGAGCCATCCCGCGGAGACGGCGGTCGGCCAAATGGGAGCGAAAGATCGTTCCGGCGTAACGAACAACATTAACTATCCGGGATAGGATGAATGTGGGCGGTGCATATGTTGTCCCCGGCGTCCCATCTTGTACAGAAAGTCCACCATCACCCTAGTACATTCCGTGCGGTTACCCCACCGTGGGTATACATTGTATGTGAAGATGTGATGGAGCAAATGGAAGTCTTCGGACATCTTTGTCGCCGCAATACAATTTCCTCGCTTCCAAGTAACCCGGCGACCACAGAGAAATCGTGTGCGGCGATCCCTTTCCCGCGCACTTCTAGAGAAGTCATCACTAGGCTGTACTTGACCAAGCGGGATCTTCGTGATTCGAGCCACTTCGTCCACAGTAATTGTGCGCCTTATGCCCCTCACAGAGACAGTAAATTGAAGCGGCTCTACTGATGAGTCCACGATGTGAGCGTAGAAAGCGCGGACCGTGTTCTCACATGCGGGAGACTCGCCTTCAAAAATATAATTCCACCCGATATCCACCAAGTGGTCCATCATCGGGTGTAGCCCGAACATCCTTTCATCCACATGAGCTTCAAACACAACCTTACGGCCCGCAAAGCGCCCATATTCCATGCCTATTGGATAAGCATTTCTGGCGGGGTGGTCAGGATCCAGGTCTCGCTTCGACCTAAACTCCCGCACGGTGCTTGTGCCGGCCCCAACATCGGATCTTCTTCGGGTATGGGCTGGCCTACTTGGGCCGGCGTCATCGGCCGCAGTTTTCCTCTTTCCCATGAAAGATAGGATGGAGGAAATGGAGAAAATGGTGGCCACCACACCAAGGAGGGCCATGGAAAATTTCCAAAATGGGGAAACAAGGGGCTGATCTCTTTTATCTTCCACAAATAACAATCCAACAGGTGTGGAAGAAGCTCTAGAGGTAGGAAATGAAGAAGAAACAAGAAGAAAATGGAATGGGTTAGTAGATTACCCGATTTTGAGCTCCAAGGAGGGTTATGAGAGCTCCAACTTGTGAAAATGGGGAAAGGGAGAGGCTAGGGCTGTTGTGGGAGGTAGGGGTGTGTGAGTTATGGAACGAAATGGAAGGATTGAAGATTTGGAGGGATGGGTTTTCAGTAAAATCAGAAATGGAGGTGAAGGTGTTTGAAAAAGAGGGGAAATGGGAGAAAAGGGTGCTCCAGCCCCTTAAATCCTAACCTAATGCCAAAATGGCACGTGCCATGGGGTAGAGGGGGTCAGGCCGACCGACCCCACGTT
Organism: Magnolia changhungtana; assembly: GCA_030180095.1. Taxonomy (NCBI): domain Eukaryota; kingdom Viridiplantae; phylum Streptophyta; class Magnoliopsida; order Magnoliales; family Magnoliaceae; genus Magnolia; species Magnolia changhungtana. The sequence goes on from JASAUF010000172.1 coordinate 1,806,149, forward strand.
TGAAAACCCACCGGAAAGTTGACCGGAGCGCGGTCCGCCGCCGGTGCCGCGGTGGCGCCGCGGTCGGGCTTGGCCGGAACTGCGCCGCCGCGGTCTGACACTGTTTGCCACACTCCCAGGGTGCCAAATGCACCCTGGCTTGGTCCAAAACGTTGTTGGATTAATCATGGGGGCCCACGGACTCATTTCAGTTCCGGTTAATTTCTGATCAAATCTGATTTTTCCTGATTTTTAACAACTAACTTTTGGTGGATTGTGACCTGGACACGTCAATAGACGGTCTAGGAGTGACTTGGGATCCATAAATGTGGTTGGGATCGAGTACGCACCCGATCAAACTGTCCATGTGCAGTGAACTTCGCCGAACGGCGAAATCGGGAGACCCTAAGACTGTTGCTAGGTTTTGCGCACCCTTCTAAGTGTAATGCATCAGCGTACGTAGTGGGGACATAACTCAGGTCCGGTTTAATCAAAATCATGCTCTGATACCAACTTGTAACGCCCTGAAAATCGGGGGTCGAGTGTAACTCAACTCCCGAGTTCCAACGCATTACTTATGCAACATGTTTAATGATATTTGAATGTTGTCTGTGTTAGAGCAGTAAACATGAATGAGATTATACCAAAGCAGTAATTCATACTCCAGATCAGTTGTATAAAAGCAAGCGGAAGACTGAACTGTATATATATGTATGTAAAGAAACAAAATAAACGATTCATTATCCGAGTATGAATCCTTCCGAGTCACAATATACATGTCTGTTTATATAAACAAAATGTCAAAATAAACTAGATACAATCCTCAGTAAATCCCATCACCCCGGCACCAAGTTCGAAGCCGCCAGCGAACTGCATATATGAGAACTCCTCCTGGTCCTCGTCATAATCGGCTCCGCCTGCAATAGTCGGATCGCCTAAACCCGAGACAGTCCGGTTGGTGTGCGCAACACCGTCCCGTAACGTGGGAGTGAGTAGCTAACTCGGTGGAACGATAAGACATAAGTTATCATGTTATCAATATACCAAGCAAGAATGATAAAGCAAGTAAATCAAACACTCCTAGTTACTCGATTAATGTAAGTATGAATGCGGGTATGATGGATGCCCTCTCCGACATACTCCCTCAAGCGACACCATCTCACGTTCGCGCATGCTTACATCCCACGTTGCTCCACATCTTCCAGGCACATGCGATGTATGATGAGCATGATTACCGAAGTTTTTAATTAGTTCATTTCACACAAACGCCAGGATTGGGAAACTAAGGTACCTCCCTTGTATCATATCCAAACATGATCCAATCTAGGGTCGTCGGTCCTAGTTAATATCGACGATGGTGTGTTTTCTAGGTCACCGCAGAGGTCGCAGTGGTCATTACGCACAAAGGTTGCACCACTCCCCATCACCCCTTAAACGATTCATCACGATACAACTATACGAGAAACAGCCTAGTTCATACTCTATATATCGCGGCGAACCCTAAGGCACGCCGCAACTTCAGAGTATGCTCGCGGTCACTACAAAGGGTCGCTGTGGTCATTACGCACAAAGGTTGCACCACTCCCCCATCACCTTATCAGTGTAGGCCGACAGTGTCCCATACCAGCTCGACCACGGTGTCCCATACCACCATGCCCGGCTCATGAGTCTTAGCGGATCGAGGTACCATGGTTAACGGGATTTTCACTGGTAAGTTTGGTACCCTAGGTTCAAGCATTAGCGACCAAACATGGTGAACATACATAAGGCACACGGTTTACTTGACGTGTTCGGCTGGCTCGAGCGCACAACAAGTTGGGCGATATGAGGCGTTGAAGCACCTCGTGTGGCCAACCACTATCGCCAACCGAAGTACGACACGGGTTCGCCAACACATCATGCGTGGCGGAACGAATCCCAACCACATCTTCAAGTCTGATACCGGATGCCTGGACTATGAACATAGTCCCAAGCTCAGTCAAATCCTAACCATAACATGTGGAATACGGCATGATAACATGGTAATTCAAGAACACTAGCAAGCATATTATAAAGCATAACATGAAGCATGTTAATACACAAGTCACAAAGCATGTTCAAAAGCATGTTATAAAGCATTATGTAAATAGGGATACAAATACTTATGTTTCGTAGGCGAGTGGTTAGAGTGAGCAACCACATGGAGAGTGTCATATATGACTCTAAGGTAGCTGAGAATCCCATCTCAGCACCTACCTAAGATTCTAACACTTAAGCACTTACCCTCACAAGTGATTTCACCAACACTTGGAATGCACTATTTCAACATACATGACGTATGCTAGGGAAGTGTGTACTAGGGTTGTCCCTTTACCAAACTAGTATTTTATACATATACATCATATTCATACAGCAATTAAACATGGCAATCACATCAGCAAATTTTATACGTATAAGGTACTTCTACGTATACCCAATTTCGACATACATAGTGTTTACAAAGGAACATAGATTTCGGCGATTCCTTTCGCCAAGCTAGTATTTTAATCATGTATTGTATAATCATACATTAAATACATATGTCAAACATTATTCCAAAAGAAATACGTATACGGTATTTCTACAATACGTAATTTCAACATAAAGCGCATTTACAAGTAAACATATATTTTGGCGATTCCTTTCGCCAAACTAATATTTTATTCATATGTTATATAATTATACATTAAATAAACATGTCAAGCATTTATCCAAAAAAATACGTATACGGTATTTCTACGTATACCTAGAATATGTGAAATTCCATATTTCACACCGTTAATCAAAACAGGAAACGGAAAGCACTTTGTACATGTGCAATTGCAAGCAGATCATGAATCTACCATTATCTGACATTGAAAGCGTTGAAAACCGTAACTTATAAGCTTAAAGTCCTCACCTTTGCCTTTGGAAACGGAACGAATCAGCAAGGGTAATGGAACTTCCGTCTACGGGAGATTTCTAGCCTAAAGAGCGGAATCGGTTAGTCGGTACATATCCTACATCGATCCCACCTCAAATCAGACCTAGGGTTAGGGTTTCTTACCTTCAAATGAGGTGGAATACGCCGGGAAAACGCCTAGAATAAGGCGGTGTAGGCCGTGCAACAAGCCAAAGTAGGAGGAGGGAAATCGGCAACAATCTCCAAGCCTTTCTCTCTCTTTTCTCTCTCTTCCTCTAGGGTTTCCTCCAAAATTCGTATGGCTGTGAGAGGGGCTGTTCTAAGCCCCTTTTATAGCCTCAAACATTACGAATTTAGACTTAGGTTCATGGGGTACTGCTAATATAGGATTTTCGCCGCTTTTCCAGCTCAAAAGGGAAGTTCTGGTGGCCCTCTTTGAACCAAACGTCAGACTTAAACTCACCATCGATGGATCTACGTGGGATTACGTTTTTGACTCGATCGGATTCCCAGATCGCACGTGGCGGACCACTTTCAGTTCGACGGTCAGTGGGCCACGATCAGAAATTTCAAGTACATGTAAATGTTCCTGAAATTTTTCTTAATCCGAGGGTGTAATTTGGTCTGATTCTGACGGTCAGGTTGCTTAATACTGACGCGTCAACGAACGATGCCAGATCACTATTCCAGATATTTATTTTGGCATATGAATAGTGTTTTTCACACTACCTCGCTCCGATTCGAAACGAATGGCCGTGGAACATCGGATAAGCTGATTTTTGAGATGATTGTTAAGTCCAGTGGGGCGGTCCTAGTTCCTTAGCTTCGGGTTAATCGGACTCCCGATGTGCGATCTAGACCTAATACGAAGTTTCGTTTCATTCCCGAGAGCAGACGGGAAATGAGTTTGGTTCTAAACTTTAGGGTAGCCTAGCGTCAATGATTCTGCAACTTTTGGGTCTTGCAGATCGTATTTAAAGCGATCCTAACGGATTTCATAGCTAATTGAGTTTAGTACTTAGTTAACTTTGTTAAATTTCTAAAGGATTTAATCCTACGTGATTTCTGGTCGAGGTGGTACTCGACCCAATGTACGGAAATTTTCAGGTCGTTACAAGGTAACTTGACAAGTTTCGGATGAGACCAGAATTGCCTAATTCGGAGACTGTTCAAGTTCTAGTCATTTGAAAGGTCCTTTTGTACTCTTTCATTCCTGACTAGAATTGTCGTATTACAAGACCATTTGGGATCCATAAGTGGATCGCAGTCGTCGGTCCTGAATTTTTCCTTCATCACCTTTTCTAATAGTAACCCTCATAACTCACTCTTCTGAGGTCGAATTCAGACTATTTTGAGGTCATTGTAATGGTAACTTGACAAGTTTCCAGATGAGATAAGAATTGCGTAATTCGGAGACTGTTCGATATCCTAAAAGCATGTTGGTACTCTTTGATCGTCTTTTCTCAATATGGAGTGTAAATATTTCAAATCGTGTGATCCAATGGAGATGCTCATAACTCCATCATTTAATGTCGGATTGGGTCAATTTTTAGTCATCTGAAAGGTCCTTTAGTGCCTTTCATTTCTGATTGGAATCATCGTATTCCGAGACCATTTGGGCATCCATAGGCGGGATTGCAATCGTCGGTCCAGAATTTTTCCTTCATCTCATTGTCCAATAGTAACCCTCGTAACTCTCTCTTCAGAGGTCGAATTCAGACTATTTTGAGGTCATCGGAATGGTAACTTAATAAGCTTCAAGAGGAGACCGTTCGATATCCTAAAAGCATGTTGGTACTCTTCGATCGTCTTTTCTCAATATGGAGTGTAAATCTTTCCAAATCGCGCGAACCAATGGAGATGCTAATAACTCCATCATTTGATGTTAGATTGGGTCATATTTGTTTGTCATTTGAAAGGTACTTTAGTGCTCTTTCATTCCTGACTGGAATCATCGTATTCCGAGACCATTTGGGCATATATAAGTGGGATCGCAGTCATCAATCCTAAAATTTTCCTTCATCTCCTTTCCCAATAGTAACTCTCATAACTCACACTTTCGAGGTCAAATTCACACTATTTTGAGGTCATTATAATGGTAACTAGACAAGCTTCTAGATGAGAACATAATTGCGTAATTCGAAGACTGTTCGATATCCTAAAAGCATGTTGGTACTCTTTGATTGTCTTTTTTCAATAAGGAGTCTAAATCTTTCCAAATTGCATGATCCAACGGAGATGCTCATAACTCCATCGTTTGTTGTTGGATTGGGTCAATTTTTATTCATCTGAAGGGTACTTCATCTAAATCTTTGATTGTTCTTTCACTTTTGACTGAAATCGTCGTATTCCGAGACCATTTGGGATCCATATGTGGTATCGCAGTCATTGGTCCTCAATTTTTCCTTCATCTCTTTATCCTACAGTAACCCTCGTAAGTCTCTCTTCAGAGGTCGAATCTAGATTATTTTGACATCATTGGAAAGCTTCCAGTGAGCTCAAAGCATGTTGGTACTCTTCGATCGTCTTTTTTCAATATGGACTATAAATCTTTCCAAATTGCGCGATCTAACGGAGATGCTCATAAGTCCATCGTTTGTTGTCGGATTGGGTCAATTTTTATTCATCTGAAAGGTACTTTAGTGTTCTTTTGTTACTGACTGGAATTGTCATATTTCGAGACCATTTGGGATCCATATGTGGGATCGTAGTCGTCGGCCCTGAATTTTTCCTTCATCTCATTGTCCTATAGTAACCCTCATAACTCACTCTTCAGGGGTCGAATTTAGACTATTTTGAGGTCATTGGAATGGTAACTTGACAAGCTTCTAGATGAGACCAGAATTGCCTAATTCGAAGACCGTTCGATATACTAAAAGCATGTTGGTACTCTTCGATCGTCTTTTTTCAATATGGAGTCTAAATCTTTCGAAATCGCGCGATCCAACGGAGATGCTCATAACTCCATTGTTTGTTGTCATATTGGGTTAATTTTTTGTCATCTGAAGGTTACTTTAGTGTTCTTTCATTACTAACTGGAATCGTCGTATTCCAAGACCATTTGAGATCCATATGTCGGATCGCAGTCATCGGTCTTGAATTTTTCCTTCATTATCCTATAGTAAACCTCGTAAGTCTCTCTTTAGAGGTCGAATTCCAACTATTTTTAGGTCATTGGAATGGTAACTTGACAAGCTTCTAGATGAGACCACAATTGCGTAATTCGAAGAACGTTCGATATCCTAAAAGCATGTTGGTACTCTTCGATCATCTTTTTTCAATATGGAGTGTAAATCTTTTCAGATCACGTGAACCAATGGAGATGCTAAAACTCCATCGTTTGATGTTAGATTGGGTCAATTTTTTGTCATCTAAAAGGTACTTTAGTGCTCTTTCATTCCTGACTGGAATCGTCGTATTCTGAGACCATTTGGGCATACATAAGTGGGATCGCAGTCGTCAGTCCTGAATTTTTCCTTCATTTCCTTTCCCAATAGTAACCCTCATAACTCACTCATCCGAGGTCGAATTCAGACTAGTTTGAGGTAGTTGTGATGGTAAATTGACAAGCTTCTAGATGAGGCAAGAATTACCTAATTTGGAGACTGTTCGAAATCCTAAAAGCATGTTAGTACTCTTCGATCGTCTTTTTTCAATATGGAGTCTAAATCTTTCGAAATCACGCGATCCAACAGAGATGCTCATAACTACATCATTTATTGTCAGATTAGGTCAATTTTTTGTCATCTGAAAGGTACTTCAGTATTCTTTCATTGCTGACTAGAGTCGTCGCATTGCGAGACCATTTGGGATCCATATGTGGTATCATAGTCATCGGTCCTGAATTTCTCCTTCATCTCGTTATCCTATAGTAACCCTCGTAACTCACTATTTAGAGGTTAAATTTAGAATATTTTGAGGTCATTGGAAAGGTAACTTGACATGCTTCCAGATGAGATGAGAATTTTGTAATTCGGAGACCGTTCGATATCCTAAAAGCATGTTGGTACTCTTCGATCGTTTTTTTAATATGGAGTGTAAATCTTTCCAAATCGCGCAATCAAATGGAGATGCTCATAACTCCATCGTTTGTTGTCGGATTGGGTCAATTTTTATTCATCTGAAAGGTACTTTTAGTGTTCTTTTATTGATGACTGGAATCGTCGTATTTCGAGACCATTTGGGGTCCATATGTGGGATCGAAGTCGTCGGTCCAGAATTTTTCCATCATCTCGTTGTCCTATAGTAACCCTTGTAACTCACTCTTCAGAGGTCGAATTCAGACTATTTTGAGGTCATTGGAATGGTAACTTGATAAGCTTCCAGATGAGACCAGAATTGCCTAATTCGGAGACCATTCGATATCCTAAAAGCATGTTGGTACTCTTCGATCGTCTTTTTCCAATATGGAGTGTAAATCTTTCCAAATCGCGCGATCCAATGGAGATGCTCATAACTCCATCGTTTGTTGTTGGATTGGGACAATTTTTTGTCATCTGAAGGGTACTTTAGTGTTCTTTCATTGTTGGCTAGAATCGTCGTATTCTGAGACCATTTGGGATCCATATGTGGGATCGCAGTCATCGGTCTTGAATTTTTCCTTCATCTCGTTATCCTATAGTAAACCTCGTTAGTCTCTCTTTAGAGGTCAAATTCTGACTATTTTGAGGTCATTGGAATGGTAACTTGACAAGCTTCCAGATGAGACCACAATTACATAATTCAGAGAACGTTCGATATCCTAAAAGCATGTTGGTACTCTTCAATAATCTTTTTTCAATATGGAGTGTAAATCTTTCCAAAATCTCGCGATCCATCGGATATGCTCATAACACCATCGTTTGATGTCAGATTAGGTCAATATTTTGTCATCTAAATGGTTCTTTAGTGCCTTTCATTCCTGACTGGAATCATCGTATTCCGAGACCATTTGGCCATCCATAGGTGGGATCGCAGTCGCCGGTCCTGAATTTTTCCTTCATCTTGTTGTCCTATAGTAACCCTCGTAACTCTCTCTTCAGAGGTCGAATTCATACTATTTTGAGGTCATTGGAATGTTAACTTGACAATATTCTAGATGAGATCAGAATTGCCTAATTCGGAGACCGTTCGATATCCTAAAAGCATGTTGGTACTCTTCGATCGTCTTTTTTCAATATGGAGTGTAAATCTTTCTAAATCGCACGAACCAACGGAGATGCTAATAACTCCATCGTTTGATGTCGGATTGGGTCAATTTTTTGTCATCTGAAAGGTACTTTATTGCTCTTTCATTCCTGACTGGAATCGTCGTATTCCGAGACCATTTGGGAATACATAAGTGGGATCGCAGTCGTCAGTCCTGAATTTTTCCTTCATCTCCTTTCCCATTAGTAACCCTCATAACTCACTCTTCTGAGGTCGAATTCAGACTATTTTGAGGTCATTGTGATGGTAATTTTACAAGCTTCTAGATAAGACAAGAATTACCTAATTCAGAGACCGTTCGAAATCCTAAAAGCATGTTAGTACTCTTTGATCGTCTTTTTTCAATATGGAGTCTAAATCTTTCTAAATTATGCGATCCAACGGAGATGCTCATAACTACATCGTTTGTTGTCAGATTAGGTCAATTTTTTGTCATCTGAAAGGTACTTTAGTGTTCCTTCACTGCTGACTGGAATCGTCATATTCCGAGACCATTTGGGATCCATATGTGGTATCGCGGTCGTCGGTCCTCAATTTTTCATTCATCTCTTTCTCCTATAGTAACCCTCGTAACTCTCTCTTTAGAGGTCAAATTCATATTATTTTGAGGTCATTGGAAAGCTTCTAGTGACCTCAAAGCATGTTGGTACTCTTCAATCATCTATTTTCAATATGGATTATAAATCCTTCCAAATTGCGCGATCCAACGAAAATGCTGATAAGTCCATTGTTTGTTGTCGGATTGGGTCAAGTTTTATTCATCCGAAAGGTACTTTAGTGTTCTTTTATTGTTGACTGGAATCATCGTATTCCGAGACCATTTGGGATCCATAGGTGGGATCGCAGTCGTCAGTCCTGAATTTTTCCTTCATCTCGTTGTCCAATAGTAACCCCGTAACTCGCTCTTCAGAGGTCGAATTCAGACTATTTTGAGGTCATCGGAATGGTAACTTGACAAGCTTCAAGATGAGACTAGAATTGCCTAATTCGGAGACCGTTTGATATATTAAAAGCATGTTGGTACTCTTTGATCGTCTTTTTTCAATATGGAGTGTAAATCTTTCCAAATCATACGATCCAACAGAGATGCTCATAACTCCATCGTTTGATGTTGGATTGGGTCGATTTCTAGTCATCTGAAAGGTCCTTTTGTGCTCTTTCATTCCTAAGTGGAATTGTCGTATTCCGAGACCATTTGGGATCCATAAGTGGGATTGCAGTCGTCGGTCCTGAATTTTTCCTTCATCACCTTTTCCAATATTAACCCTCATAAGTCACTCTTCCGAGGTTGAATTGAGACTATTGTAATGGTAACTTGACAAGCTTCTAGATGAGACAAGAATTGCGTAATTCAGAGACTGGTCGATACCCTAAAAGCATGTTAGTACTCTTTAATCGTCTTTTCTCAATATGGAGTGTAAATATTTCAAATCATACGATCCAACGGAGATGCTCATAACTCCATCATTTCATACCGAATTGAGTCGATTTTTAGTCATCTGAAAGGTCATTTAGTGCCTTTCATTCCTGATTGGAATCGTCGTATTCCAAGACCATTTGGGCATCCATAGGTGGGATCGCAGTCGTCGGTCCTGAATTTTTCCTTCATCTCATTGTCCAATAGTAACCCTCATAACTCTTTATTCAGAGGTCGAATTCGGACTATCTTGAGGTCATTGGAATGGTAAATTGGCAAGCTTCCAGATGAGACCAAAATTACCTAATTCGGAGACCGTTCGATATCCTAAAATCATGTTGGTACTCTTCGATCGTCTTTTTTCAATATGGAGTCTAAATCTTTCCAAATCGCATGATCCAATGGAGATGCTCATAATTCCATCGTTGTTGTCGGATTGGGTCATTTTTTTTATCATCTGAAAGGTGCTTTAGTGCTCTTTCATTATTGATTGGAATTGTTGTATTCCGTGACCATTTCCGATCCATATGTGGGATCGCAGTCGTTGGTCCTAAATTTTTCCTTCATCTCATTGTCCTATGGTAGCCCTCGTAACTCTCTCATTAGAGGTCGAATTCAGACAATCTTGAGGTCATTGCAATGGTAGCTTGACAAGCTTCTGAATGAGACCAGAATTGCCTAATTCGGAGACCGTTTGATATCCTAAAATCATGTTGGAACTCTTTGATCATCTTTTTTCAATATGGAGTGCAAATCTTTCCAAATTGCGCGATCTAACAGAGATGCTCATAACTTCATCGTTGGTTCTCTGATTGGGTCAATTTTTTATCATCTGAAAGGTACTTTATTGTTCTTTCATTACTGACTGGAATCGTCATATTCCGAGACCATGTGGGATCCATATGTGGGATCGCAGTCGTCGGTCCTGAATTTTTCCTTCATCTCATTATCCTATAGTACCCCTCCTAAGTCTCTCTTCAGAGGTTGAATTCAGACAATCTTGAGGTCATTGCAATGGTAACTTGACAAGCTTCCGAATGAGAACAGAATTGCCTAATTCAGAGACCGTTCGATATCCTAAGACCATGTTGGTACTCTTCGATCATCTTTCCTCAATATGGAGTGTAAATCTTTCCAAATCGCGTGAACCAATGGAGATGCTAATAACTCCATCGTTTGATGTCAGATTGGGTCATTTTTTTGTCATCTGAAAGATACTTTAGTGCTCTTTCATTCCTAATTAGAATCGTCGTATTTCGAGACCATTTGGGCATACATAAGTTGGATCGCAGTCATCAGTCCTAAATTTTTACTTCATCTCCTTTCCTAATAGTAACGGTCCTAGCTCACACTTCCGAGGTCAAATTCAGACTATTTTGAGGTCAATGTAATGCTAACTAGACAAGCTTCCAGATGAGAGCAGAATTGCCTATTTCGAAGGCCGTTCGATATCCTAAAAGCATGTTGGTACTCTTTGATCGTCTTTTTTCAATATGGAGTCTAAATCATTCTAAATCGTGTGATCCAACAAAGATGCTCATAACTCCATCGTTTGTTGTCAGATTTTGTCAACTTTTTGTCATCTGAAACGTACTGTAGTGTTCTTTCATTCCTGACTGGAATCATCGTATTCTGAGACCATTTGGGATCCATATGTGGGATCGCAGTCGTTGGTCTTGAATTTTTCGTTCATCTCATTGTCCTATAGTAACCCTCGTAACTCTCTCTTCAAAGGTCGAATTCAGACTATTTTGAGGTCATTGGAATGGTAACTTGACAAGCTTCCAGATGAGACCAGAATTGCCTAATTTGGAGACTGTTCGATATCCTAAAAGCATGTTGGTATTATTCGTTCGTCTTTTTTCAATATGGAGTGTAAATCTTTCCAAATCGCTCGATCCAATGGAGATGCTCATAACTCCATTATTTGTTGTCGGATTGGGTCAATTTTTTGTCATCTGAAGGGTACTTTAGTGTTCTTTCATTGTTAACTAGAATCGTCGTATTCCAAGACCATTTGGGAACCATATGTGGAATCGCAGTCATCGGTCCTGAATTTTTCCTTCATCTCGTTATCCTATAGTAAACCTCGTAAGTCTCTCTTTAGAGGTCAAATTCTGACTATTTTGAGGTCATATGAATGGTAACTTGACAAGCTTCCAGATGAGACCACAATTGCGTAATTCAGAGAACGTTCGATATCCTAAAAGCATGTTGGTACTCTGCGATCATCTTTTTTTAATATGGAGTGTAAATCTTTACAAATCACGCGATCCAACAGATATGCTCATAACACCATCGTTTGACGTTAGATTGGGTCAATTTTTAGTCATCTAAAAGGTCCTTTAGTGCCTTTCATTCCTGACTGGAATCGTCGTATTTCGAGACCATTTGGGCATCCATAGGTTGGATCGCAGTCGTCAGTCCTGAATTTTCCCTTCATCTCATTGTCCTATAGTAACCCTCGTAATTCTCTCTTCAGAGGTCGAATTCAGACTATTTTGAAGTCATTGGAATGTTAGCTTGACAATATTCTAGATGAGATCAGAATTGCGTAATTCAGAGACCGTTCAATATCCTAAAAGCATGTTGGTACTCTTCGATTGTCTTTTTTCAATATCGAGTGTAAATCTTTCCAAATCATGCAAACCAACGGAGATGCTATTAACTTCATCGTTTAATGTCAAATTGGGTCAATTTTTTGTCATCCAAAAGGTACTTTAATGCTCTTTCATTCCTGACTAGAATCATCGTATTCCTGACTACATAAGTGGGATCGCAGTCGTTAGTCCTGAATTTTTCCTTCATCTCCGTTCCCAATAGTAACCCTCATAACTCACTCTTCCGAGGTCGAATTCAGACTATTTTGAGGTCATTGTGATGGTAACTTGACAAGCTTCCAAATGAGACAAGAATTACCTAATTCGGAGACCGTTCAAAATCCTAAAAGCATATTAGTACTCTTCGATCATCTTTTTTCAATATGGAGTCTAAATCTTTCCAAATCGTGCGATCCAACGGAGATGCTCATAACCCCATCGTTTGTTGTCGGATTAGGTCTATTTTTTTCATCTGAAAGGTACTTCAGTGTTCTTTCATTGCTAACAGGAATTGTCGTATTTTGAGACCATTTGGGCTCCATATGTGGGATCGCAGTCGTCGGTCCTGAATTTTTCCTTCATCTCGTTGTCCTATAGTAACCCTAGTAACTCACTCTTCAGAGGTCGAATTCAGACTATTTTGAGGTCAATGGAATGGTAACTTGACAAGCTTCCGAATGATACCATAATTGCCTAATTTGGAGACCGTTCGATATACTAAAAGCATGTTGGTACTCTTCGATCGTCATTTTTCAATATAGAGTCTAAATCTTACTAAATCGCATGATCCAACGCAGATGCTCATAACTCCTTCATTTTTTGTCGGATTGGGTCATTTTTTTGTCATCTGAACGGTACTTTAGCGCTCTTTCATTGCTGACAGGAATGGTCGTATTCCGTGACCATTTACGATCTATATGTGGGATCGCAGTCGTTGGTCCAGAATTTTTCCTTCATCTCGTTGTCCTATAGTAACCCTCGTAAATCTCTCTTTAGAGGTCGAATTCAGACTATCTTGAGGTCATTGGAATGGTAACTTGACAAGCTTCCGAATGAGACCAGAATTGCCTAATTCGGAGACCGTTCTATATCCTAAAAGAATGTTGGTACTCATCAATAGTCTTTTTTCAATATAGAATCTAAATCTTTCCAAATTGCACGATCCAATGGAGATGCTCATAACTCCATTGATTGTTGTTGGATTAGGTCAATTTTTATTCATCTGAAAAGTACTTTAGTGTTCTTTCATAACTGACTGGAATCATCATATTCCGAGACCATTTGGGATCCATATGTGGGATCGCACTCCTCGGTCATGAATTTTTCCTTCATCTCGTTGTCCTATAGTAACCCTCGTACATCACTCTTCAGAGGTCGAATTCAGACTATTTTGAGGTCATTAGAATGGTAACCTGACAAGCTTCTAGATAAGACAAGAATTGCCTAATTCGAAGAACGTTCGATTTCCTAAAAGCATTTTGGTACTCTTCAATCCTCTTTTTTCAATATGGAGTCCAAATCTTTCCAAATCACGCGGTCCAATGGAGATGCTGATAACTCGATCGTTTGTTGTCGGATTGGGTCAATTTTTTTTTCATTTGAAAGGTACTTTAGTGTTCTTTCATTAATCATTAGAATCGTCGTATTTCGAAACCATTTGGGATCCATATGTTGGATCACAGTCGTCGGTCCTAAATTTTCCTTCATCTCGTTGTCCTATAGTTACCCTCGTAACTCACTCTTCAGAGGTCGAATTCAAACTATTTTGAGGTCAATGGAATGGTAGCTTGAAAAGCTTCCGGATGAGACCAGAATTGCCTAATTCGGAGACCGTTCGATATCTTAAACGCATGTTGGTACTCTTCAATCTTCTTTTTTCAATATGGAGTCCAAATCTTTCCAAATCGCGCGATCCAACGGAGATGCTCATAACTCCATCGTTTGTTGTCGGATTGGGTCAATTTTTTATCATCTGAAAGGTACTTTAGTGTTCTTTCATTAATCACTAGAATCGTCGTATTCCGAGACCATTTGCGATCAATATGTGTGATCGCAGTCATCGGTTCAGAATTTTTCCTTCATCTCGTTATCCTATAGTAACCCTCATAACTCACCCTTTAGAGGTCGAATTCTGACTATTTTGAGGTCATTGGAATGGTAACTTGACGAGCTTCTGGATGAGACCAGAATTACCTAATTCAGAGACTGTTCGATATCCTAAAAGCATGTTGGTACTCTTCGATCATCTTTTTTTAATATGGAGTGTAAATCTTTCCAAATCACATGATCCAACGGAGATGCTCATTACTCCATTGTTTGATGTTGGATTGGGTCAATTTTTTGTCATCTGATAGGTACTTTAGTGCTCTTTCATTACTGACTGGAATCATTGTATTCTGGGATCGCAATCGTGGGTCCTGAATTTTTCCTTCATCTCGTTGTCATATAGTAGCCCTCGTAATGCTCTCTTTAGAGGTCGAAATCAGACTATCTTGAGGTCATTGCATGGTAACTTGACAAGCTTCTAGATGAGACTAGAATTGCCTAATTCGAAGACCGTTCAATATCCAAAAATCATGTTGGAACTCTTCGATCGTCTTTTTCAATATGGAGTCTAAATCTTTCCAAATCGCGCAATCCAATGGAGATGCTCATAACTCCATCGTTTGTTGTTGGATTAGGTCAATTTTCTATCATTTAAAAGGTACTTTAGTGTTCTTTCATTGCTGACTGGAATCGTCGTATTCCGAGACCATTTGGGATTCATATGTGGGATCGCAGTCGTCGGTACTAAAATTTTCCTTCATCACCTTTTCCAATAGTGACCCTCATAATTCACTCTTCCGAGGTCGAATTTAGACTATTTTGAGCTCATTGTAATGGTAACTTGACAAACTTCCAGATGAGAGAAAAATTGCGGAATTCGGAGACTGTTCGATATCCTAAAAGCATGTTGGTTCTCTTTGATCGTCTTTTCTCAATATGAAGTGTAAATATTTCAAATCGCGCGATCCAATGGAGATTGTCATAACTCCATCATTTGATGTCTGATTGGGTCGATTTTTAGTCATCTGAAAGGTCATTTTGTGCCTAGCATTTTTTATTGGAATCGTCGTATTCCGAGACCATTTGGGCATCCATAGGTGGGATCGCAGTCGTCAGTCCTGAATTTTTCCTTCATCTCGTTGTCCAATAGTAACCCTTGTAACTTTCTCTTCAGAGGTCAATTCAGACTATTTTGAGGTCATCGGAATGGTAACTTGACAAGCTTCAAGATGAGATGCCTAATTCGGAGACCGTTCGATATCCTAAAAGCATATTGGTACTCTTCGATTGTCTTTTCTCAATATGGAATGTAAATCTTTCCAAATCGCGTGAACCAATGGAGATGCTAATAACTCCATCATTCTATGTCAGATTGGGTCATTTTTTTGTCATCTAAAAGGTACTTTAGTGCTCTTTCATTCCTGACTGGAATCATTGTATTCCGAGACCACTTGGGCATACATAGTGGGATCACAGTCGTCAGTCCGGAATTTTTCCTTCATCTCCTTTCCCAATATTAACGCTCATAACTCACACTTCCAAGGTCTAATTCAGACTATTTTGATGTCATTGTAATGGTAACTAGACGAGCTTCCAGATGAGACCAGAATTGCCTAATTCGAAGACCGTTTGATATCCTAAAAGCATGTTGGTACTCTTTGATGATCTTTTTTCAATATGGAGTCTAAATCTTTACAAATCGTGCTATCCAACGGAGATGCTCATAACTCCATCGTTTGTTGTCAGATTTTGTCAACTTTTTGTCATCTGAAATGTACTGTAGTGTTCTTTCATTCTTGACTAGAATCATCATATTCCTAGACCATTTGGGATCCATATGTGGGATCGCAGTCGTCGGTCCTGAATTTTTCCTTCATCTCGTTGTCCTATAGTAACCCTCATAACTCTCTCTTCAGAGGTCGAATTCAGACTATTTTGAGGTCATTGGAATGGTAACTTGACAAGCCTCCAGATGAGACCAGAATTGCCTAATTCAGAGACCGTTCGATATCCTAAAAGCATGTTGGTACTCTTCGATCGTCTTTTTTCAATATGGAGTATAAATCTTCCAAATCATGCGATCCAACGGAGATGCTCATAATTCCATCGTTTGTTGTTGGATTGGGTAAATTTTTATTCATCTAAAAGGTACTTTAGTGTTCTTTCATACTTGACAGGAATCATCGTATTCCGAGACCATTAGGGATCCATATGTGGGATCGCAGTCCCATATGTGGGATCGTAGTCGTCAGTCCTGAATTTTTCCTTCATCGCGTTGTCCTATAGTAACCCTCGTAACTCTCTCTTCAGATGTCGAATTCAGACTATTTTGAGGTCCTTAGAATGTTAACTTGACAATATTCTTGATGAGATCGGAATTGCCTAATTCGAAGACTGTTCAATATCCTAAAAGCATGTTGGTACTCTTCGATCGTCTTTTTTCAATATGGAGTGTAAATCTTTCCAAATTGTGCGATCCAATGGAGATGCTCATAACTCCATCATTTGTTGTCGGATTGGGTCAATCTTTTATCATCTGAAGGGTACTTAGTGTTCTTTCATTGCTGACAGGAATTGTCGTATTACGAGACCATTTGGGATCCATAAGTGGATCACAGTCGTCGATCCTGAATTTTTCCTTCATCACCTTTTCCAATAGTAACCCTCATAACTCACTCTTCTGAGGTCGAATTCAGACTATTTTGAGGTCATTGTAATGGTAACTTGACAAGTTTTGTAGATGAGACAAGAATTGCATAATTTGGAGGCTGTTCGATATCCTAAAAGCATGTTTGTACTCTTTGATCGTCTTTTCTCGATATGGAGTGTAAATATTTTCAATCGCGCGATCCAACGGAGATGCTTATAACTCTATCATTTGATGTCGGATTGGGTCAATTTTTAGTCATCTGAAAGGTCCTTTAGTGCCTTTCATTCCTGATTGGAATCGTCGAATTCCGAGACAATTTGGGCATCCATAGGTGGGTGTTTCGACAAGAAAACAAAAGTGTTTGGTTTGAGGGATTTATTCAATGATAATAAAGAAAGAACAAGAGAACATTAATCACATTTATTCTGAGTTCATTTACATCTTCTGATTCCCTTGATTCTAAAAATAAAGTACAATCAATCAAAGTAGACAAGATAGTCTTATGGAAATTTCGGCAGCATTCCGACGCTATTTCGATCATCTCCCAATACTTGGGAGGAATTGCTGATTTGATCAGCCAGTCTTCAATGAGATGGAGCATCCTTCCGGTCATTCTTCCTTGAAATATGAAGAAGTACGTTGGAGTGTAGTCAGGACCCACAAGAAATCAGGCCGATCACATCAGACGGGCCTAAAAAATCTCTCAGAATGTAAGATCACGAGGTTGTCACCGTCCATTCTCCTCGAAACTTTACATGAAGCCTTAGAACCACAAATTAACCGTACACGTCCATTTTCAGCTCTTGAATCCTTGTAAAAATGGCTAAACTGACAAATCAGCCCCTGAGATTGTGATTTGGGGCCCGCCTGATATCTGGATATTCTTCAAACTCGGTCTCAATGCGTTAAATACAGTGGACAAGTGAATGGTCGGAGCGGATTTCTCACGAACTTCATCATCAGCCCCACATGTACATCGCATGTACATAGTACATGAATGCACGAGTCGTGCATGGAATTTCTCAAAATCGGTCAGTTGGCGCTGACCGATTTCATCTTCTTCATTTCAAAACTACAAACAGCGTAAACGCCGTGACTTTGAAGTTTTCTTAGTGTGGCCCACTCCGTACTAAAATCATTAATCTGAGCCGTTTATTCTCTTCAGAAGGTGAGCATTACCGTTGCCTAGTTGTCCTTTTGTCACCATGCAGACTGTTGGATGATCTTAACCATTGAATGTGGAATGAACGGCAGAGTAGATAACCCAGCTGGCCGCACTGATTTTACTTCCAAAACCGTCTTTCCTTGGTGGTTTTCCGTCGTGAATTCAATGGAAGGAGTAGATTTCCCATTTGGCTCTGATAAATGGGCCATCAAATCTTACAGAGTCGACGTACGTCGACTTTGTTGAAAATCAGAAGCTCCGTGCTTTCACAATGGACCACCATCATGCAGCGAGAGGTTAATCCGAGCCGTCTATCAAATAGAGGGAAAAAACCAATCATGGTCATGTTGAGCTTTGGCGATCACGCTCGTCCATATGATCGTTATGGCGATCGAACGGACCGTTAAGCTGACATCTCAGCTTGATTATCTTGGTGAGCCACATCATCAGAGGACCAAGACCGGTCTTTCATGGTCAAAATCTTGAGAGGAAGAAGGTGGACGGTGTGGATCTCTCAAAAGATGGCCGTATTGAGCACCTGCCAGCAATACAACATATTTGACTTCTCCCGTACTTTGCGCGGAATCACAAGAAACCACTTTGCGCGGATGACGGCTTTGCGCGAATAACGCTTTGCGCGGATAACAGCTTTGCGCGGATGACACTTTGCGCGGATGAACCTTTGCGCGAAGGACACTTTGCACGGATGATAGCTTTGCGCGGATGACACTTTGCACGAATGACACTTTGCGCGGATGATAGCTTTGCGCGGATGAGACTTTGCCACTTTGCGCGGGAACGCGCACAAGAACGATTTTCTTTGCGCGGGTTGGCGCAAAGTAATTTCTTCTCACCTTCTCCACCTTGCTTCTCTCTCATTCTCTGACCCAAAGAATCGATCTCACCGATCCAACCCCTCAAATGAAGCTGGGAGGGGGTATTTATAGGCCCCACCACTCTTACAGAGTGGTGATCACCACCACCTATCCCTTCACATATGGACCTTCCCTTTTCTTAAACCATGGTGACCACCAACTTCCCTCTTAAATGGTGGTGTACCACCTTTCTCCTTTCAAAGGACACCTTTGCACTCTTTTTACCAAACTACCCTTTCCAATGCTTTTTTCACCAACATACCTAAACTACCCCTGGACTTGGAATTTTACCAAAATACCTAAACTATCATTGGACTTGGAATTTTACCAAAATACCTAAACTACCCCTGGACTTGGAATTTTACCAAAATACCTAAACTACCCCTGGACTTGGAATTTTACCAAAATACCTAAACTACCCCTGGACTTGGAATTTTACCAAAATACCTAAACTACCCCTGGACTTGGAATTTTACCAAAATACCTAAACTATCATTGGACTTGGAATTTTACCAAAATACCTAAACTACCCCTGGACATGGAAATTACCAAAATACCCCTGGACATGGAAATTACCAAAATACCCCCGGACATGGAAATTACCAAAATACCCCTGGACATGGAAATTACCAAAATACCCCCGGACATGGAAATTACTGAAATACTCCAGACATGGAAATTACCAAAATACCCCCAGACATGGAAATTACCGAAATACCCCCGGACATGAAAATTACCAAAATACCCCTGGACATGAAGTATTTTTTATGTCTCAACAGATGCCCCCTCGATCCTTCTTTGATTGATTCCTGAAATCAAATGGAGGATCGATCTTCCTCCGCCTGAAGAACTTGAATGAACTACAACTGAAGGATGACTGGATAATCATACTTACATGGCAGACTGGATGATCATCTTTGATCATAAAATCAAATGATTGCGTTCGATCAGAAGACTGGAATGCTCGCGCTCGACCGGAAGATTTGATGCTCATATTTGACTAGAAAACTGGAATGCTCATATTTGACCAGAAGATTCGAATGCTCGCGCTCGAATAGAAGATTTGAATGATCCCGTTCAAGTGGAAGACTTGAATGATTGTGCTCAACCAGAAGGCTTGATGATTATGCTCGACCGGAAGACTTGATTGATCACGTTTAAACGGAAGACTTGATTGATCACGTTCAAACGGAAGACTTGATTGATCACGTTCAAACGGAAGACTTGATTGATCACGTTCAAACGGAAGACTTGATTGCACTTGAACAGAAGATTTGAATGATGGTGCTAGAACAGAAGACTTGATGATGGCACTCGAACAGAAGATTTGAATGATGGCGCTCGAACAAATGATTTGAATGATGGCGCTCGAACAGAAGACTGAAATGCCCCCACTAGTAGTGTCGAGCGGATGCTTCACTAGAAAAGATGAAGTTCTCTTTTCATCAAAACACATCTCTGCAACAGCTGTGATGACTTTGTCTTTGAGCAACTTGATTAGAGAACTATCTTTCAACAGCAACGGTCTCTTTGATCAATTCCAGCTACTCTTTTTCTTCAATTCTGTGTCCAAAGAATTGTTCTTTAATGTTGCTCCTGCCGCAACAACTTTTCGATCGTTTCCTTTATTCATGATCTGTATAACTCAAGCTTTTTCGAATGATAATCTTTCCTGCCAAATTAATCAGAATTAGTATCTTATTTCATTATATATATATATATATATATATATTTCAATTTAGCTTTACGAAGCATTGATAATTTTGAAATTTATATTGAAAACTTCTCTTCTCTTTTAGGCTGATTGTGATATTCGCTCTATCATCGTGCTTCGCAATTACATTCTTTGTATTCTTTATATCGTGCTCTTGAGTTGTTTCTAGCTTGTACTCGGCATTTCTTCATAGACTTTTCCTGGGATCTTTGCTGATTCTGAAAAATAGACAAGACTTCTTTCAATTTTCACTTAATAACTTTTCAAAGGCTATAGAAGTTACTGATGATGATTCTGTTTGTTCTCTGTCTCCATCAGATCTGGTACTTGTAGTCTTGCGATATCATTATTCATAATACTCAACATATGAATTCTTTCACGCATATAAGAAATCATCAGAAAGACCAAGGCGTAGATTACTTTTGAAGACCAAGGCATAGATCTGTGTCGTATTTTATAATTCCCGTCATATGAATTCCTCCATATTGCATAAGAGATTATCAGAAAGACCAAGGCATAGATCTGTGTCGTATTTTATAATTCCCGTCATATGAATTCCTCCATATTGCATAAGAGATTATCAGAAAGACCAAGGCATAGATCACTTTGAAGACTAAGTCATAGATAACTTTGAAGACCTGCCCCCTTTCTCGGTCAATGTTGCATAAAAATTTCTTCAGAAGATAATACTTTCGGAGTAAAGCCTGCCGATGCCTTTGAAGGATAGATAATCGAATCTAAAGAGTATATCTTGAACCTTTTAGATTGGCCGGAAGAAAATGATAATTTCTTTACTAGTTTATTCTCTGCCCCCTTTGAGAGTTTTATGCGATAATATTCCCTTATTTCAAGAAGGCAAGAGATAAAAAGGACCTTACATCTCTTGTCATCAGAACAAATATATTGCAATTGACTTTGAAGATTCGAACTCTTGAGTAGATAATGGCCAATATCTTGAAGGTATTTACTGTTGCTGTAATTTGAACCTGATTCAAGAGAAATGTATCTTTGCACATATTTTATTCAACATTTAAAAATTTCATCAGGCAATTTCATATTTGAGCATATTTAATATGTATCTGCAGCATTTTGAATGCTACACATAATTGATGCTTTTGAGCATATTTGATGCTTTTGAGCAATGGTGCTAGTGCACTTTGACTGACATGACTTGACTTAACGGGACTTGACTGGACTCTAGACTGGACTGGACTGAACTGAACGACCAGACGACTGAACTGGACTTGACACTGGGCTCAAAGAGCAAGATAGTTTACCGCCAATTTCAGGCAATGGGCTCAAAGAGCAATTATAGTTTATCGCCAATTTCAGGCTTAGCAGGTCTTATGCGTAGTTGGCCGTATAGGCTTGGCTAGGCTGCCTTTGACCAAACCTTGGGCCGCCAGTCCATCAATGAGAGGTCATCCTGCTTGAGACATCATGAGTTACTACCGGAAACAAGCCCAGGATCTGGATTTTCAATAGGTACCAAATCCAGGGTCGTCAGTCCATCAATGAGAGGTCATCCTGCTTCAGAGACATCATGAGTTACTACTGAAATCAAACCCGGGATCTGGGGAGTCATCCTGCTTCAGAGACTCACTTTTTCTTCGCCTGCAAGGTCGGACCCATTCTCGGGAGGGTATTTTTCTCCATTCCCCGAGACGCTGTCGGAAGCTGTACAGACGGCATTGGTCTTATGTGACTGCTTCGTCAACTGCCTTTAAATGTTTTTTAGAGATAGGTCTTATGTGACTGCTTCGTCAACTGCCTTTAAATGTTTTTTAGAGATAGGTCTTATGTGACTACTTCGTCAACTGCCTTTAATGATCATGGATCTTATGTGTAGCTGGTCGTATAGACTTGGCTAGGCTGCTGCATCAATAATTGATATTTCGTTGTCGCTGATAATGTTCTGGGAACATTTTATTGTGTTTGAAATAGTGTATCAGCTTGGCGATGATAGCAATTTTGATATGCGATTGATGACAACAGCCATGGCTACTATTTTTGCGATAATCATTAGTACTTACTAGCGGAGATTTCCTTCGGCGTTGGCGATAATTGTCAACGCTTTAACAACAATCTTCAACGCTTGGTAGCGATCATTAACGCTTGATAGCGAGCTTCGTGTCTAGCAATGACTTGATATGCTTGAAAGCCTTTTTACTTTCTCATCTTTCATCAACACTTTTCATTTGGCAATCGTCATTGACGCTTTTCATTTGGCGATGACTGAATATGCTTGAAAGTCTTTCTTGTTTATCTTATTTTGGTAAGAATCATCGACGCTTTTCATTTGGCAATCATCATTGTATGCAAATGCTTCGCATTTGGCGATGACTTGATATGCTTGAAAGCCTGCATTTCATTCAAATACGCAAAAGAAATATTCTATGGTGAGAAATATATTTCATAGATTTTTAACTCACCTGTCCTGCTTTGGCAATGACTTGACATGCTTGAAAGCCTGCATTTTATTCAAATACGCAAAAGAAATACATTCTATAGTGAAAAATATATTTCATAGATTTTTACTCACCTATCCTGCTTTGGTAATGACTTGATATGCTTGAAAGCCTGCATTTCATTTATGCACACAAAAGATATACTCTATGGTGAGAAACATATTTCAGATTTTACCTTTTACTCACCTGTCCTGCTTTGGTAATGACTTGATATGCTTGAAAGCCTGCATTTCATTTATGCACACAAAAGATATACTCTATGGTGAGAAACATATTTCACAAATTTTTACTCACCTGTCCTGCTTTGGTATGCTTGAAAGCCTGCATTTCATTTATGCACACAAAAGATATATATTCTATGGTGAGAAACATATTTCACAGATTTTACCTTTTACTCACCTATCTTGCCCCCTTTTGATTAGGAAGTATTGCTCTAGAAATCTTCGTAATCAAAATCACGATGTTGCGACCTTTAACAAATATGCTGACGCCGCATAACTTCATACTTACCCTTTTTTTTAAGAAAAACAAATTCACTTTTCTTTCTTCTTCGATTGTATCTCCTGAAACTTGAAGTCATTTGAAAATTTGCGCTTTTATCCATTTGCATAAAGGAGAATACCTGACTTTGTCTTCCGCAGTCCTTTTGTTCCTCGAATTGTCGGTGACAATCGCCAATGCTTGATAGCAATCACAATGCTTAATTTTGCCTGAACTTTAACCTACAAAAATTGATATAGACAATTATCATAAACAATTATCATCTCAAAGAATCAACGATTACCTCACTTGGGATTCTGAGATTTGTCATTCTGAAACTTTGTTGGCATTCTGAGACTGCTTATCTTGCCCCCTGAATAATTGTGCTGTGAATTTTCTGAATCAAAACGCTGAGATTCTTCTTGGTCAAAATGCTGTATTGTTTTCTTCTTGCCCATTCTTCTTTTCTTCTTTGTTTAGCCGTGACAATTTGACTTTCTCTGCAACTAGCAATCATAAGGAGTATGCCGTCTTCTTCAAATGTATATTTCATTTAGTCTTCAAATTGTCCGAACCCTTCTCGTACTTTCTTATTTGTAAAATCGTCGATGCTCTCTTTATCAGACTCTCAACTCTTTACTTTCGTTTTGCTTTCTTTCTTTGGCAGTATCTATTGCTACTCTTTTAAAACCTTAAAGCGCTGATTCATATGAGAGTTTGATCAACTTCACTTTGACTTTTGCAAATTGCAAATTTAACTTGATCTTTATTCTATCAAGTTGTGACAATGCCCCCAGGGTTCTCTCTTGACCGATGAATTCGTTTATTCATTAACTGATTCATCTACTTATTGGCGAGCAAAGTATGATTTCATCTGAGGATTTTCCTCAGGGTTCATTGTTGTTCACGGTAGTCGTTTGAATGTACTATTATCTGTTCTTGGCAAGATAATATTCTTTTCACCAAATCTCAGATGTCGTCATCAGCTTGATCGAATCATCATTGTCCCTGGCATTGTTGTTTTTTTTTTTTATCACAACTGATTTGATCCTCTTTGACACTTTTTGATGGAAATCTATTAGATGTCAAGTAGACAACTATGTTAGTCGGGAGAAGATCGTTATGCATACTGTCATTAAGAACAGAATGTTAGTTATTTTATTTAAATAAAATTGTACTTTACTTTTAGAGATGAAGGGGAGGATATTCCCACTGAGAGTCGCCATTTTGGCGTCTTTACAGACGCCAAAAAGTGATAAATGTTCTCTGAATATTTTTCTAAGTTACCATCGAATAATAATCCCCAGCAGAGTCGCCATTTTGTTTCGACAAGAAAACAAAAGTGTTTGGTTTGAGGGATTTATTCAATGATAATAAAGAAAGAACAAGAGAACATTAATCACATTTATTCTGAGTTCATTTACATCTTCTGATTCTCTTGATTCTAAAAATAAAGTACAATCAATCAAAGTAGACAAGATAGTCTTATGGAAATTTCGGCAGCATTCCGACGCTATTTCGATCATCTCCCAATACTTGGGAGGAATTGCTGATTTGATCAGCCAGTCTTCAATGAGATGGAGCATCCTTCCGGTCATTCTTCCTTGAAATATGAAGAAGTACGTTGGAGTGTAGTCAGGACCCACAGAAATCAGGCCGATCACATCAGACGGGCCTAAAAAATCTCTCAGAATGTAAGATCACGAGGTTGTCACCGTCCGTTCTCCTCGAAACTTTACATGAAGCCTTAGAACCACAAATTAACCGTACACGTCCATTTTCAGCTCTTGAATCCTTGTAAAAATGGCTAAACTGACAAATCAGCCCCTGAGATTGTGATTTGGGGCCCGCCTGATATCTGGATATTCTTCAAACTCGGTCTCAACGCGTTAAATACAGTGGACAAGTGAATGGTCGGAGCGGATTTCTCACGAACTTCATCATCAGCCCCACATGTACATCGCATGTACATAGTACATGAATGCACGAGTCGTGCATGGAATTTCTCAAAATCGGTCAGTTGGCGCTGACCGATTTCATCTTCTTCATTTCAAAACTACAAACAGCGTAAACGCCGTGACTTTGAAGTTTTCTTAGTGTGGCCCACTCCGTACTAAAATCATTAATCTGAGCCGTTTATTCTCTTCAGAAGGTGAGCATTACCGTTGCCTAGTTGTCCTTTTGTCACCATGCAGACTGTTGGATGATCTTAACCATTGAATGTGGAATGAACGGCAGAGTAGATAACCCAGCTGGCCGCACTGATTTTACTTCCAAAACCGTCTTTCCTTGGTGGTTTTCCGTCGTGAATTCAATGGAAGGAGTAGATTTCCCATTTGGCTCTGATAAATGGGCCATCAAATCTTACAGAGTCGACGTACGTCGACTTTGTTGAAAATCAGAAGCTCCGTGCTTTCACAATGGACCACCATCATGCAGCGAGAGGTTAATCCGAGCCGTCTATCAAATAGAGGGGAAAAAACCAATCAGGGTCATGTTGAGCTTTGGCGATCACGCTCGTCCATATGATCGTTATGGCGATCAGAACGGACCGTTAAGCTGACATCTCAGCTTGATTATCTTGGTGAGCCACATCATCAGAGGACCAAGACCGGTCTTTCATGGTCAAAATCTTGAGAGGAAGAAGGTGGACGGTGTGGATCTCTCAAAAGATGGCCGTATTGAGCACCTGCCAGCAATACAACATATTTGACTTCTCCCGTACTTTGCGCGGAACCGCGCAAACCACTTTGCGCGGACGATGGCTTTGCGCGAATGACGCTTTGCGCGGATGACAGCTTTGCGCGAATGAGACTTTGCGCGAATGACGCTTTGCGCGGATGATAGCTTTGCGCGAATGAGACTTTGCGCGAATGACAGCTTTGTGCGAATGAGACTTTGCGCGGATGAGACTTTGCCACTTTGCGCGGAACCGCGCAAACGATTTTCTTTGCGCGGGTTGGCGCAAAGTAATTTCTTCTCACCTTCTCCAGCCTTGCTTCTCTCTCATTCTCTGACCCAGCA
Organism: Magnolia changhungtana; assembly: GCA_030180095.1. Lineage (NCBI taxonomy): Eukaryota > Viridiplantae > Streptophyta > Magnoliopsida > Magnoliales > Magnoliaceae > Magnolia > Magnolia changhungtana. The sequence goes on from JASAUF010000172.1 coordinate 1,832,674, forward strand.
ACTGATCTCACCGATCCAACCCCTCAAATGAAGCTGGGAGGGGGTATTTATAGGCCCCACCACTCTTACAGAGTGGTGATCACCACCACCTATCCCTTCACATATGGACCTTCCCTTTTCTTAAACCATGGTGACCACCAACTTCCCTCTTAAATGGTGGTGTACCACCTTTCTCCTTTCAAAGGACACCTTTGCACTCTTTTTACCAAACTACCCTTTCCAATGCTTTTTTCACCAACATACCTAAACTACCCCTGGACTTGGAATTTTACCAAAATACCTAAACTATCATTGGACTTGGAATTTTACCAAAATACCTAAACTACCCCTGGACTTGGAATTTTACCAAAATACCTAAACTACCCCTGGACTTGGAATTTTACCAAAATACCTAAACTACCCCTGGACTTGGAATTTTACCAAAATACCTAAACTATCATTGGACTTGGAATTTTACCAAAATACCTAAACTACCCCTGGACATGGAAATTACCAAAATACCCCCGACATGGAAATTACCAAAATACCCCCGAACATGGAAATTACCAAAATACCCCTGGACATGGAAATTACCAAAATACCCCCGGACATGGAAATTACTGAAATACCCCAGACATGGAAATTACCAAAATACCCCCAGACATGGAAATTACCGAAATACCCCCGGACATGAAAATTACCAAAATACCCCTGGACATGAAATATTTTTTATGTCTCAACAGTGGGATTGCAGTCGTCGGTCCTAAATTTTTTCTTCATCTCGTTGTCCAATAGTAACCCTCGTAACTCTCTCTTCAGAGGTAGTCTATTTTGAGGTTATCGGAATGGTAACTTAACAAGCTTCAAGATGAGACCACAATTGCCTAATTCGGAGACCGTTCGATATCCTAAAAGCATGTTGGTACTCTTCGATCGTCTTTTCTCAATATGGAGTGTAAATCTTTCTAAATCGCACAAACCAATGGAGATGCTAATAACTCCATCGTTTAATGTCGGATTGGGTCATTTTTTTTGTCGTTTGAAAGGTACTTTAGTGCTCTTTCATTCCTGACTGGAATCATCGTATTCCGAGACCATTTGGACATACATAAGTGGGATCGCAGTAGTCAATCCTGAAATTTTCCTTCATCTCCTTTCCCAATAGTAACTCTCATAACTCACACTTCCAAGGTCAAATTCAGACTATTTTGAGGTCATTATAAGGTAACTAGACAAGCTTTCAGATGAGAACATAATTACGTAATTCGAAGACTGTTCGATATCCTAAAAGCATGTAGGTACTCTTTGATTGTCTTTTTTCAATTAGGAGTCTAAATCTTTCCAAATTGCATGATCCAACGGAGATGCTCATAACTCCATCATTTTTGTTGCATTGGGTCAATTTTTATTCATCTGAAAGGTACTTTTGTGTTCTTTCATACCTGACTGGAATCATCGTATTCCGAAACCATTTGGGATCCATATGTGGGATCGCAATCATCAGTCCTGAATTTTTTCTTCATCTCGTTGTCCTATAGTAACCCTCGTAACTCACTCTTCAGAGGTCTAATTCAGAGTATTTTGAGGTCATTGGAATGGTAACTTGACAAGCTTCTAGATGAGACCAGAATTGCCTAATTCAGAGACCGTTCGATAGCCTAAAAGCATGTTGGTACTCTTCGATCGTCTTTTTTCAATATCAAGTGTAAATCTTTCCAAATTACACGAGCCAACGGAGATGCTCATGACTCCATTGTTTGTTGTTGGATTGGATCAATTTTTATTCATCTGAAAGGTACTTTGTGTTCTTTCATACCTGACTGGATCATCGTATTTCGAGACCATTTAGGATCCATATGTGGGATCGCAGTCGTCAGTCCTGAATTTTTCCTTTATCTCGTTGTCCTATAGTAACCCTCGTAACTCTCTCTTCCGAGGTCGAATTCAGACTATTTTGAGGTCATTGGAATGGTAACTTGACAAGCTTCCAGATGAGACCAGAATTGCCTAATTCAGAGACCATTTGATATCCTAAAAGCTTGTTGGTACTCTTCGATCGTCTTTTTTCAATATGGAGTGTAAATCTTTCCAAATCGAGCGATCCAATGGAGATGCTCATAACTCCATCGTTTATTGTCGGATTGGGTCAATTTTTTGTCATCTGAAGGGTACTATAGTGTTCTTTCATTGCTGACTAGAATCGTCATATTCTGAGACCATTTGGGATCCATATGTGGGATCGCAGTCATCGGTCCGGAATTTTTCCTTCATCTCGTTATTCTATAGTAAACTTGGTTAGTCTCTCTTTAGAGGTCGAATTTCAACAATTTTTCGGTCATTGGAATGGTAACTTGAAAGCTTTCAGATGAGACCACAAGTGCATAATTTGGAGAATGTTCGATATCCAAAAAGCATGTTGGTACTCTTCGATCATCTTTTTTCAATATGAAGTATAAATATTTCCAAATTACGTGATCTAACGGATATGCTCATAACATCATTGTTTGATGTTAGATTGGATCAGTATTTAGTCATCTGAAAGGTTCTTTAGTGCCTTTCATTCCTGACTGAAATCGTCGTATTCTGAGACCATTTGGGCTTCCATAGGTGGGGTCGCAGTCGTTGGTTTTGAATTTTTCCTTCATCTCGTTGTCCTATAGTAACCCTCGTAACTCTCTCTTCAGAGGTCGAATTCAAACTATTTTGAGGTCATTGGAATGTTAACTTGACAATATTCTAGATGATATCAAAATTGCCTAATTCGGAGACCGTTTGATATCCTAAAAGCATGTTGGTACTCTTCGATCGTCTTTTTTCAATATGGAGTGTAAATCTTTCTAAATCGCGCGAACCAATGGACATGTTAATAACTTCATTGTTTGATGTTGGATTTGGTCAACTTTTTGTCATCTGAAAGGTACTTTATTGCTCTTTCATCCTGACTGGAATCGTCATATTCCAAGACCATTTGGGCATACATAAGTGGGATCGCAGTCGTCAGTCCTAAAATTTTCCTTCATCTCCTTTCCCAACAGTAACCCTCATAACTCACTCTTCCGAGGTCGAATTCAAACTATTTTGAGGTCATTGTGATGGCAACTTGACAAGCTTCTAGATGAGACAAGAATTACCTAGTTCGGGACTGTTCGAAATCCTAAAAGCATGTTAGTACTCTTCGATCGTCTTTTTTCAATATGGAGTCTAAATCTTTCCAAATTACGCGATCCAACGGAGATGATCATAACTACATCATTTGTTGTCAGATTAGGTCAATTTTTTGTCATCTGAAAGGTACTTTATTGTTCTTTCACTGCTGACTGGAATCGTCGTATTCCGAGACCATTTGGGATCCATATGTGGTATCGCAGTCGTCGGTCCTCAATTTTTCCTTCATCTCTTTATGCTATAGTAACCCTCGTAAGTCTCTCTTCAGAGGTCGAATCCAAATTATTTTGACGTCATTGGAAAGCTTCCAGTGAGCTCAAAGCATGTTGGTACTCTTCGATCGTCTTTTTTCAATATGGACTATAAATCTTTCCAAATCGCGCGATCCAACGGAGATGCTCATAAGTCCATCGTTTCTTGTCGGATTGGGTCAATTTTTATTCATCTGAAATGTACTTTAGTGTTCTTTTATTACTGACTGGAATCATCATATTCCGAGACCATTTGGGATCCATATGTGGGATCGCAATCGTCGGCCCTAAATTTTTCCTTCATCTCGTTGTCCTATAGTAACCCTTGTAACTCACTCTTCAGGGGTCAAATTTAGACTATTTTGAGGTCATTGGAATGGTAACTTGAAAAGCTTCTGGATGAGACCAGAATTGCCTAATTCGGAGACCGTTCGATATACTAAAAGCATGTTGGTACTCTTCGATCGTCTTTTTTCAATATGGAGTCTAAATCTTTCAAAATCGCGCAATCCAACTGAGATGCTCATAACTCCATCGTTTGTTGTCAAATTGGATTAATTTTTTGTCATATGAAGGTTACTTTAGTGTTCTTTCATTGCAAACTGGAATCGTCGTATTCTAAGACCATTTGGGATTCATATGTCGGATCGCAGTCATTGGTCTTGAATTTTTCCTTCATTACCCTATAATAAACCTCTTAAGTCTCTCTTCAGAGGTCGAATCCAACTATTTTTAGGTCATTGTAATGGTAACTTGACAAGCTTCTAGATGAGACCACAATTGCGTAATTCAGAGAACGTTCAATATCCTAAAAGCATGTTGGTACTCTTCGATCATCTTTTTTCAATATGGAGTGTAAATCTTTCCAGATCGCGTGAACCAACGGAGATGCTAATAACTCCATCGTTTGATGTCGAATTGGGTCAATTTTTTGTCATCTGAAAGGTACTTTAGTGCTCTTTCATTCCTGACTGGAATCATCGTATTCTGAGACCATTTGGGCATACATAAGTGGGATCGCAGTCGTCAGTCCTGAATTTTTCCTTTATTTCCTTTCCCAATAGTAACCCTCATAACTCACTCATCCGAGGTCGAATTCAGACTAGTTTGAGGTAGTTGTGATGGTAATTGACAAGCTTCTAGATGAGGCAAGAATTACCTAATTCAGAGACCGTTCGAAATCCTAAAAACATGTTGGTACTCTTCGATCGTCTTTTTTCAATATGGAGTCTAAATCTTTCTAAATCACGTGATCCAACGGACATGCTCATAACTACATCGTTTGTTGTCGGATTAGGTCAATTTTTTGTCATCTGTAAGGTACTTCAGTGTTGTTTCATTGTTGACTAGAGTCGTCGTATTGCGAGACCATTTGGGATCCATATGTGGTATCACAGTCGTCGATCCTAAATTTCTCCTTCATCTCGTTATCCTATAGTAACCCTCGTAACTCACTATTTAGAGGTTGAATTTAGACTATTTTGAGGTCATTGGAAAGGTAACTTGGCAAGCTTCCAGATGAGATGAGAATTTCGTAATTCGGAGACCGTTCGATATCCTAAAAGCATGTTGGTACTCTTCGATCGTTTTTTTTAATATGGAGTATAAATCTTTCTAAATTGCGCAATCAAACGGAGATGCTCACATTCGTACTGATAGTAAAAGACCACCTTTTCGTGAAGACACTCCCCCGGCCTCCCGTTCCAAGAAGACTCGCCGGAATAAGGTGAAAGAGTTTGCAGAGAAAATTTATGAACATAAGAAGAAGAGACTTCAAAATTCATGGGATTCTGTATGAGTCATTGAAGGCGTTATGAAGTTCGACAACCCTCATGCAGAAGGCATGATGATAATTCCCATCAATGCCTACCGCCATCAGTCCATGCTTGACTGTGAATCCAAGGATTACATTCACGGTGAAAGATTGATGTATACTGAATCGTGGGCCACAAGAGAACCCCGGATCCTTGAGGGAGTCATACAAACGTAGAAGCCGCGACAAAAGATAGGAGAGATTCATCCCATGATCTTCTTAGTTCCTTTCCATAGCCCTCACGACCTCTTTCCTTCACATTTTTATGAGACAGTCCAGCAGCGTTTTCGAGATCGGGGACAACTCTGGGGACAAGCAGAATTTTGCATCAGAGGCCTGTTAACTGCTCGACGTTATTATTCTGATTGGGTGGAAGCTATTTTACTGAAGCAAACGAGCACACTTTCGAAAATCGGCCTTTATGATGCTATAGAAGTGACTTCGAAATACTTCTAAAGGGAACCTACCGTATTGAAAGGCTTCCTCGAGTACTGGTCGCCCACAACCAACTCCTTCCACTTACCTTAGGGTGAGATGAGTATAACACTTTGGGATCTTCACTGCATAGCCGATCTCCCGATAATAGGTAAATTCTACGATGAATTTATTCCAACCAATAGGGAACTGGCCTTTGTATCCTCTCCCGATCGCAGACCTTCGATCTCTGAAACCACTATCGAACTGTTCAAGGAGATGAGTAAATTTCCTAGTTTTCATAAGATCCCCCCTTTGCAATGGCTGACACATTTCTCCAGAGGCCTCAGGTATTTATCAGTCCGATAATCGACTTTTCTCCTCATATTCTTGCTGTCTAGAGATTTCTGTACCTTTACTCTCTCTCTTATATATATATATTATTTTTTTTCTTTGAAGATTTCGTGATTGTCACTCCAAGGAACTAACAAAGCTCCGAGACACAATGAAGGAGAGACCGGAGTATAGCTCCTTCGGAGAACTTGCAGCTTTCTTGGCCTATTGGCTGAGCTTAGTCGTACTGCCCAGCTCTAAATGGGCAGATGTTGTTTGTCCCACCGTCTTCGCTGTAGCTGGTGCTTTGGCGGAAGGCCACAGATACTCCCTTGCTCCCCCAGTATTATGCTCTATTTATAGAGCCCTCGGAGAGGTAGCTACCCACGTGAAGGATCCTATTCTCGGAGCCTCGTCTGGACATACCTCTTGGCATTATATCACAGGGTGGCTAAGGGTCTACTTTCCTTGGACTTTCGAAGCCCCAGAGCAAGCATATGTTCATCCTTCTCATCTTCCACTCTAGTTCTTCCAACAAAGAGTGATGGCCAAAAGAGCGTATGACTGGGTTGCCAATAAAATTCGGGATGATGACCAAATAAACTTCTTTCAATTCCGCCTTTATCGTTATACCGAGGATACAGACATGGTGGACTAAGAAACACTTACTGCAGCGGAAAGAGCTTTCTTCATTTCCATTCGTTCTTGCAGCCTACCCCTTTGGGAAGGGACTGAGTTCTGGAGGGAACCTTACTACCCCAGTCATTTCACTCGTCAATTCGGTTACGACCAAACTGTACCAAAAGACTGCGGGCTAGTTACTCAAAAAATGCGTTGTTATGGAACAGGTCCTCTTAACTGGGCCATGATATGAAAGCAGCTACTGAACAGCTGTGTTGGCTCTTCCTTCATAATTCCAGGCTGTAATCGCGTAGTTCGTACATCATATGGCTGGATGCGATGGTGGGATCATCAGTCATACTTGGTCACTAAGTGTTGCCAATGGATTCCTCCATCTTTCTCCATCCACCTAGGCTAAAAGGCAGAAATCTAGAGAGTGGAATTGGCTATATCCCGGAAAAGAGTCATGCGTCTCATTATGGAGAAATTTGTAGGAAGATATTGTTAGAAGACCCTATCCGTGAAACAAAGCCTATTAACACTTTGGATGGCTGGTTTGCTCATGGGGTTTTAAGAGAATTTGAGCAATCTCGTCGGGACTTTACAGATCAGGCTGCAGACAATGCTGAAGGTGCATCTTCCCCAGTTCCTGCAGAGACTGCAGCGGTTCAAGAAGAACTAGCTAATGATGCTCCTATACCTCCTTCACAACCCCTTTGTCCTAGCTCATCTTCCCTGATTACTAGATCGAGAACGAGTTTACAGGCATCATCTCCTATTCTTTCAGAGGGGACCAGACAAGCATCCGCCTCCCCTACAATCAAAGTGTCCGCACCAGAGAGCAGCCGGGCTGCTTCTTGTAAAGGAAAGCAAGTTGTCGTTGAAGACGTTAACGAATAAATTTTAGGAGATGAGAGTTCAACTTCATCATTAGAGACTACTTCCTCTTCGCAGTATGAAGACGACGAGGACAGTGAAAGCTGTGGGGATAAAAATGATAATTTTGAAGAAGGTGAAGTCGATATTAGCGGAGAAGAGGAAGCAATTACAGAAGGCGTTGAAATGGAATCTCTTCCTGCAACTTCTAAAGCTCTTCCTGGCATTAATATTCCTGCTAAATCTCCTGCAGCTGAGGAAGATGAGGAGGAACATTTAGATTATGGCAAATACGGATATTCACCAGGTAAAGGAGATTCAACTTTCATATGCATATATTTATCTACATATTTAACAGCAATTATTTATTTAGAATTATTGTGTCTCCCCTTTTTTAGGTGCTCAGGTCGCTGAGATAGGCGCGATCTCTTCAGTGAATCCTCCTGCAGGAACTTCACCAAGAGCTCCTGTAGTTTCGTTGGTGGTACAGAAAGTGGTAGCTCGTGAAATCATATTTCCAACAGAGACCACTGACTTGCCAACTTCAGCTACCAGAGATTCTAGTACGGAGGCTAGAGCACCATCTTTTGCTGATATGGTGGGACTCGGCCCTTCCGCGACTCAGGGAGCTTCTCCTTCTGTTAATCGTATTCCAGTGACAGATATATATATGCACTAGTTATTTTATTAGAACCGCATATTTCATAATATATCAGAATGCCTTTCTTCTTTTGCTATAGGAACTCCTTGCAGCGGTGCGGCCAGTTCCGACTCTGTGGCCACTACATCTGAACTATCATCTTTTGCAAAAGTCCCTGTCCACAAGATGCTCATGGTGAAACACTCTTTGTTGACGATAGCCCATATCTTCAGAAACCTTGATCAATGGTTGGACTTGGACGTTGCCATGGAAATTTTGGAGAGCTCTGCCAAGATGGCTAGAATTAACATATCTCCTTTGCGCGATTCGCTCCTTAAATTCCGTGATTCAGTAATCTCATTGGCGTCGGTAGAAAATGCTACAATTGCCCCTGAGATCTTAGAATACAGGAAGCAGCTAGCTGCATCTCAAGAACAAGCCTCTTTGACGGCTTCATCTATCTCCAAACTTGAGCAAGAATATTTGATTCTTCAAGATCAATTAAAGATTCATATTGATGAGAAAGTGACTATCTAAGATCGTATTGTAGCCCTGAAAGAAGAAATCTCTCCACCGGAGAGGAGAAATCATTAGCAAGACTTAGTCATTCAGGATGTTGAAGAAAGGATGCAGGCAAATGTTCAATCCATTGATATAGAAAAATCTGTACAACTCGAAGGTAGAGAGATGATCGCTTCTTTGGAGAGCAAGCTAGTTGGTGTTCCTGATCAAGCGAGACTTATTGTTGAAGAAAAATCTAAGCATGATGCAGCTTAGGCACAATTAAAAGAGGATTTGCGCAAATATATAGAGGCAGTAGGGGTTACGGAAGAACTTTAAACATGTGATTTTTGAACATGTAATCTTTGTTTACATGCTTTTGGAAGGGTAATTTATTTGACTTAACATATGCTTTTATGATAGCATTTTGAGATATTTATGATGGCATTTACCACATCGCATATTGAAAACATTTATGCTAACATTTATCACATCATATTATGGCAACTCTATTCTCGTACAGTAATTTCTTCGTATGATTAATTATAATTTTCAAACCTTTTATGCTTTGTTAGTGAGGGATTCTCTATGTGAGTATTAAATTGGCGGTGCTAAGTTTCAATTTAATTAGCCACACACAGTTTAAGCTCATGAGTAGTGGAGCGCGCGCGCACACAGTTTAAGCTCTTGAGTAGTGGAGCACTTGTTGGCCTTATGTGATGGTCTCTGTAACTCTCTAGAGTTCTCTTGGACTTTTCACTGCCTTGAGTTCACAGGCCGGTCCATCAGAGGGGCCCAGTGACTCTACCAGGCGGTGAACTGTTGGTTTTATGCACAGGGTTGGCCACGGTAACTCTCCAGAGTTCGCAGGGCTTGCAAGGCTACCTTTGGGCACCAAATCTAGGGTCGTCAGTCCATTAATGAGTAGGCTTAATCCCTTCCTCACGAGTTGCTACTGAAATCAAACCGTAGATATGGAGGGTCTTACTCATGGTTGGCCTAAAAGCTCACACTGCGGCCCCTGTTTTCTTCGTCTGCAAGGTCGAGCCCATTCACGGGAAGGCACTTTCATCCGTTCCCTGTGGCACTGCCGGAAAGCTATACAGATGGCATGGGAGTTACGGTGACTAGTCTTCGCGGATTTATGGCCTTTTAGGCTTTGAATCCTTGACTTCGTCAGCTGCCCGCATGGGTGTGCACGATGGTCTTCGTGGGTTTTTTAGGGCCACGACTCCTCGCCGCTGCCCGAATGGCGATCTTGATAGGTCTTATGTGTAGTTGGCCGGCCCTTTTAGAGCTTGATCCTTTGAGAGCTTGATCCTTTAAGGATTTGATCCTTTTAGAGCTTGATCCTTTGAGGATTTGATCCTTTTTTTTTTTTTTTTTTTTTTTTTAGAGCTTTTAGCTCTTTCTTAGAGCTTGATCTTTTTGATTTGGCTCTTTTAGGATTTGGCTTGGCTAGACTGCCTCTTTGACTGAGATTGATATATCCTTGCTTTTGATAGTATCTTTAAGAAGATCCGTGCCTTGTAAGGCAATAATAATTGTGATCATTGTCATTGCCAGCATAATAAACGTTTCCGACTGAGATTGATACGTCTTTGTTTTTTATAATATCTTCAAGAGGATCCGTGCCTTGTAAGGCAATATATCAATCTTGTCAATATCTTCAAGAGAATCAATATCTTTAAGAGAATCTTCAAGATGATATTGACTTTGTCAAACTTATTTGGTGATGACGATGATCAATATATTTTTTAGAATTAATGCTTGCTAACATAGTTGACATGCTCGTGTATTTCTTCTTCATAGCTTCTTTTGTTGACAGATAGACATGATCTTATTCCTCCCTGCCCCCTTTTGATACAAAATCATTATGCCGATAATATTCTGGGTCAAAATCAGCAAGTCTGTCTTCAGGGGTTGTATCTTTTGATGAAGCGGGCATTGACAGGTATACTGATACCCTGTCCCTCTTGATTTGTGATTCTATATGCCCCGTTGGAGTATACTTCTTTTACCACATATGGACCGTCCCATTTAGGCTCGAACTTGCCCCCTGTCCGGCGGGTGACCACTATAGGTCTTTTCAGCATTAGCACCATATTCCCTTTTATGAAAGAGCGGTATTTAACTTGTTTATCAAAGGCAGCCGATATCCTGGCCTGATATGACTGCAACCGCTGCTGAGCTGCTAGACGTTTCTCATCAGCAGATCTAATTCTTTCAGCCTTATTTTTGCATTTTCATCATCTGTTACAAACTGATGTACCGTTATTCTGAGCGATGCCACCTGTATTTCAATTGGGATGACTGCCTCCATGCCATAGATTAATGAATATGGTGTCGCCCCTGTTGCTGTTTGATGGGTAGTTCTATAGGCCCATAATGCTTCCTATAACTTTTCATCCCAATCACGCTTATTACCTGTCACCGTTTTCTTTATTATTTTGACAATCATTTTGTTAAATGCCTCTGCTAATCCATTGGCCGGGGGATAGTAAGGTGTTGAAAACGAATGTTGGATGCCAAACTTCTGACACAACTTTTCCATGCCTCTATTTTTAAAAGGGGTACCATTATCAAAGACGATCTTTTTCGGAATACCATGACGGTATATTATGGCATGCCGGATGAAATTAACCACGTCCTTTTTTTTAACATTACGCAAACCGACTGCTTAAGGTCCACTTGGAGAAATAATCTGTCGCTGCCAAAATATATTGTTTTCCTTTAGACGAAGGTGGATTTATAGGGCCAATCACGTCGAGTCCCCAAGCTGAAAAAGGCCAAGAAGCAACGGACTGATGTAAGTCTTCCGGGGGGACATGTATTATATCCCCATGTATTTGACATTCATGACACCGTTTCGCATATTCTATCGCATCTTTGAACATGGTAGGCCAATAATAACCCATTCGATGCACTCTATGGCATAAATTTTGGCCAGCTTGATGCGCTCCACATTCACCTGAATGTGCTTCCCGCAACATTTGATTTGCTTCTTGCTTGTCTAAGCATTGTAACAACGTTCCATTATAAGATTTTCTATACAACACTTCGTTGCATATGACAAATTTGCCCGATCGTTGCTTTATCTGCTGTCTTTGCGCATTATTTTCTGGCAAGATGTTATATTTGAGATAATCGACGAAAGGCTGACGCCAATCATCTATCGTTACTTCCAGACAGGATATAGGAAACATTTCAACGATTTCTTCGATAACCTCTGTGGATGGCAGGAATCTTCTTTCTTCTATAGTTACCTGGAGAGGACTTCGACTTGTGCAGGATAGTGCCACTACTAAACTGGCAAAAGCATCCGCTTTTGCATTCTCAGATCGCGGTATATGTTTGATTTCCACATAACAAAACTATTCAAGTAACTGTTGTGCCTTCCGACAATAAGGCAAGAGCTCTTGTTTCCTTACTTCGAATTCTGTTGTCAATTGATTTATAATCAATTTAGAATCTCCGAAGATATGCACTAATTTTATTTCCATTTGCTGAGCTATCTCCATTCCAATAATGAGGGCTCTGTATTCACCCTCATTGTTCGTGCATGTAGTGTCCAGTGTGAAGGAGTATGGTAACAAATCGCCTTGAGGAGTAATGAATATCACTCCTGCCCCCGCTCCCGATGTTCGAGCAGCACAGTCAAAATACATTTGCCATGGGCTCTGGGATTCGACCAACATAACCTGCTCGTCTGGGAAGTCATCATTAATTTCTTCATTTTCTACCACAGGATGTGCTGCGAGGAAATCTGCCATGGCCTGCCCTTTTATTGCTTTCGCCGGTCTATATGAAATAGTATATTCTGATAACAGTAACATCCATTTGGCTAATCTTCCCGACAACATTGGCCTGGTCATCAAGATTTAATCGGATCTGCTCTTGAGATCAAAGTTATATCATGGGAGAGACAATAATGAGACAATAATGTCTTAACTTTTGTACAGCGAATATCAACGCCAAACATTCTTTCTCGATCGAGGAATAATTACATTTTGCCCCCATCAATGTTCGGCTTAGATAATAAAAAGCAGTCTCCTTTCCGGCTTCATTTACATGTGCCAACAAAGCACCTAAAGAATTTGTAGTTGCAGATGTATACAAGATAAGCGGCTTACCTTTCACTGGAGCTATTAACACCAGCGGCTGCTTCAACAATTCCTTGATTGAATCAAATGCGTTCTGGCAGGCATGGTCCCATACAAATTCTGTATTTTTCTTCATTAGTCGAGAAAACGGCTGACATCTTCCTGCGAGGTTTGAAATGAAACGGCGAATGTACGCCAATTTTCCTTGTAAACTTTTCAATTCCTTTAATGTTGTCGGTGGCGGCATATTTTGAATAGCCTTAATTTTTCTTGAATCGATCTTGATGCCTCTATGCCGTACAACGAAGCTAAGAAATTTGCCCGAAGATACCACACTTAATTGGGTTCATCTTTAATTGTTTCTTTCTGAGTCGACGGAAGACTGCTGCCAAATGTTCATGGTGTTCTTGATGATCTCCTGACCTAACCACCAGGTCGTTAACGTAGCATTCAACATGTTTATGCATCATATCTTGAAAGATATTTTTCATCGCCCTTTGATATGTTACCCCGGCATTTTTAAGACCAAAAGGCATAACTTTGTAACAGTAAATTCTGAGCGGTGTTCTGAATGCCGTCGCCTCTTCATCTTCGGGCGCCATCCTGATTTGATTATAACCTGCGTAACCGTCCATAAAAGACATAATAGCATACTGAGTAGTACTATCAATCAATAACTCTGTTATCGGGAGAGGGAAGTCATCCTTTGGACATGCTTCGTTCAGATCTCTGAAGTCAATACATACTCTGATCTGCCCATTCTTCTTTTTCACAGGAACGATGTTTGATATCCACTTGGGATATTTAACTTCCCTAATGAACCCAACTTTTATTAATTTGTTTACTTCCTCTTCGATTAATGGAATCAGATCTGGATAGAATCACCTTTGTGCTTGCTTTACTGGTTTCTTTTCTTTGGAGATGTTTAATCGATGCATTGCTACGGAGGGTTCCAGTCCTGGCATCTCTTCATATGTCCAGGCGAAGACGTCCTTATTTTCTTTGAGAAGTTGGCCATATTTCTCGAATTCCTGTTCAGAAAGACTGACACTAATGAATGTATTCCTCGGCTCTTCCTCTGTTCCCAAATTTATTTCTCGCAAGTCATCTATTGTCGGTTGCCCCCCATCTTCTATTTGTTTTAGAGCTGTTTCAGGATGCTCGACTACTTTAGGATCTTGTTCTGGTATTTGTGCGGCCAAAGTCATACTTACTGATATTATATTCACTGATGACTCTGCTCCTAGCCCCTGGAATTTTCTCCGCTTTTCCTGGTTAACCCCGAGAGGGATTTGAATTCCTTTCCCATGATTCAATCCGGTGGGTTTGTTACAATCAAAACCCATATTTCTCATGATTTTCTTGCTTACTGTACTGTATTTTTTCAAATTTTACGGTGTTAACTCTCCGTGATATACATTGCTTGTGATCTCATCCTTTGTTTTCACTGCGGCATGGAATTCTATCGGCTCAGGATATTTAGTACTAGCCCTGACTTAAAATCTTCCTGGAGCGACTCTAAATGGCTTACACCTTTCAATATTGGGTAAGGGCATCGTATAATTGGACTGTAATATTTTCAACTGTTTTGTCGATAACAATGTCAACGGCGGCTGCCCCGGTTGTCTCAGACTCTTGGGTACAAAATAGAATTTCTTTCTTACTTTTGTAGTCCCAGAAGATTCCGCCCTTTCTTCTCTAACATTGTTTATTCGGACGTCTTTTAAGACTTTCTTTTCATCATTATTTCCCACCTCTTCAGAGAAGCCTTTATAATAGCTGGCATCCGCGAAGAAAGACTCAGCTTCCGTATATGGTTTTGCGTCAGCCATCACCTTGCACTGCATTCCGTTCTTACAGTATTTGAAACATTGATGTAGAGTAGAGGGTACAATACTATATTGATGTATCCACGGCTTTCCCAAGAGAAGGTTATACGTTGTCACAGCATTTATAATGTGACATACAACAGTAGTAATTAATTCTCCCACTTCCAATGTCACTGTAATCTTACCGAGTGCGCGTTGTCCATCTTGATTGAACCCCTGTATCATCATTCCGCTGGGGCGCAAATCAGAATGGCGATAGCCCAATTTGTTTATCATGGAGAGGCAAAAGATTCACTACAGACCCATTGTCTATCATGATCCGTTTTATCTTCTTTTCACAAATATACCCTTCTATCATTAGTGGTCTGTTATGTTCTGCTTCACCAATCAAATCATCATCAGAGAAAGAGATTACTGGTAGACAATTTGCCCGTTCATTGTGTCTTTCATGTTTCATTTCTGTCAATAAAGCTTCTCTCATATTGTGATCAGACAACGCTTGGATCAAACTCTGTCGAAACTCTTCTGATAACTTAAGTGCATCATAGATGCTTAAACGTGCCGGTATGCCCTTCAAGTGGCTAATTACGTCATAAGCCACTTTCGTCGCTCCGTTCCCGTTTTTACTTCCATCCTCGCTGTTCTGTCTTTCAATGACTTCTTTCCTCGTAATTCCTGCTTTTTGCTTCACCGGACTCGTTACCTGCTTCCCTGATCGTAACATAATCATTGCGGCATTCTTTATTGACTTTTGATTTTCTTTCTCTTTTATTTCTCGGGCTTTTTCCTGGACTGAAAACACGTTTACTGCCACCCTCATACTCTTTTCTTTGCTTTCGCTGGTTATTATTTTGTCCCTATTTATCATTCGTTGTATGATGCACTTCAACGTATAGCAATTCTCCATCGGATGTCCCACTAGGCGATGATAACTGCAAAAGTTTCTTTCCTGGGTCTTCGCCACATCTTCAGGGCGCTTGGGTTTTGGTAATTCCAGGTTGCCAGCTTTTAACAACTGCTGCATCATAGGAACTACGTCTTCTTTATCGAATTCAAATCCTTCATGAGAATCGAGCATTCTGAGCCTTTTTCCACCGTATCTATCCCTTGATTGATTCCAGCCTTCTTTTCCTTCCGACCTTTTATCTCTTAAGCCCCTCGCATCTTGATTTTTCTTATCATGATCGATGGTATTGACGGTCGTTCTGCCAGGTATCCTCCTGACAGTTTCATGATGAAATGCTGGCATCTTACGAGTCATTAATTCCAATGCATGGGCTTTGGTAGCCAAATCGCGAAAGGTTCTGATATCGGCGCTGGTAAGTCCGAATGTGATTCCTGTTTCCATAGAGTTCAAACACATCTTGGCCTGTTCCTTTTCTTCCGGCAACTGTCTACACGATGCCCCCAGTGTCTTCCATCTGTCTATGAACTTTTCGACTGATTCACCTTCTCGCTGTCGTACTGAAGCTAATTCTGTGATGCTAACATCGTGCTCTGACGAGAAGAAGTTTGACATGAAAGCGTCTTGCATTTCCTCCCATGTGCGTATAGATCCTGGAGCTAAATTTGAATACCATCGGAAAGCTTTACTTGTCAATGATGACCCAAATAATCGTAAGCAGTATTGAGGTATCGTGGAGAAATTTCCCATGGTGGTAATGAAGTGCATCAGGTGCTCTTCAGGTGACCCTTCTCCGTTAAACTTCTGAAAGTCTGGATGCTTGAAATTAGTCGGAAAGGGGACATCTTCTACTTCTCTTGAGTATGGCGTTCGGTATCTGAAACGGCCGGTATTCGCGCGCTCTCCCTATTCTGCTGCTTCTTCGACGACTTGCCTTACGTCATCCTGTGTTATAGCTCTTGTTACTGGAACGGACCCCCATGATCCTATCCCCTGTGGACAGGAACCTTCAGGTTGGCTCTCCTGTCCATTTGTCGCTCCCATCATAGGTGGAGCAGCTATCTGGGCTACGTTATGCGCCAGAGTCGTCAGAGCTTCTCTGAGGTTCCGGCACTCGTCCATTAGCGCTCTTTGCACCTCTGCCATTTGGTCAACACGTTCTTCAGTAGTTGGCCTGTTTTCTTGATCCGTCCCTGCCATATACACTGTAGCTCCTTTACTGTTTGTCGAAGCCGTTGTTGGAGTAAGACGAGAGTACGTTGACGTAACGGGGCTTATAAAGAGGGGAGAGATCGGAGTCTCATTCGACTTTTGTGCGCTTCCCGTGATATCAATCGATCGGGGCGATACAGTTATGAGCGAACTTGTCGGGGGCGATACAGGCATCGGTGATCCTATCATCAGTGTTTTACCCTTCTGTGCTTCTGTCCATTTAGTCTTTGAGGTGACCAGAGTTGGAAAATTGCGCGACGCGAACTGTAGAGCTGCTCGTTCGGGGTATATCGCAGGAGGAGCGAGCTCGGGTTTTCTTCTTGCTAAACTAAGCATGATTGGTCACTCAGCTCTTGGTAAAGATAAGTTTGCCTTGCGGTTCTTTAAGTTCTTTGCTTTTGTCTTCCTAGACAAGACCACAGTCCAGTTCCCGTCACTTTCCTATGGTTAAGGTGAGACAGAAATGACTCCCACTGTTACTTGAGTCACTCTGCGCCTGTTTGTGGTGCATGCATTCGTATGCTCGGGAGTTTGGCTTGGCGCGTATTTGATTATGAACCCAGTGGGGATGAAGCGGAAGTTCACTTTTCTTGCAACGTTAGCCATCAGTAGTATTATGTAATTGAATTTGGGTACCTTCGATAATGAAACATATGTGAAGTTAGCATGCGAGGAATTAAGTAAACTATCTTAGAGATGAAGGGGAGGATGTTCCCACTGAGAGTCGCCATTTTGGCGTCTCGTGATAAGAGTCTTACAACTTTCCCCAATGTTAATGTTTAAATAAGATAAAGTTTCCCCAGCAGAGTCGCCATTTTGTTTCGACAAGGAAACAAATGTATTTGGTTTGGGGAAACTATCTTATTCAGACATAACAATTGAAAAGTATAAAGACAATCATCACACTTTATTGATTCTGAATTCATTTACATCCTCGGATATCCCTTGATTCTAAGATAGATTACAAAGAATTCATTATAAGTTCAGCTATCATAATCAAATGTAAATTTTGGCAGCATAATGGCAATGATCCCAATCATCCCCTAGGACTTAGGAGGAATTGACGAATCGACTAACAGTCTTCAAGAAAAATAGAGATTCCGGCAGCATTCCAGCGCTATTTTAGTCATCTCCTGAGACTTAGGAGGAATACGCCTTTCTGTCGGTGACTCTTCCTTCTCTCTTGAATAGGAAGAACTTGAAGATTTGAAGACTCCGGCCATTTTGGCAGCATGACAACCCATTGCTGTTATAGACTACAGGGTAGTCGGTTTGCTCGGTCCCGCGCAGACCATATCGTTTGTGTGGGTCCGCGCAAACTGTAGGAGCCTAATGCTCGTTTACGCGGGTCCATACAATCTGCTGGAGCCTAATGCTCTGCACCTTCGGTCTTCTCCTTCGTTCTTCTTTCACTCCAAAATCTTCGAACCCCTTTTTAGAGAGAGAGCGGGGTATTTATAGGCATTTCACAGGCGTAAAACTCCGACTTGGGCGATGTGGGACAAAATAACTTGCAGCCATTTTTACGTCACTGTTACATGCTTTGCGCGGACACGCACAAAGGATATACTTTGCACGATCCCGTGCAATCGATATACTTTGTGCGGTCTAGCGCAAAGTGTTTCTCAGAACTAATTTTTTGTTTCTTTCTTCCAACCTTTTCCTAAATGCCTTAATCTTTCCCTGCTTCAATTCATCTCTTATTTTATGCCTCAACAGATGCCCCCTTGATCCGTTCTTTGATTTGCTGGAAAAGAAGAAAGGATCAAATCACCCTTTTTCTGCAGGGTTTGCGCGATCTCGCGCAAAGCTAGATCGAGTACCGTACTCGACCACGAACCCTATAAATAGCCCAACAACTTTGTCATTTATTCAAACCCTTTGTGCTCTGGCGAAACTTTGCTTCTACGATTCTCCTCCGTACAAACGATATTGTTTGCGTGGTCCCGCACAAACCCTTGCTATTTGCACAAGTTCCTTCAAAGTCCACCAGGTTCCGCACAACCCATATGCTTCGCGCGGACCCATGCAAAGTGTCCCGTACTTAGTCGATTTTCTCTCTTTTGAACCTTCCAACACTTAGCCATTTTTCTCTTTTGAACTTTTCCAACACTTGCCAGTTTTCTCTCTTTTGAACTTTTTCCAACACTTAGCCATTTTTCTCTCTTTTGAACCTTCCAACACTTAGCCATTTTTCACCTTTCTTCTATTTTCAGTCCGATATTTATCTTCTTTTCTTAACTCCTTACATCATTATGGCCCGTATAAAACAAACAGCCCGCCCTGTGACTCCTCCTTCTGATCAACCTTCTTCCGATCAACCGCCTGCTAAGAGAACAAAGATTACCTCCAAAACTCCTGCTTTTTTTAAAGAGCCTGTTCTTCCCACCTTTGACTTCTCTGACCGCATCAAATCTCTGCCATCCCCCATTTATAGATCCATATCATTAGGAGATATCAAATGTCCTCCTAAGCACGGCAGAGAGTACGATTAGGACGAATGGTTAAAGACTACTGCTCACATTTGTACTGATAGTGAAAGACTACCTTTTCGTGAAGACACTCCCCCGGCCTCCCGTTCGAAGAAGACTCTCCAGAATAAGGTGAAAGAGTTTGCAGAGAAAATTAATGAACATAAGAAGAAGAGACTTCAAAATTCATGGGATTCAGTACGAGTCATTGAAGGCGTTATGAAGTTCGACAACCCCATGCAGAAGGCATGACGATAATTCCCATCAATGCCTACCGCCATCAGTCCATGCTTGACTGTGAATCCAAGGATTACGTTTACGGTGAAAGATTGATGTATACTGAATCGTGGGCCACAAGAGAACCCCAGATCCTTGAGGGAGTCATACAAACGCAGAAGCTGCGACAAAAGATAGGAGAGATTCATCCCATGAACTTCTTAGTTCCTTTCCATAGCCCTCACGACCTCTTTCCTTCACATTTTTATGAGACAGTCTGGTAGCGTTTCCGAGATCGGGGACAACTCTGGGGACAAGCAGAATTTTGCATCAGAGGCCTGTTAACTGCTCGACGTTATTATTTTGATTGGGCGGAAGCTATTTTATTGAAGCACATGAGCACACTTGCGAAAATCGGCCTTTATGATGCTATAGAAGTGACTTACAAATACTTCTATAGGGAACCTACCGTATTAAAAGGCTTCCTCGAGTACTGGTTGCCCACAACCAACTCCTTCCACTTACCTACGGTGAGATGAGTATAACACTTTGGGATCTTCACTGCATAGCCGGTCTCCCAATAACAGGTAAATTCTACGATGAATTTATTTCAACCAATAGGGAACTGGCCTTTGTATCCTCTCCCGATCGCAGACCTTCGATCTCTAAAACCACTATCGAAATGTTCAAGGAGATGAGTAAATTTCCTAGTTTTCACAAGATCCCCCCTTTGTAATGGCTGGCACATTTCTCCAGAGGCCTCAGGTATTTATCAGTCCGATAATCGACTTTTCTCCTCATATTCTTACTGTCTAGAGATTTCTGCACCTTTACTCTCTCTCTTATATATATTTTTTATTTTTTTCTTTGAAGATTTCGTGATTGTCACTCCAAGAAACTAACAAAGCTCCGAGACGCAATGAAGGAGAGACCGGAGTATAGCTCCTTCGGAGAACTTGCAGCTTTCTTGGCCTATTGGCTGAGCTTAGTCGTACTGCCCAGCTCTAAATGGGCAGATGCTGTTCATCCCACCGTCTTCGCTATAGCTGGTGCTTTGGCGGAAGGCCATAGATACTCCCTTGCTCCCCTAGTATTATGCTCTATTTATAGAGCCCTCGGAGAGGTAGCTACCCATGTGAAGGACCTATTCTCGGAGCCTCGTCTGCACATACCTCTTGGCATTATATCACAGGGTGGCTAGGGGTCTACTTTCCTTGGACTTTTGAAGCCCCAGAGCAAGCATACGTTCATCCTTCTCATCTTCCACTCTGGTTCTTCCAACAAAGAGCGATGGCCAAAAGAGCGTATGACTGGGTTGCCAATAAAATTCGGGATGATGACTAAATAAACTTCTTTCAATTCCGCCTTTATCGTTATAACGAGGATACAGACATGGTGGACCAAGAAACACTTACTACAGCGGAAAGAGCTTTCTTCTTTTCCATTCATTCTTACAGCCTACCCCTTCGGGAAGGGACAGAGTTCTGGAGGGAACCTTACTACCCCAGTCGTTTAGCTCGTCAATTCGGTTACGACCAAACTGTACCAAAAGACTGCAAGCTAGTTACTCGAAAAATGCGTTGTTATGGAACAGGTCCTCTTAACTGGGCCATGATATGGAAGCAGCTACTGAACAGCTGTGTTGGCTCTTCCTTCATAATTTCAGGCTGTAATCGCGTAGTTCGTACATCATATGGCTGGATGTGATGGTGGGATCATCAGTCATACTTGGTCACTAAATGTTGCCAGTGGATTCCTCCATCTTTCTCCATCCGCCTAGGCTGAAAGGCAGAAATCTAGAGAGTGGAATTGGTTATATCTCGGAAAAGAGTCATGCGTCTCATCATGGAGAAATTTGTAGGAAGATATCGTTAGAAGACCCTATCCGTGAAACAAAGCCTATTAACACTTTGGATGGCTGGTTTGCTCATGGGGTTTTAAGAGAATTTGAACAATCTCGTCGGGACTTTACAGATCAGGCTGCAGACAATGCTGAAGGTGTATCTTCCCCAGTTCCTGCAGAGACTGCAGCGGTTCAAGAAGAACCAGCTAATGATGCTCCTATACCTCCTTCACAACCCCTTTATCCTAGCTCATCTTCACCGATGATTAGATCGAGAACGCGTTTACGGGCATCATCTCCTAATCTTTCAGAGGGGACCAGACAAGCATCTGCCTCCCCTACAATCAAAGAGTCCGCACCAGAGAGCAGCCGGGCTGCTTCTTGTAAAGGAAAGCAAGTTGTCGTTGAAGAAGTTGACGAAGAAATTTTAGGAGATGAGAGTTCAACTTCATCATTAGATACTACTTCCTCTTCACAGTATGAAGACGACGAGGACAGTGAAAGTTGTGGGGATAAAAATGATAATTTTGAAGAAGGCGAAGTTGATATTGGCGGAGAAGAGGAAGCAATTACAGAAGGCGTTGAAATGGAATCTCTTCCTGCAACTTCTAAAGCTCTTCCTGGCATTAATATTCCTGTTAAATCTCCTGCAGCTGAGGAAGATGAGGAGGAACATTTAGATTATGGCGAATATGGATATTCACTAGGTAAAGGAGATTCAACTTTCATATGCATAATTTATCTACATATTTAACAGCAATTATTTATTTACAATTATTGTGTCTCCCCTTTTTTAGGTGCTCAGGTCGCTGAGATAGGCGTGGTCTCTTCAGTGAATCCTCCTGCAGGAACTTCACTAAGAGCTCCTGTAGTTTCGTTGGTGGTACAGAAAGTGGTAGCTCGTGAAATCATATTTTCAACAGAGACCAGTGACTTGCCAACTCCAGCTACCAGAGATTCTAGTACGGAGGCTAGAGCACCATCTTTTGCTGATATGGTGGGACTCGGCCCTTCCGCGACTCAGGGAGCTTCTCCTTCTGTTAATCGTATTCCAGCGACAGGTATATATAGGCACTAGTTATTTTACTTAGAACTGCATATTTCATAATATATCTGAATTCCTTTCTTCTTTTATTATAGGAACTCCTTCTTGCAGCGGTGTAGCCAGTTCTGACTCTGTGGCCATTACATCTGAACTATCATCTTTTGCAAAAGTCCCTGTCCACAAGATGCTCATGGTGAAACACTCTTTGTTGACGATAGCCCACATCTTCAGAAACCCTGATCAATGGTTGGACTTGGACGTTGCCATGGAAATTGTGGAGAGCTTTGCCAAGATGGCTAGAATTAACATATCTCCTTTGCGCGATTCACTCCTTAAATTCCGTGATTCAGTAATCTCATTGGCGTTGGTAGAAAATGCTACAATTGCCCCTGAGATCTTAGAATACAGGAAGCAGCTGGCTGCATCTCAAGAACAAGCCTCTTTGACGGCTTCATCTATCTCCAAACTTGAGCAAGAATATCTAATTCTTCAAGATTAATTAAAGATTCATATTGATGAGAAAGTGACTATCTGAGATCGTATTGCAGCCCTGAAAGAAGAAATCTCTCAACTGGAGAGGAGAAATCATGAGCAAGACTTAGTCATTCAGGATGTTGAAGAAAGGATGCGGGCGAATGTTCAATCCATTGATATAGAAAAATCTATACAACTCCAAGGTAGAGAGATGATCGTTTCTTTGGAGAGCAAGCTAGCTGGTGTTCCTGATCAAGCGAGACTTATTCTTGAAGAAAAATCTAAGCATGATGCAGCTCAGGCACAATTAAAAGAGGATTTACGCAAATATATAGAGGCAGTAGGGGTTACGGAAGAACTTTAAACATGTGATTTTTGAACATGTAATCTTTGTTTACATGCTTTTGGACGGGTAATTTATTTGACTTAACATATGCTTTTATGATAGCATTTTGAGATATTTATGATGACATTTACCACATTGCATATTGATGACATTTAAGCTAACATTTATCACATCATATTATGACAACTCTATTCTTGTACAGTAATTTCTTCGTATCATTAATTATAATTTTCAAACCTTTTATGCTTTGTTAGTGAGGGATTCTCTATGTGAGTATTAAATTGGCAGTGCTAAGTTTCAATTTAATTAGACACACACAGTTTAAGCTCATGAGTAGTGGAGCGCACGCACACACAGTTCAAGCTCTTGAGTAGTGGAGCACTTGTTGGTCTTATGTGATGGTCTCTGTAACTCTCTAGAGTTCTCTTGGACTTTTAACTGCCTTGAGTTCACAGGCCGGTCCATAAGAGGGGCCCAGTGATGCTACCGGGCGGTGAACTGTTGGTTTTACGCACAGGGTTGGCCACGGTAACTCTTTAGAGTTCGCAGGGCTCGCAAGGCTACCTTTGGGCACCAAATCTAGGGTCGCCAGTCCATCAATGAGTAGGCTTAATCCCTTCCTCACGAGTTACTACTGAAATCAAACCATAGATCTGGAGGGTCTTACGCATGGTTGGCCTAAAAGCTCACACTGCAGCCCTTGTTTTCTTCGTCTGCAAGGTCGAGCCCATTCACCGGAAGGCACTTTCATCCATTCCCCGTGGCGCTGCCGGAAAGCTATACAGACGGCATGGGAGTTACGCTGCCGGAAAGCTATACAGACCATATCATTTGCGTGGGTCCACGCAAACTGTAGGAGCCCAATGCTCATTTGCGCGGGTCCGCACAATCTGCTGGAGCCTAATGCTCCGCACCTTCGATCTTCTCCTTTGTTCTTCTTTCATTACAAATCTTTGAACCCCTTTTTAGAGAGAGCGGGGTATTTATAGGCATTTCACAGGCATAAAACTCCGACTTGGGCGATGTGGGACAAAATAACTCACAGCCATTTTTACGTCACTGTTACATGCTTTGCGCAGACACCCGTAAACGATATACTTTGCATGATCCCGAGCAATCGATATACTATGTGCGGTCCAGCACAAAGTGTTTCTCAGAACTATTTTTTTGTTTCATTCTTCCAACCTTTTCCAAAATGCCGTGATCTTTCCCTGCTTCAATTCTTCTCTTATTTTATGCCTCAACACCGTTCGATATACTAAAATCATGTTGGTACTCTTCGATCGTCTTTTTTCAATATGGAGTCTAAATCTTACCAAATCGCACGATCCAACGCAGATGCTCATAACTCCTTCGTTTTTTGTCGGATTGGGTCAATTTTTTGTCATTTGAATGGTACTTTAGTGCTCTTTCATTACTGACAGGAATGGTCATATTCCGTGACCATTTGCGATCTATATGTGGGATCGCAGTCGTCAGTCCGGAATTTTTCCTTCATCTCGTTGTCCTATAGTAACCCTCGTAAATCTCTCTTTACAGGTCAAATT
Source organism: Magnolia changhungtana (assembly GCA_030180095.1). Classification (NCBI taxonomy): domain Eukaryota; kingdom Viridiplantae; phylum Streptophyta; class Magnoliopsida; order Magnoliales; family Magnoliaceae; genus Magnolia; species Magnolia changhungtana. The sequence goes on from JASAUF010000172.1 coordinate 1,857,257, forward strand.
CAGACTATCTTGAGGTCATTGGAATGGTAACTTGACAAGCTTCCGGATTAGACCAGAATTGCCTAATTCGGAGACCGTTCGATATCCTAAAAGAATGTTGGTACTCACCGATCATCTTTTTTCAAAATAGAATCTAAATCTTTTCAAATTGCGCGATCCAACAGAGATGCTCATAACTCCATTGTTTGTTGCTGGATTAGGTCAATTTTTATTCATCTGAAAGGTACTTTAGTGTTCTTTCATAACTAACTCGAATCGTCGTATTCCGAGACCATTTGGGATCCATATGTGGGATCGCACTCGTCGGTCCTGAATTTTTCCTTCATCTCGTTGTCCTATAGTAACCCTCGTACATCACTCTTCAGAGGTCGAATTCAGACTATTTTGAGGTCATTGGAATGGTAACCTGACAAGCTTCTCGATAAGACAAGAATTGCCTAATTCGAAGAACGTTCGATTTCCTAAAAGCATTTTGGTACTCTTCAATCCTCTTTTTTCAATATGGAGTCTAAATCTTTCCAAATCACGCGATCCAACGGAGATGCTGATAACTCGATCGTTTGTTGTCAGATTGGGTCAATTTTTTTGTCATCTGAAAGGTACTTTATTGTTCTTTCATTAATCATTGGAATCGTCATATTTCGAAACCATTTGGGATCCATATGTTGGATCGCATCGTTGGTCTTAAATTTTTCCTTCATCTCGTTGTCCTATAGTTACCCTAGTAACTCACTCTTCAGAGGTCGAATTCAAAATATTTTGAGGTCAATGGAATGGTAGCTTAAAAAGCTTCCGGATGAGACCAAAATTGCCTAATTCAGAGACCGTTCGATATCTTAAAAGCATGTTGGTACTCTTCAATCTTCTTTTTTCAATATGGAGTCCAAATCTTTCCAAATCGTGTGATCTAACGGAGATGCTCATAACTCCATCGTTTGTTGTCGGATTGGGTCAATTTTTTGTCATCTGAAAGGTACTGTACTGTTCTTTCATTAATCACTGGAATCGTCGTATTCTAAGAAATTTGGGATCAATATGTGGGATCATAGTCATCGGTCCTGAATTTTTCCTTCATCTCGTTGTCCTATAGTAACGCTCATAACTCACCCTTTAGAGGTCAAATTTAGACTATTTTGAGGTCATTGGAATGGTAACTTGATAAGCTTCCGGATGAGACCAGAATTGCCTAATTCGGAGACTGTTCGATATCCTAAAAGCATGTTGGTACTCTTCGATCATCTTTTTTTAATATGGAGTGTAAATCTTTCCAAATCACGTGATCCAACGGAGATGCTCATTACTCCATTGTTTGATGTCGGATTGGGTCATTTTTTTTCATCTGATAGGTACTTTAGTGCTCTTTCATTACTGATTGGAATCGTCGTATTCTATGACCATTTGCTATCCATATGTGGGATCGTAACCGTGGTTCCTGAATTTTTCCTTCATCTTGTTGTCCTATAGTAGCCCTCGTAACACTCTCTTTAGAGGTCGAATTCAGACTATCTTGAGGTCATTGCATGGTAACTTGACAAGCTTCCGGATGAGACCAGAATTGCCTAATTCGGAGGCCGCTCGATATCTTAAAATCATGTTGGAACTCTTCGATCGTCTTTTTCAATATGGAGTCTAAATCTTTCCAAATCACGCAATCCAACAGAGATGCTCATAACTCCATCGTTTGTTGTCGGATTGGGTCAATTTTATGTCATTTGAAAGGAACTTTAGTGTTCTTTCATTGCTGACTGGAATCGTCGTATTCCGAGACCATTTGGGATCCATATGTGGGATCGCAGTCGTCGGTACTGAATTTTTCCTTCATCACCTTTTCCAATAGTGACCCTCATAAATCACTCTTTCGAGGTCGAATTTAGACTATTTTGAGGTCATTGTAATGGTAACTTGACAAGCTTCCAGATGAGACAAGAATTGTGGAATTCGGAGACTGTTCGATATCCTAAAAACATGTTGGTTCTCTTTGATCGTCTTTTCTCAATATGGAGTGTAAATATTTCAAATCATGCGATCCAATGGAGATTGTCATAACTCAATCATTTGATGTCCGATTGGGTCGATTTTTAGTCATCTGAAAGGTCATTTTTTGCCTTTCATTTTTTATTGGAATCGTCGTATTCTGAGAGCATTTGGGCATCCATAGGTGGGATCGCAGTCGTCGGTCCTAAATTTTTCCTCCATCTCGTTTCCAATAGTAACCCTCGTAACTCTCTTCAGAGGTCAAATTTAGACTATTTTGAGGTCATCGGAATGGTAACTTGACAAGCTTCAAGATGAGATGCCTAATTCGGAGACCGTTTGATATCCTAAAAGCATATTGGTACTCTTCGATCGTCTTTTCTCAATATGGAGTGTAAATCTTTCCAAATCGCGTGAACCAATGGGATGCTAATAACTGCATCATTCAATGTCAGATTGGGTCATTTTTTTGTCATCTAAAAGGTACTTTAGTGCCCTTTCATTCCTGACTGGAATCATTGTATTCCGAGACCACTTGGGCATACATAAATGGGATCACAGTCGTCAGTCCTGAATTTTTCGTTCATCTCCTTTCCCAATATTAACGCTCATAACTCACACTTCCAAGGTCTAATTCAAACTATTTTGATGTCATTATAATGGTAACTAGACGAGCTTCCAGATGAGACCAGAATTGCCTAATTCAAAGACCGTTTGATATCCTAAAACCATGTTTGTACTCTTTGATCGTCTTTTTTCAATATGGAGTCTAAATCTTTCCAAATCGTGCGATCCAACGGAGATGCTCATAACTCCATCATTTATTATCAGATTTTGTCAACTTTTTATCATCAGTGTTCTTTCATTCCTGACTAGAATCATCGTATTCCGAGACCATTTGGGATCCTTATGTGGGATTGCAGTCGTCGGTCCTGAATTTTTCCTTCATCTCGTTGTCTTATAGTAACCCTTGTAACTCTCTCTTCAGAGGTCGAATTCAGACTATTTTGAGGTCATTGGAATGGTAACTTGACAAGCCTCCAGATGAGACTAGAATTGCCTAATTCGGAGACCATTCGATATCTTAAAAGCATGTTGGTACTCTTCGATCGTCTTTGTTCAATATGGAGTGTAAATCTTTCCAAATCGTGCGATCCAACGGAGATGCTTATAACTCCATCGTTTGTTGTTGGATTGGGTCAATTTTTATTCATCTGAAAGGTACTGTAGTGTTCTTTCATACCTGACAGGAATCATCATATTCAGAGGCCATTTGGGATCCATATGTGGGATCGCAGTCGTCAGTCTTGAATTTTTCCTTCATCGTATTGTCCTATAGTAACCCTCGTAATTCTCTCTTCAGATGTCGAATTCAGACTATTTTAAGGTCCTTAGAATGTTAACTTGACAATATTCTAGATGCGATCAGAATTACCTAATTCGAAGACCGTTCAATATCCTAAAAGCATGTTGGTACTCTTCGATCGTCTTTTTTCAATATGGAGTATAAATCTTTCCAAATTACGCGATCCAATGGAGATGCTCATAACTTCATTGTTTGTGGTTGGATTGGGTCAATCTTTTATTATCTGAAGGGTACTTTAGTGTTCTTTCATTGCTGACCGGAATTGTCATATTATGAGACCATTTGGGATCCATAAGTGGATCGCAGTCGTCGATCGTGAATTTTTCCTTCATCCCCTTTTCCAATAGTAACCCTCATAACTCACTCTTCTGAGGTCGAATTTAGACTATTTTGAGGTCATTATAATGGTAACTTGACAAGTTTCCAGATGAGACAAGAATTGCATAATTCGAAGACTGCTTGATATCCTAAAAGCATGTTGGTACTCTTTAATCGTCTTTTCTCAATATGGAGTGTAAATATTTCTAATCGCGTGATCCAACGGAGATGCTCATAACTCGATCATTTGATGTCGGATTGGGTCAATTTTTAGTCATCTGAAAGGTCCTTTAGTGCCTTTCATTCCTGATAGGAATCGTCGTATTCCGAGACCATTTGGGCATCCATAGGTGGGATTGCAGTCATCGGTTCTGAATTTTTTCTTCATCTCGTTGTCCAATAGTAACCCTCGTAACTCTCTCTTCAGAGGTTGAATTCAGACTATTTTGAGGTTATCGGAATGGTAACTTGACAAGCTTCAAGATGAGGCCAGAATTGCCTAATTTGGAGACCATTCGATATCCTAAAAGCATGTTGGTACTCTTCAATCGTCTTTTCTTAATATGGAGTGTAAATCTTTCTAAATCGCGCAAACCAATGGAGAGGCTAATAACTCCATCGTTTGATTATAGATTGGGTCATTTTTTTGTCATTTGAAAGGTACTTTAGCGTTCTTTCATTCCTGACTGGAATCATCGTATTCCGAGACCATTTGGGCATACATAAGTTGGATCGCAGTCGTTAATCCTGAAAATTTTCCTTCATCTCCTTTCCCAATAGTAACGCTCATAACTCACACTTTCGAGGGTCAAATTCAGACTATTTTGAGGTCATTATAATGGTAACTAGACAAGCTTCCAGATGAGAACATAATTGTGTAATTCGAAGACTGTTCGATATCCTAAAAGCATGTTGGTACTCTTTGATCGTCTTTTTTCAATAAGGAGTCTAAATCTTTCCAATTTGCGCGATCCAACGGAGATCCTCATAACTCCATCGTTTGTTGTTGGATTTGGTCAATTTTTATTCATTTGAAAGTTACTTTTGTGTTCTTTCATACCTGACTGGAATCGTCGTATTTCGAATCCATTTGGGATCCATATGTGGGATCGCAGTCGTCAGTCCTGAATTTTTTCTTCATCTCGTTGTCCTATAGTAACCCCGTAACTCTCTCTTTAGAGGTCGAATTTAGACTATTTCGAGGTCATTGGAATGGTAACTTGACAAGTTTCCAGATGAGACCAAAATTGCCTAATTCGGAGACCGTTCGATATCCTAAAAGCATGTTGGTACTCTTCGATCGTCTTTTTTCAATATGGAGTGTAAATCTTTCCAAATTACATGATCCAACGGAGATGCTCATAACTTCATTGTTTGTTGTTGGATTGGGTCAATTTTTATTCATCTGAAAGGTACTTTAGTGTTCTTTCATATCTGACTGGATCATCGTATTCCGAGACCATTTGGGATCCATATGTGGGATCGCAGTCATCAGTCCTGAATTTTTCCTTCATCTCGTTGTCCTATAGTAACCCACATAACTCTCTCTTCAGAGGTTGAATTCAGACTATTTTGAGGTCATTGGAATGGTAACTTGACAAGCTTCCGGATGAGACCAGAATTGACTAATTCATAGACCGTTTGGTATCCTAAAAGATTATTGGTACTCTTCGATCGTCTTTTTTCAATATAGAGTGTAAATCTTTCCAAATCGGGCGATCAAATGGAGATGCTCATAACTCCATCGTTTGTTGTCAGATTGGGTCAATTTTTTGTCATCTGAAGGGTACTTTAGTGTTCTTTCATTGCTGACTAGAATCGTTGTATTCCGAGACCATTTGGGATCCATATGTGGGATCGTAGTCATCCGTCTTGAATTTTTCCTTCATCTCATTATCCTATAGTAAACCTGGTTAGTCTCTCTTTAGAGGTCGAATTCTGAATTTTTTGAGGTCATTGGTGGTAACTTGACATGCTTCCAGATGAGACCACAATTGCGTAATTCGGAGAACGTTCGATATCCAAAAGGCATGTTGGTACTCTTCGATCATCTTTTTTCAATATGGAGTATAATTCTTTCCAAATCACCTGATCTAATGGATATGCTCATAACACCATCATTTAATGTTAGATTGGATCAATATTTAGTCATCTGAAAGGTTCTTTAGTGCCTTTCATTCCTGACTACATCGTTTGTTGTTGGATTAGTTCAATTTTTTGTCATCTGAAAGGTACTTTAGTGTTCTTTCATTGCTGACTAGAATCGTCATATTCCGAGACCATTTGGGATCCATATGTGGTATCGCAGTCGTCGGTCCGGAGTTTTTCCTTCATCTTATTATCCTATAGTAACCCTCGTAAGTCTCTCTTCGGAGGTCGAATTCAGATTATTTTGAGGTCATTGGAAAGCTTCCAGTGACCTCGAAGCATGTTGGTACTCTTCGATCGTCTTTTTTCAATATGGACTATAAATCTTTCCAAATCGCGTGATCCAACGGAGACGCTGATAAGTCAATCATTTGTTGTCGGATTGGGTCAATTTTTATTCATCTGAAAGGTACTTTAGTGTTCTTTTATTGCTGACTGGAATCATCGTATTCCGAGCCATTTGGGATTCATACGTGGGATCGCAGTCGTCGGTCCTGAATTTTTTCTTCATCTCGTTGTCAAATAGTAACCCTCGTAACTCACTCTTCAGAGGTCGAATTTAAACTATTTTGAGGTCATTGGAATGGTAACTAGACAAGCTTCCAGATGAGAACAGAATTGCATAATTCGAAGACTGGTCGATATCCTAAAAGCATGTTAGTACTATTTGATCGTCTTTTTTCAATAAGGAGTCTAAAACTTTCCAAATCGCACGATCCAACGGAGATGCTCATAACTCCATCATTTGTTGTTGGATTGGGTCAATTTTTATTCATCTAAAGGGTACTTTAGTGTTCATTCATACCTAACTGGAATCATCGTATTCTGAAACCTTTTGGGATCCATATGTGGGATCGCAGTCGTCGGTCCTGAATTTTTCATTCATCTCGTTGTCCTATAGTAACCCTCGTAAGTCTCTCTTCAAAGGTCAAATTCAGACTATTTTGAGGTCATTGGAAAGGTAACTTGACAAGCTTCCAGATGAGACCAGAATTGCCTAATTCGGAGACCGTTCGATATCTTAAAAGCATGTTGGTACTCTTTGATCGTCTATTTTCAATATGGAGTGCAAATCTTTCTAAATTACGTGATCCAACGAAGATGCTCATAACTCCATTGTTTTTTATTGGATTGGGTCAATTTTTATTCATCTGAAAGGTACTTTTAGTGTTCTTTTATTGCTGACTGGAATCGTCATATTCCAAGACCATTTGGGATCCATAAGTGGGATCGCAGTCGTCGGTCCTGAATTTTTCCTTCATCTCGTCATCCTATAGTAACCCTCTTAACTCTCTCTTCAGAGGTCGAACTCAGACTATTTGAGGTCATTGGAATGGTAACTTGACAAGCTTTCGGATGAGACCAAAATTGCCTAATTCGGAGACCCTTCGATATCCTAAAAGCTTGTTGGTACTCTTCGTTCGTCTTTTTTCAATATGGAGTGTAAATCTTTCCAAATCGCGCGATCCAATGGAGATGCTCATAACTCCATCATTTATTATTGGATTGGGTCAATTTTTTATCATCTGAAGGGTACTTTAGTGTTCTTTCATTGCTAACTAGAATCGTCGTATTCCGAGACCATTTGGGAACCATATGTGGGATCGCAGTCGTCGGTCCTGAATTTTTCCTTCATCTCGTTATCCTATAGTAAACCTTGTTAGTCTCTCTTTAGAGGTCGAATTCCGAGTATTTTGAAGTCATTGGAATGGTAACTTGACAGGCTTCCAGATGAGACCACAATTGTATAATTCGGAGAACGTTTGATATCCTAAAAGCATGTTGGTACTCTTCGATCATCTTTTTTCAATATGGAGTGTAAATCTTTCCAAATCACGCAATCCAACGGATATGCTCATAACACCATCGTTTGATGTCAGATTGGGTCAATATTTAGTCATCTGAAGGTTCTTTAGTGCCTTTCATTCCTGACTGCAATCGTCGTATTCCGAGACCATTTAGGCATCCATAGGTGGGATCACAGTCGTCGGTCCTGAATTTTTCCTTCATCTTGTTGTCCTATAGTAACCCTCGTAACTCTCTCTTTAGAGGTCGAATTCAGACTATTTTGAGGTCATTGGAATGTTAACTTGACCATATTCTAGATGAGATCAGAATTGCCTAATTCGGAGACCGTTCGATATCCTAAAAGCATGTTAGTACTCTTCGATCGTCTTTTTTCAATATGGAGTCTAAATCTTTCCAAATTGCATGATCCAACGGAGATGCTCATAATTCCATCGTTTGTTGTCGGATTGGGTCAATTTTTTGTCATCTGAAAGGTACTTTAGTGCTCTTTCATTATTGACTGGAATCGTTGTATTTTGTGACCATTTTTGATCCATATGTAGGATCGTAGTTGTTGGTCCTGAATTTTTCCTTCATCTCATTATCCTATAGTAGCCCTCGTAACTCTCTCATTCGAGGTCAAATTTAGACAATCTTGAGGTCATTGCAATGGTAGCTTGACAAGCTTCCGAATGAGACCAAATTGTCTAATTCGCAGACCGTTTGATATCCTAAAATCATGTTGGAACTATTCGATCATATTTTTTCAATATGGAGTCTAAATCTTTCCAAATCGCACGATCCGACAGAGATGCTCATAACTCCATCATTTGTTGTCGGATTGGGTCAATTTTTTGTCATCTGAAAGGTACTTTATTGTTCTTTCATTGCTGACTAGAATCGTCGTATTCCGAGACCATGTGGGATCCATATGTGGGATTGCAGTCATCAGTCTTGAATTTTTCCTTCATCTCGTTATCCTATAGTACCCCTCGTAAGTCTCTCTTCAAAGGTCAAATTCAGACAATCTTGAGGTCATTGCAATGATAACTTGACAAGCTTCCGAATGAGACTAGAATTACCTAATTCAGAGAGCGTTCGATATCCTAAGAGCATGTGGCACACTTCGATCATCTTTTCTCAATATGAAGTGTAAATCTTTCCAAATCACGTAAACCTACGGAGATGCTAATAACTCCATCGTTTGATGTGGGATTGGGTCATTTTTTTCTCATTTGAAAGATACTTTAGTGCTCTTTCATTCCTGACTGGAATCATCGTATTCTGAGACCATTTGGGCATACATAAGTTGGATCGCAGTCATCAGTCCTAAATTTTTACTTCATCTCCTTTCCTAATAGTAACAGTCCTAGCTCACACTTCCGTGGTCAAATTCAGACTATTTTGAGGTCATTGTAATGGTAACTAGAGAAGCTTCTAGATGAGACCAGAATTGCCTAATTCGAAGACCGTTCAATATCCTAAAAGCATGTTGGTACTCTTTGATCGTCTTTTTTCAATATGGAGTCTAAATCTTTCCAAATTGTGCGATCCAATGGAGATCCTCATAACTCCATCGTTTGTTGTCAGATTTTGTCAACTTTTTGTCATCTGAAAGGTACTGTAGTGTTCTTTCATTCCTGACTAGAATCATCGTATTCTGAGACCATTTGGGATCCATATGTGGGATCTCAGTCGTCGGTCCTGAACTTTTCCTTCATCTCATTGTCCTATAGTAACCCTCGTAACTCTCTCTTTAGAGGTCGAATTCAGACTATTTTGATGTCATTGGAATGGTAACTTGACAAGCTTTTAGATGAGACCATAATTGCCTGATTTGGAGACCGTTCGATATCCTAAAAGCATGTTGGTACTATTCGATCGTCTTTTTCCAATATGGAGTGTAAATCTTTCCAAATCGCGCGCTCCATTACAATCCAATGGAGATACTCATAAGTCCATCATTTGTTGTCGGATTGGGTCAATGTTTTGTCACCTGAAGGGTACTTTAATGTTCTTTCATTGCTGACTGGAATCGTCGTATTCCGGGACCATTTGGGAACCATATGTGGAATCGTAGTCGTCGGTCCTAAATTTTTTCTTCATCTCGTTATCCTATAGTAAACCTCGTAAGTCTCTCTTTAAAGGTTGAATTCTGACTATTTTGAGGTCATTGGAATGGTAACTTGACAAGCTTCCAGATGAGACCACAATTGCGTAATTCGGAGAACGTTCGATATCCTAAAAGCATGTTGGTACTCTTCGATCATCTTTTTTTAATATGGAGTGTAAATCTTTCCAAATCACACGATCCAACGAATATGCTCATAACACCATCGTTTGATGTCAGATTGGGTCAATTTTTAGTCATTTAAAAGGTCTTTTAGTGCCTTTCATTCTTAACTGGAATCGTCGTATTCCGAGACCATTTGGGCATTCATAGGTTGGATCGCAGTCGTCAATCCTGAATTTTCCCTTCATCTCGTTGTCCTATAGTAACCTTCGTAACTCTCTCTTCAGAGGTCGAATTCAGACTATTTTGAGGTCATTGGAATGTTAGCTTGACAATATTCTAGATGAGATCAGAATTGCCTAATTTGGAGACCGTTCAATATCCTAAAAGTATGTTGGTACTCTTCGATTGTCTTTTTTCAATATCGAGTGTAAATCTTTCCAAATCATGTGAACTAACGGAGATGCTATTAACTCCATCATTTAATGTCGGATTGGGTCAATTTCTTGTCATCTAAAAGGTATTTTAGTGCTCTTTCATTCCTGACTAGAATCATCGTATTCTGAGACCATTTGGGCATACATAAGTGGGATCGCAGTCGTTAGTCCTGAATTTTTCCTTCATCTCCGTTCCAAATAGTAACCCTCATAACTCACTCTTCCGAGGTCGAATTCAGACTATTTTGAGGTCATTATAATGGTAACTAGACAAGCTTCCAAATGAGATAAGAATTACCTAATTCGGAGACCGTTCAAAATCCTAAAAGCATGTTAGTACTCTTCAATCGTCTTTTTTCAATATGGAGTCTAAATCTTTCCAAATCGCGCGATCCAACGGAGATGCTCATAACTCCATCATTTGTTGTCGGATTAGGTCAATTTTTTTTTCATCTGAAAGGTACTTCAGTGTTCTTTCATTGCTAACAGGAATCGTCGTATTTCGAAACCATTTGGGATCCATATGTGGGATCGCAGTCGTCGGTCCTAAATTTTTCCTTCATCTCGTTGTCCTATAGTAACTCACTCTTCAGAGGTTGAATTCAGACTATTTTGAGGTCAATGGAATGGTAACTTGACAAGCTTCCGAATGATACCATAATTGCCTAATTTGGAGACCGTTTGATATACTAAAAGCATGTTGGTACTCTTCGATCATCTTTTTTCAATATGGAGTCTAAATCTTACCAAATCGCGCGATCCAACACAGATGCTCATAACTCCTTCGATTGTTATTGGATTGGGTCAATTTTTTGTCATCTGAATGGTACTTTAACACTCTTTCATTACTGATAGGAATGGTCGTATTCCATGACCATTTGCGATCTATATGTGGGATCGCAGTCGTCGGTCCAGAATTTTTCCTTCATCTCGTTGTCCTATAGTAACCCTCGTAAATCTCTCCTTAGAGGTCGAATTCAGACTATCTTGAAGTCATTAGAATGGTAACTTGAGAAGCTTTCGGATGAGACCAGAATTGCCTAATTCGGAGACCGTTCGATATCCTAAAAGAATGTTGGTACTCATCGATCGTCTTTTTTCAATATGGAATCTAAATCTTTCCAAATTGTGCGATACAACGGAGATGCTCATAACTCCATTGTTTGTTGTTGGATTGGGTCAATTTTTATTCATCTGAAAGGTACTTTAGTTTTTTTTAATAACTGACTGGAATCGTCGTATTCCGAGACCATTTGGGATCCATATGTGGGATCATAGTCGTCGGTCCTGAATTTTTCCTTCATCTCGTTGTCCTATAGTAACCCTCATACCTGACTCTTCAGAGGTCGAATTCAGACTATTTTGAGGTCATTGGAATGGTAACCTGACAAGCTTCTAGATAAGACAAGAATTGCCTAATTTGAAGAACGTTCGATTTCCTAAAAGCATTTTGGTACTCCTCGATCCTCTTTTTTCAATATGGAGTCCAAATCTTTCCAAATCACGCGATCCAACGGAGATGCTCATAACTAGATCGTTTATTGTCGGATTGGGTCAATTTTTTGTCCTCTGAAAGGTACTTTAGTGTTCTTTCATTAATCACTAGAATCGTCGTATTCTGAAACCATTTGGGATCCATATGTAGGATCGCAGTCGTCGGACCTAAATTTTTCCTTCATCTCGTTGTCCTATAGTTACGCTTGTAACTCACTCTTCAGAGGTCGAATTCAAACTATTTTGAGGTCAATGGAATGGTAGCTTGAAAAGCTTCCAGATGAGACCAGAATTGCCTAATTCAGAGACCATTCGATATCTTAAAAGCATGTTGGTACTCTTCAATCGTCTTTTTACAATATGGAATCCAAATTGTGCGATCCAACGGAGATACTCATAACTCCATTGTTTGTTGTCGGATTGGGTCAATTTTTTGTCATCTGAAAGGTACTTTAGTGTTCTTTCATTACTCACTAGAATCGTCGTATTCCGAGACCATTTGGGATCAATATGTGGGATCGCGGTCATCGGTCTTGAATTTTTCCTTCATCTCGTTGTCCTATAGTAACCCTCGTAACTCACCCTTTAGAGGTCGAATTCAGACTATTTTGAGGTCATTGGAATGGTAACTTGACAAGCTTCCAGATGAGACCAGAATTGCCTAATTCAGAGACTATTCGATATCCTAAAAGCTTGTTGGTACTCTTCGATCATCTTTTTTTAATATGGAGTGTAAATCTTTCTAAATCATGTGATCCAACGGAGATGCTCATAACTCCATCGTTTGATGTCGGATTGGGTCAATTTTTTGTCATCTGATAGGTACTTTAGTGCTCTTTCATTACTGACTGGAATCGTCATATTCTGTGACCATTTTCTATACATATGTGGGATCGCAATCGTGGGTCCTGAATTTTTCCTTCATCTCGTTGTCCTATAGTAGCCCATGTAACGCTCTCTTTAGAGGTCGAATTCAGACTCTCTTGAGGTCATTGCATGGTAACTTGACAAGCTTCCAGATGAGACTAGAATTGCCTAATTCGGAGACCATTCGATATCCTAAAATCATGTTGGAACTCTTCAATCGTCTTTTTCAATATGGAGTCTAAATTTTTCTAAATCGCGCGATCCAACAGAGAAGCTCATAACTCCATTGTTTGTTGTCGGATTGGGTCAATTTTCTGTCATCTGAAAGTACTTTAGTGTTCTTTCATTGCTGACTGGAATCGTCGAATTCCGAGACCATTTGGGATCCATATGTGGGATCGTAGTCGTCGGTACTGAATTTTTCCTTCATCACCTTTTCCAATAGTGACCCTCATAGCTCACTCACTCGAGGTCAAATTTAGACTATTTTGATGTCATTGTAATGGTAACTTGACAAGCTTCCAGATAAGACAAGAATTGTGGAATTCAGAGACTGTTCGATATCCTAAAAGCATGTTGGTTCTCTTCGATCATCTTTTCTCAATATGGAGTGTAAATATTTCAAATCGCGTGATCCAATTGAGATTGTCATAACTCCATCATTTGATGTTGGATTGGGTCGATTTTTAGTCATCTGAAAGGTCCTTTTGTGCCTTGCATTTTTTATTGGAATCGTCGTATTCCGAGACCATTTGCGCATCCATAGGTGGGATCGCAGTCATCGCTCCTGAATTTTTCCTTCATCTCGTTGTCCAATAGTAACCCTCATAACTCTCTCTTCAGAGGTCGAATTCAGACTATTTTGAGGTCATCGGAATGGTAAACTTAACAAGATTCAAGATGAGACTAGAATTGCCTAATTCGGAGACCGTTCGATATCCTAAAAGTATATTGGTACTCTTCGATGGTCTTTTCTCAATATGGAGTGTAAATCTTTCCAAATCGTGTGAACCAACGAAGATGCTAATAACTCCATCGTTCGATGTCAGATTGAGTCATTTTTTTGTCATCTGAAAGGTACTTTAGTGCTCTTTCATTCCTGACTGAAATAATTGTATTCCGAGACCACTTGGGCTTACATAAGTGGGATCACAGTCGTCAGTCCTGAAATTTTCCTTCATCTCCTTTCCCAATATTAATGCTCATAACTCACACTTCCGAGGTCTAATTCAGACTATTTTGATGTCATTGTGATGGTAACTAGACAAGCTTCCATATGAGACCAGAATTGCCTAATTCGAAGACCGTTCGATATCATAAAAGTATGTTGGCACTCTTTGATTATCTTTTTTCAATATGGAGTCTAAATATTTCTAAATCGCCCGATCCAACGGAGAGGCTCATAACTCCATCGTTTGTTGTCGGATTCTGTTAATTTTTTGTCATGTGAAAGGTACTGTAGTTTCTTTCATTCCTGACTCGAATCGTTGTATTCCGAGACCATTTGGGATCCATATGTGGGATCGCAGTCGTCGGTCCTAAATTTTTCCTTCATCTTATTGTCCTATAGTAACCCTCGTAACTCTCTCTTCAGAGGTCGAATTCAGACTATTTTGAGGTCATTGGAATGGTAACTTGACAAGCCTCTAGATGAGAGCAGAATTGCCTAATTTGGAGACCGTTCGATATCCTAAAAGCATGTTGGTACTCTTCGATCGTCTTTTTTCACTATGGAGTGTAAATCATTCCAAATCGTGCGATCCAACGGAGATGCTCATAACTCCATCGTTTGTTGTTGGATTGGGTCAATTTTTATTCATCTGAAAGGTACTTTAGTGTTCTTTCATACCTGATAGGAATCATCGTATTCCGAGACCATTTAGGATCCATATGTGGGAACGCAGTCGTCAGTCCTAAATTTTTCCTTCATCTCATTGTCCTATAGTAACCCTCGTAACTCTCTCTTCAGATGTCAAATTCAGACTATTTTGAGGTTGTTGGAATGTTAACTTGACAATATTCTAGATGAGATCAGAATTGCCTAATTCGAAGACCGTTCGATATCCTAAAAGCATGTTGGTACTCTTCGATCGTCTTTTTTCAATATGGAGTGTAAATCTTTCCAAATTGCATGATCCAATGGAGATGCTCATAACTTCATCGTTTGTTGTCAGATTGGGTCAATCTTTTGTCATCTAAAGGGTACTTTAGTGTTCTTTCATTGCTGACCGGAATCGCGTATTACGAGATCATTTGGGATCCATAAGTGGATCGCAGTCGTCGGTCCTGAATTTTTCCTTCATCGCCTTTTCCAATAGTAACCCTCATAACTCACTCTTCTGAGGTCGAATTCAGACTATTTTGAGGTCATTGTAATGTTAACTTGCCAAGTTTCCAGATGAGATAAGAATTGCGTAATTCGGAGACTGTTCGATATCCTAAAAGCATGTTAGTACTCTTTGATCGTCTTTTCTCAATAGGGAGTGTAAATATTTTTAAATCGCGCGATCCAACGGAGATGCTCATAACTCCATCATTTGATGTCAGATTGGGTCAATTTTTAGTCATCTGAAAGGTCCTTTAGTGCCTTGCATTTTTTATTGGAATCGTTATATTCCGAGACCATTTGGGCATCCATAGGTGGGATCGCAGTTGTCGCTCCTGAAATTTTCCTTCATCTCGTTGTCCAATTGTAACCCTCGTAACTCTCTCTTCAGAGGTCGAATTCATACAATTTTGAGGTCATCAGAATGGTAACTTGACAAGCTTCAAGATAAGATGAGAATTGCCTAATTTGGAGACCATTCGTTATCCTAAAAGCATGTTGGTACTCTTCGATCATCTTTTCTCAATATGGAGTGTAAATCTTTCTAAATCACGCGAACCAATGGAGATGCTAATAACTCCATCGTTTGATGTCGGATTGGGTCATTTTTTTGTCATTTGAAAAGTACTTTAGTGCTCATTCATTCCTGACTGGAATCATCGTATTCCGAGACTATTTGGGCATACATAAGTGGGATCGCAATCGTCAATCCTGAAATTTTCCTTCATCTCCTTTCCCAATAGTAACGCTCATAACTCACACTTCCGAGGTCAAATTCAGACTATTTTGAGGTCATTATAATGGTAACTAGACAAGCTTCCAGATGAGAACATAATTGCGTAATTCGAAGACTGTTCGATATCCTAAAAGCATGTTGGTACTCTTTGATCGTCTTTTTTCAATAAGGAGTCTAAATCTTTCCAAACTGCGAGATCCAATGGAGATGCTCATAACTCCATCATTTGTTGTTGGATTGGGTAAATTTTTATTCATCTGAAAGTTACTTTTGTGTTCTTTAATACCTGACTGGAATCATCATATTCCGAAACCATTTGGGATCCATATGTGGGATCGCAGTCGTCAGTCCTGAATTTTTTCTTCATCTCGTTGTCCTATAGTAACCCTCGTAACTCTCTCTTCAGAGGTCGAATTCAGACTATTTTGAGGTCATTGGAATGGTAACTTAACAAGCTTCCAGATGAGACCAGAATTGCCTAATTCGGAGACCGTTCGATATCCTAAAAGCATGTTGGTAATCTTCGATCGTCTTTTTTCAATATGGAGTGTAAATCTTTCCAAATTACATGATCCAACGGAGATGCTCATAACTCCATTGTTTGTTGTTGGATCGGGTTAATTTTTATTCATCTGAAAAGAACTTTAGTGTTCTTTCATACCTGACTAGATCATCGTATTTCGAAACCATTTGGGATCCATATGTGGGATCACAGTCGTCAATCCTGAATTTTTCCTTCATCTCATTGTTTTATAGTAACCCTCGTAACTCTCTCTTCAGAGGTCGAATTCAGACTATTTTGAGGTCATTGGAATGGTAACTTGACAAGCTTCTAGATGAGACCAGAATTGCTTAATTCGGAGACTGTTCGATATCCTAAAAGCATGTTGGTACTCTTCGATTGTCTTTTTCAATATGGAATGTAAATCTTTCCAAATTACACGATCCAATGGAGATGCTCATAACTCCATTGTTTGTTGTTGGATTGGGTCAATTTTCATTCATCTGAAAGGTACTTTAGTGTTCTTTCATAACTGACTGGAATCGTCGTATTCTGAGACCATTTGGGATCCATATGTGGGATCGTAGTCGTCGGTCCTGAATTTTTCCTTCATCTCGTTGCCCTATAGTAACCCTCGTACCTCACTCTTTAGAGGTCAAATTTAGACTATTTTGAGGTCATTGGAATGATAACTTGACAAGCTTCTAGATAAGACAAGAATTGCATAATTCGAAGAACGTTCGATTTCCTAAAAGCATTTTGGTATTCTTCGATCCTCTTTTTTTAATATGAAGTCCAAATCTTTCCAAATCATGCGATCTAACGGAGATGCTCATAACTTGATCGTTTGTTGTCGGATTGGGTCAATTTTTTGTCATCTGAAAGGTACTTTAGTGTTCTTTCATTAATCACTAGAATCGTCGTATTCCAAAGCCATTTGGGATCCATATGTAGGATCGCAGTCGTTGGTCCTAAATTTTTTCTTCATCTCATTGTCCTATAGTTACCCTCGTAACTCACTCTTTAGAGGTCGAATTCAAACTATTTTGAGGTTAATGGAATGGTAGCTTGAAAAGCTTCCGGATGAGACCAGAATTGCCTAATTCGGAGATCATTCGATATCCTAAAATCATGTAGGAACTCTTCGATCGTCTTTTTTAATATGGAGTCTAAATCTTTCCAAATCGCGCGATCCAACGGAGATGCTCATAACTCCATCGTTTGCTGTCGGATTGGGTCAATTTTTTGTCATTGAAAGGTACTTTAGTGTTCTTTCATTGCTGATTGGAATCGTCGAATTCCAAGACCATTTGGGATCCATATGTGGGATCGCAGTCGTCAATTCTGAAATTTTTCCTTCATCACCTTTTCCAATAGTGACCCTCATAACTCACTCTTCTGAGGTCAAATTCAGACTATTTTGAGGTATTATAATGGTAACTTGACAAGCTTCCAGATGAAACAAGAATTACGAAATTCGAAGACTGTTTGATATCCTAAAAGCATGTTGGTTCTCTTCGATCGTCTTTTCTCAATATGGAGTGTAAATATTTCAAATCGCGCGATCTAATGGAGATTGTCATAACTCCATCATTTGATGTCGGATTGGGTCGATTTTTAGTCATCTGAAAGGTCCTTTTGTGCCTTGCATTTTTTATTGGAATCGTCGTATTCTGAGACCATTTGGGCATCCATAGGTGTGATCGTAGTCGTCGCTCTTGAATTTTTCCTTCATCTCGTTGTCCAATAGTAACCCTCATAACTCTCTCTTCAGAGGTCGAATTTAGACTATTTTGATGTCATCGAAATGGTAACTTGACAAGCTTTAAGATGAGACCAGAATTGCCTAATTCAGAGACCGTTCGATATCCTAAAAGCATATTGGTACTCTTCGATCATCTTTTCTCAATATGGAGTGTAAATCTTTCCAAATCGTGTGAACCAACGGAGATGCTAATAAGTCCATTGTTCGATGTCAGATTAGGTCATTTTTTTGTCGTCTAAAAGGTACTTTAGTGCTCTTTCATTCCTGACTGGAATCATTGTATTCCGAGACCACTTGGGCATACATAAGTGGAATCACAGTTGTCAGTCCTGAAATTTTCCTTCATCTCCTTTCCCAATATTAACGCTCATAACTCACACTTCCAAGGTCTAATTCAGACTATTTTGATGTCATTGTAATGGTAACTAGACAAGCTTCCAGATGAGACCAGAATTGCCTAATTCGAAGATCGTTCAATATCCTAAAAGCATGTTGGTACTCTTTAATCATCTTTTTTCAATATAAAGTCTAAATCTTTCTAAATCGCACAATCCAACAGAGATGCTCATAACTCCATCGTTTGTTGTCGGATTCTGTTAATTTTTTGTCATGTTAAAGGTACTGTAGTGTTCTTTCATTCCTGACTGGAATCGTCGTATTCCGAGACCATTTGGGATCCATATGTGGGATCGCAGTTGTCGGTCCTGAATTTTTCCTTCATCTCTTTGTCCTATAGTAACCCTCTTAACTCTTTCTTCAGAGGTCAAATTCAGACTATTTTGAGGTCATTGGAATGGTAAGTTGACAAGCCTCGAGATTAGACTAGAATTGCCTAATTCGGAGACCGTTCGATATCATAAAAACATGTTGGTACTCTTCGATCGTCTTTTTTCAATATGGAGTGTAAATCTTTCCAAATCATGCGATCCAACATAGATGCTCATAACTCCATTGTTTGTTGTTGGATTGGGTCAATTTTTATTCGTCTGAAAGGTACTTTAGTGTTCTTTCATACCTGAAAGGAATCATCGTATTCCGAGACCATTTGAGATCCATATGTGGGATCGTTATGGAAAGCTTTGATATATTTTAGCAATGCCAGGGGATATATTTTACATCAAAATAGTTTATGTTTATGTTTTAGAAAATAATAGTGTTTTAAAACTATTTTTTTAAGTCATTAAAGGAATATACAGAAGCATTGCTAAACTTTGATAACTAAAACTTCTTCTTACTAAAGGATTTCAAAGGAAATATATCATCTAATAAAATACTTACAAACTTAATCGATTACTACAAGCTGATGAAGATTCACTATTTTGGTTTACAAGAGTTAGCTCGAATAGAAAGGGAGAGGAGGCTTAGGAGATGGTTATGAGAAGGACAGACTGCCTCAAAACATCTTTGAGCTATGCTTATATAGGCGCTGGATTCTTGTATGCTTGGAATCCGACGGATTTGAATAGGCTTGAGATCCGGCGGACTTGAATGGTCTTGAAGTTCGGCAGATTTGAACAGGCTTGAGATTCGGCGGACTTGAATGGTCTTGAAGTCCGAATGCTTGTCCACGATTTCTAGAGATTTGATAACCTTTCGATTCCGCTCGTACAATATTGTGGATTTAAACTAGAATGGAGTCCAAGATTTTCGAAAAGATGCTTAATTTGTCCTCTTGCTGCTGTAATGATGATGGCTACAATATGCTTGTCCTGATGCTTAACTTGTCTTCTTGTTGCTGTAATGATGATGGCTACAGTATGCTTGTCCTATTGCAGAGTAGGCGTGCTACAGCTATACTTTTGTCTTGTCTTATAATTGAGGTATGCCATCTATCCCATAACAGTCATCTTCATTTGGTTACAAATAGCATGTACTTGAAACATCTGAATCTTCTTCTGGATTTAGGGCTGATGCTACTTCGTTTAGTATTACCATGTACTCAGCTTTGGTCTTGGCGGCTACTAATTTTGCTTGAATGGAAGACTTTGAAAGTAAGGACTGCTGATCTTGTGAAGAAACTATTTCATCTTTTGAAAAATGAGAATTTTCTTGAAAATACTTTTGAAGTGCTGGTTTTAGAAATCTATCTTCTTTAAGTTGTTTCCACCATTTACTTTTAAAGCGTCTGACTAAATATAAAGCAGGAGATAAAGAAACTTGCTGGATATGGTATTCCCATGTACTAATCCATGTGATTGAGAATAGTGAGAAAAATACTAAAGACTTTGGTAGTTGGTTTTGTTGGTCAGAAAACTTGTAAGTGTCTAAAAAGTAAGTAAATTCTTCTTGTAGTAGAGGAGGTAAAATTCTTGTATCAGGTCCAAAATAATTCCAAAATGTGTGAAACCATAAAGGAAAGTTTAAGTTTATTTTTTGATGAAAATGGAAGAACCACGAATGTGAAAGATTTGGGTTTTGGTAGAAAAATGCATATAACCATGCTTTTTGGTAATCATAATACGTAAAACTCGGTGGACTAAATATTTGAGAAAATTGTCGTGCTGAGTTGGGATTTGGCCCCCAGTCTGAGTAAGTAAGAACTTTTAAAATTTGGCATTTTGATTTATCTAGTATATGAGTGAAAATACAGGAATCGGTGTCTACTAGAATAAATTCATAGTACTTTTGTATTTTACTTCCGATGGTTGCTGGACAATGCCAGGATGGGGAAAAATATTGCTGTATAATGAAGGGGATAGGCTTGTTTTTGAATTCTGCTTCAATGGGCATAATAGGATAAGCTTCTGGTTTGTAAAAATATTGTGGTTCTAAAGTAAAAACATTGGTAGGTGATGGAGGAGAATGGGGGATTAATTGGAAAGAAGGGGAATCTTGTAAACCTGGGTTAGTATCAATCAATTTACTTGCAAATGTTTGGGGAGTAGAAGAAGAAGAGATTAGAGAGGTTAATGGACTAAAAGGATTGGGGGAAAGAGGAATTGTGGGCCTTAGTCTTGTTCCTATAAGAGATCCTGATTGTCCTCCAAGAGGACTTCCCACTCTTGATTTTGCTAGAGAAGGTGTTACTGGAGTAGGAGAGATGGGTCTTGTATTCAGTGGAGGGCATATAGCATAATCTTGTTTACTTGTAGGCTTCGATCTATCAGCCATTGTTACCTTATAAATACTCTCTGGATAAGAAATCTGGTAAAGAATTGGATTCTCCTTTAATAAATTCAATTTGAAAATCAAAACTTGATAAAATAGTTTGCCATCTGGCAAAAATCTGTTTATGAGCTAGGTTTTTAACATCCTTTTCTAAAATATATTTTGCACTTTTCCAGTCTATTCGAAGAAGAAAACACTGGTTTAAAAGATCACTTTGGAATTTTGAGATACATAACACAATGGAAAGGATTTCTTTTTTGATAGTACTATAATTTTTTTGGGTTTCATTCCAGGAGCCAGAAGTAAATCTTACCAAATGTTCTGATTCATTTTTCTTTGTTTTAGGATTCCTCCATTTCCTATTTCTGATGCATCAGTTTCTACAATCTTAGGGGCTGATGGATCGCCTATATGTAATAATGGTAACTGTTTAATTTTGAGTTTAATTGTCTTTACTATATTAGTGTATTGTTCGGTCCATGGAGGCGGGTTCTTTTTTAATCTTTCATATAATGGTTTACATATTTTTGAGCAAGTCTTGATAAAATTCTCCTATATAGTTAAGGCTTCAAAGGAATCTTTGTCATTGCGTCTTATTCTTAATTTCATTAGGAAATATGTCAGTAAATTCTAGGCTCCGTTCTATAGATATGATTGTGCCTTTAGATATATGATGTCCTGGAAATCTAATTTTGGTTTGAAATAATTTAATTTTGGTTGCTGAAACAACCAATCCGTTTATCTTGATAATATTTAGAAATATTCTTAAATGTTTCCAATGTTGTTCTAAAGAATCTGAAAATACTAATACATCGTCTATATAAACTATAACGAAGTTAATGTAGGGATTAAAAATATCATTCATGATGTTTTGGAATTCTGATGGTGCATTTTTTAATCCGAAGGGCATGACATTCCATTCATATTGGCCAAAAGGTACATTGAAAGCAGTTTTGTATCTATCTTCTTCTGCGATTTGTATTTGCCAAAATCTTGACTTCATATCGAACTTTGAGAAAACTTTTGCTGAATATAATCTTCCCAATAAATCTTTTTTATTTGGTATTGGATATCGTATCCATTGTAATACTTTATTTAGTGGTTTGTAGTTTATTACTAGTCTTGGAACTCCTCTTTCTATTTCAGCGGATTTGTTAACATAAAATGCGGAACAACTCCATGGTGATTTACTATGTCATATCAAGCCCTTTTGTAATAATTCGTCTATCTCTTTTTTACAATTGTTGAGGCACAAAAAATATCTCATTGCAGTGGTTAGAGAATTCCACTTCTGGGTGTATTTCGGTAATTTCCATGTCCGGGGCTATTTTGGTAATTTCCATGTCCGGGGCTATTTTGGTAATTTTCACGTCTAGGGTATTTCGGTAATTTCCACGTCTGGGGTATTTTGGTAATTTCCACGTCTGGGGTATTTCGGTAATTTCCACGTCTGGGGGTATTTCGGTAATTTCTACGTCTAGGGATATTTCGGTAATTTCCACGTCTGGGGTAGTTTAGGTATTTTGGTAAAAATCCATGTCCAGGGGTAGTTTAGGTATTTTGGTAAAATTCCATCTCCAGGGGTAATTTAGGTATTTTGGTAAAAACCATCTCCAAGGGTAGTTTAGGTATTTCAGTAAAAAAGCATAGAAAAGGGTAGTTTGGTAAAAAGAGTGCAGAGGTATCATTTTAAGGGAAATAGGTTGTACACCACCACTTAAGAGGGAGCTTGGTGGACACTATGGTTTAAGAAAGAAATATATATATATATATATATATATATATATATATATATATATATATATATATGTGTGTGAAAGGATAAGTGGTGGTGATCACTACTCTATAAGAGTAGTGGGGCCTATAAATACCTCACTCCTACTCCATTTGAAGGGTTGGATCGGATTGGATCAGTTGGTGGGCCAGAAAATGAGAGAAAAGCAAGGTAAGAGAAGGAGAGCAGAAGTTGATTGCGCGGACCCGTGCAAAGCAAGTTGATTATGCGGTACCGCGTAACTGAAGTGAAGATGGTTTTTGCGCGGAGAAGACACTTTGCGCGGAACTGCGCAATGAAAGTGGGAGAATTCCCACAAGCCAGACATTGCAGAGCGCTATCTGAGGGAAGGTGTACTTTGCGCAGTTCCGCGCAAAGGTCTGGAGTAGCGGTCGTGCGCAAACAGTAGACGAACTCCATGGTCTTTCCACTATGTTGTTCGTGGGGCCAGTGCGGTCATATTTTAAGAGATCCACACTGTCCACTGGATCCCTCTCGAGATTTCGATCGTGAAAGGTGAGTTCTGATCGCTGTTGACATTGCCCACCTAGATAATCAAGCCGAAAAAGCAGCTGAACGGTCTGTTTGCGATCACCATAGTGATCATATGAATGATCATGGTCACCAAAGATCAGCATCACCTTGATGGGTTTTTCTTCCTCTACCTGACAGACGGTTCAGATCTACCTTTCCTTGCATGAGGGTGGCCCACAACAAAAGGACGGAAGCTCCGTTTTCAATAGAGTCGACGTACGTCGACTCTGTGAATTTCGGTGGGCCCTAGATCGACGGTGATGAAGAAATCTACTCCGTTCGTTAAATTCATGACAGAAAACCATCTGGAAAGGACTGTTTTTGAAGTGGAATCGGTGCAGTACACAAGCCTATCTACTTCACCATCCATTTCATGTTCAACGGTTATAATGCTACAACGGTCTGCAAGGCTTCAAATTGCCACTTTGGTAACGGTTAAATCTCCCTTTTGAACATGATAGACGGTCCAGATTGATGATTTGAGTGATGATCAGGCCACACTGAGAAAATTGTTGATGGTCAGTGAAGACGCTGTGCATTCTTTTGAGTTTGGGAAGAAGACGTCGGTCAGCGCCTGCTGACCGACTTTGGGAAATCACGTGCATGGCTCATGCACTTGTACTCCATGTACATGCCACATACATGTAGGCCCTGGCATGATGCTTGTGAGAATCTACTCCGTTCATCCACATTGTTAGCCCGTTTAACACGTTGAGACCAACCTGAAGCATATCCAGATGACGGGCGGACCCCAAATCATGATCTCAAGGGCTGATTTGTCAAATTGGCCATTTCTACAAGGATTCAGGAGCTGAAACTTGACATGTACGACTAATTTGTGGTTCTAAGGCTACATGTAAAGTTTCGAGCTAATCGGATAGTGACAACCCCATAATCTCACATTCTGGGAGAGTTTTTAGGCCCGTTTAAAGGGACCGCTCTACATTTCAAGGAAGATTTAAGAAGGAATGACTGGAAGGATGCTCAGAGCTGATTTTAAGCCCAAGATTGGCTGATTGATTCAGCAATTCCTCCTAAGTATCTAGGAGATGACTGAAACAGGCGTCGGAATACTGTTGAAATTTCTGTATGGAAGACTCTGATTGATTATACTTTGTTTTTCAGAATCAAAGGAACCCGAGGATGTAAATGAACTCAGATAAATGTGATCGATGTTCTCTTATTCTTTCTTTGTTATCATTGAATAAATCCCCCAAATCAAACACATTTGTTTTCTTGTCGAAACAACAATGCTCTAATAATTCTTTTGGCATTTGGATCGGTCTGGCTTTTGTAGGTATTCGTGATTCATGAAAATCTAATTCATATGGTAATTTGACTATGTGCCATTTTCTATTCCAAAATGTTGTTGGTAGATCAGAACATACTTCCCTTTTTATTAATTCTTCAAAACCTTAGATTCGATTTTTTGTTTCAGGTAATTTCAGGTCTTCGTTGATTTTAATATATTGGATTTGATTTTTAACTTGTTTAATATGTTCTTTTTTATGTGTAATTAAATTTATAGATTTTGTTATCAAAACTGATTTTAACTAGTTTATATCCCTGATTTTTGGAGGGCTGATAAATCCAAATGTTAAGTCTTGACCTAGTAAGCTAGTTTTTATTCCAAAGTTATCTACGTTGAGTGGTTTTATTAATTCTAAAAATGGTGTCCCAAGTATAACAGGTTGTGTTAGGTCTTTAATCAATAGAAAAGTTGTTTTTAAACATATTTCTTGATTACATACCTCTGCTTTTGATAATTTATAATTGATTCATAGTTTTGATCCGCTGGTAGTTGTTAATTGTTCTAAAGTTCTGTCAAAATATTTACTGGGTACTAAGCCTTCTTGAATACAATTCATGTCTGCTCCGGTATCTATTAAAGCAATTGTTTGGATATAAATTTTTTTATTTATGACGATAGTTAGGTTGACATGCCATTTTTGATAATCTATGTTGGTAATTATATTTAGTGCATCTACTTGGTTATCGGTAATATTGTCTATACGGGACTCTTTGTTAGATTCTAAAAAGTAGACTTGTTCTTTTAAACTATTATGGTTTTCTACGAAGTTTTTTATCTGTCTTTTTAAATCTTGTATTTCTCTTTTGTTTTCTTTTACTTCTAAATATAAATCATTTAAAGTTGGCATTTTTTTCTTGAATTGGTTGAAATCTGTCTAAAATTTTTGCAATATTATATGGTGTTGTTGGGTTATTTATTTCTACTGGTTTAGATAGAGATTCTTGTAAATTTTGTAAGTACATTCGTTTTAGATTTGAATCATGTAAGTGTTCTATAAAATCTAATAAAGTTCTCTGTTCTTTTGTTAATGTGCATATGGATTTTGTTGAGCACTTTAAACATGTACCAATCTTTTCTTCTTGTTCTGGTTTATCTTCTTCTTCTGAAGTAGAGTTTGCTTCTTGTTCAGAGTCTGTTGTTTCTATGTTACTTGTATTTTCTTTAATATTTTGAATCTTATTTTCTAGTTCTTCTGAATCAGTTTGGCAGGATTCTGAGGAGCCAGAGGATGAGTGCTCTTTTAAAATATTATATAACCCTTGTTTGAGGTTTTCATTTATTTCTAGTTCATTAATTTTATTTTTTAGGCTGCAGTTTTTTTTACAAAATGGCCTATTTTACCACATTTGTAACAGGTTGGTTTTTTCTGGAAATAAGATTGAAACTGTCTTTTCTTGTTATAGTTAAGCTGGTAAGCTTTCTTATTTTTATATATTTTTCTTTTAGGAGTTTGGTATTTTTGTTTCCAATAATATATTTTATTAAAATTTTGTTTGTATTTTTTTTCTAAAATAATTTTGTTTTAGTCTCCTTTTTCTTTCAGAAGGAGCTATAATTTTTTGATATCCAAATTGTTCACAGAAATTTCCTAATCATGTTTAGTTAATTTTCTTTCTTTTTTCATTTTAGCTTTAAGTCTAATATCTGTGCATAAGGCTAGTCCTTCATTTGTAATAAATGCTATTAGATCTCGGTCTGTTATTCGATCATAAGGTATATTTCCATTATAAAATTGCCTTAGTTTTTGTCGGATTGTTTCTGCAAATAGTTTTGGTAATCCTGCAATAAAACGTTCTTTCCAATATAACATGTTACAATCTTGTCGTATCATTACTTTACTGATAAAAGTATCTTTGTACCATCTGAAGTCATCTAATGTCAGACATCGAAAATTATTTAAGATCTTACTAGTTCTTTGTCTAATATTATTCGGATCTCCTATAAAATGTTTAATGATGGTATATAAAAGAGTATTTACTGTATCTTAGATAGGTTGCCCTTGGTCTAAAATAGGTTGTCCTGTGGCTTCTAACTTAATAGTAGATAATAAACGGTCTCGATCTTGTAAGGTCAGATAGTTATCCCACCAACCTTTGAGTTGGCAGTGAAATCATCAACGTCATGGTTTCGCTTATAAACAGTAGCGACCATGGTCATTTCATGAACTAGATTAATAATATTGTATTCAAACATTCCATCTATGTTCCATTCGTATATAGACCCGCTGGAATAAGAACTTTGAGTTATCTGATTGCGTTCTTCAAATTGGAGATCTAACGGAGTGGGTCTGGAGTAATAATTTTTAGTTGTGGGAAAAGGGGTGGTGTATTTAATTTCATTACATTCGAGATCAGGGAGAGTCTGTTTCAAAGGGGAGATGTGTTTGTTAGTATGGTTAATTGGTTCGGGAATAGAGATATTAGCTAATGTTTTTGTGATTTCTCCTAGCATTTTTTCTGTGGAGTCTTTAAGTGTAAACTGCATATTTTTAGGAAATTCGTGTGATTTGAATAGGGGTGTTTGATTGTTAATGTCAGACGAAAATTGTATAGGAGTAGAGTTTAAGGAAACATTGTATAATTGTTCAGTTAAATGTTCTATCTTATTTGTAATATTTTTCAGTCGATTATTTTGTTCGCCTATGTTTGTAAATATTGATTTGAATAATTATTTTGGTCTATTATAGTTTTATCCCTTTCATAATAGTATAGTTACTTGGGGTAATGAGATTACTATTTTGTATACTTCTAAAAGGAGTAGCCTGTATTTCAGTATTTTTTATATTTAGTTGAATCGCATCAGAAGGCGGGTATATGGAAGTAATGGTTTTGTTTTCCGTTGTTTTCCATTCTTGAGTTGTTTTTGTTGTTACATTTACTTGTCTATTCTTGGTTTGTGCAAGATAAGATTTGTTTCGCCAATTAGTAAACCATTGGAAGAACGAGATATGTTCTTTGTATTGTTTGCAATATTTAATATGTAATTCTTTTATATATTCTTATTTATATTGTTGTGGAAATATTTTGAAATTTTTTTCTCTATTTTATTTATTATATTCTTGGTTAAACTCATAACTTATATTTTCCTCATCTATAATAAATTCTTTTTCTAGGGCAAATATTCCTGGATCCATTTGAGACTATGTTGGTGATAGATTTTCTCGGTCTTCTTGATGTGTTGTATAGTATGGCTAAGTGATATTAGATTGTGTCCTCTTTCCTTGTATTCTTGGTTCATCGGTAGTATTGGTCCTTGTTTCATCATCTAGTCGTCTACAGTCTGGTTGCGATTGCGGTATTTCTGTTATAGAAAATGATGGCCTTCTACTAATGTCAATATTTTGTATATTTAAGGTGACATGTCTAGTGGGATTAAATCAGATTTCTGGTTATCCGTCTACTAATGTCAATATTATGATCTCTGGTTGCGATTGCGGTATTTCTGTTATAGAAAATGATGGCCTTCTACTAATGTCAATATTTTGTATATTTAAGGTGACATGTCTAGTGGGATTAAATCAGATTTCTACAGATCCGTCTGAATGTTTTATTATTTGTTCTAAATTTCTATTTTTAACTTGTGGAGGGGGTTGTAATTGTGTTAGATTCCAATTTTGTGGTAGTTGGAATTGATTTCAGGTGATTGCTTTTGGAACTACTGTATTAGCTTTATTCATGTCTGTTTGTAATAATATAGTTTGACCTTTTAGGCTTGCTTTGATTGATCTTGGTTCTATGCTAGTATTCATTACTTTATAATAGATTCGATATACTAGAGCTAATGGTAAACTTCCATCCATTAAGTGGTACCCGCTTGTCTTAATATTAAATGTTAAGGCATGTAAAATATTAGGGTCCTTTAGACTGACACTGAAATTTGAATAGCAATTAAAATAAATAGGTCCATTACATAAGCTGGACTCTATAATGCCTAATACAGAATCATAAAAATTTAAATGCCTACAGTCTCGTAAACATATTAAAGTACTAGCATTTAATCCATCTCTGGTCAGTGGTTTAATTGCTACTTGTACTAATCCTATATGGAGATAACTATATTTCTTCTTTATATGTTCTATGATCGCTTCTTCACTAAACAATTTTAATGTTTCGTAGTCATTATTTACTCTTATAGTTTGTTCTCTAGTTTTAATAGCATAGTCTGATATGAATTCAAATGTTCCAATCTTATAAATTTCTTTGGTTGGTACTTTTGGTAAATGCCAATTTGCGAGATTTTTGTTAATATTTTCATAATTTATTTGACAACTGTTGATTATATTGTCGTCGAAGAGAGATGAAGAACTTGCTTCTGATGAGCATGACATATTGCTATTAGTGCGGAATAACTTATCCATCATACCACTATATATAATACTGTTTAGAGACTAAACTGTCCACTTAAGGATCCCTTCTGGCATTTTGGCCTTTTTGCCCTGAAGCCAACACGGGTATTCACCTTAGAACAGTAGATCAATCTAAACAGATATCATAAAATAGTGTTGATCATAGAGCTGCTTTCCCGACTCTAGGTACTCTTTTTTTTTTTTTAAACTACTCTCTGGCTCTGATACCATTTCTTTACCAGATTTCTTATCCAGTGAGTATTTACAAGGTAACAATGGCTGATAGATCGAAGCCTACAAGTAAACAAGATTATGCTATGCCCCCTCCATTGAATACAAGACACATCTCTCCTACTCCAGCAACACCTTCTCCAGCAAAATTAAGAGTGGGAAGTCCTCTTGGAGGACAATCAGGATCTCCTATAGGAACAAGACTAAGGCCCACAATTCCTCTTTCCCCTAATCCTTTTAGTTCATTAACCTCTCTAACCTCTTCTTCTTTTACTCCCCAAACATTTGTAAGTAAACTAGTTGATACTAACCCAGGTTTACAAGATTCCCCTTCTTTCTAATTAATCCCCCATTCTCCTCTATCACCTACCAATGTTTTTACTTTAGAACCATAGTATTTTTACAAACCAGAAGCTTATCCTATTATGCCCATTGAAGCAGAATTCAAAAACAAGCCTATCCCCTTCATTATACAACAATGCTTTCCTCCATCCTGGCATTAGCCAGCAACCATCGGAAGTAAAATACAAAAGTACTATGAATTTATTCTAGTAGACACCGATTCCTGCATTTTCACTCATGTACCAGATAAACAAGATAATTCCAAGATTGCTTATTCAAAATGTCAAATTTTAAAAGTTCTTACTTACTCAGACTGGGGGCCAAATCCCAACTCAGCATGACAATTTTCTCAAGTATTTAGTCCACCGAGTTTTACGTATTATGATTATCAAAAAGCATGGTTGTATGCATTTTTCTACCAAAACCCAAATATTTCACATTCGTAGTTCTTCCATTTTCATCAAAAAACAAACATAAACTTTCCTTTATGGTTTCACACATTTTGGAATTATTTTGGACCTAATACAAGAATTTTACCTCCTCCAGTACAAGAAAGATTTACTTACTTTTTAGACACTTACAAGTTTTTTGACCAACAAAACCAACTACCAAAGTCTTTAGTATTTTTCTCATTATTCTCAATCGCATGGATTAGTACATGGGAATACGATATCCAGCAAGTTTCTTTATCTCCTGCTTTATATAGTCAGACACTTTAAAAGCAAATGGTGGAAACAACTTAAACAAGATAAATTTCTAAAACCAGCACTTCAAAAGTATTTTCAAGAAAATCCTCATTTTTCAAAAGATGAAATAGTTTCTTCACAAGATCAGCAGTTTTTAGTTTCAAAGTCTTCCATTTAAGCAAAATTAGCAGCCGCCAAGATCAAAGCTGAGTACATGGCAATACTAAACGAAGAAGCATCAGCCCTAAATCCAAAAGAAGATTCAGATGTTTCAAGTACATGCTATTTGCAACCAAATGAAGATGACTATTATGGGATAGATGGCATACCTCAATTATAAGACAAGACAAAAGTACAGGTGTAGCACGCCTACTCTGCAATAGGACAAGCATACTGTAGCCATCATCATTACAGCAACAAGAAGACAAATTAAGCATCTTTTCAAAAATCCCGGACTCCATTCTAGTTTAAATCCACAATATTGTACGAGCGGAATCGAAAGGTTATCAAATCTCTAGAAATCGTGGACAAGTATTCGGACTTCAAGACCATTCAAGTCCGCCGGATCTCAAGCCTGTTCAAATCCACCGGACTTCAAGACCATTTAAGTCCGCCGGATCTCAAGCCTATTCAAATCCGTCGGATTCCAAACATACAAGAATTCAGCGCCTATATAAGCATAGCTCGAAGATGTTTTGAGGCAGTCTATCCTTCTCATAACCATCTCCTAAGCCTCCTCTCCCTTTCTATCCGAGCTAACTCTTATAAACCAAAATAGTGAATCTTCATCAGCTTGTAGTAATCAATTAAGTTTGTAAGTATTTTATTAGATGATATATTTTCTTTGAAATCCTTTAGCAAGAAGAAGTTTTAGTTATCAAAGTTTAGCAATGCCTCTGTATATTTCTTTAATGATTTTCCTTTACGTTTTCATAGTTATATCTTATGGAATTTATTGTTTATGTTTATGTTTTAGAAAATAATAGTGTTTTAAAACTATTTTGATGTAAGCTTCTACTGACCTCAAAGCATGTTGGTACTCTTCGATCGTCTTTTTTCAATATGGACTATAAATCCTTCCAAATTGCGCGATCCAACGAAAATGCTCATAAGTCCATCGTTTGTTGTCAGATTGGGTCAATTTTTATTCATCTGAAAGGTACTTTAGTGTTCTTTTATTGCTGACTGGAATCGTCATATTCCGAGGCCATTTGGGATCCATAGGTGGGATCGCAGTTGTTGGTCCTGAATTTTTCCTTCATCTCGTTGTCTAATAGTAACTCTCGTAACTCTCTCTTCAGAGGTAGAATTTAGACTATTTTGAGGTCATCGGAATGGTAACTTGACAAGCTTCAAGATAAGATCAGAATTGCCTAATTCGGAGACCGTTCGATATACTAAAAGTATGTTGGTACTCTTTGATCATCTTTTTTCAATATAGAGTGTAAATCTTTCCAAATCGTGCGATCCAACGGAGATGCTCATAACTCCATTTAATGTTGGATTGGGTCATTTTCTAGTCATCTGAAAGGTCCTTTTGTGCTCTTTCATTCCTGAGTGGAATTGTCGTATTTCGAGACCATTTGGGATCCATAAGTGGGATTGTAGTCGTCGGTCCTGAATTTTTCCTTCATCACCTTTTCCAATATTGACCCTCATAAGTCACTCTTCCGAGGTTGAATTGAAACTATTTTGAGGTCATTGTAATGGTAACTTGACAAGCTTCTAGATGAGACAAGAGTTGCGAAATTCGAAGACTATTCGATATCCTAAAAGCATGTTGGTACTCTTCGATTGTCTTTGCTCAATATGGAGTGTAAATATTTCAAATCGCACGATCCAACGGAGATGCTCATAACTCCATCATTTCATGCTGGATTGAGTCGATTTTTAGTTATCTGAAAGGTCCTTTAGTGCCTTTCACTCCTGAATGGAATCATCGTATTCCAAGACCATTTGGGCATCCATAGGTGGGATCGCAGTCGTCGGTCCTGAATTTTTCCTTCATCTCATTGTCCAATAGTAACCCTCGTAACTCTTTCTTCAGAGGTCAAATTCAGACTATCTTGTGGTCATTAGAATGGTAAATTGGCAAGCTTCCGGATGAGACCAAAATTGCCTAATTCGGAGACCATTCGATATCCTAAAATCATGTTGGTACTCTTCGATCGTCTTTTTTCAATATGGAGTCTAAATCTTTCCAAATCACGTCATCCAACGGAGATGCTCATAATTCCAACGTTTGTTGTCGGATTAGGTCAATTTTTTGTCATCTGAAAGGTACTTTAGTGCTCTTTCATTATTGACTTGAATCGTTGTATTCCGTGACCATTTTCGATCCATATGTGGGATCGTAGTCGTTGGTCCTGAAATTTTTCCTTCATCTCATTGTCCTATAGTAGCCCTTGTAACTCTCTCATTAGAGGTTGAATTTAGACAATCTTGAGGTCATTGCAATAGTAGCTTGACAAGCTTCCGAATGAGACTAGAATTTCCTAATTTGCAGACTGTTTCATATCCTAAAATCATGTTGGAACTATTTGATCATCTTTTTTCAATAAGGAGTCTAAATCTTTCCAAATCACGTGATCCAACAGAGATGCTCATAACTCCATCGTTTGTTGTCGGATTGGGTCAATTTTTTTGTCATCTGAAGGGTACTTTATTGTTCTTTCATTGCTGACTGGAATCGTCGTATTCCGAGACCATGTGGGATCCATATGTGGGATCGCAGTCGTCGATCCTGAATTTTTCCTTCATCTCATTATCCTATAGTATCCCTCGTAAGTCTCTCTTCAGAGGTCGAATTCAGACAATCTTGAGGTCAATGGTAACTTGACAAGCTTCCGAATGAGACCAGAATTGCCTAATTCAGAGACTGTTTGATATCCTAAGAGCATGTTGGTGCACTTCGATCATCTTTTCTCAATATGGAGTGTAAATCTTTCTAAATTGCGTGAACCAACGGAGATGCTAATAACTCCATTGTTTGATGTGGGATTGGGTCATTTTTTTGTCATTTGAAAGATACTTTAGTGCTCTTTCATTCCTGACTAGAATCATCGTATTCCGAGACCATTTAGGCATACATAAGTTGGATCGCAGTCATCAGTCCTAAATTTTTACTTCATCTCCTTTCCTAATAGTAGCAGTCCTAGCTCACACTTCTGAGGTCAAATTCAGACTATTTTGAGGTCATTTTATGTTAACTAGACAAACTTCCAGATGAGACCAGAATTGCCTAATTCGAAGACTGTTCGATAGCCTAAAAGCATGTTGGTACTCTTTGATCATCTTTTTTCAATATGGAGTCTAAATCTTTCCAAATCGTGTGATCCAACGGAGATGCTCATAACTCCATCGTTTATTGTCAGATTTTGTCAACTTTTTGTCATCTGAAAGGTACTATAGTGTTCTTTCATTCCTGACTGGAATCATCGTATTCCGAGACCATTTGAGATCCATATGTGGGATCGCAGTAGTCGGTCCTGAATTTTTCCTTCATCTCATTGTCCTATAGTAACCCTCACAACTCTCTCTTTAGAGGTCAAATTCAGACTATTTTGAGGTCATTGGAATGGTAACTTGACAAGCTTCCAGATGAGACCAGAATTTCCTAATTCGGAGACCGATATCCTAAAAGCATGTTGGTACTATTCGATCGTCTTTTTTCAATATGGAGTGTAAATCTTTCCAAATCGCGTGATTCAATGGAGATGCTCATAACTCCATCATTTGTTGTCAGATTGGGTCAATTTTTTGTCATCTGAAGGGTACTTTAGTGTCCTTTCATTGCTGACTGGAATCGTCGTATTCCGAGACCATTTAGGAACCATATGTGGAATCGCAGTCGTTGGTCCTGAATTTTTCCTTCATCTCATTATCCTATAGTAAACCTCGTAAGTCTCTTTTTAGAGGTTGAATTCTGACTATTTTGAGGTCATTGGAATGGTAACTTGACAAGCTTCCAGGTGAGAGCACAATTGCGTAATTCGGAGAACGTTCGATATCCTAAAAGGATGTTGGTACTCTTCGATCATCTTTTTTTAATATGGAGTGTAAATCTTTCTAAATCACGCGATCCAACGAATATGCTCATAACACCATCGTTTGATGTCAGATTGGGTCAATTTTTAGTCACTTAAAAGGTCCTTTAGTGCCTTTCATTCCTGACTGGAATCGTCGTATTCCGAGACCATTTGGGCATCCATAGGTTGGATCGCAGTCGTCGGTCCTAAAATTTCCCTTCATCTCGTTGTCCTATAGTAACCCTCATAACTCTCTCTTCAGAGGTTGAATTCAGACTATTTTGAGGTCATTGGAATGTTAGCTTGACGATATTCTAGATGAGATCAGAATTGCCTAATTAGGAGACCGTTCAATATCCTAAAAGCATGTTGGTACTCTTCGCTTGTCTTTTTTCAATATCGAGTGTAAATCTTTCCAAATCATGTGAACCAACGGAGATGCTATTAACTCCATCGTTTAATGTCGGATTGGGTCAATTTTTTGTCATCCGAAAAGTACTTTAGTGCTCTTTCATTCCTGACTAGAATCATCGTATTCCGAGACCATTTGGGCATACATAAGTGGGATCGCAGTCGTTAGTCCTGGATTTTTCCTTCATCTCCGTTCCCAATAGTAACCCTCATGACTCACTCTTCCAAGGTTGAATTCAGACTATTTTGAGGTCATTGTGATGGTAACTAGACAAGCTTCCAGATGAGACAAGAATTACCTAATTCGGAGACCGTT
Organism: Magnolia changhungtana; assembly: GCA_030180095.1. Lineage (NCBI taxonomy): Eukaryota > Viridiplantae > Streptophyta > Magnoliopsida > Magnoliales > Magnoliaceae > Magnolia > Magnolia changhungtana. The sequence continues at coordinate 1,892,298 of JASAUF010000172.1, forward strand.
CAAAATCCTAAAAGCATGTTAGTACTCTTCGATCGTATTTTTTCAATATGGAGTCTAAATCTTTCCAAATCGCGCGATCCAAAGAAGATGCTCATAACTCCATCGTTTGTTGTCGGATTAGGTCAATTTTTTTTCATCTGAAAGGTACTTCAGTGTTCTTTCATTGCTAAAAGGAATCGTCATATTTCGAGACCATTTGGGATCGATATGTGGGATCGCAGTCGTCGGTCCTGAATTTTTCCTTCATCTCGTTGTCATATAGTAACCCTATTAACTCACTCTTCAGAGGTTGAATTCAGACTATTTGGAGGTCAATGGGATGGTAACTTGACAAGATTCTGAATAATACCATAATTGCCTAATTTGGAGACCGTTAGATATACTAAAAGCATGTTGGTACTCTTCGATCGTCTTTTTTCAATATGGAGTCTAAATCTTACCAAATCGCGCGATCCAACGCAGATGCTCATAACTCCTTCGTTTGTTGTCAGATTGGGTCAATTTTTTATCATCTAAACAGTACTTTAGCGCTCTTTCATTACTAACAGCAATGGTCATATTCCGTGACCATTTGTGATCTATATGTGGGATCACAGTCGTCGGTCCAGAATTTTTCCTTCATCTCGTTGTCCTATAGTAACCCTCGTAAATCTCTCTTTAGAGGTCGAATTTAGACTATCTTGAGGTCATTGGAATGGTAACTTGACAAGCTTTCAAATGAGACCAGAATTGCCTAATTCGGGACCGTTCGATATCCTAAAAGAATGTTAGTACTCATCGATCGTCTTTTTTCAATATGAAATCTAAATCTTTCCAAATCACGTGATCCAACGGAGATGCTCATAACTCCATTGTTTGTTATTGGATTGGGTCAATTTTTATTCATTTGAAAGGTACTTTAGTGTTCTTTCATAACTGACTGGAATCGTCGTATTTCGAGACCATTTGGGATCAATATGTGGGATTGCAGTCGTCGGTCCTGAAATTTTCCTTCATCTCGTTGTCTTATAGTAACCCTCGTACCTCACTCTTCAGAGGTCGAATTCAGACTATTTTGAGGTCATTGGAATAGTAACCTGACAAGCTTCTAGATAAGACAAGAATTGCCTAATTTGAAGAATGTTCGATTTCTTAAAAGCATTTTGGTACTCTTCGATCCTCTTTTTTTAATATGGAGTCCAAATCTTTCCAAATCACGTGATCCAACAGAGATGCTCATAACTCGATCGTTTGTTGTCGGATTGGGTCAATTTTTTGTCATCTGAAAGGTACATTAGTGTTCTTTCATTAATCACTGGAATCGTCGTATTTTGAAACCATTTGGGATCCATATGTAGGATCGCAGTCGTTGGTCTTAAATTTTTCCTTCATCTCATTGTCCTATAGTTACGCTCGTAACTCACTCTTCAGAGGTCGAATTCAAACTATTTTGAGGTCAATGGAATGGTAGCTTGAAAAGCTTTCGGATGAGACCAGAATTTCCTAATTCGGAGACCGTTAGATATCTTAAAAGCATGTTGGTACTCTTCAATCGTCTTTTCAATATGGAGTCCAAATCTTTCCAAATCGTGTGATCCAATAGTAACCCTCTTAAATCTCTCTTCAGATGTCGAATTCTGACTATTTTTAGGTCATTAGAATGGTAACTTGACAAGCTTCCAGATGAGACCACAATTGCATAATTCGGAGAACGTTCGATATCCTAAAAGTATGTTGGTACTCTTCGATCATCTTTTTCAATATAGAGTATAAATCTTTCCAAATCACGTGATCCAATGGAGATGCTCATAACTCCATCGTTTGAAATCGGATTGGGTCAATTTCTAGTCATCTGAAAGGTACTTTAGTGCTCTTGCATTATTGACTGGAATCGTCGTATTCCGTGACCATTTGCGATCCATATGTGGGATCGTAGTCGTTGGTCCTAAATTTTTCCTTCATCTCGTTGTCCTTGTTTCGATAAGAAAACAAAGGTATTTGATTTGGGGGAATTATCTTATTCAAACATACCATGAGAAAAGTGTAGAGACAATCATCACATTATATTGATTCTGAGTTCATTTACATCCTCTAATGTCCCTTGATTCTAAGATAAATTACTTGGTACAAAAGAATTATAATAAATCAAACTGTTATTGATTAAATGTAAATTTTGACAGCTTAACAGCAGAGACTCTAGTCATTTTCCTAAGACTTAGGAAAATTTAATGAATTGATCAACAGTCTTCAAGGAGATAGAAATTTCGACAGCATTCTGGCGCTATTTCGATCATCTCCTGAAACTTAGGAGGAATACACATCTCTATCATACTTCTTCCTTCTTTCTTGGACAGGAAGAACTTGGAGATTTGAAGACTTCGACAATTTAACAAAGATAATGACCCATTCTTTGTTATAGATCAGAAGCGATCGATTGCGCGGTCCCATGCAAACAATATCGTTTGCGCGGGTCTGCGCAACCTGAAGGAGCCCAATGTTCCTACCTTCGGTCTTCTTCTTCACTCTTCCTTTGCTCCAAAAATCTTTCAACCCTTTATGAGAGAATGAGTGGGGTATTTATAGGCATTCGCACCGTGTAGAACTCCAATCTTGGTCAATGTGGGACAAAATCACTTGCAATCCTTACCGCACATTCTCTATATACTTTGCGGGGAGCTGCGCAAAGGATATACTTTACGAGGACCCGCGCAAAGTGTCCTCTGAGCTATTTCTTTGTTCCCTTCTTGCAATTCTTTTGATCAATGTCTTGATCCTTCTTTGCTCCAATTCTCCTCTTATTATTTTTATGCCTCAACAGATGCCCCCTTGATCCGTTCTTTATTTTTTCAAAAAATCAAAGAAAAAGGATCAATCATTTCCCTTCGCCAGGGTTTGTACGGTCCCGTGCAAAGCCTACCCGAGTACCATACTCGACCATAAACCCTATAAATAGTCCAGCGACTTCGTCATTTAATCAGATCCCTGAAGCGCTCGCAGATTTTCGTCTCTGCTATTCTCCCCTGTGTAATCGATATCATTTGCGCGGTTTCGCGCAAACCTTTGTTGTTTGTGTAAAATTTCCCGAAGTCCTTAACGTTCCACACAATCTATCTACTTTGCGCAGACCCACGCAAAGCGTTCCATACTTATCTTTTCCGTCTTTTGAACTTTTTAACACTCGGCCATTTTCACTTCAACCTCTTCTTTCCTCTATTTTCTTTCTGATATTTAGTCACCTTTTCTCATTATGGCTCGTATTAAGCAAACATATCGCCCTACAACTCCTCCTACTGACCATCCTTCTCCTACTGATTTGGCTAACCCATCTTCTCACCATTCTCCCCCTTCTTCCGATCAACCGCCTGCTAAGCGAACAAAAACTACTGTCAGTACTCCTGCCTACTTAAAGGAGCCTGTTCTTCCCACCTTTGACTTTGCTGACCGTATCAAATCTCTACCATCTCCCATTCATCGATCCATAGCGTTGGGAGACATCAAGTGTCCTCCAAAGCACGACAGAGAGTATGACTGGGATGAATGGCTGAAAACCACTGCCCACATCCGTACAGACAGTGAAAGACCACCCTTTCGAGAAGACACTCCCCCTGCCTCCCATTCGAAGAAGATTCGCCGAAATAAGGCGAAAGAGTTTGAAGAAAAGATCCGTGAACATAAGAAGAGGAGACTCCAGAACTCGTGGGATTCAGTACGAGTTATTAAGGGCGTCATGAAGTTCGACAACCCTCATGCGGAAGGCATGATGATAATTCCCATCAAAGTTTACCGCCATCAGTCCATGCTTGACTACGAGCCAAAGGACTATGTTCATGGTGAAAGATTGATGTATACTGAATCGTGGGCCATAAGAGAGCCCCACATCCTTAAAGGGATAATACAAATGCAGAAGCCGCGGCAAAAAATAGGAGAAGTCCATCCCATGATCTTCTTGGTTCCTTTTCACAGCCCTTATGACCTTTTCCCTTCTCATTATTATGAGACGATCAAGCAGCGTTTCCGAGATCGCACACAACTCTGGGGACAAGAAGACTTTCGCACCAGGGGTGTATTAACTGCTCGACGCTATTATTCTGATTGGACAGAAGCTATCTTACTGAAGCATACAAGTACACTTGCCAAAATCGGTCTTTATGATGCTATAAAAGTGACATCCAAGCACTTTTATAGGGAACCCACTGTACTGAAATGTTTCATCAAGTACTGGTCGCCCACTACCAACTCCTTCCACTTGCCCTATGGTGAGATGAGTATAACACTTTGGGATCTACACCGCATAGCTGGCCTTCCAATAACTGGCAAATTCTATGATGAATTCATTTCGACCAACAGGGAACTAGCCTTCGTGTCCTCTCCTGATCGTAGACCTTCTATTTCTGAAACCACTATCGAGCTCTTCAAGGAAATGGGGAAATTTCCCAATTTTCACAAGATTCCTCCTTTACAGTGGCTGACACATTTCTCCAGAGGCCTTAGGTATTCATTAACCCAAAAAAATCAACCTTTCTCCTTATATCCTTGCCGTCTAGAAATTTCTGCACACTCACACTTCTTTCTCTTTGTAGATTTCGCGACTGTCACTCCAAGGAGCTAACAAAGCTTCGAGATGCAATGAAGGAGAGACCAGATTACAGCTCATTTGGAGAGCTTGCAGCTTTTTTGGCTTACTGGCTGAGTTTAGTTGTACTTCCCAGCTCCAAATGGGCAGATGTCGTTCGTCCTACCGTCTTTGTCGTAGCTGGCGCTTTGGCAGAAGGCCGTAGATATTCCCTCGCTCCTCCAGTGCTATGCTCTATTTACAGAGCCCTTGGAGAGGTAGCCGTCCACGTAAAAAACCCTACCCTCGGAACTTCATCAGCATATACTTCTTGGCATTATATCATAGGGTGGCTAGGAGTTTATTTTCCTTGGACCTTCGAAGTCTCAGAACAAGCATATGTTCATGCTTCTCATCTCCCGCTTTGGTTCTTCCAACAAAGAGCAATGGCCAAAAGAGCATATGACTGGGTTGCTAATAAAATTCGGGATGTTGACCAAATAAACTTCTTTCAATTCCGTCTTCATCGCTACATCAAGGATACAGGCATGGTAGACCAAGGAACACTTACTGCAGCGGAAAGAGCTTTCTTCCTTTCCATCCGTTCTTGCAGTTTGCTCCTTCGAGAAGGGACAAAATCTGGAGAGAGCTTTATTATCACAGCCGCTTCACTCGCCAATTTGGTTATGATCAAACCGTGCCAAAAGACTGCGGGCTGGTTACCCAAAAAATGCATTGTTACGAAATAGGTCCTCTTAACTGGGCCATGATATGGAAGCAATTACTGAACGGCTATGTCGATTCTTCTTTCATAATTCCTAGCTGTGATCGCATAGTTCGTACATCATACAGCTGATGCGGTGGTGGGACCATCAGTCATATTTGGTCATCAGGTGCTTGCCCGTGGAGTCTTCCATCTTTCTCCATCCACCTAGGCTGAAAGGCAGAAATCTAGAGGGCGGAATTGGCTATATTCCAAAAAAGAGTCATGCGTCTCATCATGGAGAAACTTGTAGGAAGATATCGTTAGAAGACCCTATCCGTGAAATAATGCCCATTAACACTTTGGATGGCTGGTTTGCTCAAGGGGTTTTAAGAGAATTTGAGCAAGCTCCTCGTGACCTTACAGGTCATGTCATGGATAATGTTGAAGGTGCATCTTCCCCCGTTCCTGTAGAGACTGTAGCGGTTCCAAAAGAACCAGCTCATGAGGCTTCAGTACCTCTTTTACAACCTACTTGCCCTAGGTCATCATCTCCAATGACTAGATCAAGGGCGCGTTTACAAGCATCATCACCCGTTCCTTCAGAGGGAATAAGACAAGCATCTGCCTTCTCTCCAATCAAAGAAATTATACCAGAGAGCAGTCGGGCTGCTTCCTCCAAAGGAAAACAACCTGTCATTGAAGAAATTGATGAAGAGACTTTGGAAGATGAAAGCTCAGCCTCATCATCAGAGAATACTGCCTCTTTGCAGTATGAAGATGACGAGAACAACAAAAGTAGTGAAGATAAAGATGACGACTTTGAAGAAGGCGATGTTAATATTGGCGTAGAGGAGGAAGCAGTTACAGAAGGTGTTGAAACAGAACCTCCTGCCACCACCTCTAAAGCTTTTCCTGGTACTAAAATTCCTGTCAAATCTTCTATAGCTATAGAAGAGGAAGGGGAACATTTAGATTATGGTGAATACGGATACTCACCAGGTAAAAGGGAATTTAACTTTCATATATATATATATATATATATATATATATATATATATGTTTGCATATTTAATAGCAATCATTTATTCAGAATTGTTGTGTCTCCCTTTTTAGGTGCTCATGTTGCCAATATTGAGGTAGGCAAAATTTCCTCGGTGAATTCTCCTGCAGCTACATCAACGGTTTCACCAAGAGTCCCTCTGGTCCCATTAGCGGCACCAAAGACGGTAGCTCGTGAAATTATATTTCCCACAGAAACCGCGGATTTGCCGACTCCGACCACCAGAAACTCGAGTACGGAGGCTAGGGCACTTTCTTTTGCAGAAATGACAAAGATTGGCCCCTCTACAACCCAAAGAATCTCTCTTTCCATTGATAATCCTCCAACGATGGGTATGTATAAATACATGTATTAGTCATTTTACCCAAACTGTATATCATATAATCTTTTTGTTAATATCTCTTCGTACTTTCTTTCTTTGTATTATAGGAATCCCTTCTTATAGTAGGGCAGCCAGTTCCGACTCGGTAGCCACTGCTTCTGAGATCTTATCTCTTGCAAACATTCCTATGCATAAAATGCTTCTGATGAGGAATTCTCTGTCAGCGATAGTCCATATATTTAAGAACCCTGAGCAATGGTCAGACTTGGATATCACCATCGAGATTTTGGAGAATTCTGCAAGGATGGCTAGAATCAACATATCTTCTTTGCGTGATTCCTTTCTTAGGTTCCGTGATTCGGTAGTCTCTTTGGCATCGGTGGAAAATGTTACAATTACACCTGAAGTTTTGGAATACAGAAAGCAATTAGCTGTATTTCAAGAACAAGCCTCTTTAATTGCTTCCTCCATCTCTGAGCTTGAACAAGAATACTCGATTCTTCAAGATCAGCTAAAGGCTCGTTCTGATGAAAGAATAAGTATTCAAGATCGTATTACTGTCCTGAAAGAAGAACTTTCTCAACTGGAGATGAGGGATCATGAGAAGGAATCGGCCATTCAAGATTTTGAGGAGAGGATGCGAGTGAATATTCAATCTATAAATACAAAAAAGTCTGCGCTGCTCCAAAGTAGGGAAGTGATCACATCTTTAGAAGACAAACTAACTGGTGTTCCTGATCAGGCAAAGATCATTCTCGAAGAAAAATCAAAGCATGACACAGCCCAAGCGCAATTAAAAGAAGACTTGCGAAGATATATAGAGGCAGTAAGAGTTGCAGAGGATCTTTAAGCATGTAATTTTTGCATATATAATCTTCGTTCATATGCTTTTGGACAAGTAATTTGCTTTGACTTTTATCATATGCATTGATGATAGCACTTTGAGACATTGTCTTTTTGCTGAAGGATTATCATATCGCATGTTATGACAATCATTTATCTATAAAGTGATTTCATCATAACTTTACTTTAATTTTTTGTTTTAAACCTTTTATGCTTTGTTAGTGTGCGATTCCCTATGTGAATATTTTAAATTGGTGGTGCTTGTTTCGACAAGGAAACAAATGTATTTGATTTGGGAGAACTATCTTATTCAAACATAATAATGGAATAGTTACAAAGACAATCATCACACTTTATTGATTCTGAATTCATTTACATCCTCTGATATCCCTTGATTCTAAGATAGTTTACAAAGAATTCATTATAAGTGACAATAGTTAAATATAATTTTCGGCAGCATAACAGCAATGATCTCAATCATCTCCAATGATTTAGGAGGAATAGACAAGTTGATCAACAGTCTTCAAGAGAACGGAGATTTCGGCAGCATTTCAGTGCTATTTCGGTTATCTCCTGAAACTTAGGAGGAATACACCTCTTTGTCGATGATTGTTCCTTTTCTCCTGAACAAGAAGAACTTGAAGTTTTGAAGACTTTAATCATTCCAACAAAGATAACTCATTCTTTGTTAAAAGCGCAGCAAAATCCGGTTTGCGCGGGTCCACAAGAACGACATACTTTCTTGTGGTGCGCGCAAACTATATAAGCCACATGCTGCTTTGTGCGGGTCGGCGCAAACTTCAGGAGTCCAATACTCCTTTGTGCTCATTCGCGCAAACTGCAGGAGTCTAATACTCCATACCTTCTGTCTTCTCTTTCGTCTTTCTTTCACTCTGAAATCTTCGAACCCTTTTCCAGAGAAAGAATGGGGTATTTATAGACATTTTTACCGGCGAAAATCTCTGTTCTGGTCGATGTGGGACAAAATAACATCCAACCATTTTTATATATCCGCAAAGTATTTTGCGCGGTCCAGCGCAATCTATCAATCCCGCGCAATCTGTCTTCCAGGATCAACCTGCGCAACCCATTTACTTTGTGCGGTTCAGCGTAATCCATTCACTTTGCGCGAACCCGCGCAAAGTAGTCTTGAAACTTATTTCTTTGATCTTCAAACTGATTTCTTGATCTTTCTCTTCTCCACTTCTTTGCTAATTTTATGCCTCAACAGATGCCCCCTTGATCCGTTCTTTGTTTTTTCAAAAAATCAAAGAAAAAGGATCAAACCACTTATTTTGTAGGGTTTGCGCAACCTCGCGCAAAGCTCGGTCGAGTACCGTACTTGGCCAGAAATACTATAAATAGTCCAACGACTTTGTCATTTTCACAATCAGCACTCTGTCGAAACTTTACTCTGGCGATTTTCTCCCGCGCAAAGCATTCACTTTGCGTGACCCCATGCAAACCTTTTCACCTTGCGCGACGACTTTTGAACTTGGAGTTCTTTCGCACAAACTATATACTTTGCGCGGACCCACGCAAAGTCCTTCGTACTTAGCCAATTTCTTTCGGACTGTTTCCAACACTTAGCCATTTTCTCTCTTCTTCCTTTCTTACTCTGTCATCTATCTTCATTCCTTTGTCTCATTTTCATGGCTCGTATTAAACAAACAGCCTGTCTCATAACTCCTTCTGACTCGCCTTCTTCTGATCAACCTCCTGCTAAGCGGATGAAGACTACTTCCAGAACTCCCGCTTATTTCAAAGAGCCTGTTCTTCCCACCTTCGACTTTTCTGACCGCATTAAATCTTTGCCTTCCCCCATTCACAAATCTATTTCTTTGGGAGACATTAAATGTCCTCCTAAGCATGGCAGAGAATATGACTGGGACGAATGATTAAAGTCCACAGCTCATATTCGTACTGATAGTGAAAGACCACCTCCCCGTGAAGACAGTCCCCCGGCTTCTCATCCAAAGAAAATTCGCCGCAATAAAGCGAAAGAATTCGCAGAGAAGATCAAGGAACATAAAAAGAAGAGACTTCAAAACTCGTGGGACTCAGTACGAGTTGTTGAAGGTATCATGAAGTTTGACAATCCTCATACAGAGGGGATGACGATTATTCCCATCAAAGTATACCGCCATCAATCCATGCTCGACTGTGAGTCTAAAGACTACATCCATGGCAAGAGGTTAATGTTTACTGAATCATGGGCCTCGAGAGAGCCCCGAATCCTTGAGGGCATCATCCAAACACAGAAGTCACGTCAAAGAATAGGGGAAGCTCATCCCATGATATTCTTAGTTCCTTTCCATAGTCCCCATGATCTCTTTCCTTCTCATTTTTATGAGACAGTTCATCAGCGCTTCAGAAATTGAGATCAACTCTGGGGCCAAGCAGAATTCCGCATCAGAGGCCTGTTAACTGCTCGCCGCTACTACTCTGAATGGGCAGAGGCTATATTGCTGAAGCATACAAGCACTCTTGCAAAGATTGGACTTTATGATGCAATAGAAGTGACCTCCAAATACTTCTATAGGGAACCCAATATTCTGAAAGGCTTCCTTGAATACTGGTCACCTACAACCAACTCTTTCCATTTACCCTATGGTGAAATGAGCATATCACTCTGGGACCTTCATCATATAGCCGGCCTCATGATAACAGGCAGATTTTATGATGAATTCATTCCTACAAACAGAGAATTGGCCTTTGTATCCTCTCCAGACCGCAAGCCTTCCATTTCTGAGACTACCATAGAATTATTCAAAGAGATGGGCAAATTTCCAAGTTTCCACAAAATTCCCCCTCTGCAATGGCTGGCTCATTTCTCTAGGGGTCTCAGGTATTTATCAATCTGATAATTGATCTTCCTTTTTGTATTCTTGCTGTTTAGCCATTCCTATATATTAACCTTCTCATCTTTACTCTTTCTTTGAAGATTTCGCGACTGCCATTCCAAAGAACTAACGAAGCTTCGAGATGCAATAAGAGGAAGACCAGAATATAGCTCTTTTGGAGAGCTTGCAGCGTTCTTAGCTTACTAGCTAAGTTTGGTCGTATTGCCCAGCTCTAAATGGGCAGATGTTGTTCGTCCAAGCGTCTTTGTTGTGGCTGGTGCTTTAGCGGAAGGCCATAAATACTCTCTTGCTCCTCTGGTATTATGTTCTATTTACAGAGCTCTGGTATTATGTTCTATTTACAGAGCTCCTCTGGTATTATGTTCTATTTACCCATGTAAAAGACCAGATTCTTGGAGCTTCGTCTGCACATACTTCTTGGCATTATATTACGAGGTGGCTAGGAGTATATTTTCCTTGGACTTTTGAAGCTTCGGAGCAAGCATATACTCATCCTTCTCATCTTCCACTCTGGTTCTTTCAGCAAAGAGCAATGGCAAAAAGAGCATATGAGTGGGTTGCCAATAAAATTCGAGATGATGATCAGATAAACTTCTTTCAGTTCCGCCTTTATCGCTATACTGAAGATACAGATATGGTGGACCAAGAAACGCTTACTGCAGCAGAGAGAGCTTTCTTCTTTTCTATTCGCTCATGCAGTTTGCCTCTTCGGGAAGGAACAAAATTTTGGAGAGAACCTTACTACCCCAGTCGCTTTGCTCGTCAATTTGGTTATGATCAAACCGTACCTCAAGACTGCGGGCTAGTTACTAGAAAAATGCGTTGTTACGGAACTGGTCCTCTTAACTGGGCCATGATATGGAAACAGTTACTGAATGGCTGCGTTGGATCTCTCTTCATAATTCCAGGCTGTGATCGCATAGTTCGTACATCGTATAGCTGGATGCGATGGTGGGATCACCAATCATACTTGGTCACTAAATGCTTGCCAGTGGATTCTTCTATTTTTCTTCATCCGCCCAGGCTGAAGGGCAAAAATTTAGAGAGTGGAATTGGCTATATTCCTGAAAAGAGCCATGCATCTCATCCTAGAGAAATTTGTAGGAAAATATCATTGGAAGACCCCATCCGTGAAATCAAACCCATCAATACTTTGGATGGCTGGTTTGCTCACGGAGTTCTGAGAGAATTTGAGAAATCTCGTCGAGACTCTTCAAACCAAGCAGCAGATGATGCCGAAGGTACATCTTCTCCAATTCCTGCAGAGACTGCAGCAGTTCAAGAAGGACCAGCTATTGGTACTTCTATATCCCCTTCACAACCCCTTGGTCCTAGTCCATCTTCCCCGATGACTAGATCAAAAACGTGTTTGCAAACATCATCCCGTATTCCTTCAGAAAGAACCCGCCAAGCATCCGCTCCCCTATAGTCCAAGAACTGCACGAGAGCAAACCAACCCATCTCTTACAAAGGGAAGCAAGTTATGATTGAAGAAGTTGACGAAGAAATTTTGGAAGATGAAAGTTCAACTTCATCATCAGATACTACTGAATCTTCACAATATGAAGACAGCGGAGATGGCGACAGTTGTGAAGATAAAGATGATGACTTTGAAGAAGGTGAAGTTGACATTGACGGAGATGAGGAAACAGCTGTAAAAGAAGTTGAGATGGAATCTTCCCCTGCAACCGCTAAGACTCTTCCTGGTGTAAATGTCCTTGCTAAATCTCCTGCAGCTGAGGAAGATGAAGAGGAGCTTTTAGATTATGGCGAATATGGATATTCACCAGGTAAAGGAAATTTAATTTTCATATGCATATACTAATTTATATTTTAACAACTATTATTTATTTAGAATCATTGTGTCTCCCTTTTTAGGTGCCCAAGTTGCAGAAATAGGTGCTATCTCTTCAGTGAGCCCTCTTGTAGTATCTTCACCAAGAGCACCCGTAGTTCCATTGGTAGTACAGAGAGTAGTGGCTCGTGAAATCATATTTCCAACAGAAACTACGAACTTGCCAACTCCGGCTACCAGAGTTCAAGCACGGAAGCTAGAGCACCATCTTTTGCTGATATGGTGGAACTTGGTCCTTCCATAGCTCAGGGAGCTTCTCCTTTTATTAGTCGTATTCCGGTGACAGGTACATATATATACACTGATTATCTTTACTCAGGACTATATTTCATAATAATATTTTGAATATCCTTCTTCCTTTGCTATAGGAACTCCTTCTTGTAGAGGTGCGGCTAGTTCTGATTCTGTAGCCACTACTTCTGAACTGTCATCCTTTGCAAAAATCCCTATTCGTAAAATGCTTATGGTGAAACATTCTTTGTTAGCAATAATCCATATCTTCAGAAATCCTGACCAATGGTTGGACTTGGATGTTGCTATAGAGATTCTGGAGAGCTCTGCCAAGATGGCTAGAATCAACATATCTCCTTTGCGAGATTCACTCCTCAAATTTCGCAATTCCGTAATTTCTTTGACATCGGTAGAGAATGTTACAATCGCCCCTGAGATTTTAGAGTGTAGAAAGCAGTTGGCTTCATCGCAAGAGCAAGCCCTTCTGACAGCTTCATCAATTTCTAAACTTGAAAATGAGCATACAATTCTTCAAGATCAATTAAAGATTCATGTTGATGAAAGTAGGACTATTCAAGATCGTATTGCAGCTCTGAAGGCAGAAATCTCTCAACTGGAGAGAAGGAATCATGAACAAGCCTTAATCATTCAAGATGTTGAAGAGAAGATATGGATGAATGTTCAATCCATTGATATCGAAAAATCCGTACAACTTCAAGGTAAAGAAATGATTGCTTCTTTGGAGAATAAGCTTGCTGGTGTTCCTGATCAGGCAAGACTTATTTTTGAAGAAAAATCTAAACATGATGCGGCTCAGGCACAATTGAAGGAAGATTTGCGCAGATATTCAGAAGCAATAGGAATTACAGAAGATCTTTAGACATGTAATTTTGAACATGTGATCTTTGCTTTCATGTTTTTTGGACATATAATTCATTTGGCTTCACATATGTTTTTATGAAAGCATTTTTTGAAATGTTTATAATAGCATTTTCTTATTACATGTTGATGATATTTATGCTAATATTATCAAATTATATTTATACTTTATATAATCATTTCATTACATCCTTTACAATTTCTAAACCTTTTATGCTTTGTTAGTGCGGGATTCTCTATGTGAGTATTTAGATTGGCGGTACTAAGTTTCAATTTAATTAGCCACACACAGTTTAAGCTCATGAGTAGTGGAGCGTGCGCGCACACACAGTTTAAGCTCATGAGTAGTAGAGCATTTATGGGTCTTATGTGATGGCCACTGTAACTCTCTAGAGTTAGAGTTCACTTTTAGGCTTTTCACTGCCTTGAGCTCACGGCCAAGGTCCATCAGAGGGGCCCATTGACGCGACTGGGTGGTGAACTGTTGGTTTTACGCACAGGGTTGGCCACGGTAACTCTCTAGAGTTCGCAGGGCTCGCAAGGCTACCTTTGGGCACCAAATATAGGGTCGCCAGTCTATCAATGAGTAGGTTTAAGCCCTTCCTCACGAGTTACTACTGAAATCAAACCCTAGATCTGGAGGGTCTTACGCACGGTTGGCATAAAGCCGCACTGCGGCCCCTGTTTTCTTCGTCTGCAAGGTCGAGCCCATTCACAGGAGGGCATTTTCATCCGTTCCCCGTGGCGCTGCCGGAAGCTATACAGACGGCATGGGAGTTACGGTGACTAGTCTTCGCGGATTTATGGCCTTTTAGGCTTTAAATCCTTGACTTCGTCAGTTGCCCACATGGGTACGCACGATGGTCTTCGCCGGCTTTTTAGGGCCACTGACTCCTCGCCGCTGCCCGAATGGCGATCTTCATAGGTCTTACGTATAGTTGGCCGGCTCTTTTAGAGCTTGATCCTTTGAGAGCATTTTTTTTTTTCGAGCTTGATCTTTTTGATTTGGCTCAATTTGGCTCTTTTAGGATTTGGCTTGGCTATACTGCCTCTTTAACTGAGATTGATGTATCCTTGCTTTTGATAATATCTTTAGGAAGACCCGTGCCTTGTAAGGCAATAATATCAATTTTATCGTCATTGCCAGTATAGTAGATATTTCCGACTGAAATAATATCTTCAAGAAGATCCATGCCTTGTAAGGCAATAATATTTATGATCATCACCATTTCTAGTATAGTAGATATTTCCAACTGGGATAATATCTTCAAGAAGATCCATGCCTTGTAAGGCAACATATCAATTTTATCAATATCTTCAAGAAAATCCGTGCCTTGTAAGGCAATATATCAGTCTTGTCAATATCTTCAAGAGAATCTTCAAGATGATTTATTTAGTGATGATGATGATCATATATATATTTTTGATTTGATGCTTGATAATTGACATGTTTGGAATTTCTTCTTTATAGCTTCTTTTGTTGACATATAGACATGATCTTATTCATCCTTGCCCCCTTTTGATACAGGATCATTATGCCGATAATATTCTGAATCAAAAAAAATCCATATGTTTATCTTCATGGATAGTATCTTTTGATGAAACGGGCGTTGACAAGTACACTGATACCTTGTCCCTCTTGATTTGTGATTCTATATGCCCCATTGGAGTATACTTCTTTTACCACATATGGACCATCCCATTTAGGTTCGAACTTGCCCCCTGTCCGGCGAGTAATCACTATTGGTCTTTTCAACATTAACACCATATCCCCTTTTTTGAAAGAGCGGTATTTAACCTGTTTATCAAAGGCTGCCGATATCCTGGCCTGATATGACTGCAACCTTTGCTGAGCTGCAAGACGTTTCTCATCGAGTAAGTCTAATTCTTTCAGCCTAATTTTTGCATTTTCATCATCTGTTATAGACTGATGTATTGCTATTTGGAGTGATGACACCTGCATTTCAATTGAGATAACTGCCTCCATACCATAGATTAATGAATACGGTGTCGCCCCTATTGCTGTACGATGGGTAGTTCTGTAGGCCCATAATGCTTCTTGTAACTTTTCATCCCAATCGCGCTTATTTCCTGTCACCGTCTTTTTCATTATTTTGACAATCGTTTTGTTAAACACCTCTGCTAATCCATTGGCTGGAGGATAATAAGGTGTTAAAAACGAATGCTGGATGTTGAACTTCTGACACAACTTTTCCATGCCTTTATTTTTAAAAGGGGTACCATTATCAGTTACGATCTTTTTCGGAATACCGTGACGATATATTATAGCATGCCGGATAAAATTGACCACATCTTTCTCTTTAACACTACGCAAGGCGACTGCTTCGGTCCATTTGGAGAAATAATCTATTGCTGCCAGAATATACTGTTTTCCTTTAGATGAAGGGGGATTTATAGGACCAATCACGTCGAGTCCCCAAGCTGAGAAAGGCCAAGAAGCAACAGACTGATGTAAGTCTTCTGGGGGAATATGTATTACATCTTCGTGTATTTGACATCCATGACACCGCTTTGCGTATGCTATTGCATCTTTGAACATAGTAGGCCAATAATAACCCATTCGATGCACTCTATGGTATAAATTTCAGCCGGCTTGGTGTGCTCCACATTCGCCTGAATGTGCCTCCCGCAGCATTTGGTTTGCTTCTTGCTTGTCTAAGCATCTTAACAGCATTCCATTATAAGATTTTCTATACAATACTTCGCTGCATATGACAAATTTGCCCGATCGCTGCTTAATCTGCTATCTTTGTGCATTATCTTCTGGCAAGATATTATATTTGAGAAAATCAACAAAAGGCTGATGCCAATCATCTGTCATTACCTCCAGACAGGATATGGGAAACATTTCAACGGTTTCTTCGATAACCTCTGCAGATGGGAGGAATCTTCTTTCTTCTATAGTTACCTGAAGAGGACTTCGGTTTATGCAGGATAAAGCTGCTGCCAAACTGGCTAAAGCATCTGCTTTTGCATTCTCTAACCGCGGTATGTGTTTAATTTCCACATGACAAAATTGTTCAAGCAACTGTTGTGCCTTCCGATAATAGGGCAGGAGTTCTTCTTTCCTTACTTCAAATTCTGTTGTCAATTGATTTATGATCAATTTAGAATCTCCGAAGATATGCAATAATTTTATTTCCATTTGCTGGACTATTTCCATTTCGATGATAAGAGCTCTGTATTCAGCTTCATTATTTGTGCATGTAGTGCCCAACGTGAAGGAGTATGGTAACAAATCGCCTTGAGGAGTAATGAATATCACTCCTGCCCCCGCTCCCGTTATTCGAGCAGCACGATCAAAATACATTTGCCAAATATTCTGAGATTCAGCCAACATAACTTGTTCATCTGGAAATTCGTCATTGATTTCCTCACTTTCTGCTATAGGATGTGTCATGAGGAAGTCCGCCATAGCTTGTCCTTTTTCATCGCTTTACGGCTTATACGAAATAGTATATTCTGATAACAATAACATCCACTTGGCTAGTCTTCCCGATAACATTGGCCTAGCCATCAAAAATTTTATCGGATCTGCTCTTGAGATCAAAGTTATATCATGGGAAAGACAATAATGCCTTAACTTCTGTACGGCGAATATCAACGCCTAACATTCTTTTTCAATCGAGGAGTAATTGCATTCTACCCCCATCAGTGTTCGGCTTAGATAATAAAGAGCAGTCTCTTTTCCGGCTTCGTTTATCTGTGCCAACAAAGCACCCAACGAATTTGTAGCTGCAGATGTATATAAGATAAGTGGCTTACCTTTCACTGGAGTTGTTAACACCGGTGGCTGTTTTAATAATTCCTTAATTGAGTCAAATGCATTTTGACAGACGTGATCCCATACAAATTCTGTATCTTTCTTCATTAACCGAGAAAATGGCTGACACCTTCCTGCAAGGTTCGAAATGAAATGGCAAATGTATGCCAATTTTCCTTGTAAGCTTTTTAATTCCTTCAACGTTGTTGGTGGTGGCTTATTTTGGATAGCTTTAATTTTTTCTGGATCAATTTCGATTCCTCTGTGTCGTACAACAAAGCCGAGGAATTTTCCAGAAGAGACTCCGAATGCACACTTAGCAGGGTTCATCTTTAATTGCTTCTTTCTGAGCCGTCGGAAGACTGATGCTAAATGTTTGCGGTGTTCTTGATGATCTCCCGACCTGACCACCAAGTCATCAACATAGCATTCAACATACTTATACATCATATCTTGAAAAATATTTTTCATCGCCCTTTGATATGTTGCCCCAGCATTCTTGAGACCGAAAGGAATAACTTTATAACAATAAATTCCAAGCGGCGTTCTGAAGGCCGTTGCCTCTTCATCTTCGGGTGCCATCCTGATTTGATTATACTGCATATATCGTCCATAAAGGACATGATAGCATACCGAGTAGTGCTATCAATTAATAATTACAGTTATCGGAGAGGGAAATCATCCTTTGGACATGCTTCATTCAGATCTCTGAAGTCAATACATACTCTAATCTGCCCATTCTTCTTTTTCACCGGAACAATATTTGATATCCACTTGGGATATTTAACTTCTCTGATGAACCCAACATTTATTAGTTTATTCACTTCTTTTTCGATTAATGGAATCAAATCTGGATGGAATCGCCTTTGTGCTTGCTTCATTGGTTTCTTTTCTCTGGAAATATTTAATCGATGCATTGCCACAGAGGGTTCTAGTCCCAGCATTTCTTCATATGTCCAGGAGAAGATGTCTTTATTTTCTTTGAGAAGTTGGCCATATTTCTCAAATTCACGATCCGAAGGCCGACGCTGATGAATGTGTTCCTTGGCTCTTCATTGTTCCCAAATTTATTTCTCGCAAGCCATCTATCGTCGGCTGCCCCCGTCTTCTATTTGTCTTGGAGGGGTTTCAGGATACTTGACTACCTTAGCATCTTTTGCAGCTGAAGTCATGTTAACTGATATCATGCTTACTGATGATTCTGCTCCCAATCCTTAGAATTTTCTTCGCTTTTCTTGATTAACCCCGAGGGGGATTTGAATTCCTTTCCCATGATTCAAGCCGGTGGGTTTGTCACAATCAAAACCCATATTACTCATGATTTTCTTGCTTACTGCACTGTATTTTCTTAAATTCTGCGGTGCTAACTCTCCGTGATATACATTGCTTGTATTTTCATTCTTCATTTCTGCTGCAGCGTGAAACTCTATTGGTTCAGGATATTTAGCACTGGCTTTGACTTGAAATGTTTTTGGAGCGTACCGCAAATGGCTTACATCTTTCGATATTGGGTAAGGGCATTGTATAATTGGACTGTAAGACTTTCAGCTGTTCTGTCGACAACAATGTTAACGGCGGTTGTCCAGGTTCTCTCAGGCGCTTTGGTACAAAATAGAACTTCTTTCTTGCTTCTGCAGTCCCGGAAGATTCCGCCCTTTCTTCTCTAACTTTATTTATTCGAACATTTTTTAAGACTCTTTTTCCATCACCATTTCCCACTTCTTCGGAGAAACATTTATAAATAGCTAGCATCCGCAAAGAAAGACTCAGCTTCTGTATAGGGTTTCGCATCGGCCATCACCTTACACTGCATTCCGTCTTTACAGTATTTGAAACATTGGTGTAGAGTAGAAGGTACAATATTGTATTGGTGTATCCACGGCCTTCCCAAGAGAAGGTTATATGTCATCACAGCATTTATAACGTGCATACAACAGTAGTGATTAATTCTCCCACTTCCAATGTTATTGTAATTTTACCGAGTTCGCGTTGTCCATCTTGATTAAACCCCTGTATCATCATTCCGCTGGGGCGCAAATCTAAACAGCGATAACCCAATTTAGTAATCATGGAGAGTGGCAAAAGATTCACTGCGGATCCATTATCTATCATAATCCGTTTTATCTTCTTTTCGCAAATGTATCCTTCTATCATCAATGGCCTGTTATGTTCCATTTCGCCAATTAAATCGTCATCCGAGAAAGATATTACTGGTAAACAATTCATCTTTTCATTGTTTCTTTCATTCTTCATTTCTGTCAGTAAAGCTTTTCTCACATCGTGATCAGACAGTGCTTGAATCAAACTCTGCCGAAATTCTTCTGACAGCTTGAGCGCATCATAAATACTTAAACGTGCCGGTATACCCTTTAAGTGGCTAACTACATCATAAGCCACTTTTGTCGCTTTGTCTTCATTTCTACTTCTATCTTCAGTATTCTGTCTTTCAGTCACTTCTTTCCTGATAATTCCCGCTTTTTGCTTTACCAGACTCGTTATCTGCTTTCCCGATCGTAACGTAATCATTGTCGCATTCCTTATTGACCTTCGATCTTCTTTCTCTTTTATTCCCTGAGTCTTTTCTTGAATTGACAATACATTTACTGTCGCCCTTGTATTCTTTTCTTTGCTTTCGCTGGTTATTATATCACCTTTATTTATCATTCGCTGTATGATGCATTTTAACGTGTAACAATTTTCAGTCGGATGTCCTACTAGGCAATGATAACGGCAAAAGTTTCTTTCTCGAGTTCTTGTCACATCTTCAGGGCGTTTTGGTTCGGATAATTCCAAGGTACCTGCTTTTAACAATTGTTGCATCATAGGCACCACGTCCTCTTTATCGAACTCAAATCCTTCATGAGAATCGAGCATTCTGAGCTTTTTTCCATCGTATCTGTCCCTTGATTGATTCCAGCCTTCTTTTCCTTCCGGCCTTTTGTCTCTTGAGCCTCTCACATCTTGATTTTTCTTATCCCGATCAATGGTGTTGACGGTTGTCCTACCAGGTATTCTTCTGACAGTTTCATGATGAAATGCCGGCATCTTACGAGTCATCAATTCTAATGCATGGGCTTTGGTAGCCAAATCGCGAAAGGTTCCGATATCAGCGCTGGTGAGTCCGAACGCAATCCCTATCTCCATAGAGTTCAGACACATTTTGACTTGTTCTTTTTCTTCTGGCAACTGCCTACACGATGCCCCCAGTGTCTTCCATCGGTCTATGAATTTTTCAACTGGTTCTCCTTCTCTCTATCGTACTGAAGCTAATTCTGTGATGCTAACATCGCGCTCTGACGAGAAGAAGTTTGACATGAAAGCATCTTGCATTTCTTCCCATGTGCGTATAGATCCTGGTGCTAAATTTGAATACCACCTGAAAGCTTTATTTGTCAATGATAACCCAAATAAGCGCAAACAGTATTGAGGTATCGTGGAGAAATTCCCCATGCTGGTGATGAAATGCATCAGGTGTTCTTCTGTCGATCCTTCCCCATTAAACTTCTGAAAATCTGGGTGCTTAAAATTTGCCGGAAACGAAACATCCTCTACCTCTCTCGGATAGGGCGTTCGATATCTGAAACGACCGGTGTTCGTGCGCTCCCTTTCTATTCTGACTGCTTCTTCGACGACTTGTCTTATGTCATCCTGTGTTATAGCTCTTGTTGTTGGAACTGACCCTCGCGATCCTATCCCTTGCGGACGGGAACCTTCAGGTTGGTTCTCTTGTCCATTTGTTGCTCCCATCATGGGTGGAGCCACTATCTGGGCTACATTATGTGCCAGAGTTGCCAAAGCTTCTCTAAGGTTTCGGCATTCATCCATTAGCACTCTTTGTGCCTCTGCCATTTGATCAACACGTTCTTCAGTAGTTGGTCTATTTCCTTGACCCGTCTCTGTCATATATACTGTAACCTCTTTACTGTTTGTCGAAGCTATTTTTTTAGTAGAACGAGAGTATGTTGACGTAACAGGACTTATAAAGAGGGGAGAAATTGGAGTCTCGTTTGACTCTTGTGTACTTCCCATGTTTTCAACCGATCGGGGTGATACAGTTATGGGCGAGCTGATCTGGGGTGATACAGGCATTGGTGATCCTATCATCAGTGCTTTACCTTTCTGTGCTTCTGTCCATTTGGTCTTTGGGGCGACCAAAGCTAGAAAATCGTGCGATGAGAACTGCAGAGAAGCTTGTTCAGGATAAATCACCGGAGGAGCAAGCTCAGGTTTTCTTCTTGCTATGCTACGCGTGATTGGTCCCTCAGCTCTTTGTACAAGCAATTTCGCCTTGCGGTTCTTTAGGGTCTTCGTTTTTGTCTTTTTGGACAAGACCAAAGTCCAGTTCTCATCACTTTCTTATGGTTGGGGTGAGACGGAAATAACTCCCGCTGTTACTCGAGTCACTTTGTGCTTGCTTGTAGTGCTTGCCTTTGTATGCTCAGGAGTTTAGCTTGGCACATATTCAATTACAAACCCAGTAGCGGTGAATCGGAAGTTCACTTTTCTTGCAACGTCAGCCATTAGCAATGTTATGTGATTGAATTTGGGTACCTTCAATAACGAAACATATATGAAATTAGTATGCGAAAGATTAAGTAAACTATTTTAGAGATGAAGGGGAGGATGTTCCCACTGAGAGTCGCCATTTTGGCGTCTAATAGACGCCAAAAACAGTAATGAGAGTTTCGCAACTTTCCCAATGTTAGTGTTAAATAAGATTGGTTCCCCAGCAGAGTCGCCATTTTGTTTCGACAAGGAAACAAATGTATTTGATTTGGGAGAACTATCTTATTCAAACATAATAATGGAATAGTTACAAAGATAATCATCACACTTTATTGATTCTGAATTCATTTACATCCTCTGATATCCCTTGATTCTAAGATAGTTTACAAAGAATTCATTATAAGTGACAATAGTTAAATATAATTTTCGGCAGCATAACGGCAATGATCTCAATCATCTCCAACGACTTAGGAGGAATAGACAAGTTGATCAACAGTCTTCAAGAGAACGGAGATTTCGGCAGCATTTCGGTGCTATTTCGGTCATCTCCTGAAACTTAGGAGGAATACACCTCTTTGTCAATGATTCTTCCTTTTCTCCTGAACAAGAAGAACTTAAAGTTTTGAAGACTTTAATCATTCCAACAGCATAACAGCTCATTACTGTTAAAAACTGCCAAGCAACCAGTTTGCGCGGGTCCGCACAAACGACATACTTTGCGCGGGTCTGCCAAACTATATAAGCCACATGTTACTTTGTGCGGGTCGACGCAAACTTCAGGAGTCCAATACTCCTTTGCGCTCATTCGTGCAAACTGCAGGAGTCCAATACTCCGCACCTTCTTCTTCTCTTTCGTCTTTCTTTCACTCTGAAATCTTTGAACCCTTTTCCAGAGAAAGAACGGGGTATTTATAGACATTTTTACCGGTGAAAATCTCCGTTCTGGTCGATGTGGGACAAAATAACATCCAACCATTTTTATACCTCCGCAAAGTACTTTGCGCGGACACGCGCAAACGACATGCTTTGCGCGGTCCAGCGCAATCTATCAATCCCGCGCAATCTGTCTTCCAGGATCAACCCGCGCAACCCATTTACTTTGCGCGGTTCAGCGCAATCCATTCACTTTGCGCGAACCTGCGCAAAGTAGTCTTGAAACTTATTTCTTTGATCTTCAAACTGATTTCTTGATCTTTCTCTTCTCCACTTCTTTGCTAATTTTATGCCTCAACAGTGCTAAGTTTCAATTTAGTCAATCACACCCAGTTTAAGCTCATGAGTAGTAGAGCGCACACACAGTTTAAGCTCTTGAGTAGTGGAGCGTGGTCTCACGTGATAGTCTCTGTAACTCTCAGGACTTCACTGAACTTCTCACTGCCTTATGAGTTCACAGACCGCGATCCATCAGAGGGGCCCAGTGAAGCTACCGGGGCAGTGAACTCGCTTGATTTTATGCACAAGGTTGGCCACGGTAACTCTCCAGAGTTCACAGGGCTTGTAGGGCTACCTTTGGGTACCAAATCTAGGGCCGCCAGTCCATCAATGAGTAGGTTTAATCCCTTCCTCACGAGTTACTACTAAAATCAAACCGTAGATTTGGAGGGTCTTACACATGGTTGGCCTAAGAGCTCACACTGCAGCCCCTGTTTTCTTCGTCTGCAAGGTGAACCCATTCACGGGAGGGCACTTTCCATCCGTTCCCCGTGGCGCTACCGGAAAGCTATACAGATGCCATGGGAGTTACGGTGACTAGTCTTCACGGATTTTTAGCCTTTTAGGCTCTGAATCCTTGACTTCATCAGCTGCCCGCATGGGTGCGCACGATGGTCTTTGTAGGCTTTTTAGGGCCACTGACTCCTCGCCGCTGTCCGAATGGCGATCTTGATTTTAAGTCTTATGCGTAGCTGGCCAGCCCTTTTAAGGCTTAATCCTTTTAGAGTTTGATCTTTTTAGAGCTTGATCCTTCTAGAGTTTGATCCTTCTAGTGCTTGATTTTTATTTGGCTCTTTTAGGACTGACTCTTTTTTAGGATTTTGGCCCTTTTAGGATTTGGCTTGACTATACTGCCTTGTCATGCTTTGTAAGGTAATAATAATAGTGATCATCGTCATTGCCAGAATAATAGACACCTCTGACTGAGATTGATACGTGACTGAGATTGATACATCTTTACTTTTGATAGTATCTTCTTTAAGAGGAATAACAATAGTGATCATCGTCATTGCCAGAATAATAGACGCCTCTGACAGAGATTGATACGTCTTTGCTTTTGATAGTATCTTCTTCAAGAGGAATCTGTCTATGTTGTAATATATCAATTTTGTCAATATCTTCAAGAGGATCTTTGCGATGATATTGATTTTGCCAAACTTATTTAGTGATGACGATGATCACTTTTTTTTTTTTAGAATGCTTGCTAATGTAGTCGATATGCTTGTGAATTTCTTCTTTATAGATTCTTTTGATGACATATAGACATGATTTTATTCCTTCTTGCCCCCTTTTGATAAAGAATCATTATGCTGATAATATTCTGGATCAAAAAACCAGTAACTTCGTCAGGGGTAGTATCTTTTGATGAAGCGAGCATTGACTGGTATACTGATACCCTGCCCATCTTGATTTGTGACTTTGTACGCCCCATTGGAGTATACTTCTTCTACCACATATGGCCCGCCCCATTTGGGCTCGAACTTGCCCCCTGTCCAGTGGGTGACCACTATAGGTCTTTTCAACATTAGCACCATATCCCCTTTTTTAAAAGAGCGGTATTTAACTTGCTTATCAAAGGCAGCCGATATCCTAATCTGATATGACTGCAACCGCTGTTGAGCTGCTAGGCGTTTCTCATCAAGCAGATCTAACTCTTTCAGCCTTATTTTTGCATTTTCATCATCTGTTATGGACTGATGTACCGCTACTCTGAGCGATGCCACTTGTATTTCGATTGGGATGACTGCTTTCGTGCCATAGATTAATGAATACAGTGTTGCCCCCATTGCTGTGCGATGAGTAGTTTTATAGGCCCATAATGCTTCCTGTAACTTTTCATCCCAATCACGTTTATTGCCTGTCACCATATTCTTTAGTATTTTGACTATCGTTTTGTTGAATGCCTCTGCTAATCCATTGGCTGGGGGATAGTAAGGTGTTGAAAATGAATGTCGGATGCCGAATTTCTGACACAGCTTTTCCATGCCTCTATTCTTAAAAGGAGTGCCATTATTAGTAACAATCTTCTTTGGAATACCATGTCGGTATATTATGGCATGACGGATGAAATTGACCACATCCTTCTCTTTAACATTGCGCAAAGCGACCGCTTCAGTCCATGTGGAGAAATAATCTGCTGCTTTCCTTTGGACGAAGGTGGATTTATAGGACCAATTACATCAAGTCCCCAAGCCGAAAAGGCCAAGAAATGATGGACTGATGTAAATCTGCTGGGAGAACGTGTATAACATCTCCATGGATCTGACATTCATGGCACCGTTTCGCATAATCTATCACATCTTTGAACATTGTGAGCCAATAATAGCCCATTCAGTGTACTCTCTAAAATAAATTCTGTCCAGCTTGATGTGCCCCACATTCACCTGAGTGTGCTTCCCGTAATATTTGGCTTACTTCTTGTTTGTCTATGCACCGTAGTAACATTCCATTGTAAGACTTTCTATATAGTACCTCGCTGCATATGACAAATTTGCTCGATCACTGATTGACTTGCTGCCTTTGTACGCTATCTTCCGACAGGATGTTATATTTGAGATAATCAACGAAAGGTTGCCGCCAATCATCTGTTATTACTTCTAGGCATGATATAGGAAGCGTTTCAAAGTCTTCTTTAATGAACTCTGAAGATGGCAGGAATCTCCTTTCCTCTATAGTTACTTGGAGAGGGCTTCGATTCGTATAAGATAAAACTGCTGCCAGGCTGGCCAAAGCATCTGCTTTTGCATTTTCGGACCGTGGTATGTGTTTAATTTCTACGTGACAGAACTGTTCGAGCAACTATTGTGCACTCCGGCAATAGGGCAAGAGTTCTTGCTTTCTCACTTCGAATTCTGTTGTCAATTGATTTATAATCAATTTAGAATCTCCAAAGATATGTAACATTTTTATTCCCATTTGTTGAGCTATTTCCATTCCAATAATGAGAGCTTTGTACTCGGCCTCATTATTCGTGCACGCGACGCCTAACGTGAAGGAGTATGGCAATAGATCGCCTTGAGGAGTAATAAATATCACTCCTGCCCCCGCTCCTGACATTCGAGCAGCACCATCAAAATACATTTGCCATAAACTCTGGGATTCGGTCAACCTAACTTGTTCGTCCGGAAAGTCATCGTCGATCTTTGCACTTTCTGCCATAGGATGCGCTGCAAGGAAATTTGCCACGGCCTGCCTTTTTACTGCTTTCACCGGCTTATATGAAATAGTATATTCTGATAATAATAGCATCAATTTGGCCAATCTTCCCGACAACATTGGCCTGGTCATCAAAAACTTTATCAGATCTGCTCTCTAGATCAAAGTTATGTCATGAGAGAGACAATAATGTCTCAGCTTCTGTACTGCAAATATCAGCGCTTAACATTCTTTCTCAATTGGAGAATAATTGCACTCTGCCCCCATTAATGTTTGGCTCAACTAATAAAGAGCAGTCTATTTCCCGGCTTCATTTACCTATGCCAACAAAGCACCCAAAGAATTTTCGGCTACAGATATATACAAGATAAGTGGCTTACCTTTTACTGGAGTTGTTAGCACTGGCGGCTGCTTCAGCAATTCCTTAATTGAATCAAATGCATTTTGACATGCTTAATCCCATATAAATTCTGTATCTTTTTTCATTAGCCGAGAGAATGGCTGGCACCTCCCTGCAAGATTTGAGATAAAACAGCGAATGTACGCCAATTTTCCTTGCAAGCTTTTTAATTCCTTTTGTGTTGTGGGCGGCAGCATATTTTGAATAGCTTTAACCTTTTCTGGATCAATCTCGATACCTCTATGTCGTACGACGAAACTGAGAAATTTGCCTGAAGATACCCCAAATGCACATTTAGCCGGATTCATCTTTAACTGCTTCTTTCTAAGTCGGCGGAATACTGTTGTTAATTGTTCACGGTGCTCCTGATGATCTCCTGACCTGACCACCAAGTCATCAACATAACACTCGACATGTTTATGCATCATATCTTGAAAGATATTTTTCATCGCCCTTTGATACACTGCTCCAGTATTTTTAAGACCGAATGGCATGACTTTGTAACAATAGATTCCGAGCGGTGTTTTGAACGCTATCACTTCTTCATCTTCAGGTGCCATTCTAATTTGATTATAGCCTACGTAGCCGTCCATGAAGGACATGATAGCATACTGAGTTGTACTATCGATCAACAATTCTGTTATCGGGAGAGGAAAGTCATCTTTTGGACAAGCCTCGTTCAGATCCCTGAAGTCAATACACACTCTGACCTGTCCATTTTTCTTCTTCACAGGAATAATTTTTGATATCCACCTGGGATATTTAACTTCCCTGATGAACCCAACCTTTATCAGTTTGCTGACCTCTCCTTCGATTAATGGGATTAGATCTGGATGGAATCGCCTCTGTCCTTGCTTGACCGGCTTCTTTTCTCTAGAGATATTTAATCGATGCATCGCTACGGAGGGTTCTAAACCTGGCATTTCTCCATATGTCCAAGCGACGATGTCCTTGTTTTCTCTAAGGAGTTGACCATATTTCTCAGATTCCTGCTCAGAGAGACTGACGCTGATGAATGTATTTCTTGGTTCTTCTTCTGTTCTCAAGTTTATTTCTTGTAAGCCGTCTATTGTTGGTTGCCCCCCATCCTCTATTTGTCTCAGAGCTGCTTCAAGGTACGTGGCTGTCTTAGGGTCTTGTTCTGGTATTTGCGCGATTGTAACCATATTTACTAATGACTTTGCTCCTAGTCCTTAGAATTTTCTCCGCTTTTCTTGGTCAATCCCAAGAGGGATTTGAATTCCTTTCCCGTGATTTAGCCCAGTGGGTTTATTACAATCAAAACCCATATTCCTCATCATTCTCTTGCTCACCGAACTGTATTTTTCCAGATTCTGTGGTGACAGCTTACCATGGTATACATTGTCTGCGATCTCTTTTCTTGTTGTTGCTTTTACTGCAGCCTGGAATTTTATCGGCTCGGGTACTTATACTTGTACGACTTGAAATCTTCTTAAAATTGAAAATGGCTTACATCTTTCAACATAGGGTAGCGGCATCGTATAATTAGACTGTAAAATTTTTAACTGTTCTAACGATAACAAGGTTAATGGCGGCTGCCTGGGTTGCCTTAGAGCTTCGGTACAAAATAGAACTTCTTCCTTGCTTCCGCAGTCCTAGAAGATTCTGTCCTTTCTTCTTTTTTTGCATTGTTTATTTGAATGTCTTTTAAGACTTTCTTTTCATCATTATTTCCCACCTCTTCAGAGAACCCTTTATAATAACTGGCGTCCGCGAAAAAAGACTCAGCTTCCGTATATGGCTTCTCATCAGCCATCACCTTACACTGTATTCCGTCCCTACAGTATTTGAAACATTGGTGCAAAGTAGAGGGTATAATACTGTACTGATGAATCCACAGCCTTCCTAAGAGGAGATTGTACGTCGTCACGGCGTTTATAACATGGCATACAACATTAGTAGTTAGTTCTCCTACCTCTAGTATCACCGTAATCTTACCAAGCACGTGTTGTCCATCTTGGTTGAAGCCCTGTATCATCATTCCACTAGGGCACAGATCAGAACGGATAACCCAATTTACTTATCATCGAGAGTGGTAGGAGGTTTACCGCAAACCCATTATCAATCATAATCCGTTTTACCTTCTTCCCACAGATATGACCCTCTATCATCAGTGGCCTGTTATGCTCCGTCTCACTAATCAAATCATCATCGGAGAATGAGATGATCGGCAGACAATCGGCCCGTCCATCTTGTTTTCGTGTTTTTCATGTTTCATTTCTGTCAACAGAGTCTCTCTAATATTATGATCAGACAATGCTCGAATCAAACTCTGCCAAAATTCTTCTGATAACTTGAGAGCGTCATAGACGCTTAAACGTGCCGGTATACCTTTCAAATGGCTAATCATGTCATAAACCACTCTTGCTGTTTCGCTCCTATGTTCATTCCTATTATCGCTATTCTGTTTCTCGATGACTTCTTTCCTTACTATCCCTGTTTTCTGCTTCATGAGGCTTGTCACCCTCTTCCCTGATCGCAACGTAATCATTGCTGCATTTTTTGTCGACATCCGGCTTTCTTTCCCTTGTACTTCTTGGGCCTTTTCCTGGACTGTAAACATGTTTACCGTTGCTCTTGTACTCTTCTCTTTGTCTTCATCGGTTATTATCTCGCCCTTATTTATCATCCGTTGTATGATACATTTCAACGTATAGCAATTTTCTATCGGATGTCCCACTAGGCGATGATAACGACAGAAGTTTCTTTCCCTGGTCTTTTTCACATCTTCGGGGCGTTTGGGTTCTGGTAATTCTATGGCACCAGTTTTTAGCAACTGTTTCATCATGGGAACAACGTCTTCCTTTTCAAAATCGAACCCTTCATGGGAATCCAGCATTCTGAGCCTTTTTCCATTGTATCCACTTCTTGACTGATTTCATCCTTCCTTTCGTTCCGGCCCCTTATCTCTTGAGCCCCCTATATCTTTATTTTTCTTATCATGTTCGATGGCATTTACAACCATTTTACTGGGTACTCTCTTTCCTACTTCATGGTAAAAGGCTGGTATCTTGCGGGTCATTAACTCTAAGGTGTGAGCCTTGGTGGCTAGATCACGGAAAGTTTGGATATCCGCGCTGGCTAGTCCAAATGCAATTCCCATTTCCATAGAATTCAGGCACATTTTGACTTGTTCTTTTTCCTCCGGCAATTGCCTGAATGATGCCCCTAATGTCTTCCATCGGTCTATAAACTTTTCCGCTGGTTCTCCTTCCCTTTGTCGCACCGAAGCTAATTCTGTGATGCTGACGTCACGTTCGGACGAGAAGAAGTTTGACATGAAAGCATCTTGCATCTCTTCCCATGTACGTATAGACCCTGGAGTTAAGCTTGAATACCATCGGAAGGCTTTACTCGTTAATGATGACCTGAATAATCGTAAGCAATACTGAGGTATTGTGGAAAAATTTCCCATGCTGGTGATGAAGTGCATTAAGTTCTCTTTCGGTGACCCTTCTCCATTAAATTTTTGAAAGTCCGGATGCTTGAAATTGGCTGGAAAGGAGATATCTTCTACTTCCCTCAAGTATGGCGTCCTATACCTGAAACGACCGGTATTTGCACGCTCTCTTTCTATTCTAACAGCTTCTTTGATGACTTGCCTCACGTCGTCTTGCGTTACGGTCTTTGTGACTAGAACAGATCCTCTTGATCCTGCCCCTTGTAGATGAGAACGTTCGGGACGGTTTTCATGTCCGTTAACTGTACCCGTTGCTGGCGAAACCATAATTTGGGCCACATTATGCGCAAGGGTTGCTAATGCTTCCCTGAGATTTCTGCATTCATCCATTAATGCTCTTTGCGCTTCTGCCATCTGGTTAACACGATTTTCAGTAGTTGGCCTATTTTCTTGACTCGCCTCGGCCATGTACACTATAGCTCCTTTACTGTTTGTCGAAGTTGTTGTTGGAGTAACACGAGAGTATGTTGATGTGACAGGGCTTATAAAGAGGGGAAAGATCGGAGTCTCGTCCGACTTCCGTGTGCTTCCCGTGTTGCTGATCGATCGGGGTGATACACTTAGTGGCGAGCTTGTTTGGGGTGACGTGGGCATCGGTGAACTCATCAGCAGTGCTTTACCTTTTTGTTCTTCCATCCACTTAGTCCTCGAGGAGACCAAAGCTGGAAAATCGTACGACGTGAACTGTGGAACTGTTCGCTCGGGATATATCGCAGGAGGAGCAAGCTCAGGGTTCTTCCCAACGATACTGCATGTGATTGGTCCTCTGGCTCTTGGCAAAGATAAGTTTGCTCCACGGCTCTCTAGATTCCTTGCTTTTGCTTTTGCCTTCCAAAACAAGACCATAGTCCAATTCTCATTACTTTCCTGTGGTTGAGGCGAGACGGAAATGACCCCAGCTGTTGCTTAAGTCATTTTGCATTCGCTTGTGGTGTGTGAATCCGTACGCTCTAGAGTTCGGTTTGGTGCATATTCAATTATAAACCCAGTAGGGGTGAAGCGGAAGTTCGCTTTCATCGTAACATTAGCCATCAGTAGTATTATATGATTGGATCCTGGTACCTTCGATAATGAAACATATGTGAAGTTAGTATGCAAGGATTAAGTAAATCATCTTAAAGATGAAGGGGAGGATGTTCCCACTGAGAGTCGCCATTTTGGCGTCCAAGAGACGCCAAAAAGTGATTAAAGCTTTACAACTTTCCTAATGTTAATGCTAAATAAGAGAAATTTCCCCAGCAAAGTCGCCATTTTGTTTCGACAAGAAAATAAAGGTATTTGATTTGGGAGAATTATCTTATTCAAACATACCAAGAGAAAAGTGTAGAGACAATCATCACATTATATTGATTCTGAGTTCATTTACATGCTCTAATGTCCCTTGATTCTAAGATAAATTACTTGGTACAAAAGAATTATAATAAATCAAATTGTCATTGATTAAATATAAATTTTGACAACATAACAGCAGAGACTCTAGTCATTTTCCTAAGACTTAGGAAAATTTAATGAATTGATCAACAATCTTCAAGGAGATAGAAATTCCGGCAGCATTCTGGTGCTATTTCGATCATCTCCTGAAACTTAGGAGGAATACACATCTCTATCGATAATTCTTCCATCTTTCTTGGACAGGAAGAACTTGGAGATTTGAAGACTTCGGCAATTTCAGAAGAAGATAATGACCCATTCTTTGTTATAGACGCTAAGCGATCGATCCCTGATTGCGCGGGTCTACGCAACCTGTAGGAGCCTAATGCTCCTACCTTCGGTCTTCTTCTTCACTCTTCCTTTGCTCCGAAAATCTTTCAACCCTTTATGAGAGAAGGAGCGGGGTATTTATAGGCATTCGCACCGTGTAGAACTCCAATATTGGTCGATGTGAGACAAAATCACTTGCAATCCTTACCGCGCATTCTCTATATACTTTGCGGGGAGCCGCGCAAAGGATATACTTTGCGGGGAGCCGCGCAAACGATATACTTTGCGGGGACCCACGCAAAGTGTCCTCTGAGCTATTTCTTCGTTCCCTTCTTGGAATTCTTTTGATCAATGTCTTGATCCTTCTTTGCTCCAATTCTCCTCTTATTATTTTTATGCGTCAACAGTCCTATAGTAGCCCTCGTAACTCTCTCTTTAGAGGTCGAATTCAGACTGTCTTGAGGTCATTGCAATGGTAACTTGACAAGCTTTCGAATGAGACCAGAATTGCCTAATTCGGAGACCGTTTGATATCCTAAAATCATGTTGGAACTCTTTGATCGTCGTTTTTCAATATGGAGTGTAAATCTTTCCAAATCGTGTGATCCAACAGAGATGCTCATAACTCCATCGTTTGATGTTAGATTGGGTCGATTTCTAGTTATCTAAAAGGTCTTTTTGTGCTCTTTCATTCCTAAGTGGAATTGTCGTATTCCGATACCATTTGGGATCCATAAGTGGGATCACAGTCGTCGGTCCTGAATTTTTCCTTCATTACCTTTTCCAATAGTAACCCTCATAACTCACTCTTCCGAGGTCGAATTCAGACTATTTTGAGCTCATTGGAATGGTAACTTGACAAGCTTCAAGATGAGACCAGAATTGCTTAATTCGGAGACCATTCGATATCCTAAAAGCATGTTGGTACTCTTCATTCATCTTTTTTCAATATGGAGTCTAAATCTTTCCAAATCGTGCGATCCAACGGAGATGCTCATAACTCCATCGTTTGTTGTCGGATTGGGTCAATTTTTTGTCATTTGAAAGGTACTTTAGTGCTCTTTCATTACTGACTGGAATCATCACATTCTGTGACCTTTTGCGATCCATAGGTGGGATCACAGTCGTTGGTCCTGAATTTTTCCTTCATCTCGTTGTCCTATAGTAGCCCTCGTAACTCTCCCTTTAGAGGTCAAATTCAGAAAATCTTGAGGTCATTGCAATGGTAACTTGACAAGCTTCTGAATGAGACCAGAATTGCCTAATTCGGAGAGCATTTGATATCCTAAAATCATGTTGAAACTCTTATATCATCTTTTTTCAATATGGATTCTAAATCATTCCAAATCATGCGATCCAACAGAGATGATCATAACTCCATGGTTTGTTGTCAGATTGGGTCAATTTTTTGTCATCTGAATGTTACTTTATTGTTCTTTCATTGCTGACTAGAATCGTCGTATTCCAAGACCATTTGGGATCCATATTTGGGATCGTAGTCGTCGGTCCTGAATTTTTCCTTCATCTCATTATCCTACCCCTCGTAAGTCTCTCTTTAGAGGTCGAATTCAGATTATTTTGAGGTCATTGGAATTGTAACTTGACAAGCTTCCAGATGAGACCAAAATTGTGAAATTCAGAGACCGTTCGATATCCTAAAAGCATGTCGGTACTATTCGATCATCTTTTTTCAATATAGAGTGTAAATCTTTCCAAATCATACGATCCAATGGAGATGCTCATAACTCCATTGTTTGATGTCAGATTGGGTCAATTTCTAGTCATCTAAAAGGTCCTTTTGTGCTCTTTCATTCCTGAGTGGAATTGTCATATTCCGAGACCATTTTTGATCCATAAGTGAGATAGCAGTCGTCGGTCTTGAATTTTTCCTTCATCACCTTTTCTAATAGTAACTGTTGAGGCATAAAAAAAAATATATATATATCATTGTAGTGGTTAAAGAATCTCATGGTAAAGTTCCAGCTCAAAGGGTAGTTTAGGTGTTTTGGTAAAATTCCAATTCAAAGGGTAGTTTAGGTGTTTTGGTAAAATTCCAATTCAAAGGGTAGTTTAGGTGTTTTGGTAAAATTCCAATTCAAAGGGTAGTTTAGGTATTTTGGTAAAGTTCCAGCTCAAAGGGTAGTTTAGGTGTTTTGGAAAAAGATTGGAAGAAAGGAAGAAAGAATTGGTTCTAAGGACACTTTGTGCGGACCCGCACAAAGTGAAACGGTTTGCGCGGGGTCGCACAAAGTGAAACGGTTTGCGCGGGGTCGCACAAAGTGAAACGGTTTGCGCGGGGTCGCGCAAAGTGTTGAGGCATAAAATAAGCAAGGAAGAGAAGAAGAAAAAGATCAAGAAATCACTTTGAAGATAAAAGAAAACAGTTTCAAGACCACTTTGCACGGGGTCGCGCAAAGTGAAATAGTCACCCAACTATCGCGCAAAGTGAAGAGTTTGTGCGGATTGAAAAATGAAGGGTTTGCGCGAGATTGATGGTTTGCGCGAGGTCGCGCAAAGTATATAGTTTGCGCGTTTCCGCGCAAAGTCTGAAATCAGGTGATGAAAGTAGTGGATGATATTTTTGTCCCACATCGCCAGATCTGAGATTTCCATTGGTGAAAACATCTATAAATACCCCATTCCTTCTCTAAAAAGGGGTTCGAAGATTTGAAGTGAAGCAAGGACGAAAGAAGAAGAGAGAAGGTCTGAGTACAGGACTCCGCACTTTGCGTGGGGTCGCGCAAAGGAGTATTGGACTCTGGAAGTTTTGCGCCGGTGTAAAGCAAAGCAACAAGGCTATTATAGTTTGCGCGGACTGCTACCAAAGCATATGGTTTGCGCGGACCCGCGCAAACCTATTTCTGGCGATTTTAACAAGATAATGGGCGAAATGTCAGGAATGATTGGAGTCTTCAAAGCTTCAAGTTCTTGATCAAGAGAAAGGAAGAATCATCGACGAAGAAACAGATTCCTCCTAAGTTTCAGGAGATGATCAAAATAGTACCGAAATGCTGCCAGAATCTTCGTTCTCTTGAAGACTGTTGATCGACTTGTCTATTTCCTCCTAAGTCATAGGAGATGATTGACATCATTACCGTTATGCTGCCGATATTATATTTAGCTATGATAATAGACATTTGTAAAGAGTTCTTTGTAAGCTATCTTAGAATCAAGGGATACCAGAGGATGTAAATGAATTCAGAATCAATAAAGTATGATGATTGTCTTTGTAATTATTTCATTGTTATGTTTAAATAAGATGATTCTCCCAAATCAAATACCTTTGTTTCCTTGTCGAAACAAAATGGCGACTCCACTGGGGACTTATCTTATTTAACACTAACATTGGGAAAGTTGCAAGACTCTCGTCACTATTTTTTGGCGTCTATTAGACGCCAAAATGGCGACTCTCAGTGGGAACATCCTCCCCTTCATCTCTAAGGTAGTTTACTTAGTCTTTCACGTACTAATTTCAGATATGTTTTGTTATTGAAGGTACTCAAATTTAATCACACAACACTGCTAATGGCTAACACTGTGAGAAAGGTAAACTTCCGATTCATCGCCACTGGGTTCGTAATTGAGTATGCGCCAAGCGAAATTCTTAAGAATACAAAAGCGAGCACTTCAAGCGGGTGCAATGTGATTCCAGTAACAGCGGGAGTCATTTCCGTTTCACCTCAACCACAAGAGAGTGATGAAAACTGGACTTTGGTCTTGACCAAAAGAACAAAAGCAAAGACCTTAAAAAATCGCAAGGCAAAATTGTTTGCACCAAGAACTGAGGGACCAATCACACGGAGCATAGCAAGAAGAAAACCCGAGCTCGCTCCTCCGGCAATTTATCCTGAACAAACTGCTACGCAGTTCTCGTCACAAGATTTTCCAGCTTTGGTCGCTC
This sequence comes from Magnolia changhungtana, assembly GCA_030180095.1. Lineage (NCBI taxonomy): Eukaryota > Viridiplantae > Streptophyta > Magnoliopsida > Magnoliales > Magnoliaceae > Magnolia > Magnolia changhungtana. The sequence continues at coordinate 1,927,730 of JASAUF010000172.1, forward strand.
CAAAGACCAAATGGACAGAAGCACAAAAGGGTAAAGCACTGATGATAGGATCACCGATACAAGTATCGCCTCAAACAAGCTCGCCTAAAGCTGTATCACCTCAATCGATCAAAAGCATGGGAAGTACACAGGAATCAAACAGGACTCCAATTTCTCCTTTCTTTACAAGCCCTGTTACGTCAACGTACTCTCATTTTACTCCAATAACAGCTTCGGTGAACAGTCAAGAGGCCGCAGTATATATGGCAGAAACAGGTCAAGGAAATAGACCAACTACTGAAGAACGTGTTGATCAGATGGCGGAAGCACAAAGAGTGCTGATGGACGAATGCCGAAATCTCAGAGAAGCTCTAGCAACTCTGGCACATAATGTAGCCCAAATAGTGGCTCCGCCCATGATGGGAGCAACAAATGGACAAGAAAACCAACCTGAAGGTTCCCGTCCACAGGGAATGGGATCTCGAGGATCAGTTCCAGCAACAAGAGCTATAACACAAGATGACGTAAGACAAGTCGTCGAAGAAGCAGTCAGAATAGAAAGAGAGCGTGCGAACACCGGTCGTTTGATATCGAACACCCTACCCGAGAGAGGTAGAGGATGTTCCATTTCCAGCCAACTTCAAACACCCAGATTTCCAAAAGTTCAATGGGGAAGGATCGCCGGAAGAACACCTGATGCATTTCATCACCAGCATGGGGAATTTCTCCACGATACCTCAATATTGTTTACGCCTATTTGGATCATCATTAACAAGTAAAGCTTTCAGATGGTATTCAAATTTGGCACCGGGATCCATACGTACATGGGAAGAAATGCAAGATGCTTTCATGTCAAACTTCTTTTCGTCAGAACGTGACGTTAGCATCACAGAACTGGCTTCAGTTCGACAGCGAGAAGGAGAACCCGTTGAGAAATTCATAGACAGATGGAAGACACTGGGGGCATCATGCAGGCAATTGCCGGAAGAAAAAGAACAAGTGAAAATGTGTCTAAACTCTATGGAGACAGGAATTGCGTTTGGACTCACTAGCGCTGATATTGGGACTTTTCGCGATTTGGCTACCAAAGCCCATGCATTGGAACTGATGACTCGCAAGATGCCGGCATTTCATCATGAAACTGTCAGAAGAATACCTGGCAGGACAACCGTCAATACCATCGACCGGGATAAAAAGAATCAAGATGTGAGGGGTTCAAGAGATAAAAGGCCAGAAGGAAAAGAAGGCTGGAATCAAACAAGAGACAGATTCGGTGGAAAAAGGCTCAGAATGCTCGATTCTCATGAAGGATTCGAGTTCGATAAAGAAGATGTGGTACCTATGATGCAACAATTGTTAAAGACAGGTACCTTGGAATTACCAGAACCGAAACGTCCTGAAGATGTAACGAGGACTCGAGAAAGAAACTTTTGTCAATATCATCGCCTAGTAGGGCATCCGACGGAAAATTGTTATACGTTAAAATGCATTATACAGCGGATGATAAACAGAGGTGACATAATAACTAATGAAGCAAAGAAAAGAATGCAAAGGCAACAGTAAATGTACTGTCAATACAAGAAAACAAGCGGGGACTAAAAAAGGAAAAGTTGACAAGAAGTGCAACAATGATTACGTTGCGATCAGGGAAGCAAATAACAAGTCCGGTAAAGCAGAAAGCAGAAATAATAAGGAAAGAAGTGACTGAAAGACAGAATACTGAGGACAAGAATAGAAATGGAGCTGCAGTGACAAAAGTAGCTTATGATGTAGTCGGCCACTTGAAGGGTATACCGGCACGGTTAAGTGTTTACGATGCGCTCAAGCTGTCAGAAGAATTTCGACAGAGTTTGATTCAAGCACTGTCTGATCACAATGTGAGAGAAACTTCTTGTGCGAAATGAAGAATGAAAGAAATAATGAGAAGATGAATTGTCTACCAGTAATATCTTTCTCTGATGATGATTTAATTGGTGAAAAGGAACATAACAGGCCATTGATGATAGAAGGATATATTTGTGAGAAGAAGATAAAAAGAATTATGATAGATAATGGGTCCGCAGTAAATCTTTTGCCACTCTCAATGGTTACTAAATTGGGTTTTCGCCGATCAGACTTGCGCCCCAGCGGAATGATGATACAGGGGTTTAATCAAGATGGGCAACGTGCACTCGGTAAAATCACAGTAACATTGGAAATAGAGGAATTAATCACTACTGTTGTATGTCATGTTATAAATGCTGTGACGACATATAACCTTCTTTTGGGAAGGCCATGGATACATCAGTATCATATCGTACCTTCTACTCTACACCAATGTTTCAAATACTGTAAAGATGGGGTGCAGTGTAAAGTAATGGCTGATGCAAAACCCTACACAGAAGCTGAGTCTTTCTTTGCGAGCCTTGAGTTATTACAAATGTTTTCTCGAAGAAATAAGAGATGATGATGGGAAGAGAATCATAAAAGATGCCAGGGTAAATAAAGAAGAAAGAGCAGAATCTTCTGGATCCGCGGAGGCAAGAAAGAAATTCTATTTTGTACCAAAGTGCCTGAGACAACCGGGACAACCGCCGTTGACACTTGTTGTCGACAAACATTGAAAGTTTTCTGATCCAATTACAGTGCCATTACCCAATATCGAAAGATGTAAGCCATTTGCAGGCCGCTCCAAGAACATTTCGAGTCAAAGCGTGCTAAATATCGGAATCGATAGAATTCCATGCTGCATCGAAGAGAAGAATGAAAATGCAAGCAATGAATATCATGGAGAATTAGCACCGCAGAATTTAAGAAAGTACAGTGCAATAAGCAAGAAGATCATGAGAAACATGGGTTTTGATTGTGATAAACCCACCGGCTTGAATAATGGAAAAGGGATTCAAATCCCACTCGGGGTTAATCAAGAAAAACGAAGAAAATTCCAAGGATTGGGAGTAGAATCAGCAGTAAACATGATATCAGTTAATATGACTTCAGCCGCGCAAGATACTAAGATAGTTGAATATCCTGAAATCGCTCCAAAGCAAATAGAAGACGGGGGGCAACCGACGATAGATGGCCTGCGAGAAATAAATTTGGGAACAATAGAAGAGCCAAGGAATACATTCATCAGCATCAGTCTTTCAGATCAAGAATTTGAGAAATATGGTCAACTTCTCAAAGAAAACAAAGATGTCTTCGCTTGGACATATGAAGAAATGCCGGGACTGGAACCCTCCGTAGCGATGCATCGGTTAAATATCTCCAAAGAAAAGAAACCAGTCAAGCAAGCACAAAGGCGATTTCACCCAGACCTGATTCCATTAATCGAAAAAGAAGTAAATAAGCTAATAAAGGTTGGGTTCATCAGAGAAGTTAAATATCCCAAATGGATATCAAACATTGTTCCGGTGAAAAAGAAGAACGGACAGATCAGAGTATGCATTGATTTCAGAGATCTGAATGAAGCATGTCCAAAAGACGATTTCCCCCTCCCGATAACAGAATTACTAATCGACAGCACTACTCAATATGCTATCATGTCCTTCATGGACGGATATGCAGGCTATAATCAAATCAGGATGGCACCCGAAGATGAAGAGGCAACGGCTTTCAGAACGCCGCTTGGAATTTACTGTTACAAAGTCATGCCTTTCGGTCTCAAAAATGCTGGGGCAACATATCAAAGGGCAATGAAAAATATTTTCCAAGATATGATGCATAAACATGTCGAATGCTATGTTGATGACTTGGTAGTCAGATCTGGAGATCATCAAGAGCACCGCGAACATCTGGCATCGGTCTTCCGACGACTCAGAAAGAAGCAATTAAAGATGAATCCGGCTAAATGTGCATTTGGAGTGTCTTCCGGCAAATTCCTCGGCTTTGTGGTACGGCATAGAGGAATCGAAATTGATCCAGAAAAAGTTAAAGCTATTCAAAATATGCCACCACCAACAACGCTGAAGGAATTAAAAAGCTTACAAGGAAAATTGGCATACATTCGCCGTTTTATTTCAAACCTCGCAGGAAGGTGTCAGCCATTTTCCCGGTTAATGAAGAAAGATACAGAATTCGTATGGGATCATGCTTGCCAGAATGCCTTTGATTCAATTAAAGAATTATTAAAACAGCCGCCGGTGTTAACAGCTCCAGTAAAAGGTAAGCCACTTATTTTATATACATCTGCCGCTGCAAATTCTTTGGGTGCTCTGTTGGCACAGGTAAACGAAGCCGGAAAAGAGACTGCTCTTTATTATCTGAGCCGAACACTGATGGGGGCAGAATCCAATTATTCTCCGATTGAAAAAGAATGTTTGGCATTGGTATTCGCTGTGCAAAAGTTAAGGCATTATTGTCTATCCCATGATATAACTCTGATCTCGAGAGCAGATCCGATAAAATTCTTGATGACCAGGCCAATGCTATCAGGGAGACTAGCCAAGTGGATGCTATTGTTATCTGAATATACTATTTCATATAGGCCGGCGAAAGCAGTAAAAGGGCAAGCTATGGCAGACTTCCTGGCAGCGCATCCTATAGCAGAAAATGAAGAAATCAATGATGAATTCCCAGATGAACAGGTTATGGTGGCTGAATCCCAGAATCTTTGGCAGATGTATTTTGATGGTGCTGCTCGAGTATCGGGAGCGGGGGCAGGAGTGATATTCATTACCCCTCAGGGTGATTTATTACCATATTCTTTCACGTTGGGTACCGCATGCACAAATAATGAAGCCGAATATAGAGCCCTGATTATCGGAATGGAAATAGCACAGCAAATGGAAGTAAAATCATTGCATATCTTCGGAGATTCTAAGTTAATTATAAATCAATTAGCAACAGAATTTGAGGTAAGGAAAGAGGAACTTTTGCCTTATTATCGGAAGGCACAACAGTTGCTTGAACAATTCTATTATGTGGAAATTAAACACATACCGCGGTCGGAGAATGCAAAAGCAGATGCTTTAGCCAGTTTGGCAGCGGCTTTATCCTGCACAAACCGAAGTCCTCTTCAGGTAACTATAGAAGAAAGAAGATTTTTGCCATCTACGGAAGTTATCAAAGAGACTGTCGAAATATTGCCTATATCTTGTCTGGAGGTGACAATAGATGATTGGCGTCAGCCTTTTGTTGACTATCTCAAATATAATATCTTGCCAGAAGATAATGCACAAAGACAGCAGATTAAACAGAGATCAAGTAAATTTATCATATGCAGCGAAGTGTTATATAGAAAATCTTATAATGGAATGCTGTTAAGGTGCTTGGACAAGCAAGAAGCAAACCAAATGTTGCGGGAGGCACATTCAGGTGAATGTGGAGCACATCAAGCCGGCCGGAATTTATGCCATAGAGTGCATCGAATGGGTTATTATTGGCCCACTATGTTTAAAGATGCAATAGAATATGCAAAGCGATGCCATGAATGTCAAATACATGGAGATATAATACATATTCCTCCAGAAGAATTACATCAGTCTGTTGCTTCTTGGCCCTTTTCAGCCTGGGGACTCGACGTTATTGGTCCGATAAACCCTCCTTCATCTAAAGGAAAACAATATATTCTGGCAGCAAAGCAGATTATTTCTCCAAATGGACTGAAGCAGTCGCCTTGCGTAATGTTAAAGAGAAAGACGTGGTCAATTTCATCCGTCATGCTATAATATACCGTCATGGTATTCCGAAGAAAATCATCACTGATAATGGCACCCCTTTTAAAAATAAAGGAATGGAAAAGTTATGTCAGAAGTTTGGCATTCAACATTCTTTTTCAACACCTTATTATCCTCCGGCCAATGGATTAGCAGAGGCGTTTAACAAAACAATTGTCAAGATAATGAAGAAAACAGTGACAGGCAATAAGCGCGATTGGGATGAAAAGTTACAAGAAGCATTATGGGCCTACAGAACCACCCATCGTACAGCAACAGGAGCGACGCCATATTCATTAGTCTATGGTATGGAGGCAGTTATCCCAATTGAAATGCAAGTGGCATCACTCCGAATAGCAGTACATCAGTCTATAACAGATGAAGAAAATGTAAAAATAAGGCTGAAAGAATTAGACTTACTCGATGAGAAACGTCTCGCAGCACAGCAGCGGTTGCAATCATATCAGGCCAGAATATCTGCTGCATTTGATAAACAGGTTAAATACCGTTCTTTCAAAAAAGGGGATATGGTGTTAATGTTGAAAAGACCTATAGTGGTCACTCGCCGGACAGGGGGCAAGTTTGAGCCTAAATGGGACGGCCCATATGTGGTGAAAGAAGTATACTCCAATGGGGCATATAGGATTGTAAATCAAGAAGGACAGGGTATCGGTGTACTTGTCAACGCCCGTTTCATCAAAAAATACTATCCCTAAAGATAGAGATGTGGATTTTGACCCAGAATATTATCAGCATAATGATTCTGTATCAAAAGGGGGCAAAAATGAATAAAATCATGTCTATATTCATGTCTATATGCCAACAAAAGAAGCTGTATAGAAGAGATTTATAAGCATATCAATTATCAAAGCAGCAAATCTGGAAAATATATATATATGATCATCATCATCATCAAAGAAGATATTGGCAAAAGTTATATTGCCTTACAAGGCACAAATTCTTGAAGATTCTCCTGAAGATATTATCTAAGCTAAGAATATTATTGCCTTACAAGGCATGGATCTTCTTGAAGATATTTCGGAAATATTTCAGAAATGTCTACTATATTTGGATCTTCTTGAAGATATTGCGGAAATATCTACTATATTTGCAAATGATGATGATCATATATATATTATTGCCTTACAAGGCACAAATTCTTGAAGATTCTCTTGAAGATATTATCTAAGCTGAGAATTATATTGCCTTACAAGGCATGGAGCTTCTTGAAGATATTATCGCCTTACAAGGATATATCAATATCAATCAAAGAGGCAGTATAGCCAAGCCAAAATCCCAAAAGAGCCAAATTGAGCAAAATCAAAAAGATCAAGCTCTCAAAAAAAAAAAAAAAATAAATAAATAAAAAAATAAAAAAAAAAATAAATAAATAAATAAATAAATAAAAAATAAATGCTCTCAAAGGATCAAGCTCTAAAAGAGCCGGCCAACTATACGTAAGACCCATGAAGATCGCCATTCGGGCAGCGGCGAGGAGTCAGTGGCCCTAAAAAGCCCGCGAAGACCATCGTGCGCACCCATGCGGGTAGCTGACGAAGTCAAGGATTCAAAGCCTAAAAGGCCATAAATCCGCGAAGACTAGTCACCGTAATTCCCATGCCGTCGTATAGCTTCGGCGGCACACGGGAACGGATGAAAATGCCCTCTGTGAATGGGCTCGACCTTGCGAGACGAAGAAAACGGGGGCCGCGGTGCGAGCTTTATGCCAACCGTGCGTAAGACCCTCCAGGTCTAGGGTTTGATTTCGTAGTAACTCGTGAGGAAGGGCTTAAACCTACTCATTGATGGATGGCGACCCTAGATTTGGTGCCCAAAGGTAGCCTTGCGAGCCCTGCGAACTCTGAGAGAGTTACCGTGGCCAACCCTGCGCGTAAATCCAACAGTTTACCGTCCGGTAGCGTCAATGGGCCCCTCTGATGGACCGCGACCGTGAGCTCAAGGCAGTGAGAAGCCCAAAAGCGAACTCTAGAGAGTTACAGTGGCCATCACATAAGACCCATAAATGCTCCACTACTCACGAGCTTAAACTGTGTGTGTGCGCACGCTCCACTACTCATGAGCATAAACTGTGTGTGGCTAATTGAATTGAAACTTAGTACCGCCAACATAAATACTCACCTAGAGAATCCCATACTAACAAAATATAAAATGCTTAGAAATTGTAAAAAATATATAAATAGAAAATATTATATAAAATATAGATATAATTAGATAAAATTAGTAATGAAAATATTATATTAAGTATAAATATAGTTCGATAATATTAGTACAAATATCATCAATATGCAAGGTGGAAAATACCATCATAAACATCCCAAAATAATCTCATGAAATAGATGTCAAGCAAAATAAATTACATCCAAGAAACACAAAAAGCAAATATCACATGTTTAGAATTACATGATTCAAAGATTTTCTGTAATCCCCATTGCTTCTGAATATCTGAGCAAATCTTCTTTTAATTGCGCCTGAGCTGCATGATGTCGAGATTTTTCTTCAAGAATAAGTTTCGCCTGATCAGGAATGCCAGCAAGCTTGTTCTCCAAAGAAACAACCATTTCTTTATTCTGAAGTTGTGCAGATTTTTCAGTATCAATAGATTTGGCATTCACCCGCATCTTCTCTTCAACCTCTTGAATGATTAAGGCTTGCTCATGACTCTTTCTCTCCAGCTGAGAGATTTCTTCCTTCAGAGCTGCAATGCGATCTTGGATAGTTATGCTTTCATCAACATGAATCTTTAATTGATCTTGAAGAGTCATACGTTCTTGTTCAAATTTGGAAATTGAAGAAGCTGTTAAAGAGACTTGTTCTTGAGAAAGAGCCAGCAGTTTTCTATATTCTAAAATTTCAGGCGCAATTGTGATATTTTCCACTGAAGCCAAAGAAATTACAGAATCACGAAACTTGAAGAGTGAATCCCGTAAGGGAGATATGTCAATTCTGGCCATCCTAGCAGAACTCTCCAAAATCTCTATGGCAACGTCCAAATCCAGCCACTGATCGGGATTCTTGAAGATATGGATTATTGCTAATAAGGAATGCTTCACCATAAGCATCTTATGAACTGGTATCTTCGCAAAAGATGATAATTCAAAAGCGGTGGCCACAGAATCGGAACTAGCCGCACCACTACAAGAAGGAGTTCCTATAGCAAAAGGAGAAGGATATTCAAAATATTATTAAATAATCATGAAGAAAAGAAAATCAGCGCATATATATATATACCTGTCATTGGGATACGGCTAAGAGAAGGAGAAGCTCCCTGAGTTATGGAAGGACCAGGTCCCACCATATCAGCAAAAGAGGGTGCTCTGACTTCCGTACTAGAATCCCTAGTAGCTGGAGTTGGCAAATCAGTAGTTTCTGTAGAAAATATAATTTCACGAGCAACTACTCTTGGTACTACCAACGGAGCTACAGAAGTTCTCGGTGAAGATATTACAAGAGGGGCCACTGGAGAAATGACACCTGTTTCTGCGACTTGGGCACCTAAAAAGGGAGATAAAATAATTTTAAATAAATAGTTGTTAAAATATAAAATAATATATATATGCATGAAAATTGAAATTTCTTTACCTGGTGAATACCCATATTCCCCATAATCTAAGGGCTCTTCTTCATCTTCCTCTGCTACAGGAGATTTAACAGGAACATTAATGTTGGGAGGAGTCTTAATAACAACAGGGGAAGACTCCATTTCAACTTCTTTTGCAGCTGCTCCCTCTCCTTCGCCAATGTCGACTTCACCTTCTTCGAAGTCGTCATCTTTCTCCTCACCACTATCGCTACCCTTGCTGTCTTCGTATGGCGAGGATTCAGTTGTATCCGATGAAGAAGTTGAACTTTCATCGTCCAAAATTTCTTCATCAACCTCTTCAACAACAACCTGCTTCCCTTTGTAAGAAACAGGCTGGCTACTCTCCAGTATGGGCTCTTGAACTGAAGGGGAAGCAGATGCTTGGCCGATCTTTTCCGAAGGGATAGGAGACAATGATTGCAAACGAGTTCTTGATCTAGTCATCGGAGAAGATGGATTAGGACCAATGGGTTACGGAGAAGACATTGAAGTACCAATAGCTGGTCCCTCTTGAGCCGCCACGGTCTCCGCAGGAATTGGAGAAGATGTACCTGCAGATCATCCACACCTTGATTTAAAGGGTCCCGACGAAATTTTTCAAATTCTCTTAGATCTCCATGGGCAAACCAACCATCCAAAGTATTGATGGGCTTGATTTCACGAATGGGTTCTTCCAGTGATATCTTCCTGTAAATTTCTCCTGGATGAGACGCGTGGCTCTTCTCTGGAATATACCCGATTCCGCTCTCTAAGTTTCTGCCCTTCAGCCTCGGTGGATGAAGAAAGATAGAAGAATCTACTGGCAAGCATTTATCAACCAAGTACGATTGGTGATCCCACCATCGCATCCAGCTATATGAAGTGTGGACTACACGGTCACAACCTGGAATTATGAAGAGGGAGCCAACACAGCCATTCAACAACTGTTTCCATATCATGGCCCAGTTGAGAGGACCAGTTCCGTAGCAGCGCATTTTTCTTGTAACAAGCCCACAGTCTTGAGGAACGGTTTGATCGTAACCGAATTGACGAGCAAAGCGACTCGGGTAGTAAGGTTCTCTCCAGAATTCTGTCCCTTCTCGCAAAGGTAAACTGCACGAGCGAATAGAGAAGAAGAAAGCTCTCTCTGCTGCAGTAAGTGTTTCATTGTCCACCATATCTGTGTCCACGGGATAGCGATAGAGGCGGAATTGAAAGAAGTTTATTTGATCGTCGTCTCGAATTTTATTTGCCACCCATTCATATGCTCTCCTAGCCATTGCTCTTTGTTGAAAAAACCAGAGCGGAAGATGAGAGGGATGAGAATATGCTTGCTCTGAAGCCTCGAAAGTCCAAGGAAATAGACTCAAGCCATCCTGTAAAATAATGCCAGGAAGTGTGCGCCGATGAAGTTCCAAGAATGGGGTCTTTTATATGAGTAGCTATTTCTCCAAGGGCCCGGTAGATAGAACATAGTACTGGAGGAGCGAGAGAGTATTTATGTCCTTCTGCTAAAGCACCGGCAACAACAAAGACACTCGGACGGATAGCATCTGCCCATTTAGAGCTGGGCAAAACGACTAAGCTTAGCCAATAAGCCAGAAACGCTGCAAGCTCTCCAAAAGAGCTATATTCCGGCTTTCCTCTTACTGCATCCCGAAGCTTTGTCAGTTCTTTGGAATTGCAGTCGCGAAACCTTCAAAGGAAATAAAAATGAAGAGGTTAATATACATAAATGGCTGAAGAATACAAAAAGGAAGATCAATTATCAGATTGATAAGTACCTTAAACCCCTAGAAAAATGGGCCAGCCATTGAAGAGGGGGAATTTTGTGGAAGTTGGGGAATTTGCCCATCTCTTTGAATAGCTCTATGGTAGTCTCGGATATGGAGGGCTTGCGATCCGGAGGAAAAGACACAAAGGCCAATTCTCTGTTGGTAGGAATGAATTCATCGTAGAATTTTCCCGTTATTGTGAGACCAGCTATACGATGAAGGTCCCAAAGAGATATGCTCATTTCGCCGTATGGAAGATGAAAGGAGTTGGTTGTGGGTGACCAATACTCAAGGAAGCCTTTCAGAACATTGGGCTCCCGATAGAAGTATTTTGAGGTTACTTCTATGGCATCATAAAGGCCTATCTTTGCAAGAGTGCTCGTGTGTTTCAGCAAAATAGCTTCCGCCCATTCAGAATAATAACGACGAGCAATTAGCAGACCTCTGATGCAAAATTCTGACTGGCCCCAGAGTTGATCTCGATCTCTGAAGCGTTGACGTACTGTCTCATAAAAATGAGAAGGAAAGAGATCATGAGGACTATGGAAAGGAGTTAGAAAAATCATGGGGTGAACTTCTCCGATCCTCTGTCGCGGTTTCTTCGTTTGAATGATTCCTTCAAGAATCCGGGGCTCTCTTGTGGCCCATGATTCGGTGTACATCAGTCTTTCGCCATGAACACAATCTTTAGGTTCACAGTCCAGCATAGACTGATGGCGATACACCTTTATGGGAATGATGGTCATACCCTCTGCATGAGGGTTGTCGAACTTCATGACCCCTTCAACGACTCGTACTGAATCCCACGAGTTCTGAAGCCGTTTCTTCTTGTGTTCTTTGATTTTTTCTTCAAATTCCTTCGCCTTATTGCGGCGAGTCTTCTTTGGACGGGAAGCAGGAGGAGTGTCTTCGCGAGGAGGGGGTCTCTCACTGTCGGTACGAATGTGTGCCGTGGTTTTGAGCCATTCATCCCAGTCGTATTCTCTTCCGTGTTTTGGTGGGCATTTAATATCTCCCAAGGAGATGGATCTGTGAATAGGAGAGGGTAAAGATTTGATACGGTCAGAAAAGTCAAAAGTAGGAAGGACTGGTTCTTTGAAGTAAGCTGGATTTCTGGAAGTTGTTTTTATTCTTTTAGCAGGTGGTTGGTCAGAAGAAGGCGAGTTTGAAGGAGATGCAAGACGGGCTGTCTGTTTGATGCGAGCCATACTGAAGAAAAAAAGAAATGTCTAAGTGCTGAAAATTTTCTAAGTACAGGGAACTTTGCGCGAGGTCGCGCAAAGTCCAGGAGTTTGCGCGAAAAATCTCAAAGTTCGGAGAGCTCGCGCAAAGCTAAACAGTTTGCGCGGGGTCGCGCAAAGTGAAGGGTTTGCGCGGAATAAAATCGCCAGAGCAAGTGTCAGCAGAGGGAAGTTCGTGAAAATGACTAAGTCATTGGACTATTTATAGGCTTTATGGCCGAGTACGGTACTCGGGTAGGGCTTTGCGCGAGGTCGCGCAAACCTTGGAAGAAAGGAATAATTTGATCCTTTTCTTTGATTTCTGAACAAACAAAGAACGGATCAAGGGGGCATCTGTTGAGGCATAAAATAAGCAAGGAAGAGAAGAAGAAAAAGATCAAGAAATCACTTTGAAGATAAAAGAAAACAGTTTCAAGACCACTTTGCGCGGGGTCGCGCAAAGTGAAATAGTCACCCAACTATCGCGCAAAGTGAAGAGTTTGCGCGGATTGAAAAATGAAGGGTTTGCGCGAGATTGATGGTTTGCGCGAGGTCGCGCAAAGTATATAGTTTGCGCGTTTCCGCGCAAAGTCTGAAATCAGGTGATGAAAGTAGCTGGATGATATTTTTTGTCCCACATCGGCCAGATCTGAGATTTCCATTGGTGAAAACATCTATAAATACCCCATTCCTTCTCTAAAAGGGGTTCGAAGATTTGAAGTGAAGCAAGGACGAAAGAGAAGACAGAAGGTGCGGAGTATAGGACTCCTGCACTTTCTTGGGGTCGCGCAAAGGAGTATTGGACTCCTGGAAGTTTGCGCCAGTCAGCGCAAAGCAACAGAAGGCTATTATAGTTTGCGCGGACCCGCGCAAAGCATATGGTTTGCGCGGACCCGCGCAAACCTATTTCTTGGCAGTTTTAACAGTAATGGGCCGAAATGCTGCCGGAATGATTGGAGTCTTCAAAGCTTCAAGTTCTTGATCAAGAGAAAGGAAGAATCATCGACGAAGAAACAGATTCCTCCTAAGTTTCAGGAGATGATCAAAATAGTACCGAAATGCTGCCAGAATCTTCGTTCTCTTGAAGACTGTTGATCGACTTGTCTATTTCCTCCTAAGTCATAGGAGATGATTGACATCATTACCGTTATGCTGCCGATATTATATTTAGCTATGATAATAGACATTTGTAAAGAGTTCTTTGTAAGCTATCTTAGAATCAAGGGATACCAGAGGATGTAAATGAATTCAGAATCAATAAAGTATGATGATTGTCTTTGTAATTATTTCATTGTTATGTTTAAATAAGATGATTCTCCCAAATCAAATACCTTTGTTTCCTTGTCGAAACACAAAGTAAACAGGTTTGCGCGGGGTCGCACAAAGTAGGCAGGTTTGTGCGGACCTGCACAAAGTAAACAGGTTTGTGCGGACCTGCACAAAGTAGACAGATTGCGCGGGATCGCGCAAAGTATATCGTTTGCGCGTACCCGCGCAAAGCGTATGACGATGGTGTAAAAAATGGTTGGGAGTTATTTAGTCCCACATCGCCCAAGTCGAAGTTTTACACTTGTGAAAATGCCTATAAATACCCCGCTCTCTCTCTAAAAAATGTGTGAGAAGACTTCAGAGCAAAAGAAGAGTGAAGAAGAAAATTAAAGGTAGGAGCATTGGGCTCCTGCAGGTTTCTTGGGGTCGCGCAAAGTCTGCAGGTTTGTGCGGACCCGCGCAAAGTCTGCAGGTTTGTGCGGACCCGCGCAAAGTGTGCAGGTTTGTGCGGACCCGCGCAAAGTATGTAGGTTTGTGCGGACCCGCGCAAACCGACTGTCGGACAGTCAATAACAACAATGGGTTGTCATGTTGCTGAAAAACGGCCAGTGGTCTTCAAGTTCTTCCTATTCAAGAGAGAAGGAAGAGTCATCGACAGAAAGGCGAATTCCTCCTAAGTTTGGGAGATGATTAAAACAGGCGCCGGAATGCTGCCGAAATTTTCATAAGACTATCTTGTCTACTTTGATTGATTGTACTTTGTTTTCAGAATCAAGGGAATCAGAGGATGTAAATGAACTCAGAATAAATGTGATCAATGTTCTCTCACTCTTTCTTTATTATCATTGAATAAATCCCCCAAATCAAACACATTTTGTTTCCTTGTCAAAACAGTAACCCTCATAACTCACTCTTCTGAGGTCAAATTCAGACTATTTTGAGGTCATTGTAATGGTAACTTGACAAGCTTCCAGATGAGATAAGAATTGTAGAATTCGGAGACTGTTCGCTATCCTAAAAGATTGTTGGTACTCTTTGATTGTCTTTTCTCAATATGGAGTGTTCAAATCGTGCGATCCAATGTAGATTGTCATAACTCCATCATTTGATGTCGGATTGGGTCAATTTTTAGTCATTTGAAAGGTCCTTTTATGCCTTGCATTCCTGACTGGAATCGTCGTATTCCGAGACCATTTGGGCATCCATAGGTGGGATCGCAGTCGTGGGTCCTGAATTTTTCCTTCATCTCGTTGTCCAATAGTAACCCTCGTAACTCTCTCTTCAGAGGTCGAATTCAGACTATTTTGAGGTCATCGGAATGGTAACTTGACAACCTTCAAGATGAGACCAAAATTTCCTAATTCAGAGACCGTTCGATATCCTAAAAATATGTTGGTACTCTTCGATCGTCTTTTTTCAATATGAAGTGTAAATTTTTCTAAATCATGCGATCCAATAGAGATGCTCATAACTCCATCATTTGATGTTGGATTGGGTCAATTTCTAGTAATCTGAAAGGTCATTTTGTGCTCTTTCATTCCTGAGTGGAATTGTCGTATTTCGAGACCACTTGGGATCCATAAGTGGGATTACAGTCGTCGGTCCTGAATTTTTTCCTTCATCACCTTTTCCAATATTAACCCTTATAACTCACTCTTCCAAGGTTGAATTCAGACTATTTTGAGGTCATTGTAATGGTAACTTGACAAGCTTCTAGATGAGACAAGAATTGCGTAATTCGAAGACTGTTCGATATCCTAAAAGCATGTTGGTACTCTTCGATCGTCTTTTCTCAATATGGAGTGTAAATATTTCAAATCGCACGATCCAACGGAGATGCTCATAACTCCATCATTTCATGCCGGATTGAGTCGATTTTTAGTCATCTGAAAGGTCCTTTAGTGCCTTTCATTCCTGATTGGAATCGTCGTATCCAAAGACCATTTGGGCATCCATATGTGGGATCACAGTCGTCTGTCCTGAATTTTTCCTTCATCTCGTTGTCCAATAGTAACCCTCGTAACTCTTTCTTCAGAGGTCAAATTCAGACTATCTTGAGGTCATTGGAATGGTAAATTGGCAAGCTTCCGGATGAGACCAAAATTGCCTAATTTGGAGACCGTTCGATATCCTAAAATCATGTTGGTACTCTTCGATTGTCTTTTTTCAATATGGAGTCTAAATCTTTCCAAATCGTGTGATCCAACGGAGATGCTCAACTCACTCTTCAGAGGTCGAATTCAAACTATTTTGAGGTCATTGGAATGGTAACTTGACAAGCTTCCGGATGAGACCATAATTGCCTAATTCGGAGACCATTCGATATACTAAATGCATGTTGGTACTCTTCGATCGTCTTTTTTCAATATGAAGTTTAAATCTTACCAAATCACGTGATCCAACGAAGATGCTCATAATTCCTTCGTTTCTTGTCAGATTGGGTCAATTTTTTGTCATCTGAAAGGTACTTTAGTGCTCTTTCGTTACTGACAGGAATCGTCATATTCCGTGGCCATTTACGATCCATATGTGGCATCGCAATCATCGGTCCAGAATTTTTTCTTCATCTCGTTGTCCTATAGTAACCCTCGTAACTCTCTCTTTAGAGGTCGAATTTAGACTATCTTGAGGTCATTGGAATGGTAACTTGACAAGCTTCCGGATGAGACCAGAATTGCCTAATTCGGAGACCGTTCGATATCCTAAAAGAATGTTGGTACTCATCGATCGTCTTTTTTAAATATGGAATCTAAATCTTTCCAAATCGTGTGATCCAATAGAGATGCTCATAACTCCATTGTTTGTTGTCAAATTGGGTCAATTTTTATTCATCTGAAAGGTACTTTAGTGTTCTTTCATACCTGACTGGAATCTTCATATTCCAAGACCATTTGGGATCCATATGTGAGATCGCAGTCGTCGGTCCTGAATTTTTCCTTCATCTCATTGTCCTATAGTAACCCTCGTAACTCACTCTTCAAAGGTCGAAATCAGACTATTTTGTGGTCATTGGAATGGTAACCTGACAAGATTCTAGGTAAGACCAGAATTGCCTAATTTAGAGATAGTTCGATATCCTAAAAGCATGCAATATGGAGTCCAAATCTTTCCAAATCGCGCAATCCAATGGAGATGCTCATAACTCCATCGTTTGTTGTCAGATTGGGTCAATTTTTTATCATCTGAAAGGTACTTTAATGTTCTTTCATTGCTGATTGGAATCATCGTATTCCGAGACCATTTGGAATCCATATGTGGGATCGCAATTGTCGGTCCTAAATTTTTCCTTCATCTCGTTATCCTATAGTACCCCTCATAAGTCTCTCTTCAGAGGTCAAATTCAGATTATTTTAAGGTCATTGGAATGCTAACTTGACAAGCTTCCAAATGAGAACATAATTGCATAATTCGGAGACCGTTCGATATCCTAAAAGCATGTTGGTACTCTTCGATCGTCTTTTTTCAATATAGAGTCTTAATCTTTCCAAATCGCGCTATCCAACAGAGATGCTCATAACTTCATCGTTTGTTGTCAGATTGGGTCGATTTCTAGTCATATGAAAGGTCCTTTTGTGCTCTTCATTCCTGATTGGAATTACCGTATTCCAAGACCATTTGGGATTCCTATGTGGAATCATAGTCGTCAGTCCTGAATTTTTCCATAATCACCTTTTCCAGTAGTAACCCTCAAAACTCACTCTTACAAGGTCGAATTCAGACTATTTTGAGGTCATTGTAATGGTACCTTGACAAGCTTCCAGATGAGATAAGAATTGCGTAATTCGGAGAATGTTCGACATCCTAAAAGCATGTTGGTACTCTTCAATCGTCTTTTCTCAATATGGAGTGTAAATATTTCGAATCACGCGATCCAATGAAGATGCTCATAACTATATCATTTGATGTCAGATTGGGTTGATTTTTAGTCATCTGTAAGGTCCTTTAGGGCCTTTCATTCCAGATTGGAACCGTCGTATTCCGAGATTATTTGGGCATCCATAGGTGGGATCACAGTCGTAGGTCCTGAATTTTTCCTTCATCTCATTGTCCTATCGTAACCCTCGTAACTCTCTTCAGAGGTCAATTTCAAACTATTTTGAGGTCATCGGAATGGTAACTTGACAAGCTTCAAGATGAGACCAGAATTGCCTAATTCGAAGACCGTTTGATATCCTAAAAGCATGTTAGTACGCTTCAATCGTCTTTTATCAATATGGAGTGTAAATCTTCCAAATCGTGCGAACCAATGAAGATGCTAATAACTCCATCGTTTGATGTCGGATTGAGTCATTTTTTTATCATCTGAAAGGCACTTTAGTGCTCTTTCATTCCAGATTAGAATCATCGTATTCCGAGACCATTTGGGCATACATAAGTGGGATCGCAGTCGTCAGTCCTGAATTTTTCCTTCATCTCCTTTCCCAATTGTAATGCTCATAACTCACACTTCTGAGGTCAAATTCAGACTATTTTGAGTCATTGTAATGGTAACTAGACAAGCCTCCAGATGAGACCAGAATTGCGTAATTCGAAGACCGTTCGATATCCTAAAAGCATGTTGGTACTCTTTGATCATCTTTTTTCAATATGAAGTCTAAATCTTACCAAATC
Organism: Magnolia changhungtana; assembly: GCA_030180095.1. Classification (NCBI taxonomy): domain Eukaryota; kingdom Viridiplantae; phylum Streptophyta; class Magnoliopsida; order Magnoliales; family Magnoliaceae; genus Magnolia; species Magnolia changhungtana. The sequence goes on from JASAUF010000172.1 coordinate 1,945,800, forward strand.
GCGCGATCCAACAGAGATGCTCATAACTCCATAGTCTGTTGTCGGACTTTGTCAATTTTTTGACATCTGAAAGGTACTGTAGTGTTCTTTCATTCATACCTGGAATCGTCATATTCTGAGACCATTTGGGATCCAATGTGGGATCGTAGTCGTCGGTCCTAAATTTTTCCTTCATCTCATTGTCCTATAGTAACCCTCGTAACTCACTCTTCAGAGGTTGAATTCAACTATTTTGAGGTCATTGGAATGATAACTTGACAAGTTTCCGGATGAGGCTAGAATTGCCTTTTTCGAAGACCATTCGATATACTTAAAGCATGTTGGTACTCTTCGATCATCTTTTTTCAATATGGAGTCTAAATCTTACCAAATCGCGCAATCCAACGGAGATGCTCATAACTCTATCATTTGTTGTCAGATTGGGTCAATTGTTTGTCATCTAAAAGGCACTTTAGCGCTCTTTCATTACTGACTAGAATCGTCGTATTCCATGACCATTTGTGATCTATATGTGGGATCGCAGTCGTCAGTCCTAAATTTTTCCTTCATCTCGTTGTCCTAAAGTAACCCTCGTAACTCTCTCTTTAGAGGTGGAATTCAGACTATCTTGAGGTCATTGGAATGGTAAATTGACAAGCTTTCGGATGAGACCAAAATTGCCTAATTTGGAGACTGTTCGATATCCTAAAATCATGTTGGTACTCTTCGATCATCTTTTTTTCAATATGGAGTCTAAATCTTTCCAAATCGCATGATCCAACGGAGATGCTCATAATTCCATCATTTGTTGTCGGATCGGGTCAATTTTTTTGTCATCTGAAAGGTACTTTAGTGCTCTTTCATTACCGACTGGAATCGTCGTATTCCGTGACCATTTGCGATCCCACCTATGGATGCCCGAATGGTCTCGGAATATGATGATTCCAGTCTGGAATGAAAGGCACTAAAAAGACCTTTCATATGACTAAAAATTGACCCTATCTGACATCAAATGATGGAGTTATGAGCATCTCAGTTGGATATCGAAAGGTCTCTGAATCATGCAATTCCGGTCTCATTTGGGAGCTTGTCAAGTTACCATTAGAATGACCTCAAAATAGTCTGAATTCGAACTCAGAAGAGTGTTTATGAGGGTTAAGATTGGAAAAGGAGATAAAGGAAAAATTCAGGACAGACGACTGTGATCCCACTTAAGGATCCCAAATGGTCTCAGAATTGGAAAGATTTACACTCCATATTGAAAAAAGATGATCGAAGAGTACCAACATGCTTTTAAGATATCGAACGGCTCCAAATTACGCAATTCTAGTCTCATCTGGAAGCTTGTCAAGTTACCATTACAATGACATCAAAATAATATGAATTCGACCTTGGAAGAGTGAGTTACAAAGGTTACTATAGGACAACGAGATGAAGGAAAAATTCTAGACCAATGACTGCGATCTCACATATGGATCCCAAATGGTCTCAGAATACGACGATTCCAGTCAGGAATGAAAGAATACTAAAGTACCTTTTAGATCACAAAAAATTGACCTGATTTGACAACAAACGATGGAGTTATGGGCATATCTTTTTATGGAGCGATTTCAAAAGATTTAGACTCCATATTGAAAAAAGACGATCAGAGAGTACAAACGTGCTTTTAGGATTTCGAACGGTCTCCGAATCAGGCAATTTTGGTCTCATCTGGAAGCTTGTCAAGTTACCATTACAATGACCTTAAAATAGTTTGAATTCGACCTCAGAAGAGTGAGTTATAAGGGTTACAATTGGGAAAGGAGATGAAGGAAATATTCAAGACTGACGACTGCGATCCCACTTATGTATGCCCAAATGGTCTTGGAATACGACGATTCCAGTTAGGAATGAGAGAGCACTAAAGTACCTTTCAGATGATAAAAAAATTGACTCAATCCGACATCAAACGATGGAGTTATTAGCATCTCAGTTGGTTCATACGATTTGTAAAGATTTACACTTCATATTGAAAAAAGACAATCGAAGATTACCAACGTGCTTTTAGGAGATCGAACGGTCTACGAATTAGGCAATTCTAGTCTCATCTGGAAGCTTGTCAAGTTAGCATTCCAATGATGGGAATTAGTGTGAATTCGACCTCTGAAGAGAGAGTTATGAGGGTTACTATAGGAAACCGAGATGAATGAAAAATTTCAGACCAACGACTGCGATCCCACCTATGGATGCTCAAATGGTCTTGGAATACGACGATTCCAGTCAGGAATGAAAGGCACTAAAAGGACCTTTCAAATGACTAAAATTTGAGCCAATCTGACATCAAACGACGTCGAAAAAATTCAGGACCGACGACTGTGATCCCACTTATGGATCCCAAATGGTCTCAGAATACAACGATTCTAGTCAGGAATGAAAGAACACTAAAGGACCTTTCAGATGACTAGAAATTGACCAAATCTAACATCAAACGATGGAGTTATGTGCATATCCATTAGATTGCCTGATTTGGAAAGATTTACACTCCATATTGAAAAAAGACGATTGAAGAGTACCAACATGCTTTTAAGATATCGAACGGTCTCCGAATTACGTAATTCTGGTCTCATTTGGAAGCTTGTCAAGTTATCATTATAATGACCTCAAAATAGTATGAATTTGACCTCTGAAGAGTTAGTTACGAGGGTTACTATAGGACAACAAGATGAAGGAGAAATTCAGGACCGACTACTGCAATCCCACATGGATCCCAAATGGTCTCGGAATACGACGATTCCAGTCAAGAATGAAAGAACACTAAAGTACCTTTCAGATCACAAATAATTGACAAAATCCAACAACAAACGATGGATTTATGAGCATCTCTTTTGTATTGCACGATTTGGAAAGATTTAGACTCCATATTGAAAAAAGATGATCAAAGAGTACGAACGTGCTTTTAGGATTTCGAACGGTCTCTGAATTAGGCAATTCGGGTGTCATCTGGAAGCTTATCAAGTTACCATTACAATGACCTCAAAATTGTCTAAATTCAACCTCCGAAGAGTGAGTTATGAGGGTTACTATTGGGAAAGGAGATGAAGGAAATATTCAGGACTGACGACTGCGATCCCATTTACGTATGCCCAAATGGTCTCGGAATACGACGATTCCTATCAGGAATGAAAGAACACTAAAGTACCTTTCAGATGACAAAAAATTGACCCAATCCGGCATCAAATGATGGAGTTATTAGCATCTCCGTTGGTTCGCGCGATTTGGAAAGATTAACACTCCGTATTGAAAAAAGACAATCGAAGAGTACCAACATGCTTTTAGGATATCGAACGGTCTCCGAATTAGGCAATTATGATCTCATCTGGAAGCTTGTTAAGTTACCATTCCAATGACCTCAAAATAGTCTAAATTCGACCTCTGAAAAGAGAGTTACGAGGGTTACTATAGGACAACGAGATAAAGGAAAAATTCAGGACCGACGACTGTGATCCGACCTATGGATGCCCAAATGGTCTCGGAATGTGACGATTCTAGTCTGGAATGAAAGGCACTAAAAGGACCTTTCAGATGACTAAAAATTGACCCTATCCAACATCAAACAATGGAGTTATGAGCATCTCAGTTGGATATCGAACGGTCTCTGAATTATGTAATTCTGGTCTCATCTGGGAGCTTGTCAAGTTACCATTACAATGAACTCAAAATAGTCTGAATTCGACCTCGAAAGAGTGTTTATGAGGGTTACTATTGGAAAGAAGATGAAGGAAAAATTCAGTACCGATGACTGCGATTCCACTTATGGATCCCAAATGGTCTCGGAATATGACGATTCCAGTCAGGAATGAAAAAGCACTAAAAGACCTTTCAGATGACCAGAAATCAACCCAATCTGACATTAAACAATGGAGTTATGAGTATCTAAGTTGGATCGCACAATTTGGAAAGATTTAGACTCGATATTGAAAAAAGACGATCGAAGAGTACCAACATGCTTTTAGGATGTCGAACGGTCTCCGAATTACGCAATTCTGGTCTCATTTGGAAGCTTGTCAAGTTACCATTACAGTGACTTGAAAATAGTCTAAATTCAACCTCGGAAGAGTGAGTTATGAGGGTTAGTATTGGGAAAGGGATGAAGGAAAAATTCAGGACTGACGACTTCGATCCCACTTATGTATGCCCAAATGGTCTCGGAATACGACGATTCCAGTCAGGAATGAAAGAGCACTAAAGTACCTTTCAGATGTCAAAAAATTAACCCAATCTAACATCAAACGATGGAGTTATTAGCATCTCAGTTGGTTCGCGCGATTTGTAAAGATTTACACACGATATTAAAAACAGACGATCGAAGAGTACCAACATGCTTTTAGGAGATCGAACAGTCTACGAATTAGGCAATGCTAGTCTCATCTGGAAGCTTGTCAAGTTACCATTCAAATGATGTGAAAATTGTCTAAATTTAACCTTTAAAGAGAGAGTTACGAGGGTCACTATAGGAAACCAAGATGAAGGAAAAATTCTGGACCGACGACTGCGATCCCACCTATGGATGCTCAAATGGTTTCAGAATACGACGATTCCAATCAGGAATGAAAGGCACTAAAAGGGCCTTTCAGATAACTTAAAATCGACCCAATCCCACATCAAACGACGTCAAAAAAATTAAGGACCGACGACTGTGATCCCACTTATGGATCCCAAATGGTCTCAGAATACGACGATTCCAGTGAGGAATGAAAGAACACTAAAGGATCTTTCAGATGGCTAGAAATTGGCCAAATCCAACATTAAACGATGGAGTTATGTGCATATCCGTTGGATCGCATGTTTTGGAAAGATTTACACTCCATATTGAAAAAATACGATCGAAGAGTACCAACATGCTTTTAAGATATCGAACGGTCTTCGAATTACGCAATTCTGGTCTCATCAGGAAGCTTGTCAAGTTATCATTACAATGACCTCAAAATAGTATGAATTCGACCTCTGAAGAGTTAGTTACGAGGGTTACTATAGGATAACGAGATGAAGGAAAAATTCAGGACCAACGACTGCAATCCCACAATTAGATTCCAAATTTCTCGAAATATGACGATTCCAATCAAGAATAAAAGAACACTAAAGTACCTTTCAGATCACAAAAAATTGACAAAATTCGACAACAAATGAGGGAGTTATAAGCATCTCTTTTGTATCGTGCGATTTGGAAAGATTTAGACTCTATATTGAAAAAAGACGATCAAAGAGTACGAACGTGCTTTTAGGATTTCGAATGGTCTCCGAATTAGGCAATTCAGGCCTCATCTGGAAGCTTGTCAAGTTACTATTACAATGATCTCAAAATAGTCTAAATTTGACCTAGAAAGAGTGAGTTATGAGGGTTACTATTGGGAAAGGAGATGAAGGAAATATTCAGGACTGACGACTGCGATCCCACTTATATATGCCCAAATAGTCTCGGAATACGACGATTCCAGTCAGGAATGAAAGAACACTAAAGTACCTTTTAGACGACAAAAAATTGACCCAATCAGAAATCAAACGATGGATTTATTAACATCTCCGTTGGTTCGCGCGATTTGGAAAGATTTACACTCCATATTGAAAAAAGATGATCGAAGAGTACCAACATGCTTTTAGGATATCGAACGGTCTTCGAATTAGGCAACTCTGGTCTCATCTGGAAGCTTGTCAAGTTACCATTTCAATAACCTCAAAATAGTCTGAATTCGACCTCTGAAGAGGAAGTTACGTGGGTTACTATAGGACGACGAGATGAAGGAAGTATTCAGGACCGACAACTGCGAACCCACATATGGATCCCAAATGGTCTCGGAATACGACCATTCCATTTAGGTATGAAAGAACACTAAAGGACCTTTCAGATCACAAAAAATTGACCCAATCCGACATCAAATGATGGAGTTATGAGCATCTCCGTTGGATCGCGCGATTTAGAAAGATTTACACTCCATATTGAAAAAAGACGATCGAAGAGTACCAACATGCTTTTAACATATCGAACAGTCTCTGAAATACACAATTCTGGTCTCATCTGGAAGCTTGTGAAGTTACCATTACAATGACCTCATAATAGTATGAATTGGACCTCTGAAGAGTGAGTTATTAGGGTTATTATAGGACTACGAGATGAAGGAAAAATTCAGGACCGACGACTGCGATCCCACATTGGATCCCAAATGGTCTCGGAATACGACAATTCCAGTCAGGAATGAATGAACACTAAAGTACCTTTTCGATCACAAAAAATTGACCTAATCCGACAACAAACGATGGAGTTATGAGCATCTCTTTGTATCGCGCGATTTGGAAAGATTTAGACTCCATATTGAAAAAAGACGATCAAAGAGTACGAACGTGCTTTTAAGAATTCGAACGGTCTCCGAATTAGGCAATTCTGGTCTCATCTGGAAGCTTGTCAAGTTACCATTACAATGACCTCAAAACAGTTTGAATTCGACATTGGAAGAGTGAGTTATGAGGGTTACAATTAGGAAAGAAGATGAAGGAAATATTCAGGACTAACGACTGCGATCCCACTTATGTTTGCCCAAATGGTCTCAGAATACGATGATTCCAGTCAGGAATGAAAGAACACTAAAGTACTTTTCAGATGACAAAAAATTGACCTAATCTGACCTCAAATGATGTAGTTATTAGCATCTCCGTTGGTTCACGCTATTTGGAAAGATTTACACTCCATATTGAAAAAAGATGATCGAAGAGTACCAACATGCTTTTATGATATCGAACAGTCTCCGAATTAGGCAATTCTGGTCTCATCTGGCTTGTCAAGTTACAATGACATTAAAATAGTCCAAATTCGACCTCTAAAGAGAGAGTTACGAGGGTTAGTATAGGACAAGGAGATGAAGGAAAAATTCAGGACCGACGACTGTGATCCCACCTATGGATGCTGTTTAGACAAGAAAACAAATGTGTTTGATTTGGGAATTTATTCAATGATAACAAAGAAAGAACGAGAGAACATTGATCACATTTATTCTGAGTTCATTTACATCCTCTGTTTCCCTTAATTCTGAAAACAAAGTACAATTAATGCAATGTACTGAATGAAAGAGAAAATAATCAGATAGAAATTTTGGCAGCATGCCGACGCCTGTTTCAGTCATCTCCTAGTACTTAGGAGGAATGTCGATTTGATCAACCAGTCTTCAATGAAACGAAGGTTTGTGCTAGCTTAAATCCTCTGATCTGATGGCTGAGATCGGTTCTGAGCATCATTCCAATCATCTTTCTAGTCATTCTTCTTTGAAATATGAAGAAGCCCATTGAAGTGTAGCTAGGACCTGCAGAAATCAGGCCGATCATGTTAAACGGGCCTAAAAAGTCTCCCAAAATGTAAGATCATGGAGTTTCCACCGTCCATTCTGCTCGAAACTTTATATGAAGCCTTAGAACCACAAATTACCCGTACACATCAAGTTTCAGCTCCTGAATCCTTGTAGAAATGGCCAAACTGACAAATCAGCCCCTGAATTCATGATTTAGGGCCCGCCTGATATCTGGATATTCTTCAAATTCAGTCTCAACGTGTTAAATACAGTGGCAAAGTGGATGGATGGAGCAGATTTCCCACAAATATCACACTGGCACCACATGTACATTGCATGTACATGGTGTAGAAGCGCACAGGACGTGCATGGGATTTATCAAAGTCGGTCAACTTCTTCTTCATTTCAAAAATACTACAGCGTCTTTACTTGTCATTTGAAATTTTCTTAGTGTGGCCTGGTCATCATTCAAATCATCGATCCGAACCGTCCATCATGTTCAGAAGATATGTTTAACCCTTGACAAAGTGGCAATTTGAAACCATGCAGACTTTGTAATGTTATAACCGTTGAATATGAAATGGATGGTGAAGTAGAAAGGCCTGTGTTCTGCACCGATTTCACTTCAAAAGCGGTCCTTCCTCAATGGTTTTTTACTCTGAATCCAATGGATGGAGTGGATTCTCCATTTGGCTTCGATAAGTGGGCCATTATGTTTCACAGAGTCGACGTACGTCGACTCTGTTACGAAACAGAGGCTCCGTGTTTCTGTAGTGGGCCACCATCATGCAGTAGAAGATCGATCTGAAGCATCCATCAGGTGGAGGGGCTAAAACCCATTGAGGCCATGTTGAGCTTTGGCGGCGACGCTCATTCATATGACCACTATGGCGATTGCAAACGGACCGTTGAGCTGACATCTCAGCTTGATTATCTTGGTGGGCCACATCACTAGATGACCAAGACCGGTCTTTCACGATTAAAATCTCAAGAGGAAGACGGTGGACGGTGTGGATCTTCCAAAAAGGCAGCCACAATGGCCCCACCAGCAGCACACCAAAGGGAAAAAAGCTTCTTTCTCTGTTTGTACACGAACGACAGAGAACGAATATCCGGCTTATATTGGAGGTTTGCGCGATCCCGCGCAAAGGCAACACTCCCTTGGACAGCATTTCCGGGCATATAGCCGTATGGGAATTCTCCCATTCTCGTTGCGCGGTCCCGCGCAAAGGTTGTTCTCCAACCTCCCTTGGAAATGGCGTGAAAGCCATCTCTTTTAGCTTTGCACGGTTGCATGTCTGCAACTTCAATTGCGCGGGTCTGCGCAAAGTCTTTCTTCTCTCTTTCTCCTACCTTACTTCTCTCTCATTCTCTGACCCAGCAACTGATCTCACCGATCCAAGCCCTTCAAATGAAACTGGAAGGGGGTATTTATAGGCCCCACCACTCTTACAGAGCGGTGATCACCCCCACCTATCACTTCACATATGAACAACCTCTCTCCTTAAACCATGGTGACCACCAAGCTTCTTCTTAAATGGTGGTGTACCACCTTATTTCCCTTAAAATGACATCTCTTGCGCTCTTTTTACCAAATTACCCATTTCAATACTTTTTTACTGAAATACCTAAACTACCCCTTGATATGAATTTTTACCAAAATACCTAAACTACCTCTGGACATGGATTTTTACCAAAATACCCCTGACATGGATTTTTACCAAAATACCCGCGGACATGGAAATTACCGAAATACCCCCGGACATGAAAATTACCAAAATACCCCCGGACATGGAAATTCTCCGACCACTTTAATGGAATAATATATTTTTTTTTATGCCTTAACAGATGCCCCCTCCATCCTTCTTTGATTGTGTAACATCCCGGATTTTTTGCCAACCTGGGATTAGACGTCCTTAGGCAATGGGTCAATCCTAACACCTTATGAACCTGTCAGAACTGAATCCCACAGTCTAAAATCGCTTCTGAACCCATTTCCTTCACAAATCCAACCCTTCACCACCTTGTTCTTTCAATTTTCCTAAGTACTTCCATCCTAGACACTATCTTAAACTAGTCAAGTATTATAACTTGGATCACCTTATATACAAACTACAAAGGCCTGAGTACCACCTCGACCAGAAATCACTTAGGATTAAATCCTTTAGGAATGAGACAAAGTAACTAAGTGCTAAACTAGATTAGCTACGAAATCCGTTTGAATCGCTTTAAATATGATCTGCAAGACCCAAAACTTTTAGAATCATTGACGCTAGGTTACCCTAAAATCTAGGATTAATCTCATTACCCAACTGCTCTCGGGAGCACGTTGAAACTCCGTATCTGATCTGGACCACACATTGGGAGTCCGAATAATACGAGGTTAAGGACTTAGGGCCGCCTCACTGGGCTTGACAACCATCTCGGAAATCAAATTCAGTCAGTGTCTCACGGCTGTTCGCTTGAGTCTGGAGCGAGAGTGTGAAAAATCTTGTTTCTTTCCAAAATAAATATCTTGAATAGTAATTTGAGACTCGTCGCTTGCGGATCAGTATTAAGCAACCAGACCATCAGAATCTGACCAAATTACACCCTCGGATCAGGAAAAATTTCATACACATTTACATGTACTCGGAATCTCCGATCGAGACCCACTGACCGTCGAACTGAAACTGGTCCGCCACCCATGATCTGAGGACCCTACTGGAATGAAAACTTAATAGTACGTAGATCTAGTGTTAGTGAGCTTAAGTCCGACCTTTGGCTTAAGGAGGCCCGCCAGAAGTCCTCCGTTGAGCTGAAAACAGCCCACTTTGGCTATAACCCAAGTATACCTTGACCTGGAGTCTAATTTAGAGACTTTTTAGACTATATAAGGACCTTAAACCCTCTCTCATTGCAGCCATACGAATTTGAGAAAACCCTAGGAGAGAAAGAGAAAAGAGAGAGAAAGTGTGGGAGATGCGGGAGAGTCTTCCTGCCTTGCTTCCCTGCTGTTATACACTCCGTTCGCTTTCCCGGCGATTCCAGCTCCGTTTCTAGGTAAGACACCCTAACCCTAAACTGATTTGGGGTTTTAATAGTTGTAGATTATGAAGTAGCTAACCTATTCCGTTCTATAGGTTGCCAAACTCTCGTCTACGAAAGCTTAGCAAACCTATCGACTCCGTAACGATTCTACGACACAAGGTGCGGACTTTAGGTGTATAGGTTATGGTTTTCAACGCTTTCAATGTAAGATAATAATAGATTCATGATCTGCATGCAATTACACATGTACAAAGTGCTTTCTGTTTCCTGTTTCGATTAAAGATGTAGATTATGGAATTTTACATATTCTAGGTATTCGTAGAAAATACCGTATACGTATAAATTTTGAAAATGTATTTGACATGATTAATTGTTGTATGAATATATGCTACATGGATAAAATACTTATTTGGCGAAAGGATTCGCCCAAATACATGTTTCACTAATATACACTATGTATGTAGAAATACTGCATTGTAGAAAATACCGTATACGTATAAATTTTGGAAATGTGTTTGACATGATTATTTGTTGTATGAATATACGGTATAAGGATAAAATAATTGTTGAGGCATAAAATAAGCAAGGAAGAGAAGAAGAAAAAGATCAAGAAATCACTTTGAAGATAAAAGAAAACAGCTTCAAGACCACTTTGCGCGGGGTCGCGCAAAGTGAAATAGTCACCCAACTATCGCGCAAAGTGAAGAGTTTGCGCGGATTGAAAAATGAAGGGTTTGCGCGAGATTGATGGTTTGCGCGAGGTCGCGCAAAGTATATAGTTTGCGCGTTTTCACGCAAAGTCTGAAATCAGGTGATGAAAGTAGCTGGATGATATTTTTTGTCCCACATCGGCCAGATCTGAGATTTCCATTGGTGAAAACATCTATAAATACCCCATTCCTTCTCTAAAAAGGGGTTCGAAGATTTCAGAAGTGAAGCAAGGACGAAAGAGAAGACAGAAGGTGCGGAGTATAGGACTCTCGCACCTGCACTTTGCGCGGGGTCGCGCAAAGGAGTATTGGACTCTGGAAGTTGCGCCGGTCGGCCGCAAAGCAAGCGAAGGGTTTTATGGTTTGCGCGGACCGCGCAAAGCATATATCGTTTTGCGGACCCGCGCAAACCTATTTCTTTAGTTTTAACAAGAATGGGCTGAAATCTTTTCGGAATGATGGAGTCTTCAAAGCTTCAAGTTCTTGATCAAGAGAAAGGAAGAATCATCGATGAAGAAACGTATTCCTCCTAAGTTTCAGGAGATGATCAAAATAGTATCGAAATGTCGCTGAATCTTCGTTCTCTTGAAGACTGTTGAACAATTTGTCTATTTCCTCCTAAGTCATAGGAGATGATTGACATCATTGCCGTTATGCTGCCGAAATTATATTTAGCTATGATAATTGACATTTGTAATAATTTCTTTGTAAGCTATCTTAGAATCAAGGGATACCAGAGGATGTAAATGAATTCAGAATCAATAAAGTATGATGATTGTCTTTGTACTTATTTCATTGTTATGTTTAAATAAGATGATTCTCCCAAATCAAATACATTTTGTTTCCTTGTCGAAACAAAATGGCGACTCCACTGGGGATATTATCTTATTTAACACTAACATTGGGAAAGTTGCAAGACTCTCGTCACTTTTTTTGGCGTCTATTAGACGCCAAAATGGCGACTCTCAGTGGGAACATCCTCCCCTTCATCTCCAAGATAGTTTACTTAGTCTTTCACGTACTAATTTCAGATATGTTTTGTTATTGAAGGTACCCAAATCCAATCACACAACACTGCTAATGGCTAACACTGTGAGAAAGGTAAACTTCCGATTCATCGCTACTGGGTTCGTAATTGAGTATGCGCCAAGCGAAATTCCTGAGAACACAAAAGCGAGCACTTCAAGCGGTGCAATGTGATTCAAGCGACAAGGGAGTCATTTCCGTTTCACCTCAACTACAAGAAAATGATGAAAACTGGACTCTGGTTTTATCCAAAAGGACAAAAGCAAAGGCCTTAAAGAGTCGCAAAGCAAAATTGTTTGCACCAAGAACTAAGGGACCAATTACACGGAGCATAGCAAGAAGAAAACCCGAACTCGCTCCCCCGGCGATTTATCCTGAACAAGTTGCTTCGCAGTTCTCATCGCAGGATTTTCCAGCTTTGGTCGCTCCAAAGACCAAATGGACACAAGCACAAAAAGGTAAAGCACTGATGATAGGATCACCGATGCAAGTATCACCGCAAATAAGCTCGCCTATAACTGTATCACCTCGATCGGTTAAAAGCACAGAAAGTACACAAGAGTCAAATGAGACTCCAATTTCTCCCCTCTTTATAAGTCCTGTTATATCAGCATACTCTCGTTCTACTCCAAAAACAGTTTCGACGAAAACGGTCAGCCAAGAGGTCGCAGTATATATGGCGTAGACAAAGTCAAGGAAATAGACCGACTACTGAAGAACGTGTTGATCAAATGGCGGAGGCACAAAGAATGTTAATGGATGAATGCCGAAACCTCAGAGAAGCCCTGGCAACGCTGGCGCATAATGTAGCCCAGATAGCGGCTCCACCCATGATGGGAGCGACCAATGGACAAGAGAACCACCTGAAGGTTCCCGTCCGCAGGGGATAGGATCACGAGGGTCAGTTCCAAGCGACAAGAGCTATAACACAAGATGATGTAAGACAAGTCGTCGAAGAAGCGGATCGAGAATAGAAAGAGAGCGTGCGAACACCGGTCGTTTCAGATACCGAACACCCTACCCGAGAGAGGTAGAGGATGTTCCATTTCCAGCCAACTTCAAACACCCAGATTTCCAAAAGTTCAATGGGGAAGGATCGCCGGAAGAACACCTGATGCATTTCATCACCAGCATGGGGAATTTCTCCACGATACCTCAATATTGTTTACGCCTATTTGGATCATCATTAACAAGTAAAGCTTTCAGATGGTATTCAAATTTGGCACCGGGATCCATACGTACATGGGAAGAAATGCAAGATGCTTTCATGTCAAACTTCTTTTCGTCAGAACGTGACGTTAGCATCACAGAACTGGCTTCAGTTCGACAGCGAGAAGGAGAACCCGTTGAGAAATTCATAGACAGATGGAAGACACTGGGGGCATCATGCAGGCAATTGCCGGAAGAAAAAGAACAAGTGAAAATGTGTCTAAACTCTATGGAGACAGGAATTGCGTTTGGACTCACTAGCGCTGATATCGGAACCTTTCGTGATTTGGCTACCAAAGCCCATGCATTGGAACTGATGACTCGCAAGATGCCGGCATTTCATCATGAAACTGTCAAAAGAATACCTGGCAGGACAACCGTCAATACCGTCGACCGGGATAAGAAGAATCAGATGCGAGGGCTCAAGAGATAAAAGGCCGAAGGAAAAGAAGGTTGGAACCAAGCAAGGGACGATACGGTGGGAAAAAGCTCAGAATGCTTGATTCTCATGAAGGATTTGAGTTTGATAAAGAGGACGTGGTACCCATGATGCAACAATTGTTAAAAGCAGGAACTCTGGAATTACCAGAACCAAAGCGCCCTGAAGATGCGACAAGGACTCGAGAAAGAAACTTTTGCCGTTATCATCGCCTAGTGGGGCATCCGACAGAAAATTGTTATACGTTGAAATGCATCATACAGCGAATGATAAACAGAGGTGATATAATAACCAGTGGAAGCAAAGAAAAGAATGCAAGGGCAACAGTAAATGTACTGTCAATACAAGAAAACACACGGGAATGAAAAAGGAAAGGGTAACAAGAAATGCAACAATGATCACGTTGCGATCAGGGAAGCAAATAACGAGTCCGGTAAAGCAAAAAACAGGAATCATAAGAAAGGAAGTGACTGAAAGACAGAATACTGAGGACAAAAGCAGAAATGGAGATGCGGTAACAAAAGTAGCTTATGATGTGGTCAGCCACTTGAAAGGAATACCGGCACGTCTAAGTATTTATGATGCACTCAAGTTGTCAGAAGAATTTCGGCAGAGTTTGATTCAAGCACTGTCTGATCATGATGTCAGAGAAACTTTACTGGCAGAAATGAAGAATGAAAGGAACAGTGAAAAGATGAATTGTCTACCAGTAATATCTTTCTCTGACGATGATTTAATTGGCGAAAAGGAACATAACAGGCCATTGATGATAGAAGGATACATTTGTGAGAAGAAGATAAAAAGGATCATGATAGATAATGGATCCGCGGTAAATCTTTTGCCACTCTCAATGATTACTAAATTGGGATTTCGTCGTTCAGACTTGCGCCCCAGCGGAATGATGATACAAGGATTTAATCAAGATGGACAACGCGCGCTCGAAAAAATTACAGTAACAATGGAAGTGGGAGAATTAATTACTACTGTTGTATGTCACGTTATAAATGCTGTGACGACATATAACCTTCTCTTGGGAAGGCCGTGGATACATCAGTACAATATTATACCTTCTACTCTACACCGTTGCTTCAACATCTGTAAAGATGGGATGCAGTGTAAAGTAATGGCTGATGCAAAACCCTATACAGAAGCTGAGTCTTTCTTTGCGGATGCTAGCTATTATAAATGTTTCTATGAAGGAATGAGAAATGATGATAGGAAGAGAATCATAAAAGATGACAGGATAAATAAAGTTAAGAAGAAAGAGCAGAATCTTCTGGGTCTACAGAAGCAAGAAAGAAATTCTATTTTGTACCAAAGCGCCTGAGACAACCGGGACAACCGCCGTTGACACATTGTCGTGATGAATTTGAAAGTTTTGATCCAATTACACGGTGCCATTACCCAATATTGAAAGATGTAAACCATTTGCAGCCGCTCCGAGAACATTTCAAGTCAAAGCCAGTGCCAAATATCCTGAACCGATAGAATTCCATGCTATATCAGAAGAGAAGAGTGAAAATGCAAGCAATGAATATCATGGAGAATTAGCACCGCAGAATTTAAGAAAGTACAAAGGCAATAAGCAAGAAGATCATGAGAAACATGGGTTTTGATTGTGATAAACCCACCGGCTTGAATAATGGGAAAGGAATTCAAATCCCACTCGGGGTTAATCAAGAAAAGCGAAGAAAATTCCAAGGATTGGGAGTAGAATCAGCAGTAAACATGATGTCAGTTAATGTGACTTCAGCTGCGCAAGATACTAAGATAGTTGAATATCCTGAAATCGCTCCAAAGCAAATAGAAGACGGGGGGCAACCGACGATAGATGGCCTGCGAGAAATAAACTTGGGAACAACAGAAGAACCAAGGAACACGTTCATCAGCGTCAGCCTTTCAGATCAAGAATTCGAGAAATATGGTCAACTTCTCAAAGAAAATAAAGATGTCTTCGCTTGGACATATGAAGAAATGCCGGGACTGGAACCCTCCGTAGCAATGCATCGGTTAAATATCTCCAAAGAAAAGAAACCAGTCAAGCAAGCACAAAGGCGATTTCACCGCACTGATTCCATTAATCGAAAAAGAAGTAAATAAGCTAATAAAGGTTGGGTTCATCAGAGAAGTTAAATATCCCAAATGGATATCAAATATTGTCCCGGTAAAAAAGGAAGAACGGACAAATCGAGTATGTATTGACTTCAGAGATCTGAATGAGGCATGTCCAAAAGACGATTTCCCTCTCCCGATAATGTAATTACTAATTGATAGTACTACTCAATATGCTATCATGTCTTTATGGACGGGTATGCGGCTATAATCAAATCAGGATGGCTCCCGAAGACGAAGAGGCGACGGCCTTCAGAACGCCGCTTGGAATTTACTGTTACAAAGTCATGCCTTTCGGTCTCAAAAATGCGGGGCAACATATCAAAGGGCAATGAAAAATATCTTTCAAGATATGATGCATAAACATGTCGAATGCTATGTTGATGACTTGGTAGTCGATCCTGGAGATCATCAAGAACACCGCGAACATCCGCATCGATTCTTCCGACGACTCGAAAGAAACAATTAAAGATGAACCCGCTAAATGTGCATTAGTGTCTTCCAAGCAAATTCCTCGGCTTTGTGGTACGGCATAGAGGAATCGAAATTGATCCAGAAAAAGTTAAAGCTATTCAAAATATGCCACCACCAACAACGCTGAAGGAATTAAAAAGCTTACAAGGAAAATTGGCATACATTCTGTTGAGGCATAAAATAAGCAAGGAAGTGAACAAGAAAAAAGATCAAGAAATCACTTTGAAGATGAAAGAAACAGCTTCAAGACCACTTTGCGCGAGGTCGCGCAAAGTGCAATAAGTATACAAGATCGCGCAAAGTAAAGAGTTTGCGCGGAGGAGGGTTGGCGCGAGATTGATGGTCTGCGCGAGGTCGCGCAAAGATTATTGTTTGCGCGACTCCGCGCAAAGTCTAAAATCAGTTGATGAAAGTAGCTGGTTGATATTTTTGTCCCACATCGGCCAGATCTGAGATTTCCACTGGTGAAAATGTCTATAAATACCTCATTCCTTCTCTTAAAAGGGGTTCGAAGATTTCAGAAGTGGAGCAAAGGCGAGAGAGAAGACAGAAGGTGCGGAGTATTGGACTCCTGCACTTTGCGCGACCCCGCGCAAAGGAGTATTGGACTCCTGGAAGTTTGCGACGGTCGGCGCAAAGCAATAGAAGGCGTTTATGGTTTGCGCGTACCCGCGCAAAGTATATAGTTTGCGCGAGGTCGCGCAAACACATTACTTGGCAGTTTTGACAGCAACGGGCTGAAATGCTGTCGGAATAGTTTGAGTCTTCAAAACTTCAAGTTCTTCTTGATCAAGAGAAAGGAAAAATCATTGATGAAGAGACGTATTCCTCTTAAGTTTCAGGAGATGACCAAAATAGTACCGAAATGCTGCCGGAATCTTCGTTCTCTTGAGGACTGTTGAACAACTTGACTATTTCCTCCTAAGTCATAGGAGATGATTGAAATCATTACCGTTATGCTGCCAAAATTATATTTAGCTATGATAATTGACATTTATAATAAGTTCTTTGTAAGCTATCTTAGAATCAAGGGATACCAGAGGATGTAAATGAATTCAGAATCAATAAAGTGTGATGATTGTCTTTGTAATCATTTCATTGTTATGTTTGAATAAGATGACTCTCCCAAATCAAATACTTTTGTTTCCTTGTCGAAACAAAATGGCGACTCTGCTGGGGATTTATCTTATTTAACACTAACATTGGGAAAGTTGCAAGACTCTCGTCATTTTTTTTTTTGGCGTCTATTAGACGCCAAAATGGCGACTCTCAGTGGGAACATCCTCCCCTTCATCTCCAAGATAGTTTACTTAGTCTTTCACGTACTAATTTCAGATATGTTTTGTTGTTGAAGGTACTCAAATTCAATCACACAACACTGCTAATGGCTAACACTGTGAGAAAGGTAAACTTCCGATTCATCGCTACTGGGTTTGTAATTGAGTATGCGCCAAGCGAAATTCCTGAGAACACAAAAGCGAGCACTTCAAGCGGGTGCAATGTGATTCAAGCGACAGCGGGAGTCATTTCCGTTTCACCTCAACTACAAGAAAATGATGAAAACTGGACTCTGGTTTTATCCAAAAGGACAAAAGCAAAGGCCTTAAAGAGTCGCAAAGCAAAATTGTTTGCACCAAGAACTGAGGGACCAATTACACGAAGCATAGCAAGAAGAAAACCCGAACTCGCTCCTCCGGCGTGATTTATCCTGAACAAGTTGCTTCACAGTTCTCGTCGCGGATTTTCCAGCTTTGGTCACTCCAAAGACCAAATGGACACAAGCACAAAAAGGTAAAGCACTGATGATAGAATCACCGATGCAAGTATCACCGCAAACAAGCTCGCCTATAACTGTATCACCTCGATCGGTTAAAAGCACAGAAAGCACACGAGAGTCAAATGAGACTCCAATTTCTCCCCTCTTTATAAGTCCTGTTATATCAGCATACTCCCGTTCTACTCCAAAAACAGTTTCGACAAACAGTCAAGGAGCCGCAGTATATATGGCAGAAACAGGTCAAGGAAATAGACCAACTACCGAAGAACGTGTTGATCAAATGGCGGAGGCACAAAGAATGCTAATGGATGAATGCCGGAATCTCAGGGAAGCTTTGACAACCCTGGCACATAATGTAGCCCAAATAGTGGCTCCACCCATGATGGGAGCGACAAATGGACAAGAGAACCAGCCTGAAGGTTCCCGTCCGCAGGGGATAGGATCACGAGGTTCAGTTCCAGCAACAAGAGCTATAACACAAGATGACGTAAGACAAGTCGTCGAAGAAGCAGTCAGAATAGAAAGAGAGCGTGCGAACACCGGTCGTTTCAGATACCGAACACCCTACCCGAGAGAGGTAGAGGATGTTCCATTTCCAGCCAACTTCAAACACCCAGATTTCCAAAAGTTCAATGGGGAAGGATCACCGGAAGAACACCTGATGCATTTCATCACCAGCATGGGGAATTTTTCCACGATACCTCAATATTGCTTACGCTTATTTGGGTCATCGTGACAAGCAAAGCTTTGGTGGTATTCAAATTTGGCACCGTGGTCCATACGGACATGGGAAGAAATGCAAGATGCTTTCATGTCGAACTTCTTCTCGTCAGAACGTGACGTTAGCATCACAGAACTAGCTTCAGTACGACAGCGAGAAGGAGAACCCGTTGAAAAATTCATAGACAGATGGAAAACACTGGGGGCATCGTGTAGGCAGTTGCCAGAAGAAAAGGAACAAGTCAAAATGTGTCTGAACTCTATGGAGACAGGAATTGCGTTCGGACTCACTAGCGCTGATATTGGGACTTTTCGCGATTTGGCTACCAAAGCCCATGCATTGGAGCTAATGACTCGCAAGATGCCGGCATTTCATCATGAAACTGTCAGAAGAATGCCTGGCAGGACAACCGTCAATACCGTCGACCGGGATAAGAAGAATCAGGATGCGAGGGGCTCAAGAGATAAAAGGCCAGAAGGAAAAGAAGGCTGGAACCAAGCAAGGGACAGATACGGTGGGAAAAAGCTCAGAATGCTTGATTCTCATGAAGGATTTGAGTTTGATAAAGAGGACGTGGTACCCATGATGCAACAATTGTTAAAAGCAGGAACTCTGGAATTACCAGAACCAAAGCGCCCTGAAGATGCGACAAGGACTCGAGAAAGAAACTTTTGCCGTTATCATCGCCTAGTGGGGCATCCAACAGAAAATTGTTATACGTTGAAATGCATCATACAGCGGATGATAAACAGAGGTGACATAATAACCAGTGGAAGCAAAGAAAAGAATACAAGGGCAACAGTAAATGTACTATCAATACAAGAAAACAAGCGAGGACTGAAAAAGGAAAAGTTGACAAGAAGTGCAACAATGATTACGTTGCGATCAGGGAAGCAAATCACGAGTCCGGTAAAGCAGAAAGCAGAAATAATAAGGAAAGAAGTGTGAAAGACAGAATATCGAGGACAAGAATAGAAATGGAGCATAAAGTGACAAAAGTAGCTTATGATGTAGTCAACCACTTGAAGGGTATACTGGCACGGTTAAGTATTTACGATGCGCTCAAGTTGTCAAAAGAATTCTACAGAGTTTGATTCAAGCACTGTCTGATCACAATGTGAGAGAAACTTTACTGGTAGAAATGAAGAATGAAAGAAATAATGAGAAGATGAATTGTCTACCAGTAATATCTTTCTCTGAAGATGATTTAATTGGTGAAATGGAACATAACAGGCCACTGATGATAGAAGGATATATTTGTGAGAAGAAGATAAAACGAATTATGATAGACAATGGGTCGGCGGTGAACCTTTTGCCGCTCTCCATGGTTACTAAATTGGGTTTTCGCCGATCGGACTTGCGCCCCAGCGGAATGATGATACAAGGATTTAATCAAGATGGACAACGTGCACTCGGTAAAATCACAGTAACATTGGAAATAGAGGAATTAATCACTACTGTTGTATGTCATGTTATAAATGCTGTGACGACATATAACCTTCTCTTGGGAAGGCCATGGATACATCAGTATCATATCGTACCTTCTACTCTACACCAATGTTTCAAATACTGTAAAGATGGGGTGCAATGTAAAGTAATGGCTGATGCGAAACCCTACACAGAAGCTGAGTCTTTCTTTGCAGACGCCAGTTATTACAAATGTTTCTCTGAAGAAATAAGAAATGATGATGGGAAGAGAATCATAAAAGATGCCAGGATAAATAAAGACAAGGAAGAAAGAGCAGAATCTTCCGGGACTGCAGAAGCAAGAAAGAAATTCTATTTTGTACCAAAGCGCCTGAGACAACCGGGACAACCGCCGTTGACACTGTTGTCGACAGAACAGCTGAAAGTTTTACAGTCCAATTACACAGTGCCATTACCCAATATCGAAAGATGTAAGCCATTTACAGCCGCTCCGAGAACATTCCAAGTCAAAGCCAGTGATAAATATCCGGAACCAATAGAATTCCATGCTGCATCAGAAGAGAAGAGTGAAAATGCAAGCAATGAATATCATGGAAAAAAGACACCGCAGAATTTAAGAAAGTACAGTACAATAAGCAAGAAGATCATGAGGAACATGGGTTTTGATTGTGACAAACCCACCGGCTTGAATAATGGAAAGGGGATTCAAATCCCACTCGGGGTTAATCAAGAAAAGCGAAGAAAATTTCAAGGATTGGGAGTAGAATCAGCAGTAAACATGATGTCAGTTAATGTGACTTCAGCTGCGCAAGATACTAAGATAGTTGAATATCCTGAAATCGCTCCAAAGCAAATAGAAGACGGGGGGCAACCGACGATAGATGGCCTGCGAGAAATAAACTTGGGAACAACAGAAGAACCAAGGAACACGTTCATCAGCGTCAGCCTTTCAGATCAAGAATTCGAGAAATATGGTCAACTTCTCAAAGAAAACAAAGATGTCTTTGCTTGGACATATGAAGAAATGCCGGGACTGGAACCCTCCGTAGCGATGCATCGGTTAAATATCTCCAAAGAAAAGAAACCAGTCAAGCAAGCACAAAGGCGATTTCACCTAGACCTATTTCCATTAATCGAAAAAGAAGTAAATAAGCTAATAAAGGTTGGGTTCATCAGAGAAGTTAAATATCCCAAATGGATATCAAACATTGTTCCGGTGAAAAAGAAGAACGGACAGATCAGAGTATGCATTGATTTCAGAGATCTGAATGAAGCATGTCCAAAAGACGATTTCCCCCTCCCGATAACAGAATTACTGATTGATAGCACTACTCAGTATGCTATCATGTCCTTTATGGACGGGTATGCGAGCTATAATCAAATCAGGATGGCACCGAAGATGAAGAGGCAACGGCTTTGAACGCCACTTGGAATCTACTGTTACAAAGTCATGCCTTTCGGTCTCAAAAATCGGAGCAACATATCAAAGGGCAATGAAAAATATCTTTCAAGATATGATGCATAAACATGTCGAATGCTATGTTGATGACTTGGTAGTCGATCTGGAGATCATCAAGAACATCGCGAACATCGGCATCGGTCTCCGACGACTCGAGAAAGAAACAATTAAAGATGAATCCACTAAATGTGCATTTGGAGTGTCTTCGGCAAATTCCTCGGCTTTGTGGTACGGCATAGAGGAATCGAAATTGATCCAGAAAAAGTTAAAGCTATTCAAAATATGCCACCACCAACAACGCTGAAGGAATTAAAAAGCTTACAAGGAAAATTGGCATATATTCGTCGCTTCATTTCGAACCTTGCAGGAAGGTGTCAGCCATTTTCTCGGTTAATGAAGAAAGATACAGAATTCGTATGGGATCATGCTTGCCAGAATGCCTTTGATTCTATTAAAGAATTATTAAAACAGCCGCCGGTGTTAACAGCTCCAGTAAAAGGTAAACCACTTATTTTATAATACATCGCCATTTGCAAATTCTTTGGGTGCTTTGTTGGCACAGGTAAACGAAGCCGGAAAAGAGACTGCTCTTTATTATCTGAGCCGAACACTGATGGGGGCAGAATCCAATTATTCTTCGATTGAAAAAGAATGCTTGGCATTGGTATTATCTGTGCAAAAGTTAAGGCATTATTGTCTCTCCCATGACATAACTTTGATCTCAAGAGCAGATCCGATAAAATTCTTGATGACCAGGCCAATGTTATCAGGAAGACTAGCCAAGTGGATGCTATTATTATCAGAATACACTATTTCTTATAAGCCGGCGAAAGCAGTAAAAGGACAAGCTATGGCAGATTTTCTCGCAGCACATCCTATAGCAGAAAATGAAGAAATCAATGATGAATTTCCAGATGAACAGGTTATGACGACTGAATCCCAAAATCTTTGGCAGATGTATTTTGATGGTGCTGCTCGAGTATCAGGAGCGGGGGCAGGAGTGATATTCATTACCCCTCAGGGTGATTTATTACCATATTCTTTCACGTTGGATATCGCGTGCACAAACAATGAAGCTGAATACAGAGCTCTTATCATCGGAATGGAAATAGCACAGCAAATGGAAATAAAATCATTGCATATCTTTGGAGATTCTAAATTAATTATAAATCAATTGACAACAGAATTTGAGGTGAGGAAAGAAGAACTTTTGCCTTATTACCGGAAGGCGCGACAGTTGCTTGAACAATTCATTCTGTGGAAATTAAACACATACCGCGGTCGGAAAATGCAAAAGCAGATGCTTTAGCCAGTTTAGCAGCGGCTTTATCTTGCACAAACCGAAGTCCTCTTCAGGTAACTATAGAAGAAAGAAGATTCCTGCCATCTGCAGAGGTTATCGAAGAAACTGTTGAAATATTGCCTATATCCTGTCTGGAAGTAACAATGGATGATTGGCGTCAGCCTTTTGTCGATTATCTCAAATATAATATCTTGCCAGAAGATAATGCACAAAAACAACAGATTAAACAGCGATCAGGAAAATTTATCATGTGCAGCGAAGTATTGTATAGAAAGTCTTATAATGGAATGCTGTTAAGGTGCTTGGACAAGCAAGAAGCAAACCAAATGTTGCGGGAGGCACATTCAGGTGAATGTGGAGCACATCAAGCCGGCCGGAATTTATGCCATAGAGTGCATCGAATGGGTTATTATTGGCCCACTATGTTTAAAGATGCAATAGAATATGCAAAGCGATGCCATGAATGTCAAATACATGGAGATATAATACATATTCCTCCAGAAGAATTACATCAGTCTGTTGCTTCTTGGCCCTTTTCAGCCTGGGGACTCGACGTTATTGGTCCGATAAATCCTCCTTCATCTAAAGGAAAACAGTATATTCTGGCAGCAACGGATTATTTCTCCAAGTGGACCGAAGCAGTCGCCTTGCGTAATGTTAAAGAGAAAGATGTGGTCAATTTCATCCGTCATGCTATAATATACCGTCATGGTATTCAAGAAAATCATCACTGATAATGGCACCCCTTTTAAAAATAGAGGCATGGAAAAGTTATGTCAGAAGTTCGGCATCCAACATTCTTTTTCAACACCTTATTATCCTCCGGCCAATGGATTAGCAGAGGCATTTAACAAAACAATTGTCAAGATAATGAAGAAAACAGTGACAGGCAATAAGCGCGATTGGGATGAAAAGTTACAAGAAGCATTATGGGCCTACAGAACCACCCATCGTACAGCAACAGGAGCGACGCCATATTCATTGGTCTATGGTATGGAGGCAGTTATCCCAATTGAAATCCAAGTGGCATCACTCAGAGTGGCAGTGCACCAGTCTATAACAGATGAAGAAAATGCAAAAATAAGGCTGAAAGAATTAGACTTCCTCGATGAGAAACGTCTCGCAGCACAGCAGCGATTGCAGTCATATCAGGCCAGAATATCTGCTGCATTTGATAAACAGGTCAAATATCGTTCTTTCAAAAAAGGGGATATGGTGTTAATGTTGAAAAGACCTATAGTGGTCACTCGCCGGACAGGGGGCAAGTTTGAGCCTAAATGGGACGGCCCATATGTGGTGAAAGAAGTATACTCCAATGGGGCATATAGGATTGTAAATCAAGAAGGACAGGGTATCGGTGTACTTGTCAACGCCCGTTTCATCAAAAGATACTATCCCTAAAGATAGAGATGTGGATTTTGACCCAGAATATTATCAGCATAATGATTCTGTATCAAAAGGGGGCAAAAATGAATAAAATCATGTCTATATGCCAACAAAAGAAGCTATAAAGAAGAGATTTACAAGCATATCAATCATCAAAGCAGCAAATCTGGAAAATATATATATATGATCATCATCATCAAAGAAGATATTGACAAAAGTTATATTGCCTTACAAGGCACAAATTCTTGAAGATTCTCCTGAAGATATTGGCAAAAGTTATATTGCCTTAACAAGGCACAAATTCTTGAAAATTCTCCTGAAGATATTATCTAAGTTAAGAATATTATTGCCTTACAAGGCATGGATCTTCTTGAAGATATTTCGGAAATATTTCGGAAATGCCTACTATATTTGGATCTTCTTGAAGATATTGCGGAAATATCTACTATATTTGCAAACAATGATGATCATATATATATATTTGCCTTACAAGGCACAATTTCTTGAAGATTCTCTTGAAGATATTATCTAAGATGAGAATTATATTGCCTTACAAGGCATGGATCTTCTTGAAGATATTATCACCTTACAAGGATATATCAATATCAATCAAAGAGGCAGTATAGCCAAGCCAAAATCCCAAAAGAGCAAAATTGAGCAAAATCAAAAAAGATCAAGCTCAAAAAAAAAAAAAAAAAAAAAAAAAAAATGCTCTCAAAGGATCAAGCTCTAAAAGAGCCGGCCAACTATACGTAAGACCCATGAAGATCGCCATTCGGGCAGCGGCGAGGAGTCAGTGGCCCTAAAAAGCCCGCGAAGACCATCGTGCGCACTCATGCGGGTAGCTGACGAAGTCAAGGATTCAAAGCCTAAAAGGCCATAAATCCGTGAAGACTAGTCACCGTAATTCCCATGCCGTCGTATAGCTTCTCGGCAGCGCCACGGGAACGGATGAAATGCCCTCCTGTGAATGGGCTCGACCTTGCAGACGAAGAAAACAGGGGCCGCAGTGCGAGCTTTATGCCAACCGTGCGTAAGACCCTCCAGGTCTAGGGTTTGATTTCAGTAGTAACTCGTGAGGAAGGGCTTAAACCTACTCATTGATGGACTGGCGACCCTAGATTTGGTGCCCAAAGGTAGCCTTGCGAGCCCTGCGAACTCTAGAGAGTTACCGTGGCCAACCCTGCGCGTAAATCCAACAGTTCACCGTCCGGTAGCGTCAATGGGCCCCTCTGATGGACCGTGACCGTGAGCTCAAGGCAGTGAGAAGCCCAAAAGCGAACTCTAGAGAGTTACAGTGGCCATCACATAAGACCCATAAATGCTCCACTACTCACGAGCTTAAACTGTGTGTGTGCGCACGCTCCACTACTCATGAGCATAAACTGTGTGTGGCTAATTGAACTGAAACTTAGTACCGCCAATCTAAATACTCACCTAGAGAATCCCATATTAACAAAACATAAAATATTTAAAAATAATAATAATAAAAATATTATATAAAATATAGATATAATTAGATAAAATTAGTAATGAAAATATTATACTAAGTATAAATACAATTTAATAATATTAGTACAAATATCAGCAATATGCAAGGAGAAAAATACTATCATAAACATTCTAAACAAGGAGGAAAATACTATCATAAACATCCCCAAAATAATCTCATGAAATAGATGTCAAGCAAAATAAATTACATCCGAGAAACACAAAAAGCAAATATCACATGTTTTAAATTACATGATTCAAAGATTCTCTGTGATCCCCATTGCTTCTGAATATCTGAGCAAATCTTCTTTTAATTGTGCTTGAGCTGCATTATGTCGAGATTTTTCTTCAAGAATAAGTTTCGCCTGATCAGGAACGCCAGCAAGCTTGTTCTCCAAAGAAACAACCATTTCTTGATTCTGAAGTTGTGCAGATTTTTCAGTATCAATAGACTTGGCATTCACTCGCATCTTCTCTTCAACCTCTTGAATGATTAAAGCTTGCTCATGATTCTTTCTCTCCAGCTGAGAGATTTCTTCCTTCAAAGCTGTAATGCGATCTTGGATAATTATGCTTTCATCAACATGAATCTTTAATTGATCTTGAAGAATCATACGTTCTTGTTCAAATTTGGAAATTGAAGAAGCTGTTAAAGAGACTTGTTCTTGAGAAAGAGCCAGCAGCTTTCTGTATTCTAAAATCTCAGGCGCAATGGTGATATTTTCCACTGAAGCTAAAGAAATTACAGAATCACGAAACTTGAAAAGTGAATCCCGTAAGGGAGATATGTTGATTCTGGCCATCTTAGCAGAGCTTTCCAAAATTTCTATAGCAACATCCAAGTCCGACCACTGATCAGGATTTCTGAAGATATGGATTATTGCTAACAGAGAATGTTTCACCATCAGCATTTTGTGAGCAGGAATCTTTGCAAAGGATGATAGTTCAGAAGTAGTGGTTACAGAATCAGAACTAGCCGCACCGCTACGGGGATAAGTTCCTATAGCAAAAGAAGAAGAATATTCAATATATTATTATGAAATATATATAGTCTTGAATGAAGATAAGCAGCGCACATATATATATATACCTGTCACTGGGACACAACTAACAGAAGGAGAAGCTCTTGGAGCTATGGAAGGGCCAAGTCCCACCATATCAGCGAAAGATGGTGCTCTAGCCTCCGTACTAGAATCTCTTGTGGTGGAGTTGGCAAATCGCAGTTTTCTGTAGAAAATATAATCTCACGAGCAACTACTCTTGGTACTACCAATGGAGCTACAGATGCTCTCGGTGAAGATATTACGAGAGGGGCCACTGGAGAGATGACACCTACTTCTGCAACTTGGGCACCTAAAAAAGGGAGATGCAATAATTTTGGATAAATAATAGTTGTTAAAATATAAATCAAAATATTTATATGAAAATTTTCCTTTACCTGGTGAATATCCATATTCTCCATAATCTAAAGGCTCCTCTTCATCTTCCTCAGCTGCAGGAGATTTAGCAGGGATATTAATGCTAGAGGGAGTCTTAGCAGTTGCAGGGGAAGATGCTATCTCAACTTCTTTCGCAACTGTTTCTTCTTCCTCATCAATATCAACTTCTCCTTCTTCAAAGTCATCATCTTTATCTTCGCCATTATCACTATCTCCGCTATCTTCATCCTGCGAAGATTCGGTTGTACTTGATGATGAAGTAGAACTTTCGTCTCCCAAAATTTCTTCGTCAGCTTCTTCAACGATAACTTGCTTCCCTTTATAAGAAACGGGTCGACTGCTCTCCGGTGCAAGCTCTTGAACTGAAGGGGAAGCAGATGCTTGGCCGATCTTTTCTGAAGGGATAGGAGACGATGATTGCAAACGTGTTCTTGATCTAGTCATCGGAGAAGATGAACTAGGACCAATGGGTTGCGGAGGAGATATTGAAGTACCAATAGCTGGTCCCTCTTGAACCGCCACGGTCTCTGCAGGAATTGGAGAAGATGTACCTGCAGCATCATCCACACCTTGATTTGAAGAGTCCCGACGAGATTTCTCAAATTCTCTCAGAACTCCGTGGGCAAACCAGCCCTCCAAAGTGTTGATAGGCTTGATTTCACGGATGGGATCTTCTAATGAAATCTTTCTGCAAATCTCTCCTGGATGAGATGCATGGCTCCTCTCCGGAATATAGCCAATCCCGCTCTCTAAATTTCTGCCCTTCAGCCTGGGTGGATGAAGAAAGATGGAAGAGTCTACAGGCAGGCATTTATTGACCAGGTATGATTGATGATCCCACCATCGCATCCAGCTATATGATGTACGGACTATGCGATCACAACTCGGAATTATGAAGGAGGAGCCAACACAGCTATTCAGCAATTGTTTCCATATCATGGCCCAGTTAAGAGGACCAGTTCCATAGCAGCGCATTTGTCTGGTAACAAGCCCGCAGTCTTGAGGAACGGTTTGATCATAACCGAATTGACGAGCAAAGCGACTTGGGTAGTAAGGTTCTCTCCAGAATTCTGTCCCTTCCCGCAAAGGTAAACTGCACGAGCGAATGGAGAAGAAGAAAGCTCTCTCTGCTGCAGTCAGTGTTTCGTTGTCTACCATATCTGTATCTACGGGATAGCGATAGAGGCGGAATTGAAAGAAGTTTATTTGATCATCGTCCCGAATCTTATTTACCACCCATTCATATGCTCTTCTAGCCATTGCCCTCTGTTGGAAGAACCAGAGTGGAAGGTGAGAAGGATGAGAATATGCTTGCTCTGAAACCTCGAAAGTCCAAGGGAAGTAGACTCCAAGCCAGCCTGTAAAGTAGTGCCAAGAAGTATGTGCAGACGAAGTTCCCAGAATGGGGTCTTTTATATGAGTCGCTATTTCTCCAAGGGCCCGGTAGATAGAACATATCTTGGAGGAGCAAGTGAGTATTTATGTCCCTCCGCCAAGGCACCGGCCACAACAAAGACACTTGGACGGATAGCATCTGCCCATTTAGAGCTGGGCAGAACAACTAAGCTTAGCCAATAGGCCAGAAATGCTGCAAGCTCTCCGAAAGAGCTATATTCTGGTTTTCCTCGTACTGCATCCCGAAGCTTTGTCAGTTCTTTGGAATTGCAGTCGCGAAACCTTCAAAGGAAATAAAAATGAAGAGGTTAATATACATAAATGGCTGAAGAATACAAAGAGGAAGATCAATTATCAGATTGATAAATACCTTAAACCCCTAGAAAAATGGGCCAGCCATTGAAGAGGGGGAATTTTGTGGATATTGGGGAATTTGCTCATCTCTTTAAATAGCTCTATGGTAGTCTCGGATATGGAGGGCTTGCGGTCTGGAAATGACACAAAGGCCAACTCTCTGTTGGTAGGAATGAATTCATCGTAGAATTTCCCCGTTATTGTGAGACCAGCTATACGATGAAGGTCCCAAAGAGATATGCTCATCTCGCCGTAAGGAAGATGAAAGGAGTTGGTTGTAGGCGACCAATATTCAAGGAAGCCTTTCAGAACGTTGGGTTCCCGATAGAAGTATTT
Source organism: Magnolia changhungtana (assembly GCA_030180095.1). NCBI lineage: Eukaryota > Viridiplantae > Streptophyta > Magnoliopsida > Magnoliales > Magnoliaceae > Magnolia > Magnolia changhungtana. Next base: position 1,975,181 of record JASAUF010000172.1, read on the forward strand.
TGAAGTTACTTCTATTGCATCATATAGGCCTATCTTTGCAAGAGTACTTGTATGTTTCAGCAAAATAGCCTCCGCCCATTCGGAGTAATAGCGACGAGCAATTAGCAGGCCTCTGATGCGGAATTCGCTTGGCCCCGAGTTGCTCTCGATCTCTGAAACGCTGTCTCACCTTGTCTCATAGAAATGAGAAGGAAAGAGATCATGAGGACTGTGGAAGGGAGTCAGGAAAATCATGGGGCGAGCTTCTCCGACATTCTGTCGTGGCTTTTGAGCTTGAATAGTGCCTTCTAGAATTCGGGGCTCTCTTGTGGCCCATGATTCGGTGTACATCAGTCTTTCGCCATGAACACAATCTTTAGGTTCACAGTCCAGCATAGACTGATGGCGATACACCTTTATGGGAATGACGGTCATGCCCTCTGAATGAGGGTTGTCGAATTTCATGACCCCTTCAACGACTCGAACTGAGTCCCAGGAGTTTTGAAGTCGCTTCCTCTTGTGTTCCTTGATCTTTTCCTCAAATTCCTTCGCCTTGTTGCGGCGAGTCTTCTTCGGACGGGAAGGTGGAGGAGTATCCTCTCGGACGGGTGGTCTCTCACTGTCGGTGCGAATGTGGGCTGTGGTCTTGAGCCACTCATCCCAGTCGTACTCTCTCCCATGTTTTGGAGGGCATTTAATATCTCCCAAAGCAATGGATCTATGGATAGGAGATGGTAAAGACTTGATGCGATTGGAGAAATCGAACGTAGGGAGAACAGGTTCTTTGAAGTAAGCTGGATTTCTGGAAGTGGTCTTCATTCTCTTAGCAGGTGGTTGATCAGAAGAAGGTGAGTTTGAAGGAGACACCAGACGAGCAGTTTGTTTAATTCGAGCCATAAAGAAAGACAGATGATGGAAGTCAGAAAATGGCTAAGTGTTGGAAAAGTTCGAAAATTCGCTAAGTACAGAGTACTTTGCGCGAGGTCGCGCAAAGTCAAGGGGTTTGCGCGGAAAATCTCGAAGTTCAGAAAGTTCGCGCAAAGTGAGATGCTTTGCGCGAGGTCGCGCAAAGTCAGAAGTTTGCGCGGGGAAAAATCGCCAGAGCAATATCAGCAGAAGGAAGTTCGTGAAAATGACTAAGTCGTTGGACTATTTATAGGCTTTATGGCCGAGTACGGTACTCGAGTAGGACTTTGCGCGAGGTCGCGCAAACCTTGGAAGGAAGGAATAGTTTGATCCTTTTCTTTGATTTCTAAACAAACAAAGAACGGATCAAGGGGGCATCTGTTGAGGCATAAAATAAGCAAGGAAGTGAACAAGAAAAAAGATCAAGAAATCACTTTGAAGATGAAAGAAACAGCTTCAAGACCACTTTGCGCGAGGTCGCGCAAAGTGCAATAAGTATACAAGATCGCGCAAAGTAAAGAGTTTGCGCGGAGGAGGGTTGGCGCGAGATTGATGGTCTGCGCGAGGTCGCGCAAAGATTATTGTTTGCGCGACTCCGCGCAAAGTCTAAAATCAGTTGATGAAAGTAGCTGGTTGATATTTTTGTCCCACATCGGCCAGATCTGAGATTTCCACTGGTGAAAATGTCTATAAATACCTCATTCCTTCTCTTAAAAGGGGTTCGAAGATTTCAGAAGTGGAGCAAAGGCGAGAGAGAAGACAGAAGGTGCGGAGTATTGGACTCCTGCACTTTGCGCGACCCCGCGCAAAGGAGTATTGGACTCCTGGAAGTTTGCGACGGTCGGCGCAAAGCAATAGAAGGCGTTTATGGTTTGCGCGTACCCGCGCAAAGTATATAGTTTGCGCGAGGTCGCGCAAACACATTACTTGGCAGTTTTGACAGCAACGGGCTGAAATGCTGTCGGAATAGTTTGAGTCTTCAAAACTTCAAGTTCTTCTTGATCAAGAGAAAGGAAAAATCATTGATGAAGAGACGTATTCCTCTTAAGTTTCAGGAGATGACCAAAATAGTACCGAAATGCTGCCGGAATCTTCGTTCTCTTGAGGACTGTTGAACAACTTGACTATTTCCTCCTAAGTCATAGGAGATGATTGAAATCATTACCGTTATGCTGCCAAAATTATATTTAGCTATGATAATTGACATTTATAATAAGTTCTTTGTAAGCTATCTTAGAATCAAGGGATACCAGAGGATGTAAATGAATTCAGAATCAATAAAGTGTGGTGATTGTCTTTGTAATCATTTCATTGTTATGTTTGAATAAGATGACTCTCCCAAATCAAATACTTTTGTTTCCTTGTCGAAACACATTCGCCGTTTCATTTCAAACCTCGCAGGTAGGTGTCAGCCATTTTCCCGATTAATGAAGAAGGATACAGAATTTATATGGGATCATGCTTGCCAGAATGCCTTCGATTCAATTAAAGAATTATTAAAAGCAAATTACATGTTGTTGTTAAATATAACCTCAAGTCAAGGGTAAGCCACTTATCTTATATACATCTCGACTACAAATTCTTTGGGTGCTTTGTTGGCGCATTAAATGAAAAAGGAAAAGAGATCAATCTTTATTATGAAAGGTAACGCTTATGGGGCGTAATCCAATTATTCTCGATTGAAAAAGAATGTTTGGCATTGGTATTCACTGTGCAAAAGTTAAGGCATTATTGTCTATCCCATGATATAACTCTGATCTCGAGAGCAGATCCGATAAAATTCTTGATGACCAGGCCCATGTTATCAGGAAGGTTAGCCAAGTGGATGTTATTATTATCAGAATATACTATTTCATATAAGGCAAATAAATAAAGATAAAAGGGCAAGCTATGGCAGACTTCCTGGCAGCGCATCCTATAGCGGAAAATGAAGAAATCAATGATGAATTCCCAGACGAACAGGTTATGTTGGCAGAATCTCAAACTCTTTGGCAGATGTATTTTGATGGTGCTGCTCGAGTATCGGGAGCGGGGGCAGGAGTGATATTCATTACCCCTCAGGGTGATTTATTACCATATCTCTTTCACGTTGGGTACCGCATGCACAAATAATGAAGCTGAATACTGAGCTCTTATCATCGGAATGGAAATAGCCCAGCAAATGGAAATAAAATCATTGCATATCTTCGGAGATTCTAAACTAATTGTAAATCAATTGACAACAGAGTTTGAAGTAAGGAAAGAAGAGCTCCTACCTTATTATCGGAAGGCACAACAGTTGCTTGAACAATTTTGTTATGTGGAGATTAAACACATACCGCGGTCAGAAAATATAAAAGCAGATGCTTTAGCTTGAGTTTAGCATGATGGCAATTTATTTATCTGCAGAAAACACAGGAGTCCTCTTCGGTAGTATAGAAGAAAGAAGATTCGCCATCTGCAGAGATGTTATCGAAAAAAATGTTGAAATATTGCCTATATCCCGCCTGGAAGTAACAATAGATGATTGGCGTCACTTTTTTTATTGATTATCTCAAATACAATATCTTGCCGAAGATAATGCACAAAAACAACAGATTAAATGTCGATCGGGTCGTAAATTTATCATGCGTGCAATGAAGTATTGTATAGAAAGTCTTATAATGGAATGTTGTTGAGGTGCTTAGACAAGCAAGAAGCGAAAGACCAAAATCATGCGGGAGGCACATTCAGTGAATGCGAGCACATCAAGCTGGCGAATTTATGCCATAGAGTGCATCGAATGGGTTATTATTGGCCTACCATGTTTAAAGATGCGATAGAATATGCAAAGCGGTGTCATGAATGTCAAATACATGGAGATGTAATACATGTTCCTCCAGAAGAATTACATCAATCTGTTGCTTCTTGGCCTTTTTCGACTGGACTGGGACTCGATGTAATTGGTCCCATAAATCCCCCTTCATCTAAAGGAAAACAATATATTAAAGCGGCATGAATGACTATTTCTCCAAATGGACCGAAGCGATTTGCCTTACGAAGTGTTAAAGAGAAAGACGTGGTCAATTTTATCCGGCATGCTATAATATATCGTCATGGTATTCCAAAAAAGATCGTCACTGATAATGGCACTCCTTTTAAAAATAGAGGCATGGAAAAGTTATGTCAGAAGTTTGGCATTCAGCATTCTTTTTCAACACCTTACTATACGGCAATGGATTAGCAGAGGCGTTTAACAAAACAATTGTCAAGATTATGAAGAAAACAAAGTGATGTGCAATAAGCGTGATTGGGATGAAAAGTTGCAAGAGGCATTATGGGCCTACAGAACCACTCATCGACAAAGAACGAGGGGCAACACCATATTCATTAGTCTATGGTATGGAGGCAGTTATCCCGATTGAAATGCAGGTGGCATCACTCCGAATAGCAGTACATCAGTCTATAACAGATGAAGAAAATGCAAAAATAAGGCTGAAAGAATTAGACTTACTCGATGAGAAACGTCTCGCAGCACAGCAACGGTTGCAATCATATCAGGCCAGAATATCTGCTGCATTTGATAAACAGGTTAAATACCGTTCTTTCAAAAAAGGGGATATGGTGTTAATGTTGAAAAGACCTATAGTGGTCACATAAGGACAGGGGGCAAGTTTGAGCCTAAATGGGACGGCCCATATGTGGTGAAAGAAGTATACTCCAATGGGGCATATAGGATCGTAAATCAAGAAGGACAGGGTATCGGTGTACTTGTCAACGTCCGTTTCATCAAAAAATACTATCCCTAAAGATAGAGATATGGATTTTGACCCAGAATATTATCAGCATAATGATTCTGTATCAAAAGGGGGCAAAAATGAATAAAATCATGTCTATATTCATGTCTATATGCCAACAAAAGAAGCTGTAAAGAAGAGATTTACAAGCATATCAATTATCAAAGCAGCAAATCTGGAAAATATATATATATGATCATCATCATCATCAAAGAAGATATTGGCAAAAGTTATATTGCCTTACAAGGCACAAATTCTTGAAGATTCTCCTGAAGATATTGGCAAAAGTTATATTGCCTTAACAAGGCACAAATTCTTGAAAATTCTCCTGAAGATATTATCTAAGCTAAGAATTATATTGCCTTACAAGGCATGGATCTTCTTGAAGATATTTCGGAAATGTCTATTATATTTGGATCTTCTTGAAGATATTGCGGAAATATCTACTATATTTGCAAATGACGATGATCATATATATATTATTGCCTTACAAGGCACAAATTCTTGAAGATTCTCTTGAAGATATTATCCAAGCTGAGAATTATATTGCCTTACAAGGCATGGATCTTCTTGAAGATATTATCGCCTTACAAGGATATATCAATATCAATCAAAGAGGCAGTATAGCCAAGCCAAAATCCCAAAAGAGCAAAATTGAGCAAAATCAAAAAGATCAAGCTCTCAAAAAAAAAAAAAAAAAAAAAAAAAAAAATGCTCTCAAAGGATCAAGCTCTAAAAAGAGCCGGCCAACTATACGTAAGACCCATGAAGATCGCCATTCGGGCAATGGCGAGGAGTCAGTGGCCCTAAAAGCCCGCGAAGACCATCGTGCGCACTCATGCGGGTAGGTCGAAGTCAAGGATTCAAAGCCTAAAAGGCCATAAATCCGCGAAGACTAGTCACCGTAATTCCCATGCCGTCTCGTATAGCTTCCGAAAGCGGCGCCACGGGGAACGGATGAAAATGCCCTCCGTGAATGGGCTCGACCTTGCGACGAAGAAGAAAACGGGGGCCGCAAAGTGCGAGCTTTATGCCAACCATGCGTAAGACCCTCCAGTGTCTAGGGTTTGATTTCGGTAGTAACTCGTGAGGAAGGGCTTAAACCTACTCATTGATGGTGGCGACCCTAGATTTGGTGCCCAAAGGTAGCCTCATGAGCCCTGCGAACTCTAGAGAGTTACCGTGGCCAACCCCGCGCGTAAATCAACGAGTTCACCGTCCGTGTAGCGTCAATGGGCCCCTCGATGGACCGTGACCGTGAGCTCAAGGCGTGAGAAGCCCAAAAGAACTCTAGAGAGTTACTGGTGGCCATCACATAAGACCCATAAATGCTCCACTACTCACGAGCTTAAAGCGTGTGTGTGTGCGCACGCTCCACTACTCATGAGCATAAAGCGTGTGTGGCTAATTGAATTGAAACTTAGTACCGCCAATCTAAATACTCACCTAGAGAATCCCATACTAACAAAACATAAAATGTTTAGAAATTATAAAAATATATAAATAGAAAATATTATATAAAATATAGATATAATTAGATAAAATTAGTAATGAAAATATTATATTAAGTATAAATACAATTCGATAATATTAGTACAAATATCATCAATATGCAAGGTGGAAAATACCATCATAAACATCCCAAAATAATCTCATGAAATAGATGTCAAGCAAAATAAATTACATCCGAGAAACACAAAAGCAAATATCACATGTTTAAAATTACATGATTCAAAGATTCTCTGTGATCCCCATTGCTTCTGAATATCGAGCAAATCTTCTTTTAATTAATTTGAAAGCGCATTATGTCGAGATTTTTCTTCAAGAATAAGTTTTGCTGATCAGAACGCCAAGACAAGTTTGTTCTCCAAAGAAACAACCATTTCTTTATTCTTGAAGTTGTGTGATTTTCGATATCAATAGATTTGGCATTCACTCGCATCTTCTCTTCAACCTCTTGAATGATTAAGGCTTGCTCATGATTCTTTCTCTCCGGTGAGAGATTTCTTCCTTCAGAATTTGCAATGCGATCTTGGATAGTTATGCTTTCATCAACATGAATCTTTAATTGATCTTGAAGAGTCATACGTTCTTGTTCAAATTTGGAAATTGAAGAAGCTGTTAAAGAGACTTGTTCTTGAGAAAGAGCCAGCAGTTTTCTATATTCTAAAATTTCAGGCGCAATTGTGATATTTTCCCTTTGAAGCCAAAGAAATTACTGAATCACGAAACTTGAAGAGTGAATCCCGTAAGGGAGATATGTCAATTCTGGCCATCCTGGCAGAACTCTCCAAAATCTCTATGGCAACGTCCAAATCCAGCCACTGATCGGGATTCTTGAAGATATGGATTATTGCTGTTTCGACAAGGAAACAAATGTATTTGATTTGGGAGAATCATCTTATTTAAACATAACAATGAAATAATTACAAAGACAATCATCATACTTTATTGATTCTGAATTCATTTACATCCTCTGGTATCCCTTGATTCTAAGATAGCTTACAAAGAAATTATTACAAATGTCAATTATCATAGCTAAATATAATTTCGGCAGCATAACGGCAATGATGTCAATCATCTCCTATGACTTAGGAGGAAATAGACAAATTGTTCAACAGTCTTCAAGAGAACGAAGATTCCGGCAGCATTTCGATACTATTTTGATCATCTCCTGAAACTTAGGAGGAATCTGTTTCTTCGTCGATGATTCTTCCTTTCTCTTGATCAAGAACTTGAAGCTTTGAAGACTCAATCATTAACAATGACATTTCGGCCCATTCTTTGTTAAAGCGCAAGAAATAGGTTTGCGCGGGTCCGCGCAAAATATGCTTTCTCGCGGGTCCTTCTATAAATGTTTGCTTGCTTGCCGACGGCCGGCGCGAACTTCAGAGTCAATACTCCTTTGCGCGATCGCGCAAAGTGCAGGAGTCCTATACTCCACACCTTCTGTCTTCTCTTTCGTCCTTGCTTCACTTCTGAAATCTTCGAACCCCTTTTTAGAGAAGGAATGGGGTATTTATAGATGTTTTCACCAATGGAAATCTCAGATCTGGCCGATGTGGGACAAAAAATATCATCCAGCTACTTTCATCACCTGATTTTAGACTTTTTGCGTGAACGCGCAAAATATATACTTTGCGCGACCTCGCGCAAACCATCAATCTCGCGCAAACCCTTCATTTTTCAATCCGCGCAAACTCTTCACTTTGCGCGATAGTTGGGTGACTATTTCACTTTGCGCGACCTCGCGCAAAGTGGTCTTGAAGCTGTTTTCTTTCATCTTCAAAGTGATTTCTTGATCTTTTTCTTCTTCTCTTCTTTGCTTATTTTATGCCTCAACAGATGCCCCCTTGATCCGTTCTTTGTTTGTTCAGAAATCAAAGAAAAGGATCAAACTATTCCTTTCTTCCAAGGTTTGCGCGACCTCGCGCAAAGCCCTACCGAAAGTACCGTACTCGGCCATAAAGCCTATAAATAGTCCAATGACTTAGTCATTTTCACGAACTTCCCTCTGCTGACACTTGCTCTGGCGATTTTATTCCGCGCAAACCCTTCACTTTGCGCGACCCCGCGCAAACTGTTTAGCTTTGCGCGAGCTCTCCGAACTTTGTGATTTTCCGCGCAAACTCCTGGACTTTTGCGCGACCTCGCGCATAAAGTTCACTGTACTTAGAAAATTTTCAACACTTAGACATTTCTTTTTTTTTTTTTTTTTTCTTCATTATGGCTCGCATCAAACAGACAGCCCGTCTTGCATCTCCTTCAAACGACCAACCTCCTGCTAAAAGAACAAAAACAACTTCTAGAAACCCAGCTTACTTCAAAGAACCCGTTCTTCCTACGTTCGATTTCTCTGATCGCATTAAATCTCTACCTTCTCCTATCCATAGATCTATCTCCTTAGGAGATATTAAATGCCCTCCAAAACATGGAAGGAATATGACTGGGATGAGTGGCTCAAGACCACAGCCCATATCCGTACCGATAGTGAGAGGCCACCTATCCGAGAAGATACTCCTCCACCTTCCCGCCCGAAGAAGACTCGCCACAACAAGGCGAAGGAATTTGCAGAAAAGATCAAAGAACACAAGAAGAAGCGACTTCAAAACTCATGGGATTCGGTGCGAGTTGTAGAAGGAGTCATGAAATTCGACAACCCTCATGCAGAGGGTATGACTATCATTCCTATAAAGGTGTATCGCCATCAGTCTATCTTGGATTTGTGAACCTAAAGATTGTGTTCATGGCGAAAGACTGATGTACACCGAATCATGGGCCACAAGAGAGCCCCGGATTCTAGAAGGCATTATTCAAGCTCAAAAGCCACATGAGAATGTCGGAGAAGCTCGCCCCATGATTTTCCTGACTCCCTTCCACAGTCCTCATGATCTCTTTCCTTCTCATTTCTATGAGACAGTGAGACAGCGTTTCAGAGATCGAGAGCAACTCTGGGGCCAAGCAGAATTCCGCATCAGAGGCCTGCTAATTGCTCGTCGCTATTACTCGAATGGGCGGAGGCTATTTTCTTTGAAACATACAAGTACTCTTGCAAAGATAGGCCTATATGATGCAATAGAAGTAACTTCAAAATACTTCTATCGGGAACCCAACGTTCTGAAAGGCTTCCTTGAATATTGGTCGCCTACAACCAACTCCTTTCATCTTCCTTACGGCGAAATGAGCATATCTCTTTGGGACCTTCATCGTATAGCTGGTCTCACAATAACGGGGAAATTCTACGATGAATTCATTCCTACCAACAGAGAGTTGGCCTTTGTATCTTCTCCGGATCGCAAGCCCTCCATATCCGAGACCACCATAGAGCTATTCAAAGAGATGGGCAAATTCCCTAATTTCCACAAAATTCCCCCTCTTCAATGGCTGGCCCATTTTTCTAGGGGTTTAAGGTATTTATCAATCTGATAATTGATATTCCTCTTTGTATTCTTCAGCCGCTTATGTATATTAACCTCTTCATTTTTATTTCCTTTGAAGGTTTCGCGACTGCAATTCCAAAGAACTGACAAAGCTTCGCGATGCAGTAAGAGGAAAGCCGGAATATAGCTCTTTCGGAGAGCTTGCAGCGTTTCTGGCCTATTGGCTAAGCTTAGTCGTTTTGCCCAGCTCTAAATGGGCAGATGCTATCCGTCCAAGTGTCTTTGTTGTGGCCGGTGCCTTGGCGGAGGGACATAAATACTCACTCGCTCCTCCAGTATTATGTTCTATCTACCGGGCCCTTGGAGAAATAGCGACTCATATAAAAAACCCCATTCTTGGAACTTCATCTGCGCATACTTCTTGGCACTATTTTACAGGCTGGCTTGGAGTCTACTTCCCTTGGACTTTTGAGGTTTCAGAGCAAGCATATTCTCATCCTTCTCACCTTCCACTCTGGTTCTTCCAACAGAGGGCAATGGCTAGAAGAGCATATGAATGGGTCATAAATAAGATTCGGGATGATGATCAGATAAACTTCTTTCAGTTCCGCCTTTATCGCTATCCTGCAGACACGAGACATGGTGGACGACGAAACTCTTCTTACTGCGAGAGAGAGCTTTCTTCTTTTCTATTCGCTCATGCAGTTTGCCTCTGCGGGAAGGGACAGAACTGGAGAGAACCTTACTACCCCAGTCGTTTTGCTCGTCAATTTGGTTATGATCAAACTGTGCCACAAGACTGCGGGTTGGTTACCGGACAAATCTTGTTGTTATGGAACCGGTCCTCTTAACTGGGCCATGATATGGAAACAATTGCTTAAATAGTTGTGTTGGCTCCTCCTTCATAATTCAGAGTTTGTGATCGCATAGTCCGTACATCATATAGCTGGATGCGATGGTGGGATCATCAATCATACCTGGTCAATAAATGCCTGCCAGTAGACTCTTCCATCTTTCTTCATCCACCCAGGCTGAAGGGCAGAAATTTAGAGAGCGGGATTGGCTACATTCCGGAGAAGAGCCATGCATCTCATCCAGGCGAGATTTGCAGAAAGATATCATTAGAAGATCCCATCCGTGAAATCAAGCCTATCAACACTTTGGATGGCTGGTTTGCCCACGGAGTTCTGAGAGAATTTGAGAAATCTCGTCGGGATTCCTCAAACCAGGCTGCGGATGATGCTGCAGGTACATCTTCTCCCATTCCTGCAGAGACTGTGGCGGCTCAAGAGGGACCAGTTATTGGTACTTCAATATCTCCTCCGCAGCCCCTTGGTCCTAGTCCGTCTTCTCCAATGACTAGATCAAGAACACGTTTGCAATCATCGTCTCCTATCCCTTCGGAAAAGATCGGCCAAGACATCTGCTTGCTTCCTTGATTCAAGAGCCCATCTTGGAGAGTAGCCAGCCTGTTTCTTACAAAGGGAAGCAAGTTGTTGTTGAAGAGGTTGATGAAGAAATTTTGGGACGATGAAAGTTCAACTTCTTCATCGGATACAACCGAATCCTCGCCATACGAAGATAGCGGAGATAGCGATAGTGGTGAAGATAAAGATGACGACTTGAAGAAGGTGAAGTCGACATTGGTGAAGAGAGAGGAAAGCAAATTTGAAAAGAAGTTGAAATGGAGTCTTCCCCTGTTGTTATTAAGACTCCTCCCAACATTAATGTTCTGTTAAATCTCCTGTGTGAGAGGAAGATGAAGAAGAGCCCTTAGATTATGGGGAATATGGGTATTCACCAGGTAAAGAAATTTCAATTTTCATGCATATATATATTATTTTATATTTTAACAACTATTTATTTAAAATTATTTTATCTCCTTTTTAGGTGCCCAAGTCGCAGAAACAGGTGTCATTTCTCCGGTGGCCCCTCTTGTAATATCTTCACCGAGAACATCGTAGCTCTAGTTGGTAGTACCAAGAGTAGTTGCTCGTGAAATTATATTTTCTACGAAACTCTTGATTTGCCAACTCCACTACTAGGGATTCTAGTACGAGAAGTCGAGCACCCTCTTTTCTTGATATGGTGGGACTGGTCCTTCCATAACTCAGAGAGCTTCTCCTTCTCTTAGCCGTATCCCAATGAGTATATATATATATATATGCGCTGATTTTCTTTTCTTCATGATTATTTAATAATATTTTGAATATCCTTCTCCTTTTGCTATAGGAACTCCTTCTTGTAGTGGTGCGGCTAGTTCGATTCTGTAGCCCACCGCTTTTGAATTATCATCTTTGCGAAGATACCAGTTCATAAGATGCTTATGGTGAAGCATTCCTTATTAGCAATAATCCATATCTTCAAGAATCCCGATCAGTGGCTGGATTTGGACGTTGCCATAGAGATTTTGGAGAGTTCTGCTAGGATGGCGGAATTGACATATCTCCCTTACGGGATTCACTCTTCAAGTTTCGTGATTCTCGTAATTTCTTTGGCTTGATGGAAAATATCACAATTGCTTTGAAATTTTAGAATATAGAAAGCTGCTGGCTCTTTCTCAAGAACAAGTCTCTTTAATGGCTTCTTCAATTTCCAAATTTGAACAAGAACGTATGATTCTTCAAGATCAATTAAAGATTCATGTTGATGAAAGCATAACTATCCAAGATCGCATTGCGGACTCTGAAGGAAGAAATCTCTCAGCTGGAGAGAAAGAATCATGAGCAAGCCTTAATCATTCAAGAGGTTGAAGAGAAGATGCGAGTGAATGCCAAATCTATTGATACTGAAAAATGCGCACAACTTCGAGAATAAAGAAATGGTTGTTTCTTTGGAGAACAACTTCTTTGGCGTTCTGATCGATCAGTGAAACTTATTCTTGAAGAAAAATCTCGACATAATGCAGCTCAGGCGCAATTAAAAGAAGATTTGCTCAGATATTCAGAAGCAATGGGGATCACAGAGAATCTTTGAATCATATAATTTTAAAACATGTGATATTTGCTTTCATGTTTCTTGGATGTAATCTATCATTTTATCTCATGATAGTATTTTGGAATGTTTTTATGATGGTATTTTCTATCTTGCATATTGATGATATTTATACTAATATTATCATATTATATTTATATAATAATTTTATTATATTTATTTTTTATTATTTTATTTATTATATTTTTTATTAATATTAATATTATCAAGTTATATTTATTCTTTATATAATAATTTTCATTACACATTTTTATAATTTCTAAACCTTTTATGCTTTGTTAGTAAGGGATTCTCTAGGTGAGTATTTAAATTGGCGGTACTAAGTTTCGGATTCAATTAGCCACACGCAGTTTATGCTCATGAGTAGTGGAGCGTGCGCACACACACGATTTAAGCTCGTGAGTAGTGGAGCATTTATGGGTCTTATGTGATGGCCACTTTGTAACTCTCTAGAGTTCGCTTTTGGGCTTCTCACGCCTTGAGCTCACGGTCACGGTCCATCGAGGGGCCCATTGGCCTTCTACCGGACGATGAACTGTTGGATTTACGCGCGGGGTTGGCCACGGTAACTCTCTACAGAGTTCGCGGGGCTCGCAAGGCTACCTTTGGGCACCAAATCTAGGGTCGCCGGTCCATCAATGAGTAGGTTTAAGCCCTTCCTCACGAGTTACTACGAAATCAAACCCTAGACCTGGAGGGTCTTACGCACGGTTGGCATAAAGCTCGCCTTGCTGCGGCCCCTGTTTTCTTCGTCGTGCGCAAGGTCGAGCCCATTCACGGAGGGCATTTTCATCCGTTCCCCGTGTGCCGCGCTGGAAGCTATACTGACGGCATGGGAATTACGGTGACTAGTCTTCGCGGATTTATGGCCTTTTAGGCTTTGAATCCTTGACTTCGTCCTACTACCGCATGAGTGCGCACGATGGTCTTCGCGGGCTTTTAGGGCCACTGACTCCTCGCCGCTGCCCGAATGGCGATCTTCATGGGTCTTACGTATAGTTGGCCGGCTCATTTTTAGAGCTTGATCCTTTGAGAGCATTTTTTTTTTTTTTTGATTCAGAGCTTGATCTTTTTTATTTTGCTCAATTTTGCTCTTTTGGGATTTTGGCTTGGCTATACTGCCTCTTTGATTGATATTGATATATCCTTGTAAGGCGATAATATCTTCAAGAAGATCCATGCCTTGTAAGGCAATATAATTCTCAGCTTAGATAATATCTTCAAGAGAATCTTCAAGAATTTGTGCCTTGTAAGGCAATAATATATATATGATCATCATCATTTGCAAATATAGTAGATATTTCAATATCTTCAAGAAGATCCAAATATAGTAGACATTTTCGAAATATCTTGAAAATAAGAAGATCCATGCCTTGTAAGGCAATAATATTCTTAGCTTAGATAATATCTTCAGGAGAATTTCCAAGAATTTGTGCCTTGTTAAGGCAATATAACTTTTGCCAATATCTTTAGGAGAATCTTCAAGAAGAATCTTCAAGAATTTGTGCCTTGTAAGGCAATATAACTTTGTCAATATCTTCTTTGATGATGATGATGATCATATATATATATTTTCCAGTTCTTTGCTTTGATGATTGATATGCTTGTAAATCTCTTCTTTATAGCTTCTTTTGTTGGCATATAGACATGAATATAGACATGATTTTATTCATTTTTGCCCCCTTTTGATACAGAATCATTATGCTGATAATATTCTGGGTCAAAATCCATATCTCTATCTTTAGGGATAGTATTTTTGATGAAACGGACGTTGACAAGTACACCGATACCCTGTCCTTCTTGATTTACGATCCTATATGCCCCATTGGAGTATACTTCTTTCACCACATATGGGCCGTCCCATTTAGGCTCAAACTTGCCCCCTGTCCGGCGAGTGACCACTATAGGTCTTTTCAACATTAACACCATATCCCCTTTTTTGAAAGAGCGATATTTGACTGTTTATCAAAGGCGGCCGAGATATTCTGGCTCGATATGATTGCAATCGCCATTCTTTGTCTTTGCGAGACGTTTCTCATCGAGGAAGTCTAATTCTTTCAGCCTTATTTTTGCATTTTCTTCATCTGTTATAGACTGGTGCACTGCCACTCTGAGTGATGCCACTTGGATTTCAATTGGGATAACTGCCTCCATACCATAGACTAATGAATATGGCGTCACTCCTGTTGCTGTACGATGGGTGGTTCTGTAGGCCCATAATGCTTCTTGTAACTTTTCATCCCAATCGCGCTTATTGCCTGTCACTGTTTTCTTCATTATCTTGACAATTGTTTTGTTAAACGCCTCTGCTAATCCATTGGCCGGAGGATAATAAGGTGTTGAAAAAGAATGTTGGATGCCGAACTTCTGACATAACTTTTCCATGCCTCTATTTTTAAAAGGGGTGCCATTATCAGTGATGATTTTCTTCGGAATACCATGACGGTATATTATAGCATGACGGATGAAATTGACCACGTCTTTCTCTTTAACATTACGCAAGGCGACTGCTTCGGTCCACTTGGAGAAATAATCCGTTCTTTGGAATATACTGTTTTCCTTTAGATGAAGGAGGGTTTATCGGACCAATAACGTCGAGTCCCCAGGCTGAAAAGGGCCAAGAAGCAACAGACTGATGTAATTCTTCTGGAGGAATATGTATTATATCTCCATGTATTTGACATTCATGGCATCGCTTTGCATATTCTATTGCATCTTTAAACATAGTGGGCCAATAATAACCCATTCGATGCACTCTATGGCATAAATTAAACCCGGCTTGATGTGCTCCACATTCACTGAATGTGCCTCCCATAACATTTGGTTTGCTTCTTGCTTGTCCAAGCACCTTATGACATTCCATTATAAGATTTTCTATATAATACTTATTTGCATATGACAAATTTTCTGATCATTGCTTAATCTATTTGTCTTTGTATATTGTCTTCGGCAAGATATTATATTTGAGATAATCGACAAAAGGTGACGTAATCATCATTGTTACTTCCAGACGGGATATAGGCAATATTTCAACGATTTCTTCGATAACTCTCTGCAGATGGCGGGAATCTTCTTTCTTCTATAGTTACACGAAGAGGACTTCGGTTTGTGCGAGGATAAAGCCATTGCTAAAAGCTGCTAAAGCATCTGCTTTTGCATTCTCGACCGCGGTATGTGTTTAATTTCCACATAATAAAATTGTTCAAGCAATTGTTGTGCCTTCGATAATAAGGTAGGAGTTCTTCTTTCCTTACTTCAAACTCTGTTGTCAATTGATTTACAATTAGTTTAGAATCTCAGAAGATATGCAATGATTTTATTTCCATTTCTTTGGGCTATTTCCATTCGATGATAAGAGCTCGTATTGACTTCATTATTTGTGCATGCGGTACCCAACGTGAAAGAATATGGTAATAAATCACCACGAGGGTAATGAATATCACTCCCCCCCGCTCCCGATACTCGGCAAAGCACCATCAAAATACATCGCGCCAAGAGTTTGAGATTCACCAACATAACTTGTTCATCTGGGAATTCATCATTGATTTCTTCATTTTCCGCTATAGGATGTTGCCTGAGAAAATCGCCATAGCTTGCCCTTTTATCGCTTTTGGCTTATATGAAATAGTATATTCGATAATAATAACATCCACTTGGCTAGTCTCCCGATAACATGGGCCTGGTCATCAAGAATTTTATCGGATCTGCTCTCGAGATCAGAGTTATATCATGGGATAGACAATAATGCCTTAACTTTTGCACAGCGAATACCAATGCCAAACATTCTTTTTCAATCGGAGAATAATTGGATTCTGCCCCCATAAGCGTTCTGCTTAGGTAATAAAGAGCGATCTCTTTTTAAAACTTCATTTACTGTGCCAACAAAGCACCCAAAGAATTTGTAGTGCAGATGTATATAAGATAAGTGGCTTACCTTTCACTTGAATTTGTTAACGTGGTAATCTGTTTTAATAATTCTTTAATTGAATCAAAGGCATTCTGGCAAGCATGATCCCATATAAATTCTGTATCCTTCTTCATTAATCGGGAAAATGGCTGACACCTACCTGCGAGGTTTGAAATGAAACGGCGAATGTATGCCAATTTTCCTTGTAAGCTTTTTAATTCCTTCAGCGTTGTTGGTGGTGGCATATTTTGAATAGCTTTAACTTTTCGGATCAATTTCGATTCCTCTATGCCGTACCACAAAGCCGAGGAATTTCTTGGAGAAGACACTCCAAATGCACATTTAGCGGGTTCATCTTTAATTGTTTCTTTCGAGTCGTCGGAAGACCGATGCAGATGTTCGCGGTGTTCTTGATGATCTCAGATCGACTACCAAGTCATCAACATAGCATTCGACATGTTTATGCATCATATCTTGAAAGATATTTTTCATTGCCCTTTGATATGTTGCCCAAAGCATTTTTGAGACCGAAAGGCATGACTTTATAATGATAAATTCCAAGTGGCGTTCGAAGGCCGTCGCCTCTTCATCTTCGGGAGCCATCTGATTTGATTATAGCACGCATATCCGTCCATAAAAGACATGATAGCATCTTGAGTAGTACTATCAATTAGTAAGTCTGTTATCGGGAGAGGGAAATCGTCTTTTGGACATGCCTCATTCAGATCTCTGAAGTCAATACATACTACGATTTGTCCGTTCTTCTTTTTCACGGAGGGACAATATTTGATATCCATTTGGGATATTTAACTTCTCGATGAACCCAACCTTTATTAGCTTATTTACTTCTTTTTCGATTAATGGAATCAGTGCTGGGTGAAATCGCCTTTGTGCTTGCTTGATTTGGTTTCTTTTCTTTGGAGATATTTAACCGATGCATTGCTACGGAGGGTTCGATCCGGCATTTCTTCATATGTCCAAGCGAAGACATCTTTATTTTCTTTGAGAAGTTGACCATATTTCTCAAATTCTTGATCTGAAAGGCTGACGCTGATGAACGTGTTCCTTGGTTCTTCTGTTGTTCCCAAGTTTATTTCTCGCAGGCCATCTATCGTCGGTTGCCCCCCGTCTTCTATTTGCTTTGGAGCGGTTTCAGGATATTCAATTATCTTAGTATCTTGCGTGGTTGAAGTCATATTAACTGATATCATGTTTCTTCTTGATTCTACTCCCAATCCTTGAAATTTTCTTCGCTTTTCTTGATTAACCCCGAGTGGGATTTGAATTCCTTTCCCATTATTCAAGCCAGTGGGTTCATCACAATCAAAACCCATGTTTCTCATAATCTTCTTGCTTATTGCACTGTACTTTCTTAAATTCTGCGGTGCTAATTCTCCATGATATACATTGCTTACATTTTCACTCTTCTCTTCTGATGCAGCATGGAATTCTATCGGTTTAGGATATTTGCTTAACGCGGCTTTGACTCGAAATGTTCTGGGAGCTATTTGCTAAATGGCTTACATCTTTCGATATTGGGTAATGGCACTGTGTAATTGGACTGTAAAACTTTCAGCTGTTCTGTCGACAACAGTGTCAACGGCGGTTGTCCCGGTTGTCTCAGGCGCTTTGGTACAAAATAGAATTTCTTTCTTGCTTCTGCAGATCTAGAAGATTCTACTCTTTCTTCTTTATTTACCCTGGCATCTTTTACGATTCTCTTCCCATCATCATTTCTCATTTCTTCAGAGAAACATTTGTAATAACTGGCGTCTGCAAAGAAAGAAAGACTACGTGTAGGGTTTTGCATCGCCATTACTACTTTACTTGCACCCCATCTTTACTGATTTGAAACATTGGTGTAGAGTAGAAGGTACGATATGATCCTGATGTATCCATGGCCTTCCCAAAGAGAAGGTTATATGTCATCACTGACATTTATAACATGACATACAACAGTAGTGATTAATTCCTCTATTTCCAATGTTACTGTGATTTTACCGAGTGCACGTTGCCCATCTTGATTAAACCCCTGTATCATCATTCCGCTGGGGCGCAAGTCTGATCGGCGAAAACCCAATTTAGTAACCATTGAGAGTGGCAAAAGATTTACTGCGGACCCATTATCTATCATAATTCTTTTTATCTTCTTCTCACAAATATATCCTTCTATCATCAATGGCCTGTTATGTTCCTTTTCACCAATTAAATCATCATCAGAGAAAGATATTATTGGTAGACAATTCATCTTCTCATTATTTCTTTCATTCTTCATTTACGCAATAAAGTTTCTCTCACATTGTGATCGTGAAAGTGCTTGAATCAAACTCTGCCGAAATTCTTCGACAACTTGAGCGCATCGTAAATACTTAACCGTCTTGCGGTATACCCTTCAAGTGGCCGACTACATCATAAGCTACTTTTGTCATGACTCCATTTCTATTCTTGTCCTCTCGATGATTCTGTCTTTTAGTCACTTCTTTCCTTATTATTTACGTTTACGCTTTCTGGGACTTGTTATTTGCTTTCCGATCGCATAACGTAATCATTGTTGCACTTCTTGTCAACTTTTCCTTTTTAGTCCCGCTTGTTTTCTTGTATTGACAAGTACATTTCTTGTTGCCTTTGCATTCTTTTCTTTGCTTCCATTTGGTTATTATGTCACCTCTGTTTATCATCCATTTGTATAATGCATTTCAACGTATAACAATTTTTCGTCGGATGCCCCACTAGGCGATGATAACGGCAAAAGTTTCTTTCTCGAGTCCTTGTCGCATCTTGGCGCTTTGGTTCTGGTAATTCCGAGTTCACGCTTTTAACAATTGTTGCATCATGGGTACCACGTCCTCTTTATCAAACTCAAATCCTTCATGAGAATCAAGCATTCGAGCTTTTTCCACCGTATCTGTCCCTTGCTTGGTTCCACCTTCTTTTCCTTCGGCCTTTTATCTCTTGAGCCCCTCGCATCCTGATTCTTCTTATCCCGGTCGACGGTATTGACGGTTGTCCTGCCAGGTATTCTTTTGACAGTTTCATGATGAAATGCCGGCATCTTGCGAGTCATCAGTTCCAATGCATGGGCTTTGGTAGCCAAATCACGAAAGGTTCCGATATCAGCGCTAGTGAGTCCAAACGCAATTCCTGTCTCCATAGAGTTTAGACACATTTTCACTTGTTCTTTTCTTCGGCAATTGCCTGCATGATGCCCCCAGTGTCTTCCATCCATGTCATGAATTTCTCAACGGGTTCTCCTTCTCGCTGTCGTCTGAAGCCAGTTCTGTGATGCTAACGTCACGTTCTGACGAAAAGAAGTTTGACATGAAAGCATCTTGCATTTCTTCCCACGTACGTATGGATCCCGGTGCCAAATTTGAATACCATCTGAAAGCTTTACTTGTTAATGATGATCCAAATAGGCGTAAACAATATTGAGGTATCGTGGAGAAATTCCCCATGCTGGTGATGAAATGCATCAGGTGTTCTTCCGGTGATCCTTCCCCATTGAACTTTTGGAAATCTGGGTGTTTGAAGTTGGCTGGAAATGGAACATCCTCTACCTCTCTCGGGTAGGGTGTTCGGTATCTAAAACGACCGGTGTTCGCACGCTCTCTTTCTATTCTGACTGCTTCTTCGACGACTTGTCTTACATCATCTTGTGTTATAGCTCTTGTCATTTGGGCCGACCCTCGTGATCCTATCCCCTGCAGGGACGGGAACCTTTGGTGGTTCTCTTGTCCATTGTCGCTCCCATCATGGGTGGAGCCGCTATTGGGCTACATTATGCGCCGGCGTTGTCAAAGCTTCTCGAGGTTTCGGCATTCATCCATTAACATTCTTTGTGCCTCCGCCATTTGATCAACACGTTCTTCGATGAGTGGTCTATTTCCTTGGCTGTTGTCTACGCCATGTATACCTGCATGACCCTCTTGACATGTTTCGTCGAAGCTGTTTTTGGAGTAGAACGAGAGTATCTTTGATATAACAGGACTTATAAAGAGGGGAGAAATTGGAGTCTCATTTGACTCTTGTGTACTTTCTGTGCTTTTAACCGATCGAGGTGATACAGTTATAGGCGAGCTTATTTGCGGTGATACTTGCATCGGTGATCCTATCATCAGTGCTTTACCTTTTTGTGCTTGTGTCCATTTGGTCTTTGGAGCGACCAAAGCTGGAAAATCCTGCGATGAGAACTGCGAAGCAACTTGTTCAGGATAAATCGCCGGGGAGCGAGTTCGGGTTTTCTTCTTGCTATGCTCGTGTAATTGGTCCCTCGTTCTTGGTGCAAACAATTTTGCTTTGCGACTCTTTAAGGCCTTTGCTTTTGTCCTTTTGGATAAAACCAGAGTCCAGTTTTCATCATTTTCTTGTAGTTGAGGTGAAACGGAAATGACTCCCGCTGTTGCTTGAATCACATTACACCCGCTTGAAGTGCTCGCTTTTGTGTTCTCAGGAATTTCGCTTGGCGCATACTCAATTACGAACCCAGTAGCGATGAATCGGAAGTTTACCTTTCTCACAGTGTTAGCCATTAGCAGTGTTGTGTGATTGGATTTGGGTACCTTCAATAACAAAACATATCTGAAATTAGTACGTGAAAGACTAAGTAAACTATCTTGGAGATGAAGGGGAGGATGTTCCCCTGAGAGTCGCCATTTTGGCGTCTAATAGACGAAAAAAAATAGTGACGAGAGTCTTGCAACTTTCCCAATGTTAGTGTTAAATAAGATAATATCCCCAGTGGAGTCGCCATTTTGTTTCGACAAGGAAACAAATGTATTTGATTTGGGAGAATCATCTTATTTAAACATAACAATGAAATAATTACAAAGACAATCATCATACTTTATTGATTTGAATTCATTTACATCCTCTGGTATCCCTTGATTCTAAGATAGCTTACAAAGAAATTATTACAAATGTCAATTATCATAGCTAAATATAATTTGTGACATAACGGCAATGATGTCAATCATCTCCTATGACTTAGGAGGAAATAGACAAATTGTTCAATGTCTTCAAGAGAACGAAGATTCCTAATGACATTTCGATACTATTTTGATCATCTCCTGAAACTTAGGAGGAATCTGTTTCTTCGTCGATGATTCTTCCTTTCTCTTGATCAAGAACTTGAAGCTTTGAAGACTCAATCATTAAAATGACATTTCGGCCCATTTTGTGTTAAAAGCGCTAAGAAATAGGTTTGCGCGTGGTCGCGCAAACTATATGCTTTCTTGTGGTCGCGCAAACTGTAAAACCCTTCAGTTGCTTTGCGCCGACCGGCGCAGACTTCCAGGAGTCCAATACTCCTTTGCGCGACCCCGCGCAAAGTGCAGGAGTCCTATACTCCGCACCTTCTGTCTTCTCTTTCGTCCTTGCTTCACTTCTGAAATCTTCGAACCCCTTTTTAGAGAAGGAATGGGGTATTTATAGATGTTTTCACCAATGGAAATCTCAGATCTGGCCGATGTGGGACAAAAAATATCATCCAGCTACTTTCATCACCTGATTTCAGACTTTGCGCGGAAACGCGCAAACTATATACTTTGCGCGACCTCGCGCAAACCATCAATCTCGCGCAAACCCTTCATTTTTCAATCCGCGCAAACTCTTCACTTTGCGCGATAGTTGGGTGACTATTTCACTTTGCGCGACCCCGCGCAAAGTGGTCTTGAAACTGTTTTCTTTCATCTTCAAAGTGATTTCTTGATCTTTTTCTTCTTCTCTTCTTTGCTTATTTTATGCCTCAACAATTGCTAATAAGGAATGCTTCACCATAAGCATCTTATGAACTGGTATCTTCGCAAAAGATGATAATTCAAAAGCGGTGGCCACAGAATCGGAACTAGCCGCACCACTACAAGAAGGAGTTCCTATAGCAAAAGGAGAAGGATATTTAAAATATTATTAAATAATCATGAAGAAAAGAAATCAGCGCATATATATATACCTGTCATTGGGATACGGCTAAGAGAAGGAGAAGCTCCCTGAGTTATGGAAGGACCAGGTCCCACCATATCAGCAAAAGAGGGTGCTCTAGCTTCCGTACTAGAATCCCTAGTAGCTGGAGTTGGCAAATCTAGTTTCTGTAGAAAATATAATTTCACGAGCAACTACTCTTGGTACTACCAACGGAGCCACAGAAGTTCTCGGTGAAGATATTACAAGAGGGGCCACTGGAGAAATGACACCTGTTTCTGCGACTTGGGCACCTAAAAAGGGAGATAAAATAATTTTAAATAAATAGTTGTTAAAATATAAAATAATATATATATATGCATGAAAATTGAAATTTCTTTACCTGGTGAATACCCATATTCCCCATAATCTAAGGGCTCTTCTTCATCTTCCTCTGCTACAGGAGATTTAACAGGAACATTAATGTTGGGAGGAGTCTTAATAACAACAGGGGAAGACTCCATTTCAACTTCTTTTTGCTGCTCCCTCTCCTTCGCCAATGTCGACTTCACCTTCTTCGAAGTCGTCATCTTTATCTTCACCACTATCGCTACCCTTGCTGTCTTCGTATGGCGGATTCAGTTGTATCCGATGAAGAAGTTGAACTTTCATCGTCTAAAATTTCTTCATCAACCTCTTCTTCAACAACAACTTGCTTCCCTTTGTAAGAAACAGTGGCTACTCTCCAGTATGGGCTCTTGAACTGAAGGGGAAGCAGATGCTTGGCTGATCTTTTCCGAAGGGATAGGAGACGATGATTGCAAACGTGTTCTTGATCTAGTCATTGGAGAAGACGGACTAGGACCAAGGGGCTGCGGAGGAGATATTGAAGTACCAATAACTGGTCCCTCTTGAGCCGCCACAGTCTCTGCAGGAATGGGAGAAGATGTACCTGCAGCATCATCCGCAGCCTGGTTTGAGGAATCCCGACGAGATTTCTCAAATTCTCTCAGAATTCCGTGGGCAAACCAGCCATCCAAAGTGTTGATAGGCTTGATTTCACGAATGGGATCTTCTAATGATATCTTTCTGCAAATCTCGCCTGGATGAGATGCATGGCTCTTCTCCGGAATGTAGCCAATCCCGCTCTCTAAATTTCTGCCCTTCAGTCTGGGTGGATGAAGAAAGATGGAAGAGTCTACTGGCAGGCATTTATTGACCAGGTATGATTGATGATCCCACCATCGCATCCAGCTATATGATGTACGGACTATGCGATCACAGCTCGGAATTATGAAGGAGGAGCCAACACAGCTATTCAGCAATTGTTTCCATATCATGGCCCAGTTAAGAGGACCAGTTCCATAACAGCGCATTTGTCTGGTAACCAACCCGCAGTCTTGTGGCACAGTTTGATCATAACCAAATTGACGAGCAAAACGACTGGGGTAGTAAGGTTCTCTCGAGTCTGTCCCTTCCGCAGAGGCAAACGCATGAGCGAATGGAAAAGAAGAAAGCTCTCTCTGCAGCAGTAAGAGTTTCGTCGTCCACCATGTCTGTGTCTGCAGGATAGCGATAAAGGCGGAACTGAAAGAAGTTTATCTGATCATCATCCCGAATCTTATTTATAACCCATTCATATGCTCTTCTAGCCATTGCCCTCTGCTGGAAGAACCAGAGTGGAAGATGAGAAGGATGAGAATATGCTTGCTCTGAAACCTCAAAAGTCCAAGGGAAGTAGACTCCAAGCCAGCCTGTAAAATAGTGCCAAGAAGTATGCGCAGATGAAGTTCCAAGAATGGGGTCTTTTATATGAGTCGCTATTTCTCCAAGGGCCCGGTAGATAGAACATAATACTGGAGGAGCGAGTGAGTATTTATGTCCCTCCGCCAAGGCACCGGCCACAACAAAGACACTTGGACGGATAGCATCTGCCCATTTAGAGCTGGGCAAAACGACTAAGCTTAGCCAATAGGCCAGAAACGCTGCAAGCTCTCCGAAAGAGCTATATTCCGGCTTTCCTCTTACTGCATCGCGAAGCTTTGTCAGTTCTTTGGAATTGCAGTCGCGAAACCTTCAAAGGAAATAAAAATGAAGAGGTTAATATGCATAAGCGGCTGAAGAATACAAAGAGGAATATCAATTATCAGATTGATAAATACCTTAAACCCCTAGAAAAATGGGCCAGCCATTGAAGAGGGGGAATTTTGTGGAAATTAGGGAATTTGCCCATCTCTTTGAATAGCTCTATGGTGGTCTCGGATATGGAGGGCTTGCGATCCGGAGAAGATACAAAGGCCAACTCTCTGTTGGTAGGAATGAATTCATCGTAGAATTTCCCCGTTATTGTGAGACCCGGCTATACGATGAAGGTCCCAAAGAGATATGCTCATTTAGTAGTAAGGAAGATGAAAGGAGTTGGTTGTGGCGACCAATATTCAAGGAAGCCTTTCAGAACGTTGGGTTCCCGATAGAAGTATTTTGAAGTTACTTCTATTGCATCATATAGGCCTATCTTTGCAAGAGTACTTGTATGTTTTAGCAAAATAGCCTCCGCCCATTCAGAGTAATAGCGACGAGCAATTAGCGGAGCCTCGATGCGGAATCTCGCTTGGCCCCGAGTTGCTCTCGATCTCCGAAACGCTTATTTGTCTCTTGTTTCATAGAAATGAGAAGGAAAGAGATCATGAGGAGTGGAAGGGAGTCAGGAAAATCATGGGGCGAGCTTCTCGACATTCTGTCGTGGCTTTTGAGCTTGAATAATGCCTTCTAGAATCCAGGGGCTCTCTTGTGGCCCATGATTCGGTGTACATTAGTCTTTCGCCATGAACACAATCTTTAGGTTCACAGTCCAGCATAGACGATGGCGATACACCTTTATAGGAATAATAGTCATACCCTCTGCATGAGGGTTGTCGAACTTCATGACCCCTTCAACGACTCGAACCGAATCCCATGAGTTTTGAAGTCGCTTCTTCTTGTGTTCTTTGATCTTTTCTGCAAATTCCTTCGCCTTGTTGAGGCGAGTCTTCTTCGGGCGGGAAGGTGGAGGAGTATCTTCTCGAACAGGTGGCCTCTCACTATCGGTACGGATGTGGGCTGTGGTCTTGAGCCACTCGTCCCAGTCATATTCCCTTCCATGTTTTGGAGGGCATTTAATATCTCCTAAGGAGATAGATCTATGGATAGGAGAAGGTAGAGATTTAATGCGATCAGAGAAATCGAACGTAGGAAGAACGGGTTCTTTGAAGTAAGCTGGGTTTCTAGAAGTTGTTTTTGTTCTTTTAGCAGGAGGTTGGTCGTTTGAAGGAGATGCAAGACGGGCTGTCTGTTTGATGCGAGCCATACTGAAGAAAAAAAGAAATGTCTAAGTGCTGAAAATTTTCTAAGTACAGGGAACTTTGCGCGAGGTGTCGCGCAAAGTCCAGGAGTTTTGCGGAAAATCTCAAAGTTCGGAGAGCTCGCGCAAAGCTAAACAGTTTCTTGTGGGTCGCGCATGAAAGTGAAGGGTTTCTTGCGGAATAAAATCGCCGAGAGCAAGTGTCAGCAGAGAGGAAGTTCGTGAAAATGACTAAGTCATTGGACTATTTATAGGCTTTATGGCCGAGTACGGTACTCGGGTAGGGCTTTGCGCGAGGTCGCGCAAACCTTGGAAGAAAGGAATAATTTGATCCTTTTCTTTGATTTCTGAACAAACAAAGAACGGATCAAGGGGGCATCTGTTGAGGCATAAAATAAGCAAGGAAGAGAAGAAGAAAAAGATCAAGAAATCACTTTGAAGATAAAAGAAAACAGTTTCAAGACCACTTTGCTTGGGGTCGCGCAAAGTGAAATAGTCACCCAACTATCGCGAAAGTGAAGAGTTTGCGGATTGAAAAATGAAGGGTTTGCGCGAGATTGATGGTTTGCGCGAGGTCGCGCAAAGTATATAGTTTGCGCGTTTCCGCGCAAAGTCTGAAATCAGGTGATGAAAGTAGCTGGATGATATTTTTTGTCCCACATCGGCCAGATCTGAGATTTCCATTGGTGAAAACATCTATAAATACCCCATTCCTTCTCTAAAAAGGGGTTCGAAGATTTCAGAAGTGAAGCAAGGACGAAAGAGAAGACAGAAGGTGCGGAGTATAGGACTCTCCTGCACTTTGCTGGGGTCGCGCAAAGGAGTATTGGACTCCTAGAAGAAGTCTGCGCCGGTCGGTATGAAAAGCAAGCGAAGGGTTTTACGGTTTTGCGCGGACCAGCGCAAAAGCATATGGTTTTGCGGACCCGCGCAAACCTATTTCTTGGCAGTTTTAACAGTAATGGGCGAAATGCTGTCGGAATGATTGGAGTCTTCAAAGCTTCAAGTTCTTGATCAAGAGAAAGGAAGAATCATCGACGAAGAAACAGATTCCTCCTAAGTTTCAGGAGATGATCAAAATAGTATCGAAATCTTTGGAATCTTCGTTCTCTTGAAGACTGTTGAACAATTTGTCTATTTCCTCCTAAGTCATAGGAGATGATTGACATCATTCCGTTATCTTTCTTGAAATTATATTTAGCTATGATAATTGACATTTGTAATAATTTCTTTGTAAGCTATCTTAGAATCAAGGGATACCAGAGGATGTAAATGAATTCAGAATCAATAAAGTATGATGATTGTCTTTGTAATTATTTCATTGTTATGTTTAAATAAGATGATTCTCCCAAATCAAATACATTTGTTTCCTTGTCGAAACAAATACTTATTTGGTGAAAGGATTCGCCTAAATACATGCTTTACTAATATACACTATGTATGTTGAAATATTGTATTATAGAAAGTACCGTATACATGTATATTTTAGAGATATGTTTGCGATGATTATTTGTTGTATAAATATACTATATATGCGTAAAATATTTGCTTGGCGAAAGGACTCGCCCTAATACATGTTTGCTAACATACACTAAGTATGTTGAAGTAGTGTATGTTAAGTGTTTGTGAAAATGCTTGTGTGAGTAAGTGTTTGGATGTTGATGCCTTAGGAGGGTGTTGAGATAGGATTCTCAACTACCTTAGAGACATGTATGATTTTCTCCATGAGGTTGTTTACTTAAATCGTTTACTTGTGCAATATATGTGTTTGTATTCCTATTTAAGTAGTGCTTTATAACATGCTTTATAGCATACTTTATAATATGCTTTAGATATGCTTGTTAACATGCTCAACTGATTGTATGATTTTATTTATGTAATGCGTATGTTTAAATTCATGTTTATGTTGTATGATCCATCATGGGTGATGGGGGAATGGTGTAACGATTCCATGCAACAGCCTGACAGCCCTAAACTGATAATACCAGACTTTGATTATATGATTTGAATCTTGATCCATTACTACTTTACCTATCTGCAATTGATTGTGTTTGGGGCTATGATTATGGTCCAGACAATCGGTACCAGAATTGAATTCGTGGCTGTGATTCATTTGCCACGTGAGATGTGTTTGACGAACTCGAGTCGTACTTCGGTTGGCGATAGTGGTTGGCCACGCGAAGTGCTTATGCACTTCATGTCGTTCAACTTGTTGTGCGCTCGAGCTAGCCGAGCTCGTCAAGTAACCCTATCTGTCTAATGTATGTTCACCATGTTTGGATGCTACTGCTTGAACCTAGGGTACCAAACTTACCAGTGAAATCCCTTTTAACCATGGTACCTCGATCCGCTAAGACTCATGAGCCGGGCATGGTGGTATGGGATACCGTGGTCGAGCTGTCGGCCTACGCTGGGGCCACATGCCTCCCCGTAGTGACCAGTGAGCAACCAGACTCGTGAGCCGATTATGGTGGTATGGGATACTATATTCGAGCTATCGGCCTACACTACTTGATGGTTGATGGGGGAGTGGTGCAACGATTCCGTGTAACAGCCCTGGCAGCCCTGACCGTATCCGGTGTAGTGACCTCGAGCATGCTCTAAATCTACGGTGAGGCGACAAGCCTTCCCGTAGTAACAGAGTATAAGCTAGGCCTGTATTGATAAGGTGATGGGGGAGTGGTGCAACGATTCCGCGTAACAGTCCTGGCAGCCCTTGCAGTGACTTAGAAACACACCATCGTATGAGATTGTCTAGGACTGACGACCCTAGAATGGATCATGTTTGGGAATGATACAAGGGAGGTACCTTAGTTTCCCAATCCTGCTGTTTGAAATGGACTAATAACAACTCGGTAATCATGCTCATCATGCATTGCATGTGCCTGGAAGATGTGGAGCACTGAGGAAAGAAAGCATGCCGCGAACGAAGATGGTGTCGCATGAGGGAGTATGTCGGTGAGGGCATACATCATGACTGCATTCATACTTGCATTAATAAGAGTAGTTAGGAGTGTTTGATTTTACTGCTTTATCATTACTGCTT
Organism: Magnolia changhungtana; assembly: GCA_030180095.1. Classification (NCBI taxonomy): domain Eukaryota; kingdom Viridiplantae; phylum Streptophyta; class Magnoliopsida; order Magnoliales; family Magnoliaceae; genus Magnolia; species Magnolia changhungtana. The sequence goes on from JASAUF010000172.1 coordinate 2,003,883, forward strand.
GACTGAGTTGATAACATGTTAACCTATGCTTTACTGTTCCACTGAGTTGATCACTCACTCCCACGTTACGGGACGGTGTTGTACACACCAACCAGATTTGTTGAGTTTCAGGTGATGGCGATGCTTATGAAGCAGAGCCGGACTACTTCTATGATGATGAGGAGGAGTTCTCCTATCTGTATCTCTCTGGTAGGTCTATGAAGACCTGGTATTGTATTGACAGGGCTATGGTACTGGGGATAGAAGACATTACACTTCCTCACATTAGGTATATTTTAGAATTGTACTTGTAATTAATTAACCTGGTAACATCATCACACTCTGAAGACTCACCATAGTTTATATATGTTATTTATCTATCACAGTCTTCCGCTTGCAATTTAACTGTCTCTGGAGTATGATGGCTGTCTTGGCTTAATCTCACTCATGTTCAATGCACGAATACAGTCAACATTCAATCATCATTCATTTTGTTGCATAAGTGATGTTCTGGAACTCGGGAGTTAAGTTTATGCTCGACCCCCCGATTTTCGGGATGTTACAGATTGATTCCTGAAATCAAATGGAGGATCGATCTTCCTCCGCTTGAAGAATCTTGAATGAACTGCAACTGAAGAATGATTGGATGATCATGCTTGCATGGAAGACTGGATGATTATCTTTGACCAGAAAATCAAATGATTGCGTTCGATCAAAAGACTGGAATGCTCGCGCTCGAATGGAAGATTTGAATGCTCATATTTGACTAGAAGACTGGAATGCTCATATTTGACCAGAAGTTTTGAATGCTCGTGCTCGAATGGAAGATTTGAATGATCCCTGCTCAAATGGAAGACTTGATGATTGTGCTCGACCAAAAGACTTGATGATTGTGCTCGACCAAACATATCAGGCAAGAATAGCAGCTGCCTTTGATAAACAAGTCAAATATCGCTCTTTCAAAAAAGGGGATATGGTCATGATGTTGAAAAGACCTATTGTGGTTACCCGTCGAACAGGGGGCAAGTTCAAACTTAAATGGGATGGACCGTACATAATAAAGGAAGTATAATCCAATGGAGCATATATAGTCGTGGATCAAGATGGGCAAGGAATCAGTATACCGGTTAATGCTCGCTTTCTTAAGAGATATCGTCCATAAAGACACTACTGGTTTTGATCCAGAATATCATCAGAATAATGATTCTACATCAAAAGGGGGCAAGAATAGATTATGGTCATGTATCATCAGATGAAAAAATAAAAGAAGAAGTTCGCGATCATATCAAGACTACAAAATAGCAAATGTTACCCACAAAATTCTTTTGTCTAAAATTGATACCATTACCAAGCTGGTATATTATGAACAACATAAACAGACAGATGGGTATAATCAAAGACATCAATAGAAATGGTGATGTGTCAATTTCAAACAAAAATATCTATCATTCTCACAACAGCTAATCACGCCTATCAAAGTCTTTTAAAACATTTTAAGGCAGCCTAATAAAGCCAATGACCAATCGTGCATAAGGCCTAACAAGATCGCCATTCGGGCAGCGGTGAGAAGCCAGTGGCCCTAAAAAGCCCATGAAGGCCATCATACGCATACTCATGCGGGCAGCTGACGGAGCCAATGACCAAAAGCCTAAAAGGCCAAAAGTCCTCAACGATCAGTCATGCGTAACCCCCATACCATCTGTATAGTTTTCCGGCAGCGTCACGGGGAATGGAGAAAAATGCCCTCCTGTGAATGGGCTCAACCTTGTAGACGAAGAAAATGAGGGCCGCAGTGTGAGCTTTAGATAGGCCAACCATGCGTATTTACAATTTGATTCCAGTACTAACTCATGGGGAAGGACTAGACTAAACCTACTCATTGACGAACTGGCGGCCCTAGACTTGGTACCCAAAAGGTCACCTTGCGAGCTCTGAGAACTCTAGAGAGTTACCGTGGCCAACACTGTGTTTAATTCCAACTGAGTTCATAGCCCCGGTAGCTTCATTGGGCCCCTCTGATGGATCGCGGTTAGTGAACTCCCTAGGTAATGAGAAGTCCAGTGAACTCCTAAGAGTTACAAAGGTCATCACGTGAGACCCAGCTCCACTACTCAAGAGCTTAAACTGTGTGTGAAATTGACTAAATTAAAATCTAGCACCGCCAATCAAAAGAAGGTCATATAGGAAATCCCACACTAACAAGCATAAAATATCAATGTCCGATAATTAGTTCTTCATCAAATATCATGTTAAGATTGCATAAATGAATATGCTTGAAATGAATAAGTACGTATGCAAGAATATATAATACTAAGAATGATGTGAGAATGTACGAACATATATATATATATGTATATATATATATATATTCATCTAAAAAATGCTAAAATATGTTGATTGTTCGATGAAATGACATAAATCACAAGATTTCACATGATGAATATGTTTCTTCTAAAGTAAATAAAATCATAATTGTATTAGGTCAAATCAAGATGTCTAATGATTGAAATCTTTTTACTCTAAAGTCAAATGTTTCAAAATATGTTTATTCTTCTGAAGAGGACAAGTCTTCAATAATGATATGTTTGTCCTTACGAGGTGGATGATGATGTTCTAAAATCTCCTGCTTTCCCGATGATAAAGGAGAGTCATCGCGTAATATTTGCAAAGGCGAAGGAAGATGGAACCACAACAAATTGTCATTCTGGGAAGTATTCGTGAGTATCAGCAAGCTTTGCTTCATGAACAACATTTTCTAAAGAAATCCTCGTACCAAGTTGGTCTGAAAAGGGAGGAGGGTTCACCTCTGCAAAGTAGTCGATGCTCTGGTCTGTCTGATAATCTCTAAGGAAAGGAGGGGGAATCCACATAGCATGATCTACCAAGTAATGTTGGTGAACCCACCATCTCATCCAGCTGTAAGAAGCATTAACTGGATAATTATGGCCAGGAATTATGAAGTGTGATCCAGTCTGAATTATCAAGAGTTGCTTCCATATCAGAGCCTAATTATACGGCGCGATGCCATTGCTCCTAATCGCTCTTGTGAGATATCACGAGTCTCAGGTAGGGTTTGGTCAAAGCCAAATTGGCGAGCAAACCAACTAGGGTAATATGGTTCGCGCCAGAATATGCTATTTTCTCTCCATGGAAGAGTACTGGGTCTGATAGAAATAAGGAACGAATACTCACCAAATGAGATAGAATCATCATCAATCACGTCTAGGATAGTTAAACAATGGAAAGTGGTGAAAGTCAATGGGATCATCGCTTTTTAGTCTCCTAGAAATCCATCCAGTGGGTTCCTTGATCATGTCCCTTAATTGAAAATGCTGAAGAGGAAGTCGATAAAGGTTTGAGTATGCCCTTCCAGAGTCAGCAAATGTCCAAGGAAAGTATACCCCTAACTAACCCATGAAGAAATGGCAAGGAGCACAGACCGGAAAGGCTTCAGAGGCAGGACCTTTTGAACCAGAAATGACATCTCCAAAGGCGCGATAAAGAGAGCACAAAACTGGAGGAGCTAACGAATATTTCTGACCTTCCGCCATTAATCCTGCGACTACGAAGAATGAGGGTCTGATGGTATCTGCTTGATCAGAATCAGGGAATATCACTAAGCTTAACCAATAAGCAAGAAAAGCGGCTAATTCACAGGAAGGACTGTATTCTGCAGAATGTTCTGTTTTCTTACAAATGTCCTTAAGTTTTGACTGGTTGTGGCCTGCAAAACTATTAAGATGAAGATACAATACTTCAGCAAAATTGTTTGAGAATAGGATTTATGAAAATAGAAGGAAAGAGGAAAGAGGTATACCGCAGTTTTTGAGAAAAGTAAGCCAGCCATTCAAGAGAATTGATGCGATCAGGATGAGGGAACGCGGCCAGTGCACTGAAAAGTTCAAGGGTCGTTCTAGAGATTTTAGATAGTCTCCTCCCATATATACAGAAGTAAGCTCTTCATTAGAGGGTATATACACATCAAAGATATTACCCATGATGGGAAGACCTGCTATACAAAATAAGTCCCATAAAGTGATGCTCATTTCACCTAGGGGAAGATGAAATGAATTAGTGATTGAAGACCAATAATTAAGAAAGCATCTGAGAATAGTAGTATCCATATGGAAGTGTTCTGACGTGGCTATAATTGCGTCAGAAAGTGAAATTTGCTCCAGTATGACCGAATGTCTTCCAACGACAGCACGAGCCCAAGCACTGTAAAAATCACGGATAGACAGCAAACCTGTGATTGTAAATCTCCCTGTACTCCAAGGTAATTTCTCAAGAAAGATGAGTTGCTGAGCCATTTCAAAATAGTGGAAAGGGGAAGAATGTTGAGGATCATAGTGTGGACGCAAGAATCTCATTCTGTGAATTTTACCCGCTCTTTGGCAGAGCCCGTTCTCTCTCAAATAACTTGTAAGATTCTCGATTCTATTGAAACCTAGTCATCTGTTGAGACAAAGGTATTCTGCCGATCAAAGGGTTCGTTGTGTAAGATCGACCAATGACGCAGTAAATTGATAGGGATAATGGTCTCCTTACTAGTGACAGGGTTATGGAGATCCAAAGTTTTTTCATTTATCTCTACATGTTTCCAAGAATAATGGAGAGGTTGTTTCAGCCTAGAAGCGAATGAACGGTTCTTTCTTGTAGAAGAGGAAGCTTCAGAATGAGCCATAATGGAAAAGGGGGTGAAGAACTTGAAGATTTAGAGGTACTTAAAGAAAGTTCGACGAAAGCAGAAAATTCTCTAAAGTTTCGATTGCGTGGTACTGTGCAATCAAAGTCAGTTGCACAGGACAACGCAGGGGATAGAAAGTGTCGCGGGAACAGAAGACTGTTGTGCGGGTCTGCGCAAATGAAAGTTGTTGCGCGGGGGAGAATCACTGGGACAGAGGTTTGCTACAATAGGAGAAAAAAATGAAGAATGATTTAAGGGTTGGGCTATTTATAGGATGAACGGCCGAGTACAGTATACGAGTTTTCTATTACTTGAACCGTCGCAATCCCTACCAGTGTGATCATTTTGATCCTGTTTCTTTGATTTTAAGGGAAACAAAGAAAGGATCAAGGGGGCATCTATTGAGACATAAAAATTGGTAAGGAAGAAAGGATTGAAACAAGAGACGATTGAGAGATAGAAAGAAAATTGGAAAACAAGAAGAATGAAGTAACTGTTTGGTAGGTTGCGCGGGTCTGCCCAACTTATGTTTGTTGCACGGAATCGCGCAACCAAAGATCAGTTGCGCAGGTCTGCGCAATTGGTTTCAGGAGAATATTTCCTTGAACGGTTAAGGTTGATGAAAGGTGAGTCCCACGGCACCAAGATCGAGGCACCACACGTGCGAAGGCCTATAAATACCCCCTCCCCTCCTTCATTTGGGGGGATTGAAGATTTTGGAAAGAAAGCAGAGCGAAGAGAGAGATCGAAGGTAGGAGAGGAAGTCTCGGTGGGTTGCGCGGGTCAGCACAATCGATATCGTTTGCGCGGGTCCGTGCAACCAGACTGCTCTACAGTCTATGAAGGCAAAGGGCCGTTATGCTGCTAAAATGGTTAAAGTCTTCAAGTTCCTTCTGTTCAAGTCTAAAGCATATTCCTCCTAAGTCCTAGGAGATGACTGAAATCACTGCAGAAATGCTGCCAAATTTGATATTTGACAATTACACTTATAATATTACATTTGTTCTAAATAAACTATCTTAGAATCAAGGGAGGTTGAAAGGATGTAAATACACTTAGTATTAATGAATTGCGATGATTGCTTTAGAAACTCTTTCTTTCTGATGTTTGAATAAGATAATCTCCCAAACTAAACACTTTTGTTTCTTGTTCGAAACACTCTTTCATTACTAACTGGAATCGTCGCATTCCGAGATCATTTGGGCATACATAAGTGGGATCGCAGTCATCAGTCCTGAATTTTTCCTTCATCTCCTTTCCCAATAGTAACCCCATAACTCACTCTTCCAAGGTCGAACTCAGAATATTTTAAGGTCATTTTAATAGTAACTTGACAAGCTTCCAGATGAGACCAGAATTGCCTAATTCGGAGACCGTTCGTTCGATCGTCTTTTCTCAATATGGAGTCTAAACCTTTCCAAATCGCGCGATACAATAGAGATGCTCATCGTTTGTTGACGAATTGGGTCCATTTTTTGTGATCTAAAAGGTCCTTTAGTGTTCTTTCATTCCTGACTGGAATAGTCGTGTTCTGAGACCATTTCAGATCCATATGTGGGATCACAGTCGTCCGTCTTGAATTTTTCCTTCCTCTCGTTGTCCTATAGTAACCCTTGTAACTCTCTCTTCAGAGGTCGAATTCAGACTATTTTCACATCATTGGAATGATAACTTGACAAGCTTCTAGATGAGACTAGAATTGCCTAATTCGGAGACCATTTGATATCCTAAAAAGCATGTTGGTACTCTTCAATCGTCTTTTTTCAATATGGAGTGTAAATCTTTCAAAATCGCGCGAACCAACAGAGATGCTAGTAACACCATCGTTTGATGTTGGATTGGGTTGATTTCTAGTCATCTGAAAGGTCCTTTAGTGCTCTTTCATTCCTGACTGGAATTGTCGTATTCCGAGACCATTTGGGATCCATATGTGGGATCGCAGTCATCAGACCTGAATTTTTCCTTGACCTCGTTGTCTTATAGTAACCCTCGTAACTCTCACTTCAAAGGTCAAATTCAGACTATTTTGAGATCATTGTTATGGTAACTTAACAAGCTTCTAGATGAGACTAGAATTGCGTAATTCGAAGACCGTTCGATATCCTAAAAGCATGTTGGTACTCTTCAATCATCTTTTTTCAATATGGAGTATAAATCTTTCCAAATTGCCCTATCCAGTGGAGATGCTCATAATTCCATCGTTTGATGTTGGAATGGGTCGATTTCTAGTCATCTGAAAGGTCCATTAGTGCTCTTTCATTCCTGACTGGAATCGTCGTATTTCGAGACCATTTGGGATCCATAAGTGGGATCGCATTCATCAGTCCTGAATTTTTCCTTCATCTCCTTTTCCAAAGTATCCCTCATAACTCACTCTTCCGATGTTGAATTCAGACTATTTTGAGATCATTGTAATGGTAACTTGACAAGCTTCCAGATAAGACCAGAATTGTGTAATTCGGAGACCGTTTGATATCCTAAAAGCATGTTGGTACTCTTCGATCGACTTTCCTCAATATGGAGTGTAAATCTTTACAAATCGCGTGATCCAACGGAGATGCTCATAACTCCATCGTTTGATGTTGGATTGGGTCGATTTTTAGTCATCTGAAAGGTCCTTTTAGTGCCTTTCATTCCTGACTGGAATCGTCACATTCCGAGACCATTTGGTCATCCATAGGTGGGATTGCAGTCGTCGGTGCTGAATTTTACCTTCATCTCGTTGTCCTATATAGTAACCCTCGTAACTCTCTCTTCAGAGGTCAAATTTAGACTATTTTCACGTCATTGGAATGGTAACTTGACAAGCTTCCAGATGAGACCAGAATTGCCTAATTCAGAGACCATTTGATATCATAAAAGCATGTTGGTACTCTTTAATCGTCTTTTCTCAATATGGAGTATAAATCTTTACAAATCGCGTGATCCAATGGACATGCTCATAACTCCATCATTTGATATAGGATTGGGTCATTTTTTAGTCGTCTAAAAGGTCCTTTTTGTGCCTTTCATTCCTGACTGGAATCGTTGTATTCCGAGACCATTTGGGCGTCCAGGTGGGATCGCAGTCGTTGGTCCTGATTTTTTCCATCATCTCGTTGTCCTATAGTAACCCTCGTAACTCTCTCTTAAGAGGACGAATTCAAACTATTTTGACGTATTTGGAATCGTAACTTGACAAGCTTTTAGATGAGACCATAATTGCCTAATTCGAAGACCGTTCGATATCGTAAAAGCATGTTGGTACTCATCGATCGTCTTTCTTCAATATGGAGTGTAAATCTTTCCAAATCGCATGAACCAACGGAGATGTTAATAACTCTATCATTTGATGTCAGATTGGGTCAATTTCTTGTCATCTGAAAAGTACTTAAGTGTTCTTTGATTCCCGACTGGAATCGTCGTATTCCGAGACCATTTGGGCATACATAAGTGGGATCGCAGCCGTCAGTCCTGAATTTTTCTTTCAACTCCTTTCCCAATGGTAACCCTCATAACTCACTCTTCCGAGGTCAAATTCAGTCTATTTTGAGGTCGTTGTAATGGTAACTTGATAAGCTTCCAGAAGAGACCAGAATTGCCTAATTTGGAGACTGTTCGAAATCATAAAAGCATGTTGGTACTCTTCGATCGTCTTTTTTCAATATGGAGTCTAAATCTTTCTAAATCACGTGATACAAAAGAGATGCACATAACTCCATTGTTTGATGTCGAATCGGGTCAATTTTTCGTGCTCTGAAAGGTCCTTTAGTGTTCTTTCATTCCTGACTGTAATCGTCGTATTCCGAGACCATTTCAGATCCAAATGTGGGATCACAGTCGTTGGTCCTGAATTTTTTCTTCCTCTCGTTGTCCTATAGTAACCCTCATAACACTCTCTTTAGAGGTCGAATTCAGACTATTTTCACGTCATTGGAATGGTAACTTGACAAGCTTCCAGATGAGACTAGAATTGCCTAATTCGGAGACCGTTTGATACCCTAAAAGCATGTTGGTACTCTTCAATCGTCTTTTTTCAATATGGAGTGTAAATCTTTCAAAATCGCGCGAACCAACAGAGATGCTAGTAACACCATCGTTTGATGTTGGATTGGGTTGATTTCTAGTCATCTGAAAGGTTCTTTAGTGCTCTTTCATTCCTGACTGGAATTGTCGTATTCCGAGACCATTTGGGCATACATAAGTGGGATTGCAGTCGTCAGTCCTGAATTTTTCCTTCATCTCCTTTCCCAATATTAACCCTCATAATTCACTCTTCTGAGGTTGAATTCAGACGATTTTGAGGTCTTTGTAATGGTAACTTGACTAGCTTCCAAATGAGACCACAATTGCCTAATTCGGAGACTGTTCGAAATCATAAAAGCACGTTGGTACTCTTCGACCGTCTTTTTTCAATATAGAGTCTAAATCTTTCCAAATCGCGCGATACAATAGAGATGCTCATAACTCCATCATTTGTTGTCGGATTGGGTCAATTTTTTGTGATCTTAAAGGTCGTTTAGTGTTCCTTCATTCCTGACTGGAATCGTCGTATTCTGAGACCATTTCGGATCCATATGTGGGATCACAGTCGTCAGTCCTGAATTTTTCCTTCATCTCGTTGTCCTATAGGAACCCTCGTAACTCTCTCATCAGAGGTCGAATTCAAACTATTTTCACGTCATTAGAATGGTAACTTGGCAAGCGTCCAGATGAGACCAGAATTGCCTAATTTGGAGACCGTTCGATATCCTAAAAGCATGTTGGTACTCTTCGATCGTCTTTTTTCAATATGGAGCGTAAATCTTTCCAAATTGGATGAACCAACGGAGATGCTAATAACTCTATCGTTTGATGTCAAATTGGGTCAATTTTTTGTCATCTGAAAGGCACTTTAGTGCACTTTAATTCCTGACCGAAATCATCGTATTCCGAGACCATTTGTGATCCATATGTTGGATCGCAGTTGTCAGTCCTGAATTTTTCCTTCATCTCATTGTCCTATAGTAACCCTTGTAACTCTCTCTTCAAAGGTTGAATTCAAACTATTTTGAGGTCATTGTAATGGTAACTTGACAAGCTTCCAGACGAGACCAAAATTGCGTAATTCAGAGACCGTTCAATATCCTAAAAGCATGTTGGTACTCTTCGATCATCTTTTTTCAATATGGAGTGTAAATCTTTCCAAATTGCCCGATCCAATGGAGATGCTCATAACTCCATCGTTTGATGTCGGATTGGGTCGATTACTAGTCAACTGAAAGGTCCTTTAGTGCTCTTTCATTCCTAATTGGAATCGTCGTATTCTGTGACCATTTGGGATCCATAAGTGGGATCGCAGTCGTCGGTCCTGAATTTTTCCTTCATCTCCTTTTTCAAAGTAACCCTCATAACTCACTCTTTCGACGTCGAATTCAAACTATTTTGAGGTCATTGTAATGGTAACTTGACAAGCTTCCAGATGAGACCAGAATTGCGTGATTCGGAGACCGTTCGATATCCTAAAAGCATGTTGGTACTCATCGATCGTCTTTTTTCAATATAGAGTGTAAATCTTTCCAAATCACATGAACCAACGAAAATACTAATAACTCCATCATTTGTCGTCGGATTGGGTCAATTTTTTGTGATTTGAAAGGTTCGTTATTGTTCTTTCATTCCTGACTGGAATCGTCGTAATCCGAGACCATTTCGGATCCGTATGTGGGATCACAGTCGTCGGTCCTGAATTTTTCCTTTCTCTCGTTGTCCTATAGTAACCCTTGTAACTCTCTCTTCAGAGCTCGAATTCAGACTATTTTCACGTCATTGGATTGGTAACTTGATTGGCTACCTGATGAGATCAGAATTGCGTAATTCAGAGACCGTTCGATATCCTAAAAGCATGTTGGTATTCTTCGATCGTCTTTTTTCAATATGGAGTGTAAATCTTTCCAAATCACACGAACCAATGGAGATGCTTATAACTCCATCGTTTGATGTCGGTTTGGGTCAATTTCTAATCATCTGAAAGGTCCTTTAGTCCTCTTTCATTCCTGACTAGAATTGTCATATTCCGAGACCATTTGGGATCCATATGTGGGATCGCTGTCGTCGGTTCAGAATTTTTCCTTCATCTCGTTGTTTTCCTTCATCTCGTTGTCGTATAGTAACCCTCGTAACTCTCACTTCAGAGATCGAATTCAGACTATTTTGAGGTCATTGTAATAATAACTTGACAAGCTTCCAGATGAGACCAAAATTGCGTAATTCGGAGACCGTTCGATATCCTAAAAGCATGTTAGTAGTCTTCGATCGTCTTTTTTCAATATGAAGTGTAAATCTTTCCAAATTGCCCGATCCAATGGAGATGCTCATAACTCCATCGTTTGATGTCAGATTGGGTCAATTTCTAGTCATCTGAAAGTTCCTTTAATGCTCTTTCATTCTTGACTAGAATCGTCGTATTCCGAGACCATTTGGGATCCATAAGTGGGATCGCAGTCGTCGGTCCTGAATTTTTCCTTCATCTCCTTTTCCAAAGTAACCCTCATAACTCACTCTTCCGACATCGAATTCAGACTATTTTGAGGTCATAGTAATGGTAACTTACAAGCTTCCAGATGAGACCAGAATTGCATAATTCAGAGATCTTTCGAAATCCTAAAAGCACGTTAGTACTCTTCGATCTTCTTTTTTCAATATGGAGTCTAAATCTTTCCAAATCACGCGATACAAAAGAGATGCTCATAACTCCATCGTTTAATGTCGAATTGGGTCATTTTTTTGTGATCTGAAAGGTCCTTTAATGTTCTTTCATTCCTGACTGGAATAGTCGTATTCCGAGACAATTTTGGATCCAAATGTGGGATCACAGTCATCGGTCCCGAATTTTTCCTTCCTCTCGTTGTCCTATAGTAACCCTCGTAACACTCTCTACAGAGGCCGAATTCAGAATATTTTCATGTCATTGGAATGGTAACTTGACAAACTTCCAGATTAGATCAGAATTGCGTAATTCGGAGACCGTTCGATATCTTAAAAGCATGTTGGTACTCTTCAATCGTCTTTTTTCAATATAGAGTGTAAATCTTTCCAAATCGCGCGAACTAATGGAGATGCTAATAACTCCATCATTTGATGTCGGATTAGGTTGATTTCTAGTCATTTGAAAGGTCCTTTATTGGTCTTTCATTCCTGAATAGAATCGTCGTAATCCAAGACCATTTGGGATCCATATGTGGGAATGCAGTCGTCGATCCTGAATTTTTCCTTCATCTCTTTGTCCTATAGTAACCCTCGTAACTCTCTCTTCAAAGATCAAATTCAGACTATTTTGAGGTCATTGTAATGGTAACTTGACAAGCTTCCAGATGAGACTAGAATTACGAAATTCGGAGACCGTTCGATATCCTAAAAGCATGTTGGTACTCTTCGATCGTCTTTTTTCAATATGGAGTGTAAATCCTTCCAAATCGCACGATCCAATGGAGATGCTCTTAACTCCATCGTTTGATGTCGGATTGGGTCGATTTCTAGTCATCTGAAAGGTCCTTTGGTGCTCTTTCATTCCTGACTGTAATCGTCGTATTCTAAGACCATTTGGGATCCATAAGTGGGATCACAGTCGTCGGTCTTGAGTTTTTCCTTCATCACCTTTTCCAAAGTAACCCTCATAACTCACTCTTCCAACGTCAAATTTAGGCTATTTTGAGGTCTTTATAATGGTAACTTGACAAGCTTCCGGACGAGACCATAATTCCGTAATTTGGAGACCATTCGATATTGTAAAAGCATGTTGGTACGCTTCGATCATCTTTTTCCAATATGGAGTGTAAATCTTTCCAAATCATGCAATCCAATGGAGATACTAGTAACACCATCGTTTGATGTCGGATTGAGTCAATTTCTAGTCATCTGAAAGGTCCTTTAGTGCTCTTTCATTCTTGACTGGAATCGTCGCATTCCGTGACCACTTGGGATCCATATGTGGGATCGCAGTCGTCTGTCCTGAATTTTTCCTTCATCTTGTTGTCCAATAGTAACCCTCATAACACTCTTCAGAGGTCGAATTCATACTATTTTGAGGTCACTATAATGGTAACTTGACAAGCTTCCAGATGAGACCAGAATTGCGTAATTCGAGACCGTTCGATATCCTAAAAGCATGTTGGTACTCTTCGATTCTCTTTTTTCAATATGGAGTGTAAATCTTTCCAAATTACACGATCCAATGGAGATGCTCGTAACTCCATTGTTTATTGTTGGATTGGGTCAATTATCATTCTTCTGAAAGGTACTTTAGTGTTCTTTCATAACTAACTGGAATCGTCGTATTCTGAGACCATTTGGGATCCATATGTGGGATCGCAGTCGTCGGTCCTGAATTTTTCCTTCATCTCATTGCCCTATAGTAACCCTCGTACCTCACTCTTCAGAGGTCGAATTTAGACTATTTTGAGGTCATTGGAATGGTAACCTGACAAGCTTCTAGATAAGACAAGAATTGCCTAATTTGAAGAACGTTCGATTTCCTAAAAGCATTTTGGTACTCTTCGATCCTCTTTTTTTAATATGGAGTCCAAATCTTTCCAAATCACGCGATCCAACGGAGATGCTCATAACTTGATCGTTTGTTGTCGGATTGGGTCAATTTTTTGTCATCTGAAAGGTACTTTAGTGTTCTTTCATTAATCACTGGAATCGTCGTATTCCGAAACCATTTGGGATCCATATGTAGGATCGCAGTCGTTGGTCCTAAATTTTTCCTTCATCTCGTCGTCCTATAGTTACCTCGTAACTCACTCTTCAGAGGTTGAATTCAAACTATTTTGACGTTAATGGAATGGTAGCTTGAAAAGCTTCTAGATGAGACCAGAATTGCCTAATTCGGAGACCGTTCGATATCTTAAAATCATGTTGGAACTCTTCGATCGTCTTTTTCAATATGGAGTCTAAATCTTTCCAAATCGCGCGATCCAACGGAGATTCCCATAACTCCATCGTTTGTTGTCAGATTGGGTCAATTTTTTGTCATCTGAAAGGTACTTTAGTGTTCTTTCATTACTGACAGGAATCGTCGTATTCATTGAGTCTGGAGCGTGAGAGTGTGAAAACACTTGTTTTCTTTACAAAATAAATATCCCAAACAATAATCTGAGACTTGTCAGTTGCGGGTCAATATTAAACAACCTGACCATCAGAATCAGGCCAAATTACACCCTCGGATCAGGAAAATTTTCATACACGTGTCAGTGTACTCGGAATCTCCGATCAGGATTCACTGACCGTCGAACTGAAATTGGTCCGCCACGTGCGATCTGGAAATTCGACTGAAATGAAAACTTAACTTTACATGGATCCGAGGTTGATGAGCTTAAGTCCGACTTTTGGCTCAAGGAGGCCCGCCAGAAGTCCTCCGTTGAGCTGAAACAATGTCACTTTAGTTATAACCTAAGTATACCTTGACATTAGGTCAACTTTGGAGAGTTTTTAGGCTATATAAGGACCTTAGAACCCTCTCTCTCACAGCCATATGAAGTTAAGAGAAACCCTAGAGAGAGAAGTGAGAAAGAGAGAGAAAGAGTGAGAGAAGTGGGAGAATCTCCCTGCTACTATTTCCTGCCACTACCCAAGCTCCACCACTCCGTTCTTGTCGCTTTTCCGGCGATACCGACTTCATTTTGAGGTAAGAAACCCTAACCCTAAATCTGTTTTAGGGTGTGTTGGTTGTAGGTTATGAAATAGCTAACATATTTCATTCTTTAGGCTACCAAACTGCCGAATACGGAAGCTTAGCAAACCTAGCTGATCCGTTACGATTCTAAGGCGAAAGGTGAGGACTTTAGGTGTATAGGTTACACTTTTCAATGCTTTCAATGTCAAATAATGATAGATTCATGATCTGCATGCAATTGCACATGTACAAAGTGCTTTCTAATTTATGTTTCGATTAAAGGCGTAGAATATGGAATTTTACATATTCTAGGTATTCGTAGAAAATACCGTATACGTATATATTTTGGAAATGTACTTGACATAATTATTTGTTGTATGAATGTATGATATATGGATAAAATACTTATTTGGCGAAAGGATTCGCCCTAATACATGCTTTGGCTAATATACACTATGTATGTAGAAATAGTGTATTGTAGAAAGTACCGTATACATATAACTTTTGGACATGTATTTGCCATGACTATTTGTTGTATGAGTATATTATGTATGAGTAAAATACTTGCTTGGCGCAAGAACTCGCCCTAATACATGTTTTACTAACATACACCATGTATGTTGGAATAGTGTATTCTAAGTGTTTGTGAAAATGCTTGTGAGAGTAAGTGTTTGGATGATGGTGCCTTAGGTAGGTGTTGAGATGGGATTCTCAACTATCTTAGAGACATGTATGATTTCGTCCATGAGGTTGTTTACTTAAACCGCTTACTTGTGCAATATATGTGTTTGTATCCCTACTTATGTAGTGCTTTATAACATGCTTTATAACATGCTTCATAACATGCTTTATGACATACTTGTTAACATGCTTGAATTACTTTGTTTATTATGCTTTACTCCACATGCTATGAATAAGGATTGATTAAGTTTGGGACTATGTCTATAGTCCAGATAATCGGTACCAGACTTGAGATCGTGGTTGAGATTCATTTCACTACGTAGGATGTGTTTAACGAACCCGAGTCGTACTTCAGTTGGCGACAGTGGTTAGGCCACGCAAAGTGCATATGCACTTCATGTCGTTCAATTGATTGTGCGCTCGAGCTAGTCAGGCTCGTCAAGTAACCCGATATGTCTAATGTATGTTCATCATGTTTGGTTGTTACTGCTTAAACCTAGGGTACCAAACTTACCAGTGGAATCCCGTTAACCATGGTACCTCGATCTGCTAAGACTCATGAGCCAGGCATGGTGGTATGGGACACCGTGGTCGAGGTGTTGGCCTACGCTGGGGCCATGTGCCTCCCCGTAGTGACCATTAAGCAACCAGACTCGTGAGCCGATTATGGTGGTATGGGACACTATATTCGAGCTGTCGGCCTACACTGGCGTAGCCTGACTGTGGTCCCCAGTCAGGTTGCATCCAGGTCCCACTGTCAATAAGTGGACTGGTTGGGCTTCGAAAATAGACTGCCAGTTTTTAGGACGTTAGTGGAGTGACCTCGAGCATACTCTGAATTTGCGGTGAGGCGACGAGTTTTGCCGTAGTGTATAGAGTATGAAACTAGGCCTGTATCTGTATAGTGATGAATCGTTAAAAAGGTGATGGGGGAATGGTGTAACCTTTGTGCATAACAGCCTTTGCAGCGACCTAGAAATACACTATCGTATGAGATTAACTAGGACTGACGACCCTAGAATGGATCATGTTTGGGAATGATATAAGGGAGGTACCTTCGTTTCCCAATCCTGCTGTTTGAAATGGACTAATAATAACTCGGTAATCATGCTCACCATCGCATTGCATGTGCCTGGAAGATGTGGAGCACTGAGGGATGAAAGCATGCCGCGAATGTAAGATGGTGTCGCATGAGGGTGTGTGTGATGAGGGCATACATCATGACTGCATTCATACTTTTATTAACAAGAGTAGTTAGGAGTGTTTGATTGTATTGTTTTATCATTACTGCTTGACTGAGTCGATAACATGTTAACCTATGCTTTATTGTTCCACTGAGTTAGCTACTCACTCCCACGTTACGGGACGGTGTTTTAAAACACCCACCAGACCCTGTATTAGATGCAGGTATCACTGGAGCACAGGAGACTGAGCCTGACTTCTATGATGATCAGGAGGAGTTCTCCTATATGCAGTTCACTGGAGGCTTCGCATATGTAAGTCTGTCCAAAGGCTACGGGGCTCTGTGGTTGATAATTTCAGTTGTACTATTTTGACATTTTGATTCAGAACCAACATATATATATACGGTGACTCAGTTAGTGTTCATACTCTGGAGATCGAGAATGTTTTGTTTTGTATATATCTGTATACACCTTTTAGTCTTCCGCTTACATTTTATACATGGATCTGGAGTATGAATTACTGTTTTGGTAGAATCTCACTCATGTTTATTATACTAACACAGACAACATTTAATCATCATTATCTATGTTACATAAGTGATGTTCTGGAACTCGAGAGTTGAGTTACTACTCGACCCTTGATTTTTCGGGATGTTACAGTTGGTATCAGAGCATGATTTGGATTAAACCGGACCTGGGTTATGGTCACACGACGCACTCTAACGCACTCTGACTTAGGAGGGAGCGACGGAACGTAGAAACCGACTTAGGATTTTCCAAATTTACCGAACGGCGAAACCGACCAAAATCGACTGCTGAGATTGGGCCCATACACACCCATGATCACGCAAAACGATCCCGAATCATTTTTAGGTCATCTATTGATGAGTCTAGATCATAATCCACCTCATCCCAACCATTGAAAATTGGTAGAATATGGGATCAACGTGATGAGGATTGTTATGGGAAGATCCGAGACGACTACAAATGGAGGGATCGACGGTTCGTCACTCCGAGCGGAGAGTCCGAGCCTCGGCATAATAATAGGAAGGTGGGTTGAGGTGGATGAAGCTCCCATTCTTGATCACTTTCTTTCCGAGAGCAATCGGAAGAGAAGATATTCGAGTTATACGACCGACTCCGAGTAAGCATCCATCATGACACTGAGAAGGGCTAGCTGTACTACTGACGAACGGATCAAGCCTCGGCTCGAGTTGACATAACCAACCATCAGCTCGGAACGATATCGTCGCCTTCGGTCTGGCAGAGCCGAGGCATCTCCGAGAATAAAGGTCCCACGCGCTAAGTGGAGAAACTGCCATGTATAGGTATGCGCTATTATCTCGCCCGCAGATACGCACATCGTAGGACATGATCTTCAGATTCTGGGCAATATCTCCATGATCCACGAACCCCACTGATCGTGCCGAGATTATCGGATGCGAGTCGAGCAATGAAAAGGTATAAATGCTACATTATCCCATGAGAACAGGTACGCAACATCTGACACTCTCCCCTTTCTCCTTAACTTAGACCCAGATTCTGTTGTCCTGACTTAGGCATCGGAGGGTCCCCCGGCTTAGCCAGGGTCTCCATTGCTTACGGTTTGTGTGCAGGATTCCTAGACCAACGCCTGCTCGGAGTGTGTGAAAAGGGGAAGAGGGCTGACCAGATTTTGACATCAACATTTTTTGGCGCCGTCTGTGGGAAACTGATACAAAAAGTCAGTTTCCTGTTCTTGAAAGCTATGGCTAGAGGGAAGAAGAAAGCTGTCGTGGTGGAACCGGAGCAGACCCGCTCCTCATCACTACTTCATGCGGAGTCTGCTCCGGGCCCTTCTCAGCGTTCTCGCAACCGTTCCAACAAATACCGCGCTTTACAAGGCAAAGTGCAGGCCTTGCGCGATGAGCTGCAACGGATGAGGCAGGAGCGCGAGCCCCAGCAACAACCTGAGCGGAGAAGTCCAGCGCCAGAAGTTGTCGGACCAACCGTTCAAGCCCATTCCGCGACAAGAAGTCCGAGGCACGGGACATCTCCGCAACAATCTACCCGAGCACCGGTGTCGGTTCAAAACCCTCCCCCAGCTCCAATGCGAGTTCCTACCAGGAATGTGACGACTCGGGCCCCGACGGATGTCCCAGCCGCCTCGGCTTTGGCTCCAACGGACCTTCGTCACACCCTGGAGAGGAGAAGGGAAAGAAGAATGCCTGAGCCGGAGAGCGCTCGGGAAGAAGTGGCGGAAAACAGGGATCCCTGGGTGTCATGATTCGCAGACCTGAATAATCAAGTCTTGATGTTACAGAAGCAACAACAGTCATCATCGATCCCGGCTGCTGTTCAAGCCATGATGGAAGAGACCAAACCTCCGTTCACCTCAGAAATCATGAACGAAGTGATGCCTCAGAGATTTCAGATTCCTCCCGTCATCCAGTACTCCGGGTCCGGCGACCCATCCGAACATGTGGAAGCTTATCGTTCGTGGATGCAGATACAGACTGCAACTGATGCAATGATGTGCAGAGGATTCTCGATCACTCTGACCGGATCCGCTCGGAATTGGTATCGACAACTCAAGCCTGGATCCATATGTTCATTCGAAGAATTGTCTCGGTCATTCCTTACTCAGTTCATAAGCGGTAAGAGAAGCCGAAAGCCCAATACCCACCTGCTCACCATCAAACAAGGGTCGAAAGAATCCTTAAAGGATTACATTGCTCGATTCAACGAGGAAGCATTGCAGGTGGAAGACTACGACGACAAGATGGCTCTCGCCGCAGTATGCAGCGGCTTGAGGGAAGGAAGGTTCGCCTTCTCTATAGGGAAGAACCCGGCAAAGACGTTAGCCGAGCTCATCGCTAGAGCCCAGAAATACGTCCATGCCGAGGAGTTCTCTGCTACCCGCAAGAGTATCCAGGTAACCAAACTGAATGGGAAAGGGAAGAGGCCAAGGAACGAGGAACCCCAAGCCCGAGGAAAAACTCGGATGATCATTCTTCTCGTGATCGCCGACAGAGCAGAAAGCCAGAAGGAAGATTCCGTTCCTACACGCCTCTCAACACTACTGCCGAGCAGATCTTGCTAGATATCCGGGGCGAGAAACTTCTCAACTGGCCAGTCTGTATGCTGGCAGACCCAGAACTCCGCGATAAACGCAAATATTGTTGCTTCCATTGAGATCATGGCCACAATATCGATGAGTGTGTAGATCTCAAGGACGAAATTGAATCCCTCATTCGGAAGGGGCACTTACGTCGGTACACCAAGCAAGAAAAAACTACCCGAAAAGAGGAACGAGCACGAGAACGCCCCAAAAATCCGGCCGAAGAACCTGCGGAGATCCGCACCATCTTCGGAGGTACATCAGGTGGAGGAGACTCAAACAGAGCCCGAAAAGCTCATTCCCGAAGGAGCCCAGAGCATTACGTCAACCTTACCGAGCGGCCCAACAAAGAACCACGAGTCAGTCCCTGTAGTCTCACCTTCACAGAAGATGACGCTCGGGGGATCCAACACCCACACGATGACGCCTTGGTGGTCACCATGACCATAGCCAATCATAAGGTGTACCGGGTTCTCGTTGATACTGGAAGTTCAGCCGACGTGATCTACTCTGAGGCCTTCGAAAGGATGGGGATTCCACAGTCTCGTCTCAGGCCTGTGAAGACCCCCTTACACGGCTTTGCCGGAGAGAGAGTAATCTCCGAAGGAGCTATTTCCCTCCCAGTGACTGCGGGAGAGGGACAACATCAAGTCACCTTGATGGTGGACTTCCTTGTTGTTAATGTGCCATCAGTGCATAATGTGATTATGGGCAGGCCCTCCCTCAATGCAATGTGGGCGGTCGTGTCTACTTATCACCTGATGATGAAATTTCTCGCCGAATGCGGAACAGGTTACCTCCGAGGCGATCAACGCGAGGCTCGGAGATGCTATGCCATTGCGGTTCAAAAAGGGTCTGTAAAGCAAACACTCACTGTCAACATCTTGGACCCGCGCGGACCTACCGAGAATAAGCCAATTGAAGATCTGGAGAAGGTACCACTCGACGAAGCCAATCCTAGCAAGACGGTTCAGCTCGGAGCATCACTCACGCTTGAGCAACGCTCCGAGTTGTTAACTTTCCTGCGACGACACAGGGACGTATTCGCCTGGTCACACGCGGATATGCCAGGAATCTCTCCGGACGTCTTGGTCCATCGGTTGAACGTGGATCCAGATCACAAGCCTGTGAAACAAAAGAGGAGACCATTTGATGCCGAGCGGTGTGAAGCCATTGCAGACGAAGTCTCGGTCCTGTTGAACGCCGGCTTCATAGAAGAAGTATACTATCCAGAATGGATCGCAAATGTGGTGCTGGTTAAGAAGGCAAACGGCAAATGGAGAGTTTGCGTGGACTATTCAGACCTGAACAAAGCATGTCCAAAAGACAGTTTCCCGTTACCTCGGATCGATCAACTAGTGGGACAAGATCTTGCAGACACGAACTACTTTCCTTCCTGGATGCCTACTCTGGTTACAATCGGATCGCGATGCATCCCCCGGCACAGCGAAGACTACCTTTGTCACGCACGGGGGGCTCTCATTCGTTAGGGTCATGCCATTTGGCCTGAAAAACGCTGGAGCCACATACCAGAGGCTAGTCAACCAGATGTTCGCAAGACAAATCGGGCGCACGATGGAAGTTTACGTTGATGACATGTTGGTGAAAAGCGTCAAGGCATCCGATCACTTGGCAAACCTCGGAGAAACCTTCGAAGTCCTCCGAGAATATCAAATGAAACTGAACCCAGCGAAGTGCGTTTTCAGAGTCGGCTCGGGAAGGTTCCTCGGATTCCAAGTCAGCCAGAGAGGCATCGAAGCTAACCCCGATAAGATTAAGGCACTCCTCGACATGAGTTCGCCTCGGACTGTCAAAGAAATAAAAGCCTCACTGGACGAGTAGCAGCGCTCGGACGCTTCATATCCCGAGCCACTGATAAATGCCTCCCCTTCTTCCAGCAGTTGAAGGGTCATAAGAAGGCCGAGTGGACGCCCGAATGTGAACAAGCCTTCCAGCAGCTGAAACAATATCTAGGCTCACCACCTCTACTATCAAAACCGGAGGATGGCGAATCTTTATTCTTATACCTCGCAGTCTCAGCCTCAGCAGTCAGTTCGGCTCTGATCAGGGAAGTGGGGAACAAACAGCATCCAGTATATTATGTGAGCAAAGCTATTGTACCAGCAGAAACAAGATACCCCGCTCTGGAGAAGCTTGCACTCGGCTTAGTCATTTCGGCTCGGAGGTTACGTCCATATTTCCAAGCTCATTCGATCATCGTGTTAACCGACTCCCCCCTCCGGCAGATTCTCCAAAAGCCAGAGGTCTCGGGTCGGTTGACCAAGTGGGCGATTGAACTTGGGGAATTTGACATTACTTTCCGACCGAGGACAGCAAAGAAAGGCCAAGCAGTGGCCGATTTCATCGCAGAATTCACCGTCCTAGAAAAAGGGCAGATCAACAACGAGGATGAAGTAACTCCGCCTGACCTCCCAAGCAACTCACAGGTTATCCCGGAAGCCGGTTGGATCCTCTACGTGGACGGATCATCTAACTCAAAACGAGCCGGGGCAGGGATCGTCTTAATCGCTCCTGACTCCACAATTATCCAATATGCCATCCGACTCGGCTTCAAAGCTTCCAACAATGAGGCGGAGTATGAGGCACTATTAGCTGGGCTCAGATTGGCCGCCAGCCTCGGGGTCCAATCCATACAAGTTCGATGCGACTCTCAGCTAGTCGTGAATCACATCTCCGCCGATTATGAAGCCAAAGAAAATAGAATGATTGCTTATCTAGACAGGCTAGAAAACTGATCGAGAAGTTTTGGAACTGTACGATTCACCAGATTCCGAGGACAGAAAATGCATGGGCTGATGCCCTGGCGAAGTTGGCGTCAGCCGCAGAGGGAAAGATTCCGCGGATCGTTCCGGTAGAGTTCATTGAACATCCCAGCATCGATCGAATAGAGAAAAAGACGGTTAATCCAGTGGATAACAGTCCGAGCTGGATGGACCCAATCTTTGGCTACCTCGAGTCAGGGGAGGTTCCCTCGGACAGACAGGAAGCTAGACGTCTGAGAGTCCGGGCAGCAAGATAGGTTATTCTGAATGGAACTCTGTATAAGAAGGGGTATTCGCAGCCATATCTCAGGTGCCTTTAACCCGAGGAAGCGGAATATGTCATTCGGGAAATTCATGAAGGGATCTGCGGAAACCATTCTGGCAGCCGAGCCCTAGCTTTAAAGGTGCTTCGGCAGGGATACTTCTGGCTGACCCTCAAAGAAGATGCCAAGAAGTATGTTAGAAAATGTGACAAATGTCAATGTTTTGCAGCCGTGCCTAGGCAACCGGCGGAAGAAATGACTCCCATGAGCGGTCCGTGGCCTTTCGCTCAGTGGGGGATCGACATCATCGGCCCTCTACCGACTGGAAAAGGACAAGTCAAATTTGCCATCGTCGCTGTCGACTACTTCACAAAGTGGGCTGAGGCCGAGCCCGTTGCAAAGATTACCGAACAGAAAATAATTGACTTCGTCTGGAAGAACATAGTCTGTAGATTTAGAGTTCCGAATACAATCGTCTCAGACAATGACAGACAGTTCGACAATGACAAATTCAGGGGCTTGTGTAAAGGGCTCGGTATCAAGAACGCTTACGCCTCGCCTCGGCATCCGCAGTCCAATGGACAAGTAGAGGCAGTAAATAAAGTCATCAAGCACCACCTCAAGAAGAAGCTGGAAAAAGCAAAGGGTAACTGGCCGGAAGAACTTCCGTTCATCCTCTGGGCATACAGAACCACAGCTCAATCTTCCACTGGAGAAACTCTGTTCTCTCTTTCTTATGGGTCGGAGGCAATAGTGCCCGTTGAAATCGGCCTCCCTACGGCTCGAGTGGATAATTACAATGAGAATCGAAATACCAAGCAAATCACCGCCAATTTGGATCTTCTGGAAGAGATCCGAGAAGTTTCGAAGCTCCGTGCCACTGCCCGACATCAACAAATAGCCAGATTCTACAAATCTAAGGTGAAGGTCAGACGATTCCGACCAGGGGACCTGGTTCTTCGACGAGTCTTTCAGAACACAGCTGAGCCGGGAACTGGAGCGCTTGGTCCTAACTGGGAAGGACCATACCGAGTGGTCCGATCGACAAAGCCCGGATCCTACCACTTGGAGGATCTCGAAAGCCGTCAACTCCCCCACCCGTGGAATGCTGAGCATCTGAAAATTTACTATCCTTAATAAGGCGCTCCGAGTAACTTACTGACCTTTAAGGTTATTCAATAAATGTACGCCTCCGAGCGACAAGCCTTTAAGGCCATGAATAAAAGCACATCCGATCGGCTTATTCTTATCATTAACAAAGATCAAACGGACTAAATTCTATAAAGGCACCTCCTCCTAACTGAGGAGAGGAAGCTACGAGGCGATCTGACTTCCCACTAAGGAAGTCGGACCAATTTCTACAAAGGCATCCCCCCTTAACTGGGAGGGCAAAGCCAATGGGTAACTTCGACCCCCCAGTAAGGGAGTCGGTCCCACCTACACGGAAGGCCCTTCGCTGAAAGCGAAACGAGTTGATCCTTTTAAGGATCAGACCGAGGCCCAAATCACATCCGAACAAACTAAGGGCTCGGTTCGACCACGCAACTTAGTAAGCAAGAACGACTAATAAAAGGAAAAGGAGGTGATCCAAAATTGGTTCTTTCATTAAATGCTATAAATACGAAGTACATAGTAAAAAAAATTAATAATATACAGATAAAGGAAGCGGAGTCTTCAAGAGGTCGGAGGAGCTTGGGAACCGGGGGCTTAATCTGGGTTGGTCGCCTCGGCAGCAGTATCAGCAGGGTCCTCAGGAAGGAGGGGATCGAGGCAAGGTCCGGGTACAACTTCTGGACCTCGATGAGGCATTCGTCGAAGCCGCGGTCATAAAACTTGGCGGCCTCGATATCCCTCTCCTTTGAGGTCTTGTACAAATCTATCGCCGCAGCAACTGCCGCTGCCAAGGAGGCCTCAGCCTCGGCCTTTTGTATCTCTAGAGCTCGGCTTTTCTCTTCTGCAGCTTCGGCCTTAATCTTCTCCTAGCTCTCACTCAATCGACCAACCTCCTCAGCCAGGGTGTCGGCGCGGGCCCTAGCATGATTTAACTCGGCTACTGCCGCTTCGCTTCGTGCCTCAAGGTCCTTCGCGACCCCCTGAATCTGAAGCAGTTCAGACCTACTAGCCTCGAGCTGATAACACAGATCACTCCGCTCCAGCTGAAGAATAGAAACAGTGTCCCGTAAGACTCCCGCTTCAGCCCTGACTGCCTCCGTCTCCGCTCGGAGGGCACCCACCTTGCTCCTGAGGGTCTCGACTTCAGCGTCGATTTTCCGACGCTCTCGGACCCTCTCCCAGCATAAGAGGATCCTCGAAACAGACTGGTCCAAGGCAAGAGAATGAGGAAAAAATAATAATACAGAAACGATAACTTTTTCGAGTAAAGAGGCAGGAAGTACCTGATAGAAGACTCCAGCCAAGTCTTCTAGAAAGCAGTCGTCCGGTTTATCAAGAAGGCGCGAAATAGATTCCTCCGTAACATGTCTCACCGCCCAGTCTGTCAAACAAGACATGTGATAACCCGGCTCGAACCTGCCTCTGCTCGTGCCAACTTGGGCTGAGCCCGTCGCCTCCTCAGCTCCCGTCCGACTACCAGCCAAGGGCTGAGCCTCACCCTCGGCACCACGTACAGCCTCCCCCTCATTACCTGGTTGGGTAATCATGGCATCGGCCATCTGAACAGCTTCTTCCCGTTCGGAAGATGATGGAACATCTATCAATGGAGGACTGAATCGTGCTCCCTCAGTGGGGGGAACAGCGATGGATGGAGGGGGAACTGCCCCCGTTGCTGGAGCAGAGGCGAGGTTAGGGCCGCATAGAGGTACGACCACATCAACACCGACCGGGGGCTCCGTGGCTGCACCCGGCAGTACTGGAATTGGGGACATAATTGCAGATGCAGATGGTCCCTCAACCAAGGATGCTGAGGCAGAAAATGGAGCGTATCCCGAACCAAGGTGTTCGGGATGGGGGGAGGACGTGCCACCCTCTGAGCCGCGACCCCTGAGGCAGAACCTGAAGGACGAACTCCTTGAACGACCTTCTTCCTCCGAACTACCTTAGCCGGGGGCTCAGCTCTCAGCATCTCCTCTGCAGTCAGCGCGGCTTTCCTCCTCCGAGAACCAGATGCCTCGGCCATGCCTGTAAAGTAGAATGATTAAGATAACGTTACCTCGGACCAATAAAAATAAACAAGAGTACTCACTGAGCGAGGTAGGGAGCGGCCTCGTCTTGCAAAGCCCGATCGGTAAAGGTTTGCAGCTGTGATCAGGTCTGACCAGCGGTGATGCTCCTCTGAATGCGTCCTCGCTTTGGCTATCTGATTCTTCTGATCCGAGGTGATGAAGGGCACGCCCCTCGCGAAACCTGCAAAACAAAAAAAAAACTTTCAAGCAAAGCTGAAGTAAATAGCAATGCGTGAAAGAAATCTCGACCCGACCTAGCATTGTGAAGCAAATGGGGACCCGAGTCGATAAAGCCCCAATCTCCGCTGCAGGCGCCTCCCACTCGCCTGCGGCCCAAAACCACTTGTTCTTCCAGTCCTTATTCGAGGACGGAAGACCCAAGACGAGCCCTGACCCCTTGCTACCTCTGGTCGCGAAGTAGTACCATGGATCGTTGCCTTCGTGCTTGATCAAGTACAGGTTCATCAGCTCGGTGGGTGTCAACGCCGAGTTCCCTACTTGGTGCCAGATAATGTAGGCAGAAATCAGCACCCTCCAAGCATTATGCGTAAATTGCCCAGACGTGAGCCCTAAGTAAGCGGTCAGAGCTCGGATGAAGGGGTGCAACGGGAGACGGAGTCCGCATAATAAGCCACATAAAAATACGGCTATCTCCCCAACCGAGGGATTGCCAGCAGTGTCAGTGGGCGCAGGAGCTCTGATCCGAACGGAGCGAGGTATATCAAACTCTGTACGGATCCATGCCATTTGAGCCTCCGTTATTACGGAGCCCCCTGGAACCAGTTCCGACGCCCATCCACCAGGGGGCATCTTGGCACATCGACGACTGCAGCTCTGGGGGCTCGTGTTGTCCCCTTCTTGCTGGCCTTCTTGCTGACTTGGCGAGTGTGAGTTCTCGCCACCGTCCGCTTCTGGGGCCGAGATATAAAGGTACAGCCTCAAAGGGACCTTCGGAGGTCTCTCTTCCATTATCAGAACTCCCCGACTCAGAGTCGTCATTGTAACCTCTAGCCACTTCCCTATCGGAAGACATCTCGAAACAGTGATGCTAAGGATCAAACTCACCAGATAATCGCCGGAGATGGCTTCGGCAAGCGTGAAAACTAAATCGAAAACCACTTCTACTGGAAATCGCCCTCGCCAGAAATCGCCTTCTCCATTAAACGACTCAAATGCAAACGATAGCAGTCGAATGAAGACCCCGGACGGGCCTTTTATAGACTGAAGAAGCCCTGCATTAAATGGCCCGTAATAATGGCTACGTCGGAATCATTGCTGGCCGACTCCAAGTCTGACGTGGTGTCATATCATTGGTTCAAAATGTGGTAAAGGTAACGATATCCGCCTCGATTGTTGTGTGAGTTAATCCACACAGTACCCGAGCGCAGAAAAGAGTGCTCGACACGACGCCCCGAGTGCACGTGGCAGTCATTCACAGGTTGGTGACGATTCAGAATCCCAACCGTTGCCACGTGTTTGTTCACGGTTAGTTCGAAGCCGCTAAATCCCGAGTACGAGACGTTTCCAACGAGGACCATAAATGCATCAAAGAACTGAGGTGACGGATCTCCTAATTAATTACTCTCCGAGCTCAAGAATGACCTCAGAGAGTAGGGGGCTTCTGTTATGGGAAGATCCGAGACGACTACAAATGGAGGGATCGACGGTCCGTCACTCCGAGCGGAGAGTCCGAGCCTCGGCATAATAATAGGAAGGTGGGTTGAGGTGGACGAAGCTCCCATTCTTGATCACTTTCTTTCCGAGAGTAGTCGGAAGAGAAGATATTCGAGTTATACGACCGACTCCGAGTAAGCATCCATCATGACACTGAGAAGGGCTAGCTGTACTACTGACGAACGGATCAAGCCTCGGCTCGAGTTGACATAACCAACCATCGGCTCGGAACGATATCGTCGCCTTCGGTCTGGCCGAGCCGAGGCATCTCCGAGAATAAAGGTCCCACGCGCTAAGTGGAGAAACTGCCATGTATAGGTATGCGCTATTATCTCGCCCGCAGATACGCACATCGTAGGACATGATCTTCGGATTCTGGGCAATATCTCCATGATCCACGAACCCCACTGATCGTGCCGAGATTATCGGATGCGAGTCGAGCAATGAAAAGGTATAAATGCTACATCATCCCATGAGAACAAGTACGCAACATCTGACACTCTCCCCTTTCTCCTTAACTTAGACCCAGATTCTGTTGTCCTGACTTAGGCATCGGAGGGTCCCCCGGCTTAGCCAGGGTCTCCATTGCTTACGGTTTGTGTGCAGAATTCTTGGACCAACGCCTGCTCGGAGTGTGTGAAAAGGGGAAGAGGGCTGACCAGATTTTGACATCAACAAGGATAACTGCTCCGAATCCTCGGAGCTTCTCTAGACTCTCACAGAGACTTCTCGAATCTACGAGAAAAGGAAGCAAAAAATAGAAATAAAAATTCAAAATTGATTAATGAATGACTAAAAATGAGTTCACAACCCTTTAAATAGGGATACCAAGTAATGGGAAAGAAATCAGAAACAAACTACAACTAAAACTCCTAGAATTCACGACTTACTATAAGGTCGTGATGTCTACTAGTGCGCAAGGTTTTCAGCCAAAAATAGTAAGTGTCCTATCTAGCTTCACCAAACCGTTCTCCTAATTATTCTAAGCTCTTTTCGCCTTGGGCGCAACTCCTAAAGCCCAACGGATGAAGAGTAATCAAACTAAAACTACTAATGTTAGTAAAACTGAGTTGAAATAGGGAAACGACCGTCAATCAGGGGGTTTTTTCACAATTCTGGGCTACGCAACCCCGTATAGCTGGGTTGGTTGGCTTCATTAGCTTGTTTTACCTCAAAATCATAGATTATACGTCAGATAACTCATTCCGGATTGCAAGATACGTCCGATTTGACCTAAAACGACTCGAAACAGAGTCGGGGGCCTACCCACATCAATCAAGGGGTACCTAGGGTGGGACCCAGGGTTTTTTGGGGCCTAGGGGACAGGAGGATCTCGCCCATGAGGTGGGACCTCAAAATCCAGACCGTTGGTCGGCGAGGCCTTGCCGGTTTTCGGGCCCGGCCGGGCAGGCCGTTCGGGCCGATGGCCTTTGGGGTCTAGTGGGACCCCCTGGTACATGGGTCGTTTGATAAAACTCCCCCAAACTAGTACTTCCTTCACAAAAATCCCCTCCAAGCTCTCCCTTTCCTTCTAAAATTTGATTTTCTCTCTCTAACCTCCCTTCTAATCGCACAATCCGCTATTTTCTGTTAAAACCCGCCCCCCTCCATCGTTTGCAGCAACAACCACCCTCTACCCTTTCCATTTTCTCTCGGTCGAGCTCCTACACCCCCTCATTTGAAGCTTAAACTTGTGTAAGCACTCAACCCAGTCCATCTCTTCGTTTCCTTTCTTTAAACTCTGTCTATTTGGGCCTCTACAACATCTGTTGAGACTCCAATTCGTGGAGAACCAAAAAACTCCAGCCCCCCATTTCCCCTTATCCTCATTTTCCATGGCTCTATCCGAGTGTGTACGGCCATTTTCTTGGAGGCCTAATCATCCATACTATGTTTGGAATGTAGGTAGTTAAACGTAAATCCCGTATTTTCCTTTCAAATTATACTTAGAAATTCCTCATCCTGGGATTTAGAAATCTCATCTCACACTTTTCCACACCAGGCTCATTTTCCAAAGCCTATAAAAATTAATCCCCACCCACCCTCCTACCAAACAAGCCACTCCCAATCCTGAGGTGGGATTAGCAATGCAGTCCCATTTAATACAACTTAATACCATTGGCCAAACAAGCCCTTGGAGTTTTGGACCTAGAGTTGGTACTCCTAGATTTTACAAACAAATCTGATAGTATAAGAAATCTATTGATGTAATGACCTGAACCCTAAGACCTGCTTAGCTAGTATGAGCATGTGTGTAGTACTCGAGCATAGTTAAATTCAAGTTCGAGCAATTCAATCCCAATCAGACAACTTTAACCCTAAGCGATAAAACAATTTCTTATATTAGAAAGGGTATAAAATCATCTAGTGTATAAGCATAGACTTTGGATTACGACCCGTGGATTACCGCTACTCCTAAATTAAGACTAGACTACTGGTTAGGCTAAGGAAAGTAAAAGACTAATTAATTATGCTAAGCCAATTGCATGATAGACTTAGTTAGTTGGCTTGTTAGATTGGAGCGAGACCCCGTTCCTTTATTCAATCCCCTCGGTACTCATAGGCTTATTTAATAATTTTTTAAAAAGTTGTTTGATTAGTAACTATACATGCTCAGTATCCCTTGGATTTAATGTTAGGTTAAATCAATACACCCCTTAGAATCGCCTTCTCAAGGACTTAGTACAATCGAGAACACGGAGCAGAGAAACTATATATAAGCGAGGTATTCACAGTTTGAATCGAATTCTCAATCCTGGTAGTGACCAATGAACTCTATGCTCTGATCAAGCAGAAGGTCGGGATCAACTAGGATTAAGAACTGATACGACGATTTTCTGTCCTAGCTAGGCAGCAGGTCCATGTATCCGACTCAGACCCGCTACACAACATTCCTTCCATGTTGGCCCGACTACTTGTAACTAAAAGTTTATAACTTCGTCTTCGAGAAGGGTTAAGAACATATAGCCAATAGAGATTTTCTTTTTAGGCCCAAGGAATTTCCCAAATGGGCAACCTTAGTAATAGGACAATTTGAGCCTTTCAGTGATTGGTATTCCCTACGTTTTTAGAGTGATCGGTCTACAGAGATACTGAAATATACAACGGCAAAACATTCGCGGCTTGACCCAATTCTCAATCCTGGGCGACTGCCAATGGACTCACTGCTTAGCCGAGCAGAAGACCAGGATCCATCAGGATTAGGAAGGGATACGATGAGCCTTCTACCCTGGCAAGGTAGATGATCGATGTATCGGGATCAAGCCCACCATAAACGTCTCTCCGTGTTAGTCAAACAATGAAAACAGCTATCTTACTCTAAATAATTGGGGATTATCATCAAGACTCCAGATAGGTAAAGAAATAAATTGTAGCAAACCATCAGGGTATGATAAATGGATAAAGAAATTAGTTTTAAGGGGGGTAGACTAAAATGAACCAGACTAGTATATGCCCTACCACGCGTAGAAACTCAAAATCAATAAAACTTAGGCAAAAGAAATAATTAAATCTTTCTTTATTACCCTTAGCCAATTTCGGGGATGAAATTTTGTTTTAAGGGGGGTAGATTGTAACAGCCCGAATTTTTCCCAACCTGGAATTAGACATCCTTAAGCGACGGGTCAATCCTAACACCGGTTTAACTTCTCAAACACTCAGTTAAAGCCTCAAATCCCTTTTCAAAACCATTTCCTTCACAAATTCCACCCTTCACCACCTTGATCTTTCAATTTTTCTAAGTACTTTCACCCTAGACACTATCTTAAACTAGCTAAGTAGTATAACTTGGATCACTTTATATACAAACTACAAAGGACTAAGTACCACCTCAGACAGAAATCTTATAGGACTAAATCCTTTAGAAATGAGACAAAGTAACTAAGTGCAAAACTAGATTAGCTACGAAATCCACTAGAATCGCTTTAAATACGATCTGCAAGACTTAAAACTTGTAGAATCATTGACGCTAGGTTACCCTAAAATCTCGGATCAAACTCATTACCCGACTGCTCAAGGGAGCACGTTGAAACTCCGTATCAGATCTAGACCGCACATCGGGAGTCCGAATAATACGAGGTTAAGGAATTAGGACCACCTCGCTGGGCTTGACAACCATCTCGGTAATCAAATTCAGACAGTGTCCCACGACTGTTCGGTTGAGTCTGGAGCGAGAGAGTGTGAAAACACTTGTTTTCTTTACAAAATAAATATCCCAAATAGTAATCTGAGACTTGTCGCTTGCGGGTCAGTATTAAGCAACCTAACCATCAGAATCAGGCTAAATTACACCCTTGGATCAGGAAAAATTTCATACATGTGTCAGTGTACTCGGAATCTCCGATCGAGATCCACTGACCGTCGAACTGAAACTGGTCCGCCACGTGCGATCTGGAAATCCGACTGAAACGAAAACTTAACTTTACATGGATCCGAGGTTGATGAGCTTAAGTCCAACTTTTGGCTCAAGGAGGCCCGCCAGAAGTCCTTCGTCGAGCTAAAACAATGTCACTTTAGTTATAACCTAAGTATACCTTGACATTAGGTCAACTTTGGAGAGTTTTTAAGCTATATAAGGACCTTAGAACCCTCTCTCTCATAGCCATACGAATTCGAGAGAAACCCTAGATAGAGAAGTGAGAAAAGAGAGAAAGAGTGAGAGAAGTAGGAGAATCTCCCTGCTACTGTTTCCTGCCACTACCCAAGCTCCACCACTCCGTTCTTGTTGCTTTTCTGGCGATACCGACTTCATTTTGAGGTAAGAAACCCTAGCCCTAAATCTGTTTTGGGGTGTGTTGGTTGTAGGTTATGAAATAGCTAACCTATTTCATTCTTTAGGCTACCAAACTGCCGAATACGGAAGCTTAGCAAACCTAGCTGATCCGTTACGATTTTAAGGTGAAAGGTGAGGACTTTAGGTGTATAGGTTACGGTTTTCAACTCTTTCAATGTCAGATAATGATAGATTCATGATCTGAATGCAATTGCACATGTACAAAGTGCTTTATGATTTCTGTTTCGATTAAAGGCGTAGAATATGGAATTTTACATATTCTAGGTATTCGTAGAAAATACCGTATACGTATATATTTTGAAAATGTGCTTGACATGATTATTTATTGTATGAATATATGATATATGGATAAAATACTTATTTGGTGAAAGAATTTGCCCTAATACATGCTTTGGCTAATATACACTATGTATGTAGAAATAGTGTATTGTAGAAAGTACCGTATACATATAACTTTTGGACATGTGTTTGCCATGACTATTTGTTGTATGAGTATATTATATATGCGTAAAATACTTGCTTAGTGAAAGGACTCGCCCTAATACGTGTTTTACTAACATACACCATGTATATTGGAATAGTGTATTCTAAGTGTTTGTGAAAATGCTTATGAGAGTAAGTGTTTGGATGATGGTGCCTTAGGTAGGTGTTGAGATGGGATTCTCAAGTATCTTAGAGACATATATGATTTCCTCCATGAGGTTGTTTACTTAAACCGCTTACTTGTGCAATATATGTGTTTGTATCCCTACTTATGTAGTGCTTTATAACATGCTTTATAACATGCTTCATAACATGCTTTATGACATACTTGTTAACATGCTTGAATTACTTTATTTATTATGCTTTACTACACATGCTATGAATAAGGATTGATTGAGTTTGGAACTATGTCTATAGTCCAGATAATTGGTACCAGACTTGAGATCGTGATTGAGATTCATTTCGCCATGTAGGATGTATTTGATGAACCCGAGTCGTACTTCAATTGGCAACAGTGGTTAGGCCATGCAAAGTGCATATGCACTTCATGTCGTTCAATTGATTGTGCGCTCGGCTAGTCAGGCTCGTCAAGTAACCTGATATGTCTAATGTATGTTCACCATGTTTGGTCGCTATTGCTTGAACCTAGGGTACCAAACTTACCAGTGGAATCCCGTTAACCATGGTACCTCGATCCGCTAAGACTCATGAGCTAGTCATGGTGGTATGGGACACCGTGGTCGAGCTGTCGGCCTACGCTGGGGCCATGTGCCTCCCCGTAGTGACCATTGAGTAACCAGACTCGTGAGCCGATTATGGTGGTTTGGGACACTATATTCGAGCTGTTGGCCTACACTGGCGTAGCCTGGCTGTGGTCCCCAGTCGGGTTGCATCCAGGTCCCATTGTCAATAAGTGGACTGGTCGGGCTTTGAAAATAGACTGCCAGTTTTTAGGACGTTAGTGGAGTGACCTCGAGCATACTCTAAATTTACGGTGAGGCGACGAGTTTTACCGCAGTGTATAGAGTATGAAACTAGGCCTGTATCTGTATAGTGATGAATCATTAAAAAGCTGATAGGGGAATGGTGTAACCTTTGTGCGTAACAGCCCTGGCAGCCTTTGCAATGACCTAGAAATACACTATCGTATGAGATTAACTAGGACCGACGACCCTAGAATGGATCATGTTTGGGAATGATACAAGGGAGGTACCTTAGTTTCCCAATCCTACTGTTTGAAATGGACTAATAATAACTTAGTAATCATGCTCACCATCGCATCGCATGTGCCTGGAAGATGTGGAGCACTGAGGGATGAAAGCATGCCGCAAACATAAGATGGTGTCGCATGTGGGTGTGTGTGGTGAGGGCATACATCATGACTGCATTCATACTTGCATTAACAAGAGTAGTTAGGAGTGTTTGATTGTACTGCTTTATCATTACTGCTTGACTGAGTCGATAGCATGTTAACCTATGCTTTATTGTTCCACTGAGTTAGCTACTCACTCCCACGTTACGGGACGGTGTTTTAAAATACTCACCAGATCCTGTATCAGATGTAGGTATCACTGGAGCACAGGAGACTGAGCCTGACTTCTATGACGATTAGGAGGAGTTCTCCTACATGCAGTTCGCTGGAGGCTTCACATAGGCTATCCAGTGCTACGAGGCTACAGGGTTGATAATTTCAGTTGTACTATTTTGACATTTTGATTCAGAACCAACATGTATACATACGGTGACTCAGTTAGTGTTCATACTCTAGAGATCGAGAATGTTTTGTTTTATATATATCTGTATACACCTTTTAGTCTTCCGCTTACGTTTTATACATGGATCTGGAGTATGAATTACTGTTTTGGTAGAATCTCACTCATGTTTATTATACTAACACAGACAATATTTAATCATCATTATCTATGTTGCATAAGTGCTCTTTGATTCCTGACTATAATCTTCGTATTCTGAGACCATTTGAGCATACATAAGTGGGATCGCAGTCGTCAGTCCTGAATTTTTCCTTCATCTCCTTTCCCAATAGTAACCCTCATAACTCACTCTTCTAAGGTTGAATTCATTCTATTTTGAGGTCATTGTAATGGTAACTTGACAAGCTTCCAGATGAGACGATAATTACCTAATTTGGAGACCGTTCGTTCGATCATCTTTTCTCAATATGGAGTCTAAATCTTTTCAAATCACACGATACAATAGAGATGGTCATAACTCCATTGTTTGTTGTTGGATTGGGTCAATTTTTTGTGATCTGAAAGGTCCTTTAGTGTTCTTTCATTCCTGACTGGAATCGTCATATTTCGAGACCATTACGGATCCATATGTGTGATCACAGTCGTCGGTCCTGAATTTTTCCTTCCTCTCATTGTCCCATAGTAACCCTTGTAAGTCTCTCTTCAGAGGTCGAATTCAGACTATTTTCATGTCATTGGAATGGTAACTTGACAAGCTTCCAGATGAGAGCAGAATTGCGTAATTTGGAGACCGTTCGATATCATAAAAGTATGTTGGTACTCATCAATTGTCTTTTTTCAATATGAAGTGTAAATCTTTCCAAATCGCAAGAACCAACAGAGATGCTAATAACTCTATCGTTTAATGTCGGATTGGGTCAATTTTTTGTCATCTGAAAGGTACTTTAGTGCTCTTTCATTCCTGACTGGAATCGTCGCATTCCGAGACCATTTGGGTATAAATAAGTGTGATCGCAGTCGTCAGTCCTGAATATTTCCTTCATGTCCTTTCCCAATAGTAGCCCACATAACTCACTCTTCCGAGGTCGAATTCAGACTATTTTGAGGTCTTTGTAATGGTAATTGATAAGCTTACAGATGAGACCAGAATTGTGTAATTTGGAGACCGTTCGATATCTTAAAAGCATGTTGGTACTCTTCGATCGTCTTTTTTCAATATGGAGTGTAAATATTTGTAAATCATGTGATCCAACGGAGATGCTCATAACTCCATCGTTTGATGTCAGATTGGGTCAATTTTTTGTGATCTGAAAGGTCCTTTAGTGTTCTTTCATTCTTGACTGGAATCGTCGTATTCCAAGACCATTTCGGATCCATATGTGGGATCACAGTCATCGGTCCTGAATTTTTCCTTCTTCTTGTTGTCTTATAGTAACCCTCGTAACTCTCTAATTATAGGTCAAACTCAGACTATTTTCACATCATTGGAATGGTAACTTGACAAGCTTCCAGATGAGACCAGAATTGCATAATTCGGAGACCGTTCGATATCCTAAAAGCATGTTGGTACTCTTCGATCGTCTTTTTTCAATATGGAGTGTAAATCTTTCACAGTGTCATTGGTCGATCTTACACAGTGAATCCTTTGATCGGCAGAATACCTTTGTCTCAACGGATGACTGGGTTTCAATAGAATTGAGAATCTTGAAAGGATATTTGGGAGAGAACGGGCTCTGCCAAAGAGCGGGTAGAATTCACAGAATGATATTCTTGCGTCCACACTATGATCCTCAACATTCTTCCCCTTTCCACTATATTGAAACGGCTCAGCAACTCTTCTTTCTTGAGAAATTACCTTGGAGTACAGGGAGATTTACAATCACAGGTTTGCTGTCCATCCGTGATTTTCACAGTGCTTGGGCTCGTGTTGTCGTTCGAAGACATTCGGCTATACTGGAGCAGATTTTGCTTTCTGACGTAATTATAGCCACGTCAGAACACTTCCATGTGGATACTACTATTCTCAGATGCTTTCTTAATCATTGGTCTCCAATCACTAATTCATTTCACCTTCCCCTAGGTGAAATGAGCATCACTTTATGGGACTTATTTTGTATAGCAGGTCTTTCTATCATGGGTAATATCTTTAATGCGTATATACCCTCCAATGAAGAGCTTGCTTCTGTATCTGTGGGAGGAGACGTATCTAAAATCTCTAGAACGATCCTTGAACTTTTCAGTGCACTGGCCGTGTTCCCTCATCCTAATCACATCACTTCTCTTGAATGGCTGGCTTACTTTTCTCAAAAACTACGGTATACCTCTTTCCTCTTTCCTTCTATTTTCATAAATCCTATTCTCAAACAATTTTGCTAAAGTATTGTATCTTCATCTTAATAGTTTTGCAGGCCACAACCAGTCAGAACTCAAGGACATTCGTAAGAAAACAGAATATTCTGCAGAATACAGTCCTTGTGAATTAGCCATTTTTCTTGCTTATTGGTTAAGCTTAGTGATATTCCCTGATTTTGATCAAGCAGATACCATCAGACCCTCATTCTTCGTAGTTGCAGGAGCAATGGCAGAAGGTCAGAAATATTCATTAGCTCCTCCAGTTTTGTGCTCTCTTTATCGCACCTTTGGAGATGTCATTTCTAGTTCAAAAGGTCCTGCCTCTGAAGCCTTTCCAGTTCGTGCTCCTTGGCATTTCTTCGTGGGTTGGTTAGGGGTATACTTTCCTTGGACATTTGCTAACTCCAGAAGGGCATACTCAAACCCTCATCGACTTCCTCTTCAGCATTTTCAATTAAGGGACATGATCAAGGAACCCACTGGATGGATTTCTAGGAGACTAAAAAGCGATGATCCCATTGACTTTCACCACTTTAAAATGTTTAACTATCCCAAAGATGTAGACGCGATTGATGATGATTCTTTCTCATTTGGTAAGTATTCCTTCCTTGTTTCTATCAGATCCAGTACTCTTCCAAGAAGAGAAAGTAACATATTCTGGCGCGAACCATATTACCCTAGTCGGTTTGCTCGCCAATTTGGCTTTGACCAAACCGTACCTGAGACTTGTGATATCATCACAAGAGCGATGAGGAGCTATGGCATCGGGCGGTATAATTGGGCCCTGATATAGAAGCAACTCTTGATCATTTAGACTGGATCACACTTCATAATTCCCAGCCATAATTATCCAGTTAGTGCTTCTTACTGCTGGATGCGATGGTGGGTTCACCAACATTACTTAGTAGATAATTATCTTCTAGTAGATCATGCTATGTGGATTCCCCCCCCCCCCCCTTCTTTCCTTAGAGATTATCAGAAAGACCAGAGCATCGGCTACTTTGCAGAGGTGAACCCTCCCCCCTTTTCAGACCAACTTGGTATGAGGATTTCTTTAGAAAATGATGTTCATGAAGCAAAGCTTGCTGATACTCTTGAAAGATGGATAACTTT
Source organism: Magnolia changhungtana (assembly GCA_030180095.1). NCBI lineage: Eukaryota > Viridiplantae > Streptophyta > Magnoliopsida > Magnoliales > Magnoliaceae > Magnolia > Magnolia changhungtana. The sequence continues at coordinate 2,041,502 of JASAUF010000172.1, forward strand.
CGATACTCCTCTGACGAATACTCCCCAGAATGACAATTTGTTACAGTTCCATCTTCCTCTGCCTTTACAGATATTACGCAATGACTCTCCTTTATCATCGGGAAAGCAGGAGATTCCAAAACATCATCATCCACCTCGTAAGGACAAACATATCATTATTGAAGACTTGTCCTCTTCAGAAGAATAAACATATTTTGAAACATTTGATTTTAGAGTAAAAAGATTTCAATCATTAGACATCTTGATTTGACCTAATACAATTGTGATTTCATTTACTTTAGAAGAAACGAATTCATCATGTTAAATCTTGTGATTTATGTCATTTCATCGAACAATCAACATATTTTAGCATTTTTTAGATGAATATATATATGTTCGTACATTCTCACATCATTCTTAGTATTATATATTCTTGCATACATACTTATTCATTTCAAGCTTATTCATTTATGCAATCTTAACATGATATTTGATGAAGAACTAATTATCGAACATTGATATTTTATGCTTGTTAGTGTGGGATTTCCTATATGACCTTCTTTTGATTGGCGGTGCTAGATTTCAATTTAGTCAATTTCACACAGTTTAAGCTCTTGAATAGTGGAGCCGGGTCTCACGTGATGGCCTCTGTAACTCTTAGGAGTTCACTGGACTTCTCACTGCCTAGGGAGTTCACTAACCGCGATCCATCAGAGGGGCCCAATGAAGCTACCGGGGCTGTGAACTCAGTTGGAATTACGCACAGGGTTGGCCACGGTAACTCTTTAGAGTTCTCAGAACTCACAAGGTGACCTTTTGGGTACCAAATCTAGGGCCTCCAGTCCGTCAATGAGTAGGTTTAGTCTAGTCCTTCCCCATGAGTTAGTACTGGAATCAAATCGTAAACTTGGGGGGTCTTACACACAGTTGACATATCTAAAGCTCACACTACGGCCCCCAATTTCTTTATCTATAAGGTTGAGACCATTCACGGGAGGGCATTTTCCTCCATTCCCCATGACGCTGCCGAAAAACTATTAAACGACATGGGGGTTACGCATGACTGGTCGTTGAGGACTTTTGGCCTTTTAGGCTTTTGATCATTGGCACAGTCAACTGCCCGCATGGGTATGCGTACGATAGCTTTCACAGGCTTTTTAGGGCCACTGGCTTCTCACCGCTGCCTGAATGGCGATCTTGTTAGGCCTTATACACGATTGGCCATTGGCTTTATTAGGCTGCCTTAAAATATTTTAGAAGACATCACCATTTCTACTGATGTCTTTGATTATACCCATCTGTCTGTTTATGTTGTTCATAATATACCATCTTGGTAATGGTATCAATTTTAGACAGAAGAATTTTGTGGGTAACATTTGCTATTTCGTAGTCTTGATATGCTCGTGAACTTCTTCTTTTATTTATTCATCTGATGATACATGACCATGATCTATTCTTGCCCCCTTTTAATGCTGAATTATTATTCTGATGATATTCTGGATCAAAACCAGTAGTGTCTTTACGGACGATATCTCTTAAGAAAGCGAGCATTAACCAGTATACTGATTCCTTGCCCATCTTGATCCACGACTCTATATGCTCTGTTGGAGTATACTTCCTTTATTATGTACTATACTTCCTTTATTATATATGGTACATCCCATTTAGGTTCGAACTTGCCCCTTGTTCGACGGGTAACCACAATAGGTCTTTTCAACATCAGGACCATATCCCCCTTTTTAAAAGAGCGATATTTGACTCATTTATCAAAGGCAACTGCTATTCTTGCCTGATACGTTTGCAATCGTTGTTGGGCAACCAGACGTTTCTCAATGAGCAAATCTAGCTCTTTTAGCCTCATTTTTGCATTTTCGTCATCGGTTATAGATTGGTGTACTGCCACTCTTAGTGACGTTACTTGTATTTCAATTGGGATTACTGCTTCTACACCATAAATTAGTGAATATGTTGTAGCTCTTATCGCTGTCTGGTGAGTAGTTCTATATGCCTATAATGCTTCTGGTAACCTTTCGTCCCAATCACATTTGTTCCCTGTCATTGTCTTCTTCAGTATTTTAACTATCATTTTATTAAATGCCTCTACTAATCCATTGGCCAGCGGATAATAAGGTGTTGAAAACGAATGATGAATGTTGAATTTCTGACACAATTTTTCCATGCCTTTATTTTTAAAGGGAGTGTCATTGTCTGTAACAATTTTCTTTGGAATACCATGACGGTATATTATCGCATGTCGGATGAAATTGACCACATCATTCTCTTTGACATTGTGTAATGCGACTACTTCAGTCCATTTAAAGAAATAGTCTGTTGCTACCAAAATATATTGCTTCCCTTTTGACAATGGCAAATTGATAAGACCAATAACATCAAGCCCCCAAGCAAAGAAGGGCCAGGAAACGACTGACTGATGTAGGTCTTTTTGAGGGACATGTATAACATCGCTGTGAATTTGACATTCGTGACATTGTTTCGCATAATCTATCGCATCTTTGAACATGGCAGGCCAATAATACCCCATCCTATGTACTCGATGAAATAAATTTCGACCTGCTTGGTGTGCCCCACACTCTCCAGAATGTGCTTCTTGTAATATCTGACCTGTTTCTTGCTTGTCTAAGCAATGTAACAGTGTTCCGTTGTAAGATTTTCTGTATAACACTTCACTACATATAATGAATCTACTCGACCATTGCCTGATCTGTTGCCTCTGCACGAGTTCTTCTGGCAGGATGTCATATTTAAGATAATCTATGAGAGGCTGATGAAAATCTTCTGTGGTGATTTTCAGACACAATACAGGAAAAGTTTCGACAATTTCTTCAATAACTTCTAAGGATGGTAAGAATCTTCATTCTTCTATAGTCACTTGGAGAGGGCTTCGATTAGGACAAGATAGAGCCGCTGCCAAGCCGGCCAGAGCATCGGCCTTTGCATTTTTTGACCGAGGAATATGCTTAATTTCAACATGGAAAAACTGTTCTAACAACCATTGTGCTTTACGACAGTATGGCAAAAGTTCTTGCTTTCTTATCTCGAATTCAGTTGTCAATTGATTTATAATCAATTTATAATCCCCGAAGATATGTAGCATTTTTATCTTCATTTCTTTAGTCATCTCCATTCCAATAATCAGAGCTCTGTATTCAGCCTCATTATTCGTACATGCAGTTCCTAATATAAAGGAATAAGGTAATAAATCACCTTGGGGAGTAATGAATATCACTCCTGCCCCCACTCCTGATGCTCGAGAAGCACCATCAAAATACATCTACCATGGACTCTATGATTCGGCTAACATAACTTGCTTATCTGGAAAATCGTCATTAATGACTTCAGTTTCTGCCATAGGGTGTGTTGCGAGGAAATCTGCCACTGCCTGCCCTTTTATTGCCTTTGCTGGCTCGTACATAATAGTATATTCTAAATGTAACAGCATCCATTTGGCTTATCTTTCGGACAACATTGGTCTTGTCATTAAAAACTTTATTAGATCGACCCTTGAAATCAATGTTATATGATGGGATAGACAATAATGTCTTAGCTTTTGTACTGTAAATATTAACGTCAAGCATTCTTTCTCGATCGGGGAGTAATTGCATTCTGCCCCCATTAGGGTCCGACTTAAATAGTAAAAGAGCAATTTCCTATCCAAATTCATTTACTTGTGCCAACAAAGCTCCTAAAGAATATTCAGCTGCAGATATATACAAAATAAGTTGTTTTCCTTTCACTGGAGCTTTTAATACTGGCGGGTGTTTCATTAATTCCTTTATCAAGTCGAACGTATTTTGACAAGCCTCATGCCATACAAATTTTGTACCCTTTTTCATCAGATGAGAAAACGGTTGACATCTCCCTGCCAAATTCGAAATGAAACGGCGAATATATGCCAGCTTTCCCTGCAAACTTTTTAATTCTTTCAATGTCTTCAGTGGCAGCATATCTTAAATAGCCCTGACTTTCCCTAGATCAATCTCAATGCCTCTATGTCAGACAACAAAACCAAGAAACTTACCAGAAGACACTCTGAATGCGCATTTAGCGGGATTCATCTTTAATTCTCTTTCTGAGTCGTAAAAAAACTGACGCCAAATGCTCACGATGTTCTTGATGACTCGTCGACCTGACTACCAAGTCGTCGACATAACATTCAACGTATTTGTGCATCATGTCCTGAAAAATGTTTTGCATCGCTCTTTGATATGTTGCCCCGGCATTTTTGAGTCCGAATGGCATAACCTTATAACAGAAAATTCCTAACGAAGTCTGGAATGTCGTTGTTTCCTCATCCTCAGGAGCCATTCGAATCTGATTATACCCAGCGTAACTGTCCATAAAAGACATGACAACATACTGAGTTGTACTATCAATCAGTAGTTCAGTTATTGGGAGCGAAAAATCGTCTTTTAGACGAGCTTTGTTTAGATCTCTAAAATCGACACACACCTGGACTTATCCATTTTTCTTCTTTACCGGGACAATATTCGATATCCACTTGGGATATTTAGCCTCTTTAATAAATCCGACTTTTATCAATTTATTGACTTCTTCTTCAATTAGGGGAACCAGGTCCGGGTGAAATCGCCTTTGTGCTTGTTTAACCAGCTTTTTCTCTTTAAAAATATTTAGTCGATGTAGTGCCACGGAATAGGCTAGGCATCTCTACATATGTCCAAGAGAATGCATCTTTATTTTCTCTAAGAAGCTGAATGTATTTTGTTGATTCTTGTTCTAAAAGGCCACCGCTGATGAACTTGTTTCGTGGCTCCTCTTCGTACCCAAGTTTACCTCTTGCAAACTGTCTGTCGTCGGTTGCCCCCCATCTTCTATCTGCTTTGGAGCCACCTGAGGATGTTCAACTATCTTAGGATTTTCTTCTGCAAACTGTTCAGTTGTAACCATATTTACTGACGATTTTCCCTCCATGTTTTCAAATTTTTATTGCTTCTCCTGGTCAACCTCAATATGAGTTTGAGTTCCTTTCCTGTGATTTAAGTTAGTGTATTCTTTGCGACCAAAATCCATACTTTTCATGACTCTCTTGCTTGTTGTCTTTTCAATTATTATCTCATCTCTGTATATCATTTGTTGGATTAGACTTTTTAATGTATAATAATTCTCTATTGGATGTCCCACCAATCGATGATAGCGACAAAAATTTCGCTTTTTAATTTTCGTTACATCCTCAGGGCGTTTGAGTTCTGGTAATTTTATCGCGCCGACCTTCAATAGCTGACCCATCATTGGAATGATGCCTTCTTTATCGAATGCAAACCCCTCATGCAAGTCGAGCATCTGGGGTTTTTTATAACTTCTTGTCTGATTTGACTCTTCCTTGTGCTTTGGTCTTTCTTTCTTCATATCCTTTACATCACTGCACTTCTTGTCACAATCAATAATGTCTACTATCATCCTACTATAAGCCCCTTGAGCTATGTCATAACGAAATGCTGGCACTATCCGATTTACCAATTCTAAAGCATAAGCCTTAGTGGTCAAATCATGAAAAGTTCTGGTGTCGGCATTGACAAGTCTGGTTATGAATTTTGTCTTCATAGAGTTTAGACACATCTTTACTTGTTCGTTTTCTCCTGGTAACTGCTTACATGAGGTTCTTATTATCTTCCATCTGTCTATAAACTTTTCTACTGGTTCCCCATCTCTTTATCATACAGAAGCCAATTCTGTAATACTGATATCGCGCTCTGAAGAGAAAAAATTTGACATGAAAATCTCTTGCATTTGCTCCCAAGTATGTATCGACCCTGGTGTTAAATTCGAATACCATCGAAATGCTTTGTGTGTCAAAGACGACCCGAATAGTCGTAAGCAATACTGCGGTATTGTAGAAAAATCTCCCATACTAGCTATGAAGTGTAGTAGTTGTTCTTCTGGTGATCCCTCCCCATTAAATTTCTGAAAGTCTGGATGCTTGAAGTTGGCTGGAAAAGGGACATCTTCTATCTCCCTTAGATATGGTGTTCGGCATCTGAAATGACCAGTATTTTTGCGTTCTCTTTCTACTCTAACAGCTTCTTCAACCACTTGTCTCACCTCACTTGTGTCACCGTTCTTGCTACTGGAATGAACCCCGGTGACCCTGCTTCTTGTGGTTGCAGGTTGTCCTGCTGGTTTTCTTGTCCATTCATTGTACTTTGGGGAACCGCTATTCGAGCTACATTACATGCAAGGGTTGTCAGGGCTTTCTGAGATTTCTGCATTCTTCCATCAATGTGCTTTGGGCTTCTATCATTTCATTAATGCGATCTTTCGTGGTCGTTCTATGTTCTGTATTCGTTCCGGCCATATGTACTGTAGCTTCCCCACTCTTCAACGAGGCGGTGGTCGAGGTGAAACAAGATTTTTCTTTCTGCTCTTTCGTCCATTTAACTTTCAAGACACTCAGAACTGGGAAATCATGCGCTATCAATAGTGGAGTTATTTGTTCGGGGTATATCGCCGGAGGAACCAGTTCGGGATTCCTTCTGATTGCATTACGTGTTATCGGCTCTCTGATTCTAAGTGAAGGCTGATTTATTCTGGAGTTTCTTGCATTCTGTGCTCTCATCCTATGAGATGTTATGACAGTTCAGCCTTCATTGTCTACCAATGGTTGAGGTAATGCAGATACAACCCCAGTTGTTGCCCGAGTCATGCTATTTCTGTTTGTAGGAATCATGTGCTTCGAGATTTAATCCGGCTTGTATTCTATCATGAACCCGGTTAGAGTGAATCGGAAGTTCACCTTTTTTGCGGAAGTTGCCATGAGTAGTAGATTATAATTGGACGCAGTATCCTTCGATCACAAAATATAATTATAATTAGTGGTTGAAGAATTAAATAATCTATCTTAGAGATGAAGGGGAGGATATTCCCACTGAGAGTCGCCATTTTGACGTCTAAAAGACGCCAAACAATGATAAAAGTTTCATAACTGTTGAGGCATAAAATAAGCAAGGAAGTGAACAAGAAAAAGATCAAGAAATCACTTTGAAGATGAAAGAAACAACTTCAAGACTACTTTGCGCGAGGTCGCGCAAAGTGAAATAGTTTCACAAGACCGCGCAAAGTGAGGAGTTTGCGCGTATTGAACAGAAGAGGGTTTGCGCGAGACCGCGCAAAGTATATTGTTTGCGCGAGTCCGCGCAAAGTCTATAATGCTGCGGTAAAAATAGTTGGATGATATTTTTTGTCCCACATCGACCAGATCTGAGATTTTCACTGGTGAAAATGTCTATAAATACCCCATTCCTTCTCTCAAAAGGGGTTCGAAGATTTCAGAAGTAAAGCAAAGACGAAAGAGAAGACAGAAGGTGTGGAGTATTGACTCCTGCACTTTGCTGCCCCGCGCAAAGGAGTATTGGACTCTGGAAGTTTGCGACGGTCGGTGCGAAAGCAACAGAAGGTTTTTATGGTTTGCGCGGATCCGCGCAAAGTATATAGTTTGCGCGAACCCGCGCAAACCCATTACTTGGCAGTTTTGACAGTAATGGGCTGAAATGCTGTTGGAATGATTGGAGTCTTCAAAGCTTCAAGTTCTTCTTGATTAAGAGAAAGGAAAAACCATCGATGAAGAGACGTATTCCTCCTAAGTTTCAGGAGATGACCAAAATAGTACCGAAATGCTACCGGAATCTTCGTTCTCTTGAAGACTGTTGAACAACTTGACTATTTCCTCCTAAGTCATAGGAGATGATTGAAATCATTATCGTTATGCTGCCAAAATTATATTTAGCTATAATAATTGACATTTGTAATAAGTTCTTTGTAAGCTATCTTAGAATCAAGGGATACCAGAGGATGTAAATGAATTCAGAATCAATAAAGTGTGATGATTGTCTTTGTAATTATTTCATTGTTATGTTTAAATAAGATGACTCTCCCAAATTAAATACTTTTGTTTCTTTGTCGAAACAAAATGGCGACTCCACTGGGGATTTTATCTTATTTAACATTAACATTGGGAAAGTTGCAAGACTCTCGTCATTTTTTTTTTTATTTTTTTTTTTGGCGTCTATTAGACGCCAAAATGGCGACTCTCAGTGGGAACATCCTCCCCTTCATCTCTAAGATAGTTTACTTAGTCTTTCATGTACTAATTTCAGGTATGTTTTATTATTGAAGGTACCTGAATTCAATCACACAACACTACTAATGGCTAATATCGCGAGAAAAGTGAACTTCCGATTCATCGCCACCGGATTCATAATCGAATATGCGCTAAACCAAACTCCTGAGCACAAAGCAAGCACTACAAACAGGAGCAAAGTGATTCCAAGAATAAATGAGTCATTTCCGTTTCACCTCAACCACAAGAGAGTGATGAAAACGGACTTTGGTCTTGTCCAAAAGAACAAAAGCAAAGACCTTAAAAATCGCAAGACAAAATTGTTTGCACCAAGAGCCGAGGGACCAATCACACGGAGCATAGCAAGAAGAAAACCCGAGCTCGCTCCTCCCAATTTATCCTGAACAAACTGCTACGCAGTTCTCGTCACAAGATTTTCCAGCTTTGGTCGCTCCAAAGACCAAATGGACAGAAGCACAAAAGGGTAAAGCACTGATGATAGGATCACCGATACAAGTATCGCCTCAAACAAGCTCGCTAAAGTCAGATCACCTCAATCGATCAAAAGCACGGGAAGTACACAGGAATCAAACAGGACTCCAATTTCTCCTTTCTTTACAAGCCCTGTTACGTCAACGTACTCTCATTTTACTCCAATAACAGCTTCGGTGAACAGTCAAGAGGCCGCGGTATATATGGCAGAAACAGGTCAAGGAAATAGACCAACTACTGAAGAACGTGTTGATAGATGGCGGAGGCACAAAGAGTGCTGATGGACGAATGCCGAAATCTCAGAGAAGCTCTAGCAACTCTGGCACATAATGTAGCCCAAATAGTGGCTCCGCCCATGATGGGAGCAACAAATGGACAAGAGAACCAACCTGAAGGTTCCCGTCCACAGGGAATGGGATCTCGAGGATCCGTTCCGGTGACAAGAGCCATAACACAAGATGACGTAAGACAAGTTGTCGAAGAAGCGGTCAGAATAGAAAGGGAGCGCGCAAATACCGGTCGTTTCAGATACCGAACACCCTATCCAAGAGAGGTAGAGGATGTTCCATTCCCAGCCAATTTTAAGCATCCGCATTTTCAGAAATTTAATGGGGAAGGATCACAGGAAGAACACCGATGCATTTCATCACCAGATGGGAAATTTCTCCACGATACCTCAATACTGCTTACGCTTATTTGGGTCATCATTAACGAGTAAGGCTTTCAGATGGTATTCAAATTTGGCACCAGGGTCCATACGAACATGGGAAGAAATGCAAGATGCTTTTATGTCAAACTTCTTTTCGTCAGAGCGTGATGTTAGCATCACAGAATTAGCTTCAGTACGACAGCGAGAAGGAGAACCCGTTGAAAAATTCATAGACAGATGGAAGACACTGGGGGCATCGTGCAGGCAGTTGCCGGAAGAAAAGGAACAAGTCAAAATGTGTCTAAACTCAATGGAGACAGGAATCGCATTCGGACTCACTAGCGCTGATATCGGAACCTTCCGTGATCTGGCTACCAAAGCCCATGCATTGGAGCTAATGACTCGCAAGATGCCTGCATTTCATCATGAAACTGTCAGAAGAATACCTGGCAGGACAACCGTCAATACCATCGACCGGGATAAAAAGAATCAAGATGCGAGGGGTTCAAGAGATAAAAGGCCAGAAAGAAAAGAAGGCTGGAATCAAGCAAGAGACAGATACGGTGGCAAAAAGCTCAGAATGCTCGATTCTCATGAAGGATTTGAGTTTGACAAAGAGGACGTGGTACCTATGATGCAACAATTGTTAAAGGCAGGTACCTTGGAATTGCCAGAACCAAAACGCCCTGAAGATGCGACGAGGACTCGAGAAAGAAACTTTTGTCAATATCATCGCCTAGTGGGACATCCGACAGAAAATTGTTATACATTAAAATGTATCATACAGCGAATGATAAACAGAGGTGACATAATAACCAGCGGAAGCAAGGAAAAGAATGCAAAGGCAACAGTAAATGTATTGTCAATACAAGAAAACACGCGGGGGATGAAAAAGGAAAGGTCAACAAGAAACGCAACAATGATCACTTTGCGATCAGGGAAGCAAATAACAAGTCCAGTAAAGCAAAAAACAGGAATCATAAGGAAAGAAGTGATTGAAAGACAGAGCACTGAAGACAAGAGTAGAAATGGAGATGCAGTGACAAAAGTGGCTTATGATGTAGTCAGCCACTTGAAAGGTATACCGGCTCGATTAAGTATTTACGATGCGCTCAAGTTGTCGAAGAATTCGACAGAGTTTGATTCAAGCACTATCTGACCACGATGTCGAGAAACTTATCGCGTAAATGAAGAATGAAAGGAACAATGAAAAGATGAATTGTCTACCAAGTAATATCTTTCTCTCGAAGATGATTTAATTGGTGAAATGGAACATAACAGGCCACTGATGATAGAAGGGTATATTTGCGAAAAGAAGATAAAACGAATTATGATAGACAATGGGTCGGCGGTGAACCTTTTGCCGCTCTCCATGGTTACTAAATTGGGTTTTCGCCGATCAGACTTAGCCCAGCGGAATGATGATATAGGGGTTTAATCAAGATGGGCAACGTGCACTCGGTAAAATCACAGTAACATTGGAAATAGGGGAATTAATCACTACTGTTGTATGTCATGTTATAAATGCTGTGACGACATATAACCTTCTCTTGGGAAGGCCATGGATACATCAGTATCATATTGTACCTTCTACTCTACACCAATGTTTCAAATACTGTAAGGATGGAATGCAGTGTAAAGTGATGGCCGATGCAAAACCCTACACAGAAGCTGAATCTTTCTTTGCGGACGCCAGTTATTACAAATGTTTCTCCGAAAAAATGAGAAATGATGACGGGAAAAGAATCACAAAAAATGCCAGGTTAAATAAAGATAAAGAAGAAAGAGCAGAATCTTCTGGGTCTGCAGAAGCAAGAAAGAAATTCTATTTTGTACCAAAGCGGCTGAGGCAACCGGGACAACCGCCGTTGACACTATTGTCGATGAACAGCTAAAAGTTTTACAATCCAATTACACGGTGCCATTACCCAATATTGAAAGATGTAAGCCATTTGCAGCCGCTCCAAGAACATTTCGAGTCAAAGCCAGTGCTAAATATCCCGAACCGATAGAATTTTATGCTGCAACAGAAGAGAAGAGTGAAAATGTAAGCAATGTATATCATGGAGAATTAGCACCGCAGAATTTAAGAAAGTACAGGCAATAAGCAAGAAGATTATGAGAAACATGGGTTTTGATTGTGATGAACCCACTGGCTTGAATAATGGGAAAGGAATTCAAATCCCACTCGGGGTTAATCAAGAAAAGCGAAGAAAATTTCAAGGATTGGGAGTAGAATCAGCAGTAAACATGATATCAGTTAATATGACTTCAACCATGCAAGATACTAAGATAGTTGAATATCCTGAAACCGCTCCAAAGCAAATAGAAGACGGGGGGCAACCGACGATAGATGGCCTACGAGAAATAAATTTGGGAACAACAGAAGAGCCAAGGAACACATTCATCAGCATCAGTCTTTCAGATCAAGAATTTGAGAAATATGGTCAACTTCTCAAAGAAAACAAAGATGTCTTCGCTTGGACATATGAAGAAATGCCGGGACTGGAACCCTCCGTAGCGATGCATCGGTTAAATATCTCTAAAGAAAAGAAACCAGTCAAGCAAGCACAAAGGCGATTTCACCCAGACCTGATTCCATTAATCGAAAAAGAAGTAAATAAGCTAATAAAGGTTGGGTTCATCAGAGAAGTTAAATATCCCAAATGGATATCAAATATTGTCCCGGTAAAAAAGAAGAACGGACAGATCAGAGTATGTATTGACTTCAGAGATTTGAATGAGGCATGTCCAAAAGACGATTTCCCCCTCCCGATAACAGAATTACTAATCGACAAAGACTACTCAATATGCTATTATGTCCTTCATGGACGGATATGCAGTGCTATAATCAAATCAGGATGGCACCGAAGATGAAGAGGCAACGGCTTTTATAACGCCACTTGGAATTTACTGTTACAAAGTCATGCCTTTTGGTCTTAAAAATGCTGGGGCAACATATCAAAGGGCAATGAAAAATATCTTTCAAGATATGATGCATAAACATGTCGAATGCTATGTTGATGACTTGGTAGTCAGATCCGGGGATCATCAAGAACACCGCGAACATCTAGCATCGGTCTTCCGACGACTCAGAAAGAAGCAATTAAAGATGAATCCGGCTAAGTGTGCATTTGGAGTGTCTTCCGGTAAATTCCTCGGCTTTGTTGTACGGCACAGAGGAATCGAAATTGATCCAGAAAAAGTTAAAGCTATTCAAAATATGCCGCCACCAACGACGCTGAAGGAATTAAAAAGCTTACAAGGAAAGTTGGCATACATTCGCCGTTTTATTTCGAACCTCGCAGGAAGATGTCAGCCATTTTCCCGGTTAATGAAGAAAGATACAGAATTCGTATGGGATCATGCTTGCCAGAATGCCTTTGATTCAATTAAAGAATTATTAAAACAAATTACTTGCACGGTGTTAATGACCCAAGAAAGGTAAGCCACTTATTTTATATACATCTGCCGCTGCAAATTCTTTGGGTGCTTTGTTGGCACAGGTAAATGAAGCCGGAAAAGAGACTGCTCTTTATTATCTAAGCCGAACACTGATGGGGGCAGAGTCCAATTATTCTCCGATTGAAAAAGAATGTTTGGCGTTAGTATTTGCTGTGAAGTTGAGGCATTATTGTCTCTCTCATGATATAACTTTGATCTCGAGAGCAGATCCGATAAAATTCTTGATGACCAGGCCAATGTTATCGGGAAGACTAGCCAAGTGGATGCTATTATTATCAGAATATACTATTTCTTATAAGCCGGCGAAAGCAGTAAAAGGACAAGCTATGGCAGACTTCCTGGCAGCACATCCTATAGTAGAAAATGAAGAAATCAATGATGAATTCCCAGATGAGCAGGTTATGGTGGCTGAATCCCAGAATCTTTGGCAGATGTATTTTGATGGTGCTGCTCGAGTATCGGGAGCGGGGGCAGGAGTGATATTCATTACACCTCAGGGCGATTTATTACCATATTCTTTCACGTTGGGTACCGCATGCACAAATAATGAAGCCGAATATAGAGCCACGATTATCTAATGGAAATAGCACAGCAAATGGAAGTAAAATCATTGCATATCTTCGGAGATTATAAGTTGATTATAAATCGCTTAACCACGAGTTTGAAGTAAGGAAAGAGGAACTTTTGCCTTATTATCTAAGGCACAACATTTGCTTGAATCAGTTCTATTATGTGGAAATTAAACACATACCGCGTTCGAGAATGCAAAAGCAGATGCTTTAGCATTGGCTTTATACGGCTTTATCCCGCATAAACCGAAGTCCTCTTCATGTAACTATAGAAGAAAGAAGATTCCTGCCATATGCGGAAGTTATTGAAGAAACCGTTGAAATGTTGCCTATATCTTGTTTGGAGATAACAATGGATGATTGGCGGCAGCCTTTTGTTGATTATCTCAAATATAATATCTTGCCAGAAGACAATGAACAAAGACAATAGATTACAACGATCGAGCAAATTTGTCATGTGCAGCGAAGTATTGTATAGAAAATCTTATAACGGAATGTTATTGAGGTGCTTGGACAAACAAGAAGCAAACCAAATGCTGCGGGAAGCACATTCAGGCGAGTGCAGAGCACATCAAGCTGGCCGGAATTTATGCCATAGAGTGCATCGAATGGGTTATTATTGGCCTACTATGTTTAAAGATGCGATAGAATATGCAAAGCGATGTCATGAATGTCAAATACACGGAGATATAATACATGTTCCTCGGAAGAATTACATCATCTGTTGCTTCTTGGCCTTTCTCACTTGGGGACTCGACGTTATTGGTCCCATAAATCCCCCTTCGCCTAAAGGAAAACAATATATTCGCAAAGAACAGATTATTTCTCCAAATGGATCAAGCGGTAATATTTGCGTAATGTTAAGGAGAAAGACGTGGTCAATTTCATCCGTCATGCTATAATATACCGTCATGGTATTCAAGAAAATCATCACTGATAATGGTACCCTTTTAAAAATAAAGGCATGGAAAAGTTATGTCAGAAGTTCGAGATCCAACATTCTTTTTCAACTCCTTACTATCCTCCGGCCAATGGATTAGCAGAGGCGTTTAACAAAACAATTGTCAAGATTATGAAGAAAACAAAGGATGTGCAATAAGCGCGATTGGGATGAAAAGTTACAAGAAGCGTTATGGGCCTACGAACCACTCATCGCATAAAGAACAGGGGCAACACCGTATTCATTAATCTACTACGGTATGGAGGCAATTATCCCAATTGAAATACAAGTGGCATCACTCGTGGTGGCATAGGCACCATCTATAACAGATGATGAAAATGCAAAAATAAGGTGAAAGAGTTAGACTTACTCGATGAGAAACGCCTTGTACTCAAAAGAATGCGGTTGCAATCATATCAGGCCGAATATCGACTGCATTTGATAAACAGGTCAAATATCGCTCTTTCAAAAAAGGGGATATGGTGGTAATGTTGAAAAGACCTATAGTGGTCACTCGCCGGACAGGGGGCAAGTTCGAGCCTAAATGGGACGGTCCATATGTGGTAAAAGAAGTATATTCTAATGGGGCATATAGAATCACAAATCAAGAAGGACAGGGTATCGGTGTACTCGTCAACGCCCGTTTCATCAAAAGATACTATCCCTAATAGACGTATGGATCTTGATCCAGAATATTATCAGCATAATGATTCTGTATAGAAGGGGGGGCAAAGATGAATAAGATCATGTCTATATGCCAGCAAAAGAAGTCATAAAGAAGAAATCCACAGGCATATCAATTATCAAAGCAGCAAAATCTGGAAAATATATATATATGATCATCATCGTCAAATAAGATTGACAAAGTTATATTGCCTTACAAGGCATAAATTCTTGAAGATTCTCCTGAAGATATTGACAAAGTTATATTGCCTTACAAGGCATAAATTCTTGAAGATTCTCCTGAAGATATTATCTAAGCTGAGAATTAGATTGCCTTACAAGGCATGGATCTTCTTGAAGATATATCTGCAAAAGATAATGATCATATATATATTGCCTCACAAGGCATGGATTTTCTTGAAGATATTATCAAAAGCAAGGATATATCAATATCAATCAAAGAGGCAGTATAGCCAAGCCAAAATCCTAAAAGAGCCAAATTGAGCAAAATCAAAAAGATCAAGCTCTCAAAAAAAAAAAAAAAAAAAAAAAAAAAAAGAAAAATGCTCTCAAAGGATCAAGCTCTAAAAGAGCCGGCCAACTATACGTAAGACCCATGAAGATCGCCATTCGGGCAGCGGCGAGGAGTCAGTGGCCCTAAAAAGCCCGCGAAGACCATCGTGCGCACCCATGCGGGTAGCTGACAAAGTCAAGGATTCAAAGCCTAAAAGGCCATAAATCCGCGAAGACTAGTCACCGTAATTTCCATGCCGTCTGTATAGCTTCCGGCAGCCGCCACTGGGAACGGATGAAAATGCCCTCCGTGAATGGGCTCGACCTTGCGACGAAGAAAACAGGGGCCGCAGAAGGCGAGCTTTATGCCAACCGTGCGTAAGACCCTCCAGTGTCTAGGGTTTGATTTCGTAGTAACTCGTGAGGAAGGGCTTAAACCTACTCATTGATGGACGGCGACCCTAGATTTGGTGCTCAAAGGTAGCCTTGCGAGCCCCGCGAACTCCTCAGAGAGTTACCGTGGCCAACCCCGCGCGTAAATCCAACAGTTCACCGTCCGTAGAAGGCCAATGGGCCCTCTCGATGGACCGAGACCGTGAGCTCAAGGCGTGAGAAGCCCAAAAGCGAACTCTAGAGAGTTACAAAGTGGCCATCACATAAGACCCATAAATGCTCCACTACTCACGAGCTTAAACTGTGTGTGTGCGCACGCTCCACTACTCATGAGCATAAACTGTGTGTGGCTAATTGAATTGAAACTTAGTACCGCCAATCTAAATACTCACCTAGAGAATCCCATACTAACAAAATAAAAAATGCTTAGAAATTGTAAAAAATATATAAATAGAAAATATTATATAAAATATAGATATAATTAGATAAAATTAGTAATGAAAATATTATATTAAGTATAAATATAGTTCGATAATATTAGTACAAATATCATCAATATGCAAGGTGGAAAATACCATCATAAACATCTCAAAATAATCTCATGAAATAGATGTCAAGCAAAATAAATTACATCCGAGAAACACAAAAGCAAATATCACATGTTTAAAATTACATAATTCAAAGATTCTCTGTGATCCCCATTGCTTCTGAATATCTGAGCAAATCTTCTTTTAATTGTGCTTGAGCTGCATTATGTCGAGATTTTTCTTCAAGAATAAGTTTCGCCTGATCAGGAACGCCAGCAAGCTTGTTCTCCAAAGAAACAATCATTTCTTGATTCAAGTTGTGCATTTTTCAATATCAATAGATTTGGCATTCACTCGCATCTTCTCTTCAACCTCTTGAATGATTAAGGCTTGCTCATGATTCTTTTTCTCCAGCTGAGAGATTTCTTCTTTCAGAGCTGCAATGCGATCTTGGATAGTTATGCTTTCATCAACATGAATCTTTAATTGATCTTGAAGAATCATACGTTCTTGTTCAAATTTGGAAATTGAAGAAGCTGTTAAAGAGACTTGTTCTTGAGAAAGAGCCAGCAGCTTTCTATATTCTAAAATCTCAGGCGCAATTGTGATATTTTCCACTGAAGCTAAAGAAATTACAGAATCACGAAACTTGAAGAGTGAATCCCGTAAGGGAGATATGTCAATTCTGGCCATCCTGGCAGAACTCTCCAAAATCTCTATGGCAACGTCCAAGTCTAGCCACTGATCAGGATTCTTGAAGATATGGATTATTGCTAATAAGGAATGCTTCACCATAAGCATCTTATGAACTGGTATCTTCGCAAAAGATGATAATTCAAAAGCGGTGGCCACAGAATCGGAACTAGCCGCACCACTACAAGAAGGAGTTCCTATAGCAAAAGGAGAAGGATATTCAAAATATTATTGTGAAATAAATAATCTTGAAGAAAGGAAAATCAGCACATATATATATATATACCTGTCATTGGGATACGGCTAAGAGAAGGAGAAGTTCCCCGAGGTATGGAAGGACCAAGTCCCACCATATCAGCAAAAGAGGGTGCTCTGGCTTCTGTACTAGAATCCCTAGTAGCTGGAGTTGGCAAATCAGTAGTTTCTGTAGAAAATATAATCTCACGAGCAACTACTCTTGGTACTACCAACGGAGCTACAGATGCTCTCGGTGAAGATATTACAAGAGGGGCCACTGGAGAGATGACACCTGTTTCTGCAACTTGGGCACCTAAAAAGGGAGATAAAAATAATTTTAAATAAATAGTTGTTAAAATATAAAATAATATATATATGCATGAAAATTGAAATTTCTTTACCTGGTGAATACCCATATTCCCCATAATCTAAGGGCTCTTCTTCATCTTCCTCTGCTACAGGAGATTTAGCAGGAACATTAATGTTGGAAGGAGCCTTAATAACAACAGGGGAAGACTCCATTTCAACTTCTTTTGCAGCTGCTTCCTCTCCTCCGCCAATGTCGACTTCACCTTCTTCGAAGTCGTCATCTTTATTTTCACCACTATCGCTATCCTTGCTGTCTTCGTATGGCGAGGATTCAGTTGTATCCGATGAAGAAGTTGAACTTTCATCATCCAAAATTTCTTCATCAACCTCTTCAACAACAACCTGCTTCCCTTTGTAAGAAACAGGCTGGCTACTCTCCAGTATGGGCTCTTGAACTGAAGGAGAAGCAGATGCTTGGCCGATCTTTTCCGAAGGGATAGGAGACGATGATTGCAAACGTGTTCTTGATCTAGTCATCGGAGAAGATGGACTAGGACCAATGGGTTGCGGAGGAGATATTGAAGTACCAATAGCTGGTCCCTCTTGAGTCGCCACGGTCTCTGCAGGAATTGGAGAAGATGTACCTGCAGATCATCCACACCTTGATTTGAAGAGTCCCGACGAGATTTTTCAAATTCTCTTAGATCTCCGTGGGCAAACCAACCATCCAAAGTATTGATGGGCTTGATTTCACGGATGGGATCCTCCAATGATATCTTTCTGCAAATCTCTCCTGGATGAGATGCATGGCTTTTCTCCGGAATATAGCCAATTCCGCTCTCTAAAATTCTGCCCTTCAGCCTGGGTGGATGAAGAAAGATAGAAGAGTCTACTGGCAGACATTTATTGACTAGGTATGATTGATGATCCCACCATCGCATCCAGCTATATGATGTACGGACTATGCGATCACAGCCTGGAATTATGAAGGAGGAGCCAACACAGCTATTCAGTAATTGTTTCCATATCATGGCCCAGTTAAGAGGACCAGTTCCATAACAGCGCATTTGTCTGGTAACCAACCCGCAGTCTTGTGGCACAGTTTGATCATAACCAAATTGACGAGCAAAACGACTCGGGTAGTAAGGTTCTCTCCAGAATTCGTCCCTTCCCGCAAAGGTAAACTGCACGAACGAATAGAGAAGAAGAAAGCTCTCTCTGCTGCAGTAAGTGTTTCGTTGTCCACCATATCTGTGTCTGCAGGATAGCGATAAAGGCGGAACTGAAAGAAGTTTATCTGATCGTCGTCTCGAATTTTATTTGCCACCCACTCATATGCTCTTCTAGCCATTGCTCTTTGCTGAAAGAACCAGAGTGGAAGATGAGAAGGATGCGAATATGCTTGCTCAGAGACTTCGAAGGTCCAGGGGAAATAAACTCCAAGCCACCCTGTAAAGTAATGCCAAGAAGTATGCGCAGATGAAGCTCCCAGAGTTGGATCTTTTACATGGGTAGCTATTTCTCCAAGGGCCCTGTAGATAGAACATAATACAGGAGGAGCAAGAGAATATTTATGACCCTCTGCTAAAGCGCCAGCTACAACAAAGACAGTAGGACGAACAGCATCTGCCCACTTGGAACTGGGCAATACAACCAGGCTTAGCCAGTAAGCCAAGAATGCTGCAAGTTCTCCAAAAGGGGTATACTCTGGTTTTCCTCTTATCGTGTCTCGGAGCTTAGTCAATTCTTTCGAACGGCAGTCACGAAACCTTCAAAGAAAATGAAGGGTGTTAATATGCGAAATAATAAGAATATAAAGAAGGAAAATAATGATTAGACTGGCAAATACCTGAGACCCCTAGAGAAATGAGCCAGCCATTGAAGAGGGGGAATTTTGTGGAAGTTGGGAAATTTGCCCATTTCTTTGAATAGTTCTATAGTGGTCTCAGAGATGGAAGGCTTGCGGTCCGGGGAAGATACAAAGGCTAATTCTCTGTTGGTAGGAATGAACTCATCATAGAATTTGCCTGTTATTGTGAGACCAGCTATACGGTGAAGGTCCCATAAAGATATGCTCATTTCTCCATAAGGAAGATGGAAGGAGTTGGTTGTAGGCGACCAATATTCCAGGAAGCCTTTAGAACATTGGGTTCCCGATAGAAGTATTTTGAGGTTACTTCTATTGCATCGTAAAGGCCTATTTTTGCAAGAGTGCTCGTATGCTTCAGCAAGATAGCTTCCGCCCATTCAGAATAGTAGCGACGAGCAGTTAACAAGCCTCTAATACGAAATTCTGTCTGACTCCAGAGTTGCTCTCGATCTCTCAAGCGTTGTCTCACTTGTCTCATAGAAATGAGAAGGAAAGAGATCATGAGGATCGTAGAAGGGAGTCAAGAAGATCATAGGACGAGCTTCTCCTACATTCTGTCGCGGTTTCTGAGCTTGAATGGTTCCTTCTAAGATGCGGGGCTCTCTTGAGGCCCATGATTCGGTATACATAAGCCTGTCGCCATGGGAACAATCTCTGGATTCACAGTCTAGCATAGACTGATGGCGATATACCTTAATAGGAATGATTGTCATGCCTTCTGTATGAGGGTTGTCAAACTTCATGACACCTTCTACAACTCGCACCGAATCCCACGAGTTTTGGAGTCGCTTCTTCTTATGTTCTTTGATCTTTTCGGCAAACTCTTTCGCCTTATTGTGGCGAGTCTTCTTCGGGCGGGAAGGTGGAGGAGTATCTTCGCGAGGGGGCGGTCTCTCACTGTCGGTACGAATGTGGGCTGTGGTCTTAAGCCACTCATCCCAGTCATATTCCCTTCCATGTTTTGGAGGACATTTTATATCTCCTAAAGATATAGATCTGTGAATAGGAGAGGGTAAAGATTTGATACGGTCAGAAAAATCAAAGGTAGGGAGAACGGGTTCTTTGAAATAAGCAGGATTCCTGGAAGTTGTTTTTACCCGCTTTAGCAGAGGTTGATCGAAGGTGAACTAGAAGGAGACACAAGACGGCCGTTTGTTTAATACGAGCCATGGAAAAGGGACAAGAAAAAATTTTCTAAGTACAGAAGAAAAGATGAAAAGTGACTAAGTGTTGAAAATTTTCTAAGTACATGCCACTTTACGCGAGGTCGCGCAAAGTATAAAGGTTTGCGCGGAAAATCTCAAGTTCAAGTGGAAGTCGCGCAAAGTGAGACGCTCATTGCGAGGTCGCGCAAAGTCGAGGTTTGCTGAATAAAATCGCAGAGCGAGTTCTAGCAGAGATCGTTTATGAAAATGACTAAGTCGTTGGACTATTTATAGGTTTTATGGCCGAGTACAGATTTCGAGTGGGACTTTGCGCGAGGTCGCGCAAACCCTGGAGCAAAAGAATGGTTTGATCCTTTTCTTTGATTTTTGAAATAAGCAAAGAACGGATCAAGGGGGCATCTGTTGAGGCATAAAATAAGCAAGGAAGTGAACAAGAAAAAGATCAAGAAATCACTTTGAAGATGAAAGAAACAGCTTCAAGACTACTTTGCGCGAGGTCGCGCAAAGTGAAATAGTTTCACAAGACCGCGCAAAGTGAGGAGTTTGCGCGTATTGAACAGAAGAGGGTTTGCGCGAGACCGCGCAAAGTATATTGTTTGCGCGAGTCCGCGCAAAGTCTATAATGCTGCGGTAAAAATAGTTGGATGATATTTTTTGTCCCACATCGACCAGATCTGAGATTTTCACTGGTGAAAATGTCTATAAATACCCCATTCCTTCTCTCAAAAGGGGTTCGAAGATTTCAGAAGTAAAGCAAAGACGAAAGAGAAGACAGAAGGTGCGGAGTATTGGACTCCTGCACTTTGCGCGGCCCCGCGCAAAGGAGTATTGGACTCCTGGAAGTTTGCGACGGTCGGCGCAAAGCAACAGAAGGTTTTTATGGTTTGCGCGGATCCGCGCAAAGTATATAGTTTGCGCGAACCCGCGCAAACCCATTACTTGGCAGTTTTGACAGTAATGGGCTGAAATGCTGTTGGAATGATTGGAGTCTTCAAAGCTTCAAGTTCTTCTTGATTAAGAGAAAGGAAAAACCATCGATGAAGAGACGTATTCCTCCTAAGTTTCAGGAGATGACCAAAATAGTACCGAAATGCTACCGGAATCTTCGTTCTCTTGAAGACTGTTGAACAACTTGACTATTTCCTCCTAAGTCATAGGAGATGATTGAAATCATTATCGTTATGCTGCCAAAATTATATTTAGCTATAATAATTGACATTTGTAATAAGTTCTTTGTAAGCTATCTTAGAATCAAGGGATACCAGAGGATGTAAATGAATTCAGAATCAATAAAGTGTGATGATTGTCTTTGTAATTATTTCATTGTTATGTTTAAATAAGATGACTCTCCCAAATTAAATACTTTTGTTTCTTTGTCGAAACAATAACAATTTCACTGCTAATGTTAAATAAGATCAAAATATCCCCAGAGATTCTGGGTTCGATCCCCAGTGGAGTCACCATTTTGTTTCAAACAAGAAACAAAAGTGTTTGGTTTGGGAGATTATCTTATTCAATCATCAGAGAGAAAGAGTATGTAAAGCAATCATCGCAATTCATTAATACCGAGTTCATTTGCATCCTTTCAACATCCCTTGATTCTAAGATAGATTATTTAGAACAAATGAAATATTATAAGTGTGATTGTCAAATATCAATTCGGCAGCATTTCTGCAGTGATTTTAGTCATCTCCTAGGACTTAGGAGGAATATGCTCTTCTGCTGATCATTCTGCTTTAGACTTGAACAGAAGGAACTTGAAGACTTCAACCATTTCAGCAGCATAATGGCCCTTTGCCTTCATAGACTATAGAGAAGTCTGGTTGCGCGGACCCATGCAAACGATATCGATTGCACGGACCCGCACAACCCATCGGGACTTTCTCTCCTACCTTCAATCTCTCTCTCTCTCTCTTCGCACTGCTTTCTTTCCAAAATCTTCAATCCCCCCAAATGAAGGAGGGGAGGGGGTATTTATAAGCCTTCGCACTTGTGGTGCCTCGATCTTGGTGCCATGGGACCTGCCTTTCATCAACCTTAACCGTTCAAGGAAATATTCTCTAGAAACCAATTGTGCAGACCTGCACAACTGATCTTTGGTTGCGCGGTTCCGCGCAACAGACATACATTGCGTAGACCCGCGCAACCTACCGAACAATTACTTCATTCTTCTTGTTTTCCAATTTCTTTCTATCTCTCAATCTTCTCTTGTTTCAATCCTTTCTTCCTTACCATTTTTATGTCCCAACACTCTTCGATCATCTTTTTTCAATATGGAGTCTAAATCTTTCTAAATAGTATGATACAATAGAGATGCTCATAACCCCATCGTTTGTTGTCGGATTGGGTCAATTTTTTATGATCTGAAAGGTCCTTTAGTGTTCTTTCATTCTTAACTGGAATCGTCATATTCTGAGACCATTTCGGATCCATATGTGGGATCACAGTCGTTGGTCCTGAATTTTTCCTTCCTCTTGTTATCCCATAGTAACCCTCATAACTCTCTCTTCAAAGGTTGAATTAAGACTATTTTCACTTCTTTGGAAGAGTAACTTGACAAGCTTCTAGATGAGACCAGATTTGCGTAATACGGAGGCCATTCGATATCCTAAAAGCATGGTGGTACTCTTCGATCGTCTTTTTTCAATATGGAGTGTAAATCTTTCCAAATCACGTGAACCAACGGAGACGCTAATAACTCCATCGTTTAATGTTGGATTAGGTCAATTTTTTGTCATCTGAAAGGTACTTTAGTATTCTTTCATTACTGACTGGAATCATTGTAGTTCGAGACCATTTGGGCATACATAAGTGGGATCGAGGTCGTCGGACCTGAATTTTTCCATTATCTCCTTTTCCAAAGTAACCCTCATAACTCACTCTTCTGACGTTGAATTCAGACTATTTTGAGGTCATTGTAATGGTAACTTAATAAGCTACCAGATGAGACCAGAATTGAGTAATTCAGAGACCGTTCGATATCCTAAAAGCACATTGGTACTCTTCGATCGTCTTTTTCAATATGGAGTGTAAATCTTTCCAAATCACGCAATCCAATGGAGATGCTCATAACTCCATTGTTTGATGTCGGATTGGGTCAATTTTTTGTGATCTGAAAGGTCCTTTAGTGTTCTTTCATTACTGACTGGAATCGTTATATTTCGAGACTATTTGGGATCCATATGTGGGAACACAATCGTCGGTCCTGAATTTTTCCTTCCTCTCGTTGTCCTACACTAACCCTCGTAACTCTCTTCAGAGGTCGAATTCAGACTATTTTCACGTCATTGGAATGGTAACTTGACAAGCTTCCAGATGAGACCAGAATTGCGTAATTTGGAGACTGTTGAAAATCCTAAAGCATGTTGGTACTCTTCGATCGTCTTTTTTCAATATGGAGTGTAAATCTTTCCAAATCGTGTGAACCAACGGAGATGCTAATAACTCCATCGTTTGATGTCGGATTGGGTCAATTTTTTGTCATCTGAAAGATACTATAGTGCTTTTTCATTCTTGACTGGAATCGTCGTATTTTGAGACCATTTGGGATCCATAAGTGGGATCACAGTTGTCGGTCCTGAATTTTTCCTTCATCTCCTTTTCCAGAGTAACCCTCATAACTCACTCGTTCGACGACGAATTTAGACTATTTTGAGGTCATTGTAATGGTAACTTGAGAAGCTTCCAGATGAGACCAGAACTGCGTAATTCAGAGACCGTTCGATATTCTAAAAGCATGTTGGTACTCTTCGATCATCTTTTCTCAATATAGAGTGTAAATCTTTACAAATCGCGTGATCCAACAGAGATGCTCATAACTCCATCCTTTGATGTCGGATTGGGTCAATTTTTAGTCATCTGAAAGGTCCTTTTAGTGCCTTTCATTCCTGACTGGAAATGTCGTATTCCGAAACAATTTGGGCATCCATAGGTGGGATCGCAGTTGTCAGTCTTAAATTTTTCCTTCATCTCGTTGTCCTATAGTAACCCTCGTAACTCTCTATTTAAAGGTCGAATTCAGACTATTTTGACGTCATTGGAATGGTAACTTGACAAGCTTCCAGATGAGACCAGAATTGCCTAATTCGGAGACCGTTCGATATCCTAAAAGCATGTTGGTACTCATCGATCGTCTTTTTTCAATATAGAGTGTAAATCTTTCCAAATCGCATGAACAAACAGAGATGCTAATAACTCTATCGTTTGATGTCGGATTGGGTCAATTTTTTGTCATCTGAAAGGTACTTTAGTGCTCTTTCATTCCTGATTGGATTCGTCATATTCCGAGACCATTTGGGCATACATAAGTGGGATCGCAGTCGTCAGTCCTGAATTTTTTCTTCATCTCCTTTCCTAATAGTAACCCTCAGAACTCACTCTTCCGAGGTCGAATTCAGACTATTTTAAGGTCATTATAATGGTAACTTGACAAGCTTCCAAATGAGAAAAGAATTGCCTAATTCGGAGACCGTTGGAAATCGTAAAAGCATGTTGGTACTCTTCCATCGTCCTTTTTCAATATGGAGTCTAAATCTTTCCAAATAGTGCAATACAACGGAGATGCTCATAAATCCATCGTTTATTATCGGATTGGGTCAATTTTTTGTCATCTGAAAGGTACTTTAGTGTTCTTTCATTCCTGACTGGAATCATCGTATTCCGAGACCATTTGGGATCCATATGTGAGATTGCACCCATCGGTCCTAAATTTTTCCTTCATCTCGTTATCCTGTAATAACCCTCGTAACTCTCTCTTCAGAGGTCGAATTTAGACTATTTTGATGTCATTGGAATGGTAACTTGACAAGCTTCCAGATGAGACTAGAATTACCGAATTCGGAGACAATTCGAAATCCTAAAAGCACGTTGGTACTCTTCGATCGTCTTTTTTAAAATGGAGTCTAAATCTTTCCAAATCGCGCGATACAATAAAGATGCTCATAACTCCATCGTTTGTTATTGGATTAGGACAATTTTTTGTGATCTGAACGGTCCTTTAGTGTTCTTTCATTCATGACTGGAATCGTCGTATTCCGAGACCATTTGGGATCCATAAGTGGGATCGCAGTCGTCGGTCCTGAATTTTTCCTTCATCTCCTTTTCGAATAGTAACCCTCATAACTCACTCTTCCGACGTCGAATTCAGACTATTTTGAGGTCATTATAATGGTAACTTGACAAACTTCCAGATGAGACCAAAATTGCGTAATTCAGAGACCGTTCGATATCCTAAAAGCATGTTGTTATTCTTCGATCGACTTTTCTCAATATGGAGTGTAAATCTTTACAAATCGCATGATCCAATGGAGATGCTCATAACTCAATCGTTTGATGTAAGATTGGGTCGATTTTTAGTCATTTGAAAGGTCCTTTCAGTGCCTTTCATTCCTGACTAGAATCGTCATATTCCGAAACCATTTGGGCATCCATAGGTGGGATCACAGTCATCGGTCCTGAATTTTTTCCTTCATCTCGTTGTCCTATAGTGACCCTCATAACTCTCTCTTCAAAGGTTGAATTCAGACTATTTTGACTTCATTGGAATGGTAACTTGACAAGCTTCCAGATGAGACCAGAATTGCGTAATTCGGAGACCGTTCGATATCCTAAAAGCATGTTGGTAGTCTTCGATCGTCTTTTTCAATATGGAGTGTAAATCTTTCCAAATCGCACGATCCAACGGAGATGCTTATAACTTCATCATTTGATGTCAGATTGGGTCAATTTTTTGTGATCTGCAAGGTCCTTTAGTGTTCTTTCATTCCTGACTGGAATCGTCGTATTCCGAAACCATTTCGGATCAATATGTGGGATCACAGTCGTCGGTCCTGAATTTTTTCTCCCTCTCATTGTCCCATAGTAACACTCATAACTCTCTCTTCAGAGGTCGAATTCAGACTATTTTCACATCATTGGAATGGTAACTTGACAAGCTTCCAGATGAGACCATAATTGCATAATTCGGAGACCGTTCGACATCCTAAAAGCATGGTGGTACTCTTCGATCATCTTTTTTCAATATGGAGTGTAAATCTTTCCAAATTGCGTGAACCAATGGAGATGCTAACAACTCCATCATTTGATGTTGGATAGGATCAATTTTCTATCATCTGAAAGGTACTTTAGTGCTCTTTCATTCCTGACTGGAATCGTCGTATTCCGAGACCATTTGGACATACATAAGTCGGATCGCAGTCGTCAGTCTTGAATTTTTACTTCATCTCCTTTCCCAATAGTAACCCTCATAACTCACTCTTCCGAGGTCGAATTCAGACTATTTTAAGGTCATTGTAATGGTAACTTGACAAGCTTCCAGATGAGACCATAATTGCCTCATTCTGAGACCGTTCGAAATCCTAAAAGCACGTTAGTAGTCTACGATTGTCTTTTTTCAATATGGAGTGTAAATCTTTCCAAATCGCGCGATACAATAGAGATGCTCATAACTCCATCGTTTTTATTGGATTAGGTCAATTTTTTGTGATCTGAAAGGTCCTTTAGTGTTCTTTCATTCTTGTCTGGAATCGTCGTATTTCGAGACCATTTCGGATCCATATGTGGCATCATAGTCGTCGGTCCTGAATTTTTCCTTCCTCTTGTTGTCCTATAGTAACCTTCGTAACTCTCTCTTCAGAGGTCGAATTCAAACTATTTTGAGGTCATTGCAATGGTAACTTGACAAGCTTCCAGATGAGACTAGAATTGCGTAATTTGGAGCCGTTCGATATTCAAAAAGCATGTTGGTTCTCTTCGATCGCCTTTTCTCAATATGGAGTGTAAATCTATACAAATCGCGTGATCCAACGGAGATTCTCATTACTCCATCATTTGATGTCGGATTGGGTCAATTTCTAGTCATCTGAAAGGTCCTTTAGTGCTCTTTCATTCCTAACTGGAATCGTCGTATTCCGAGACCATATGGGCATACATAAGTGGGATCGCAGTCGTCGGTCTTGAAATTTTCCTCTATCTCCTTTACCAAAGTAACCCTCATAACTCACTCTTCCGACGTCGAATTCAGACTATTTTGAGGTCATTATAATGGTAACTTGACAAGCTTCCAGATGTGACTAGAATTGCGTTATTCGGAGACCGTTCGATATCCTAAAAGCATGTTGGTACTATTTGATCGTCTTTTTTCAATATGGAGTGTAAATCTTTCCAAATCGCGCGAACCAACGGAGATGATAATAACTGCATCGTTTGATGTCGAATTGGGTCAATTTTTTGTCATCTGAAAGGTACTATAGTGCTCTTTCATTCCTGACTGGAATCATCGTATTCCAAGACCGTTTGGGATCCATAAGTGAGATCGCATTCGTCGGTACTGAATTTTTCCTTCATGTCCTTTTCCAGAGTAACCCTCATAACTCACTCTTTTGACGTCAAATTCAGACTATTTTGAGGTCATTGTAATGGTAACTTGACAAGCTTCCAGATGAGACTAGAATTGCATGATTCGGAGACCGTTCGATATTCTAAAAGTATGTTGGTACTCTTCGATCGTCTTTTCTCAATATGGAGTGTAAATCTTTACAAATCGCGTGATTCAATGGAGATGCTCATAAGTCCCTCGTTTGATGTTGGATTGGGTCAATTTTTAGTCATCTGAAAGGTGCTTTTAGTGCCTTTCATTTATGACTGCAATCGTCGTATTTCGAGACCATTTGCACATTCATAGGTGGGATTGCAGTCATCCGTCTTCAATTTTTCCTTCATCTTGTTGTCCTATAGTAACCCTCGTAACTCTCTCTTCAGAGGTCGAATTCAGACTATTTTGATGTCATTGGAATTGTAACTTGACAAGCTTCCAGATGAGACCAGAATTGCCTATTTCAGAGACCGTTCGATATCCTAAAAACATGTTGGTACTCATCAATTGTCTTTTTTCAATATGGAGTATAAATCTTTCCAAATCGCATAAACCAATGGAGATGCTAATAACTCTATCGTTTGATGTCGGAATGGGTCAATTTTTTGTCATCTGAAAGGTACTTTAGTTCTCTTTCATTCCTGGCTAGAATCGTCGTATTTCAAGACCATTTAGGGATACATAAGTGGAATCGCAGTCGTCAGTCCTGAATTTTTCCTTCATCTCCTATCCCAATAGTACCTCGCATAAATCACTCTTCCGAGGTCAAATTCAGATTATTTTGAGGTCATTGTAATGGTAACTTGATGACCTTCCAGATGAGAGCAGAATTGCCTAATTTGAAGACTGTTCGAAATCCTAAAAGCACGTTGGTACTCTTCGATCGTCTTTTTTCAATATGGAGTCTAAATCTTTCCAAATAGTGCAATACAACAGAGATGTTCATAAATCCATCGTTTGTTGTCGGATATGGTCAATTTTTGGTCATCTGAAAGGTACTTTAGTGTTCTTTCATTCCTGACTGGAATCGTAGTATTTCGAGACCATTTGGGATCCATATGTGGGATCGCACTCGTCGGTCCTGAATTTTTCCTTCATCTCGTTATCCTGTAGTAACCCTCGTAACTCCCTTTTTAGTGGTCAAATTCAAACTATTTTGAGGTCATTGGAATGGTAACTTAACAAGCTCCCAGATGAGACCAGAATTGCCTAATTAGGAGACCGTTCGAAATCCTAAAAGCACGTTGGTACTTTTCGATCGTCTTTTTTCAATATGGAGTCTAAATATTTCCAAATTGCGCGATACAATAGAGATTCTCATAACTCCATCGTTTGTTGTCGGAGTAGGATAATTTTTTATGATCTGAAAGGTACTCTAGTGTTCTTTCATTCTTGACTAGAATCGTCGTATTCCGACACCATATGGGATCCATATGTGGGATCGCAGTCGTCGGTCCTGAATTTTTCCTTCATCTCGTTGTCATATAGTAACTGTCATAACTCTCTCTTACGAGGTCAAATTTAGACTATTTTGAGGTCATTGTAATGGTAACTTGACAAGCTTCCAGGCCAGACCAGAATTACCAAATTCAGAGACCGTTCGAAATCCTAAAAGCACATTGGTACTCTTCGTTCGTCTTTTTTCAATATGGAGAATAAATCTTTCCAAATCACATAAACCAATGGAGATGCTAATAACTCTATCGTTTAATGTCGAAATGGGTCAATTTTTTGTCATCTGAAAGGTACTTTAGTGCTATTTCATTCCTGGCTAGAATCGTCGTATTTCAAGACCATTTGGGCATACATAAGTGAATCGCATTTGGGCATACATAAGTGGAATCGCAGTCGTCAGTCCTGAATTTTTCCTTCATCTCCTTTCCCAATAGTACCCCGTATAAATCACTCTTCCGAGGTCAAATTCAAATTATTTTGAGGTCATTGTAATGGTAACTTGACAACCTTCCAGATGAGAGCAGAATTGCCTAATTTGGAGACCGTTCGAAATCCTAAAAGCACGTTGGTACTCTTCGATCGTCTTTTTTCAATATGGAGTCTAAATCTTTCCAAATAGTGCAATACAACGGAGATGTTCATAAATCCATCGTTTGTTGTCGGATATGGTCAATTTTTGGTCATCTGAAAGGTACTTTAGTGTTCTTTCATTCTTGACTGGAATCGTAGTATTTCGAGACCATTTGGGATCCATATGTGGGATCGCACTCGTCGGTCCTGAATTTTTCCTTCATCTCGTTATCCTGTAGTAAACCTCATAACTCCCTTTTTAGTGGTCGAATTCAAACTATTTTGAGGTCATTGGAATGGTAACTTAACAAGCTCCCAGATGAGACCAGAATTGCCTAATTAGGAGACCGTTCGAAATCCTAAAAGCACGTTGGTACTTTTCGATCGTCTTTTTTCAATATGGAGTCTACATATTTCCAAATCGCGCGATACAATAAAGATTCTCATAACTCCATCATTTTTTGTCGGAGTAGGATAATTTTTTATGATCTGAAAGGTACTCTAGTGTTCTTTCATTCTTGACTAGAATCTTCGTATTCCAACACCATTTGGGATCCATATGTGGGATCGCAGTCGTCGGTCCTAAATTTTTCCTTCATCTCGTTGTCATATAGTAACTGTCATAACTCTCTCTTACGAGGTCAAATTTAGACTATTTTGAGGTCATTGTAATGGTAACTTGACAAGCTTCCAGACGAGACAAGAATTGGGAAATTCGGAGACCGTTCGAAATCCTAAAAGCACATTGGTACTCTTCGTTCGTCTTTTTTCAATATGGAGTCTAAATCTTTCCAAATAGTGCAATACAATGGAGATGCTCATAAATCCATTGTTTGTTGTCGGACAGGGTCAATTTTTGGTCATCTGAAAGGTACTTTAGTGTTCTTTCATTCATGACTGGAATTGTCGTATTCCGAGACGATTTGGGATCCATATGTGGGATCGCACTCGTCGGTCCTAAATTTTTTCTTCATCTCATTAACCTGTAGTAACCCTCGTAACTCTCTTTTCAGGGGTCAAATTCAGACTATTTTGAGGTCATTGGAATGGTAACTTGACAAGCTTCCAGATGAGACTAGAATTGCGTAATTCAGAAACCGTTCGATATCTTAAATGGAGTGTAAATCTTTCCAAACGCGATCTAATGGAGATGCTCATAACTCCATCGTTTGATGTCGGATTGGGTCAATTTTTTATGATCTGAAAGGCCTTTTAGTGTTCTTTCATTCCTGACTAAATCGTCATATTCTGAGACCATTTCGGATCCATATGTGGGATCACAGTCGTAGGTCCCAAATTTTTCCTTCCTCTCATTGTCCTATAGTAACCCTCGTAACTCTCTCTTCAAGGTTGAATTCAGACTATTTTCACGTCATTGGAATGGTAACTTGACAAGCTTCCAGATGAGACCAAAATTGCTTAATTCGAAGACCGTTCGATATCCTAAAAGCATGTTAGTACTCTTCGATCGTCTTTTTTCAATATGGAGTGTAAATCTTTCCAAATCGCCAGAACCAACGGAGATGCTAATAACTCCATCGTTTGATGTCGGTTTGGGTCAATTTTTTGTCATTTGAAAGGTACTTTAGTGCTCTTTCATTCCTGACTGGAATCGTCGTATTCTGAGACCATTTGGGCATACATAAGCGGGATCACAGTCGTCAATCCTGAATTTTTCCTTCATCTCCTTTCCCAATAATAACCCTCATAACTCTCTGTTCTGAGGTCGAATTCAGACTATTTTAAGGTCATTGTAATGGTAACTTGACAAGCTTCCAGATGAGACCAGAATTGCCTAATATGGAGACCATTCAAAATCCTAGAAGCACGTTGGTACTCTTCGATCGTCTTTTTTCAATATGGAGTCTAAATCTTTCCAAATCGTGTGATACAATGGAGATGCTCATAACTCCATCGTTTGTTGTCGGATTAGGATAATTTTTGTTATCTGAAAGGTACTTTAGTGTTCTTTAATTCCTGACTGGAATCGTCGTATTTCGAGACCATTTGGGCATAAATAAGTGGGATCGCAGCCGTCAGTCCTGAATTTTTCCTTCATCTCCTTTCCCAATAGTAACCCTCATAACTCACTCTTCCAAGGTCGAATGCAGACTATTTTTAGGTCATTGTAATGGTAACTTGACAAGCTTCCTGCTAAGACTAGAATTGCCTAAATCGGAGACCGTTTGAAATCCTAAAAGCACGTTTGTTGGGACATAAAAAATAATAAAGAAGAATGGATTGAAACAAGAGAAGATTGAAAGATAGGAAGAAAATTGGAAAACATGAAGAAAGAAATACCTTTTCAATAGGTTGCGTGGCACCACGCAACTAATGTCCGTTGTGAGGGACTGCGCATACAAAGAACAGTTCCGCTGGCCTGCGCAGTGAGTTTCAGGAGAAGATTTCCTTAAATAGTTAAAATTGATACAAGGTGGGTCCCACAGCACCGAAATCGAGGCATCACACATGCGAAGGCCTCTAAATACCCCTTCCCCTCCTTCATTTGGACGGATTGAAGATTTTGGAGAGAAAGTAGAGCGAAGAGAGAGATTGAAGGTAAGAGAGGAAGTCCCGGTGGGTTGCGCGAGTCCGCGCAATTGATATCGTTTGCGCGGGTCCGCGCAACCAGACTACTCTACAGTCTGTCAAAGCAAAGGGCCGTTATGCTGCTAAAATGGTTGAAGTCTTCAAGTTCCTTCTATTCAAGTCTAAAGCAGAATGATCAGCAGAAGAGCATATTCCTCCTAAGTCCTGAGAGATGACTGAAATCACTGCAGAAATGCTGCTGAATTTGATATTTGACAATTATACTTAAAATATTTCATTTATTCTAAATAATCTAGCTTAGAATCAAGGGATGTTGAAAGGATGTAAATGAACTTCGTATTAATAAATTGCGATGATTGCTTCAGATACTCTTTCTCTCTTATGTTTGAATAAGATAATCTCCCAAACCAAACACTTTTGTTTCTTATTCGAAACAAAATGGCGACTCTCCTGGGGACATTTATCTTATTTAACATTAGCAGTGAAATTGTTATGAAACTTTCATCATTGTTTGGCGTCTTTTAGACGCCAAAATGGCGACTCTCAGTGGGAACATCCTCCCCTTCATCTCTAAGATAGATTATTTAATTCTTCAACCACTAATTATAATTATATTTTGTGATCGAAGGATACTATGTCCAATTATAATCTACTACTCATGGCAACTTCCACTAGAAAGGTGAACTTCTGATTCACTCCAACTAGGTTCATGATAGAATACAAGTCGGATCAAATCCCGAAGCACATGATTCCTACAAGAAGAAATAACATGACTCGGGCAACAACTAGGGTTGTATCTGCATCACCTCAACCATTGGGAGACGATGCAGGCTAGACTATCGTAACGTCTAGTAGGACGAGAGCACAGAATGCAAGAAACTCCAGAATAAATTAGCCTTCGCTAAGAATCAGAGAGCCAATAACACGCAATGCAGTTAGAATGAATCCCGAACTCGCTCCTCTGGCAATATACGCCGAGCGAATAACCCCACTATTGACAGCGCCTGACTTCCCAGTTCTGAGTGCATCAAGAGTCAAATGGAAGAGATCGCAGAAAGGAAAGGCGCTAGTAGTCAGATCGCCAATGTCTACGCCCCCCAGGCGAGTTCATCGGTATCAGTGTCACTCCAATCGGTTAATGATGTTGGGAGCATAGAAAAGCCTAATGAAACCCCATCCTTTCCCCTCTTTGTGAGTCCCATTACGTCAGCATATTCTTGTTCTACTCCAGCTACCGCTTCGTCAAAGAGTGGAGAAGCTGTAGTACATATGGCTGGAACAAATCCAGAATGTAGAACGACTACGGAAGATCGTATTAATGAAATGGCAGAATCCCAAAACGCATTGATGGAGGAATGCAGAAATCTCAGAGAGGTCGTGGCGACCCTTGCATGTAATGTAGCCTGGATGGCGGTGCCCCAAAGTACAATGAATGGACAAGAAAACCAGCAGGATAACCTCCAACCACAAGGGGTAGGGTCACTAGGGTCCATCCCAGCAGCAAGAACCGTGACACAAGATGAAGTGAGATAAGTGGTTGAAGAAGCTGTTAGAGTGGAAAGAGAACGTGAGAATACTGGTCATTTTAGATATCGAACGCCGTATCCAAGGGAAGTAGAAGATATCCCCTTTCCAGCCAATTTCAAGCATCCGGATTTTCAAAAGTTTAACGGGGAAGGATCTCCATAGGAGCATTTAATGCACTTTATCACTAGCATGGGAAATTTTTCCATGATACCATAGTATTGCTTATGATTGTTCGGATCGTCATTAACACATAAAACATTTCGATGGTATTCAAATTTGACACCAGGATCAATACGTAATTGGGAGCAAATGCAAGAAGTTTTCATGTCAAACTGCTTTTTCTCGTCAGAGCGCGATGTTAGTATTACAGAGTTAGCTTCTGTACGGCAGAGAGATGGGGAACCGGTAGAAAAGTTTATAGATAGATGGAAAATATTAGGAGCCTCATGCAGACAGTTACCGGAGGAAAAAGAATAGGTCAAAATTTGTTTAAACTCTATGGAGACAAGAATCGCGTTTGGACTCACCAGTGTTGATATCAGAACTTTTCGTGACTTGTCTACTAAAGCTCACGCTTTAGAATTAATGACTCATAAAATGTCAGCATTCCACCACGAGACAACTAGAAAGGTATCCAGTAGGATGGCCGTGAATGGTATCGATCATGACAAAAGAGGCAAAGATGCAAAGGATTTGAAGGAAAAAAGGTCGGACCATCGGGAGGAGTGGAGCCACTCAAAGAATAGATAAAGTGGAAAAAGGCCCAAGATGCTTAATTCTCATGAGGGATTTGCATTTGATAAAGAAGATGTTGTCCCTATGATGAACCAACTGTTAAAGACTGGCATGATAGAATTACCAGAGCCTAAACGCCCTGAGGATGTGACAAGAACCAAGGAAAGAGATTTTTGCCGCTATCACCGCTTAGTAGGGCATCCAACAGAGAATTGCTATACACTGAAATGTATAATACAGTGGATGATAGATAGGGGCGAAATAGTACTCGGTAAAGAAAAAGAAAGGGATATCATGGCGACAGTAAATATGCTTACAATCTAAGGGAAATCTCAAGATGCGAATAAGAAAGAAGAATATGAAATGTCAAAGAAGGTAGCAGTAATTACATTACGATCGGGTAAGAAGATAACAAGTCCAGTAAAGCAAAAAATAGAAAATATTAGGAAAGAAGTCATTGAAAGGCAGAACAATAATAGTAAGGAAGAAAGGAAGGGCGAAATGGCAAAAGTGACTTATGATGTGGTAAGTCATTTGAAGGGCATACCGGCTTGATTAAGTGTTTATGATGCACTTAAGCTATCAGAAGAATTTCGACAGATCTTGGTTCAAGCGTTGTCTAATCACAACATTAGAGAAACTTTACTGGTAGAATTAGAGCATGACGAACATGATGAATAAGAAAATTGTCTACCAATCGTTTCCTTCTCTGATGATGATTTGACCTGGGAAGAGAGCATAACAGACCACTGATGATAGAAGGCCACATTTGTAGGAAGAAAGTCAAGCAGATCATGATAGACAATGGGTCTGCAGTGAACCTCTTGCCACTCTCAATGTTGAGTAAATTGAATTACCGTCGTTCAGACCTATGCCCTAGTGGAATGATGATACAGGGCTTTAATCAAGATGGACAACGTGCACTTGGTAAGATCACAATAGCGCTGGATATAGGAGAGATGACTACTAATGTCGTGTGTCATGTTATAAATGCAGTAACAACGAACACTTCTCCTGGGAAGGCCATGGATACATCAATATAACATTATACCATCTACTCTACGTCAGTGCTTCAAATATTGTAAAGATGGAATACAGTATAAAGTAATGGCCAATGCAAAGTCGTATACAGAGGCCGAGTCCTTCTTTGCAAACGTCAGTTACTACAAAGGGTTTGCTATAGATGAGAAAAAGAATGATGAAAATAAAGTCCTAAAGGACGTCCAAATGAATGCGATTGAAGGAAAAACAGAAAGAACAGAATTATTCGAACCTGCAGAAGTGAAGAAGAAATTGTACTTTGTGACGAAACATCTGCAACAGCCAGGGCAACCGCCGTTAACCTTGTTGTTATCAGCCAGACAGTTGAAAATTTTACAGTCTAATTACACAATGCCACTGTCGTATGTTGAAAGAAATAAGCCATTTTCGGCCGCCCCAGGGAAGTTTCGGGTTGAAGCAAGCATAAAATACCCTGAACCAATAGAATTTTATGTTTCAGGAGACGTGAAGATAGGAGAAGAGACCGAGAATAATGTGTACCATGGTAGGCTAACATCACAAGATCTTAAAAAAATATAGTCCGGTGAGTAAAAAGATTATGA
Organism: Magnolia changhungtana; assembly: GCA_030180095.1. Taxonomy (NCBI): domain Eukaryota; kingdom Viridiplantae; phylum Streptophyta; class Magnoliopsida; order Magnoliales; family Magnoliaceae; genus Magnolia; species Magnolia changhungtana. The sequence goes on from JASAUF010000172.1 coordinate 2,077,872, forward strand.
AAAACATGGGTTTCAATCATGAAGAACCCACCGGTTTGAACTATGGGAAGGGAATTCAAATCCCTATTGGAATCAGTTAGGATAAGTGAAGAAAATTTCAAGAACTAGGGGCAAACTCATCAGTGAACATGATTATAGTCGTGCATTGCTTCAATGACTCTAAAGAGAATGTGTTGATTAAATAAACACAAAGGCAATTCCGGCTGGACCTGGTTCGAAGAAGCAATGAATAAGTTGATACAAGTCGATTTTATCAGGAGCATCAAATATACCCAGAGTGCTACATCAACCCTATGGTGCATAAGCATGGATCCTAATTGAAATAAAAAATAATGTCAGTACGTCAGTTCATGACAGATGATGAAAAATGTGAAAATAAGCCTGAGAGAGCTAGATCTACTTAATGAGAAATACTTGACCGACCAGCAGTAATTGTGATCATATCAGGGGGCAAATTCAAGTCCAAATAGGACAGACTGTACATCATCAAAGAGAAATACTCCAATGGGGAAAACAGAATTGTATATCGATCAATGCTCGCTTGGTCAAAAGGATCATTTCTGCTGACACTACTGATTTTGATCCAGAATATCATCAGAATAATAATTCTGAATCAAAAGGGGGCAAGAATAGATCATGGCTATGTAGCATCTGGTGAATAAATAAAGAAGAAGTTCGCAAGCATACCAAGATTATGTAAAAGCTAATATTGCAAAAGAAAAGTGAACATCGCCATCATCAAGTGAACCTCTACAAAATTCTGTTTGAAATTGATACCATCACCAAGCTGGTATACTATGAATAACACAGACGGGTATAATCAAAGATATTAAGAGAAATGGTGAGGTGTCAATTTCAGACAGAGATGTCTATCAAAGTCTTCTAAGACATTTTAAGGCAGCCTAATCAAGCCAATGGCCAAATCGCGCATAAGGCCTATCAAGATCGCCATTCGGGCAGTTGTGAGAAGCCAGTGGCCCTAAAAATCCCGTGAAGGCCATCGTACGGATACCCATGCGGGCAGCTGACGGAGCCAATGACCAAAAGCCTAAAAGGCCAAAAGTCCTCAACAGCCAGTCATGCATAACCCCCATGTCGTCTATATAGTTTTCTGGTAGCGTTACGGGGAATGGAGGAAAATGCCCTCCCATGAATGGGCTCGACCTTGCAAATGAAGAAAATGAGGGCCATAATGTGAGCTTTAGATAGGCCAACCGTGCGTAAGACCCCCCAGGTTTACGGTTTGATTCCAGTACTAACTCATGGGGAAGGACTAGACTAAACCTACTCATTGACGACTGGTGGCCCTAGACTTGGTACCCAAAAGGTCGCCTTGGGAGCTCTGAGAACTCTAAAGAGTTACCATGGCCAACCCTATGCGTAATTCCAACTGAGTTCACAGCCCCCGTGGCTTCATTGGGCCCCTCTGATAGATCGCGGTTAGTGAACTCCCTAGGCAGTGAGAAGTCCAGCGAACTCCTAAGACTTACAAAGGCCATCATGTGAGACCCGACTCCACTACTCAAGAGCTTAAACTGTGCGTGAAATTGACTAAAATGAAATCTAGCACCGCCAATGAAAATATATAAGTAAATAAAGTCACATAGCGAATCCCGCACTAACAAGCATAAAATGTTAGTGTTTATATTAATTCATCAGTCAATAATTACGTTAAGATTACTTCATAGATAATATGTTCAGAATAATGTATGACGTATAATGCATGAAAGAGATTACCGAAAGTTATCATTGAAAATCAAAGAGATTCTTTATTCAAAAAGCATGTATATAAGAAAAAGTCATATGTTTAAAGTTCTTCTACAATTCCCACTATCCCCTTGTAATTTTGCAAGTCCTCCTTTAATTGCATCTGAACCGCAACATGCTTTGACTTTTCTCCAAGAATGATCTTTGCTTGGTCAGGAATATCAGCCAGCTTATCTTCCAATTATTTGATTATCTCTTCGCTCTTAAACAATTCAGATTTCTTAGCGTTAGCAGACTAAATATTGGCTTGTATTCTTGCTTTGATTTCCTTCACAGATGATTCCTTCTCACGATCTTTCAACTCTAGCTGCGATATTTCCTCTTTCAGAGCGGTAATGCGGTCTTAAATGACTACCCTGTCATCAATATGAACCCTTAACTGTTCTTGAAGAATCAATTGTTCCTGATCAAATTCAGAAATAGCAGAAGCAATAAGAGAAGCCTTTTCCTTGCACAGGGTCAGCTGCTTTCCATATTCCAGAATTTCAGGAGCAATTGTGATATTCTCTGCTGATACCAAAGAGATTATCGAATCATGAAATTTGAGAAGAGAATCACGCAAAGTGGAAATGTTAATCTTCGCTATTCTTGTAGAACGTTCTAGAATTTCAATAGAAATATCTAAGTCTGACCATTGTTCAGGATCTTTGAAGATGTGGACTATTGTCGATAAAGAATTCTTCATCAAAAGCATCTTATGGATAGGAATTTTCACAAAAGATGACAGCTCGAAAGCGATGGCTATAAACTTGGAGCTTGCCGCTCCACTGCGAGGAGTCCCTGTAGTATGAAGAAGAAAGAGAGTTAAGATAAACACTACAAATTAAAAGATGTATGGTTCCTAAAAATCAATATATAAATATACCTGCCTCGAATGTGTGACTAGCAAAGGGAGGGATTTCTTGGACTGTAGAGGGGCTGACTCCTAACATATCAGCGAAAGAAGGCGCTACGGCCTCTGTGCTTGAATCTCGGGTAGTAGGAGTAGGTAAATCAGCAGCCTCTATAGGAAAGATGATCTCACGGGCTATTCTTTTTGGTGTCGTCAGTGGAATTGGAGGGACCTTTGGGGAAGTTACTGGTGTAGTTGAAGGAGGATTTAAGGAAAGAGTATCACCCGTTCCAATATTAGCTACATGAGCACTTGAAATGAAGATACGACAATGATGATGAGATAATTATCACTGAATAAACATATGAATATCCAGAGAATTTAATCAATTACCAGGTGAATATCCGTATTCCCCATAATCTAAGGGTTCTTCTTCTTCCTCAATTGTTGTAGGAGACTTTGCAGGGATATTAGCACTAGGAAGAATTTCAGAAGTCACAGGAGGGTGTTCTTTTTCAACATCTTCCACAACTATATTCTCCTCTCCGCCTATATCGACTTCTCCTTCCTTAAAATCATCATCTTTGTCCTTGTCGCTTTCATCATCCTCGTCATCATCATATTCCGTAGAAGCAATACCTCTGATGAAGAAGCCGAACTTTCATCGCTTAAGCTTTCTTCGTCAACTTCTTCAATCACGACTTGCTTCCCTTTAGGAGAAGTTGCTCGACTACTTTCTGGTTGGGGCTCTCTGTCTACTGGAACTGAAGGTGACAAAGATGTCTGTTTACTTCCTTCCTAAGGGACAAGTGATGACATTTGCATGCACGCCCGAGATCTGGTCATAGGAGATGATGAACTGAGAGGAGTAGGCTGTGAAGGGAGAGTTGGTTCATCCGGAGCTGGCTCATTCTGAAATGTCGTAGTCTCTACCGGAATGGGAGAAGATGTTCCTTCAACATCTTCCGTAGCTCGGCCACCAAAGTCACGAGGGACTTGTTCAAATTCTGTTAAAACCCCGTGAGCAAACCAGCCATCCAGAGTATTAATGGGCTTCGTCTCACGAATTGGTTCTTCTATAGATATCTTTCTACAAATCTCACCATGATGGGATGCATGGCTCTTCTCTAGAATAAAACCAATCCCACTCTCAAATATTTTGCCTCTCAGACTGGGCGGATGAAGGAAGATGGAAGAGTCCACTGGTAAGTGTCTGTTGACTAAGTATGATTGATGGTCCCACCATCGCATCCAGCTATATGAAGTACGAACTATACGGTCACAATTGGGAATCATGAAAGAAGAATTAACGTGACCACCGAATAGTTGCTTCTATATCATGGCCCAGTTGATAGGACCAGTTCCGTAACAACGCATCTTTTTGGTGACCAATCTGCAGTCTTCCGGTACGACTTGGTCATAGCCGAATTGGCTAGCAAAACGACTGGGGTAATAAGGCTCTCTCCAGAATTTCATCCTTTCTCGGAGAGGCAGACTGCAAGAACGAATAGAAAGAAAGAAAGCTCTTTCTGCTACAGTGAGTGTTCCCTGATCCACCATATCAGTATCTTCAATGTAGCGATGAAGGCAGAATTGGAAGAAGTCTATTTAGTCATCATCTCAAATTTTATTGGCCACCCATTCGTATGACCTTTTGGTCATAGCTCTCTGCTGAAAGAACTAGAGTGGGAGATGCATGGGATGGATGTATGCCTTGTCTGATGCTTCAAAAGTCCAAGGGAAGTAAACTCCCAGCCAACCAGTAAAATAATGCCATGCAGTATATGTAGAGGAAGATCCGATGGTGGGGTTCTTGATGTGTGTTGTTATTTCTTCGAAGGCCCTATAGATAGAGCATAACACTAGAGGTGCAAGGGAATACTTCTGTCCTTCTACCAGAGCACCGGCAACAACAAAGACTGTGGGACGAACAACATCTACCCATTTAGAACTTGAAAGTACCACAATGCTTAGCCAATTGGCTAGAAAAGCTGCGAGTTCTCCAAAGGAACTATAATCTGCTCTCTCCTTCAGGTTCTTACGAAGTTCCATTAACTCCTTGCAACGACAGTTACGGAATTTGTAAAGAGAGATAGAAGGTTGGTGCAAGAGAACATGTGGTAAAAAAAAAAAAAAAAAAAAAAAAAAAAAAAGAGGGGGAAAGTTGATTTCTAGGGTTGGAAATACCTGAGCATTCTGGAGAAGTGCGCTAGCCATTGCAAAGGAGGAAGCTTATGGAAATTCAGAAATTTCCCCATTTCTTTAAAAAGCTCAATGGTAGTTTCGGAAATAAAAGGTTTGTGATTAGGGGAAGATACAAATGCCAGTTCTCTATTTGATGGAATGAATTCGTCATAGAACTTGCCGGTTAAAGGAAGACCTGCTATTCGATGCAACTCCTAAAGAGTGATGCTCATTTCTCCAAATGGTAGATGGAAAGAGTTGATCCTGGACGATTAGTATTCCAGAAAGCCCTTGATCACGGTGGGTTCCTTATAGAAGTATGTAGATGTAACTTCTATGGCATCATACAGGCCAACCTTGACAAGCGTACTTGCATGCTTCTTCAAGATAGCTTCTACCCAATCAGAATAGTAGTGTCGAGCAGTCAACAGACCTCTTGTGCGGAAGTCCTCAGGTCCTTAGAGTTGATCATGATCTTTGAAGCGTTGTCTGATGGTTTCATAAAAATATGTAGGAAAGAGGTGGATAGGAGATGGCAGAGATTCAATATGTTTAGTGAAGTCGAAGGTCAGAATTACGGGTTCTTTAAAATATGCAGGGTTGCGGGCAGTAGTTTTAGTTCGTTTGGTTGGCGGTTGATCAGAAGAAGGCGAAGGACGGAAAGAAGAGGGATCGGGAAGATCTAAATGGGAAGGTTGCTCAGATGGTTGGTCCACGGGATGAAGAGTACGCTTAATACGAGCCATGATGGACAAAAGGATTAAGAGACTTGAAGGTAATTGAAGAAAAGTCTACAGAAGAGTTGAAAATTGGCTAAGTGTTGAAAAAAGACCAAGTTCAAGAAAATTGGCTAAGTCCGGGTTGAGTGGGACCACGCAATTGAAGTCTGTTGTGCGGAACGACGCAACTCTTAAAGGATTTGCGCGAACAATAAAGTTGTTGCACGGGGGGGGGGGGGGAATCGTCGGAGAGCAAAAGTTCGACATAGAATCAAGAAATGAAGAAATGATTGAAGGATTGAAGTATTTATAGGGTATGCGGTTGAGTACGGTGCGCAAGTTTTTATCATGCGGACCCACGCAAACGCTGCCAATGTGATCATTTTTTATCCTTTTTTCTTTGATTCTTCGAGAAACAAAGAAAGGATCAAGGGGGCATCTATTGGGATATAAAAAATAGTAAAGAAGAAAGGATTGAAATAAGAGAAGATTGAAAGATAGGAAGAAAATTGAAAAACAAGAAGAAAGAAATACCTTTTCGATAGGTTGCGCAGAACCGTACAAATAATGTCCGTTGCGCAGGACCACGCATACAAAGAATTGTTGCGCGGGTCTGCGCAGTGAGTTTTGGGAGAAGATTTCCTTAAACAATTGAAATTGATACAAGGTGGGTCCCATGGCACCGAAATCAAGGCATCACACATGCGAGGGCCTATAAATACCCCCTCCCCTCCTTCATTTGGACGGGTTGAAGATTTTGGAGAGAAAGCAGAGCGAAGAGAGAGATCGAAGGTAGGAGAGGAAGTCCCGGTGGGTTCCGCGAGTCCGCACAATCAATATCGTTTACGTGGGTCCGCGCAACCAGACTGCTCTACAGTCTGTCAAAGTAAAGGGCCGTTATGCTGCTTAAATGGTTAAAGTCTTCAAGTTCCTTCTGTTCAAGTCTAAAGCAGAATGATCAGCAAAAGAGCAAATTCCTCCTATGTCCTAGGAGATGACTGAAATCACTGCAGAAATGCTGCCTAATTTGATATTTGATAATTATACTTATAATATTTCATTTATTCTAAATAATCTATCTTAGAATCAAGGGATGTTAAAAGGATGTAAATGAACTTAGTATTAATAAATTGCGATGATTGCTTCAGATAGTCTTTCTCTCTTATGTTTCAATAAGATAATCTCCCAAACCAAACACTTTTGATTCTTGTTCGAAACAATGTTGGTACTCTTCGATTGTCTTTTTTCAATATGGAGTCTAAATCTTTCCAAATCGCGTGATATAATAGAGATTCTCATAACTCCATCATTTATTGTTGGATCGGGTCAATTTTTTTATCTGAAAGGTCCTTTAGTGTTCTTTCATTCCTGACTGGAATCATCATATTCCGAGAGCATTTTGGATCCATAAGTGGGATCACAGTCATCGGTCCTGAATTTTTCCTTCCTCTGGTTGTCCCATAGTAACCCTCGTAACTCTCTCTTTAGTGATCGAATTCAGACTATTTTCACGTCATTGGAATGGTAACTTGACAAGCTTCCAGATGAAACCAGAATTGCGTAATTCAGAGACCGTTCGATATCCTAAAAGCGTGGTGGTACTCTTCGATCGTCTTTTTTCAATATGGAGTGTAAATCTTTCCAAATCACGCGAACCAACGGAGATGCTAATAACTCCATCGTTTGATGTTGGATTGGGTCAATTTTTTGTCATCTGAAAGGTACTTTAGTGCTCTTTCATTCCTGACTGGAATCATCGTATTCCGAGACCATTTGGGCATACGTAAGTGGGATCGCAGTCGTTAGCCCCGAATTTTTCCTTCATCTCCTTTCCCAATAGTAACCCTCATAACTCACTCTTTCGAGGTCGAATTCAGACAATTTTGAGGTCATTGTAATGGTAACTTGACAAGCTTCCAGATGAGACCAGAATTGCTTAATTCAGAGACCGTTCCAAATCCTAAAAGCACATTGGTACTCTTCGATCGTCTTTCTTCATTATGGAGTCTAAATCTTTCCAAATCGCGCAATACAATAGAGATGCTCATAACTCCATCGTTTGTTGTCGGATTGGGTCAATTTTTTGTGATCTAAAAGCGCCTTTAGTGTTCTTTCAATCCTGACTGGAATCGTCGTATTCTGAGACCATTTCGGATCCATATATGGGATCACGGTCGTCGGTCCTAAATTTTTCCTTCCTCTCGTTGTCCTATAGTAACCCTCCTAACTCTCTCTTTAGAGGTCGAATCAGACTATTTTGAGGTCATTGTAATGGTAACTTGACAAGCTTCCAGATGAGACCAGAATTGCGTAATTCAAAGACCGTTCGATATTTTAAAAGCATGTTGGTACTCTTTGATCGTCTTTTCTCAATATGGAGTATAAATCTATACAAATCGCGTGATCCAATGTAGATGCTCATAATTCCATCATTTGATGCCGGATTGGGTCGATTTCTAGTCATCTGAAAGGTATTTTAGTGATATTTCGTTCCTGACTGGAATCGTCGTATTCCGAGACCATTTGGGCATACATAAGTGGGATCGCAGTCGTCGGTCCTGAATTTTTCCCTTATCTCCTTTTCCAAAGTAACCCTCATAACTCACTCTTTTGACATCGAAGTTAGACTATTTTGAGGTCATTGTAATGGTAACTTGACAAGCTTCCAGATGAGATCAGAATTGCATAATTTGGAGACCGCTCGATATCCTAAAAGCACGTTGGTACTATTCGATCGTCTTTTTTCAATATGGAGTGTAAATCTTTCCAAATCGCGCGAACCAACGGAGATGCTAATACTACATCATTTAATGTCGGATTAGGTTAATTTTTTATCATCTGAAATGTACTTTAGTGGTCTTTCATTCCTGACTAAAATCGTCGTATTCCGAGACCATTTGGGATCCATAAGTGGGATCATAGTCGTCTGTCCTGAATTTTTCCTTCATCTCCTTTTTTAGAGTAACCCTCATAACTCACTCTTTCAACGTCGAATTCAGACTATTTTGAGGTCATTGTGATGGTAACTTGACAAGCTTCCAGATCATACTAGAATTGCGTAATTCGGAGACTGTTCGATATTCTAAAAGCATGTTGGTACTCTTCGATTGTCTTTTCTCAATATGGAGTGTAAATCATTACAAATCGCATGATCCAACGGAGGTGTTCATAACTCCATCGTTTAATGTCTGATTGGATCAATTTTTAGTCATCTGAAAGGTCCTTTTGGTGCCTTTCATTCCTGACTGGAATCGTCGTATTCCGAGACCATTTGGGCATCCATACGTGGGATCGCAATCGTCCGTCTTGAATTTTTCCTTCATCTCATTGTCCTATAGTATCCCTCATAACTCACTCTTCCAAGGTCGAATTCAGACTATTTGGAGGTCATTGTAATGGTAACTTGACAAGATTCCAGATGATACCAGAATTGCCTAATTCGGAGACCGCTCGATATCCTAAAAGCATGTTGGTACTCATCGATCATCTTTTTTCAATATGGAGTGTAAATCTTTCCAAATTGCATGATCCAATGGAGATGCTAATAACTCTATCGTTTGATGTCGGATTGGGTCAATTTTTTGTCATCTAAAAGGTACTTTCGTGCTCCTTCATTCCTGACTGGAATCGTCGTATTCCGAGACCATTTGGGCATACATAAGTGGGATCACAGTCGTCAGTCCTGAATTTTTCCTTCATATCCTTTCCCAATAGTAACCCTCATAACTCACTCTTCCAAGGTCGAATACAGACTATTTTGAGGTCATTGTAATGGTAACATGACAAGCTTCCAGATGAGACCAGAATTGCCTAATTCGGAGACCGTTCGAAATCTTAAAAGCACGTTGGTACTCTTCGATCGTCTTTTTTCAATATGGAGTCTAAATCTTGCCAAATAGTGTAATACAACGGAGATGCTCGTAAATCCAACGTTTGTTGTCAGATTAGGTCAATTTTTGGTCATCTGAAAGGTACTTTAGTTTTCTTTCATTCCTGATTGGAATCGTCATATTCCAAGACCATTTGGGATCCATATGTGGGATCGCACTCGTCGGTCCTGAACTTTTCCTTCATCTCGTTATCCTGTAGTAACCCTCGTAACTCTCTTCTCAGAGGTCGAATTCAGACTATTTTGTGGTCATTGGAATGGTAACTTGACAAGCTTCATGATGAGACCAGAATTGCCTAATTTGGAGACCGTTCAAAATCCAAAAAGCACGTTGGTACTCTTCAATCGTCTTTTTTCAATATGGAGTCTAAATCTTTCTAAATCGTGCGATACAATAGAGATGCTCATAACTCTATCGTTTGATGTCGGATTGGTCAATTTTTTGTGATCTGAAAGGTCCTTTAGTGTTCTTTCATTCCTGACTAGAATCGTCGAATTCCGAGACCATTTCGGATCCATATGTGGGATCACAATCGTCGGTCCTGAATTTTTCCTTCCTCTCGTTGTCCTATAGTAACCCTCGTAACTCTCGCTTCAGAGGTCGAATTCAGACTATTTTCATGTCATTGGAATGGTAACTTGACAAGTTTCCAGATGAGACCAGAATTGCGTAATTCGGAGACCGTTCGATATCTTAAAAGCATGTTAGTACTCTTCGATCGTCTTTTTTCAATATGGAGTGTAAATCTTTCCAAATCGCGCGAACCAACAGAGATGTTAATAACTCCCTCATTTGATGTCGGATTGGGTCAATTTTTTTGTCTTCTGAAAGGTACTATAGTGCTCTTTCATTCCTGACTAGAATCGTTTATTCTGAGACCATTTGGGATCCATAAGTGGGATCGCAGTCGTCGGTCCTGAATTTTTCCTTCATCTCCTTTTCCGGAGTAACCCTGTAATGCCCTAGATTTTTGCCAACCTAGAGTTGGATGTCCTTAGGCAAGGGGTTGATCGTAACCCCTTATTAACTTCTCAAACCTCAAATCCTTTAGAAATTAGACGAGTTTAACTAAGTGTTAAACTAAATTAGCTGTGAAATCCGCTTGAATCACTTTAAATACGATTTGCAAGACCCAAAACTTATAGAATCATTGACGCTAGGTTACCCTAAAATCTAGGATCAATCTCATTACCCAGTTGCTCTCGAGAGCACATTGAAACTCCGTATCGGATCTGGACCGCACGTCGAAAGTCCGATTACTACGAAATTATATAATTAAGACCACCTTGCTGGGCTTGACAACAATCTCAGAAATCAACTCCAGATAGTGTCCTGGGGCTATTCGTATGAGCCCGGAAAGAAGAGTGAGAAAATGTGGTTTTCTTTAGAAATTAAATCTAATTTAAGTAATCTGAGACTTGTCGCTTGCGGGCCTAATATAAGAAATCAGACCGTCAAAATTTGACCCAAATACACCCTTGGATCAGGAGAAATTTCATACATAGGTCAGTGTACTTGTGGCCTTGATCGAGTTTCGGTGACCGTTGAACTGAAACTAGTCCACCACATGCGATCTAGAAATCGGATTGGAACGAAAACTTAACTTAACCTAGATCCATGGTCAGAGAGCTTAAGTCCGACCTTTGCCTCAAGGGGGGATCCGAAAATGCTCCGTTGAGCTGAAACAGATGTTATTTGGACATAACCTAAGTATACCTTGGCCCTGGGGCCATTCCCATCAGTTTTGGGCCTATATAAGGGCCTTAAGCCCTCACTCTCTCATCCCATACAAATTTTGGAAACCCTAGGAGAGAGAAGAGAGGAAAAAGAGAGAAAGAGAGAGAGAGAGTTGGAGTCCATCCGTGGGATTTAATCCCATCATTCCACGGACTGAATCAGCCCTTCCGTACCACTCTACCGATGATACCGATCCCGTTCTTAGGTAAGAAAACCTAACCCTAAACTGTTTTCAGGTTTCAGGTAGCGTAGGTTATGAAATAACTAACCCAACTCATGCTATAGGTTGATATACCCTCATTGATGAAGCCTTAGAGTTTCTAGCGAATTCGTTACGCTTCTACGGCGTAAGGTGCGGACTTTAAACGTATACGTTATGGTTTTTAAGGCTTTTAATGTCAGTTAATGATATATTACTAATGTGGATGCTATTACACATATACAAAGTGCTGCCCATTTCATTTTTCAGTTATACGTCAACTAGGTTGAATATACTGTATTCCTCGTATTTGTAGAAAATACCGTATACGTATGAAATTCGGATTTGTGCTTGCCATGATTAATTGTTGTCTATGTATGCTAGATGCATGTGTATCAATTCTGGGTGAACAGATTAGCCTAATACATGTTATCAAGACATACGTTGTGTATATTATAACGTGTAGCCTAAGTGTTTGTAGAAATGTTCGAATGAATATGGAACTATGATTTATGCTTGCCATGACTATTGGTCGTGAATGCATGATCGTAGTTCATGTGGCAACTCCTTTGTGAAAGGATTTGCTAGGACATGTGTTATAACTAGCATATTACAGGTATGTTGGAAGGTGTAGTCTAAGTATTTATAAAATTGTATGAATGAGTAAGTAGTTAGTAAATTGCAATGTATAAGGGTGTTGAGATATGATTCTCATCTACTTTAACTATGTGTATGCTTTCCTCCATGTACCGTATATTATAGTGTTTGTTTATCTATGTAACGCATATGTATAAATCTATGTTTATGTTGTATTCTATAAAATGTAAAAACAAATCCGTGAAGGGTGATGGGGGAGTGGTGTAACGATTCTGTGCAATAACCCTGGCAGCCCTAAAGCGGACATGGTTGTACGATTTGAAATCTTGATCCATTACTGCTTTAACTATCGTCTAGGATATTTTATTGTAATTGAATGTTATTGGGGCTATTGTATAGTCCAGGCAATCGGTAACAGAACCTAGATTGGTAGATGATGTTGTTTCGCCACACAAGATGTGTTCGACAAATCCGAGCCATACTTCGGTTATCGACAGTGGTTAGGCCACACGGAGTGCTTACGCACTTCATGTCGATCAACTCGATATGCGCTCGTACTAGTCCAACTCGTCAAGTAACTCGATTAGCCCTATGTATGTTCATCATGTTTGGACGCTATTGCTTGAACCTAAGGTACCAAACTCACCAGTGAAAACCCCGTTAACCTTGGTACCTCGATCTGCTAAGACTCATGAGCCAGACATGGTGGTATGGGACACTGTGGTCGAGCTGTCGACCTACGATGGGGCGATGATCCTCCCCGTAGTGACCAGTGAGCAACCCAGACATGGTGGTATAGGACACTGTATTTGAGCTATCGGCCTACACTGTTTTAGTGACGAAGCCGTGATGGGGGAGTGGTGTAACGATTCCTTGCAATAGCCCTGGCAGCCCTAGATGTGCCCTTTGTAGTGACTTCGAGCATACTCTGAGTCTACGTGGAGGCGACAACCCTTCCGTAGCATCTAGAGTATAAACTAGGCCTATAATGATTTGGCGACGAGCCCATTGTAGTGACCTAGAATCGCAACTTCATATGAGGTTTACTAGAATTGACGACCCTAGAATGGATCATTGTTAGGGTATTGATATAAGGACGGTACCTTATTTCCCAACCCTGTTGTATGAAAAGGACTAATAAGAACTTGGTAATCATATGCATGCACCGCATTGCACGTGCGTTCAGACGTAGCAGGTCAAGCACTGAGGCAGTGTTGTTCATACGCGAACGCGAGATGAAGTCGCTGAGGGAGTGTAGGCGAGGGCATGCATCATACATTCATACCATTCTTGCATTAACAAGAGTACTTAGGGATGTGTGATTTACTGCTTTATTATTACTGCTTGATTGAATTGATAACATGCTACATTGAGTTGATCATTCACTCACACATTACAGGACGATGTTGTACACACCAACCAGACCCTGTTTGAGTTTCAGATGATGGCGATGCTTGCGAAGCGGAGCCAAATTTTTATGATGATGAGGAGGGTTTCTCCTTATACAGCTATCAGGCGGGTCTATGTAGACCATCTTATGATCGATGGGGTTACAAGGTTGCTAATTAGATGCCATTACAGTTTAGTTTACTCTTTTGGAACACCCTTGTATATTCATTTTGTCCATTTTTTTGGAGTATACATTGATATAGTTAACCCGGTAACATGTTAACACTCTGGAGACTTACAACAGTTTATATATGTTATATATCTATCACAGTCTTCCGCTGGCATAATTTAACTATCTTTGGAGTATGATATGTTGTTTTGGCTTAATCCCATTCATCTTTATTGCACTAACACAAACAACATTCAATCATCATTATTTATGTTGCATAAGTGATGCGTTGGAACTCGGGAGTTGACTTTATGCTCGACCCACGATTTTCAGGGCGTTACAAACCCTCATAACTCACTCTTTCGATGTCGAATTCAGACTATTTAGAGGGCATTGTGATGGTAACTTGATAAGCTTCCAGATGAGACTAGAATTGTATAATTCGGAGACCGTTCGATATTCTAAAAACATGTTGGTACTCTTCGATTGTCTTTTCTCAATAAGGAGTATAAATCATTACAAATAGTGTGATCCAACGGAGATGCTCATAACTCCATCGTTTGATGTCGGATTGGGTCGATTTTTAGTCATCTGAAAGGTCCTTTAGGTGTCTTTCATTCCTGACTGGAATCGTCGTATTCCGAGACCATTTGGGCATCCATACGTGGGATCGCAATCGTCCGTCTTGAATTTTTCCTTCATCTCGTTGTCCTATAGTAACCCTCGTAACTCTCTCTTCAGAGGTCGAATTCATACTAATTTCATGTCATTGGAATGGTAACTTGACAAGCTTTCAGATGAGACCAGAATTTCTTAATTCGAAGACCGTTCGATATCCTAAAAGCATGTTAGTACTCATCAATCGTCTTTTTCCAATATGTAGTGTAAATCTTTCCAAATCGCATGAGCCAACGGAGATGCTAATAACTCTATCGTTTGATGTCGGATTGGATCAATTTTTTGTCATCTAAAAGGTACTTTAGTGCTCTTTCATTCCTGACTGGAATCATCATATTCCGAGACCATTTGGGCATACATAAGTGGAATCACAGTCGTCAGTCCTGAAATTTTCCTTCATCTCCTTTCCCAATAGTTACCGTCATAACTCACTCTTCCGAGCTCGAATTCAGACTATTTTGAGGTCATTGTAATGGTAACTTGACAAGCTTCCATATGAGACCAAAATTACCTAATTCAGAGACTGTTCGAAATCCTAAAAGCACATTGGTACTCTTCAATCGTCTTTTTTCAATATGGAGTCTAAATCTTTCCAAATAGTGCTATACAACGGAGATGCTCATAAATCCAACGTTTGTTGTCGGATTTGGTCATCTGAAAGGTACTTTAGTGTTTTTTCATTCCTGACTAGAATCATCATATTCCATTTAGTGATCCATATGTGGGATCGCACTCGTCGGTCCTGAAATTTTCCTTCATCACGTTATCCTGTAGTAACCCTCGTAACTCTCTTTTCAGAGGTCGAATTCAGACTGTTTTGAGGTCATAGGAATGGTAACTTGACAAGCTTCATGATGTAATTGCGTAATTCGGAGACCATTCGAAATCCAAAAAGCATGTTGGTACTCTTCGATCGTCTTTTTTCAATATGGAGTCTAAATCTATCCAAATCGCGTGATACAATAGAGATGCTCATAACTCCATCGTTTGTTGTCGGATTGGGTCAATTTTTTGTGATCTGAAAGGTCTTTTAGTGTTCTTTCATTCCTGATTAGAATCGTCGTATTCTGAGACCATTTTGGATCCATATGTGGGATCACAGACATCGGTCCTGAATTTTTAATTCCTCTCGTTGTCCTAAAGCAACCCTCGTAACTCTCTCTTCAGAGGTCGAATTCAGATTATTTTCACGTCATTGGAATGGTAACTTGACAAGCTTCCAAATGAGACCAGAATTGCGTAATTCGGAGACCATTCGATATCCTAAAAGCATGTTGGTACTCTTCGATTGTCTTTTTTTCAATATGGAGTGTAAATCTTTCCAAATCGCGTGAACCAACGGAGATACTAATAACTCCATCGTTTGATGTTGGATTGTGTCAATTTTTTGTCATCTGAAAGGTACTTTAGTGCTCTTTCATTCCTGACTGAAATCGTCGTATTCCGAGACCATTTGGGCATACATAAGTGGGAAAGCAGTCGTCAGTCCTGAATTTTTCCTTCATCTCCTTTCCCAATAGTAACCCTCATAACTCACTCTTCTGAGGTCGAATTCAAACTATTTGGAGGTCATTGTAATGGTAACATGACAAGCTTCCAGATGAGACCAGAATTGTGTAATTCAGAGACCGTTCCATATCTTAAAAGCACATTGGTACTTTTCGATCATCTTTTTTCAATATGGAGTGTAAATCTTTCCAAATCATGCGATCCAATGGAGATGCTCATAACTCCATCGTTTGATGCTGGATTGGGTCAAATTTTTGTGATCTGAAAGGTCCTTTTGTGTTCTTTCATTCCTGACTGGAATCGTCGTATTCCGAGACCATTTTGGATCCATACGTGGGATCACAGTCGTCGGTCCTGAATTTTTCCCTCCTCTCATTGTCCTATAGTAACCCTCGTAACTCTCTCTTCAGAGGTCGAATTCAGACTATTTTCACGTCATTGGAATGATAACTTGACAAGCTTCCAGATGAGAGCAGAATTGTGTAATGCGAAGACCGTCGATATCCTAAAAGCATGTTGGTACTCTTCGATTGTCTTTTTTCAATATGGAGTGTAAATCTTTCCAAATCGCGTGAACCAACGTAAATGCTAATAACTCCATTGTTTGATGTCGGATTGGGTCAATTTTTGGTCATCTGAAAGGTACTTTAGTGCTCTTTCATTCCTAACTAGAATTGTCGTATTCCAAGACCATTTAGGCATACATAAGTGGGATCGCAGTCGTTAGTCCTGAATTTTTCCTTCATATCCTTTCCCAATAGTAACCTCATTACTCACTCCTCCGAGGTCGAACTCAAACTATTTTGAGGTCATTGTAATGGTAACTTGACAAGCTTCCAGATGAGACCAGAATTGCCTAATTCGGAGACCGTACGAAATCCTAAAAGCATGTTGGTACTCTTCGATCGTCTTTTTTCAATATGGAGTCTAAATCTTTCCAAATAGTGTAATACAATGGAGATGCTCCTAAATCCATCGTTTGTTGTCAGATTAGGTCAATTTTTAGTCATCTGAAAGGTACTTTAGTGTTCTTTCATTCCTGACTATAATTGTCGTATTCCGAGACCATTTGGGATCCATATGTGGGATCGCACTCGTCGGTCCTGAATTTTTCCTTCATCTCGTTATCCTGTAGTAACCCTCATAACTCTCTTTTCAAAGGTCGAATTCAGATTATTTTGAGGTCATTGGAATGATAACTTGACAAGCTTCTAAATGAGACCAGAATTGCCTAATTCAGAGACCGTTCAAAATCCTAAAAGCACGTTGGTACTCTTCGATCGTCTTTTTTCAATATGGTGTCTAAATATTTCCAAATCGCGCGATACAATTGAGATGCACATAACTCCATCGTTTGTTGTCGGATTAGGACAATTTTTTGTGATCTGAAAGGTACGTTAGTGTTCTTTCATTCCAGACTGGAATCGTCGTATTCCGAGACCATTTGGGATCCATATGTGGGATCGCAGTCGTCGATCCTGAATTTTTCCTTCATCTTGTTGTCCTATAGTAACCTTCGTAACTCTCTCTTCAGAGGTCGAATTCAAACTATTTTGAGGTCATTGTAAGGGTAACTTGACAAGCTTCCGGATGAGACCAGAATTGCATAATTCGAAGACCGTTCGATATCCTAAATGGATGTTTGTACTCTTCGATCGTCTTTTTTCAATAAGGAGTGTAAATCTTCCCAAATTGCCTGATCCAATAGAGATGCTCATAACTCCATCGTTTGATTTCGGATTGGGTCGATTTCTAGTCATCTGAAAGGTCCTTTAGTTCTCTTTCATTCCTGACTGGAATCATCATATTCCGAGACCATTTGGGATCCATAAGTGGGATCGTAGTCATCAGTCCTGAATTCTTCCTTCATCTCCTTTTCCAGAGTAACCCTCATAACTCACTCTTTCAACGTCGAATTCAGACTATTTTGATGTCAATGTAATGGTAACTTGACAAGCTTCCAGATGAGACCAGAATTGCGTAATTCAGAGACCGTTCGATATTCAAAAACATGTTGGTACTCTTCGATCGTCTTTTCTCAATATGGAGTGTAAATCTTTATAAATCGCATGATCTAATGGAGATGCTCATAACTCCATTGTTTGATGTCAGATTGGGTCGATTTTTAGTCATCTAAAAGGTACTTTTCATGCCTTTCATTCCTAACTGGAATCGTCGTATTCCGAGACCATTTGGGCATCCATAGGTGGGATTGCAGTCGTCCGTCTTGAATTTTTCCTTCATCTCGTTGTCCTATAGTAACCCTCGTAACTCTCTCTTTAGAGGTCCAATTAAGACTATTTTGACGTCATTGGAATGGTAACTTGACTAGCTTCTAGATTGGACCAGAATTGCCTAATTTGGAGACCGTTCGATATCCTAAAAGCATGTTGGTACTCATCGATTGTCTTTTTTCAATATGGAGTGCAAATCTTTCCAAATCGCATGAACCAACGGAGATGCTAATAACTCTATCATTTGATGTCGGATTGGCTCAATTTTTTGTCATCTAAAAGGTACTTTAGTGCTCTTTCATTCCTAACTGGAATCGTCATATTCCAAGACCATTTGGGCATACTTAAGTGGGATCGCAGTCGTCAGTCCTGAATTTTTCCTTCATCTCCTTTCTCAATAGTAACCCTCATAACTCACTCTTCTGAGGTCGAATTCAGACTATTTTGAGGTCATTGTAATGGTAACTTGACAAGCTTCCAGATGAGACCAGAATTGTCTAATTCGGAGATCGTTTGAAATCCTAAAAGCATGTTGGTACTCTTCGATCATCTTTTTTCAATATGGAGTCAAAATCTTTCCTTATCACGCGATACAATAGAGATGCTCATAACTCCATCGTTTGTTGTCAGATTAGGACAATTTTTGGTGATCTGAAAGGTACTTTAGTGTTCTTTCATTCCTGACTGGAATCGTCGTATTCCAAGACCATTTGAGATCCATATGTGGGATCGCAGTCATCGGTCCTGAAATTTTCCTTCATCTCGTTGTCCTATCGTAACCCTCGTAACTCTCTCCTAAGAGGTCGAATTCAGACTATTTTGAGGTCATTGTAATGGCAACTTGACAAGCTTCCAGATGAGACCGGAATTACATAATTCAGCAACCGTTCGATATCTTAAAAGCATGTCGGTACTCTTCGATCATCTTTTTTCGATTTGGAGTGTAAATCTTTCTAAGTCCCGCGAACCAACGGAGATGCTAATAATTCCATCGTTTGATGTCGGATTAGGTGTATTTTTTGTCATCTAAAAGGTACTTTAGTGCTCTTTCATTCCTGACTAGAATCGTCGTATTCTGAGACCATTTGGGCATACATAAGTTAGATCGTAGTCCTGAATTTTTCCTTCATCACCTTTCCCAATAGGAACCCTCATAACTCACTCTGCCAAGGTCGAATTCAGACTATTTTGAGGTCATTGTAATGGTAACTTGACAAGCTTCCAGATGATACCAGAATTGCGTAATTCGGAGACCGTTCAATATCCTAAAAGCATGTTGGACTCTTCGATCGCCTTTTTTCAATATGGAGTGTAAATCTTTCCAAATCGCGAGAACTAATGGAGATGCTAATAACTCCATCGTTTGATGTCAGTTGGGGTCAAATTTTTTTCATCTGAAAGGTACTTTAGTGCTCTTTCATTCCTGACTAGAATCGTCGTATTCTGAGACCATTTGGGCATACATAAGTGGGATTGCAGTCGTCAATCCTAAATTTTTCCTTCATCTCCTTTCCCAATAGTAACCCTCATAACTCTCTCTTCCAAGGTCGAATTCAGACTATTTTATGGTCATTGTAATTGAAAATGCTAAGCTATATGTCCTAGAGGGGGGGTGAATAGGACTGTGCCAAATTAAAATTTAACAGCGGAATTAAAATACGATAGCCTTATAAAAATAAAGAACTGTACTTTAAATAAATTAAAGAACTAAAATG
Source organism: Magnolia changhungtana (assembly GCA_030180095.1). Taxonomy (NCBI): domain Eukaryota; kingdom Viridiplantae; phylum Streptophyta; class Magnoliopsida; order Magnoliales; family Magnoliaceae; genus Magnolia; species Magnolia changhungtana. Next base: position 2,097,491 of record JASAUF010000172.1, read on the forward strand.
TAAAGCAATCTTAAATAAAGAACTTGATACTAACGTTATTCTACTAACGTTGTTCTAAGGACAACCTTTGCACCATAAAAACCAAGGGTTTATGGTAGGACAACCTTACTAGAACAAATTGAATATCAAAACTCAAACCGAAAGGAAATAAAGGAAATAGCAAGAAATAAATTCTAAACTATTACAACATTCCCCACTTTGATTGAAACGTAAATATTACAACATTCACATCCACATATACATTCCACAAATATGAATGATTAAAGATATAGAAATTAAAAGAACATTCAAATCACAAAACACACCAATATATAGTGGTTCGCCTGTGTGTTCACCAACTGTTAAACAATGACCACACTGACTTGCTACTCCACTCCTAATATCCTCACACAGGGGATATTAGCATTCACTATTAAACAGGTTTTATAGGTTCACCTAAAAACTTCACAATTGTGTCTTTTTAACTTGGGCTTACACAATCTAAAAACCCACACTTTTTTAGTTTTCTAGCTCTCCTCAGATAACCAACACAATGAGATTTTTCTGGCGAATCTCAAACAAAACCAAAATAATGAATTTACAATAAATGTAAAAATACCTGGATTTCTCCTTTTGTAGCAGCCCGGTAGAACCAATTAGAGTATAAGTTCGAATCAACGTTCATTGTCCAATACTCACTTAAGAAATGGTTCTAGGTTCTAATTGATTTTAAATTAAACCAAATTGGGCGTAGCTCTATTTGATTTTGATTCCAATGAAGAAGGAATATATAAATTCCTCTTTTTCAAATAAGATTGGAATATAGGAATAAAATCAAATATAAATAATCTAACAAAAGAATATTAAATATGCACAGCGTAGCTAAAATGAACACAACTTATCTCAGAGTGGAGGCTTGAATTTTCTCAAAATTAATCGATGAAAAAATCTGAAATTTGAGTTCAATTTATAGATGTAAAGATCTCGTTTACGACTGGTCTTAGGAACCCTTTGACTGGTTGTAGCACCAACGGCATTTTGAAATTTTAAGCGCGATCTGAAAAATCAGTTCTACAACTAGTCTTAGGATTCTACGACTAGTCGTAGACTACCTACGACTGGTCGAAGCTGACCCAGGACTGGTCGAAGGAAACCAGAATTGGTTCCTAGAGTTTGAGTCATAGTTCTAGGACTGGTCGAAGGACGAGTCGTGACTTCCCTATGACCGGTCGAATAGTCTCCAGGACTGGTCGAAGAATAACAAAAAAATATTGAAAAATAGAAACAACTTAGGACTGGTCATGGAATTTCTTGGACTGGTCGAACCAAGTCTAGGACTGGTCGAACAAGGTCCAGGACTAGTCTTAGAATAGATCAACTTCATGTAAAAAGATTCATCTTGAATTATATATACAAAATGACCTACCCTAAGGTCAAACTAAGGTCTATCATACCTGGGACATGAAGTATGAACATTGAACTTCATTCTTTCAGATGATGGTTAACCTTTGAAGCTTGAGATCTCTACTTGATATAGCTTGAACTTGAGATCTTCTACAGCTTGAATTTAAACTTCAACTTGAGTTGCACTTGAGTCTTGAAATGCACTTTAGTCTTAAACAAACACTCTTCTTATCAATGTAACTCTAAACATTGATGCATATGGAAGAGGACAAAGTACATAACCTTGCATTCCTTAAAGCAGAGCACCGTACATGTCTTAAACCATTGATGTCAACTTGAATCCATACAAACACAAGACACACAGATAGAAGTTTTGGCACAACAAGAGGTTTTGGCAGCAAAAAATTTGACAATCAAAGGAGCAGGAGATCATAGCACCTACAGTAATGGTAACTTGAAAAGCTTCCAGATGAGACCAGAATTGCCTAATACGGAGACCATTCGAAATCCTAAAAGCACGTTGGTACTCTTCGATCGTCTTTTTTCAATATGGAGTCTAAATCTTTCCAAATCGCGCGATACAATAGAGATGCTCATAACTCCATTGTTTGTTATTGGATTAGGACAATTTTTTTGTGATCTGAAAGGTACTTTAGTGTTCTTACATTCCTGACTGGAATCGTCGTATTCCGAGACCATTTGGGATCCATATGTGGGATCGCAATCGTCAGTCCTGAATTTTTCCTTCATCTCGTTGTCCTATAGTAACCCTCATAACTCTCTCTTCAAAGGTCGAATTCAGACTATTTTGAGGTCATTGTAATGGTAACTTGACAAGCTTCCAAATGAGACCAGAATAGCGTAATTCGGAGACTGTTAGATATCCTAAAAGCATGTTGGTACTCTTCAATCATCTTTTTCCAATACATAATGTAAATCTTTCCAAATCGCGTGATCCAACAGAGATGCTCATAACTCCATCATTTGATGTCTGATTGGGTCAATTTCTAGTCATCTGAAAGGTCCTTTAGTGCTCTTTCATTCTTGACTGGAATCGTCGTATTCAGAGACCACTTGGGATCCATAAGTGGGATCGCAGTCGTCGGTCCTGAATTTTTCCTTTATCTCCTTTTCCAAAGTAACCAACATAACTCACTCTTCCAATGTCGAATCAGACTATTTTGAGGTCATTGTAATGGTAACTTGACAAGCTTCCAGATGAGACTAGAATTGCCTAATTCGGAGACCGTTCAATATCCTAAAAGCATATTGGTACTCTTCGACCGTCTTTTCTCAATATGGAGTGTAAATCTTTACAAATCGCATGATCCAACGGAGATGCTCATAACTCCATCGTTTGATGTCGGATTGGGTCAATTTTTAGTCATCTAAAAGGTCCTTTTAGTGCCTTTCATTCTTGATTGGAATCGTCGTATTCCAAGACCATTTGGGCATCCATAGGTGGGATCGCAGTCGTCGGTCCTGAATTTTTCCTTCATCTTGTTATCCTATAGTAACCCTCGTAGCTCTCTCTTCAGAGGTCAAATCCAGACTATTTCATGTCATTGGAATGGTAACTTGATAAGCTTCCAGATGAGACTAGAATTGCCTAATTCGGAGACCGTTCGATATCCTAAAAGCATGTTGGTACTCATCGATCATCTTATATCAATATGGAGTGTAAATCTTTCCAAATCGCATGAAACAACGGAGATGCTAATAACTCTATCATTTGATGTCGGATTTGGTCAATTTTTTGTCATTTGAAAGGTACTTTAGTGCTCTTTCATTCCTGAATGGAATCATCGTATTCCGAGACCATTTGGGCATACTTAAGTGGGATTACAATCGTCAGTCCTGAATTTTTCCTTCTTCTCCTTTCCTAAAAATAACCCTCATAACTCACTCTTCGGAGGTCGAATTCAAATTATTTTGAGGTCATTGTAATGTTAAATTGACAAGCTTCTAGATGAAACCAGAATTGCCTAATTCAGAGACCGTTCGAAATCCTAAAAGCACGTTGGTACTATTCGATCGTCTTTTTTCAATATGAAGTCTAAATCTTTCCAAATCGCGCGATACAATATAGATGCTCATAACTCCATCGTTTGCCATCAGATTGGTTCAATTTTTTTTTATCTGAAAGGTCCTTTTGTGTTCTTTCATTCCTTACTTGAATCATCGTATTCCGAGACCATTTCGGATCCATATGTGGGGTCACAGTCGTCGGTCCTAAATTTTTCCTTCCTCTCGTTGTCCTATAGTAACCCTCGTAACTCTCTCTTCAGAGGTCGAATTCAGACTATTTTCACGTCATTGGAATGGTAACTTGACAAGCTTCTAAATGAGACCAGAATTGCGTAATTCGGAGACCGTTTGATATCGTAAAAGCATGTTGGTACTCTTCGATCGCCTTTTTTCAATATGGAGTGTAAATCTTTCCAAATCGCGTGAACCAATGGAGATGATAATAACTCTATCGTTTGATGTCTGATTGGGTCAATTTTTTGTCATCTAAAAGGTACTTTAGTGCTCTTTCATTCCTGACTGGAATAGTCGTATTTCGAGACCATTTGGGCATACATAAGTGGGATCGCAGTCGTCAGTCCTGAATTTTTCCTTCATCTCCTTTCCCAATAATAACCTCATAACTCACTCTTCCGAGGTCGAATTCAGACTATTTTGAGGTCGTTGTAATGGTAACTTGACAAGCTTCTAGATGAGATAAGAATTACCTAATTCGGAGACCGTTCGAAATCCTAAAAGCACGTTGGTACTCTTCGATCGTCTTTTTTCAATATGGAGTCTAAATCTTTTCAAATTGCGCGATATAATATAGATGCTCATAACTCCATCGTTTGTTGTCAGATTAGGACAATTTTTTCTGGTCTGAAAGGTAATTTAGTGTTCTTTCATTCCTGACTGGAATCATCGTATTCCGAGAACTTTTGGGATCCATATGTAGAATCGTAGTCGTCGATCCAGAATTTTTCCTTCATCTCGTTGTCATATAGTAACCGTCGTAACCCTCTCTTCCGAGGTTGAATTCAGACTATTTTTAGGTCATTGTAATGGTAACTTGACAAGATTCCAAATGAGACCAGAATTGCGTAATTTGGAGACTGTTCGATATCCTAAAAGCAAGTTGGTACTCTTCGATCATCTTTTCTCAATACGGAGTGTAAATCTTTCCAAATTGCGCGATCCAATGGAGATGCTCATAACTCCATCGTTTGATGTCGGATTGGGTCGATTTCTAGTCATCGCAAAGGTCCTTTAGTGCTCTTTCATTCCTGACTGGAATCGTCGTATTCCGAGACCACTTGGGATTCATAAGTCGGATTGCAATCATCGGTCCTGAATTTTTCCTTTATCTCCTTTTCCAAAGTAACCCTCAAAACTCACTCTTCCAACGTTGAATTCAAACAATTTTGAGGTCATTATAATGGTAATTTGACAAGCTTCCAGATAAGACCAGAATTGCCTAATTCGGAGACCGTTTGATTTCCTAAAAGCGTGTTGGTACTTTTCGATCGTCTTTTCTCAATATGGAGTGTAAATCTTTAGAAATCGCATGATCCAATGGAGATGCTCATAATGTCGGATTAGGTCAATTTTTAGTCATCTGAAAGGTCCTTTTAGTGCCTTTCATTCCTGACTAGAATCGTCGTATTCCGAGACCATTTGGGCATCCATAGGTGGGATCGCAGTCGTCGGTCTTGAATTTTTCCTTCATCTCGTTGTCCTATAGTAACCCTCGTAGATCTCTCTTTAGAGGTCGAATTCAGACTATTTTCACGTCATTGGAATGATAACTTAACAAGCTTCCAGATGAGACCAGAATTGCCTAATTCGGAGACCATTCGATATCCTAAAAGCATGTTGGTACTCATCGATCGTCTTTATTCAATATGGAGTGTAAATCTTTCCAAATCGTATGAACCAACGGAGATGCTAATAACTCTATCGTTTCATGTCGGATTGGGTCATTTTTTTTCATCTCAAAGGTACTTTAGTGCTCTTTCATTCCTGACTGGAATTGTCGTATTCTGAGACCATTTGGGCATACATAAGTGGGATCGCAGTCGTCAGTCCTGAATTTTTCCTTCATCTCCTTTCCTAATAATAACCCTCATAACTCACTCTTCTGAGGTCAAATTCAGATTATTTTGAGGTCATTGTAATGGTAACTTGACAAGCTTCCAGATGAAACCAGAATTGCCTAATTCGAAGACCATTCAAAATCCTAAAAGGACGTTGGTACTCTTCGATCGTCTTTATTCAATATGGAGTCTAAATCTTTCCAAATCGCGGGAAACAATAGAGATGCTCATAACCACATCATTTACTATCAGATTGGTTCAATTTTTTGTGATCTGAAAGGTCCGTTAGTGTTCTTTCATTCCTGACTTGAATCATCGTATTCCGAGACCATTTTGGATCCATATGTGGGATCATAGTCGTCAGTCCTAAATTTTTCCTTCCTCTCGTTATCCTATAGTAACCAACGTAACTCTCTCTTTAGAGGTCAAATTCAGACTATTTTCACGTCATTGGAATGGTAACTTGACAAGCTTCCAGATGAGACCAGAATTGCCTAATTCAGAGACCGTTTGATATCCTAAAAGCATGTTGGTACTCTTCGATCGCCCTTTTTCAATGTGGAGTGTAAATCATTCCAAATCGCACGAACCAATAGAGATGCTAATAACTCCATCATTTGATGTCTGATTGGGTCAATTTTTTGTCATCTGAAAGGTACTTTAGTGCTATTTCATTCCTAACTGGAATCGTCGTACTCCAAGACCATTTGGGCATACATAAGTGGGATCGCAGTCGTCAGTCCAGAATTTTTCCTTCATCTCCTTTCCCAATACTAACCCTCATAACTCACTCTTTCGATGTCAAATTCAGACTATTTTGAGGTCGTTGTAATTGTAACTTGACAAGCTTCTAGATGAGACCAGAATTGCCTAATTCGGAGACCGTTTGAAATCCTAAAAGCATGTTGGTACTCTTCGATCATCTTTTTTTAATTTGGAGTCTAAATCTTTCCAAATCACGCGATACAATAGAGATGCTCATAACTCCATCCTTTGTTGTCAGATTAGGATAAGTTTTTTTTATCTGAAAGATACTTTAGTGTTCTTTCATTCCTGACTGGAATCATCGTATTCCGAGACCATTTGGGATCCATATGTAGGATCGCAGTCGTCGGTCCTGAATTTTTCCTTCATCTCGTTGTCATATAGTAACCCTCATAAATCTCTCTTCAGAGGTCAAATTTAGACTATTTTGAGGTCTTTGTAACGGTAACTTGACAAGCTTCCAGATGAGACTAGAATTGCCTAATTCGAAGACTGTTCGATATCCTAAAAGCATGTTGGTACTCATCGATCGTCTTTTTTCAATATGGAGTGTAAATCTTTCCAAGTCACATGAACCAACGGAGATGCTAATAACTCTACCGTTTGATGTCGGATTGGGTCAATTTTTTGTCATCTGAAAGGTACTTTAGCACTCTTTTATTCCAAACTAGAATCGTCGTATTCCGAGACCATTTTGGCATACATAAGTGGGATCGCAGTCGTCAGTCCTGAATTTTGATGTCATTGTAATGGTAACTTGACAAGCTTCAGATGAGACCAGAATTGCCTAATTCGGAGACCGTTCGAAATCCTAAAAGCATGTTTGTACTCTTCGATCGTCTTTTTTCAATTTGGAGTCTAAATCTTTCAAAATGGCGCAATACAACAGAGATGCTCATAACTCCATCGTTTGATGTCGGATTGGGTCAATTTTTGGTCCTGTGAAAGGTACTTTAGTGTTCTTTCATTCCTAACTGGAATCGTCGTATTCCAAGACCATTTGGGATCCATATGTGGGATCACAGTCGTCGGTCCTGAATTTTTCTTTCATCTCGTTATCTTATAGTAACCCTCATAACTCTCTCTTCACAGGTTGAATTCAGACTATTTTGAGGTTATTGGAATGGTAACTTGACAAGCTTCCAGATGAGATGAGAATTGCGTAATTCGAAGACCGTTCGATATCCTAAAAGCATGTTAGTACTCTTCAATCGTCTTTTTCCAATATGGAGTCTAAATCTTTCCAAATCGCGCGATCCAACGGAGATGCCATAACTCCATCGTTTGATGTCGGATTGGGTCAAGTTCTAGCCATCTGAAGGGTACTTTAGTGCTCTTTCCTTCCTTATTAGAATCGTCGTATTCTGAGACCATTTGGGATCCATAAGTGGGATCGCAGTCGTTGGTCCTGAATTTTTTCCTTCATCTCCTTTTCTAATAGTAGCCAACACTCTTCCGAGGTCGAATTCAGACTATTTTGAGGTCATTGTAATGGTAACTTAACAAGCTTCCTGATGAGACCAGAATTACCTAATTCGTAGACCGTTCGTTATCCTAAAAGCATGTTCGTACTCTTCGATCATCTTCTTTCAATATGGAGTCTAAATCTTTCCAAATCGCACGATCCAACAGAGTTGCCATAACTCCATCGTTTAATGTCGGATTGGGTTGGTTTTTAGCCATCTGAAAGGTACTTTACTCTTTCATTCCTGATTGGAATCGTCGTATTCTGAGACTATTTAGATCCATAAGTGGGATCCCAGTTGTCGGTTCTGAATTTTTTTCTTCATCTCCTTTTCCAATAGTAACCCTCATAAACACTCTTCCAAGGTCGAATTCAAACTATTTTGAGGTCATTGTAATGGTAACTTGACAAGCTTCCAGATGAGACCAGAATTGCCTAATTCGTAAACCGTTCGATATCCTAAAAGCATGTTGGTACTCTTCGATCATCTTTTTTCAATATGGAGTCTAAATCTTTCCAAATCACTCGATCCAATGGAGATGCTCATAACTTTATCATTTGAAGTCGGATTGGGTCAATTTCTAGCCATCTAAAAGATACTTTAGTGCTCTTTCATTCCTGACTGGAATCATCGTATTCCGAGACCATTTGGGATCCATAAGTGGGATTGCAGTTGTCAGTCCTGAATTTTTCCTCCATCTCCTTTTCCAACAGAAACCCTCATAAACACTCTTTCGAGGTCGAATTCAGACTATTTTAAGGTCATTGTAATGGTAACTTGACAAGCTTCCAGATGACAGTAGAATAGCCTAATTCGAAGACCGTTCGAAATCCTAGAAGCACGTCGGTACTCTTCGATCATCTTTTTTCAATATGGAGTGTAAATCTTTCCAAAACGAGTGATACAATAGGGATGCTCATAACTCCATTTGTTGTCGGATTGGATCAATTTTTTGTCATCTGAAAGGTCCTTTAGTGTTCTTTCATTCCTGATTGGAATCGTCGTATTCCGAGACCATTTTGGATCCATATTTGGGATCACAGTCGTCGGTCCTGAATTTTTCCTTCTTATCGTTGTCTTATAGTAACCCTCGTAACTCTCTCTTCAGAGGTCGAATTCAGACTATTTTCATGTCATTGGGATGGTAACTTGACAAGCTTCTAAATGAGACCAAAATTGCGTAATTCAGAGACCGTTCGATATCCTAAAAGCATGTTGGTACTCTTCGATTGTCGTTTTTCAATATGGAGTGTAAATGTTTCCAAATCTCGCGAACCAATGGAGATGCTAATAACTCCATCGTTTGATGTCGGATTGGGCCAATTTTTTGTCATCTGAAAGGTACTTTAGTGCTCTTTCATTCCTGACTGGAATCGTCATATTCCGAGACCATTTAGGCATACTTAAGTGGGATCGCAGTCGTCAGTCCTGAATTTTTCATTCATCTCCTTTCCCAATAGTCACCCTCATAACTCACTCTTCCGAGGTCGAATTCAGACTATTTTGAGGTCATTGTAATGATAACTTGACAAGCTTCTAGATGAGACCAGAATTGCCTAATTCAGAGACCGTTCGAAATCCTACAAGCACGTTAGTACTCTTTGATTGTCTTTTTTCAATATGGAGTCTAAATCTTTCCAAATATTGGGGTACAATAGAGATGCTTGTTTCAAGCAAGAAATAAATTTGTTTGATTTGGGAGATTATCTTACTCAAACATAACAGCGTAAGAATATCTGCAACAATCATCACACTTTATTAATACTGAGTTCATTTACATCCTTTTAACGTCCCTTGATTCTAAGATAGATTATTTAGAATAAATGAAATATTATAAGTATAATTGTCAAATATTAAATTCGGCAGCATTTCGTCAGAGATTTCAGTCATCTCCTAAGACTTAGGAGGAATATGCTCTTCTGCTGATCATTCTGATTTAGACTTGAACAGAAGGAACTTGAAGACTTCAACCATTTCGGCAGTATAACGGCCCTTTGCCTTCACAGACTGCAGGGCAGTCTGGTTGCGAGGACCCGCGCAACTGATATTGATTGCGTGGACCTGCGCAACCCACCGGGACTTCCCCTCCTGCCTTCGATCTCTCTCTTCACTCTGCTTTCTCTCAAAAATCTTCAATCGTCCCAAATGAAGGAGGAGAGGGGGTATTTATAGACCTTCGCACGTGTGGTGCTTCGATTCCGGTGCCATGGGACCCATCTTGCATCAACCTTAACCGTTTAAGAAAATCTTATCCTGAAACACACTGCGCAGACCCGCGCAACTGTTCTTTACATGTGCGGTCCCGCACAGCGGACATCGGTTGCGTGGTCCCGCGCAACCAACCGAAAAGGTATTTTTTTCTTCTTGTCTTCCAATTTTCTTCCTATCTTTCAATCTTCTCTTATTTCAATCCTTTCTTCCTTACTATTTTTTATGTCCCAACAGATGCCCCCTCAATCCTTTCTTTATTTCTCCAAGAATCAAAGAAAAAGGATAAAAAATTATCACATTGGCAGCGTTTGTGCTGGTCCACGCAACAAAAAACCCACATACTGTACTCGGTCGTTTGCCCTATAAATACCCCAACCCTTCAATCATTCTTCACTTTTCACCTACTGTAGCAAACCTCAGTCCCAGCGATTCTCCTCCGCACAACGGCTTTCGTTTGCGGGACACTTTCTACCCTTACGCTGTCTCGCGCAACCGACTTCGATTGCGCAGTACCGCGCAATCAAAACCTTAGAGAATTTTCTACGTTCGTCGAACTTTCTTCAAGTACCTTTAAATCTTCAAATTCTTCACCCCCTTTTCTATTATGGCTCGTTCTGAAGCTTCCTCTTCTAAAAGAAAGAACCATTCATCCGCTTCTAAGCTGAAACAACCTCTCCATTATTCTTGGAAACATGTAGAGATAAATGAAAAAACTTTGGATCTCCATAACCCTGTCACCGATAAGCAGACCATTATCCCTATCAATTTACTGTGTCATTGGTCGATCTTACACAGCGAACCCTTTGATCGGCTAAATACCTTTGTCTCAACAGATGACTGGGTTTCAATAGAATCGAGAATCTTGACAGGATATTTGGGAGAGAACGGGCTTGCCAAAGAGTGGGTAAAATTCACAGAATGAGATTCTTGCGTCCACACTATGATCCTCAGTATTCTTCCCCTTTCCACTATTTTGAAATGGCTCAGCAACTCTTCTTTCTTGAGAAATTACCTTGGAGTACAGGGAGATTCACAATCACAGGCTTGTTGTCCATCCATGATCTCTACAGTGCTTGGGCTTGCGTTGTCGTTCAAAGACATTCGACTATACTGGAGCAGATTTCACTTTCGGACACAATTATAGCCACGTCAAAATACTTCCATGCGGATACTACTATTCTCAGATGCTTTCTTAATCATTGGTCTCCAATCACTAATTCATTTCTCTTCCCCTAGGTGAAATGAGCATCACTTTATGGACTTATTTTATATAGCAGGCCTTCCCTTCATGGGTAACATCTTTGATGTGTATATGCCCTCCAATGAAGAGCTTGCTTCTGCATCTGTGAGAAGAGACATATCTAAAATTTCTATAATGACCCTTGAACTTTTCAGTGCACTAGCCGCGTTCCCTCATCCTGACTGCATCACTTCTCTTAAATGGTTGGCTTATTTTTCTCAAAAATTGTGGTATACTTCTTTACTCTTCTCTTCTATTTTCATTAATCCCATTCTCAAACAATTTTGCTGAAGTATTGTATCTTCATCTTAACAGTTTTGCAGGCCACAACCAGTCAGAACTCAAGGACATTCATGAGAAAATAAGACATTCTGCAGAATACAGTCCTTCTTGTGAATTAGCCGCCTTTCTTGCTTATTGGTTAAGCTTAGTGATATTCCCTAATCCTGATCAAGCAGATACTATCAGACCCTCATTCTTCGTAATCACAGGAGTAATGGCGGAAGGTCAGAAATATTCGTTAGCTCCTCTAGTTCTATGCTCTCTTTATCGCGCCTTTGGAGATGTTATTTCTGATTTGAAAGACTTGTCTCTGAAGCCTTTCCGGTCTTTGCTCCTTGGCATTTCTTCGTAGGTTGGTTAGGGGTATATTTTCCTTAGACATTTGCTGATTCCTGAAGGGCATACTCAAACCCTTATCGACTTCCTCTTCAGCATTTTCAATTAAGGGACATGATCAAGGAATCAACTAGATGGATTTCTAGGAGACTAAAAAGCGATGATCCCATTGACTTTCACCATTTTCCATTGTTTAACGATCCTGAAGATGTGGACGTGATTGATAACGATTCTATCTCATCTGGTAAACATTCTTTCCTTGTTTCTATCAGATCCAGTACTCTTCCATGGAGAGAAAATAGCATATTCTGGCGTGAACCATATTACCCCAGCCGGTTTGCTCACCAATTTGGCTTTGACCAAGCCGTTCCTGAGACTCGTGATATCGTCACAAGAGCGATGAGGAGCTATGGCATCGGGCCGTATAATTGGGCCCTGATATGGAAGTAGCACTTGATCGTTCGAACTGGATCACACTTCATAATTCTTGGTCATAATTTCCAGTTAGTGCTTCTTACTGCTGGATACAATGGTGGGTTCACCAACATTACTTGGTAGATAATTATCTTCCAGTAGATCATGCCATGTGGATTCATCCTCCTTTCCTTAAAGATTATCAGAAAGACCAGAGCATTGGCTACTTTGCAGAGATGAACCCTCCCCCCTTTCAAGATCAACTCGGTACAAGGATTTCTTTAGAAAATGTTGTTCATGAAGCAAAGCTTGCTGATGCCCATGAAGGATGGATAGCTTTTGGTACTCTTCTGACGAATACTCCCCAGAATGACAATTTATTATAGTTCCATCTTCCCCCACCTTTGCAAATATTACGCGATGATTCTCCTTTATCAACGAAAAAGCAGGAGATTCCAGAACATCGTCATCCACCTTGAAAGGACAAACATATTATTATTGAAGACTTATCCTCTTCAGAAGAATAAACATATTTTGAAATATTTAATTTTAGAGTAAAAAGATTTCAATCATTAGACATCTTGATTTAACTTAATACAATTGTGATTTCATTTACTTTAGAAGAAACGCATTCATCATGTGAAATCTTGTGATTTATGTCATTTCATCAAACAAGCAACATATTTTAGCATTTTTCAGATGAATATATATGTATGTTGGTACATTTTCACATCATTCTTAGTATTATATATTCTTGCATATATACTTATTCATTTTAAGCATATTCATTTATGCAATCTTAACATAATATTTGATGAAGAACTAATTATCAAACATTGATATTTTATGCTTGTTAGTATGGGATTTCTTATATGAACTTCTTTTACTTATTTACACTATCATCAGCAATGCTAGACTTTAATTTAATCAATTTCACACACAGTTTAAGCTCTTGAGTAGTGGAGCCGGGTCTCACATGATTGTCTCTGTAACTCTTAGGAGTTCGCTGTACTTCTCACTGCCAAGGGAGTTCACAAATCACGATCCATTAGAGAGGCACAATGAAGCTTCCGGGGCCGTGCACTGGGTTAGAATTCCTACAAGGTTGGCCACGGTAACTCTCAAGAGTTCACAGAGCTCACAAGGCGACCTTTGGGGTACCAAGTCTAGGGCCGCCAGTCCGGCAATGAGTAGGTTTAGTCTAGTCCTTCCCCATGAGTTAGTACTGGAATCAAACCGTAAACCTGGAGGGTCTTACACATGGTTGGCCTATCTAAAGCTCACACTGCGGCCCTTATTTTCTTCGTTTGCAAGGTCGAGCCCATTCACGGGAGGGTATTTTCCTCCATTCCCCGTGACGCTGCCAAAAAATTATACAGACGCCATGGGGGTTACGCATGACTGGCCATTGAGGACTTTTGGCCTTTTTAAGCTTTTGTTATTGGATCCGTTAGCTGCCCACACGGGTATGTGTATGATGCCCTTCACGGGCTTTTTAGGGCCACTGGCTTCTCACCGCTGCCCGAATGGCGATCCTGATAGGCCTTACGGGTGATTGGCCATTAGCTTGATTAGGCTGCCTTAAAATGGCTTAAAAGACTTTGATAAACATCTCTGTTTAAAATTGACACCTCACTATTTCTATTAATATCTTTGATTATACCCGTCTGTGTTATTCATAGTAAACCAGCTTGGTGATGGTATCAATTTCAAACAGAATTTTGTAAAGGTTTGCTTGATGATGGCGATGTTCACTTTCCTTTCACAATATTAGCTTTTACATAATCTTGGTATGCTTGCGAACTTCTTCTTTATTTATTCACCAGATGATACATAGCCATGATCTATTCTTGCCCCCTTTTGATTCAGAATCATTATTCTGATGATATTCTGGATCAAAATCAGTAGTAAATTTATGGACGATATCTCATGAACGATATCTCTTAAGGAAGCGAGCATTAATCGGTATACTGATTCCTCGCCCATCTTGATCCACAACTCTATATGATCCGTTGGAGTATACTTCCTTTATTATGTACGGTCCGTCCCATTTAGGTTCGAACTTGCCCCCTATTCGACGAGTAACCAAGATAGGTCTTTTCAATATCAACACCATATCCCCTTTTTTAAAAGTGCGATATTTGACTCGTTTGTCGAAGGCGGCTGCTATTCTTACCTGATATGTTTGCAATCGTTGTTGGGCAGTTAAACATTTTTCATCGAGCAAATCTAACTCTTTTAACCTTATTTTTGCATTTTTGTCATCAATTATAGATTGGTGTACTGCCACTCTCAGTGATGCTACTTGTATTTTAATTGGGATCATTGCTTCTACACCATAGATTAGTGAATAATGTGTTGCTCCTGTCGCCGTCTGGTGAGTAGTTTTGTATGCCCGTAATGCTTCTTGTAACTTTTCATCCCAATCACGTTTGTTACCTGTCACTGTCTTCTTCAATATTTTAACGATTATTTTATTAAACGCCTCTGTTAATCCATTGGCCGGTGGATAGTAAGGTGTTGAAAACGAATGAAGAATGCTGAATTTCTGACACAATTTTTCCATGCCTTTGTTTTGAAGGGAGTGCCATTGTCTGTAACAATTTTCTTTGGAAACCATGATGGTATATTATCTCATGTCGGATGAAATTGACAACATCCTTCTCTTTGACATTACGTAATGCGACTACTTCGGTCCATTTGGAGAAATAGTCTGTCACTGCCAAAATATATTGCTTCCCTTTAGATGAAGGTGGATTAATAGGACCAATAACGTCAAGCCCCTAAGTAGAGAAAGGCCAAGAAGCAACTAACTAATGTAGATCTTCTGGCGGGACATGTATAACATCGCCATGAATCTGACATTCGTGACATCGTTTCGCATAATTTATTGCATCTTTGAACATGGCCGGCCAATAATACCCCATCCTATGTACTCGATGGAATAAATTTCGACTTGCTTGGTGTGCCCCACATTCTCCAGAATGTGCTTCTTGCAATACCTGACTTGCTTCTTGCTCGTCTAAGCAACGTAACAGTGTTCCGTCGTGAGATATTCTATATAACACTTCATTGCATATGATGAATCTACTCAACCGTTGCCTGATTTGTTGTCTCTGCGTGGGTTCTTCTGGCAGGATGTTAAATTTAAGATAATCCATAAAAGGCTGATGCCAATCTTCTTTGGTAATTTCCAGACACGATACAAGAAAAGTTTTGACAATTTCTTCAATAACTTCTGAGGATGGTAAGAATCTTCATTCTTTTATAGTCACTTGAAGAGGGCTTCAATTAGGACAAGATAGAGCCGCTACCAAGCCGGCTAGAGCATCCACTTTCGCATTTTCTGACCGAGGGATATGCTTAATTTCGACATGGAAAAACTGTTCTAACAACTATTGTGCCTTGCGACAGTATGGCAAAAGTTATTGTTTTCTTATCTCAAATTCAGTTGTCAATTAATTTATAATCAATTTAGAATCCCTGAAGATATGTAGGGTTCTTATCTTTATTTCTCTAGCCATCTCCATCCCAATAATCAGGGCCTGTATTCAGCCTCGTTATTCGTAATGCAGTCCCTGATGTAAAGGAGTAAGGTAATAAATCACCTTGGGGAGTGATAAATATTACTCCTACCACCGTTCTTGATGCTCGAGAAGCGCCATAAAAATACATCTGCCATGGGCTCTGTGATTCAGCTAACATAACTTGTTCATTTGGAAAATCATCACTGATGGCCTCAGTTTATGCCACAGGGTGTGCTGCGAGGAAATCTGCCACTGCCTGTCCTTTTATTGCTTTTACTGGTTTGTACATAATAGTATATTCTGAAAGTAACAGCATCCATTTTTCCAATCTTCTGGACCTCATTGGTCTTGTCATTAAAAACTTCATCTGATCGGCCCTTGAAATCAATGTTATATGATGAGATAGACAATAATGTCTCAGCTTTTGTACTACAAATATTAATGCCAAACATTCTTTCTCAATCGGGGAGTAATTGCATTCTACCCCCATTAGCGTCCGACTTAAATAGTAAAGAGTGGTTTCCTTTCCAAACTCATTCACCTATGCCAGCAAAGCTCCTAAAGAATATCCAGCTGCAGATATATATAAAATAAGCGGTTTTCCTTTCACTGGAGTCGCTAGTACTGGTGGTTGTTTTATCAATTCCTTTATCGAGTTAAACTCATTTTGACAGGCTTGATCCCATACAAATTTTGTACCCTTTTTCATCAGATGAGAAAACGGCTGACATCTCCCTGCTAAATTTGAAATAAAACGGCGAATATATGCCAATTTTCCTTGCAAACTTTTTAATTCTTTCAATGTCTTCGATAGCGGCATATCTTGAATAGCCCTGACTTTCCCTGGATCGATCTTAATACCTTTATGTCAAACAACAAAACCAAGAAACTTTCCAGAAAACACTCCAAATGCGCATTTAGCGGGATTCATCTTCAATTGTCTCTTTCTGAGTCGCCAAAAAACTGAAGTCAAGTGTTCACGATGTTCCTGGTGGCCTGCCGACCTGACTACCAAGTCGTCGACATAACATTCAACGTATTTATGTATCATGTCTTGAAAAATATTTTACATCACTCTCTGATATGTTACCCAAGCATTTTTGAGTCCGAATGGCATAACCTTATAATAGAAAATTCCTAGCGAAGTTCGGAATGTCGTTGCTTCCTCATCCTCAGGAACCATTCGAATTTGATTATATCCTGCATAACCGTCCATAAAAGACATGAAAGCATACTGAGTTGTACTATCAATCAATAGTTCAGTTATCGGGAGTGGAAAATCGTCTTTTAGACAAGCTTCGTTTAAATCTCTAAAGTCGACGCACACCCGGACTTATCCATTTTTCTTCTTTACCAGGACAATATTTGATATCCACTTGGGATATTTGACCTCTCTAATAAATCCGACTTTTATCAATTTATTGACTTCTTCTTCAATTAGGGGAACCAGGTGTGGGTTAAATCGCCTTTGTGCTTGTTTAACTGGCTTTTTCCCTTTAGAAATATTTAGTCGATGTAGTGCTACGAAAGGCTTTAGGCCAGGCATCTTTGCATATGTCCAAGTGTTTCGAACAAGAAACAAAAGTGTTTGATTTGGGAGATTATCTTATTCAAACATAACAACGAAAGAGTATCTAAAGCAATCATCATAATTTATTAATACTGAGTTTATTTACATCCTTTTAACATCCCTTAATTCTAAGATAGATTATTTAGAATAAATGAAATATTAACTTCCAAGAGCGTGGACTTCCTCTCCTACCTTCGATTTTCCTCTTCACTCTGCTTCTTCTCCAAAAACTTCAATCCTCCTAAATGAAGGAGGGGAGGGGGTATTTATAGGCCTTCGCACGTGTGGTGCCTCAATTTTGGTGTCGTGGGACCTGCCTTTCATCAACCTTAACCGTTCAGAATCAGAAACAGAAACAGAGAGATTCCGATGCTTCATCTCGCCTAGAGGTGACTCCGACGACGACGGAGATCTAGTCCAATCCCATGTGCATCTAAGCAGTTTAACTTTACTGATCCCAGGATATTCCATGTTATCCAAACAGCCCAGAGATTTCAGTGTCGAGATATAACAATCCCATGGAACGTTTGACCATCCACTGACACCACCATCATTACCTTAAAATCCATCCCATCCCTCCTAATCCCATGGGATCGATCCGGCCAACACGCCTTTAGGGCCTATTTGGCCGGACCAATCCCACAGTATTAGGAGGGATGGGATCGCGATATCCCGGGATATGCATAACAAGCCAAACAGACATCGTGAACTTGTCCCGAGGTATAAGCAATCCCATGGTTCTTAAAACAATCCACTGACATCATCATCATTACCTTAAAATTGATCCCATCCCTTGGTTGGATGGATTGGAAGGTAAAATCTCGGGATATGCCGGGGTGCCAAACTGTAACGCCCTGAAAATCGGGGGTCGAGCAAAGCTTAGCTCCCAAGTTCCAACGCATCACTTATGCAACACAGATAATGATGATTATGATGAGAGCATTGAAACATGAATGGGATTATACCAAAACAGCATATCATACTCCAGAGACAGTTAAATTTGCAAGCGGAAGGCTATGATAGATATATAAAATATATAAACTGTGGTGAGTCTCCAGAGTGTGATAATGTTACCAAGTTAATTCATTAAAGGTACAATTCCAAAATATACCAAATTGAGGAAGTGTAATGTCTTCTATCCCAAATACCATAGCCCCGTCAATGCAATTCCAGGTCTTCATAGATCCGTCAGAGAGTTACATGTAAAAGAACTCCTCCTCAACATCATGGTAGTAGTCTGGCTCTGCTTCATAAGCATCGCCATCACCTGCAGCTAAGACAGTCTGGTTGGTGTTGTAAGCACCGTCTCGTAACGTGGGAGTGAGTGATCAACTCAGTGGAATAGTAAAACATAGGTTAACATGTTATCAAAATAGTCAAGTAGTAATGATAAAGAAGTACAATCAACAATCCTAAGTACTCTTGTTAATGCAAGTATGAAATGCTGTCATGATGCATGCCCTCACCGACATACTCCCTCATGCGACACCATCTTACGTTCGCGGCATGCGTTCATTCCTCAGTGCTCCACATCTTCCAGGTACATGCAGTGCGATGATGAGCATGATTACCGAGTTGTTATTAGTCCATTTCAAACAACAGGATTGGGAAACTAAGGTACCTCCCTTGTATCACTCCCAAACATGATCCATTCTAGGGTCGTCAAATCTAAATAATCTCATACGATAGTGTGGTTCTAGGGGGCTGCAGAGGCTGTCAGGGCTGTTACACGCAATCGTTACACCATTCCCCCATCACCTTTTTAACAGTTCATCACTAAATTAATACAGGCCTAGTTCATACTCTATTCACCGCGACAAAACTCGTCGCCTCACTGCAAATTTAGAGTATGCTCGAGGTCACTACAAAGGGCTCGTCACCAATCAGTGTAGGCCGACAGCTCGAATGTAATGTCTTATACCACCATAATCGGCTCACGAGACTGGTTGCTGAATGGACACTACAGGGAGGCACGTGGCCCCAGCGTAGGCCGACAGCTCGACCACGGTGTCCCATACTACCACACCCGGCTCATGAGTCTTAGCGGATCGAGGTACCATGGTTAACAGGATTTCACTCGTAAGTTTGGTACCCTAGGTTCAAGCAGTAGCGTCCAAACATGGTGAACATACATTAGACAGATCGGGTTACTTGGCGAGCCAGACTAGCACAAGCGCACGACCAGCCGAACGACATGAAATGCATAAGCACTTCGCGTGGCCTAACCACTGTCGCCAACCGAAGTACAACTCGGGTTCGTCAGACACATCCTACGTGGCAAAATGAATCTCAACCACGAACTCAAGTCTGGTACCGATTGTCTGGACTATAATCATAGTCCCAATCACAATCAATCCTTATTCAGAAGCATGTGGAGTAAAGCATAATAAACAAAGTAATTCAAGCATGTTAACAAACATGTCATAAAGCATGTTACAAAGCACAATGTACACAAGAAATACAAACACATATATTTCATAGTAAGCGATTAAATTAAACAACCATCATGGAGGAAATCATATACGTTTCTAAGGTAGTTGAGAATCCTATCTCAACACCACTATTAAATTTAGTTCGTCACACAATTTCTCACATAGGCATTTTATCAAACACTTATACTACACCTCTTCAACATACATGACGTATGTTGAATTCAACATAGAATATGACAAATCCTTATATCGAGGAGTTGTCTCATACACAACAATCATGCTCTTACATTCAATACTTATGACAGGCATAAATTATAAATCCATATTTATTTAGTCATTTCAACAAACACTTAAGACTACACACATTAGCCTACATAAGCTATGTTGGCCAAAATGTGTATTAGGGCAAATCCTTTCGCCAAACAAGTCGTACATCCATAGCTAACATATATACACAGCAAATACTCATGGCAATCATATCAGCAAAATTTATACGGATACTGTATCTTCTACAAATACCTAGAATACACAAAATTCCATATTCTTCGTATTTAATCGAAACGGAAAACAGACAGCACTTTGTACATGTGCAATAGCATACAGATCATGAATCTATCATTATCTGACATTGAAAGCATTGAAAACCATAACCTACACATCTAAAGTCTGCACCTTTTATCATAGAATCATAACAAATTCGATAGGTTTGCTAAGCTTTCGTATTCGGCAGTTTAGTAACCTATAGAATGAAATAGGTTAGCTATTTCATAACCTACAACTATCAAAACCCCAAAACAGGTTAGGGTTAGGGTTTCTTACCTAGAAATGGAGCCAGAATCACCGGGAAAGCGATTAGAGTGAGGTGGTTAAGCTTGGATACGGCAGGGTAGAGTATCAGGGAGATCGTCCCACTTCTCTCACACTTTCTCTCTCTTTTCTCTCTTCTCTCTCCTAGGGTTTTTCTCAAATTCGTATGGTTGAATGAGAGAGGGTTTTAAGGTCCTTATATAGCCTAAAACTACACCGAAATATACCTAAGGTCAAGGTATACTTAGGTTATAACCAAAGTGGGTCAGTTTCAGTTCAACGGAGGACTTCTGGCGGCTCCCCTTGAGCCAAAGGTCCGACTTAAGCTCATAGACATTAGATCTAGGTTTAGTTAAGTTTTCGTTCCAATCGAATTCCCAGATCGCACGTGGCGGACCAGTTTCAGTTCAACGGTCAGTGAAACTCGATCAGAGATTTCAAGTACACTGACACGTGTATGAAATTTCTCCTAATCCGAGGGTGTAATCTGGCCTGATTCTGACGGTCAGGTTGCTCAATACTGAACCGCAAGCGTCACATGCCAGATTTCATAAATCCTTATTTATTTTGGAATTATTTTCATGTTTCTTACACTCTTCACTCTGGGCTCAAGCGAATTACAGTGGAACACTATCTGGATTTGATTTCTGAGATGGTTGTCAATCCCAGCAAGGCGGTCCTAATTCCTTAACTTCGTATTAATCGGACTTCCGACATGCAGTCCAGATCTGATACGGAGTTTCGAGATGCTCTCGAGAGCAGCTAAGTAATGAGATTGATCCTAGATTTTAGAGTAATGCAACGTCAATGATTCTACAAGTTTTGGGTCTTGCAGATCGTATTTAAAGTGATTGGTGCTAATTTCACAGGTACTCTAGTTTAACACTGGCTAATTCTCGCCTAATTTCTAAAGGATTTAGTCCTGAGTAATTTCTGTCTACGGTGGTACCTGGGCCTTTGTAATTTGTATATAAAGTGATCCAAGTTATAATACTTAGCTAGTTTAAGATAGTGTCTAGAGTGAAAGTACTTAGAAAAATTGAAAGAAAAAGGTGGTGAAGGGTGGGATTTGTGAGGGAAATGGGTTCAAAAGCGGTTTTAGACTTTGAGATTGAGTTCTGACAAGTTAATAAGGTGTTAGGATCGACCCATTGCCTAAGAACGTCTAATTCCAGGTTGGCAAAAATCCGGGATCTTACACAAACAGACCCAGTGAACTTATCCCAGGATATAACAATCTCATAGATCTTAAACCAATTCATTGACACCACCATCATTACCTTAAAATCCATCCCATCCCTCCTAATCGCATGAGATTCGCCTGGCCAAACAGGCCCTTAGGGTTGTCCGATTAATCTCGTATTCATTTACTTTTAACATAATGTCCTAAAATGATCTCATAAAATGAATGGACCTGATAGATTTCTCACAAATATCACAGTGGACCCACATAAATTCAGCAACCATACAACCACTCAATATGAAGAAAGTCGTACTCTCACATCTCCAACCATTGAAGTCATTAGCGGGAATCAAGCAAGCAATTTATACTTTAAAAATTCCATATGTGCATGCATAAGCGCACGAGATCCCTTCCCCCATCGGTAATACAAGAATATTACCCACCAAGTAGCGGTTGTACGAAAAATTCCCAAAAGTAAAAGACGTTGCTCGATCCAAAGAAAAAGCATCCGGTGACCAGATTCCCCAGACATAGGGTAACCAGAAATTTGCCTTTGGCTATCATCACAAGGCATTGCTCGATCCATACGTGACACGTGGCAGGAATAATGACGGATCCAGGTCGTCCATCCAATGGGTCCCATCCGTTGATGGTGTAGCAGAAGATAACACCTAACAAACCATCAAAGCCATATGAATGCTGCCATTCATCAAATGGACAGCTAAGAAAGATGTGTCATTCAGACTATTTTGAGGTCATTGGAATGGTAAATTGACAAGCTTCCAGATGAGACCAAAATTGCGTAATTCGGAGACCGTTCGATATCCTAAAAGCATGTTGGTACTCTTCGATCATCTTTTTCTAATGGAGTCTAAATCTTTCCAAATCATGCGATCCAATGGAGATGCTCATAACTCCATCGTTTGATGTCAGATTGGGTCAATTTCTAGCCATCTGAAAGGTACTTTAGTGCTCTTTCATTCCTGATTGGAATCTGTTGAGACATAAAAAATACTTCATGTCCAGGGGTATTTTGGTAATTTTCATGTCCGGGGGTATTTCGGTAATTTCCATGTCTGGGGGTATTTTGGTAATTTCCATGTCTGGAGTATTTCAGTAATTTCCATGTCCGGGGGTATTTTGGTAATTTCCATGTCCAGGGCTATTTTGGTAATTTCCATGTTCGGGGGTATTTTGGTAATTTCCATGTCGGGGGTATTTTGGTAATTTCCATGTCCAGGGGTAGTTTAGGTATTTTGGTAAAATTCCAAGTCCAATGATAGTTTAGGTATTTTGGTAAAATTCCAAGTCCAGGGGTAGTTTAGGTATTTTGGTAAAATTCCAAGTCCAGGGTAGTTAGGTATTTTGGTAAAATTCCAAGTCCAGGGGTAGTTTAGGTATTTTGGTAAAATTCCAAGTCCGGGGTAGTTTAGGTATTTTGGTAAAATTCCAAGTCCAGGGGTAGTTTAGGTATTTTGGTAAAATTCCAAGTCCAGGGGTAGTTTAGGTATGTTGGTGAAAAAAGCATTGGAAAGGGTAGTTTGGTAAAAAAGTGCAAAGGTGTCCTTTGAAATGAGAAAGGTGGTACACCACCATTTAAGAGGAAGTTGGTGGTCACCATGGTTTAAGAAAAGGAAGGTCCATATGTGAAGGATAGGTGGTGGTGATCACCACTCTGTAAGAGTGGTGGGGCCTATAAATACCCCCTCCCGACTTCATTTGAGAGGGTTGGATCGGTGAGATCAGTTGCTGGGTCAGAGAATGAGAGAGAAGCAAGGCTGGAGAAGGTGAGAAGAAATTACTTTGCGCCAACCCGCGCAAAGAAAATCGTTTGCGCGGTTCCGCGCAAAGTGGCAAAGTCTCATCCGCGCAAAGTCTCATTCGCACAAAGCTGTCATTCGCGCAAAGTCTCATTCGCGCAAAGCTATCATCCGCGCAAAGCGTCATTCGCGCAAAGTCTCATCCGCGCAAAGTCTCATTCGCGCAAAGCTGTCATCCGCGCAAAGCGTCATTCGCGCAAAGCCATCGTCCGCGCAAAGTGGTTTGCGCGGTTCCGCGCAAAGTACGGGAGAAGTCAAATATGTTGTATTGCTGGCAGGTGCTCAATACGGCCATCTTTTGAGAGATCCACACCGTCCACCTTCTTCCTCTCAAGATTTTGACCATGAAAGACCGGTCTTGGTCCTCTGATGATGTGGCTCACCAAGATAATCAAGCTGAGATGTCAGCTTAACGGTCCGTTTACGATCGCCATAACGATCATATGGACGAGCGTGATCGCCAAAGCTCAACATGACCCTGATTGGTTTTTTCCCCTCTATTTGATAGACGGTTCGGATTAACCTCTCGCTGCATGATGGTGGTCCATTGTGAAAGCACGGAGCTTCTGATTTTCAACAAAGTCGACGTACGTCGACTCTGTAAGATTTGATGGCCCATTTATCAGAGCCAAATGGGAAATCTACTCCGTCCATTGAATTCACGACGGAAAACCACCAAGGAAAGACGGTTTTGGAAGTAAAATCAGTGCGGCCAGCTGGGTTATCTACTCTGCCGTTCATTCCACATTCAATGGTTAAGATCATCCAACAGTCTGCATGGTGACAAAAGGACAACTAGGCAACGGTAATGCTCACCTTCTGAAGAGAATAAACGGCTCAGATTAATGATTTTAGTACGGAGTGGGCCACACTAAGAAAACTTCAAAGTCACGGCGTTTACGCTGTTTGTAGTTTTGAAATGAAGAAGATGAAATCGGTCAGCGCCAACTGACCGATTTTGAGAAATTCCATGCACGACTCGTGCATTCATGTACTATGTACATGCGATGTACATGTGGGGCTGATGATGAAGTTCGTGAGAAATCCGCTCCGACCATTCACTTGTCCACTGTATTTAACGCGTTGAGACCGAGTTTGAAGAATATCCAGATATCAGGCGGGCCCCAAATCACAATCTCAGGGGCTGATTTGTCAGTTTAGCCATTTTTACAAGGATTCAAGAGCTGAAAATGGACGTGTACGGTTAATTTGTGGTTCTAAGGCTTCATGTAAAGTTTCGAGGAGAACGGACGGTGACAACCTCGTGATCTTACATTCTGAGAGATTTTTTAGGCCCGTCTGATGTGATCGGCCTGATTTCTGTGGGTCCTGACTACACTCCAACGTACTTCTTCATATTTCAAGGAAGAATGACCGGAAGGATGCTCCATCTCATTGAAGACTGGCTGATCAAATCAGCAATTCCTCCCAAGTATTGGGAGATGATCGAAATAGCGTCGGAATGCTGCCGAAATTTCCATAAGACTATCTTGTCTACTTTGATTGATTGTACTTTATTTTTAGAATCAAGGGAATCAGAGGATGTAAATGAACTCAGAATAAATGTGATCAATGTTCTCTTATTCTTTCTTTGTTATCATTGAATAAATCCCCCAAATCAAACACATTTGTTTCCTTGTCGAAACAAAATGGCGACTCTGCTGGGGATTATTATTCGATGGTAACTTAGAAAAATATTCAGAGAACATTTATCACTTTTTGGCGTCTATTAGACGCCAAAATGGCGACTCTCAGTGGGAACATCCTCCCCTTCATCTCTAAAAGTAAAGTACAATTTTATTTAAATAAAATAACTAACATTCTGTTCTTAATGACAGGTATGCCGCAACGATCTTCTCCCGACTAACATAGTTGTCTACTTGACATCTAATAGATTTCCATCAAAAAGTGTCAAAGAGGATCAAATCAGTTGCGATAAAAAAAAAAAACAACAATGCCAGGGACAATGATGATTCGATCAAGCAGATGACGACATCTGAGATTTGGTGAAAAGAATATTATCGTGCCAAGAACAGATAATAGTACATTCAAACGACTACCGTGAACAACAATGAACCCTGAGGAAAATCCTCAGATGAAATCATACTTTGCTCGCCAATAAGTAGATGAATCAGTTAATGAATAAACGAATTCATCGGTCAAGAGAGAACCCTGGGGGCATTGTCACAACTTGATAGAATAAAGATCAAGTTAAATTTGCAATTTGCAAAAGTCAAAGTGAAGTTGATCAAACTCTCATATGAATCAGCTGCTTTAAGGTTTTAAAAAGAGTAGCAGTAGATACTGCCAAAGAAAGAAAGCAAAACGAAAGTAAAGAGTTGAGAGTCTGCTAAAGAGAGCATCGACGATTTTACAAATAAGAAAGTACAGAAAGGGTTCGGACAATTTGAAGACTAAATGAAATATACATTTGAAGAAGACGGCATACTCCTTATGATTGCTAGTTGCAGAGAAAGTCAAATTGTCACGGCTAAACAAAGAAGAAAAGAAGAATGGGCAAGAAGAAAACAATACAGCATTTTGACCAAGAAGAATCTCAGCGTTTTGATTCAGAAAATTCACAGCACAATTATTCAGGGGGCAAGATAAGCAGTCTCAGAATGCCAACAAAGTTTCAGAATGACAAATCTCAGAATCCCAAGTGAGGTAATCGTTGATTCTTTGAGATGATAATTGTTTATGATAATTGTCTATATCAATTTTTGTAGGTTAAAGTTCAGGCAAAATTAAGCATTGTGATTGCTATCAAGCATTGGCGATTGTCACCGACAATTCGAGGAACAAAAGGACTGCGGAAGACAAAGTCAGGTATTCTCCTTTATGCAAATGGATAAAAGCGCAAATTTTCAAATGACTTCAAGTTTCAGGAGAAATTCAGGAGATACAATCGAAGAAGAAAGAAAAGTGAATTTGTTTTTCTTAAAAAAAGGGTAAGTATGAAGTTATGCGGCGTCAGCATATTTGTTAAAGGTCGCAACATCGTGATTTTGATTACGAAGATTTCTAGAGCAATACTTCCTAATCAAAAGGGGGCAAGATAGGTGAGTAAAAGGTAAAATCTGTGAAATATGTTTCTCACCATAGAGTATATCTTTTGTGTGCATAAATGAAATGCAGGCTTTCAAGCATACCAAAGCAGGACAGGTGAGTAAAAATTTGTGAAATATGTTTCTCACCATAGAGTATATCTTTTGTGTGCATAAATGAAATGCAGGCTTTCAAGCATATCAAGTCATTACCAAAGCAGGACAGGTGAGTAAAAGGTAAAATCTGTGAAATATGTTTCTCACCATAGAGTATATCTTTTGTGTGCATAAATGAAATGCAGGCTTTCAAGCATATCAAGTCATTACCAAAGCAGGATAGGTGAGTAAAAATCTATGAAATATATTTTTCACTATAGAATGTATTTCTTTTGCGTATTTGAATAAAATGCAGGCTTTCAAGCATGTCAAGTCATTGCCAAAGCAGGACAGGTGAGTTAAAAATCTATGAAATATATTTCTCACCATAGAATATTTCTTTTGCGTATTTGAATGAAATGCAGGCTTTCAAGCATATCAAGTCATCGCCAAATGCGAAGCATTTGCATACAATGATGATTGCCAAATGAAAAGCGTTGATGATTCTTACCAAAATAAGATAAACAAGAAAGACTTTCAAGCATATTCAGTCATCGCCAAATGAAAAGCGTCAATGACGATTGCCAAATGAAAAGTGTTGATGAAAGATGAGAAAGTAAAAAGGCTTTCAAGCATATCAAGTCATTGCTAGACACGAAGCTCGCTATCAAGTGTTAATGATCGCTACCAAGCGTTGAAGATTGTTGTTAAAGCGTTGACAATTATCGCCAACGCCGAAGGAAATCTCCGCTAGTAAGTACTAATGATTATCGCAAAAATAGTAGCCATGGCTGTTGTCATCAATCGCATATCAAAATTGCTATCATCGCCAAGCTGATACACTATTTCAAACACAATAAAATGTTCCCAGAACATTATCAGCGACAACGAAATATCAATTATTGATGCAGCAGCCTAGCCAAGTCTATACGACCAGCTACACATAAGATCCATGATCATTAAAGGCAGTTGACGAAGTAGTCACATAAGACCTATCTCTAAAAAACATTTAAAGGCAGTTGACGAAGCAGTCACATAAGACCTATCTCTAAAAAACATTTAAAGGCAGTTGACGAAGCAGTCACATAAGACCAATGCCGTCTGTACAGCTTCCGACAGCGTCTCGGGGAATGGAGAAAAATACCCTCCCGAGAATGGGTCCGACCTTGCAGGCGAAGAAAAAGTGAGTCTCTGAAGCAGGATGACTCCCCAGATCCCGGGTTTGATTTCAGTAGTAACTCATGATGTCTCTGAAGCAGGATGACCTCTCATTGATGGACTGACGACCCTGGATTTGGTACCTATTGAAAATCCAGATCCTGGGCTTGTTTCCGGTAGTAACTCATGATGTCTCTGAAGCAGGATGACCTCTCATTGATGGACTGGCGGCCCAAGGTTTGGTCAAAGGCAGCCTAGCCAAGCCTATACGGCCAACTACGCATAAGACCTGCTAAGCCTGAAATTGGCGATAAACTATAATTGCTCTTTGAGCCCATTGCCTGAAATTGGCGGTAAACTATCTTGCTCTTTGAGCCCAGTGTCAAGTCCAGTTCAGTCGTCTGGTCGTTCAGTTCAGTCCAGTCCAGTCTAGAGTCCAGTCAAGTCCCGTTAAGTCAAGTCATGTCAGTCAAAGTGCACTAGCACCATTGCTCAAAAGCATCAAATATGCTCAAAAGCATCAATTATGTGTAG
The DNA here is from genome assembly GCA_030180095.1 of Magnolia changhungtana. Taxonomy (NCBI): domain Eukaryota; kingdom Viridiplantae; phylum Streptophyta; class Magnoliopsida; order Magnoliales; family Magnoliaceae; genus Magnolia; species Magnolia changhungtana. Next base: position 2,125,865 of record JASAUF010000172.1, read on the forward strand.
CATTCAAAATGCTGCAGATACATATTAAATATGCTCAAATATGAAATTGCCTGATGAAATTTTTAAATGTTGAATAAAATATGTGCAAAGATACATTTCTCTTGAATCAGGTTCAAATTACAGCAACAGTAAATACCTTCAAGATATTGGCCATTATCTACTCAAGAGTTCGAATCTTCAAAGTCAATTGCAATATATTTGTTCTGATGACAAGAAATATTCGATTATCCATCCTTCAAAGGAATATTATCGCATAAGTTTCTCAAAAAAGAGAATAATCTAGTAAAGAAATTTTTTTCAACATTAGGCCAATCTAAAAGGTTCAAGATATACTCTTTAGATTCGATTATCTATCCTTCAAAGGCATCGGCAGGCTTTACTCCGAAAGTATTATCTTCTGAAGAAATTTTTATGCAACATTGACCGAGAAAGGGGGCAGGTCTTCAAAGTTATCTATGACTTGGTCTTCAAAGTGATCTATGCCTTGGTCTTTCTGATAATCTCTTATGCAATATGGAGGAATTCATATGACGGGAATTATAAAATACGACACAGATCTATGCCTTGGTCTTTCTGATAATCTCTTATGCAATATGGAGGAATTCATATGACGGGAATTATAAAATACGACACAGATCTATGCCTTGGTCTTCAAAAGTAATCTACGCCTTGGTCTTTCTGATGATTTCTTATATGCGGCGAAAGAATTCATATGCTGAGTATTATGAATAATGATATCGCAAGACTACAAGTACCAGATCTGATGAAGACAGAGAACAAACAGAATCATCATCAGTAACTTCTATAGCCTTTGAAAAGTTACTAAGTGAAAATTGAAAGAAGTCTTGTCTATTTTTCAGAATCAGCAAAGATCCCAGGAAAAGTCTATGAAGAAATGCCGAGTACAAGCTAGAAACAACTCAAGAGCACGATATAAAGAATACAAAGAATGCAATTGTGAAGCACGATGATAGAGCGAATATCACAATCAGCCTAAAAGAGAAGAGAAGTTTTCAATATAAATTTCAAAATTATCAATGCTTCATAAAGCTAAATTGAAAATATATATATATATATATATAATGAAATAAGATACTAATTCTGATTAATTTGGCAGGAAAGATTATCATTCGAAAAAGCTTGAGTTATGCAGATCATGAATAAAGGAAACGATCGAAAAGTTGTTGCGGCAGGAGCAACATTAAAGAACAATTCTTTGGACACAGAATTGAAGAAAAAGAGTAGCTGGAATTGATCAAAGAGACCGTTGCTGTTGAAAGATAGTTCTCTAATCAAGTTGCTCAAAGACAAAGTCATCACAGCTGTTGCAGAGATGTGTTTCGATGAAAAGAGAACTTCATCTTTTCTAGTGAAGCATCCGCTCGACACTACTAGCTGGGGGCATTCCAGTCTTTTGTTCGAGCGCCATCATTCAAATCATTTGTTCGAGCGCCATCATTCAAATCTTCTGTTCGAGTGCCATCATCAAGTCTTCTGTTCTAGCACCATCATTCAAATCTTCTGTTCAAGTGCAATCAAGTCTTCCACTTGAACGTGATCATTCAAGTCTTCCGTTTGAACGTGATCAATCAAGTCTTCCGTTTGAACGTGATCAATCAAGTCTTCCGTTTAAACGTGATCAATCAAGTCTTCCGGTCGAGCATAATCATCAAGCCTTCCGGTTGAGCACAATCATTCAAGTCTTCCACTTGAACGGGATCATTCAAATCTTCCATTCGAGCGCGAGCATTCGAATCTTCTGGTCAAATATGAGCATTCCAGTCTTCTAGTCAAATATGAGCATTCAAATCTTCAGGTCAAGCGCGAGCATTCCAGTCTTCTGATCGAACGCAATCATTTGATTTTATGATCAAAGATGATCATCCAGTCTGCCATGCAAGTATGATTATCCAGTCATCCTTCAGTTGTAGTTCATTCAAGTTCTTCAGGCGGAGGAAGATCGATCCTCCATTTGATTTCAGGAATCAATCAAAGAAGGATCGAGGGGGCATCTGTTGAGACATAAAAAATATTTCATGTCCAGGGGTATTTTGGTAATTTTCATGTCCGGGGGTATTTTGGTAATTTCCATGTCCGGGGGTATTTTGGTAATTTCCATGTCCAGGGGTATTTTGGTAATTTCCATGTCCGGGGGTATTTTGGTAATTTCCATGTCCAGGGTATTTTGGTAATTTCCATGTCCGGGGGTATTTTGGTAATTTCCATGTCCGGGGTATTTTGGTAATTTCCATGTCCGGGGGTAGTTTAGGTATTTTGGTAAATTTCCAAGTCTGGGGTATGATAGTTTAGGTATTTTGGTAAAATTCCAAGTCCAGGGTAGTTTAGGTATTTTGGTAAAATTCCAAGTCCAGGGGTAGTTTAAGTAATTTCCATGTCCGGGGGTAGTTTAGGTATTTTGGTAAAATTCCAAGTCTAGGGGTAGTTTAGGTATTTTGGTAAAATTCCAAGTCCAGGGATAGTTTAGGTATTTTGGTAAAATTCCAAGTCCAGGGGTAGTTTAGGTATGTTGGTGAAAAAAGTATTGAAAAGGGTAGTTTGGTAAAAAAGTGCAAAGGTGTCCTTTGAAATGAGAAAGGTGGTACACCACCATTTAAGAGGGAAGTTGGTGGTCACCATGGTTTAAGGAAAGGGAAGGTCCATATGTGAAGGGATAGGTGGTGGTGATCACCACTCTGTAAGAGTGGTGGGGCCTATAAATACCCCCTCCCAGCTTCATTTGAGGGGTTGGATCGGTGAGATCGATTCTTTGGGTCGAGAGAATGAGAGAGAAGCAAGGGTGGAGAAGGTGAGAAGAAATTACTACTTTGCGCCAACTCGCGCAAAGAAAATCGTTTGCGCGGTTCCGCGCAAAGTGGCAAAGTCTCATCCGCGCAAAGTCTCATTCGCGCAAAGTCGTCGCGCAAAGCGTCATCCGCGCAAAGTCTCATCCGCGCAAAGTGTCGTTCGCGCAAAGTCTCATCCGTGCAAAGTCTCATTCGCGCAAAGCTGTCATCCGCGCAAAGCGTCATTCGCGCAAAGCCATCGTCCGCGCAAAGTGGTTTGCGCGGTTCCGCGCAAAGTACGGGAGAAGTCAAATATGTTGTATTGCTGGCAGGTGCTCAATACGGCCATCTTTTGAGAGATCCACACCGTCCACCTTCTTCCTCTCAAGATTTTGACCATGAAAGACCGGTCTTGGTCCTCTGATGATGTGGCTCACCAAGATAATCAAGCTGAGATGTCAGCTTAACGGTCCGTTTACGATCGCCATAACGATCATATGGACGAGCGTGATCGCCAAAGCTCAACATGACCCTGATTGGTTTTTTCCCCTCTATTTGATAGGTTCGGCTCGGATTAACCTCTCGCTGCATGATGGTGGTCCATTGTGAAAGCACGGAGCTTCTGATTTTCAACAAAGTCGACGTACGTCGACTCTGTAAGATTTGATGGCCCATTTATCAGAGCCAAATGGGAAATCTACTCCTTCCATTGAATTCACGACGGAAAACCACCAAGGAAAGACGGTTTTGGAAGTAAAATCAGTGCGGCCAGCTGGGTTATCTACTCTGCCGTTCATTCCACATTCAATGGTTAAGATCATCCAACAGTCTGCATGGTGACAAAAGGACAACTAGGCAACGGTAATGCTCACCTTCTGAAGAGAATAAACGGCTCAGATTAATGATTTTAGTACGGAGTGGGCCACACTAAGAAAACTTCAAAGTCACGGCGTTTACGCTGTTTGTAGTTTTGAAATGAAGAAGATGAAATCGGTCAGCGCCAACTGACCGATTTTGAGAAATTCCATGCACGACTCGTGCATTCATGTACTATGTACATGCGATGTACATGTGGGGCTGATGATGAAGTTCGTGAGAAATCCGCTCCGACCATTCACTTGTCCACTGTATTTAACGCGTTGAGACCGAGTTTGAAGAATATCCAGATATCAGGCGGGCCCCAAATCACAATCTCAGGGGCTGATTTGTCAGTTTAGCCATTTTTACAAGGATTCAAGAGCTGAAAATGGACGTGTACGGTTAATTTGTGGTTCTAAGGCTTCATGTAAAGTTTCGAGGAGAACGGACGGTGACAACCTCGTGATCTTACATTCTGAGAGATTTTTTAGGCCCGTCTGATGTGATCGGCCTGATTTCTGTGGGTCCTGACTACACTCCAACGTACTTCTTCATATTTCAAGGAAGAATGACCGGAAGGATGCTCCATCTCATTGAAGACTGGCTGATCAAATCAGCAATTCCTCCCAAGTATTGGGAGATGATCGAAATAGCGTCGGAATGCTGCCGAAATTTCCATAAGACTATCTTGTCTACTTTGATTGATTGTACTTTATTTTTAGAATCAAGAGAATCAGAAGATGTAAATGAACTCAGAATAAATGTGATTAATGTTCTCTTGTTCTTTCTTTATTATCATTGAATAAATCCCTCAAACCAAACACTTTTGTTTTCTTGTCGAAACAGAATCGTCGTATTCTGAGACCATTTGGGATCCATAGGTGGGATCGCAATCATCAGTCCTGAATTTTTCCTTCATCTCCTTTTCCAATAGTAACCCTCATAAACACTCTTCTGAGGTCAAATCCAGACAATTTTGAGGTCATTGTAATGGTAACTTGATAAGCATCTAGAAGAGACCAAAATTGCCTAATTCATAGACCATTCGATATCCTAAAAGCATGTTGGTACTCTTCGATCGACTTTTTTCAATATGGAGTCTAATTCTTTCCAAATCGTGTGATCCAACGGAGATGCTCATAACTCCATTGTTTAATGTCAGATTGGGTCAATTTCTAGCCATCTGAAAGGTACTTTAGTGCTCTTTCATTCCGGACTGGAATCGTCGTATTCTGAGACCATTTGGGATCCATAAGTGGGATCACAGTTGTCGGTCCTGAATTTTTCCTTCATCTCCTTTTCTAATAGAAACCCTCATAAACACTCTTCCGAGGTCGAATTTAGACTATTTTGAGGTCATTGTAATGGTAACTTGACAAGCTTCCAGATGAGACCAAAATTGCCTAATTCGAAGACCGTTCGAAATCCTAAAAGCACGTTGGTACTCTTCGATCGTCTTTTTTCAATATGGAGTGTAAATCTTTTCAAATCGAGTGATACAATAGAGATGCTCATAACTCCATCATTTGTTGTCGGATTGGGTCAATTTTTTGTGATCTGAAAGGTCCTTTAGTGTTCTTTCATTCCTGATTGGAATCGTCGTATTCCGAGACCATTTCGGATCCATATGTGGGATCATAGTCGTCGGTCCTGAATTTTTCCTTCCTCTCGTTGTCCTATAGTAACCCTCGTAACTCTCTCTTCAGAGGTCAAATTCAGGCTATTATCACGTCATTGGAATGGTAACTTGACAAGCTTCCAGATGAGACAAGAATTGCATAATTCGGAGATCATTCGGTATCCTAAAAGCATGTTGGTACTCTTTGATCGTCTTTTTTTAATATAGAGTGTAAATGTTTCTAAATCGCGTGAACCAATGGAGATGCTAATAACTCCATCATTTAATGTCGGATTGGGTCAATTTTTTGTCATCTGAGAGGTACTTCAGTGCTCTTTTATTCCTGACTGAATCGTCGTATTCTGAGACCATTTGGGCATACATAAGTGGGATCGCAGTCGTCAGTCCTGAATTTTTCCTTCATCTCCTTTCCCAATAGTAACCCTCATAACTCACTCTTCCGAGGTCGAATTCAGACTATTTTGAGGTCATTGAATGGTAACTTGACAAGCTTCTAGATGAGACCAGAATTGCCTAATTCGAAGACCGTTCAAAATCCTAAAAGCACGTTGGTACTCTTCGATTGTCTTTTTTCATATGGAGTCTAAATCTTTCCAAATCGCGCGATACAATAGAGATGCTTGTTTCAAACAAGAAACAAATGTGTTTAATTTGGGAGATTATCTTACTCAAACATAATAGCGTAAGAATATCTGAAACAATCATCACACTTTATTAATACTGAGTTCATTTACATCCTTTTAACATCCCTTGATTCTAAGATAGATTATTTAGAATAAATGAAATATTATAAGTATAATTGTCAAATATTAAATTCGGCAGCATTTCGTCAGAGATTTCAGTCATCTCCTAAGACTTAGGAGGAATATGCTCTTCTGCTGATCATTCTGCTTTAGACTTGAACAGAAGGAACTTGAAGACTTCGACCATTTCGGCAGCATAACGGTCCTTTGCCTTCACAGACTGCAGGGCAGTCTGGTTGTGCGGACCCGCGTAACCGATATTGATTGAATGAACTCGTGCAACCTATCGGGACTTCCTCTCCTAACTTCTCGCTCTGCTTTCTCTCCAAAATCTCCAATCGTCCCAAATGAAGGAGGGGAGGGGGTATTTATAGACCTTCGAACGTGTTGTGCTTCGATTCCGGTGATGTAGGACCCATCTTGCATCAACCTCAACCGTTTAAGGAAATCTTGTCCTGAAACACACTGTACAGACCCATGCAACTATTCTTTTCCTGCGCAGTCCCTCACAGCGAACATCGATTACGCGGTCCCGCGCAACCTAACGAAAAGGTATTTCTTTCTTCTTGTCTTCCAATTTTCTTCCTATCTTTCAATCTTCTCTTGTTTCAATCCTTTCTTCCTTACTATTTTTTATGTCCTAACAGATGTCCCCTTGATCCTTTCTTTGTTTCTCTAAGAATCAAAGAAAAAGGATAAAAAATTATCACATTGGCAGTGTTTGTCCGGGTCCGCGCAACAGAAAACCCGTATACTATACTCGGTCGTTCGCCTTATAAATACCCCAACCCTTTAATCATTCCTCACTTTTCACCTACAGTAACAAACCTCAGTCCCAGCGATTCTCCTTCGCGCAACGGATTTCGTTTACCCGACACTTTCTACCCCTTACGCTGTCCTGTGCAACCAACTTCGATTGCGCTATACCACACAATCGAAACCTTAGAGAATTTTCTGCTTTCATCGAACTTTCTTCAAGTACCTTTAAATCTTCAAATTCTTCACCCCCTTTTCTATTATGGCTCATGCTGAAGCTTTCTCTTTTAGAAGAAAGAACTGTTCGTCCGCTTCCAGGCTGAAACAACCTCTCCATTATTCTTCGAAACATGTAGAGATAAATGAAAAAACTTTGTGTTGAGGCATAAAAATAAGCAAGAGAGTGAAGACAAGAAAAATCAAGCAATAAGAAAGAACAAGGCAAAAAATAGTTTCTGTTTCGACAAGGAAACAAATGTATTTGATTTGGGAGAATCATCTTATTTAAACATAACAATGAAATAATTACAAAGACAATCATCATACTTTATTGATTCTGAATTCATTTACATCCTCTGGTATCCCTTGATTCTAAGATAGCTTACAAAGAAATTATTACAAATGTCAATTATCATAGCTAAATATAATTTCGGCAGCATAACGGCAATAATGTCAATCATCTCCTATGACTTAGGAGGAAATAGACAAATTGTTCAACAGTCTTCAAGAGAACGAAGATTCCTAAAAAGATTTCGATACTATTTTGATCATCTCCGAAACTTAGGAGGAATCGTTTCTTCCGTCGATGATTCTTCCTTTCTCTTGATCAAGAACTTGAAGCTTTGAAGACTCCAATCATTCCGACAAAGATTTCGCCCATTTATTGTTAAAAGCGCAAGAAATAGGTTTGCGCGGGTGGCGCAAACCATATGCTTTGCGCTGGTCCGCGCAAACCGTAAAACCCTTCATTGCTTTCATGCCGAGGCCGCGCAAACTTCCAGAGTCAATACTCCTTTGCGCGACCCGCGTAAAGTGCGTGGAGTCCTATACTCCGCACCTTCGTCTTCTCTTTCGTCCTTGCTTCACTTCAAATCTTCGAACCCCTTTTGAGAGAAGGAATGGGGTATTTATAGACATTTTCACCGGTGAAAATCTCAGATCTGGTCGATGTGGGACAAAAATATCATCCAACTATTTTTACCGCAAAGATTATAGACTTTTTGCGCGGACTCGCGCAAACAATATACTTTGCGCGGTCTCGCGCAAACCCTCAATCTCGCGCAAACCCCTTCTCTTCAATCCGCGCAAACTCCTCACTTTGCGCGGTTTGTGAAACTATTTCACTTTGCGCGACCTCGCCAAGAAAGTAGTCTTGAAAGTCGTTTCTTTCATCTTCAAAGTGATTTTTGATCTTTTTCTTGTTCACTTCCTTGCTTATTTTATGCCTCAACAGATGCCCCTTGATCCGTTCTTTGCTTATTTCAAAAATCAAAGAAAAGGATCAAACCATTCTTTTGCTCCGTGGTTTGCGCGACCTGCAAGAAAGTCCCACTCGAGTACTGTACTCGGCCATAAAACCTATAAATAGTCCAACGACTTAGTCATTTTCACAAACCGCTCTCTCTGCTAGAACTCGCTCTGGTGATTTTATTCCGCGCAAACCTCGACTTTGCGCGACCTCACAAGCAAAGCGTCTCACTTTGCGCGACTTCCACCGAACTTGAGATTTTCTCACAAGCAAACCTTTATACTTTGCGCGACCTCGCGCAAAGTGGCTCACTGTACTTAGAAAATTTTCAACACTTAGTCACTTTTTCATCTTTTTCTTCGTACTTAGAAAATTTTCTTCGTCCCTTTTCCATGGCTCGTATTAAACAAACAGCCCGTCTTGTGTCTCCTTCTAGTTCACCTTCTGATCAACCTCCTGCTAAGCGGGTAAAAACAACTTCCAGGAATCCTGCTTATTTCAAAGAACCCGTTCTCCCTACCTTTGATTTTTCTGACCGTATCAAATCTTTACCCTCTCCTATTCACAGATCTATATCTTTAGGAGATATAAAATGTCCTCCAAAACATGGAAGGGAATATGACTGGGATGAGTGGCTTAAGACCACAGCCCACATTCGTACCGACAGTGAAAGACCGCCCCCTCGCGAAGATACTCCTCCACCTTCCCGCCCGAAGAAGACTCGCCACAATAAGGCGAAAGAGTTTGCCGAAAAGATCAAAGAACATAAGAAGAAGCGGCTCAAAAACTCGTGGGATTCGGTGCGAGTTGTAGAAGGCGTCATGAAGTTCGACAACCCTCATGCAGAGGGCATGACAATCATCCCTATAAAGGTGTATCGTCATCAGTCTATGCTAGATCTGTGAATCCAGAGATTGTTCCCATGGCGACAGCCTTATGTATACCGAATCATGGGCCTCAAGAGAGCCCCGCATCTTAGAAGGAACCATTCAAGCTCAGAAACCGCGACAGAATGTAGGAGAAGCTCGTCCTATGATCTTCTTGACTCCCTTCTACAGTCCTCATGATCTCTTTCCTTCTCATTTCTATGAGACAGTGAGACAAATTTTCGAGATCGAGAGCAACTCTGGAGTCAGACATAATTTCGCATTAGAGGCTTGTTAACTGCTCGTCGCTACTATTCTGAATGGGCGGAAGCTATCTTGCTGAAGCATACGAGCACTCTTGCAAAAATAGGCCTTTACGATGCAATAGAAGTAACTTCAAAATACTTCTATCGGGAACCCAACGTTCTAAAAGGCTTCCTGGAATACTGGTCGCCTACAACCAACTCCTTCCATCTTCCTTATGGAGAAATGAGCATATCTTTATGGGACCTTCACCGTATAGTCTGGTCTAACAATAACAAGCAAATTCTATGATGAGTTCATTCCTACCAACAGAGAATTAGCCTTTGTATCTTCCCGGACCGCAAGCCTTCCATCTCTGAGACCACTATAGAACTATTCAAAGAAATGGGCAAATTTCCCAACTTCCACAAAATTCCCCCTCTTCAATGGCTGGCCCATTTCTCTAGGGGTCTCGGTATTTGCCAATCTAATCATTATTTTCCTTCTTTATATTCTTATTATTTCGCATATTAACACCCTCCACTTTTTTGAAGGTTTCGTGACTGCCGCTCGAAAGAATTGACTAATCTCCGAGACACGATAAGAGGAAAACCAGAGTATACTTCTTTTGGAGAACTTGCAAGCATTCTTGGCTTACTGGCTAAGCTGGTTGTATTGCCCAGGTCCAAGTGGGCAGATGCTATTCGTCCTACTGTCTTTGTTGTAGCTGGCGCTTTAGCAGAGGGTCATAAATATTCTCTTGCTCCTCCTGTATTATGTTCTATTTACAGGGCCCTTGGAGAAATAGCTACCCATGTAAAAGATCTAACTCTGGGAACTTCATCTGCGCATACTTCTTGGCATTACTTTACTGTGGTGGCTTGGAGTTTATTTCCCTGGACCTTCGAAGTCTCTCGAGCAAGCATATTCGCATCCTTCTCATCTTCCACTCTGGTTCTTTCAAAGAAAGAGCAATGGCTAGAAGAGCATATGAGTGGGTGGCAAATAAAATTCGAGATGACGATCGATAAACTTCTTTCGCTCCGCCTTTATCGCTATCCCTGCAGACACGATATGGTGGACAACGAAACACTTATCGCAAGAGAGAGCTTTCTTCTTCTCTATTCGTTCGTGCGCTTTACCTTTGGGAAGGGACAGACTGGAGAGAACCTTACTACCCGAGTCGTTTTGCTCGTCAATTTGGTTATGATCAAACCGTGCCACAAGACGGGTTGGTTACCTGACAAATGCTTATTTGTTATGGAACCGGTCCTCTTAATCGGGCCATGATATGGAAACAATTTTGAATAGTGTGTTGGTTCCTCCTTCATAATTCCAAGTCGTGATCGCATAGTCCGTACATCATATATTTGGATGCGATGGTGGGATCACCAATCATACCGGTCAATAAATGCCTCACAAGAGACTCTTCCATCTTTCTTCATCCACCCAGTCAAGGGCGTAAATTTAGAAAGCGGGATTGGCTACATTCCGGAGAAGAGCCATGCATCTCATCCAGAGAGATTTGCGTAAAGATATCACTAGAAGAACCCATTCGTGAAATCAAGCCCATCAATACTTTGGATGGCTGGTTTGCCCACGGAGATTTAAGAGAATTCGAAAAATCTCGTCGGGACTCTTCAAATCAAGGTGCAGATGATGCCGCAGGTACATCTTCCCCAATTCCCGCAGAGACCGTGGCGGTTCAAGAGGGACCAGCCATTGGTACTTCAATATCTCCTCCGCAACCCATTGGTCCTAGTCCATCTTCTCCGATGACTAGATCAAGAACACGTTTGCAATCATCGTCTCCTATCCTTTCGGAAAAGATCGGCCAAGCATCGGCTTCCCCTTCAGTTCAAGAGCTTGCACCGAGAGCAGTCGACCCATTTCTTATAAAGGGAAGCAAGTTATCGTTGAAGAAGTTGACGAAGAAATTTTGGGAGACGAAAGTTCTACTTCATCATCAGTACAACCGAATCTTCGCGGGATGAAGATAGCGAGATAGTGATAATGGTGAGATAAAGATGATGACTTTGAAGAAGGAGAAGTTGATATTGGCGAAGAAGAAGAAAAACATTTGCGAAAGAAGTTGAGATAGAATCTTCCCCCTATTCGCTAAGACTCCTTCTAGCATTAATGTTCCTACTAAATCTCCTATGCTGAGGAAGATGAAGAGGAACCTTTAGATTATGGAGAATATGGATATTCACCAGGTAAAGGAAAATTTCATATATATATTTCTCAATTTATATTGTGACAACTATTATTTATTTAAAATTATTTTATCTCCCTTTTTAGGTGCCCAAGTCGCAGAAACAGGTGTCATTTCTCCAGTGGCCCCTCTTGTAATATCTTCACCGAGAACTTCTGTAGCTCCGTTGGTAGTACCAAGAGTAGTTGCTCGTGAAATTATATTTTCTACAGAAACTACTGATTTGCCAACTCCACTACTAGGGATTCTAGTACGGAAGTCAGAGCACCCTCTTTTGCTGATATGGTGGGACCTGGTCCTTCCATAACTCAGGGAGCTTCTCCTTCTCTTAGCCGTATCCCAATGACAGGTATATATATATGCGCTGATTTTCTTTTCTTCATGATTATTTAATAATATTTTAAATATCCTTCTCCTTTTGCTATAGGAACTCCTTCTTGTAGTGGTGCGGCTAGTTCGATTCTGTGGCCACCGCTTTTGAATTATCATCTTTTGCAGATACCAGTTCATAAGATGCTTATGGTGAAGCATTCCTTATTAGCAATAATCCATATCTTCAAGAATCCCGATCAGTGGCTGGATTTGGACGTTGCCATAGAGATTTTGGAGAGTTCTGCCAGGATGGCCAGAATTGACATATCTCCCTTACGGGATTCACTCTTCAAGTTTCGTGATTCTGTAATTTCTTTGGCTTCAGTGGAAAATATCACAATTGCGCCTGAAATTTTAGAATATAGAAAACTGCTGGCTCTTTCTCAAGAACAAGTCTCTTTAACAGCTTCTTCAATTTCCAAATTTGAACAAGAACGTATGATTCTTCAAGATCAATTAAAGATTCATGTTGATGAAAGCATAACTATCCAAGATCGCATTGCAAACTCTGAAGGAAGAAATCTCTCATTTGAGAGAAAGAATCATGAACAAGCCTTAATCATTCAAGAGGTTGAAGAGAAGATGCGAGTGAATGCCAAATCTATTGATATTGAAAAATCGCACAACTTCATAATAAAGAAATGGTTGTTTCTTTGGAGAACAAGCTTGCTGGCATTCCTGATCAGGCGAAACTTATTCTTGAAGAAAAATCTCGACATAATGCAGCTCAGGCACAATTAAAAGAAGATTTGCTCAGATATTCAGAAGCAATGGGGATCACAGAGAATCTTTGAATCATGTAATTTTAAACATGTGATATTTGCTTTTTGTGTTTCTCGGATGTAATTTATTTTGCTTGACATCTATTTCATGAGATTATTTTGGGATGTTTATGATGGTATTTTCCACCTTGCATATTGATGATATTTGTACTAATATTATCGAATTGTATTTATACTTAATATAATATTTTCATTACTAATTTTATCTAATTATATCTATATTTTATATAATATTTTCTATTTATATATTTTTATAATTTCTAAACATTTTATGTTTTGTTAGTATGGGATTCTCTAGGTGAGTATTTAGATTGGCGGTACTAAGTTTCAATTCAATTAGCCACACAGTTTATGCTCATGAGTAGTGGAGCGTGCGCACACACACAGTTTAAGCTCGTGAGTAGTGGAGCATTTATGGGTCTTATGTGATGGCCACTGTAACTCTCTAGAGTTCGCTTTTGGGCTTCTCACTGCCTTGAGCTCACGGTCACGGTCCATCAGAGGGGCCCATTGACGCTACCGGACGGTGAACTGTTGGATTTACGCGCAGGGTTGGCCACGGTAACTCTCTAGAGTTCGCAGGGCTCGCAAGGCTACCTTTGGGCACCAAATCTAGGGTCGCCGGTCCATCAATGAGTAGGTTTAAGCCCTTCCTCACGAGTTACTACCGAAATCAAACCCTAGACTGGAGGGTCTTACGCACGGTTGGCATAAAGCTCGCACCGCGCCCCCGTTTTTCTTCGTGCTCGCAAGGTCGAGCCCATTCACGGGAGGGCATTTTCATCCGTTCCCGTATGCCGCCGGAAGCTATACAGACGGCATGGGAATTACGGTGACTAGTCTTCGCGGATTTATGGCCTTTTAGGCTTTGAATCCTTGACTTCGTACCACTACCCGCATGGGTGCGCACGATGGTCTTCGCGGGCTTTTTAGGGCCACTGACTCCTCGCCGCTGCCCGAATGGCGATCTTCATGGGTCTTACGTATAGTTGGCCGGCTCTTTTAGAGCTTGATCCTTTGAGAGCATTTTTTTTTTTTTTTTTTTTTTTTTTTTTTTTTCGAGAGCTTGATCTTTTTGATTTTGCTCAATTTTGCTCTTTTGGGATTTTGGCTTGGCTATACTGCCTCTTTGATTGATATTGATATATCCTTGTAAGGCGATAATATCTTCAAGAAGATCCATGCCTTGTAAGGCAATATAATTCTCAGCTTAGATAATATCTTCAAGAGAATCTTCAAGAATTTGTGCCTTGTAAGGCAATAATATATATATGATCATCATCATTTGCAAATATAGTAGATATTTCCGCAATATCTTCAAGAAGATCCAAATATAGTAGACATTTCCGAAAATATTCCGAAATATCTTCAAGAAGATCCATGCCTTGTAAGGCAATAATATTCTTAACTTAGATAATATCTTCAGGAGAATTTTCAAGAATTTGTGCCTTGTTAAGGCAATATAACTTTTGCCAATATCTTCAGGAGAATCTTCAAGAATTTGTGCCTTGTAAGGCAATATAACTTTGCCATATATCTTCTTTGATGATGATGATGATCATATATATATATTTTCAGATTTGTTTTGATGCTTTGATGATTGATATGCTTGTAAATCTCTTCTTTATAGCTTCTTTTGTTGGCATATAGACATGAATATAGACATGATTTTATTCATTTTTGCCCCTTTTGATACAGAATCATTATTGATAATATTCTGGGTCAAAATCCATATCTCTATCTTTAGGGATAGTATTTTTGATGAAACGGCGTTGACAAGTACACCGATACACTCGTCCTTCTTGATTTACGATCCTATATGCCCCATTGGAGTATACTTCTTTCACCACATATGGGCGTCCCATTTAGGCTCAAACTTGCCCCTGTCCTGCGTGAGTGACCACTATAGGTCTTTTCAACATTAACACCATATCCCCTTTTTTGAAAGAACGGTATTTAACCCGTTTATCAAATGCGCAGATATTCGGCTCGATATGATTGCAACCGATTCTTTGTCAAGACGTTTCTCATCGAGTAAGTCTAATTCTTTCACCTTATTTTTGCATTTTCTTCATCGTTATAGATCGATGTACCGCTATTCGAGTGATGCCACGCATTTCAATTGGGATAAGCGCCTCCATACCATAGACTAATGAATATGGTGTTGCCCCTCTTGTACGATGAGTGGTTCTCAGTAGGCCCATAATGCCTCTTGCAACTTTTCATCCCAATCACGCTTATTGCCTCATCCTTTGTTTTCTTCATAATCTTGACAATTGTTTTGTTAAACGCCTCGCTAATCCATTGGCCGAGGATAGTAAGGTGTTGAAAAAGAATGTTGGATGCCAAACTTCGACATAACTTTTCCATGCCTCTATTTTTAAAAGGAGTGCCATTATCGTGATGACGATTTTTTGGAATACCATGACGATATATTATAGCATGACGGATAAAATTGACCACGTCTTTCTCTTTAACATTACGTAAGGCAACCGCTTGGTCCATTTGGAGAAATAATCATGTCGCGAATATATTGTTTTCCTTTAGATGAAGGGGGATTTATGGGACCAATTACATCGAGTCCCCAGTGAAAAAGGCCAAGAAGCAACAGACTGATGTAATTCTTCCGGAGGAACATGTATTACATCTCCGTGTATTTGACATTCATGACACCGCTTTGCATATTCTATCGCATCTTTAAACATGGTAGGCCAATAATAACCCATTCGATGCACTCTATGGCATAAATTCCGGCCAGACTTGATGTGCTCCGCATTCACCGAATGTGCCTCCCGCAGAAGATTTGGTTTGCTTCTTGCTTGTCCAAGCACCTCAACAACATTCCATTATAAGATTTTCTATACAATACTTTCGCTGCACATGATAAATTTACCTGATCGTATTTAATCTGTTGTTTTTGTGCATTATCTTCTGGCAAGATATTTTATTTGAGATAATCAATAAAAGGCTGACGCCAATCATCTATTGTTACTTCCAGGCAGGATATAGGCAATATTTCAACAGTTTTTTCGATAACATCTGCGAGATGGCAGAATCTTCTTTCTTCTATAGTTACCTGAAGAGGACTCGGTTTGTGCGCAGATAAAGCATTGCTAAATCAAGCTAAAGCATCTGCTTTTGTATTTTCTGACCGCGGTATGTGTTTAATCTCCACATAACAAAATTGTTCAAGCAACTGTTGTGCCTTCCGATAATAAGGTAGGAGCTCTTCTTTCCTTACTTCAAACTCTGTTGTCAATTGATTTACAATTAGTTTAGAATCTCCGAAGATATGCAATGATTTTATTTCCATTTGCTGGGCTATTTCCATTCCGATGATAAGAGCTCTGTATTCAGCTTCATTATTTGTGCATGCGGTACCCAACGTGAAAGAATATGGTAATAAATCACCCTGAGGGGTAATGAATATCACTCCTGCCCCCGCTCCCGATACTCGAGCAGCACCATCAAAATACATCTGCCAAAGAGTTTGAGATTCTGCCAACATAACCTGTTCATCTGGGAATTCATCATTGATTTCTTCATTTTTCGCTATAGGATGCGCTGCCAGGAAGTCTGCCATAGCTTGCCCTTTTACTGCTTTCGCCGGCTTATATGAAATAGTATATTCTGATAATAATAACATCCACTTGGCTAACCTTCCTGATAACATGGGCCTGGTCATCAAGAATTTTATCGGATCTGCTCTCGAGATCAGAGTTATATCATGGGATAGACAATAATGCCTTAACTTTTGCACAGCGAATACCAATGCCAAACATTCTTTTTCAATCGGAGAATAATTGGATTCTGCCCCCATAAGTGTTTCGGCTTAGGTAATAAAGAGCGGTCTCTTTTCCGGCTTCATTTACCTGTGCCAACAAAGCACCCAAAGAATTTGTAGCTGCAGATGTATATAAGATAAGTGGCTTACCTTTCACTGGAGCTGTTAACACCGGCGGCTGTTTTAATAATTCTTTAATTGAATCGAAGGCATTCTGGCAAGCATGATCCCATATAAATTCTGTATCCTTCTTCATTAATCGGGAAAATGGCTGACACCTACCTGCGAGGTTTGAAATGAAACGGCGAATGTATGCCAATTTTCCTTGTAAGCTTTTTAATTCCTTCAGCGTTGTTGGTGGTGGCATATTTTGAATAGCTTTAACTTTTTCTGGATCAATTTCGATTCCTCTATGCCGTACCACAAAGCCGAGGAATTTGCCGGAAGACACTCCAAATGCACATTTAGCCGGGTTCATCTTTAATTGTTTCTTTCTGAGTCGTCGGAAGACCGATGCCAGATGTTCGCGGTGTTCTTGATGATCTCCAGATCTGACTACCAAGTCATCAACATAGCATTCGACATGTTTATGCATCATATCTTGAAAGATATTTTTCATTGCCCTTTGATATGTTGCCCCCGCATTTTTGAGACCGAAAGGCATGACTTTGTAACAGTAAATTCCAAGCGGCGTTCTGAAGGCCGTCGCCTCTTCGTCTTCGGGAGCCATCCTGATTTGATTATAGCCTGCATACCCGTCCATAAAAGACATGATAGCATACTGAGTAGTACTATCAATTAGTAATTCTGTTATCGGGAGAGGGAAATCGTCTTTTGGACATGCCTCATTCAGATCTCTGAAGTCAATACATACTCTGATTTGTCCGTTCTTCTTTTTTACCGGGACAATATTTGATATCCATTTGGGATATTTAACTTCTCTGATGAACCCAACCTTTATTAGCTTATTTACTTCTTTTTCGATTAATGGAATCAGGTCTGGGTGAAATCGCCTTTGTGCTTGCTTGACTGGTTTCTTTTCTTTGGAGATATTTAACCGATGCATTGCTACGGAGGGTTCCAGTCCCGGCATTTCTTCATATGTCCAAGCGAAGACATCTTTATTTTCTTTGAGAAGTTGACCATATTTCTCGAATTCTTGATCCGAAAAGGCTGACGCTGATGAACGTGTTCCTTGGTTCTTTGTTGTTCCCAAGTTTATTTCTCGCAGCCATCTATCGTCGGTTGCCCCCGTCTTCTATTTGCTTTGGAGCGATTTCGGGATATTCAACTATCTTAGTATCTTTGCTTGTTGAAGTCACATTAATCGACATCATGTTTATCTTGATTCTACTCCCAATCCTTGGAATTTTCTTCGCTTTTCTTGATTAACCCCGAGTGGGATTTGAATTCCTTTCCCATTATTCAAGCGGTGGGTTTATCACAATCAAAACCCATGTTTCTCATGATCTTCTTGCTTATTGCATGTACTTTCTTAAATTTGCGGTGCTAATTCTCCATGATATTCATTGCTTGCATTTTCACTCTTCTCTTCTGATACAGCATGGAATTCTATCGGTTCAGGATATTTGGCACTGGCTTTGACTTGAAATGTTCTCGGAGCGGCTGCAAATGGCTTACATCTTTCAATATAGGGTAATGGCACCGTGTAATTGGACTGTAAAACTTTTCGGTTCATTCATTTGACAACAAAGTGTCAACGGCGGTTGTCCCGGTTGTCTCAGGCGCTTTGGTACAAAATAGAATTTCTTTCTTGCTTCGCAGATTCTTAAGATTCTGCTCTTTCTTCTTTAACTTTATTTATCCTGTCATCTTTTATGATTCTCTTCCTATCATCATTTCTCATTTCTTCAGAGAAACATTTATAATAGCTAGCATCCGCAAAGAAAGACTCAGCTTCTGTATAGGGTTTTGCATCAGCCATTACTTTACACTGCATCCCATCTTTACAGTATTTGAAGCACTGGTGTAGAGTAGAAGGTATAATATGTATCTTGATGTATCCACGGCCTTCCCAAGAGAAGGTTATATGTCGTCACAAACATTTATAACGTGACATACAACAATAGTAATTAATTCTCCCACTTCCATTGTTACTGTAATTTTTCCGAGCGCGTTGTCCATCTTGATTAAATCCTTGTATCATCATTCCGCTGGGGCGCAAGTCTGAACGACGAAATCCCAATTTAGTAATCATTGAGAGTGGCAAAAGATTTACCGCGGATCCATTATCTATCATGATCCTTTTTATCTTCTTCTCACAAATGTATCCTTCTATCATCAATGGCCTGTTATGTTCCTTTTCGCCAATTAAATCATCATCAGAGAAAGATATTACTGGTAGACAATTCATCTTTTCACTGTTCCTTTCATTCTTCATTTCTGCCAGTAAAGTTTCTCTGACATCATGATCAGACAGTGCTTGAATCAAACTCTGCCGAAATTCTTCTGACAACTTGAGTGCATCATAAATACTTAGACGTGCCGGTATTCCTTTCAAGTGGCTGACCACATCATAAGCTACTTTTGTTACCGCATCTCCATTTCTGCTTTTGTCCTCAATATTCTGTCTTTCAGTCACTTCTTTCCTTATGATTCCTGCTTTTTGCTTTACCGGACTCGTTATTTGCTTCCCTGATCGCAACGTGATCATTGTTGCATTTCTTGTTACCCTTTCCTTTTTCATTCCCCGTGTGTTTTCTTGTATTGACAGTACATTTACTGTTGCCCTTGCATTCTTTTCTTTGCTTCCACTGGTTATTATATCACCTCTGTTTATCATTCATTTGTATGATGCATTTCAACGTATAACAATTTTTCATTTCGGATGCCCCACTAGGCGATGATAACGGCAAAAGTTTCTTTCTCGAGTCCTTGTCGCATCTTCAGGGCGCTTTGGTTCTGGTAATTCCAGAGTTCCTGCTTTTAACAATTGTTGCATCATGGGTACCACGTCCTCTTTATCAAACTCAAATCCTTCATGAGAATCAAGCATTCTGAGCTTTTTCCCACCGTATCTGTCCCTTGCTTGGTTCCAGCCTTCTTTTCCTTCTGGCCTTTTATCTCTTGAGCCCCTCGCATCCTGATTCTTCTTATCCCGGTCGACGGTATTGACGGTTGTCCTGCCAGGTATTCTTTTGACAGTTTCATGATGAAATGCCGGCATCTTGCGAGTCATCAGTTCCAATGCATGGGCTTTGGTAGCCAAATCACGAAAGGTTCCGATATCAGCGCTAGTGAGTCCAAACGCAATTCTGTCTCCATAGAGTTTAGACACATTTTCACTTGTTCTTTTCTTCGGCTAAGCAATTGCCTACATGATGCCCCCAAGTGTCTTCCATCCGTCTCATGAATTTTTCAACGGGTTCTCCTTCTCATTTGTCAGATCGAAGCCTAGTTCGTGATGCTAACGTCACGTTCGACGAAAAGAAGTTTGACATGAAAGCATCTTGCATTTCTTCCCATGTACGTATGGACCCGGTGCCAAATTTGAATACCACCGAAAGCTTTACTTGTTAATGATGATCCAAATAAGCGTAAACAATATTGAGGTATCGTGGAGAAATTCCCCATTTGGTGATGAAATGCATCGTGTGTTCTTAGGTGATCCTTCCCCATTGAACTTTTGGAAACGGGTGTTTGAAGTTGGTGGAAATGGAACATCCTCTACCTCTCTCGGGTAGGGTGTTCGGTATCGAAACGACCAGGTTTCGCACGCTCTCTTTCTATTCGATCGCTTCTTCGACGACTTGTCTTACATCATCTTGTGTTATAGCTCTTGTCGCTGGAACTGACCCTCGTGATCCTATCCCCTGCAGGGACGGGAACCTTCAGTGGTTCTCTTGTCCATTGGTCGCTCCCATCATGGGTGGAGCCGCTATCTGGGCTACATTATGCGCCAGCGTTGCCAGGGCTTCTCTGAGGTTTCGGCATTCATCCATTAACATTCTTTGTGCCTCCGCCATTTGATCAACACGTTCTTCAGTAGTCGGTCTATTTCCTTGACCTGTTGTCTCGCCATATACCGCATGACCTCTTGATTGTTCGTCGAAACCTGTTTTTGGAGTAGAACGAGTATTCGATATAACAGGACTTATAAAGAGGGGAGAAATTGGAGTCTCATTTGACTCTTGTGTACTTTCTGTGCTTTTAACCGATCGAGGTGATACAGTTATAGGCGAGCTTATTTGCGGTGATACTTGCATCGGTGATCCTATCATCAGTGCTTTACCTTTTTGTGCTTGTGTCCATTTGGTCTTTGGAGCGACCAAAGCTGGAAAATCTGCGATGAGAACTGAAGCAACTTGTTCAGGATAAATCGCCGGAGGAGCGAGTTCGGGTTTTCTTCTTGCTATGCTTCGTGTAATTGGTCCCTCAGTTCTTGGTGCAAACAATTTTGCTTTGCGACTCTTTAAGGCCTTTGCTTTTGTCCTTTTGGATAAAACCAGAGTCCAGTTTTCATCATTTTCTTGTAGTTGAGGTGAAACGGAAATGACTCCCGCTGTCGCTTGAATCACATTGCACCCGCTTGAAGTGCTCGCTTTTGTGTTCTCAGGAATTTCGCTTGGCGCATATACCAATTACACGAACCCAAGAGCGATGAATCGGAAGTTTACCTTTCTCACAAGTGTTAGCCATTAGCGGTGTTGTGTGATTGAATTTGGTACCTTCAATAACAAAACATATCTGAAATTAGTACGTGAAAGACTAAGTAAACTATCTTGGAGATGAAGGGGAGGATGTTCCCACTGAGAGTCGCCATTTTGGCGTCTAATAGACGCCAAAAAAATAGTGACGAGAGTCTTGCAACTTTCCCAATGTTAGTGTTAAATAAGATAATATCCCAGCAGAGTCGCCATTTTGTTTCGACAAGGAAACAAATGTATTTGATTTGGGAGAATCATCTTATTTAAACATAACAATGAAATAATTACAAAGACAATCATCATACTTTATTGATTCTGAATTCATTTACATCCTCTGGTATCCCTTGATTCTAAGATAGCTTACAAAGAAATTATTACAAATGTCAATTATCATAGCTAAATATAATAATTTCTAAGAAGATAACGGCAATAATGCAATCATCTCCTATGACTT
Organism: Magnolia changhungtana; assembly: GCA_030180095.1. Classification (NCBI taxonomy): domain Eukaryota; kingdom Viridiplantae; phylum Streptophyta; class Magnoliopsida; order Magnoliales; family Magnoliaceae; genus Magnolia; species Magnolia changhungtana. The sequence continues at coordinate 2,147,495 of JASAUF010000172.1, forward strand.
AGGAGGAAATAGACAAATTGTTCAACAGTCTTCAAGAGAACGAAGATTCCAAGAAAGATTTCGATACTATTTTGATCATCTCCGAAACTTAGGAGGAATACGTTTCTTCGTCGATGATTCTTCCTTTCTCTTGATCAAGAACTTGAAGCTTTGAAGACTCCAATCATTCCGAAAAGATTTCGCCCATTAAAAGCGCTAAACAAGAAATAGGTTTATAGCGGGTCCGCGAAACCATATGCTTTCAGCGCGGTCGCGCAAACCATAAAACCTTCTTGTTTTGCGCCGACCGGCGCAGAACTTCCAGAGTCAATATCCTTTGCGCGATCGCAAGCAAAGTGCATTGTGAGTCCTATACTCCGCACCTTTCTGTCTTCTCTTTCGTCCTTGCTTCACTTCAAATCTTCAACCCCTTTTGAGAGAAGGAATGGGGTATTTATAGACATTTTCACCAAATGTGAAAATCTCAGATCTGGTCGATGTGGACAAAAAAATATCATCCGACTATTTTACCGCGAGATTATTTTGACTTGATGCGGACTCGCAAACAATATACTTTGCGCAACTTCTAATCGCAAAACCCTCTTCGCGCAAACTCCTCACTTTGCGCGGTTTTGTGAAACTATTTCACTTTGCGCAACCTCGCGCAAAGTAGTCTTGAAGCTGTTTCTTTCATCTTCAAAGTGATTTTTTGATCTTTTTTCTTGTTCACTTCCTTGCTTATTTTATGCCTCAACAGTTTCAAGATCACTTTGCGCGAGATCGCGCAAAGAGAAACCAAACCGCGCAAAGTGGAAGGTTTGCGCGGATTAAAAGAAGACGGTTTGCGCGAGATTGGAGGTTTGCGCGAGATCGCGCAAAGCATATCTTTGCGCGTGTCCGCGCAAAGTGTATGATGGTGCGATAAAAATGGTTGAATGATTTTTTGTCCCACATCGACTAGATCAGAGATTTTCACTGATGAAATTATCTATAAATACCCCATTCCTTCTCAAAAGAAGGGTTGGAAGATTTCAAAGTGGAGCAAAGGCGAGAGAAGACAGAAGGTGCGGAGTATTGGACTCCGCACTTTGCGCGACCCGCGCAAAGGAGTATTGTACTGGAAGTTTGCGCCGATATAAAGAAAGCAAAACAAGAGTGCTTTTATGGTTTGCGCATGGACCAAAAAGCATAATGACGCAAAACCTATTTTTGGCGATTTGGCAAATGAACAGATTGAATGATTGAAATGTTGTTGGAATGATTGAGTCCTCAAAGCTTCAAGTTCTTCTTGATCAAGAGAAAGGAAGAATCATCGATGAAGAGTCATATTCCTCCTAAAGTTTCAGGAGATGACCAAAATAGCACCGAAATCTTCCTGAATCTTCGTTCTCTTGAAGACTCTTGATCAAGACATTGTTGAATCGACTTGTCTATTTCCTCCTAAGTCATAGGAGATGATTGATGATTGTACATCATCGCCGTTATGTCGCCGAAATTATATTTAGCTAATAATTAGACATTTGTAATGAGTTCTTTGTAAGCTATCTTAGAATCAAGGGATACCAGAGGATGTAAATGAATTTAATCAATAAAGTGTGATGATCGTCTTTGTAATTATTTCATTGTTATGTTTAAATAAGATGATTCTCCCAAATCAAATACATTTGTTTCCTTGTCGAAACAAAATGGCGACTCTGCTGGGGAAATTATCTTATTTAACACTAACATTGGGAAAGTTGCTAGACTCTCGTCACTATTTTTTTTGGCGTCTATTAGACGCCAAAATGGCGACTCTCAGTGGGAACATCCTCCCCTTCATCTCCAAGATAGTTTACTTAGTCTTTCACGTACTAATTTTAGATATGTTTTGTTATTGAAGGTACTCAAATTCAATCACACAACACTGCTAATGGCTAACACTGTGAGAAAGGTAAACTTCCGATTCATCGCTACTGGGTTTGTAATTGAGTATGCGCCAAGCGAAATTCCTGAGAATACAAAAGCGAGCACTTCGAGCGGGTGCAATGTGATTCAAGTGACAGCGGGAGTCATTTCCGTTTCACCTCAACTACAAGAAAATGATGAAAACTGGACTCTGGTTTTATCCAAAAGGACAAAAGCAAAGGCCTTAAAGAGTCGCAAAGCAAAATTGTTTGCACCAAGAACTGAGGGACCAATTACACGGAGTATAGCAAGAAGAAAACCCGAACTCGCTCCCCGCTGATTTATCCTGAACAAGTTGCTTCGCAGCTTCGTCGCAGATTTTCCAAGCTTTTGGTCGCTCCAAAGACCAAATGGACACAAGCACAAAAAGGTAAAGCGCGCGATGATAGGATCACCGATGCAAGTATCACCGCAAACAAGCTCTTTATAATCGTATCACCTCGATCGGTTAAAAGCACGAAAGTACACGAGAGTCAAATGAGACTCCAATTTTCCCCTCTTTATAAGTCCTGTTATATCAAGATACTCTCGTTACTCTACTCCAAAACAGTTTCGACAAACGGTCAAGGAGCCGCATATATATGGCGTAAACGGGTCAAGGAAATAGACCAACTATCGAAGAACGTGTTGATCAAATGGGGAGGCACAAAGAATGCTAATGGATGAATGCCGAAATCTCGAGAAGCTTTGACAACCCCGGCACATAATGTAGCCCAAATAGTGGCTCCACCCATGATGGGAGCGACAAATGGACAAGAGAACCCACCTGAAGGTTCCCGTCCCAGTTGAGGGATAGGATCACGAGGTTCGTTCCGGCGACAAGAGCTATAACACAAGATGACGTAAGACAAGTCGTCGAAGAAGAAGCGAATAGAATAGAAAGAGAGCGTGCAAACACCGGTCGTTTCGAGATACCGAACACCCTACCCGAGAGAGGTAGAGGATGTTCCATTTCCAGCCAACTTCAAACACCCAGATTTCCAAAAGTTCAATGGGGAAGGATCATAGGAAGAACACGATGCATTTCATCACCAAAGATGGGGAATTTTTCCACGATACCTCAATATTGCTTACGCTTATTTGGGTCATCATTGACAAGCAAAGCTTTCGGGTGGTATTCAAATTTGGCACCGGGGTCCATACGACATGGGAAGAAATGCAAGATGCTTTCATGTCGAACTTCTTTTCGTCAGAACGTGACGTTAGCATCACAGAACTGGCTTCAGTACGACAGCGAGAAGGAGAACCCGTTGAAAAATTCATAGACAGATGGAAGACACTGGGGGCATCATGCAGGCAGCTGCCGGAAGAAAAGGAACAAGTCAAGATGTGTCTGAACTCTATGGAGACAGGAATTGCGTTTCGGACTCACTAGCGCTGATATTGGAACTTTTCGCGATTTGGCTACCAAAGCCCATGCATTGGAGCTAATGACTCGCAAGATGCCGGCATTTCATCATGAAACTGTCAGAAGAATGCCTGGCAGGACAACCGTCAATACCATCGACCGGGATAAGAAGAATCAAGATGGAGGGGTTCAAGAGATAAAAGGCCGAAGGAAAAGAATTTGGAATCAAGCAAGAGACAGATACGGTGGAAAAAGCTCGAGAATGCTTGATTCTCATGAAGGATTTGAGTTTGATAAAGAGGACGTGGTACCCATGATGCAACAATTGTTAAAAGCGGGAACTTGGAATTACAGAACCAAAGCGCTCCGAAGATGCGACAAGGACTCGAGAAAGAAACTTTTGTCCGTTATCATCGCCTAGTGGGGCATCCGACGAAAATTGTTATACGTTAAAATGCATCATACAAATGAATGATAAACAGAGGTGACATAATAACCAAGTGGAAGCAAAGAAAAGAATGCAAGGGCAACAAATAAATGTTGTCAATACAAGAAAACAGCGGGGGAATGAAAAAGGAAAAGGTCAACAAGAAATGCAACAATGATTACGTTGCGATCGGGAAGCAAATAACAAGTCCAGAAAGCAAAAAGCGAGAATCATAAGGAAAGAAGTGATTGAAAGACGAAACATTGAAGACAAGAATAGAAATGGAGATGCAGTGACAAAAGTGGCTTATGATGTAGTCAGCCACTTGAAGGGTATACCAGCACGATTAAGTATTTATGATGCACTCAAGTTGTCAGAAGAATTCCGACAGAGTTTGATTCAAGCACTGTCTGATCATGATGTGAGAGAAACTTTACTGGCAGAAATGAAGAATGAAAGAAACAATGAAAAGATGAATTGTCTACCAGTAATATCTTTCTCTGATGATGATTTAATTGGTGAAAAGGAACATAACAGGCCGTTGATGATAGAAGGATATATTTGTGAAAAGAAGATAAAACGAATTATGATAGACAATGGGTCCGCAGTGAACCTTTTGCCGCTCTCAATGGTTACTAAATTGGGTTTTCGCCGATCAGACTTGCGCTTTCAAATGAATGATGATACAAGGTTTAATCAAGATGGGCAACGTGCACTCGGTAAAATCACAATAACATTGGAAATAGAGGAATTAATCACTACGTTGTATGTCATGTTATAAATGCTGTGACGACATATAACCTTCTCTTGGGAAGGCCATGGATACATCAGTATCATATCGTACCTTCTACTCTACACCAATGTTTCAAATACTGTAAAGATGGGGTGCAGTGTAAAGTAATGGCTGATGCAAAACCCTACACAGAAGCTGAGTCTTTCTTTGCAGACGCCAGTTATTACAAATGTTTCTCACGAAGAAATGGAGAAATGATTATGAGAAGAGAATCATAAAAGATGCTAGGATAAATAAAGTTAAAGAAGAAAAAGAGAGAATCTTAGGGTCTGATCCAGAAGCAAGAAAGAAATTCTATTTTGTACCAAAGCGCTCGAGACAACCGGGACAACCGCCGTTGACATTGTTGTTGTCGAAAATCACATGAAAGTTTTCTGATCCAATTACAGTTGCCATTACCCAATATCGAAAGATGTAAGCCATTTGTATTGCAGCTCGCTCCAAGAACATTTCAAGTCAAAGCGTGATAAATATCCGAACCGATAGAATTCCATGTCGCATCGAAGAGAAGAGTGAAAATGCAAGCAATGAATATCATGGAGAATTAGCACCGTTGAATTTAAGAAAGTACAAGTGCAATAAGCAAGAAGATCATGAGAAACATGGGTTTTGATTGTGATAAACCCACCAAGCTTGAATAATGGGAAAGGATTCAAATCCCACTCGGGGTTAATCAAGAAAAGCGAAGAAAATTCAAGGATTGGGAGTAGAATCAAGTAAACATGATATCGTTAATATGACTTCACCATGCAAGAAGATACTAAGATAGTTGAATATCCCGAAATCGCTCCAAAGCAAATAGAAGACGGGGCAACCGACGATAGATGGCTGCGAGAAATAAATTTGGGAACAATAGAAGAACCAAGGAACACATTCATCAGCATCGCCTTTTTCAGATCAAGAATTTGAGAAATATGGTCAACTTCTCAAAGAAAATAAAGATGTCTTCGCTTGGACATATGAAGAAATGCGGGATGGAACCCTCCGTAGCGATGCATCGGTTAAATATCTCCAAAGAAAAGAAACAGTCAAGCAAGCAAGCACAAAGGCGATTTCACCTGCACTGATTCCATTAATCGAAAAAGAAGTAAATAAGCTAATAAAGGTTGGGTTCATCGAGAAGTTAAATATCCCAAATGGATATCAAATATTGTTCCGGTGAAAAAAAGAAGAACGGACAAATCGTAGTATGTATTGACTTCAGAGATCTGAATGAGGCATGTCCAAAAGACGATTTCCCCCTCCCGATAATGTAATTACTAATGATAGTACTACTCAATATGCTATCATGTCCTTTTATGGACGGATATGCAGCTATAATCAAATCAGGATGGCACCCGAAGATGAAGAGGCAACGGCTTTCAGAACGCCGCTTGGAATTTACTGTTACAAAGTCATGCCTTTCGGTCTCAAAAATCGGGGCAACATATCAAAGGGCAATGAAAAATATCTTTCAAGATATGATGCATAAACATGTCGAATGCTATGTTGATGACTTGGTAGTCAGATCCGGAGATCATCAAGAACACCGCGAACATCTGGCATCGGTCTTCCGACGACTCAGAAAGAAGCAATTAAAGATGAATCCGGCTAAATGTGCATTTGGAGTGTCTTCCGGCAAATTCCTCGGCTTTGTGGTACGGCATAGAGGAATCGAAATTGATCCAGAAAAAGTTAAAGCTATTCAAAATATGCCACCACCAACAACGCTGAAGGAATTAAAAAGCTTACAAGGAAAATTGGCATACATTCGCCGTTTCATTTCAAACCTCGCAGGAAGGTGTCAGCCATTTTCCCGGTTAATGAAGAAAGATACAGAATTCGTATGGGATCATGCTTGCCAGAATGCCTTTGATTCAATTAAAGAATTATTAAAACAAATTACGGTGCAGTGTTAACACTCCGTATAAAAGGTAAGCCACTTATTTTATATACATCTGCCGCTGCAAATTCTTTGGGTGCTTTGTTGGCACAGGTAAACGAAGCCGGAAAAGAGACTGCTCTTTATTATCTGAGCCGAACACTGATGGGGGCAGAATCCAATTATTCTCTGATTGAAAAAGAATGTTTGGCATTGGTATTCGCTGTGCAAAAGTTAAGGCATTATTGTCTATCCCATGATATAACTCTGATCTCGAGAGCAGATCCGATAAAATTCTTGATGACCAGGCCAATGTTATCGGAAGACTAGCCAAGTGGATGCTATTATTATTATCGAATATACTATTTCATATAAGCCTGCGAAAGCAGTGAAAGGACAAGCTATGGCAGATTTTCTCGCAGCACATCCTATAGCAGAAAATGAAGAAATCAATGATGAATTCCCAGATGAACAGGTTATGTTGGTTGAATCTCAGAATCTTTGGCAGATGTATTTTGATGGTGCTGCTCGAGTATCGGGAGCGGGGGCAGGAGTGATATTCATTACACCTCAGGGTGATTTATTACCATACTCTTTCACATTGGGTATCGCATGCACAAACAATGAGGCCGAATATAAAGCTCTTATCATCGGAATGGAAATAGCACAGCAAATGGAAATAAAATCATTGCATATCTTCGGAGATTCTAAATTAATTGTAAATCAATTAACCACAGAATTTGAAGTAAGGAAAGAGGAACTCTTGCCTTATTATCGTAAGGCACAACATATTGCTTGAACAATTCTATTATGTGGAAATTAAACACATACCATGGTTTGAGAATGCAAAAGCAGATGCTTTATGATTTAGCAAACGGCTTTATCCCGCACAAACCGAAGTCCTCTTCAGGTAACTATAGAAGAAAGAAGATTCCTGCCATCTGCAGAGGTTATCGAAGAAACCGTTGAAATATTGCCTATATCCTGCTGGAAGTAACAATGGATGATTGGCGTCAGCCTTTTGTTGATTATCTCAAATATAATATCTTGCGGAAGATAATGACAATATACAAAGACAGCAGATTAAGCAGTGATCAGGAAAATTTGTCATATGCAGCGAAGTATTATATAGAAAATCTTATAATGGAATGCTGTTAAGGTGCTTGGACAAGCAAGAAGCAAACCAAATGCTGCGGGAGGCACATTCAGGTGAATGTGGAGCACATCAAGCCGGCCGGAATTTATGCCATAGAGTGCATCGAATGGGTTATTATTGGCCTACTATGTTTAAAGATGCGATAGAATATGCAAAGCGGTGTCATGAATGTCAAATACATGGAGATGTAATACATGTTCCTCCAGAAGAATTACATCAGTCTGTTGCTTCTTGGCCTTTCTCAGCCTGGGGACTCGACGTTATTGGTCCCATAAATCCCCCTTCATCTAAAGGAAAACAATATATTCGCAAAGAAGAACGGATTATTTCTCCAAATGGACCGAAGCGCGTTGCCTTTACGTAATGTTAAAGAGAAAGACGTGGTCAATTTCATCCGCATGCTATAATATACCGTCATGGTATTCAAAGAAGATCATCACCGATAATGGCACCCTTTTAAAAATAGAGGCATGGAAAAGTTATGTCGAAGTTTGGCATTCAACATTCTTTTTCAACACCTTACTATCCTCGGCCAATGGATTAGCAGAGAGGCGTTTAACAAAACAATTGTCAAGATAATGAAGAAAACAAAGGATGTGCAATAAGCGCGATTGGGATGAAAAGTTACAAGAAGCATTATGGGCCTACAGAACCACATCATCGACAAAGAACAGGGGCAACACCATATTCATTAGTCTATGGTATGGAGGCAGTTATCCCAATTGAAATGCAGGTGGCATCACTCCGAATAGCAGTACATCAGTCTATAACAGATGATGAAAATGCAAAAAAATAAGGTGAAAGAATTAGATTTGCTTGATGAGAAACGTCTTGCATACACAAGACGGCGGTTGCATGCAATCATATCAAGGCCGATATATCATTTGCGCATTTGATAAACAGTCAAATATCGTTCTTTCAAAAAAGGGGATATGGTGTTAATGTTGAAAAGACCTATAGTGGTCACTCACGGACAGGGGGCAAGTTGAGCCTAAATGGGACGTCCATATGTGGTAAAAGAAGTATATTCCAATGGGGCATATAGAATCACAAATCAAGAAGGACAGGGTATCGGTGTACTTGTCAACGCCCGTTTCATCAAAAGATACTATCCTAAAGATAGAGATATGGATTTTGACCCAAAATATTATCGGCATAATGATTCTGATCAAAAGGGGGCAAAAATGAATAAAAATAATATCATGTCTATATGCCAACAAAAGAAGCTATGAAGAAGATTCACAAGCATATCAATTATCAAAGCATCAAATCTGAAAATATATATATATATCATCATCATCATCATCAAAGAAGATATTGACAAAGTTATATTGCCTTACAAGGCACAAATTCTTGAAGAATTCCTACAAGATATTATCAAAGTTATATTGCCTTACAAGGCCACAAATTCTTGAAGATTTCTTGAAGATATAAAAATTTATATCTTACAATATATGGATCTTCTTGAAGATATTATCAAATGTTATGAATATATTGCCTTACAAGGCATATTTGGATCTTCTTGAAGATATGATCTTCTATGAAGATATTTGCAAATATGATCATTATATAATTGCCTTACAAGGCACAAATTCTTGAAGATATCTCTTATTTGCAAATGATGATGATAATATATATATTATTGCCTTACAAGGCATGGATCTTCTTGAAGATATTATTTAAAAGGATATCAATATCAATATCAAAGAGGCAAGATAGCCAAGCCAAAATCCTAAAAGAGCAAAATTGAGCAAAATCAAAAAGATCAAGCAAAAAAAAAAAAAAAAAAAAAAAAAAAAAAAAAAATGCTCTCAAAGGATTAAGCTCTAAAAGAGCCGGCCAACTATACGTAAGACCCATGAAGATCGCCATTCGGGGAGCGGCGAGGAGTCAGTGGCCCTAAAAAGCCCGCGAAGACCATCGTGCGCACCCATGCGGGTAGCTGACGAAGTCAAGGATTCAAAGCCTAAAAGGCCATAAATCCGCGAAGACTAGTCACCGTAATTCCCATGCCGTCAGTATAGCTTAAGCGGCACACGGGGAACGGATGAAAATGCCCTCCGTGAATGGGCTCGACCTTGCAGACGAAGAAAACAGGGGCCGCAAAGTGCGAGCTTTATGCCAACCGTGCGTAAGACCCTCCAGTGTCTAGGGTTTGATTTCGTAGTAACTCGTGAGGAAGGGCTTAAACCTACTCATTGATGGATGGCGACCCTAGATTTGGTGCCCAAAGGTAGCCTTGCGAGCCCCGCGAACTCTAGAGAGTTACCGTGGCCAACCCCCGCGCGTAAATCCAACGGTTCACCGTCCGGTAGCGTCAATGGGCCCCTCGATGGACCGTGACCGTGAGCTCAAGGCGCGTGAGAAGCCCAAAAGCGAACTCTAGAGAGTTATGTGGCCATCACATAAGACCCATAAATGCTCCACTACTCACGAGCTTAAAGCGTGTGTGTGCGCACGCTCCACTACTCATGAGCATAAATGTGTGTGGCTAATTGAATTGAAACTTAGTACCGCCAATCTAAATACTCACCTAGAGAATCCCTTACCTAACAAAGCATAAAAGGTTTAGAAATTATAAAAATGTGTAATGAAAATTATTATATAAAGAATAAATATAACTTGATAATATTAATAAAAATAAAAAAAAAAAATATAAAATAATAATAAAAATAAATATAATAAAATTATTATATAAATATAATATGATAATATTAGTATAAATATCATTAATATGCAAGATAGAAAATACCATCATAAAACATCCCAAAATACTATCATGAGATAAATGATAAATTACATCCGAGAAACACAAAAGCAAATATCACATGTTTAAAATTACATGATTCAAAGATTCTCTGTGATCCCCATTGCTTCTGAATATCTGAGCAAATCTTCTTTTAATTGTGCTTGAATCTGCATTATGTCGAGATTTTTCTTCAAGAATAAGTTTCGCTTTGATCAGAACGCCATGACAAGCTTGTTCTCCAAAGAAACAACCATTTCTTTATTTGAAGTTGTGCAGATTTTTCAAGATCAATAGATTTGGCATTCACTGCATCTTCTCTTCAACCTCTTGAATGATTAAGGCTTGCTCATGATTCTTTCTCTCGGTGAGAGATTTCTTCCTTAGAGTCGCAATGCGATCTTGGATAGTTATGCTTTCATCAACATGAATCTTTAATTGATCTTGAAGAATCATACGTTCTTGTTCAAATTTGGAAATTGAAGAAGTCATTAAAGAGACTTGTTCTTGAGAAAGAGCCAAGCATACTTTCTATATTCTAAAATTTCGGGAGCAATTGTGATATTTTCCACTGAAGCTAAAGAAATTACGGAATCACGAAACTTGAAGAGTGAATCCCGTAAGGGAGATATGTCAATCCTGGCCATCCTAGCAGAACTCTCCAAAATTTCTATGGCAACGTCCAAATCCAGCCACTGATCAGGATTCTTGAAGATATGGATTATTGCTAATAAGGAATGCTTCACCATAAGCATCTTATGAAGCTGGTATCTTCGCAAAAGATGATAATTCAAAAGCGGTGGTACTGAATCGGAACTAGCCGCACCACTACAAGAAGGAGTTCCTATAGCAAAAGGAGAAGGATATTCAAAATATTATTGTGAAATAAATAATCTTGAAGAAAGAAAATCAGCATATATATATATATATACTGTCATTGGGATACTAAGAGAAGGAGAAGCTCTGAGTTATGGAAGGACCAAGTCCCACCATATCGAAAAGAGGGTGCTCAAGCTTCCGTACTAGAATCCCTAGTAGCCGGAGTTGGCAAATCAAGTAGTTTCGTAGAAAATATAATTTCACGAGCAACTACTCTTGGTACTACCAACTGAGCTCTGATGCTCTCGGTGAAGATATTACAAGAGGGGCCACTTTGGAGAGATGACACTGTTTTCGCAACTTGGGCACCTAAAAAGGGAGATAAAATAATTTTAAATAAATAGTTGTTAAAATATAAAATAATATATATATGCATGAAAATTGAAATTTCTTTACTGGAGAATACCCATATTCCCCATAATCTAAGGCTCTTCTTCATCTTCCTCCTCTGCAGGAGATTTAACAGAACATTAATCTTTGGAAGGAGTCTTAATAACAACAGGGGAAGACTCCATTCAACTTCTTTTTGCTTTCCTTCCTCTTCTTCGCCAATATCGACTTCACCTTCTTCAAAGTCATCATCTTTATCTTCACCACTATCACTATCCTCTCTTTGTCTTCGTATGGCGAAGATTCGGTTGTATCCGATGAAGAAGTTGAACTTTCATCGTCCAAAATTTCTTCATCAACCTCTTCAACAACAACTTGCTTCCCTTTGTAAGAAACAGTGGTGGCTACTCTCAAGCATGGGCTCTTGAATTGAAGGGGAAGCGAGATGCTTGGCCGATCTTTTCCGAAGGGATAGGAGACGATGATTGCAAACGTGTTCTTGATCTAGTCATGGAGAAGATGGACTAGGACCAAGGGGTTGCGGAGGAGATATTGAAGTACCAATAGCTGGTCCCTCTTGAGCCGCCACGGTCTCTGCTGCGGCAGAATTGGAGAAGATGTACCGCAAAGATCATCCGCACCTGGTTTGAAGAAGTCCCGACGAGATTTCTCAAATTCTCTTAACTCCGTGGGCAAACCACCATCCAAAGTGTTGATAGGCTTGATTTCACGGATGGGATCTTCTAATGATATCTTTCGCAAATCTCTCCTGGATGAGATGCATGGCTCTTCTCGGAATATACCCAATCCCGCTCTCTAAATTTTCGCCCTTCACTGGGTGGATGAAGAAAGATGGAAGAGTCTCATCTGGCAAGCATTTATTGACCTGGTATGATTGATGATCCCACCATCGCATCCAGCCTATATGATGTACGGACTATGCGATCACAACTGGAATTATGAAGGAGGAGCCAACACATGCCTATTCAAGAATTGTTTCCATATCATGGCCCGATTAAGAGGACCGGTTCCATAACAACAAGCATTTGTCAGTAACCAACCCCAGTCTTGTGGAACGGTTTGATCATAACCAAATTGACGAGCAAAGCGACCGGGGTAGTAAGGTTCTCTCCAGTCTGTCCCTTCCCGCAGAGGCAAACCGCATGAGCGAATAGAAAAGAAGAAAGCTCTCTCTGTGCAATAAGAGTTTCGTCGTCCCACCATGTCTGTGTCTGCGGGATAGCGATAAAGGCGGAACTGAAAGAAGTTTATCTGATCGTCGTCTCGAATCTTATTTATAACCCACTCATATGCTCTTCTAGCCATTGCCCTCTGCTGGAAGAACCAGAGTGGAAGATGAGAAGGATGAGAATATGCTTGCTCTGAAACTTCGAAAGTCCAAGGGAAGTAGACTCCAAGCCAGCCTGTAAAATAATGCCAAGAAGTATGCGCAGATGAAGTTCCAAGAATGGGGTCTTTTATGTGAGTCGCTATTTCTCCAAGGGCCCGGTAGATAGAACATAATACTGGAGGAGCAAGTGAGTATTTATGTCCCTCCGCCAAGGCACCGGCCACAACAAAGACACTTGGACGGATAGCATCTGCCCATTTAGAGCTGGGCAAAACGACTAAGCTTAGCCAATAGGCCAGAAACGCTGCCAGCTCTCCAAAAGAGCTATATTCCGGCTTTCCTCTTACCGCATCCCGAAGCTTTGTCAGTTCTTTGGAATTGCAGTCGCGAAACCTTCAAAGGAAATAAAAATGAAGAGGTTAATATGCATAAATGACTGAAGAATACAAAGAGGAAGATCAATTATCAGAATGATAAATACCTTAAACCCCTAGAAAAATGGGCCAGCCATTGAAGAGGGGGAATTTTGTGGAAATTGGGGAATTTGCCCATCTCCTTGAATAGCTCTATGGTAGTCTCGGATATGGAGGGCTTGCGATCCGGAAAAGACACAAAGGCTAATTCTCTGTTGGTGGGAATGAATTCATCGTAGAATTTCCCGTTATTGTGAGACCCTATACGATGAAGGTCCCAAAGAGATATGCTCATTTCGCCGTAAGGAAGATGAAAGGAGTTGGTTGTAGGCGACCAATATTCAAGGAAGCCTTTCAGAACGTTGGGTTCCCGATAGAAGTATTTTGAAGTTACTTCTATTGCATCATATAGGCCTATCTTTGCAAGAGTACTTGTATGTTTCAGCAAAATAGCCTCCGCCCATTCAGAGTAATAGCGACGAGCAATTAGCAGGCCTCTGATGCGGAATTCTGCTTGGCCCCAGAGTTGCTCTCGATCTCTGAAACGCTGTCTCACTGTCTCATAGAAATGAGAAGGAAAGAGATCATGAGGACTGTGGAAGGGAGTCAGGAAAATCATGGGGCGAGCTTCTCCGACATTCTGTCGTGGCTTTTGAGCTTGAATAGTGCCTTCTAGAATCCGGGGCTCTCTTGTGGCCCATGATTCGGTGTACATCAGTCTTTCGCCATGAACACAATCTTTAGGTTCACAGTCCAGCATAGACTGATGGCGATACACCTTTATGGGAATGATGGTCATACCCTCTGCATGAGGGTTGTCGAACTTCATGACACCCTTCTTCAACGACTCGCACCGAGTCCCATGAGTTTTGAAGTCGCTTCTTCTTATGTTCTTTAATTTTTCTTCAAATTCCTTCGCCTTGTTGTGGCGAGTCTTCTTCGGGCGAGAAGCGGGAGGAGTATCTTCGCGTAAAGGGCGGTCTCTCACTGTCGCACGAATGTGGGTGTGGTCTTGAGCCACTCATCCCAATCGTATTCTCTCCCATGTTTTGGAGGGCATTTAATATCTCCCAAGGAGATGGATCTATGAATAGGAGAGGGTAAAGATTTGATACGGTCGGAGAAATCGAAAGTGGGGAGAACAGGTTCTTTAAAGTAAGTGGATTTCTAGAAGTTGTTTTATTCTTTTAGCGGGTGGTTGGTCGGAAGGAGGAGAGTTTGAAGGAGATACAAGACGAAAGAAATGGCTTGTTTGATACGAGCCATAATGAAAGAAAAAAAAGAAAGAAGATAAGTCAAAGAGCAAGAAATGAAGAAAGAAGAAATAGGTCTAAGTGCTGAAAATTTTTTCTAAGTACAGGAACTTTTTGCGAGGTCGCGCAAAGTCTAGAGAGTTTTGCGCGGAAAATCTCAAAGTTCGGAGAGCTCGCGCAAAGTAAACAAGTTCTTGTATAGGGTCGCGCAAAGTGGAGGTTTGCGCGGAATAAAATCGCCAGAGCAAGTGTCAACAGAGGAAGTTCGTGAAAATGACTAAGTCATTGGACTATTTATAGGCTTTATGGCCGAGTACGGTACTCGGGTAGGGCTTTGCGCGAGGTCGCGCAAACCTTGGAAGAAAGGAATAGTTTGATCCTTTTCTTTGATTTTTGAAACAAACAAAGAACGGATCAAGGGGGCATCTGTTGAGGCATAAAATAAGCAAAGAAGTGAAGGAGAAAAGATCAAGAAATCACTTCAAAGATGAAAAAAAAAATAGTTTCAAGACCACTTTGCGCGAGGTCGCAAGAAAGTGAAAAAAGAAACAAGACGCGCAAAGCAAAGTGAAAGGTTTGCGCGGATTAAAGAGAAGGGTTTGCGCGAGATTGGGGGTTTGCGCGAGATCGCGCAAAGTATATGTTTGTTGCGTGTGTCGCGCAAAGTCTAATGATGGTGCGATAAAAATGGTTTGGATGATATTTTTGTCCCACATCGACAGATCGAGATTTTCACTTTGGTGAAATTGTCTATAAATACCCCATTCCTTCTCTCAAAAAAGGGGTTGGAAGATTTTGAAGTGAAGCAAGGAGCGAAAGAGAGAGAAGAGAA
The DNA here is from genome assembly GCA_030180095.1 of Magnolia changhungtana. Classification (NCBI taxonomy): domain Eukaryota; kingdom Viridiplantae; phylum Streptophyta; class Magnoliopsida; order Magnoliales; family Magnoliaceae; genus Magnolia; species Magnolia changhungtana. Next base: position 2,162,807 of record JASAUF010000172.1, read on the forward strand.
GGTGCAGAGTATTGGACTCCTAGAAGTTTGCGCGGACTCGCGCAAAGGAGTATTGGACTCCTGGAAGTTTGCGCCGGTCAGCGCAAAGCAACAGAAGGCTTTTATGGTTTGCGCGGATCCGCGCAAAGCATATATCGTTTTGCGGACCGCGCAAACCTATTTCTTGCGATTTTTTGACAAAGAATGGGATTGAAATGTTGGAATGATTGAGTCCTCAAAGCTTCAAGTTCTTCTTGATCAAGAGAAAGGAAGAATCATCGATGAAGAGACGTATTCCTCCTAAGTTTCAGGAGATGACCAAAATAGCATTGAAATCTTTCTGGAATCTTCGTTCTCTTGAAGACTATTGATCGACTTGTCTATTTCCTCCTAAGTCATAGGAGATGATTGACATCATTGCCGTTATCTTTGCCGAAATTATATTTAGCTATAATAATTGACATTTGTAATGAGTTCTTTGTAAGCTATCTTAGAATCAAGGGATACCAGAGGATGTAAATGAATTCAGAATCAATAAAGTGTGATGATTGTCTTTGTAATTATTTCATTGTTATGTTTAAATAAGATGATTCTCCCAAATCAAATACATTTGTTTCCTTGTCGAAACACTTTGGATCTCCATAACATTGTCGATATTTAGAATTATTTATCATCTATAATTCATAATATTTCAAGTCATTTCGATCTTACACAGCGAACCCTTTGATCGGTAGAATACCTTTGTCTCAACAGATGACTGGGTTTCAATAGAATCGAGAATCTTGATAGGATATTTAGGAGAGAATGGACTCTGCCAAAGAGCAGGTAGATTTCACAGAATGAGATTCTTGTGTCCACACTATGATCCTCAGCATTCTTCCCCTTTCCACTATTTTGAAACGGTTCAGCAACTCTTCTTTCTTGAGAAATTACCTTGGAGTACAGGGAGATTCACAATCACAGGCTTGTTGTCCATCCATGATCTTTACAGTGCTTGGGCTCGCACTGTCGTTTGAAGACATTCGACTATAATGGAGCAAATTTCACTTTCTGACACAATTATAGCCACGTCAGAACACTTCCATACGGATACTACTATTCTCAGATGCTTTCTTAATCATTGGTCTCCAATCACTAATTCATTTCATCTTTCCCTAGGTGAAATGAGCATCACTTTATAGGACTTATTTTGTATAGCAGGTCTTCCCATCATGGGTAATATCTTTGATGTGTATATGCCCTCCAATGAAGAGCTTGCTTCTGCATCTGTGAGAAGAGACATATCTAAAATTTCTATAATGACCCTTGAACTTTTCAGTGCACTAGTCGCGTTCCCTCATCTTGATCGCATCACTTCTCTTGTATGGTTGGCTTATTTTTCTCAAAAATTGTGGTATACTTCTTTCCTCTTCTCTTCTATTTTCATTAATCCCATTCTCAAACAATTTTGCTAAAGTATTGTATCTTTATCTTGACAGTTTTGCAGGCCACAACCAGTCAGAATTCAAGGACATTCATGAGAAAACAAGACATTCTGCAGAATACAGTCCTTCTGTGAATTAGCTGCCTTTCTTGCTTATTGGTTAAGCTTAGTGATATTCCCTGATCCTGATCAAGCAGATACTATCAGACCCTCATTCTTCATAGTCGCAGGAGCAATGGCAGAAGGTCAGAAATATTTGTTAGCTCCTCCAGTTCTGTGCTCTCTTTATCGCGCCTTTGGAGATGTTATTTCTGATTTGAAAGATCTTGTCTCTGAAGCCTTTCTGATCTTTGCTCTTTGGCATTTCTTCATAGGTTGGTTAGGCGTATATTTTCCTTAGACATTTGCTGATTCCCGAAGGGCATACTCAAACCCTTATCGACTTCCTCTTCAGCATTTTCAATTAAGGGACATGATCAAGGAATCGACTGGATGTATTTCTAGGAGACTAAAAAGCAATGATCCCATTGACTTTCACCATTTTCCATTGTTTAACTATCCTGAAGATGTAGACGCGATTGATGACGATTCTATCTCATTTGATGAATATTCTTTCCTTGTTTCTATCAGATCCAGTACTCTTCCATGGAGAGAAAATAGCATATTCTGGCGTGAACCATATTACCCCAGCAGGTTTGCTCGCCAATTTGGCTTTGACCAAGCCGTTCCTGAGACTCGTGATATCGTCACAAGAGCGATGAGGAGCTATGGCATCAGTCATTGTATAATTGGAGATATTCGATATGGAAGTAGCACTTGATCGTTCGAACTGGATCACACTTCATAATTCTTGGTCATAATTTCCAGTTAGTGCTTCTTACTGCTGGATACAATGGTGGGTTCACCAACATTACTTGGTAGATAATTATCTTCCAGTAGATCATGCCATGTGGATTCCTCCTCCTTTCCTTAGTGATTATCAGAAAGACCAGAGCATCGGCTACTTTGCAGAGACGAACCCTCCCCCCTTTCCAGATCAACTTGGTACGAGGATTTCTTTAGAAAATGTTGTTCAATAAGCAAAGCTTGCTGATGCCCTTGAAGGAAGGATAGCTTTCGATACTCCTCTGATGAATACTCCCCAGAATGACAATCTCTTACAGTTCCATCTTCCTCCACCTTTACAGATATTACGCGATGATTCTCCTTTATCATCGGAAAAGTAGGAGATTCCAGAACATCATCATCCACCTTGAAAGGACAAACATATTATCATTGAAGACTTGTCCTCTTCAGAAGAATAAACATATTTTGAAACATTTAATTTTAGAGTAAAAAGATTTCAATCATTGGACATCTTGATTTAACTTAATACAATTGTGATTTCATTTACTTTAGAAGAAACGCATTCATCATGTGAAATCTTGTTATTTATGTCATTTCATCAAACAATCAACATATTTTAGCATATATATGTATGTTTGTACATTCTCACATCATTCTAAGTATTATATATTCTTGCATATATACTTATTCATTTCAAGCAAATTCATTTATGCAATCTTAACATAATATTTGATGAAGAACTAATTATCAAACATTGATATTTTATTGTTATTAGTATGGGATTTCCTATATGAACTTCTTTTACTTATTTACACTTTCATCGGCAATGCTAGATTTTAATTTAGTCAGTTTCACACACAATTTAAGCTTTTGAGTAGTGGAGTCGGGTCTCACGTGATAGTCTCTGTGACTCTTAGGAGTTCACTGGACTTCTCACTGCCTAGGGAGTCCATAAACCGCGATCCATCAGAGGGGCCCAGTGAAGCTACCGGGGCCGTGAACTCGGTTGGAATTACGCACAGGGATGGCCACGGTAACTATCAAGAGTTCACAGAGCTCGCAAGGTGACCTTTTGGTACCAAGTCTAGGGCGGCCAATCCGTCAATAAGTAGGTTTAGTCTAGTCCTTCCCCATGAGTTAGTAGTGGAATCAAACCGTAAACCTGGAGGGTCTTACACATGGTTGGCCTATCTAAAGCTCACACTGTGGCCCTTATTTTCTTCATCTGCAAGGTCGTGCCCATTCACGGGAGGGTATTTTCCTCCATTCCCCGTGACGCTGCCGGAAAACTATAAAGATGGCATGGGGGTTACGCATGATTGGCCGTTGAGGACTCTTGGCCTTTTAGGCTTTTGGTTATTGGATCCGTCAGCTGTCCGCATGGGTATGCATACGATGGCCTTCACGGGCTTTTTAGGGCCACTGGCTTCTCACCGCTGCCCGAATGGCGATCTTGATAGGCCTTATGCATGATTGGCAATTGGCTTGATTAGGCTGCCTTAAAATGTCTTAGAAGACTTTGATAGACATCTCTGTTTGAAATTGACACCTTACCATTTCTATTAATATCTTTGATTATACCCATCTGTGTTATTCATAGTATACCAGCTTGGTGACGGTATCAATTTCAGACAAAATTTTGTAGAGGTTTGCTTGATGATGGTGATGTTCACTTTCCTTTTGCAATATTAGCTTTTACATAATCTTAGCATGCTTGCGAACTTCTTCTTGATTTATTCACCAGATGATACCTAGTCATGATCTATTCTTGCTCCCTTTTGATTCAGAATCATTATTCTGATGATATTCTATATCAAAATCAGTAGTAAATTTATAGACGATATCTCTTAAGGAAGCGAGCATTAATCGGTATACTGATTCCTCACCCATCTTGATCCACAACTCTATATGCTCCGTTGGAGTATACTTCCTTTATTAAGTACGGTGTTCGACGAGTAACCACGATAGGACTTTTCAATATCAAAAGCACATATTTTTTTGGATTTTTTTTGAAAGACGATAATTGATATTGTAACGCTCAACTTTTCGAGGAGCTTCAAGTACACGACCCGTTTCCCAAAAACCCGAGTGTTAACCTAAAGGGATAGTCAAATATATTTTTTCTTCTTCTTTTATCAGAGTAAGCAGATGAGCGTAGGATGGATAAGTAAGCATAAAGGAAATTTTCATTATCATTTAGAATATATAAGAGAGCGCCCAAAATGACTTATACAAACTAATGTTTCCATTCTTACGAATATAAAATAAAATAACATTACATGAAAAACAAAGTAAATTTGTAACAATCTTGAGCTGTGAAATCCTATAGCAGCCTTTAGTAAATATAATCAGGCACCCTTGTCAACCATAGCCTGCTCCTCACCAATATGAATGTGAACATCATCAGGGCCACTTGTGCTACCTGTACGGTTATATATTTGATGGATAAGTGGCCAACTCAGTGTGAACTCCCCTCAAGATTACACACCGCCGCATTAAGTAAGAAATAGTATAAAACATCCAGACAACCAAAATAGAGTAAATGCAGTCTTATTAAGTGCATGGATGTATGGAATGCGTTCACGCCATGGGGATGCTCATTCGTGCGGATAGTGGGCCGCCACCCATGCAATCATCGAACCTGGGAAAATCATCCAGTCGGAAACAATACGTACCCCACATACGATAGCAATAGATGTTGGTCTATGCTATGTATGCATAATGATCAATAATTAATCCAATTATATCACCAATTTAAATAAGCTCAAAGGCTTTACTACGGGAGCATCATGGCCAGTAAATTAGGTGTCAGTTTGGACATAGTATCCCATGACTACCATCCCTGGCCCATGAGGCTACCATCTTAGGATGTTTAATGGAACCCATCGACTAGTGGCCCATTATATTACAGTATATGGGGCTTACCATCGCATAGTTGCACAGTATAAACATCGACCCCATATAGGGAAAATACTAAAACAAAGCCACATAGGGCGATATCAAGTAGGCCACATAGGGCGATATCAAGTAGGCCACATAGGGGGAATATCAGAACCATGTGATAAAAGACCATCCTTGAAAACCATTGGACACAACAAACCTGGATGGTAGGCCCACATCAATGATCCATCTAAACCACCACTCAATAACCACCAAGTCGAAGGTCCATTACGATCACAACTAGTCAAGTTACATCTTAAGTATGGGTGTACATTCATATGTGGGAATTTTCCACTAAAGTACCAGTTTAAGTTCCATAGAAATCCACAAAAAGAACACAAGCATAAACAATTATATAGGATAATCATAAAGCATGTAATACAATAATTCAATTTTCACCAGCTAACACATGTGATTATAAAGGGAGATATCAATTATAAATTTAAATAAAAACTATAACTTAAGCTAATGAGAAGATGAAAAGCTCAAGGGGAAGAATCATCACCTTATACTTTGAATTGCCTACCAGTGTTGCTAGAGAGTGTGAGTTTCCTTACAATCAAACCCTATTATGAATTGTAAAGTTATACAGTTAGGTCCAAGCTTACACACTATTTAGGGTTAGGGTTTGAACCTAGGGGTTAGGTTTAGGCTAGATTTTTAGGTTTTGGTTATGGGATTTGAACCCCATTTTGTGTGGCCATTTATGATACCATTCATGGGAGAAATTAAATGGATAAAACTAATCAACTGAATTGGTTATTAATTTTCAGAATATTAACAATGGCTACTATTATATTAAATAATCTAATATAACCCACGATGGATAATAATATTAATAATTCCAAAACAATTATTAATATTAATAATATACTTAACATTTAGCCAATGTGATACTAATAGTCATTTTGATGAAAATAAATTGTATGTTCTAACATTAATAATAATATTTTATAAATGATAAGATAAAGTATTAATATTTTAATAATGTATTAACTAATATCCGTATGGGAAAATTTACTAATGTTTAATCATATTTAAATTTAAAAATCCTAAAAATGATAATAACAATTAAAATGAAAGAATAAATCTGTGAAGAATGGGGACTCACTTAGGATGGGACTCAAACTCGACTCCCAAAGAAAGCACATGGAATGATCAAGCATGACCTTTTGATTGAATTTGGACTTCCACAACCGAGTTGACTTGATCCCAGGCCTTTAGTCGATGACTCGATAGAATCCAGAAATGAGTTGACTCGATTCAAATGATTTTGACTCATTAAGTCAAATAATCTTCTCCTTCTCCCTTCTTCCTCATTTCTTCCTTTTCTTTTCTTGCTTTCTTTCTTACATTCCTTACTGGAATAACAACTTGGCCCAAGCATTGAGCCCAACTCAGACCGAGACTCGGCCCACTTTAAGTTCATGATTCGTCAATGAGAAATCAGCACACATGGACTCTGGTAAGCGTTGATCTTCAACAACTCTCCCTTTGATCCCTTTCTGGATTTTTCTTCTTCTTCGATTCGATTGGTCGAATTCATACACGGCAAATACTCGACCTAGACACCATAAAATCAAGATAGACCGATCCAATTGCCGGGCGCACGACTTGGTGCAGCTTGAGTTCGGGTCTTCCACCCAACTCCCAACAACAACTCCCTCCCTCTCTATCTACTCTCCTCTCTCTCTATTTTTCCCTTTTTTCTTCTTAAATGAAGAATCTTGAATCTTTATCAGAAACATCTTGAATTAACTACTGATTGCTCTAACGGAGCGACTAAGCTCGCTTTTGCCGAATCGAAGTTCTTTGCCACAATGCATCGCCTTGATCGTTTTGTATTTCCCTCTATTCTCTTATTTCTCTTTTTTTTCTATCTGTTTCTTCTCCCTTTTCTTTCATGCTTCTCCTTTTCTCTCTATCCATTTTAAAAGACAAAGTCAAATCAAAAGTCGTACCAAAACTTTTTGTCGCGGTTCCGGAAACAGATAATAGCGGATTGTAAATGACAACTCCTTCCCCCAATCTGGTCCTTTCAGACGGTCCGTATGGGCTCTATGAAGCTTGCAGACGTGTGGCTTTGAAGGTTAGGAGAGGTTTGGCTTGGTTCAAAAAAATAATTGAAGATGGTCCGCTTCTCGAGCATGGCCGCAAGGATAGGAGAGCTTACTGTTGCTCGATCCTTCACGCTCCTCTTTATATCAAACCTAGCCTCTCCGGATCGTTGGATGGAAGTGGATGGTCCGGATATGATTGTTGAGGCATAAAATAAGCAAGGAAGAGAAGAAGAAAAAGATCAAGAAATCACTTTGAAGATGAAAGAAAACAGCTTCAAGACCACTTTGCGCGAGGTCGCGCAAAGTGAAATGATTACACAAAGACCGCGCAAAGTGAAGAAGAGTTTTGATGGATTGAAAGAGAGAGTTTTTGCGCGAGATTGAAGGGTTTGCGCGAGACCGCGCAAAAAGCATATTGTTTGCGCGAGTCGCGCGCAAAGTCTATAATCTGTGATAAAAATAGTTGGATGATATTTTTGTCCCACATCGACCGGATCGAGATTTTCACTTTGGTGAAAATGTCTATAAATACCCCATTCCTTCTCTCAAAGGGGTTCGAAGATTTGAAGTGAAGCAAGGACGAAAAGAAGAGAAGAAGGTGCGGAGTATTGGACTCGCACTTTGCGCATGATCCCGCAAAGGAGTATTGGACTCTGGAAGTTTTGCGCCAATCAATGCAAAGCAACAGAGATTTTTTATGGTTTGCGCGGACCCGCGCAAAGCATATGGTTTGCGGACCCGCGCAAACCTATTTCTTGGCAGTTTTGACAGCAATGGGCTGAAATGCTGTCGGAATGATTGGAGTCCTCGAACCTTCAAGTTCTTCTTGATCAAGAGAAAGGAAGAATCATCGATGAAGAGACGTATTCCTCCTAAGTTTCAGGAGATGACTAAAATAGCACCGAAATGCTGCCGGAATCTCCATTCTCTTGAAGACTATTGAACGACTTGTCTATTTCCTCCTAAGTCATAGGAGATGATTGACATCATTGCCGTTATGCTGCCGAAAATTATATTTAGCTATAATAATTGACATTTGTAATGAGTTCTTTGTAAGCTATCTTAGAATCAAGGGATACCAGAGGATGTAAATGAATTCAGAATCAATAAAGTGTGATGATTGTCTTTGTAATTATTTCATTGTTATGTTTAAATAAGATGACTCTCCCAAATCAAATACCTTTGTTTCCTTGTCGAAACAAAATGGCGACTCTGCTGGGGATTTATCTTATTTAACACTAACATTGGGAAAATTGCAAGACTCTCGTCACTATTTTTTTTTTTGGCGTCTATTAGACGCCAAAATGGCGACTCTCAGTGGGAACATCCTCCCCTTCATCTCCAAGATAGTTTACTTAGTCTTTCATGTACTAATTTTAGATATGTTTTGTTATTGAAGGTACTCCAATTCAATCACACAACACTGCTAATGGCTAACACTGTGAGAAAGGTGAACTTCCGATTCATCGCCATCCTGGGTTTGTAATTGAGTATGCGCCAAGCGAAATTCATGAGCATACAAAAGCAAGCACTTCAAGCGGGTGCAATGTGATTCAAGTGACAGCAGGAGTTATTTCCGTTTCACCTCAACTACAAAAAAAATGATGAAAACTGGACTCTGGTTTTATCCAAAAGGACAAAAGCAAAGGCCTTAAAGAGTCGCAAGGCAAAATTGTTTGCACCAAGAACTGAGGGACCAATTACACGGAGCATAGCAAGAAGAAAACCCGAACTCGCTCCCCCGGCGATTTATCCTGAACAAGTTGCTTCAGCGATTCTCGTCGAGATTTTCCAGCTTTGGTCGCTCCAAAGACCAAATGGACACAAGCACAAAAAGGTAAAAGCACGATGGTAGAATCACCGATGCAAGTATCACCGCAAACAAGCTCGCCTATAACTGTATCACCTCGATCGGTTAAAAGCACAGAAAGCACACGAGAGTCAAATGAGACTCCAATTTCTCCCCTCTTTATAAGTCCTGTTATATCAGCATACTCTCGTTCTACTCCAAAAAAACAGTTTCGACAAACAGTCAAGGAGCCGCAGTATATATGGCAGAAACAGGTCAAGGAAATAGACCAACTACCGAAGAACGTGTTGATCAAATGGCGGAGGCACAAAGAATGCTAATGGATGAATGCCGGAATCTCAGGGAAGCTTTGACAACCCTGGCACATAATGTAGCCCAAATAGTGGCTCCACCCATGATGGGAGCGACAAATGGACAAGAGAACCAGCCTGAAGGTTCCCGTCCGCAGGGGATAGGATCACGAGGTTCAGTTCCAGCAACAAGAGCTATAACACAAGATGACGTAAGACAAGTCGTCGAAGAAGCAGTCAGAATAGAAAGAGAGCGTGCGAACACCGGTCGTTTCAGATACCGAACACCCTACCCGAGAGAGGTAGAGGATGTTCCATTTCCAGCCAACTTCAAACACCCAGATTTCCAAAAGTTCAATGGGGAAGGATCGCCGGAAGAACACCTGATGCATTTCATCACCAGCATGGGGAATTTTTCCACGATACCTCAATATTGCTTACGCTTATTTGGGTCATCGTTGACAAGCAAAGCTTTCAGGTGGTATTCAAATTTGGCACCAGGGTCCATACGGACATGGGAAGAAATGCAAGATGCTTTCATGTCGAACTTCTTCTCGTCAGAACGTGACGTTAGCATCACAGAACTAGCTTCAGTACGACAGCGAGAAGGAGAACCCGTTGAAAAATTCATAGACAGATGGAAACACTGGGGGCATCGTGCGGCAGTTGCAGAAGAAAAGGAACAAGTCAAAATGTGTCTGAACTCTATGGAGACAGGAATTGCGTTCGGACTCACTAGCGCTGATATTGGAACTTTTCGTGATTTGGCTACCAAAGCCCATGCATTGGAGCTAATGACTCGCAAGATGCCGGCATTTCATCATGAAACTGTCAGAAGAATGCCTGGCAGGACAACCGTCAATACCATCGACCGGGATAAGAAGAATCAAGATGCGAGGGCTCAAGAGATAAAAGGCCGAAGGAAAAGAAGGTGGAACCAAGCAAGGACAGATACGGTGGAAAAAAGCTCGAATGCTTGATTCTCATGAAGGATTTGAGTTTGATAAAGAGGACGTGGTACCCATGATGCAACAATTGTTAAAAGCGGGAACTTGGAATTACAGAACCAAAGCGCCCGAAGATGCGACAAGGACTCGAGAAAGAAACTTTTGCCATTATCATCGCCTAGTGGGGCATCCGACGAGAAAATTGTTATACGTTAAAATGCATCATACAAATGAATGATAAACAGAGGTGACATAATAACCAAGTGGAAGCAAAGAAAAGAATGCAAGGGCAACAGTAAATGTACTGTCAATACAAGAAAACAAGCGGGGACTGAAAAAGGAAAAGTTGACAAGAAATGCAACAATGATTACGTTGCGATCAGGGAAGCAAATCACAAGTCCAGTAAAGCAAAAAGCAGAAATAATAAGGAAAGAAGTGACTGAAAGACAGAATACTGAGGACAAGAATAGAAATGGAGCTGCAAGTGACAAAAGTAGCTTATGATGTAGTCACCACTTGAAGGGTATACCAAGCACGGTTAAGTATTTACGATGCGCTCAAGTTGTCAGAAGAATTTCGACAGAGTTTGATTCAAGCACTGTCTGATCACAATGTGAGAGAAACTTTACTGGCAGAAATGAAGAATGAAAGAAATAATGAAAAGATGAATTGTCTACCAGTAATATCTTTCTCTGACGATGATTTAATTGGTGAAAAGGAACATAACAGGCCATTGATGATAGAAGGATATATTTGTGAAAAGAAGATAAAAAGAATTATGATAGATAATGGGTCCGCAGTAAATCTTTTGCCACTCTCAATGGTTACTAAATTGGGTTTTCGCCGATCAGACTTGCGCCCAAATGAATGATGATACAAGGATTTAATCAAGATGGACAACGTGCACTCGGTAAAATCACAGTAACATTGGAAATAGAGGAATTAATCACTACTGTTGTATGTCATGTTATAAATCTTTGTGACGACATATAACCTTCTCTTGGGAAGGCCATGGATACATCAGTATCATATCGTACCTTCTACTCTACACCAATGTTTCAAATACTGTAAAGATGGGGTGCAGTGTAAAGTAATGGCTGATGCAAAACCCTACACAGAAGCTGAGTCTTTCTTTGCAGACGCCAGTTATTACAAATGTTTCTCTGAAGAAATGAGAAATGATGATGGGAAGAGAATCGTAAAAGATGCCAGGGTAAATAAAGAAGAAAGAGCAGAATCTTCTAGATCTGCAGAAGCAAGAAAGAAATTCTATTTTGTACCAAAGCGCCTGAGACAACCGGGACAACCGCCGTTGACACTGTTGTCGACAGAACAGCTGAAAGTTTTACAGTCCAATTACACAGTGCCATTACCCAATATCGAAAGATGTAAGCCATTTGCAGCCGCTCCAAGAACATTTCGAGTCAAAGCCAGTGATAAATATCTTGAACCGATAGAATTCCATGCTGCATCAGAAGAGAAGAGTGAAAATGCAAGCAATGAATATCATGGAGAATTAGCACCGCAGAATTTAAGAAAGTACAGTGCAATAAGCAAGAAGATCATGAGAAACATGGGTTTTGATTGTGACAAACCCACCGGCTTGAATAATGGGAAAGGAATTCAAATCCCACTCGGGGTTAATCAAGAAAAGCGAAGAAAATTCCAAGGATTGGGAGTAGAATCAGTAGTAAACATGATATCAGTTAATGTGACTTCAGCCACGAAAGATACTAAGATAGTTGAATATCCTGAAATCGCTCCAAAGCAAATAGAAGACGGGGGGCAACCGACGATAGATGGCTTGCGAGAAATAAATTTGGGAACAACAGAAGAGCCAAGGAACACATTCATCAGCATCAGTCTTTCAGATCAAGAATTTGAGAAATATGGTCAACTTCTCAAAGAAAATAAAGATGTCTTCGCTTGGACATATGAAGAAATGCCGGGACTGGAACCCTCCGTAGCGATGCATCGGTTAAATATCTCCAAAGAAAAGAAACCATCAAGCAAGCACAAAGGCGATTTCACCTGACACTGATTCCATTAATCGAAAAAGAAGTAAATAAGCTAATAAAGGTTGGGTTCATCGAGAGAAGTTAAATATCCCAAATGGATATCAAACATTGTTCCGGTGTGAAAAGAAGAACGGACAGATCGAGTATGTATTGATTTTCAGAGATCTGAATGAGCATGTCCAAAAGACGATTTCCCTCTCCCGATAACAGAATTACTAATTGATAGTACTACTCAATATGCTATCATGTCCTTTATGGACGGATATGCAGGCTATAATCAAATCAGGATGGGCCGAAGATGAAAGAGGCGACGGCTTTGAACGCCGCTTGAATTTATGTTACAAAGTCATGCCTTTTGGTCTTAAAAATGCTGGGGCAACATATCAAAGGGCAATGAAAAATATCTTTCAAGATATGATGCATAAACATGTCGAATGCTATGTTGATGACTTGGTAGTCAGATCTGGAGATCATCAAGAACACCGCGAACATCTAGCATCAGTCTTCCGACGACTCAGAAAGAAGCAATTAAAGATGAATCCGGCTAAATGTGCATTTGGAGTGTCTTCCGGCAAATTCCTCGGCTTTGTGGTACGGCATAGAGGAATCGAAATTGATCCGGAAAAAGTTAAAGCTATTCAAAATATGCCACCACCAACAATTTGAAGGAATTAAAAGCTTACAAGGAAAATTGGCATACATTCGCGTTTCATTTCAAACCTCGCAGGAAGGTGTCAGCCATTTTCCCGGTTAATGAAGAAAGATACAGAATTCGCATGGGATAATGCTTGCCAGAATGCCTTTGATTCAATTAAAGAATTATTAAAGCAGCCGCCGGTGTTAACAGCTCCAGTGAAAGGTAAGCCACTTATTTTATATACATCTGCCGCTGCAAATTCTTTGGGTGCTTTGTTGGCACAGGTAAATGAAGCCGGAAAAGAGACTGCTCTTTATTACCTAAGCCGAACACGATGGGGGCAGAATCCAATTATTCTCCGATTGAAAAAGAATGTTTGGCATTGGTATTAGTTGTGCAAAAGTTAAGGCATTATTGTCTCTCCCATGATATAACTCGATCTCGAGAGCAGATCCGATAAAATTCTTGATGACCAGGCCAATGTTATTATCGGGAAGACTAGCCAAGTGGATGTTATTATTATCGAATATACTATTTCATATAAGCTCGGCGAAAGCGAGAAAGGACAAGCTATGGCAGATTTTCTGTGCACATCATATAGCAGAAAATGAAGAAATCAATGATGAATTCCCGGATGAACAAGTTATGTGGTGAATCCCAAATCTTTGGAGATGTATTTTGATGGTCTTTGCTCGAGTATCGGGAGCGGGGGGGGAGTGATATTCATTACCCCTCAGGGTGATTTATTACCATATTCTTTCACGTTGGGTACCGCATGCACAAATAATGAAGCTGAATATAAAGCTCTTATCATCGGAATGGAAATAGCACAACAAATGGAAATAAAATCATTGCATATCTTCGAGATTCTAAATTAATTGTAAATCAATTGACAACAGAATTTGAGGTAAGGAAAGAGGAACTTTTGCCTTATTATCGGAAGGCACAACAGTTGCTTGAACAATTCTATTATGTGGAAATTAAACACATACCGCGGTCGGAGAATGCAAAAGCAGATGCTTTAGCCAGTTTGGCAGCGGCTTTATCCTGCACAAACCGAAGTCCTCTTCAGGTAACTATAGAAGAAAGAAGATTCCTGCCATCTGCAGAGGTTATCGAAGAAACTGTTGAAATATTGCCTATATCCTGTCTGGAAGTAACAATGGATGATTGGCGTCAGCCTTTTGTTGATTATCTCAAATATAATATCTTGCCGAAGATAATGCACAAAAACAACAGATTAAAACAAATGATCAGGAAAATTTATCATATGCAGCGAAGTATTATATAGAAAATCTTATAATGGAATGCTGTTAAGGTGCTTGGACAAGCAAGAAGCAAACCAAATGCTGCGGGAGGCACATTCAGGTGAATGTGAGCACATCATCAAGTGGTCGGAATTTATGCCATAGAGTGCATCGAATGGGTTATTATTGGCCTACTATGTTTAAAGATGCGATAGAATATGCAAAGCGATGTCATGAATGTCAAATACACGGAGATATAATACATGTTCCTCCGGAAGAATTACATCAGTCTGTTGCTTCTTGGCCTTTTCACTGGGACTCGACGTTATTGGTCCCATAAATCCTCCTTCATCTAAAGGAAAACAATATATTCTGGCAGCAACAGACTATTTCTCCAAATGGACCGAAGCAGTTGCCTTGCGTAATGTTAAAGAGAAAGACGTGGTCAATTTCATCCGTCATGCTATAATATACCGTCATGGTATTCCGAAGAAAATCATCACTGATAATGGCACCCCTTTTAAAAATAGAGGCATGGAAAAGTTATGTCAGAAGTTTGGCATTCAGCATTCTTTTTCAACACCTTACTATCCGCCGGCCAATGGATTAGCAGAGGCGTTTAACAAAACAATTGTCAAGATTATGAAGAAAACAGTGACAGGCAATAAGCGTGATTGGGATGAAAAGTTGCAAGAGGCATTATGGGCCTACAGAACCACTCATCGTACAGCAACAGGGGCAACACCATATTCATTAGTCTATGGTATGGAGGCAGTTATCCCGATTGAAATGCAGGTGGCATCACTCCGAATAGCAGTACATCAGTCTATAACAGATGAAGAAAATGCAAAAATAAGGCTGAAAGAATTAGACTTACTCGATGAGAAACGTCTCGCAGCACAGCAACGGTTGCAATCATATCAGGCCAGAATATCTGCTGCATTTGATAAACAGGTTAAATACCGTTCTTTCAAAAAAGGGGATATGGTGTTAATGTTGAAAAGACCTATAGTGGTCATCACGGACGGGGGGGCAAGTTTGAGCCTAAATGGGACGGCCCATATGTGGTGAAAGAAGTATACTCCAATGGGGCATATAGATTGTAAATCAAGAAGGACAGGGTATCAGTGTACTTGTCAACGCCCGTTTCATCAAAAGATACTATCCTAAAGATAGAGATGTGGATTTTGACCCAGAATATTATCAGCATAATGATTCTGTATCAAAAGGGGGCAAAAATGAATAAAATCATGTCTATATTCATGTCTATATGCCAACAAAAGAAGTCAGAAGAAGAGATTCACAAGCATATCAATTATCAAAGCAAAAATCTGAAAAAATATATATATATGATCATCATCATCATCAAAGAAGATATTGGCAAAGTTATATTGCCTTACAAGGCACAAATTCTTGAAGATTCTCGAAGATAGCAAAGTTATATTGCCTTACAAGGCACAAATTCCTCTCCTGAAGAAGGCAAAGTTATATTCTTACAAGGAAAATTCTCTCGAAGATATTATCTAAGTTAAGAATATTATTGCCTTACAAGGCATGGATCTTCTTGAAGATATTTCGAAATATTTCTAAATATCTACTATATTTGGATCTTCTTGAAGATATTGCGGAAATATCTACTATATTTGCAAATGATGATGATCATATATATATATATATATTATTGCCTTACAAGGCACAAATTCTTGAAGATTCTCTTGAAGATATTATCTAAGTTGAGAATTATATTGCCTTACAAGGCATGGATCTTCTTGAAGATATTATCGCCTTACAAGGATATATCAATATCAATCAAAGAGGCAGTATAGCCAAGCCAAAATCCCAAAAGAGCAAAATTGAGCAAAATCAAAAAGATCAAGCTCAAAAAAAAAAAAAAAAAAAAAAAAAAATGCTCTCAAAGGATCAAGCTCTAAAAAGAGCCGGCCAACTATACGTAAGACCCATGAAGATCGCCATTCGGGCAATGTGGCGAGGAGTCAGTGGCCCTAAAAAGCCCGCGAAGACCATCGTGCGCACCCATGCGGGTAGTTGACGAAGTCAAGGATTCAAAGCCTAAAAGGCCATAAATCCGCGAAGACTAGTCACCGTAATTCCCATGCCGTCTGTATAGCTTCCGGCAGCGCCACATACGGGAACGGATGAAAATGCCCTCGTGAATGGGCTCGACCTTGCAGACGAAGAAAACAGGGGCGCAAAGGCGAGCTTTATGCCAACCGTGCGTAAGACCCTCCAGGTCTAGGGTTTGATTTCGTAGTAACTCGTGAGGAAGGGCTTAAACCTACTCATTGATGGGATGGCGACCCTAGATTTGGTGCCCAAAGGTAGCCTTGCGAGCCCCGCGAACTCAGAGAGTTACCGTGGCCAACCCGCGCGTAAATCCAACAGTTCACCGTCCGAGTAGCGTCAATGGGCCCCTCGATGGACCGTGACCGTGAGCTCAAGGCGTGAGAAGCCCAAAAGCGAACTCTAGAGAGTTACGATGGCCATCACATAAGACCCATAAATGCTCCACTACTCACGAGCTTAAATCGTGTGTGTGCGCACGCTCCACTACTCATGAGCATAAAGCTGTGTGTGGCTAATTGAATTGAAACTTAGTACCGCCAATCTAAATACTCACCTAGAGAATCCCTTACTAACAAAGCATAAAAGGTTTAGAAATTATAAAAATGTGTAATGAAAATTATTATATAAAGAATAAATATAATGATAATATTAATATTAATAAAAAATATAATAAAATAATAAAAAAATAAATATAATAAAATTATTATATAAATATAATATGATAATATTAGTATAAATATCATCAATATGCAAGATAGAAAATACCATCATAAAAAACATCCCAAAATACTATCATGAGATAAATGATAAATTACATCCAAAAAAACATGAAAGCAAATATCACATGTTTTAAATTACATGATTCAAAGATTCTCTGTGATCCCCATTGCTTCTGAATATCTGAGCAAATCTTCTTTTAATTGTGCTTGAGCTGCATTATGTCGAGATTTTTCTTCAAGAATAAGTTTCACTGATCAGAACGCCAAAGAAGCTTGTTCTCCAAAGAAACAACCATTTCTTGATTGAAGTTGTGCAGATTTTTCAAGATCAATAGACTTGGCATTCACTCGCATCTTCTCTTCAACCTCTTGAATGATTAAAGCTTGCTCATGATTCTTTCTCGGTGAGAGATTTCTTCCTTGAAGAGTCGCAATGCGATCTTGGATAGTTATGCTTTCATCAACATGAATCTTTAATTGATCTTGAAGAATCATACGTTCTTGTTCAAATTTGGAAATTGAAGAAGCTGTTAAAGAGACTTGTTCTTGAGAAAGAGCCAGCAGCTTTCTATATTCTAAAATCTCAGGCGCAATGGTGATATTTTCCACTGAAGCTAAAGAAATTACAGAATCACGAAACTTGAAGAGTGAATCCCGTAAGGGAGATATGTTGATTCTGGCCATCTTAGCAGAGCTTTCCAAAATTTCTATAGCAACATCCAAGTCCGACCACTGATCAGGATTTCTGAAGATATGGATTATTGCTAACAGAGAATGTTTCACCATCAGCATTTTGTGAGCAGGAATCTTTGCAAAGGATGATAGTTCAGAAGTAGTGGTTACAGAATCAGAACTAGCCGCACCGCTACGGGGATAAGCTCCTATAGCAAAAGAAGAAGAATATTCAATATATTACTATGAAATATATATAGTCTTGAATGAAGATAAGCAGCGCACATATATATATATACCTGTCACTGGGACACAACTAACAGAAGGAGAAGCTCTTGGAGCTATGGAAGGGCCAAGTCCCACCATATCGAAAGATGGTGCTCTAGCCTCCGTACTAGAATCTCTTGTGGCTGGAGTTGGCAAATCAAGTAGTTTCGTAGAAAATATAATCTCACGAGCAACTACTCTTGGTACTACCAACTGAGCTCTGATGCTCTCGGTGAAGATATTACAAGAGGGGCCACTTTGGAGAGATGACACCTACTCGCAACTTGAACACCTAAAAAGGGAGATGCAATAATTTTGGATAAATAATAGTTGTTAAAATATAAATCAAAATATTTATATGAAAATTTTCCTTTACCCGGTGAATATCCATATTCTCCATAATCTAAAGGCTCCTCTTCATCTTCCTCCTCATGCAGGAGATTTAGCAGGATATTAATGCTAGAGGAGTCTTAGCAGTTGCAGGGGAAGATGCTATCTCAACTTCTTTCGCATTTGTTTCCTCTTCTTCACCAATATCAACTTCTCCTTCTTCAAAGTCATCATCTTTATCTTCGCCATTATCACTATCTCCGCTATCTTCATCCTGCGAAGATTCGGTTGTACTTGATGATGAAGTAGAACTTTCATCTCCCAAAATTTCTTCGTCAACTTCTTCAACGATAACTTGCTTCCCTTTATAAGAAATAGGTCGACTGCTCTCCGGTGCAAGCTCTTGGACTATAGGAGAAGCAGAGGCTGGACGAGTTCCTTCTGGAGGGATAGGAGATGATGATTGTAAACGCGTTCTTGATCTAGTCATCGGAGAAGACGGACTAGGACCAAGGGGCTGCGGAGGAGATGTGGAAGTACCAATAGCCTGTCCTTCTTGAACCGCTGCAGTCTCTGCGGGGATTGGAGAAGATGTACCTGCAGCATCATCTGCAGCCTGGTTTGAAGAATCCCGACGAGATTTCTCAAATTCTCTCAAAACTCCGTGGGCAAACCAGCCATCCAAAGTGTTGATGGGCTTGATTTCACGGATGGGATCTTCTAATGATATCTTTCTGCAAATCTCTCCTGGATGAGATGCATGGCTCCTCTCCGGAATATAGCCAATCCCGCTCTCTAAATTTCTGCCCTTCAGCCTGGGTGGATGAAGAAAGATAGAGGAGTCTACGGGCAGGCATTTATTGACCAGGTATGATTGATGATCCCACCATCGCATCCAGCTATATGATGTACGGACTATGCGATCACAGCTTGGAATTATGAAGGAGGAGCCAACACAGCTATTCAGCAATTGTTTCCATATCATGGCCCAGTTAAGAGGACCAGTTCCATAACAGCGCATTTGTCTGGTAACCAACCCGCAGTCTTGTGGCACAGTTTGATCATAACCAAATTGACGAGCAAAACGACTGGGGTAGTAAGGTTCTCTCCAGAATTCTGTCCCTTCCCGCAGAGGCAAACTGCATGAGCGAATAGAAAAGAAGAAAGCTCTCTCTGCTGCAGTAAGAGTTTCGTCGTCCACCATGTCTGTGTCTGCAGGATAGCGATAAAGGCGGAACTGAAAGAAGTTTATCTGATCATCATCCCGAATCTTATTTATGACCCATTCATATGCTCTTCTAGCCATTGCCCTCTGTTGGAAGAACCAGAGTGGAAGGTGAGAAGGATGAGAATATGCTTGCTCTGAAACCTCGAAAGTCCAAGGGAAGTAGACTCCAAGCCAGCCTGTAAAATAGTGCCAAGAAGTATGCGCAGATGAAGTTCCCAGAATGGGGTCTTTTATATGAGTCGCTATTTCTCCAAGGGCCCGGTAGATAGAACATAATACTGGAGGAGCAAGTGAGTATTTATGTCCCTCCGCCAAGGCACCGGCCACAACAAAGACACTTGGACGGATAGCATCTGCCCATTTAGAGCTGGGCAAAACGACTAAGCTTAGCCAATAGGCCGAAATGTTTGCAAGCTCTCCAAAAGAGCTATATTCTGGCTTTCCTCGTATTGCATCCCGAAGCTTTGTCAGTTCTTTGGAATTGCAGTCGCGAAACCTTCAAAGGAAATAAAAATGAAGAGGTTAATATACATAAATGGCTGAAGAATACAAAGAGGAAGATCAATTATCAGATTGATAAATACCTTAAACCCCTAGAAAAATGGGCCAGCCATTGAAGAGGGGGAATTTTGTGGAAATTGGGGAATTTGCCCATCTCCTTGAATAGCTCTATGGTAGTCTCGGATATGGAGGGCTTGCGATCCGGAAAAGATACAAAGGCCAACTCTCTGTTGGTAGGAATGAATTCATCGTAGAATTTCCCCGTTATTGTGAGACCAGCTATACGATGAAGGTCCCAAAGAGATATGCTCATTTCGCCGTAAGGAAGATGAAAGGAGTTGGTTGTAGGCGACCAATATTCAAGGAAGCCTTTCAGAACATTGGGCTCCCGATAGAAGTATTTGGAGGTTACTTCTATTGCATCATATAGGCCTATCTTTGCAAGAGTGCTCGTATGTTTCAGCAAAATAGCCTCCGCCCATTCAGAGTAATAGCGACGAGCAATTAGCAGGCCTCTGATGCGGAACTCTGCTTGGCCCCAGAGTTGCTCTCGATCTCTGAAACGCTGTCTCACTGTCTCATAGAAATGAGAAGGAAAGAGATCATGAGGACTGTGGAAGGGAGTCAGGAAAATCATGGGGCGAGCTTCTCCGACATTCTGTCGTGGCTTTTGAGCTTGAATAGTGCCTTCTAGAATTCGGGGCTCTCTTGTGGCCCATGATTCGGTGTACATCAGTCTTTCGCCATGAACACAATCTTTAGGTTCACAGTCCAGATAGACTGATGGCGATACACCTTTATGGGAATGATAGTCATACCCTCTGCATGAGGGTTGTCGAATTTCATGACCCCTTCAACGACTCGAACTGAGTCCCATGAGTTTTGAAGTCGCTTCTTCTTGTGTTCCTTGATCTTTTCTTCAAATTCCTTCGCCTTATTGTGACGAGTCTTCTTCGGACGGGAAGGTGGAGGAGTATCCTCTCGGACGGGCGGTCTTTCACTGTCGGTACGAATGTGGGCTGTGGTCTTAAGCCACTCATCCCAGTCATATTCCCTTCCATGTTTTGGAGGACATTTTATATCTCCTAAAGATATAGATCTGTGAATAGGAGAGGGTAAAGATTTGATACGATCAGAAAAATCAAAGGTAGGGAGAACGGGTTCTTTGAAATAAGCAGGATTCCTGGAAGTTGTTTTTACCATTCTTTTAGCGGGAGGTTGATCGAAGAAGGTGAACTAGAAGGAGACACAAGAGACGGATTTGTTTGTTTAATACGAGCCATGGAAAAGAAAGAAGAAGAAAATTTTCAAAGGACAAGAAAAGAAAAAGATGAAAAGTGACTAAGTTGAAAATTTTCTAAGTACAGGGAACTTTGCGCGAGGTCGCGCAAAGTCTGGGAGTTTGCGCGGAAAATCTCAAAGTTCAGAAAGCTCGCGCAAAGCTAAACGGTTTGCGCGGGGTCGCGCAAAGTGGAGGTTTGCAGGAATAAAATCGTCAAAGCGAATGTCAGCAGAGAGGAAGTTCGTGAAAATGACTAAGTCATTGGACTATTTATAGGCTTTATGGCCGAGTACGGTACTCGGGTAGGGCTTTCTTGAGGTCGCGCAAACCTTGGAAGAAAGGAATAGTTTGATCCTTTTCTTTGATTTTCTGAACAAACAAAGAACGGATCAAGGGGGCATCTGTTGAGGCATAAAATAAGCAAGGAAGAGAAGAAGAAAAAGATCAAGAAATCACTTTGAAGATGAAAGAAAACAGCTTCAAGACCACTTTGCGCGAGGTCGCGCAAAGTGAAATGGTTACACAAAGACCGCGCAAAGTGAAGAGTTTTGCGGATTGACAGATGAGGAGACTTTTTGCGCAAGATTGAAGGGGTTTGCGAGACCGCGCGCAAAAGTATATTGTTTGCGCGTGAGTCGCGCAAAGTCTATAATGCTGTGGTAAAAATAGTTGGATGATATTTTTTGTCCCACATCGACTAGATTTGAGATTTTCACTGGTGAAAATGTCTATAAATACCCCATTCCTTCTCTCAAAAGGGGTTCGAAGATTTCAGAAGTGAAGCAAGGACGAAAGAGAAGACAGAAGGTGCGGAGTATTGGACTCCTGCACTTTGCGCGATCCCGCGCAAAGGAGTATTGGACTCCTGGAAGTTTGCGCCGATCGGTGCAAAGCAAGAGTGCTTATATGGTTTTTGCGCGGACCGCGCAAGAAAGCATATGGTTTTTGCGGACCCGCGCAAACCTATTTCTTGACGATTTTGACAAAGAATGGGCTGAAATCTTTGTTGGAATGATTGGAGTCCTCAAAGCTTCAAGTTCTTCTTGATCAAGAAAAAAAGAAGAATCATCGATAAAGAGACGTATTTCTCCTATGTTTTGGGAGATGACCAAAATAGCATCGAAATCTTTTAGGAATTTCCGTTCTCTTGAAGATTATTGAATAACTTGTCTATTCCTCCTAAGTCATAGGAGATGATTGACATCATTGCCGTTATCTTGTCGAAATTATATTTAGCTATAATAATTGACATTTGTAATGAGTTCTTTGTAAGCTATCTTAGAATCAAGGGATACCAGAGGATGTAAATGAATTCAGAATCAATAAAGTGTGATGATTGTCTTTGTAATTATTTCATTGTTATGTTTAAATAAGATGACTTTCCCAAATCAAATACCTTTGTTTCCTTGTCGAAACAATGATTTTGGTGTCAGTTTCTAAAAACCGCTAAGGGAATGTGGTTTCGGGGTGTCAGTTTTTCACTGGAAGATCGCATTTCATGCGAACAGCGGACGGACGGTTTGGGTTCATCTCACACAGAGGGCTGTGGTTGGAGGAATCCTACACACGCGGATCGTCAGCATGGAAGGGAGGGAAAAACGAAAATTTTCTGTTTTTGAAAATATCAGCCGCATGCAGCTTCTTGCGCATGTGTTTGTGTTTGGACAAGTGCGTATGTATGTGGGACCCACCATGTTTCATTCTGGCCCATCAGACCAACAAGATGGACGGTTCGGATCAGCTCTAGGTGGCTTGCATTGATCGCAGGTGCTTGGTTTTGAGAGGGCAGGAAACACAATTCCACCCACGCGTCAGCCTACTTCGGCCCGAAACTGTGTGCATTTTTGTGGATTTCAACACAACGAGAATGTTGGGTTTTGCTTGAGGCCGTGTCCTAAGCACGATGGATGGTTCGGATCATTCAAGAGGATGGTTGTGGTGGCCCACTGATCACACCAACAGAAATGGTCTGTTTTAGGTCGTTGCAGGTGGGA
This sequence comes from Magnolia changhungtana, assembly GCA_030180095.1. Taxonomy (NCBI): domain Eukaryota; kingdom Viridiplantae; phylum Streptophyta; class Magnoliopsida; order Magnoliales; family Magnoliaceae; genus Magnolia; species Magnolia changhungtana. Next base: position 2,186,083 of record JASAUF010000172.1, read on the forward strand.
ACGAGAAAGAGAAGAAGGAAGTTTCCTTCTTAGGAAATGTCGGGTCAGGCCCGCTGACCGAGCTTCCATGGTCCCGTGGACCGTGAGTGCACGCAGCTTACGTCCATACTCATCAAAGGTGGGGCCCACAAAGATGGTGTTGATAAATCCACGCCGTCCATTCTATTTGGTAGGCCCTTCCATAGCCTTTTACCAAAGGTAAGATAGATCCAAGGTCCAGGTGGGCCATACGAGTTGATTTCTAACTCTAACTGTGGCTTTCCATTGATCTAACGGTCGGATCATCATGAAAATGAACGGCAACGGTCCAAAGATCCTAATGGGTCATTTTTTTAGATTTTCCTAATAGATTACCAATTAAATATTAATATTAATATAAATTTTATTGCTATTGTATATTACTTATAATTAAAATGATTAAAATCTCATACATATACTTAAATATAATTTTTAATTATTAACATATTACTAATTACATGTTGTTGTTCACACATTCATTAATATATATAATTCATAATATACTATACCATATTTAATTAAAATTACATTTGTATTTAATAATATTGTTAAATCCTATTAAAGTATCTAATGATTTTTATATACATACTTATAAATGATATTCAACACTACATTATTATTTGTAATTTGATTTTATACTGTGAAATTATTATTCCTTATATTTATTTAATATAATATTATTTTCATAATATTTATATACATTAAATACATACATATCATTTTATCATGAAATTTTAAATCTATACAAAGTACAAACATTTCATAATGTATATATTTAGGTTACATTATTTATATATTTATATTAAATTAATCTACATGGTAACACTTGAGTACTGGAAAGTATGGGGTGTTACAGTTATTTGACTCGTTTGTCGAAGGCAGCTGCTATTCTTTCCTGATACATTTGCAATCGTTGTTGGGCAGCCAGATGTTTTTATCGATCAAATCTAACTCTTTTAACCTTATTTTTGCATTTTCGTCGTCGGTTATAGATTGGTGTACTGCCACTCTCAGTGAAGCTACTTGTATTTTAATTGGGATCACTGCTTCTACACCATAGATTAGTGAATATGGTGTTGCTCCTGTCGCCGTCCGGTGAGTAGTTTTGTATGCCCATAATACTTCTTGTAACTTTTTATCCCAATCACGTTTATTACCTGTCACTGTCTTCTTCAGTATTTTAACTATTGTTTTATTAAACACCTCTGTTAATCCATTAGCCGGTGGATAGTAACGTGTTGAAAATGAATGAAGAATGTTGAATTTCTGACACAATTTTTCCTTGCCTTTGTTTTTTAAGGGAGTGCCATTATCTGTAACAATTTTCTTTGGAATACCATGACGATATATTATTGCATGTTGGATGAAATTGACCACATTCTTCTCTTTGATATTGTGTAATGCGACTGCTTCGGTCCATTTGGAGAAATAGTCTGTCGCTGCCAAAATATATTGCTTCCCTCTAGATGAAGGTGTATTAATAGGACCAATAACGTCAAGCCCCCAAGCAGAGAAAGGCTAAGAAGCAATTGACTAATGTAGATCTTCTGGCGGGACATGTATAACATCGTCGTGAATCTGACATTCGTGACATCGTTTCGCATAATTTATCACATCTTTGAACATGGCGGGCCAATAATACCCCATCCTATGTACTCGATGGAACAAATTTCAACCCGCTTGGTGTGCCCCACATTCTCCAAAATGTGCTTCTTGCAATACCTAACTTGCTTCTTGCTCGTCTAAGCAACGTAACAGTGTTCCGTCATGAGATATTTTGTATAACACTTCGTTGCATATGATGAATCTACTCAATCGTTGCCTGATTTGCTGCCTCTGCATGGGTTCTTCTGGCAGGATGTTAAATTTAAGATAATCCATGAAAGGCTGATGCCAATCTTCTTTGGCAATTTCCAGATATGATACAGGAAAAGTTTCGACAATTTCTTCAATAACTTCTGAGGATGGTAAGAATCTTCGTTCTTCTATAGTCACTTGAAGAGGGCTTCAATTAGGACAAGATAGAGCCACTGCCAAGCTGGCTAGAGCATCGACTTTCGCATTTTCTGACCGAGGGATATGCTTAATTTCGACTTGGGAAAACTGTTCTAACAATTGTTGTGCTTTGCGACAGTATGGCAAAAGTTCTTGCTTTCTTATCTCGAATTCAGTTGTCAATTGATTTAAAATCAATTTAAAATCCCCGAAGATATGTGGGGTTCTTATCTTTATTTCTCTAGCCATCTCCATCCCAATAATCAGGGCTCTTTATTCAGCCTCATTATTCATACATGCAGTCCCTAATGTAAAGGAGTAAGGTAATAAATCACCTTGGGGAGTGCTAAATATTATACCTACCCACATTCCTGATGCTCGAGAAGCGCCATCAAAATACATCTGCCATGGGCTCTGTGATTCAGCTAACATAACTTGCTCATTTGGAAAATCATCTCTAATGGCCTCGCTTTACTACCACAAGTGGTGCGCATGAGGAAATCTACCACCTTTTTCCACCCTTTTATTGCTTTTGCTGGTTTGTACGTAATAGTATATTCTGAAAGTAACAGCATCCATTTTGCCAATCTTTCAGACTACAATGGTCCTGTCATTAAAAACTTTATCGGATAGACCCTTGAAATCAATGTTATATGATGAGATAGACAATAATGTCTCAACTTTTGTACTGTAAATATTAATGCCAAACATTCTTTCTCAATCAGGGAGTAATAGGCAGATAGTACTTCCCCCATAGATTTACCTCCTATTGTACCAGCGGCTTCACCAAGATTCTCAATGCCTCCACGAGCAGTGGCACGTGAAATTGCTTTTCCAGTGGAATCAACTGATCTGCCAACCCCCACCACTATTGATTCAAGTACTGAAGCTAGGGCTCCATATTTTGCTGAGATGGTGGAACATAACCCTCCTCTTGATACAACCTCTCGCTATTCTGGTACCAGCAGAAGGTATATCCTTTTCCTCATTCACACTTTCTGTATTTCTTATACTTACAGTTTTGCTATAACTTTATATTTCTTTTTTCTTAATAGGGAATTTACCTCAAAGTGGCATGGGAAGTTCTGGTTCTATTTGGACTTCATCAAACGTGCTATCCATTAAGAAGATTTCTGCGTATAAATTGGCGTTGATCAGGAATTTCATATTAGTTATTGTCGAGATGTTCAAAGATCCTGATCAATGGTCAGATCTGGCTATTGCTTTAAATGTTTTGGACGGTGCTTCACAGATGGCTAAAGTCAATGTTTCTTCTATACGTGATGCTCTTCTAAGATTCCATACTTCAATAATTGTTCTATCATCAGCTGAAACTGCAATCGTCCCACCTGAAATTTTAGAGTATAGGAAGCAGCTTGCATACTCTAAGGAGAAAGTTTCTTAGATTACACCCATTGTCTCTTGCCATGACCAAGAATAACTATCTTTGCGAGAGCAACTGAAGACTTTTACTGATAATAAGACGGCTATTCAAAATCATATTACTCTTTTGAAGCAAGAAATTGCTCAGTTGGAGAAGCAAAGTCTGGAAGAAGATCTGAACATTGAAAGAGTATAAGAAAAGATACAATGCAGCCTTCATTCCGTGGATGCTGAAAGATCTAAATTGACTAAGAATGAGGAATTAATTGCCTCTTAGGAAGAAAAGCTGGCTGGTATCCTGGATCCTGCCAGAATTATTTCAAATGCCAGACTGGAACATGCGGCTGCTCAAGTTAATCTTCGAGAAAATTTGCAACAATACTTAGCAGCATTAGGCATTACAGGAGAACTATGAGAAGTAAAACTTTGATATATATATATAGGGAAAAGGTACTATGCGCTCGACCTCACGATAAGCTCCCATGAGGTCGAGCTGTGTGGGCCCCACCGTGATGGGTGTCAACCATCAACACCGTGCATTTGATGGGTCCCCTTTAAATTATAGGATATCCCAAAAATCAGCCGTATACGGAACTCAGGTGGGCCATACCATCTAAAATCATGTGAAGACATGCCAAAAACATATAAAAGCACTTGGTGGGGCCCACCTGAAATTTACATGTGTTTGAAACTTGGTCTGAACCCTCATCCAAGTGGGACACACATAATGGATGGGCTGGATTTGCAAACCACATCTCGGTGGGCCCAAAAAATGACTATGAATGTTTTAATGGTGCATGGCCCCTCTCAACTTCTATATGTGGTGTGGCCCACACAAGTCACAGATTGACTTGATTTTTGAGACCTAGGCCCATGATGGAATGTTGCATCTGACTGATGGGGTAGATGTTCGAAATGCATCACGGTGGGGCCAACACGGCTCGACCTCATGGGACGTTCCCATCAGCTCGAGCGCATAGTATGTATATATATATATATATATATATATATATATATATATATATATATATATATATATATATATATTGTCACTACAAGTACTTTTAGAATTGCAAGTTATACAAGTATCTCATGATATTTTGATAATGATGCTCTTATCTCGTTTATGTAATGTTTTGATTGATGTATTATGCCTCTTCCTTTTAAAAAAATAAATATATATCCTCTTATGACTTGTTAGTAAGGGATTTCCTATATGATTCATGTCTTAATTGGCGGTGCTAAGTTTTAGTTTAGTTAGATAATCACACACAGTTTACCCTCTTGAGTAGTGGAGCCACACAGTTTTTTAGACTCTTAAGTAGTGGAGTCGGGTCTTACGTGATGGTCTCTGTAACTCTTAGAGTTCACTGGACTTCTCATAGCCTGGTGAGTTCAAAAAACATGATCCATCAGAGGGGCCCAGTGAAGATAACGAGGCTGTGAACTCGGTTGGATTTATGCACAGGGTTGGCCGCAGTAACTCTCTAGAGTTCATAAGGCTCGTAAGGCAACCTTTGGGGTACCAAATCTAGGGCCGTCAGCCCATCAATGAGTAGGTTTAAGCCATTTCTCATGAGTTAATACTGAAATCAAGCCAGAGATCTAGAGGGCCTTACGCATGGTTAGCCTATCTATGGACATGGCTAAAGAGCTCATACTGCAGCCCATGTTTTCTTCGCCTACAAGGTCAGACCCATTCACTGGAGGGCATTTTCATTAGTTCCCCGTGACGCTGTTGAAAAGCTATACAGACGGCATTGGTCTTATGCGTGACTAGACGTTGAGGACTTTTTTTTACCTTTTAGAGTTTTTAGTCACTAGCTCTGTCCGCTGCCCGCATGGGTATGCATATGATGGCCTTCACGGTCTTTTTAGGGCCACTGGCTTCTCACTGCCGCTCGAATGACGATGGTGATAAGCCTTATGTGTAGTTGGCCGTATAGGGCTTGGCTAGGCTGCCTTGAGAAGTAAACTATCATCACTGTCATTAACTTTATATGTGGTTGGTTGTATAGTTCATTCCACTATCAAAATTGGTGAATCAATAATTGATATTTTACCATTGCTGATGATGTTCTGTGAACATTTATATTACATTTAAAATAGTGTATCAGCTCAGTAATGATAACAATTTTGATAAAATGAACTTGTATGAACGATTAATGATGACAGCGATAATTGCTAATTGTTTCGACAAGGAAACAAATGTATTTGATTTGGGAGAGTCATCTAATTTAAACATAATAATGGAATGGTTACAAAGACAATCATCACACTTTATTGATTCTGAATTCATTTACATCCTCTGGTATCCCTTGATTCAAAGATAGCTTATAAAGAACTTTATTACAAATGTCAATTATTATAGCTAAATATAATTTTGGAAGATAACTAAGCAATGATCTCCATCATCTCCAATGACTTAGGAGGAAATAGACAAGTCAATCAACAGTCTTCAAAAGAACGAAGATTCCGGCAGCATTTCGGTGCTATTTTGGTCATCTCCTGAAACATAGGAGAAAAATGACTCTTCGTTGATGATTCTTCCTTTCTCTTGATCAAGAAGAACTTGAAGCTTTGAGGACTCCAATCATTCCAACAAACATTTCACCCATTTCATTGTCGTAAAAAGCGCTAAACAATAGGTTTCGCTGGTCCACAAGAACGATATGCTTTGCGCTTGGTCCGCGCAAACCATAAAAGCACTCTATTGCTTTGCGTGATCGGCGCAAACTTCAGAGTCCAATACTCCTTTTGCGCTGGTCGCGCAAAGTGCAGGAGTCCAATACTCCGCACCTTCTGTCTTCTCTCTCGCCTTTGCTCCACTTCTGAAATCTTCGAACCCCTTTTTAGAGAAGGAATGGGGTATTTATAGACATTTTCATCAGTGGAAAGCTCAGATCTGGTCGATGTGGGACAAAATATCACCCAACCATCCTATTTTACCATGATGGACTTTGCGCGGACACGCGCAAACAATATACTTTGCGCGGTCTCGCGCAAACCGTCAATCTCGCGCAAACTTCTCCTCTGTTCAATCCGCGCAAACTCTTCACTTTGCGCGGTCTTGTGTAATTATTTCACTTTGCGCGACCTCGCGCAAAGTAGTCTTGAAGCTGTTTTCTTCCATCTTCAAAGTGATTTCTTGATCTTTTTCTTCTTCACTTCCTTACTTATTTTATGCCTCAACAGATGCCCCCTTGATCCGTTCTTTGTTTGTTTAGAAAATCAAAGAAAAGGATCAAACTATTCCTTTTTTCCATGGTTTGCGCGACCTCGCGCAAAGTCCTACTCGAGTACCGTACTCGGCCATAAAGCCTATAAATAGTCCAACGACTTAGTCATTTTCACGAACTTCCCTCTGCTGACACTTGCTCTGGCGATTTGCTTTCGCGCAAACGTCCACTTTGCGCGACCCCAAGCAAACCGTTTTAGCTTTGCGCAAGCTTTCTGAACTTTGAGATTTTCCGCGCAAACTCTTAGACTTTGCGCGACCTCGCGTAAAGTGCTCTGCACTTCTGTACTTAGAAAATTTCCAACGCTCTAGCCATTTCTTCTTTCTTCATTATGGCTCGGATCAAACAGACAGCCCGTCTTGCATCTCCTTCAGACGACCAACCTCCTGCTAAAAGAACCAAAACAACTTCTAGAAACCCAGCTTACTTTAAAGAACCCGTTCTTCCTACTTTCGATTTCTCTGATCGCATTAAGTCTTTACCCTCTCCTATTCATAGATCCATCTCTTTGGGGGATATTAAATGCCCTCCAAAACATGGGAGAGAATACGACTGGGATGAATGGCTCAAGACCACAACCCACATTCGTACTGACAGTGAGAGACCGCCTTTACGCGAAGATACTCCTCCTGCTTCCCGCCCGAAGAAGACTCGCCACAACAAGGCGAAGGAATTTGAAGAAAAAATTAAAGAACATAAGAAGAAACGGCTTCAGAACTCGTGGGATTCAGTACGAGTCGTTGAAGGGGTTATGAAGTTCGACAACCCTCATGCAGAGGGTATGACCATCATTCCCATAAAGGTGTATCGCCATCAGTCTATGCTGGACTGTGAACCTAGAGATTGTGTTCATGGCGAAAGGCTGATGTACACCGAATCATGGGCCACAAGAGAGCCCCGGATTCTTGAAGGAATCATTCAAACGAAGAAGCCGCGACAGAGGATCGGAGAAGTTCACCCCATGATTTTCCTAACTCCTTTCCATAGTCCTCATGATCTCTTTCCTTCTCATTTTTATGAGACTGTGAGACAGCGCTTCAGAGATCGAGATCAACTCTGGGGCCAGTCAGAATTTCGCATCAGAGGTCTGCTAATTGCTCGTCGTTATTATTCGGAATGGGCGGAAGCTATTTTGCTGAAACATACGAGCACTCTTGCAAAGATAGGCCTTTATGATGCTATAGAAGTAACTTCAAAATACTTCTATCGGGAACCCAATGTTCTGAAGGGCTTTCTTGAGTATTGGTCGCCCACAACCAACTCCTTTCATTTTCCTTACGGCGAAATGAGCATATCTCTTTGGGACCTTCATCGTATCGCTGGTCTCACAATAACGGGCAAATTCTACGATGAGTTTATTCCTACCAACAGAGAATTAGCCTTTGTATCTTCTCCAGACCGCAAGCCTTCCATCTCTGAGACCACCATAGAGCTATTCAAAGAGATGAGCAAATTCCCCAACTTCCACAAAATTCCCCCTCTTCAATGGCTGGCCCATTTTTCTAGAGGTCTAAGGTATTTATCAATCTTATAATCGGTCTTCCTCTTTGTATTCTTAGTCATTCCTTCATATTAACCTCCTCATTTTTATTTCCTTTGAAGGTTTCGCGACTGCCATTCCAAAGAACTGACAAAGCTTCGGGACGCAGTAAGAGGAAAGCCGGAATATAGCTCTTTTGGAGAGCTTGCAGCATTCCTGGCTTATTGGCTAAGCTTGGTCGTTTTGCCCAGCTCAAAATGGGCAGATGCTATTCGTCCAAGTGTTTTTGTTGTGGCTGGTGCCTTAGCAGAAGGACATAAATACTCTCTCGCTCCTCCAGTACTATGTTCTATCTACCGGGCCCTTGGAGAAATAGCTACTCATATAAAAGACCCCATTCTTGGAACTTCATCGGCGCACACTTCGGCATTATTTTACTGGGATGGCTTGGAGTCTATTTCCCTTGGACTTTCGAGGCTTCAGAGCAAGCATATTCTCATCCCTCTCATCTTCCGCTCTGGTTCTTTCAACAAAGAGCAATGGCTAGGAGAGCATATGAATGGGTGGCAAATAAAATTCGAGACGACGATCAAATAAACTTCTTTCAATTCCGCCTCTATCGCTATCCCGTAGACACAGATATGGTGGACAATGAAACACTTACTGCAGCAGAGAGAGCTTTCTTCTTCTCTATTCGCTCTTGTAGTTTACCTTTACGGGAGGGAACAGAATTTTGGAGAGAACCTTACTATCCCAGTCGCTTTGCTCGTCAATTCGGTTACGATCAAACCGTTCCTCAAGACTGCGGGCTTGTTACAAGAAAAATGCGTTGCTACTGGACCGGTCCTCTCAACCTGGGCCATGATATGGAAAGATTGTTGAATGGTGTGTTGGCTCCCTCTTCATAATTCCAGGTTGTGACCGTGTAGTCCACACTTCATATAGCCTGGATGCGATGGTGGGATCACCAATCGTACTGGTTGATAAATGCTTGCCAGTAGATTCTTCTATCTTTCTTCATCCACCAAGGCTGAAGGGCAGAAACTTAGAGAGCGGAATCGGGTATATTCCAGAGAAGAGCCACGCGTCTCATCCAGGAGAAATTTGCAGGAAGATATCACTGGAAGAACCCATTCGTGAAATCAAGCCCATCAATACTTTGGATGGTTGGTTTGCCCACTGAGATCTAAGAGAATTTGAAAAATCTCGTCGGGACTCTTCAAATCAAGGTGTGGATGATGCTGCAGTACATCTTCTCCAATTCTGCAGAGACCATGGCGACTCAAGAGGGACCAGCATTATTGGTACTTCAATATCTTCTCCGCAACCCATTGGTCCTAGTCCATCTTCTCCGATGACTAGATCAAGAACACGTTTGCAATCATCGTCTCCTATCCCTTCGGAAAAGATCGGCCAAGCATCTGCTTCCCCTTGATTCAAGAGCCCATACGGAGAGTAGCCACTGTTTCTTACAAAGGGAAGAAGGTGTTGTTGAAGAGGTTGATGAAGAAATTTTGGACGATGAAAGTTCAACTTCTTCATCGGATACAACTGAATCCTCGCCATACGAAGACAAAGAAGGATAGCGATAGTGGTGAAGATAAAGATGACGACTTCGAAGAAGGTGAAGTCGACATTGGCGAAGGAGAGGGAGCAACTATAAAAGAAGTTGAAATGGAGTCTTCCCTTGTTGTTATTAAGACTCCTTCCAGCATTAATGTTCCTGTTAAATCTCCTGTAGCAGAGGAAGATGAAGAAGAGCCCTTAGATTATGGGGAATATGGGTATTCTCCAGGTAAAGAAATTTCAATTTTCATGCATATATATATTATTTTATATTTTAACAACTATTTATTTAAAATTATTTTATCTCCCTTTTTAGGTGCCCAAGTTGCAGAAACAGGTGTCATCTCTCCAGTGGCCCCTCTTGTAATATCTTCACCGAGAGCATCTGTAGCTCCGTTGGTAGTACCAAGAGTAGTTGCTCGTGAAATTATATTTTCTACAGAAACTACTGATTTGCCAACTCCGGCTACTAGGGATTCTAGTACGGAAGCCAGAGCACCCTCTTTTGCTGATATGGTGGGACTTGGTCCTTCCATAACTCAGGGAGCTTCTCCTTCTCTTAGCCGTATCCCAATGACAGGTATATATATATATATGCACTGATTTTCCTTTCTTCAAGATTATTTATTTCACAATAATATTTTGAATATCCTTCTCCTTTTGCTATAGGAACTCCTTCTCGTAGTGGTGCGGCTAGTTCCGATTCTGTGGCCACCGCTTTTGAATTATCATCTTTTGCGAAGATACCAGTTCATAAGATGCTTATGGTGAAGCATTCCTTATTAGCAATAATCCATATCTTCAAGAATCGATCAAGTGGTGGATTTGGACGTTGCCATAGAGATTTTGGAGAGTTCGCCAGATGGCGAATTGACATATCTCCCTTACGGGATTCACTCTTCAAGTTTCGTGATTCTCGTAATTTCTTTAGCTTCGAGTGGAAAATATCACAATTGCTACTGAAATTTTAGAATATAGAAAGTCACTTGGCTCTTTCTCAAGAACAAGTCTCTTTAACAAACTTCTTCAATTTCCAAATTTGAACAAGAACGTATGATTCTTCAAGATCAATTAAAGATTCATGTTGATGAAAGCATAACTATCCAAGATCGCATTGCATGACTCTGAAGGAAGAAATCTCTCAATTTGGAGAGAAAGAATCATGAGCAAGCCTTAATCATTCAAGAGGTTGAAGAGAAGATGCGGGTGAATGCCAAATCTATTGATCATTGAAAAATCGCACAACTTGAGAATAAAGAAATGGTTGTTTCTTTGGAGAACAAGCTTCATTGGCATTCCTGATCAAAGCGAAACTTATTCTTGAAGAAAAATCTCGACATAATGCAACTCAGAGCAATTAAAAGAAGATTTGCTCAGATATTCAGAAGCAATGGGGATTACAGAGAATCTTTGAATCATGTAATTTTAAACATGTGATATTTGCTTTTTGTGTTTCTCGGATGTAATTTATTTTGCTTGACATCTATTTCATGAGATGTAATTTTGGGATGTTTATGATGGTATTTTCCACCTTGCATATTGATGATATTTGTACTAATATTATCGAATTATATTTATACCTAATATAATATTTTCATTACTAATTTTATCTAATTGTATCTATATTTTATATAATTTTTCTATTTATATATTTTTTTTTTTACAATTTCTAAACATTTTATGTTTTGTTAGTATGGGATTCTCTAGATGAGTATTTAGATTGGCGGTACTAAGTTTCAGTTCAATTAGCCACACACAGTTTATGCTCATGAGTAGTGGAGCGCGCGCACACACACAGTTTAAGCTCGTGAGTAGTGGAGCATTTATGGGTCTTATGTGATGGCCACTGTAACTCTCTAGAGTTCGCTTTTGGGCTTCTCACTGCCTTGAGCTCACGGTCACGGTCCATCAGAGGGGCCCATTGACGCTACCGAACGGTGAACTGTTGGATTTACGCGCAGGGTTGGCCACGGTAACTCTCTAGAGTTCGCAGGGCTCGCAAGGCTACCTTTGGGCACCAAATCTAGGGTCGCCAGTCCATCAATGAGTAGGTTTAAGCCCTTCCTCACGAGTTACTACTGAAATCAAACCCTAGACCTGGAGGGTCTTACGCACGGTTGGCATAAAGCTCGCACTGCGGCCCCTGTTTTCTTCGTCTGCAAGGTCGAGCCCATTCACGGGAGGGCATTTTCATCCGTTCCCCGTGACGCTGCCGGAAGCTATACAGACGGCATGGGAATTACGGTGACTAGTCTTCGCGGATTTATGGCCTTTTAGGCTTTGAATCCTTGACTTCATCAGCTACCCGCATGGGTGCGCACGATGGTCTTCGCGGGCTTTTAGGCCACTGACTCTCGCCGCCCGAATGGCGATCTTCATGGGTCTTACGTATAGTTGGCCGGCTCTTTTAGAGCTTGATCCTTTGAGAGCATTTTTCATCTTTTTTTTTTTTTTTTCCCGAGCTTGATCTTTTTGATTTTGCTCAATTTGGCTCTTTTAGGATTTGGCTTGGCTATACTCGCCTTTCTGTGTGATATTGATATATCCTTGCTTTTTAATAATATCTTCAAGAAGATCCGTGCCTTGTAAGGCAATAAATAATATTTTTCTTCAAGAAGGTCCGTGCCTTGTAAGGCGATAATACTTTTCTTCAAGAAGGTCCGTGCCTTGTAAGGCAATAATATTTATGATCATCATCATTTGCCAATATAGTATACATTTCGAAATATCTTCAAGAAGATATGTCAATAATATTTATACTTTTTTTTTTTATAGTATCTTCAAGGAAATCCTTTATCTTGTAAGGCGATAATACTTTTCTTCATATCCTTGCAAGAAGGAGAATCTTTCAAGATAATGATATTGTCTTTATCATACTTATTTGGTGATGATGATGACATATATATTTTCGGATTTTGATGCTTGATAATTGACATGCTTGTGAATTTCCTCTTCATAGCTTCTTTTGTTGACATATAGACATGTTTTTATTCATCTTTGCCCCCTTTTGATACAGAATCATTATGCCGATAATATTTTGGGTCAAAATCTAGGTGTCTATCTTTAAGGATAGTATCTTTTGATGAAGCGGGCATTGACGAGTACACCAATACCTTGTCCTTCTTGATTTGTGATTCTATATGCCCCATTGGAATATACTTCTTTTACCACATATGGACCGTCCCATTTAGGCTCGAACTTGCCCCCTGTCCGGCGAGTGACCACTATAGGTCTTTTCAACATTAACACCATATCCCCTTTCTTGAAAGAACGATATTTGACCTGTTTATCAAAGGCAAACCGATATTTCGCCTCGATATGATCTGCAAAATTCTTTGAGCCGCAAGACGTTTCTCATCAAGCAAATCTAATTCTTTCAAACCTTATTTTTGCATTTTCATCATCGTTATAGACTGATGTACTGCTATTCGAGTGATGCCACTGCATTTCAATCGGGATAACCGCCTCCATGCCATAGACTAATGAATACGGTGTTGCCCCTGTTGCTGTACGTTGAGTGGTTCTGTAGGCCCATAATGCTTCCTGTAACTTTTCATCCCAATCGCGCTTATTACCTGTCACTGTTTTCTTCATTATCTTGACAATTGTTTTGTTAAACGCCTCTGCTAATCCATTGGCCGGCGGATAGTAAGGTGTTGAAAAAGAATGCTGAATGCCAAACTTCTGACATAACTTTTCCATGCCTCTATTTTTAAAAGGAGTGCCATTATCAGTGACGATCTTCTTTGGAATACCATGACGATATATTATAGCATGCCGGATAAAATTGACCACGTCTTTCTCTTTAACACTTCGCAAGGCAACTGCTTCGGTCCATTTGGAGAAATAGTCTGTTGCCGCCAGAATATATTGTTTTCCTTTAGATGAAGGGGGATTTATGGGACCAATTACATCGAGTCCCCAGGCTGAAAAAGGCCAAGAAGCAACAGACTGATGTAATTCTTCTGGAGGAACATGTATTACATCTCCGTGTATTTGACATTCATGACACCGCTTTGCATATTCTATCGCATCTTTAAACATAGTAGGCCAATAATAACCCATTCGATGCACTCTATGGCATAAATTCCGGCCAGCTTGATGTGCTCCGCATTCACCTGAATGTGCCTCCCATGAGATTTGGTTTGCTTCTTGCTTGTCTAAGCACCTCAACAACATTCCATTATAAGACTTTCTATACAATACTTCGCTGCACATGATAAATTTTCCTGATCGCTGCTTAATCTTGTCTTTGTATATTGTCTTCTGGCAAGATATTATATTTGAGATAATCGACAAAAGGCTGACGCCAATCATCTATTGTTACTTCCAGGCAGGATATAGGCAACATTTCAACAGTTTCTTCAATAACATCTGCAGATGGCAGGAATCTTCTTTCTTCTATAGTTACCTGAAGAGGACTTCGGTTTGTGCAGGATAAAGCCGCTGCTAAACTGGCTAAAGCATCTGCTTTTGCATTCTCCAACCGCGGTATGTGTTTTATTTCCACATAATAGAATTGTTCAAGCAACTGTTGTGCCTTCCGATAATAAGGCAAGAGTTCCTCTTTCCTTACTTCAAATTCTGTGGTTAACTGATTTACAACCAATTTAGAATCTCCGAAGATATGCAATGATTTTATTTCCATTTGCTGTGCTATTTCCATTCCGATGATAAGAGCTTTATATTCGGCCTCATTGTTTGTGCATGCGATACCCAATGTGAAAGAGTATGGTAATAAATCGCCCTGAGGTGTAATGAATATCACTCCTGCCCCCGCTCCCGATATTCGAGCAGCACCATCAAAATACATCTGCCAAAGATTCTGAGATTCAACCAACATAACCTGTTCATCTGGGAATTCATCATTGATTTCTTCATTTTCTGCTATAGGATGTGCTGCGAGAAAATCTGCCATAGCTTGTCCTTTCACTGCTTTCGCAGGCTTATATGAAATAGTATATTCAGATAACAATAGCATCCACTTGGCTAGTCTCCCTGATAGCATTGGCCTGGTCATCAAGAATTTTATCGGATCTGCTCTCGAGATCAGAGTTATATCATGGGATGACAATAATGCCTTAACTTATGCACGAATACCAACGCCAAACATTCTTTTTCAATTGGAGAATAATTGGATTCGCCCCCATCGAGTGTTCGGCTCGAGATAATAAAAGCGATCTCTTTTCCCGCTTAAAACCGTTTACATTGTGCCAACAAAGCACCCAAAGAATTTGCAATGGCAGATGTATATAAAATAAGTGGCTTACCTTTTCTTGGAGCACATTAACACGGCTAATTTGTTTTAATAATTCTTTAATTGAATCGAAAGCATTCTGGCAAGCCTGATCCCATACGAATTTTGTATCTTTCTTCATTAACCGAGAAAATGGCTGACACCTTCCTGCAAGGTTTGAAATGAAGTGACGAATATATGCCAATTTTCCTTGTAAGCTTTTTAATTCCTTCAACGTCGTTGGTGGCGGCATATTTTGAATAGCTTTAACTTTTTTTGGATCAATTTCGATTCCTCTGTGCCGTACCACAAAGCCGAGGAATTTGCCAGAAGATACTCCAAATGCACATTTAGCCGGATTCATCTTTAATTGCTTCTTTCTGAGTCGTCGGAAGACCGATGCTAGATGTTCGCGGTGCTCTTGATGATCCCCGGATCTGACTACCAAGTCATCAACATAGCATTCGACATGTTTATGCATCATATCTTGAAAGATATTTTTCATTGCCCTTTGATATGTTGCCCCAGCATTTTTAAGACCGAAAGGCATAACTTTATAACAGTAAATTCCAAGCGGCGTTCTGAAAGCCGTCGCCTCTTCATCTTCAGGTGCCATCCTGATTTGATTATATCCTGCATATCCGTCCATAAAGGACATGATAGCATATTGAGTAGTGCTATCGATTAGTAATTCTGTTATCGGGAGAGGGAAATCGTCCTTTGGACATGCCTCATTCAGATCCCTGAAGTCAATACATACTCTGATCTGTCCATTCTTCTTTTTTACCGGGACAATATTTGATATCCATTTGGGATATTTAACTTCTCTGATGAACCCAACCTTTATTAGCTTATTTACTTCTTTTTCGATTAACGGAATTAGGTCTGGGTGAAACCGCCTTTGTGCCTGCTTTACAGGTTTCTTTTCTTTAGAAATATTTAATCGATGCATTGCTACGGAAGGTTCCAGCCCAGGCATTTCTTCATATGTCCAGGCAAAAACGTCCTTGTTTTCCTTGAGAAGTTGGCCATATTTCTCAGTTTCTTGATCTGAAAGGCTAATGCTGATGAATGTGTTCCTTGGCTCTTCTGCTGTTCCCAAATTTATTTCTCGCAGGCCATCTATTGTCGGTTGCCCCCCATCTTCTAATTGCCTTGGAGCGGTTTCAGGATATTCAATTACCTTAATATCTGGTGTAACTGCGGTCGTATTAATTGATACTGTATTTACTGCTGATTCTGCTCCCAATCCTTGGAATTTTCTTCGCTTTTCCTGGTTAACCCTGAGAGGGATCTGAATTCCTTTCCCATAATTCAAGCCGGTGGGTTTGTCACAATCAAAACCCATATTTCTCATAATTTTCTTGCTTGCTGCACTGTATTTCCTCAAATTTTGCGATGCTAACTCTCCATGATATGTATTGCTTATATTTTCATCTTTCATTTCTTGTGCAGTGTGAAACTCTATGGGTTCAGGATATTTAGCACTGGCTTTGACTTGAAATGTTCTTGGAGCGGTTGCAAATGGCTTACATCTTTCGATATTGGGTAATGGCACTGTGTAATTGGACTGTAAAACTTTCAGCTGTTCTGTCGACAACAGTGTCAACGGCGGTTGTCCCGGTTGTCTCAGGCGTTTTGGTACAAAATAGAATTTCTTTCTTGCTTCTGCAGACCCGGAAGATTCTGCTCTTTCTTCTTTAACTTTATTTAACCTGGCATCTTTTACGATTCTCTTCTCATAATCATTTCTCATTTCTTCAGAGAAACATTTGTAATAACTGGCGTCTGCAAAGAAAGACTCAGCTTCTGTGTAGGGTTTTGCATCAGCCATTACTTTACACTGCACCCCACCTTTACAGTATTTGAAACATTGGTGTAGAGTAGAAGGTACGATATGATACTGATGTATCCATGGCCTTCCCAAGAGAAGGTTATATGTCGTCACAAACATTTATAACATGACATACAACAGAGAGTGATTAATTCCTCTATTTCCAATGTCTTGTGATTTTACCGAGTGCACGTTGCCCATCTTGATTAAACCCATGTATCATCATTCATTTGGGCTAAGTCTGATCGGCGAAAACCCAATTTAGTAACCATGGAGAGTGGCAAAAGGTTCACCGCAGACCCATTGTCTATCATAATTCGTTTTATCTTCTTTTCGCAAATATACCCTTCTATCATCAGTGGCCTGTTATGTTCCATTTCACCAATTAAATCATCTTCAGAGAAAGATATTACTGGTAGACAATTCATCTTTTCAATGTTCCTTTCATTCTTCATTTCTGCCAGTAAAGTTTCTCTGACATCGTGGTCAGATAGTGCTTGAATCAAACTCTGCCGGAATTCTTCAGACAACTTGAGTGCATCATAAATACTTAATCGTGCCGGTATACCCTTCAAGTGGCTGACTACATCATAAGCCACTTTTGTCACTGCATCTCCATTTCTATTCTTTCTTGTCTTGATTCTCGTCTTTCAATCACTTCTTTCCTTATGATTTCTGCTTTTTGCTTTATCGGACTTGTTATCTGCTTTCCTGATCGCAACGTAATCATTGTTGCACTTCTTGTCAACTTTTCCTTTTTCAATCCCTGTTTGTTTTCTTGTATTGACAGTACATTTACTGTCGCCCTTGCATTCTTTTCTTTGCTTCCGCTGGTTATTATGTCACCTCTGTTTATCATCCGCTGTATAATGCATTTTAATGTATAACAATTTTCTGTCGGGTGCCCTACTAGGCGATGATATTGACAAAAGTTTCTTTCTCGAGTCCTCGTTACATCTTCAGGACGTTTCGGTTCTGGTAATTCCAAGGTACCTGCCTTTAACAATTGTTGCATCATAGGTACCACATCTTCTTTATCGAACTCGAATCCTTCATGAGAATCGAGCATTCTGAGCTTTTTTCCACCGAATCTGTCTCTTGTTTGATTCCAGCCTTCTTTTCCTTCTGGCCTTTTATCTCTTGAACCCCTCACATCTTGATTCTTTTTATCCCGGTCGATGGTATTGACGGTTGTCCTGCCAGGCATTCTTCTGACAGTTTCATGATGAAATGCCGGCATCTTACGAGTCATTAGCTCCAATGCATGGGCTTTGGTAGCCAAATCGCGAAAAGTTCCAATATCAGTGCTAGTGAGTCCGAACGCAATTCCTGTCTCCATAGAGTTCAGACACATTTTGACTTGTTCCTTTTCTTCCGGCAACTGCCGCACGATGCCCCCAGTGTCTTCCATCTGTCTATGAATTTTTCAACGGGTTCTCCTTCTCGCTGTCGTACTGAAGCTAGTTCTCGTGATGCTAACGTCACGTTCGACGAGAAGAAGTTCGACATGAAAGCATCTTGCATTTCTTCCCATGTTCGTATGGACCCCGGTGCCAAATTTGAATACCACCGAAAGCTTTGCTTGTCAACGATGACCCAAATAAGCGTAAGCAATATTGAGGTATCGTGGAAAAATTCCCCATGCTGGTGATGAAATGCATCAGGTGTTCTTCCGGCGATCCTTCCCCATTGAACTTTTGGAAATCTGGGTGTTTGAAGTTGGCTGGAAATGGAACATCCTCTACCTCTCTCGGGTAGGGTGTTCGGTATCTGAAACGACCGTATTCGCGCGCTCTCTCTCTATTCTAATCGCTTCTTCGACGACTTGTCTTACGTCATCTTGTGTTATAGCTCTTATTCTTTGGAACTGAACCTCGTGATCCTATCCCCTGCGGACGGGAACCTTCAGGCTGGTTCTCTTGTCCATTTGTCGCTCCCATCATGGGTGGAGCCACTATTTGGGCTACATTATGTGCCAGGGTTGTCAAAGCTTCTCTAAGATTCCGGCATTCATCCATTAGCATTCTTTGTGCCTCCGCCATTTGATCAACACGTTCTTCAGTAGTTGGTCTATTTCCTTGACCCGTTTCTGCCATATATACTGCGGCTCCTTGACTGTTTGTCGAAACTGTTTTTCGAGTAGAACGAGAGTATGCCGATATAACAGGACTTATAAAGAGGGGAGAAATTGGAGTCTCATTTGACTCTTGTGTACTTTCTGTGCTTTTAACCGATCGAGGTGATACAGTTATAGGCGAGCTTGTTTGCGGTGATACTTGCATCGGTGATCCTATCATCAGCGCTTTACCTTTTTGTGCTTGTGTCCATTTGGTCTTTGGAGCGACCAAAGCTGGAAAATCCTGCGACGAGAACTGCGAAGCAACTTGTTCAGGATAAATCGCCGGGGGAGCGAGTTCGGGTTTTCTTCTTGCTATGCTCCGTGTAATTGGTCCCTCAGTTCTTGGTGCAAACAATTTTGCCTTGCGACTCTTTAAAGCCTTTGCTTTTGTCCTTTTGGATAAAACCAGAGTCCAGTTTTCATCATTTTCTTGTAGTTGAGGTGAAACGGAAATGACTCCCGCTGTCACTTGAATCACATTGCACCCGCTTGAAGTGCTTGCTTTTGTATGCTCAGGAATTTCACTTGGCGCATACTCAATTACAAACCCAGTAGCGATGAATCGGAAGTTCACCTTTCTCACAGTGTTAGCCATTAGCAGTGTTGTGTGATTGAATTCGAGTACCTTCAATAACAAAACATATCTGAAATTAGTACGTGAAAGACTAAGTAAACTACCTCGGAGATGAAGGGGAGGATGTTCCCACTGAGAGTCGCCATTTTGGCGTCTAATAGACGCCAAAAATGGTGACGAGAGTCTTGCAACTTTCCCAATGTTAATGTTAAATAAGATAATGTCCCCAGCAGAGTCGCCATTTTGTTTCGACAAGGAAACAAATGTATTTGATTTGGGAGAGTCATCTTATTTAAACATAACAATGGAATGGTTACAAAGACAATCATCACACTTTATTGATTCTGAATTCATTTACATCCTCTGGTATCCCTTGATTCAAAGATAGCTTATAAAGAACTTTATTACAAATGTCAATTATTATAGCTAAATATAATTTTTGAAAGATAACAAGCAATGATCTCCATCATCTCCAATGACTTAGGAGGAAATAGACAAGTCAATCAACAGTCTTCAAGAGAACGAAGATTCCGGCAGCATTTCGGTGCTATTTTGGTCATCTCCTGAAACATAGGAGAAAAATGACTCTTCGTTGATGATTCTTCCTTTCTCTTGATCAAGAAGAACTTGAAGCTTTGAGGACTCCAATCATTCCGACAAAGATTTCACCCATTCTTTGTAAAAATCGCTAAACAATAGGTTTGCGCTGGTCCGCAAGAACGATATGCTTTACGCGGTCCGCGCAAACCATAAAAGCACTCTGTTTTGCCGCTGATCGGCGCAAACTTCCAGGAGTCCAATACTCCTTTGCGCGGGGTCGCGCAAAGTGCAGGAGTCCAATACTCCGCACCTTCTGTCTTCTCTCTCGCCTTTGCTCCACTTCTGAAATCTTCGAACCCCTTTTTAGAGAAGGAATGGGGTATTTATAGACATTTTCATCAGTGGAAAGCTCAGATCTGGTCGATGTGGGACAAAATATCACCCAACCATCCTATTTTACCATGATGGACTTTGCGCGGACACGCGCAAACAATATACTTTGCGCGGTCTCGCGCAAACCGTCAATCTCGCGCAAACTTCTCCTCTGTTCAATCCGCGCAAACTCTTCACTTTGCGCGGTCTTGTGTAATTATTTCACTTTGCGCGACCTCGCGCAAAGTAGTCTTGAAGCTGCTTTCTTCCATCTTCAAAGTGATTTCTTGATCTTTTTCTTCTTCACTTCCTTGCTTATTTTATGCCTCAACACTAATTTTGGCGATAATCATCAATGTCAACAACAATCGTCAATGCTTGGTAACAATCTTTAGTGCTTGGTAGCAATCATCACTTCTGATATGTTTGAGAAGCTTTACTTGAAAATTCGCATTTTTTTTATTCATTTACATGAGGGAGTACATGACTTTATCTTTCGCAACCCTTCGCCCCTTCTACTTGTCATGCCCCCTTTTGATTAGGAAGCATTTGTAAGTGGTATGGTCTCATGCTCTTTTGATTGTCAAATTTTGTGGTGCCAAAACCTCTTATGTGCCAAAACTTCTATCTGTGTGTCTTGTGCTTGTATGTTGATATATATATGATTCAAGACAACATCACAATGGTTTAAGACATGTACGGAGCTCTACTTCAAGATATGCAAGGTTATGTACTTTGTCCTCTTTCGTATGCGTCAATGTTCAGAGCTACATCGATAAGAAGAGTGTTTGTTCAACACTCAAGTACATTTCAAGACTCAAGTACAACTCAAGATGAAGTTTAAATTCAAGCTGTAGAAGATCTCAAGATCAAGCTACATCAAGTAGAGATCTCAAGCTTCAAAGGTCAAACATCATCTGAAAGAATAAAGTTCAATGTTCATACTTCATGTTTCAAGTATGATAGACCTTAGTTTGACCTGAGGGTAGGTCATTTTGTATACATAATTCAAGATGAATCTTTTCACATGAATTTGGTCTATTCTAAGAATAGTCCTGGACCTTCTTCGACCAGTCCTAGACCTAGTTCGACCAGTCCAAGAAATTTCACGACCAGTCCTAAGTTGTTTCTATTTTTCAAAAATTTTTAGTTATTCTTTGACCAGTCGTGGAGATTTTTCGACCGGTCGTAGGGATGTCACGACTCATCCTTCGACCAGTAATAGGTGGTCTACGACCAGTCGTAGAATCCTAAGACCAGTCGTAGAACTGATTTTTTAGATCGCGCTTAAAATTTCAAAATGTCGTTGGAACTACGACCAATTGAAGGGTTCCTAAGACCAGTCGTAGACGCGATCTTTGCATCTATAAATTGAACACGAATTTCATAGTTTTATATCGATTAATTTGAGAAAATTCAAGCCTCCACTCCGACATAAGTTATGTTCATTTTTAAGCTACGCTGTGCATATTTAATATTCTTTTGTTAGCTTTTCTTATTTGATTTTATTCCTATTTTCAATCTTATTTGAAAAAGAGGAATTGTTGTATTCCTTCTTAATTGGAATCAAAATCAAATAGAGTTACGCCCAATTTGGTTTAATTTAAAATCAATTAGAAATTAGAACCATTTCTTAAGTGAGTATTGGACATTAAACGTTGATTCGAACTTCTACTCTAATTGGTTCTACCGGGCTGCTACAAAAGGAGAAATCCAAGTATTTTACATTTATTGTAAATTCATTATTTTGGTTTTGTTTGAGATTTACCAGAAAAATCTCATTGTGTTGGTTATCTGAGGAGAGCCAGAAAGCTCAGAAAGTGTGGGTTTTTGGATTGTGTAAGCCCAAGTTAAAAAGACATAATTGTGAAGGTTTTAGGTGAACCTGTGAAACCTATTTTGATAATGAACATTGATATCCCTTGTGTGAGGATATTAGGAGTGGAGTAGCAAGCTGTGTGGCTGTTGTTTAACAGTTGGTGAACACACAGGTGAACCACTATATGTCGATGTGTTTTGTGATTTGAATGTTCTTTTAATTTCCATATCTTTAATCATTCAGATTTGTGGAATGTATATGTGGATATGAATGTTGTAATATTTACATTTCAAGTAAAGTGGGGAATGTTGTAATAGTTTAAAATTTATTTCTTGTTATTTCCTTTATTTCCTTTCTGTTTGAGTTTTGATATTCAATTTGTTCTAGTAAGGTTGTCCTGCCATAAACCCTTGGTTTTTATGGTGCAAAGGTTGTCCTTAGAACAACGTTAGTATCAAGCTATTTATTTATGATTGCTTTACATTTCAGTTCTTTGATTTATTTAAAGTTCTGTTCTTTATTTTTATAAGGCTATCATATTTCAATTCCGCTGTTAAATTTTAATTTGGCACAGTCCTATTCACCCCCCCCCCCCTAGGACATATAGCTTGGCCTTTTTAAGTGGTATCAAAGCCTAATAGCTTATTTTAATTGCTTTATTTTTTTGATTCATTTCCTAAGCTAACGATCTAAGCTATATATAATATGTCAAATTTTGATAGCCTTTCAGTCAATAGGTCTCCACCCTTTAATGGCTCCAACTATGCCTATTGAAAGCTAGGATGAAGATTTTTCTCAAATCAATGGATGAGAACGTGTGACTTGCCACAGTGACTGAATGGAACCCACTTACCACTGAAGTGACTGGTATCGATGGTTCAAAATCAATGAGAGTAACACCATTTTTCTCGTGGACCACTCTTCAAAAAAGTGAGAGTAGTGTCAATGCAAAAGCACTAAATGCAATCACTTGCGCACTATCACCGGATGAGTTTAAAAGAATTATATCCTGTGATACTGCAAAGCAAGCTTTGGATATATTAGAAATGACATATAAGGGTACTTCAATTGTCAAAAAGTCTAAAGTCCAACTCCTCACAACTAAATTTGAAGAAATTCATATGGAGGAAAATGAAATGTTTATGGACTTCTACGCTAGATTAAATGACATTATAAACCCTATGTGGGGTCTTGGCGATAAAATTCCAGAAAGTAAAGTGTGTGCAAAGATACTACGCTCACTACCTGAACGGTTCAATTCTAAGGTAACCGCGATCCAGGAATTTCGTGATACGGACAATATGAAGGTAGAAGAGTTGGTTGGGTCTTTACAAACCTATCTTTTAAAGCTCGTAAAGGTAAATCAATAGCCCTTAAGTCTTCCAAATGTATTTCTCAAGAAAATTCTGATTTAGAAAATTCTGAAGACGATATGGCTCTTTTAGCGAAAAAGTTTTACAAGATTTTTAAAAGTAAAAAGAAGGTTGATTTTAAAAAATCAAATGATAAGAAAAGATCTAAATCTAGATCTAAATCTTGGAAATCTTTGAAAGATAGTCAATGTTACAACTGCCAAGAATATGGGCATCTAGCAAACAAGTGTCCTAAAAAGGACAAACCTAAAAAGAAAGGAATGTTGGCTACTTGGGATGAATCTTCTGGCACTGAAGCCTCTTCTGAATCGGAAGATTCTGAAATGAGTCGGGCAATGAAATTAAGGCCCTTATGACTCTAGCCAAGTTCACTTTTTCAAATCATGATGATTCAACCAGTGAAGAAAATCTGAATAGTGATCTTGATAATGAAGAAGATCTTCAAGATGCTTATAATGCCCTATATAAGGAAAGTTGTAAAATTGTCGTAAAATTAAAAATTCAAAAAGAAAGGTTTTCAGGGCTTAGAGAAACATTTGAGTCTCTTGTTTTAGAAAAATCTCATCTTTCAAATTATTTTGAAAAATAAAAATGTGATCTAGATTTCAAAACCACCCTTATTGAAAATCTGAAATCTGAAAATGATAAACTTAAACTTGAAGTCTCTTCCCTTTTGAGTCTAAAGGATACATGGAGGTATGCCCAAGGTGATCCTAAATTAGAAAAACTTTTAACTGGATCAAGAAAATGTGACGACCGATCCGGTTTGGGCTTCGACAAAAATATTCCTCTCCAAATTTGTAAAAGGAGAATCCTCTAACTCAAAAGAGAAAAGTATAAGTCAAAAGTTTTCTAAAACTTTTTCTTTCAAAACCAGAGATAACCATATCAATTGCAAAAATCAAATCCAAAACCTTTTAGCTGAAAAAATAGTTGATTTGCTTAAGGAGCTCTTAAAATCTAAGTCAGTGGGTCACTCGTACAAAAATTACAAATATAAGAAGACCAACTATACTCCTAAACCCAAAACAGTAATGAAATGGGTTCGTAAAGTTACTTGCTTGGTTGCCCACACTGCTTTCAAAGCTGCAAGTCATTCGAAGTGGTACTTAGACAGTGGATGCTCAAGGCATATGACAGGTGATAAGGCTTTATTCACTAATCTTAAAGATATGACTGATGGGTCAGTCACATTTGGTGATGGTAGAACTGCAAGATTATTGGCTAAGGTGCGATTCAACTCTATAACCTCCCCTTATTTAAGAATGTTTTATATGTTGAGGGGCTAAAACATAACCTGTTAAGCATATCTCAAATATGCGATAACAATCACAGCATGAAATTTTCTAATAAAGGTTGTGAAATTTTGAACAAAAAGGGTTCTCTAATATTAACTGGTCGCAGAACTTCTAAAAATTGTTATATTGTAAGCAATGGAGCTCATCTAATCAATCGTGCTACATTGTCCATACCGATGAAACAGAATTATCGCATAAACGTCTTGGACATGTACACTACCGTAATTGTAATGCCCTAAAAATTGGGGGTCGAGTAGCAACTCAACTCCTGAGTTCCAAAACATCACTTATGCAACATATATGCTTATGATTCAATGTTGTCTGTGTTAGTGCATTAATCATGAGTGGGATTATACCAAAACAGTAATTCATACTCCAGATCAAATTGTAAAACGCAAGCAGAAGACTGAAAGACATAAATACACGTATATAAGTCAAAGATCACGATTGGTCTCCAAAGTATGAATACATCACTGAGTCACCATATACATGTAAAGTCTCAAAAATCAAAATGTCAAAATAGTACAACTACAATGATAATCCCTGTAGCCCCGTCAATCCGGATAGCCTAAGCTAAGAGAACTCGTCCTGATCATCGTAGTAGTCAGGCTCCGGCTCAGGGGTCACGCCGTCATCTGAAATCAAGACAGAGTCTGGTTGGTGTTTAAAACATTGTCCCGTAACGTGGGAGTGAGTGATCAACTCAGTGGAACAATAAAGCAAAGGTTAACATGTTATCAATTAAATCAAGTAATAATGATAAAGCAGTAAATCACACATCCCTAAGTACTCTTGTTAATGCAAGAATGGTATGAATGTATGATGCATGCCCTCGCCTACGCTTCCTCAGCGACTTCATCTCACGTTCGCGCATGAACAACACTGCCTCAGTGCTTGAACTGCTATGCCTGAACGCACGCATAATGCAGTGCATGCATATGATTACCAAATTCTTATTAGTCCTTTTCATACAGCAAGATTGGGAAACTAAGGTACCTCCCTAATGTCATTTCCCAAACGATGATCCATTCTAGGGTCGTCAGTCCTAGGTAATCTCATACGATGTTATGGTTCTAGGTCACTACAAAGGGCTCGTCACCAAATCAGTGCAAGCCTAGTTTATACTCTACATGTTACGGAAAGGCTTGTCGCCTCTACACAGACTCAAAGTATACTCGAGGTCACTACAAAGGGCTCGTCACCAAATCAGTGTAGGCCGACAGCTCGAATACAGTGTTCCATACCACCGTATTTGGTTCACGAGTCTGGGTTGCTCACTGGTCACTACAGGGAGGCTCGTCGCCCAAGCGTAGGCCGACAGCTCGACCACGGTGTCCCATACCACCATGTCCAGCTCATGACTCTTAGTGGATCGAGGTACCAAGGTTAAACTAGATTTCACTGGTGAGGTTGGTACTTTAGGTTCAAGCAATAATGTCCATACATAGTGAACATACAATAGGCCAATCGGGTTACTTGGCGAGCTTGACTAATACGAGTGCACATTGTATCGATTGACATGAAGTGCATAAGCACTTTGTATGGCCTAACCATTGCCGACGACAAACACATAACTCGAGTTTGTCAAACACGTCCTATGTGGCTGTAACATCCCGGATTTTTGCCAACCTGGAATTAGACGTCCTTAGGCAATGGGTCGCTCCTGACACCTTATTAACTTGTCAGAACTCAATCCCACAGCCTAAAATCGCTTCTTAACCCATTTCTTTCACAAATCTCACTTTCACTACCTTATCCTTCACAAAGTAACTAAGTGCTAAACTAGATTAGCTACGAAATCCACTTGATCTACTTTAAATACGATCTGCAAGACCCAAAACTTGTAGAATCATTGACGCTAGGTTACCCTAAAATCTTGGATCAATCTCATTACCCAGTTGCTCTCGGGAGCACATTGAAACTCCGTATCAGATCTGGACCGTACATCGAAAGTCCGATTAACGCAAAGTTAAACGATTAGGACCGCCTTGCTGGGCTTGACAACCATCTCGGAAATCAAATCCAAATAGTGTCCCAGTGCTATTCGCTTGAGCCCGAAGCGAGGAGTGTGAGAAATGTGAAATCCATTAAAAATAAAAGATAAATTTAAGTAATCTGGCACATGTCGCTTGTGGATCAGTTATAAGGATTCCGACCATCAGAATCAGGCCAGATTACACCCTCGGATCAGGAGAAATTTCATACACGTGTCAGTGTACTTGAAATCTCTGATCGAGTTTCACTGACCATTGAACTGAAACTGGTCTGTCACGTGTGATCTGTGAATTCGACCGAAACAAAAACTTAACTAAACCTAGATCCACTGTCTATGAGCTAAAGTCCGACCTTTGGCTCAAGGGGGGCCGCCAGAAGTCCTCCTTTGAGCTGAAACTGACCCACTTTGGTTATAACCTAAGTATACCTTAACCTTAAGTTCATTTTGGTGACTTTTTAGCCTATATAAGGACCTTAAACCCTCTCATATCCAGCCCATACGAATTTGAGAAAACTCTAGGAGAGAGAGAGTGAAAAGAGAGAAAAAGTTAGAGAGTTGTGGGAGGATTCTTCCTACCCTTTTTTCCTGCCGCTACACAAGCTTCACCACTTACTTCTCATCGCTTTCCCAGCGATTTCCAGCTTCATTTCTAGGTAAGAAACCCTAACCCTAAACTGATTTGGGGTTTTGATAGTTGTATGTTATGAAATAACTAACCTAAAGCATGCTATAGGTTGCCAAATTACCGTATACGAAGACTTAGCAAATCTATCGAGTTCTTTACGATTCTACGACAAAAGGTGCAGACTTTAGATGTATAGGTTATGGTTTTCAACGCTTTCAATGTCAGATAATGATAGATTCATGATCTGCATGCAATTGCACATGTACAAAGTGCTATCTGTTTTCCGTTTCGATTAAATACGAAGAATATGGAATTTTGTGTATTCTAGGTATTTGTAGAAAATACCGTATTCGTATAAATTTTACTGATATGATTGCTATGAGTATTTGCCGTGTATATATGCTAGTTATGGATGTATGACCTGTTTGGCGAAAGGATTCGTCCTAATACACTTTTTGGCCAACATTGTTTATGTAGGCTAATTTGTGTAGTCTAAGTGTTTGTTAAAATGTCTAAATAAATATGGATTTATGATTTATGCCTTCCATATGTATTGAATGTAAGAACATGATTGATGTGTATGAGACAACTCCTTGCTATAAGGATTTGTCCTATTCTATATTGAAATCAACATACGTCATGTATGTTGGAGTGGTGTAGTTTAAGTGTTTGATAAAATGTCTGTGTGAGAAATTGTGTGACGAACTAAATTTAATAGTGGTGTTGAGATAGGATTCTCAGCTACCTTAAAGATGTATATGATTTCCTCCATGTTGTTTGTTTAATTTAACCACTTATGAAATGTATGTGTTTGTATTTCCTGTTTATATTGTGCTCTATAACATGCTTTATAACATGCTTGAATTACTTTGTTTATTCTGCTTTACTCTACATGCTTCTGAATAAAGGATTGATTGTGATTGGGGCTATTGTATAGTCCAGGCAATCGGTAACGGGATTGAATTCGTGGCTAAGATTCATTCGCCACGTGGGATGTGTTCGACGAACCCGAGTCGTACTTCGGTTGACGATAGTGGTTGGTCACGCGAAGTGCTTATGCACTTCATGTCGTTCAACTGTCGTGCGCTCGAGCTAGCCGAGCTCGTCAAGTAACCCGATCTGTCTAATATATGTTCACCATGTTTGGACGCCTCTGCTTGAACCTAGGGTACCAAACTTACCAGTGAAATCCCTTAACCATGGTATCTCGATCCACTAAGACTCATGAGCCGGGCATGGTGGTATGGGACACCATGGTCGAGCTGTCGCCTACGCTGGGGCCATGTGCCTCCCCGTAGTGTCTATTGAGCAACCAGACTCGTGAATCAATTATGGTGGTATCGGAAACTATATTCGAGCTGTCGGCCTACACTAATTGGTGACGAGCCCTTTGTAGTGACCTCGAGCATACTCTGAATTTGTGGTGAGGCGACGAGTTTTGCCTTGGTGAATAGAGTATGAACTAGGCCTGTATCAATTTAGTGATGAACCGTTAAAAAGGTGATGGGGGAGTGGTGTAACGATTGCGTGTAACAGCCCTGGCAACCTTTGCAGCGCCCTAGAACCACACTATCGTATGAGATTATCTAGGTTTGACGACCCTAGAATGGATCATGTTTGGGAATGATACAAGGGAGGTACCTTAGTTTCCCAATCCTGCTATTTGAAATGGACTAATAACAACTCGGTAATCATGCTCATCATCGCATTGCATGTGCCTGGAAGATGTGGAGCACTAAGGAATGAACGCATGGGTGTCGCATGAGGAAGTATGTCGGTGAGGGCATGCATCATGACAGCATTTAATACTTGCATTAACAAGAGTACTTAGGATTGTTGACTGTACTGCTTTATCATTACTGCTTGATTATTTTGATAACATGTTAACCTATACTTTATTGTTCCACTGAGTTGATCACTCACTCCCACGTTACGGGACAGTGCTTGCAACACCAACCAAACTGTCTTAGCTGCAGGTGATGGCGATGCTTATGAAGCAGAGCCGGACTACTACTATGATGTTGAGGAGTTCTCCTACATGTAACTCTCTGACGGGTCTATGAAGACCTGGCATTGTATTGACGGGGCTATGGTATTTGGGATAGAAGACATTACACTTCCTCAATTTGGTATATTTTAGAATTGTACTTGTAAATAGTTAACCTGGTAACATTATCACACTCTAGAGACTCACCACAGTTTATATAGTTTATATATCTATCACAGTCTTCCGCTTGCTATCTCACTTGTCTCTGGAGTATGATATGCTGTTTTGGCTTAATTCACTCATGTTCAATGCACTAATACAGACAACATTCAATCATCATTCATTATGTTGCATAAGTGATGCATTGGAACTCGGGAGTTGAGTTTATGCTCGACCCCCGATTTTTAGGGCGTTACAATGGCGAATGAATCTCAGCCACGAACTCAATGCCTGTTAACGATTGCCTGGACTATACTATAACACATTCAATCCTTAATCAGTAAGCATGTAGAGTAGTCAAAGCAGAATTAAACAAGTAATTCAAACATATTAACGAGCATGTTATAAAACACAATGCAAACAGGAAATCCAAACACATACATTTCATAAGTAAATGATTAAACTAAACAACTTGCATGGAGGAAATCATACACATCACTAAGGTAGTTGAGAACCTATCTCAACACCTACTCAAGGCACTACTATACTAAGTACATACTTATACAAGCATTTTCACAAACACTTAAACTACACTTAATAGTCTACATAACATATATCGGCCCAAACACATGTTAGAACGAATCGTTTCGCCAAAGAGTCGTCACACGCATAATTAGTATATACACACGGCAGTAAATCATGGCAAACACATTTTTCAATTTTATACGTATACAGTATTTTATACACATACAAGGAATACGTTGAATTCTACATAATACATACATAACTGAAACACACAACAAACTTCGCATTATACATGTGAAATAGCACCCAGATCATGAATCTATCATTATCCGACATTGAAAGCATTGAAAACCATAACCTAAGCGTCTATAGTCCGCACCGTATACCGTAGAAGCGTAACAAATTCGGCAGAGACTCCAAGTCTTCGTCAACGATGGAATGATAACCTATAGCATAAATTAAGTCAGCTATCTCGCCACTTGTAACAATTGAAACCCTAGAACAGATTAGGGTTAGGTTTTTTTACCTAAGAACGAAGTCAGAATCACCGGAATAGCGATGTGATAGTGACAGTCAGGCACGTAGAATGGCAGGATAGAGCAACAGGAATCTCCTCCCACTTCTTTCACACTTTCTCTCTCTTTACTCTCTTCTCTCTCCTAGGGTTTTCTTAAATTCGTATGGAGTGAATGAGAGAGGGTTTAAGGTCCTTATATAGGCCCAGAACTGATGGGAATGACCCCAGGGCCATGGTATACTTAGGTTATGTCCAAAGTGAGGCTGTTCCGTCTCAACAGAGCACTTCCGAAGCCCCCCCTTAAGCCAAAGGTCAAACTTAAGCTCCCTGACCATGGATCTAGGTTGAGTTAAGTTTTCGTTCCAATCGAGTTTCCAGATCGCAGGTGGCGGACCAGCTTCAGTTCAACGGTCACCGAAACTCGATCAGGGTTACAAGTACACTACCATGCATGGGAAATTTCTCCTGATTCGAGTGTGTATTTGAGTCAGATTCTGACGGTCTGATTGCTTATATCAGGCCCGTAAGCGACAAGTCTCAGATTACTTAAATTAGATTTACTTTCTAAAGAAAACTACGTTTTCTCACACACATCACTTCGGGCTCAAGCGAATAGCCCCGGGACACTATCTGGATTTGATTTCCGAGATGGTTGTCAAGCCCGGTAAGGCGATCCTAATTATATAATTTCGTAGTAATCGAACTTTCGACGTACGGTCCAAATCCGATGCAGATTTTTAATGTGCTCCCGAGAGCAACTGGGTATGAGATTGATCCTCGATTTTAGGGTAACCTAGCGTCCATGATTCTATAAGTTTTGGGTCTTGCAAATCGTATTTAAAGTGATTCAAGCGAATTTCATAACTAATCTAGTTTTGTACTTAGTTAAACTCGTCTAATTTCTAAAGGATTTGGTCCTGAGTGATTTTTGCCTTAGGTGGTACTCGGGTCTTTGTACGGAATTTTTCGAGACGTTACAGTAATTTATACAGATTGAGCAAGAGAAAACTAATAAGAGGTCTACCTAAATTACAAAATATAGACAAGATATATGGTGAATGTCAGTATGGTAAGCAAACAAGGAGCTCTCACAAAAAGGTGAACTCCAATGCCACATCAAGACCACTCGAGCTTCTCCATATGGATCTTATAGGACCTACCAGGACGGAGAGTCGAGGTGGCAAAAAATACATCTTGGTAATCATGGATGATTTTTCTAGATTCACTTGGGTAGCCTTCTTAAGGGATAAATCAGAAACCCTTGATGAAGTTAAAAGGATTCTCAAACGGATCCAAACTGAAAAAGGTTCTCAAGTTTGTAAGATCCGTAGTGATCATGGATCTGAGTTCGAGAATAGCAGTTTTGAGAAATTCTGTAATGATCAGGGAATATCGCATGAATTCTCTGCACCCAAAACTCTTCAACAAAATGGAATTGTTGAAAGGAAAAATAAAGTGCTTCAAGAAATGGGAACTGTAATGTTGAATAGTATGAAGCTCCCTAAAAATCTTTGGGTTGAAGCCGTGAATACTACCTGCTATGTTATTAATCGGGTTTATATATGTAAATCTAAAAATAAAACATCTTATGAAATGTGGTTCGATAAAAAGCCTACTATCAAATACTTTCGAGTTTTTGGTAGCAAGTGCTATATTTTGCGTGACCGTGAAAATCTAGGGAAGTTTGATACAAAAAGTGACGAAGGAATCTTTTTAGGATACTCTTTAAACGGTCGCGTATATCGTGTACTTAACAAAAGGATCGGTGTCATTCAAGAATCAATTAATGTGGT
Source organism: Magnolia changhungtana (assembly GCA_030180095.1). Taxonomy (NCBI): domain Eukaryota; kingdom Viridiplantae; phylum Streptophyta; class Magnoliopsida; order Magnoliales; family Magnoliaceae; genus Magnolia; species Magnolia changhungtana. Next base: position 2,218,531 of record JASAUF010000172.1, read on the forward strand.
CATAGACGATCGTTTGAATACACCTGCCCCAAGTTCAGATAATGTTGAAGTTCTTATATTTGACAAACCCGATACTTCATCAAGTCAAAACAATTCTGAATTAAGGACTGTTAAAGATCATCCAACCGCTCAAATTCTTGGAAACCCTCTCACTGGTGTGCGCACTCGTAGACAACTAGAAGACATATGTAATTACGTATGCTTTACATCTCAGATTGAACCGGTAAATGTAAAAGAAGCTCTTTCTGATGAAAACTGGATAGTAGTTATGCAGGAAGAACTTAATCAGTTTGTTCGAAATGATGTCTGGTATCTTGTTCCTAGACCTAAAGATAAACATATTATAAGAACTAAGTGGATTTTCAAAAATAAGTTTGATGAACTTGGTAATAAACAAGGCAAGACTGGTTGTACAAGGGTACACTCAAATAGAAGGCATTGATTACGATGAAACCTTTGCTCCAGTTGCTTGCCTTGAATCAATCAGACTTTTTATTTCTATTGCATGCTTTAGAAAGTTTAAAATTTATCAAATGGACATAAAGAGTGCTTTTTTGAATGGTGATCTACATGAAGAAGTATATGTTGAACAACCTACAGGGTTTGAGGACCCTAAGTTTACTGATCATGTATACCGTCTTAAAAAAGCTCTATATGGTTTAAAACAAGCTCCTAGAGCATGGTACGAAAAATTGACTAAGTTTTTACTAAGTCATAATTTTCAAATGGGCAGTGTCGATAAGACACTTTTTGTCAAGAAACATAACGATGATATCTTAATAGTTCAGATATATGTTGATGATATTATTTATGGATCAACTTGTACTAACATGACTGTTGAGTTTGCAGATTTGATGAAATCTAAGTTCGAAATGAGCATGGTTGGGGAATTAAATTATTTCCTTGGGTTAGAAATAAAACAACAGCAGATGGTATTTTCATTTCTCAAACAAAATATACTCTGAACTTAATCAAAAAGTTTGGATTTGAGAATGGTAAGAATTTTGATACTCCTATGAGTACAACTTTAAGACTCTCAAAGGACTCTACAGGTAAAAATATAGATCATAAATTATATCGTAGTATGATTGGTAGTCTACTTTACTTAACTGCTAGTAGACCTGATATTACTTTAAGTGTTGGAATTTGTGCTAGATATCAGTCTGATCCTAAAGAGTCACATTTATCTACTGTCAAGCGGATTATGCGATATGTCGCAAGTTCTGCTAAAATGGGTCTCTGGTATCCATTTAATACTAGTGTTCAATTGGCTGGGTATTCAGATGCTGATTGGGCTGGAAATATTAATGATAGAAAATCAACCAGTGGTGGTTGTTTTTATATTAGAAACTGTTTGGTTTCTTGGTTTAGTAAGAAGCAAAGTTCTATATCGCTCTCAACTGCTAAGGATGAATACATTGCAACAGGAAATGCATGTACTCAACTTGTTTAGATGAAACGTATGTTAAGCGATAATGGAATTGCACAGGAATCAATGATATTTTATTGTGATAATTTCAGTGCTATAAATATATCAAAAACCCCAATCCAGCATTCACGTACCAAGCACATTGACATTAGGTATCACTATATTCGTGAATTAGTGGAAGATAAAATAATATCTTTGGAATATATACCAACCGAGACTTAACTTGCCGACATTTTCACTAAACCGCTTGTCAAAAGCAAGTTTAATATATTGAAATTTGATCTCGGAATGTGCATTCTAAATTGATTATTCATGCATATTTGTATCATAGTGTATATATATTTGATAATTTATTTATTTAAATTTTAAATTTTTATGAAAAATGCATGTTTTTGTATTTTCACGACCAGTCGAGGACGTGCTCGACCAGTCGTGGTATGACCGGTCGAGAACGGTTGTAAGGCCTGTATCCTAGACTGTATCGTTCCGTAGGCTTCCGTGGTCCTCCCTGTCGAATTCTGGAGACCCGTGACCTGTAAATTTCATTTGTGCTCGGCCCTGAGTCACACCCTGTACACCCGAGTTTGTTCGACCCGAGACCTATGTCATTGCGACCATGTCATCGCTATGATTTCAATGCCGCGTCTCGTGCATCAATCCGACGTCTAGATCCCAAGATATGACCCGTGCACAATCATGGCGGTGGACCGCATGTTGCGGGCCATAGTGTACACGTTTCCCCATAATCATAATGAGGATGATGTCATCCTAGGGATGACATTACCCTATTATACAACCTAACCTACCCCCTACCCCCTACCCCTAGCCATAACTCCTTACAAGCAACCACTCCTCCCCTTTTCCTCATAAGTCAACTTTCCCATCACCTCACCATCTCTCTCCCATCACTTCTCGTACATCACTTCCTCTCTCATCTGTTTTTCTCCAAGCAATCCCTCCATGGAGCAACCCACGTCCATGGCTCCTATGAGAGATCTAGTATGGCCCACCTCTCTATCTCCCATCTCCCCCATCTAATGATCATCTCCACCGTTGAAAATGATGCTAGAAGGCTTGAGGACCCGAAGGATTGAAGAAGGAGTCGATCTAGAAGTGAGTGCTTTTTTTTCTCTCTCTCTCTCCCTCTCTCTATCAATATTTTGGTGTGGTGATATGGCCATGTGGCCCACCCCGATGTAACCCCACCTGGATGTATGTGATGTCCAAGCCATCCATCAAATGGACCCCATGGCCGTCCAAACCATGTGGGCCCTACCTAAATGGGGATGGGAAAAACATAAATATCAGATTGATCAAGTGGGCCACGTCCACGTGGGACCCACCAGCTGTGGTCCCCACATGTGAGACCCACCTTCATGTTATACCCACGCCATCCATCCAGCGTCTTGTGGAGAGTGAACTGACAGTGAGGTGTACTCATTGAAAAGCAATTTGGTTTTTTTAGGCTTTTGGATGAGCCACTCATACAGGCTCCACCTTGATGCATTGATCCAATCCACACCGCCCATCCCATTCCCTAGACTATTTTAGGCATCGAAACGAAAAATGAAGCTAATCTGAATTCCAGGTGGGCCATACCACAAATACTAAGGGTTGGGTTACCCACGTCATTTCTTACCTTTTTGCATGGGAGGTTTGGAGTGAGTTTTCACTCATGGGACCCATATGAATGTATTTCTTAGATCCACACCATACATCCATTTTCTAGCACATTTTAGCCGTGTAGCCCAAAAATCTACTTGATCCAAATAACAGGTGGACCACACCACAACCGATGGTGGTAGTAGGAGCACCCGCCTCACGTAAACCATGCGGACGTGGGTGGGGGCGTCCAACCATGGACCCCATCTTGATGTATATGTTTAATCCATGCCGTCCACTGCCTTTCCCATGTAGTTTTAGGCTATGAGTCGAAAAATGAGACAAATCTTAGTTCTTAGTGGACCCCACCGAGGGAAACAAATTCCCACCATTAGAACTTTCTAATACCTACTGTTATGTGTATAAGTGATGGACCTATCCATCATTAGACTCCTTTGCTCCATAGAGAGTTGGTCGATATAATAGACGGAATTGATTATTTACTAGTAGGCCCCACATAGTAGAACAAAATGGAAAAAAAAATTAAGGGAAGAAAGAGAAGAACAAAAAGAAATAAGTCCCTGGATGTCCAATGACGGAGAGGGTGGGAGCCTTACTTGGCTGCCACCACACGTGGACCCCACCGTGATGTGTGTTGAACAGCCACACCGTCCATTTTGTAGGCCCCCTTAGGGAAGTGGCCCCCACCAAAAATCAGCCGTATACACGGCTCAGGTGGCCCACGCCATAGGAAACAGCAGGATTGAATGGGTGCCATGGAAACCCATGTGGGTATTTATGGAAGTTTTGGATCGTGATGAAATTTGTTTGTCGTCTTTACCTAGGTCCGTGTGACCTTACCAATGGGATGGATTGCAAAATAACATTATGGTGGCCCCACATGGAACCCGCCATTGATGTATGTGTTTTGTTCACGCCGTCCACGGTTGTGGACGGTGGGAACCACCAAGGTGTATGTGCTCTGTCCGCACCATCCAGTGTTTGGACGGTGGGACCCACCATGATGTACGTGTCCTATCCACTCATCCAGCCATTTAACTGGTGGGCCCACATCAAGGAAATAGTGGTGGATGGAATGTCAGCCATTGAAACCTTTTGGGACAGAAGTTTTGGATTAATATGAAGTTTGTTTCCCTTTTTATCCAGGTCTGTGTAACCCTGTGAACGGGTTGGATTGCAAATAAACATTGTGGTGGGCCCCAAGTCTAGGTGACCGTACCAACAGGTTGGGTGGAAAGTAAACACTACTGTGGGCCTGGGTCTGTATGACCTTACCAACACGTTGGATGGAAAATAAATGTTATGGTGGGCCACACGTGTGGACCCACCTTATGAAGTGGAGTGGCTGGCGTGCCGCACACTAGCTATACAGCTGGTGTATGTGACGTCACCAAGTTACGTGGGCCCCACCTGTTTCACCCTCGCCATCCATCTATGGGACCCACCATGATGCATGCGTTGCATCTAAGCCAGCCAACCATTTTGAAAGCTCAATTTATGGCATGAGCTAAAGAATGAGTCAGATCCCTAGTTCAAGTGGGTCCCCACCACTAGAAAATAGCGAGGATAGTGACATTCACCGTTTAAACTTCTTAAGGGCCACGATAGTTCCGATCAAGCTAATGTTTTTGCCTTCACTTCATCTATTTTCATTATTGGGCCCTATAGGATTTTAACGGTGGAAATCACTGTCACTACTATTATTTGGAGTGCGGTCTAGCCGATCATTTGAGATAATTCATGTATATATATATATATATTGTACCTTGTTGTATTTGTGGCCGTTGTTAAGGCCCACCTCGGTATATACAAAAGGCCCATTTGAGGAGGCCCACTTTGATATATTTGTGGCCTGTTGTTGAGACTCACCTTGATGTACATAAGGCCCACGCTATGAGGCCCGTTTGATGTATTGGAGGCCCATGAGTGAGGCCCCATTTGGATGTGATGTATTAGGGCCCATGGGTTAAGGCCCATCGTGATGTATTAGGGCCCATTAATTGAGGCCCATTGTCATGTATTCAAGGCCTATGGGATATGGCCCATTCGATATGCATGGGACCCAATTGGTGTGGCCCACTTAATATACCTAAGGCCCATGTGATGGGGCCTATATTGATGTATTGTGGCCCGTTATTGAGGCCCACCTCGATATTTATAAGGCCCATTTGAGTAGGCCCATCTTAATGTATTTGTGGCCCATGGGTTAAGGCCCATTGAGATGTGTTTGGGGCCCATGGGTTACGGCCCATTGATATAACAAACTTGATGTGGCCCACCATGACGTATATTAGGACCATGTGATGCGGTCCATTGACGCGGCCCATCATGATGTATTTTGGCCCATGTGCGAGGCACACCTGTTTATATCTTTGGCCCATGTGATGGGGCTCACCTATTGTGTATTTATGGCCCATTAGCGAGGCCCATTGTACTGTAATTCCGACCCATATGTCGTGGCCTGTTGTGATATATTTCTGGCCCATATAATGTGGCCCATTGTGATGTAATCGAGGCCCATTGATGTAGCCCACTTGATGTGTATAAGGCCCATGAGTAAAGCCCACCTATTGTGTATTTAAAGCTCATGGTTTGTGGCCTATATGATGTATTTGAGGCCCATGTGATGCAGCCTATAGTGATGTGTACTAGGCCTTTGTGCGAGGCCATGGGCCCATTTTATGTTCACCCCTGTGAAGGTCACTCATTGGGAGTAATGTTGGTTAGATGTCCACATTGATGGGCAATGATGGTTAGATGTCCTCATTGTGACCTTCCCTTAGGCCTTGTTAGGCCCATTCTCTTCGTGGGTTAACCCAAATAAGTGGGCCCTATTCGCCATAGACGGATGACTCCGTGCTATCGGATTTGATATGAACACGACCGAGAGCCAATTTTTACATTATGGTTGATCGGTTGTCCATTTATGGACCCCGCCTTGTTTATATATGCTGGTTGTCGGTGCAGATTATCGATGCTGATCGTCGATGCTGATTTTAGATGTTGATTATCAGTACCGATTCCGAGTGTCGATTCCGATTGTTAAGGTCGATTTCGATTGTTGAGGCCGAGCTCGATTGCCAAGGCCGATTGTCGTGACCTATATGATGTATATGTGATCCGTAGTGGAGGCCCATTGTGATGCATTTGGGTACCAGACGAAGGAGCCCATTGTGATGTATGTTAGGCACATGTGAAAGGCCCCTCATAGTGTGTATTACGCTATTGAGTAAGGCCCATTGTGTTGTATATTAGGCCTTTGTGTGAGGCCGTGGACCCATTATATGTTTGGCTTTGTGTGAGCCATTCCTTGGGGGCAATGTTGGTTAAATGTCCACATTATCGAGGCCAATTGTTGATACCGGTTATTGATACCGATTATGAGTATGTGACTGCATAACATCATGATACATGCCCATACGCATCATCTGTATGTTTGTTATGAGATGTGGTTGACCATTGCATATGTCATTAGGCAGATTGTTATGAGACTTCCTGATAGGCAGAGGTTATCTCACATGAGCGCACAGTATGCACATGATTGATGCATGATTGGATTGTATAGCTCATGCATCTTGCATTGTGTGCCCTATCAACATCAGGGTCGTAGCCTCCACAGGCATATCGTGGATAACCAGATGGGATACCGAAAATCTGTTCTACATGGGATGCTATAGATATCCTTGGGTGAAAGTCCATAAACCCTCTTGGTTCCAGAGGTTGCTCCAACGTCTAGACCGAGTGGATGCATGAGCGCATGAGGGCCATTACCGTAGGCCGCGTCTCCCACTGTGTCGTGGTCAGTTGGAAGGGGGTACGGCCTTACCTGCCCGAGAGGAGGGGGCAATGCTAGGCTGAGTCTGACCAGCTCGAGGAATGGGTCTACTATCGACGAGCCGGGCCCGATATTGGCCAACGGATAGTGAGGTCTCTTCCACTCACCTTGTTGCGTGCGATGGGGCGACAATCTGGTTTAGAGTGTAATAGACCCCAGTGATTTCCCAGAGAGGAACTGTACTGATATGTGGACTTATTGAGTAGGAGTTGCATGCTCATTCATTCATTCATTCACTATCCACTCGGGCTGTTGGTGCGCAACTAATTATTGTGTACCTTCGTTATGGCAAGGATTTCAGTTGAGCTCGCGACTAACCTGAGATCAGGAGTTTACCACGTTGAGTCTGACTATCCAAATTTAGGTATGGGACTGGTTTGGATAGAAGTCCCTTATGGTGAACCCCGTAGCCTATGATACTACATACTATCATCCCGACTTCACACTCCAGCATCGTCATTTCATTCACATCGCATATTACATTACATCTGCAGGCATATGACATTTTGGGTTGCTATGTCTCTACACCTATATGGCCTAGACAAATTTAGTAGGATTTATATATTGTATTGCATCCTCGGTATCTTATATTTGACTCTTTATGACTTATTATTACATAGCTGTTCTATATTGCGTATTCTGATATTGATTTACTTATGGACTTGTCCATACTTTCGCTTACTTCGTTATCGTATGATTTATGATCTTGTCAGTATTTCTGTTTACTCTGATAATTCCTGCTCTTGTTAATATTTCTGCTTATTCCGATAATGTAAAAATTATGGATTTCCAGTAATTTCGGTATTGTATGATGATGACATTGTATTGAATACTTGACACTTACTTTGTGCACACACTTACACCACCCTCTAAGCTTTCTATAAGCTTATGCATGATAGATGCGTGCAGGTGATGTTAAGTTGCAGCAGAATTGAGCTTGGAGCATGCAGCGGTCTCTTGGAGCTTGATTTTCGATTTATGTATTTCCCTTCCAGCATTGTACTCAAATGATTATATTTGTGGATATGTGATGATGATGTTGCCTTTGTGAATTGGGTAATCTTTTGGTTATGCTTATTAAGAGTTAAATGTACATAAAAAAAATAAAAAAAAATCTTCCTTGTAGGATCCCAGGATCGGAATCTGGCGTATGGACGCTAGAAGCCGAGAATGGGGTACTACGGAGGCTGTCGGCACCGGATTCGGCGATCGGGATTCCTGTGAATCTGATTTTCGGGTTTGGGGCATGACAACGGTCCTTAACCAGTCGTGTAGCGCGTTAGAATCTTTTAAAATTGGGGAAAATTTTCATCTTCTTCATTTCCATTTCACTCTCCAACAAGCCGAGGCACGACTAGTCGTACCTACCTTCCTAGATCTTCAAGGGTAGTGCATCCTATTACTTCATTTTCACTATTGGAGTAATCTATTTTAAGTTTCATTGCAATTTTGGGACTTTTTCTTGAAAAATCTGATCTAGCAAAACTCATTTTTCACATCTTTTGTATCTACTAGATCCTTTGATTTTTATATTGATAATGGATGCTAGAGGGAAAAAGAAAGCTTCCCGTGGTCCATCTTCTACTAGATCAGCTCCTCTCGCTAGGCGTTATCTTCGTTCACCTAAGGATGATCCCTCCGATGTACGAGATTTGCGTATGTGCATAGTCATTATTGAACAGTCTGTCTGTATTGAACATATTGCTCCTTTTGGTATTCTACCTATACTTCAAGCTGTAGGATTAGATAACTTTTTACATTGGGGTGGGCTTGCATACTAATCTATTGCACAGGCCATGTTTGCATGTATCTCAGTATTCTCTTTTGAGGATTTAACTTTTAAGATTGATACTAAAGAAGGTCTATTTGAAGTTGACTGTCATCTGATTACAGGCTTAATGGATATACCTATTAATGAGGAGGGTATTCCTATTAATATTTTATCTAAAAAACTCTCCAAATTTGAAAAGCGTATGCTAACCAGAGATTTATGTAATATGAATGTGCAATAGACTCATAAAGGGAATGCGCTCCCTGTAAAGTACTTGTTACCTAAATATAGGGTACTTCATAGGATTTTTACTTCTAACCTGTATCCTCGTTCTGGTAATAAGACAGAATTAACTGCCTTTATGGTTCATGTTTTACACTCTATCATTTCTGGTTCTAAAATTTGCCTTCCTTCCTTGATCTGTCATTTCATTATTCATTCTCGTCTCCATCCAAGTCATAGTGTTATTCATTTTGCCTATCTCTTGACTGTTTTAGCTACTCACATGCTCATGGCTATGCCTGTTAGACACATTTTTGGATATGTGCTGCTACTCAGGGAGAGTATATAAATAATGAGTTGTGCTAGTTATTGACAACTGGTTTATACAACTAGTGCATGATTCATTAATGTGCATATTGTGCTTCTCTTATTGAAATATGTTTTGTCACAAGTTTGACAATGGGGGAGATTGTAAGTGCTATGGTCTCATGCTCTTTTAATTATCAAATTGTGTGGTGCCAAAACCTCTATCTGTGTGTCTTGTGCTTGTATGTTGATATATATATGATTCAAGACAACATCACAATGGTTCAAGACATGTACGGAGCTCTACTTCAAGATATGCATGGTTATGTACTTTGTCCTCTTCCGTATGCATCAATGTTCAGAGCTACATCGATAAGAAGAGTGTTTGTTCAAGACTCAAGTACATTTCAAGACTCAAGTATAACTCAAGTTGAAGTTTAAATTCAAGCTGTAGAAGATCTCGAGATCAAGCTACATCAAGTAGAGATCTCAAGCTTCAAAGGTTAAACATCATCTGAACGAATGAAATTCAATGCTCATACTTCATGTTCCAGGTATGATAGACCTTAGTTTGACCTTAGGGTAGGTCATTTTGTATACATAATTCAAGATGAACTTTTTACATGAATTTGGTATGTTCTAAGAGTAGTCCTGGACCTTCTTCGACCAGTCCTAGACCTGGTTCGACCAGTCCAAGAAATTTCACGACCAGTCCTAAGTTGTTTCTATTTTTCAGAATTTTTTAGTTATTCTTTGACCAGTCGTGGAGACTTTTCGATAGGTCGTAGGGATGTCACGACTCGTCCTTCGACCAGTCCTAGAACTATGACTCAAACTCCAACAACCAAATCTGGTTTCCTACAACCAGTCCTGAGTCAGCTTCGACCAGTCGTAGGTGGTCTATGACCAGTCATAGAATCCTAAGACCAGTCGTAGAACTGATTTTTTAGATCGCGCTTAAAATTTCAAAATGTCGTTGGAGCTACGACCAGTCGAAGGGTTCCTAAGACCAGTCGTAGACGCGATATTTACATCTATAAATTGAACATGAATTTCAGAGTTTTATATCAATTAATTTGAGAAAATTCAAGCCTCCACTCCGAGATAAGTTGTGTTCATTTTTAAGCTACGCTGTGCATATTTAATATTCTTTTGTTAGCTTTTCTTATTTGATTTTATTCCTATATTCCAATCTTATTTGAAAAAGAGGAATTGCTATATTCCTTCTTAATTAGAATCAAAATCAAATAGAGCTACGCCCAATTTGGTTTAATTTAAAATCAATTAGAAACTAGAACCATTTCTTAAGTGAGTATAAGACATTGAACGTTGTTTCGAACTTCTACTCTAATTGGTTCTACCGGGATGCTACAAAAGGAGAAATCCAAGTATTTTACATTTATTGTAAATTCATTATTTTGGTTTTGTTTGAGATTCGCCAGAAAAATCTCATTATGTTGGTTATCTGAGGAGAGCCAGAAAACTCAGAAAGTGTGAGTTTTTGGATTGTGTAAGCCCAAGTTAAAAAGACACAATTGTGAAGGTTTTAGGTGAACCTGTGAAACCTATTTTGATAGTGAACGCTGATATCCCCTGTGTGAGGATATTAGGAGTGGAGTAGCAAGCTGTGTGGCTGTTGTTTAACAGTTGGTGAACACACAGGCGAACCACTATATATCGGTGTGTTTTGTGATTTGAATGTTCTTTTAATTTCTATATCTTTAATCATTCAGATTTGTGGAATGTATATGTGGATGTGAATGTTGTATTACATTTTAAGCAAAGTGGGGAATGTTGTAATAGTTTAGAATTTATTTCTTGCTATTTCCTTTATTTCCTTTCTGTTTGAGTTTTGATATTCAATTTATTCTAGTAAGGATGTCCTGCCATAAACCCTTGGTTTTTATGGTGCAAAGGTTGTCCTTAAAACAACGTTAGTATCAAGCTCTTTATTTAAGATTGCTTTACATTTCAATTCTTTGATTTATTTAAAGTTTTGTTCTTTATTTTTATAAGGCTATCATATTTCAATTCCGCTGTTAAATTGTAATTTGGTATAGTCCTATTCACCCCCCCCCCCCCCTCTAGGACATATTGCTTGGCCTTTTCAGCATTACTCTGGAAATCTTCATAATCAAAATCACGATGTTGCGCCCTTCATAATCAAAATACTGTCGCTACATCATCTCACACGGTTTGCCCCCAGTTTTGAATTAATTAGGCTTGTGTACTATTATCTCTTCTTTTATTTCATACACTTTTCTTATAACGATTTCGCCTTCATCAATCATCTTCTGTAACTTTTTCTTCAAGCTAAAACAATTCTCCGTTCGATGTCCGAGGATATGATGGTAATAACAATAATCACCCTTACTCATTTTCTTCATTTCCTCTAGACGTTTCAGCCATGGCAATTTGATCTTTTCGGTTGCCAGCAATTTGTTCAACATAGGGAGTATGTCATCTTCTTCAAATGAATATTTCTTATAGGCCTTAGGCCACGCGAATTCCTTCTTCATTTTCTTGGTCGTATATTCATTCACACTTCTTGTACCTGAACCTCCCTGCTCCTTCTGTTGATTCTTCATTTTTCCTTTTTCTTTAGTCATATCAGTCGGATTTCCTTCGAGGTCTGGAACCAACTGGCTTATATAAAAATCGGTCACCTTTGCAATAATCCTTTCTAAACTACAAGCCTCTTCAATCAGGTCTTGAAATGTCTGTAAATTTAAACCCTCAAGACTTAGCACAATACTTGGCTTTATACATTCCAAGCATGACTTAACTTACTCCTCTTCTTTCATCAATCGTATGCGTGATGTCCCCAAGATTCTCCATCGATTAATGAATTCTCCGACTGGTTCACCCTCTCTTTAGTGAATAGAAGTTAAACCATGAGTGACTTCTTTAAAAGATAATTCAACTGATCGTGAATCATAATGAGAATTTCTGAGTGAATCTACTATTGCCGGCCATTCTCTTATTGCAATAGCTTTCCTTTTATCTTTTCTAATCCTCAATGGTTTTCCTGCAGATGCGGTATTCACAATCACTTTCTTATCTCATTTCTCGTCTTTTTTCATTACGATTTCACCTTATTTTATAATTCTCTGCAACATATCTTTTAACTGAAAATAATTTTCTATTGGATGTCCAACATAACGATGATAACGACAATATCTCTTATCTTTAGTCATTTCGACTTCTTTTGGGCGTTTGGGCTAAATTAATTGAATGGTCCCGGCAGCTAGCAGCTGTTTCATTATTGGTACGACATCTTCCTTTTCAAAATCATATTCATGACGATCATTCGATTAAGTTCATTTATCATTCACTCGATCTTTATAACGATTGGAATCTTCTCTTTTTCTAGTCTCTCGTTTGTTATAAAGAGTACTTTTCTTTCTTTCTTCAGAAATAGTATTTACTAACAGTCTATTCTATCTCCTTCGGTCTTCTCTATTTTGAAATACTGACATCTTCCAGGCCATCAATTCCAAAGCATGCGCTTTTGTTGCCAAATCTCGGAAAGTTTTTATGTTAGTGCTAGTGAGCACAAATGTGATTCTTGTTTCCATGAAATTTAGACACATCTTGACCTGTTCCTTTTCTTCCAGCAGCTGCCTACATGAGGCTCCCAATGTCTTCCATCTATCAATAAACTTTTCTACCGGTTCCCCCTCTCTCTGCCACACGGAGGCCAATTCCATAATACTAACATCACGCTCTAAAGAGAAGAAGTTTGACATGAAGGAGTCTTGCATTTGTTCCCAAGTACGTGTCGACCCCAGGACCAGGCTGGAATACCATCGGAATACTTTATTTAATAGAGATGATCCAAACAATCGCGAGCAATACTGTGGTATTGTAGAAAAATTTCCCATGCTAGTAATAAAGTGCATTAAGTGCTCCTCCGGTGATCCTTCTCCATTAAATTTTTGAAAATCTGGATGTTTGAAGTTGGCTGGTGTAACACCCTGATTCTCAAAACCCGAGAACAATCACCCGAGTATGAGAACCCGAGGGTTACGTCATGAAATAAAACTATCATTCATCTAACTATTGACATAATTCATAGTAACAAGGTATAACCATACTATAAACTAACCCAAGGAGTTCAACATGCGCGAATGAAAGTATAAAGTAAAGCAAGTAACACTAGATCCCACAGCAAGGGATTTTTAATTACAAATCTCAAAGCAAGCCAAAACTAAAATAATATCTGAAGGCATAAAATGAAAGCAGTAAATCCTAAGTGCTTAGTGGAGCTCCTGTGGCTTGGCTACATCATCGTACTAGCCCTCCTCTCCATACTCCTCTTCTGCTACGCCAGGAGTGTCGCCATAGACACCATTTTCCTCGGTCATACCTGCGTCTATTTAATGCAACTGCACTATGGGGTGAGTGAAAACTCAGTGGGAATTTCCCTCATAGATTCAACCATAACACATCAATCCAAAATAGATTAACAATTCAAATTCATATGGCAATACACTACATATGCATTTACATGAATGTATGGATGTATGTTCAAGTCACAGATCTGGGTATACAATCCAGCTGTCAAAATAAAAGACCACCCATCGTAGGTAGACTACCTGGAAAAGGCCATGAAGGTGAGTGTGCCCAAGGACGACCTCCTGGAAAAATACTCAGGGTACGCCCAAGGAGGTATAAAATCCCGGAAAAGCCTCATGTAAAGAAAGAGCGACCCAAAGTGTGCAAATACACATACCTGGTGGTTGGACTTAGGATGTAGAACTTTGGACAACCCAACAAGATGTGACTTACGATGAACACTAGGAAAAACTCACATGTCATGCATGGACGCTATGCACTATGACACATATTTATTCATTTCTTTGATAGAATAGGAATGACTTTCAACTTTCCAATAGGAAATATCCAACTATGCATTCCACATGGATGTTCCATAATTTCTTTACATTCAAATAAGGGCTCACCGAGTATTGTCGTTCTTCATACTACTCACGATTTATAATGAACTAAGAGTTTGTAAAGCTCAAGTCAATTTCATTAGAGATATGTTCATGATGTAAAGATGATAAGAGGAACTTTGTCTCATAATAAAACAACAATAATTATGTAAGATGGAATCCCAATCATTCCTTTGTACACTATATGTAAATATATTCTCATTTGCCGTATCTTAAGGACTATTTACATGGTAGTGTCAACTAAATTAGAGAATATAGAGAGTCATGAAGGAATTATTATACAATTCATAGATAGTCTAGTATGGAAGCTTTCTTTCCTCAACATGTCTAACAGAGATATATTCCTAGGCAAAAATTATCAATGTGACATGGAGTTTATAAGACAATACATCATATGCATAATCATAAGGAAGTATGGCATTTAAAACAATTACTTCAAGAAGGTCAAGATAGATAGGAATTAATAATTTCTTAAAAATTCCACACATTAGATATTTAATCCACATAGAAATTTATGAAAGGAAGAAGCTATGTGGGATGCTCCTCTCCTAGTTTAGAAGTCTCCCTTGATGTGAAGTGTGGATGCAAGGATCTTGATTTGAACAGGTTGCAGGTAGGGCTGTCTCCTAAGGTAAAATGGTTGCTAAGTTGCACCCGAGCAAATCGTTCTAACTCTAGTTAGTCGGGACCGGGTTGACTCAGTTAAAATTTTCAAACAGCAATGAGTTGATTAGTCCCAAGGGTCCCACTAGTTATTAGGCAAGATTGAAACCCACTAAAACCCAGGCCTCACCAATCTTCAACCGGTGATTGAAGGTGGTAAGACACTGTAATAAAACCGGTCGGATCAGTCTACCACTGAGTTCAGAGTTGACTCAGTGAATAACTACTGAGTTTACCCATGCATTGATTGTACGTAGAACTGCTTACTGACTAAGCCTGATAGGTATACCTGAGCAGGGATTTTCCTATATCGTTGAAGAGATTTCAGCCCGAATAAGCTCTCAACAATGACCGCCTGGAGCTTTTACTCTGATTTTGAAGATAGTCACTGAGTCAGCACTATATCAGGACGTTTGGAGAGGAGTTTTGCAGGGATAGACGAATACCATACCTGTTCTTGGGAATGGTTCTCATAACTCGCATAGGGAGGGTAGGCCTATAGATCGAAGTAGCTTCTTCTACCGACGTCTGCACACACCCAGAAACGGTCGGCTCAGACCTGCTCGGTCCACTATTTGGTGTGGCTGGGTTGAGTTGGAATAGAGCCTGTAACTCAAACCAGAGCCATCCACCCACCAGTCCCATTACTCTCGTTCCTCACTCCCTCAGCCAAATACAATCAGCACTCAGTCGAGAATGGCCCAAGCCGAGTCAAGTTGCTACCGTGCTTGCAACTCACCTCAACAACGCCAATACTCCCTCTCCCTTACTGTTTTCCTTCTTTCTTTCCATTCCTCTCTCTCTCTCTCAGGTCTTGGGATTCGCCCTAAGAATCCGGGTATATATAGTTGTTTTTGCTTCTAGGTCTTTCTTCTGCTAATCACAGTGATTAGGGCGTTATTAGCTCAAACGGTTGAGAAATGCTTGATCAGGGTCCCACTCAATTGTTGATTGTATGCACGTGCCCAGACAACACTTGCTGATAGGTTTTAGTCAATATGGGCCTCGTGATTGACGTCTCAGATGGGTGAATGGGCCATAAACACAGACAATGGGTTTCACAGCCGATTTGAGAAGATGGAGTGTCAAAAATGGCAGATCTGGAATGGGCGGTGTATCTATGGATCAGGGCCATCTGGACGGTCCTGATATGGCCCATCTTCGATGTGGGGTCCATTTCATGGTGATGGGTGGTCGTCGATTAGCACACCTGTTAGGCTGGGGTTGGTTTCTAGACGAGGCTGCGACTCGCAGATTTCTCAGGTCTCTTATGAGATACATCAAGCAGCCCTACACTCAACGTCTCAGATAAGCTCTAAGGAAGCTTCTAGACGAAAACAGGCGGATGAGATGGTGGTTGCTATAAGTGGAAGGATTTCTTCCGCCATCCGTCGCGTGAGCATTTCGGGAAAGGGGTAGGTCTTACTCAGCCTCCCACCACGGATGTGGCCACCGCCCGATAGTCTCCAACGGTCGGATTGGTTATATGTACAAAGGACGTGGCGTAGCTTCCTCGTCAGCACCAACTGGTGTGTTGCCTGTTAGTTTGACGATAGTGGTGGTGTGGCTGATTTTCAATTGTTGAACTTCACATGATCAGGGTCGATGGGACCTAAGTAATCAGATGAACAGTCTGGATTTCCCCTTCGTATTCAGATGGTGGATATTTGTACTATCATACAGTTGGTCGTTTTGAGCCACCGACAGCGGGAGTGGATTCCATTTGAAATTTTTAGGATTCCATCAGGTTAACAATGGTTTGACCCGATGGTGAGTTTTGTGCACGGCGTGAGTGCACAATCCGTGCTCACGCACATAGCAATGGTGGGCTCCACAACCAGATCTAAGGCGATCTGTACCGACCAATGGCCTTGGAGGGTTGACACTCACCGATGGCTGCAGTAATGGATGGAATCGAGCCGTCGAGTTCGCAAACAAGGTTTATAATTCTTTTTAAGCTTGTTTCCACTCTTGTAGAAGTTTGTACAAGGAGTTTTAGTGGGGATTATCTTAGTTAGACAGTTAGCTCTTGTTTAGTTGTGTTAGTTAGTACTATGGGGTGTTCAAAGCAGGTAATTACCTTTAGTTGAATGGTTAGTCCTAAGTGAGGTGGTTTATTAGTTGGAATGTTAGTTTCAAGAGTGGGATGGTTCGTTATATTGAAAATTTACGTAAAGAAAGAATTTATTTTAGGGTCGTTATAATCTCCCCCCTAAAAAGAATTTTGTCCTCAAAATTGTACCTAAGTGAGGCCATTGAAAAGATGTGGATACTTTTCTTCCATTTCAGCTTGGCGCTCCCACGTTGCTTCCTCAATTCTGCAACAAGACCAAAGGACCTTCACTAATGGAATGGTCTTGGTGCGTAAGATTTGCTCTTTGTAATCCGGAATGTGAACAGGGGTCTCCATGTAGCTGGCATCATCGTTTAACTCGATCTCTTCCCAGCTGATGATATGAGAGGCGTCCGTTTCATATTTCTTCAACATAGATATGTGGAAAACATTATGAACGTAGGTGAATTTTGGTGGTAGAGCTAAACAATAAGCAATGGCTCCAACCCTGTCCATGACCTCAAAAGGCCCAATGAATCGGGGAGAGAGCTTTCCTTTCTTCCCGAACCGCATGACACCTATCATCGGCGAGATTTTCAAGAATACGTGATCATCGACTGTAAATTCCAGATCTCGCCTACGATGGTCCGCATAGCTCTTTTGCCTGCTCTGAGCCATACGTAGGTGTCCTCGGATTATGTTTATCTTTTTTGTTGTCTCTTGGACAAGCTCTAGTCCTAGCAAACTCCTTTCTCCGACTTCAGCCCAGCAATGTGGCACTCGACAGGGTCGTCCGTATAAAGCTTCGAACGGTGCCATACCAATGCTGGTTTGAAAACTGTTGTTATAAGAAAATTCTACGAGATGGATATGCTCATCCCAACTACCCTTGAAGTCCAACACGCAGGCTCTCAACATGTCTTCTAGCACTTGGTTCACCCTCTCAGTCTGCCCGTCTGTCTGGGGGTCAAATGTTGTGCTAAATTTCAACTCTATACCCAACTCTTCGTGCAATCTTTTCCAGAAGGTGGAAGTGAACCGGATGTTGTGATCCGACACAATTTCCCATGGAATACCATATGCACGGACAATCTCCCGAAGGTACAGCTTAGCCAAGTCATCGACTGAATTATTTACACGTATAGGGAGGAACCAGGCTGACTTGGAAAGTCTGTCGACAATTACCCAGATGGAGTCATGGTTCCCATGTGTCCTTGGAAGTCCCGAGATAAAGTCCATGCTGACACAGTCCCACTTCCATTCGGCAAGGGGCAATGGTTACAAAAGACCCGGCGGCTTACGGTGCTCTGCCTTCACTTGCTGGCAAGTGAGACATTTTGAAACGTATTCTATAATATCCCATTTCATATTTTCCCACCAGTATTGATGTCTGACGTCTCGATACACTTTTGTACTCCCAGGATGAACGGTCAGATGAGACTTGTGCGCTTCGCTCAATATTGCCTGTTTTAATTCTGCCACTGCCGGAACACAGATACGACCTCAATATCTCAAGCCGCTGTCGGAACTGACATACCAGTCCGGCATTCCTTCATTTTTGCACCTCAATCTCAACTTCTTTAATGTCTCATCCAGATCTTAAGATTCGATGATACAACGGATCAAGGCTAGTTCTATAGCCAACGAAGCTACCAGGATACTTGGTCCCTTGAAAGAGGATTGTGCATCAAAGTCTTGGGTGAAATCCATTACCTCACCTCCTCTTATCGTGAGACCAGCCATAACCTCGTGATTCCTCTTCCGGCTCAAGGCATCAACTACAAGGTTCGCCTTGCCAGGATGATAAGATACTTTAAATTTAAAGTCTTTCAGCGTTTCCATCCACTGGCGTTGCCGCATGTTCAGGTCTTTCTGAGTGAAGATATACTTCAAACTCTTGTGATCGCAGAATAATTCGAACTCTTCCCCATACAAGTAGTGCCTCCAAATCTTTAGGGTAAAGACTACAGCGGCGAGCTCCAGGTCATGGGTAGGATAATTCTCTTCGTGTTTCTTCAACTGCCTAGAAGCATAAGAAATCACCTTCTTGTTCTGCATAAGTACGCATCTTAGCCCTGTCTGTAATGCGTCACTATAGACAATGTACTTGGCCCCCTCTTCTGGAAGTGTGAGCACGGGGGCAGTGGTGAGTCTCTTCTTAAGTTCTTGGAAGGATGCCTCTGCTTTAGCGCTCCAACTGAATTTCACATTATTCTTAGTTAACTGAGTTAGGGGTCGGGTTATACGAGAAAATTCTTTTATGAATCGTCGATAGTATCCAGCCATCCCTAAAAAGCTCCAGACTTTTGTGACCGTATCAAGTCGTTCCCACTTTACTACCACCTCGACCTTGGTTGGATCAACTGCGATACCTTCCTTCTTCACGACGTGACCCAGAAATTTCACTTCTTCTCTCTAGAAGTCACATTTCTATAACTTTGAATATAACTGTCTTTCTTGGAGGGTCTTCAGAACGGTCCTTAAGTGCTCCTCATGCTCTTCACAACTCTTGGAATAAACCAAAATGTCGTCAATGAAGACTATAACAAATCGGTCTAAGTATGGCATAAAGACCCGATTCATCACATCCACAATACCGCAGGCACGTTAATGAGTCCAAATGGCATAACCAAGAATTCATAGTGTCCATATCTGGTGCGGAATGCTGTCTTGGGGATGTCTTCTTCTCTGACCCTCAACTGATGATACCCCGACCTAAGATCAATTTTTGAGAAATATTTGGCACCCTTGAGCTGATCAAATTGGTCGTCGATACGTGGTAGAGGGTACTTATTCTTCACTGTAGCCTGATTCAATCTCCTGTAGTCGATGCAAAGGCGTTGCGACTCGTCTTTCTTTTTCACAAATAGCACTGGTGCGCCCCATAGAGACACGCTAGGGCGAATGAAACCCTTCCCCAGTAATTCATCGATTTGCACCCGCAATTCTTCCATCTCATATGGCGGCATTCTATATTGAGCCATGGATATCGAGGTTGTACCGGGTATGAGGTCAATCATGAAATCTACCTCCCTCCTAGGTGGTAACCCTGGTATGTCTTGAAACACTTTCGGGAATTCATTAACCAGCGGTATCTGGTAAATGGTGATCTACTAATTTTGTCTTTTCCAAAGCCCGTAGACCCTCATAGGTCTCATGTTAACACATTCCTTGTACAATGAAGGGTGACTGCCCAGGTAATGTTATTGTCACAGTTTGGGCATGGCAGTCCAGTACCACATGAGCCTAGGTAAGCCAGTCCATACCAACAATGATATCGAACTGTTTCAATTTCATCACAACTAAGTTCATACGAGTCTCATGGCCTTCCAGTACGACCAGACATACGGGACAAAATCTTGTAGTTTCTACAAATCCTCCCATTGGAGACGCTATGACTAAGGGTCATTCCAGGGGTTTCAATTCTAAGTTCAGTTCTTTAACTATAGATGAACTAACAAGAGATATGGTCGAACCCGAATCAAATAGAACAAATACTGGAACATTCTGAATATAAGCCGTACCTTGGACAACTCGTGGAGTGTCCCCCTCCCGTTCTTCAGTGGTCATAGAGAATACCCGAGCCTCGAGGGCTCTGTTCTGCAACGGAGCTGCTGGCCTTTGAAATGAAGGTCGGCTACTGATAGGTGGCCTAGCCACAGGCTGTGGTGGACGGGGCTGAATCACTAGTGGCCCAGGCTTGTTGCCCTCATCACGTGCCCTCCTGAAGCAAAACTTTGCAGAATGCCCAGGCTTCCCACAATAATTACACGGCATACCTAGATACTTAGAAGTCCTGTCTTGCTTATCAACCACAGTGAGGCTAGGAGGTGGAGGAGTGGGTCTGACTCGGCTACTCGAATCCCTGAACGGAGTTCAAGTTTTCATCATCTGGTCTATGTCCTTTTCCACCCTGGTGGCCTTGTCCACCACTTGCGCATATCAAGAAAAGTCGAAACAGCACAATTTCGATCTGATCCTCGGCCGCAGTCCATCTCTGAATTTCCTCAGCATGACTCTTTCTTCACTAACGATAGTCGGTACATACCGAGAAAGTTCAACAAATCGGGCCTTATATTGCGCAACCGTCATATTCCCCTACTCGAGTTTGAAAAACTGCGACACTTTCTCGTCACGGAACGACTCTGGGAAATATTTCTCGTTAAACTTGGCTTGGAACCTCTCCCAAGTCCACAGATAATCTGCTGTAGCGAGCCTACATGTAGAATCTGACCATTCATCGGCTTCCCCTTTGAGTCTGAAAGTGGCGAGGGTTACCTTCTGCGTATCTGAACACCTCAATGGCTCCATAAGTTTCAGTACACGTTTCAGCCAATGTTCTGCCACTATGGGATTGGTAGTCCCAGAAAAAGTCGGAGGTCGCAGCTTTTGGAATCTTTCAAACACATCGGCATCATTCCCTGCAATGAGCCACGATGCTGATACGTGAGGCTTCTGATATAATGCTTCCACTGCGGCTGCCATGGTGGCCTGTTGTACCCTCATGAAGGCTTACTGCTGGCTCAGCAAGGCAACCATTTGATCCCAAGTGTCTGGTGTCGGGACTCCCGTCTGTGCCTTAAACGATGAAGTCCTCTCTGCATGAGTTGGGTGAGGCGTCAGGACGGCCCTTACCCTAGATTCCGAATCAGGTTCTTTAGATTGCACTGGGAGTGCCGGGGTGTATACGGTACTCTCTTCCCCGCCCGTTTCTTCTTAGTCTTGTGGCATAATCAGAGATGCTTGCACTTGCTGGGATTGCATCTTTGGAGGCATCGTATCCTGTAGTTTGGGAACACGAGGTCAGGGTGTGGCGTTCTATACTTATCACATTTTAGTACAATTTTGTCATAAGAATATCGAAATCCCAGGGATCCCATGTTTTCCACACCTCTAAGTTAACAGTTTCTTCTTAACCAAGGAAATTTCCTAGAGGGGACTACATTCCTAGGTCCTGGATCTAGGTTCCCGATAGTTAAAATAAAGACCTAAGTTTTGTTTCTATGTTCAAATAGTGACTGTATACAGCATGGAGAGCATACACTAGTTAACAGAAGGCCTAGTGTCAAGAGACTATAATAAGTGACAGTAGTTCTTCCATTTTCCACATCACAGTTAACGTAAGGAAATAGTTGAGATACTGTTTATGTTAGGAACACCTATACATGCGCAAGGATGAATTTAGGTAGGGTGAGACACAGTAGCAACAGATAGTATATACGAGCATACGAATGTAAGGAAAAGTAGGAACTCAACCAAAGCTCAAGTTTTACTCACATTTAATAATCTCAGTTCCAAAAATTAAAGATTTCTAATATTTCATAAAATTGTAAGGCTATCATAAAGGAAATGGATAGTAAAAATTTAAACTGTTTACAGTTACGTGTGATTTGAGATGAGTGATTGTCCACATCACCCCCTGCTTTGTTCATAGATTATCTCACCTACCGGGCTGGTTTGAGCAGCAGGTTTCACTTGACGTCTAGGCACGGTGCCTACGGATGGTCCTGGCAGTTATAGAGGTGGGTCCCACGTCATCCACCTTGCCATTTTAGCAAGTCGGGTGGCATGTAGCTAAGCATTACCTCGGGCGAGTTAGGGTTGTTGCTACATCCAATTGAGGTGGATCCATATTTGACGTTTGGGTAGTCCATCAATATAAATAAGCTCCAAACGTCCTTATATTATGACTCTATAGACTAATGTCCAATGTCATTTCATACGTGTATAGTGGTCCTTACTTTAAATGGCATATATAAAAGATGACGACTTGACTAGAATGACTTATCTATTGGTTAGTTGAAACCACAGGGACGATATTCATGAAATGACTCTCACATCTAGCACTCATAACCTCATAGTCGGAGTGTCTCAACCGTTCAATCAATGGGTATTTCAGTTTTATTGCACTTAAGAAAGATGTTACAATAAAGCTCAATTTTTTTTTTGAAAAAAACATGGAATTCATGTATTTACCTGGATTGAGAGTCAAGCCTCAACAATGCTATCATAGATAGAATGTTTGATGGTTAGAAAAACAGATATTTTATGGTTGAGTGTAGTCAAATAGGGGTGTTGACATGAGAAATTTTACATGCCAAAAATAAACTAATGTAATTAGGGGATTCAATACTGGGGCCTGAATTTGAGTCTTTATGTTCACCAATAGCTTAAGAAATTCTAAACAGGTATGTGTGGCTATCTTACTGATTTCAAGGGGACCTAAATTTAATTTCTAAGTACAAATAACTAAAACTGAGATTTCCTAAGGGCTTATAATTGGTGTCTCTATGTAAAATTTTAGCCGAAGTCTAGGGAAAGATTTTTCCTATGTTCAACTTTCTATTTTAAGGGGACCTCCTATTAAATTCTAAAGGTAAAATGTAGAACATTTGTACAAACTTCTTCCCAAAGGCAAGGTTTGTCTAAACTCTCTCTCTGATACCAACTTGTAACACCCTTATTCTCAAACCCGAGAACAATCGCCCGAGTACGAGAACCCGAGGGTTACGTCATGAAATGAAACTATCATTCATCTAACTATCGACACAATTCATAGTAACAAGGTATAACCATAGTATAAACTAACTCAAGGAGTTCAACATGCGCAAATGAAAGTATAAAGTAAAGCAAGTAAACTAGATCCCACAACAGGGGATTTTTAATTACAAATCTCAAAGCAAGCCAACACTAAAATAATGTCTGAAGGCATGAAATGAAAGCAATAAATCCTAAGTGCTTAGTGGAGCTCCTGTGGCTCGGCTACATCATCGTACTAGCCCTCCTCTCCATACTCCTCTTCTGCTATGCCAGGAGTGTCACCATAGACACCATTTTCCTCGATCATACCTGCGTCTATTTAGTGCAACCGCACTATGGGGTGAGTGAAAACTCAGTGAGAATTTCCCTCATACATTCGACCATAACACATCAATCCAAAATAGATTAACAATCATAATTCATATGGCAATACACTACATATGCATTTACATGAATGTATGGATGTATGTTCAAGTCACCGATCTGGGTATGCAATCCAGCTGTCGAAATAAAAGACCACCCGTCGTAGGTAGACTACCTGGAAAAGGCCATGAAAGTGAGTGTGCCTAAGGACGACCTCCTGAAAAAATACTTGAGGTACGCCCGAGGAGGTATAAAATCCCGGAAAAGCCTCATGTAAAGAAAGAGCGGCCCAAAGTGTGCAAATACACATACCTGGTGGTTGGACTTAGGATGTAGAACCTTGGACAACACAACAAGATGTGACTTATGATGAACACTTGGAAAAGCTCACATGTCATGCATGGATGTTATTATGATGAACACTTGGAAAAGCTCACATGTCATGCATGGATGTTATACACTATGACACATATATATTCATTTCTTTGATAGAATAGGAATGACTTTCAACTTTCCAATAGGAAATATCCAACTATGCATTCCACATAGATTTTCCATAATTTCTTTACATTCACATAAGGGCTCACCAAGTATTGTTATTCTTCATACTACTCACGATGTATAATGAAATAAGAGTTTGTAAAGCTCAAGTCAGTTTCATTAGAGATATGTTCATGATGTAAAGATGATAAGAGGAACTTTATCTCATAATAAAACAACAATAATTATGTAAGATGGAATCCTAATCATTCCTTTGTACACTATATGTAAATAAATTCTCATTTGTCGTATCTTAAGGACTATTTACATGGTAGTGTCAACTAAATTAGAGAATATAGAGAGTCATGAAGGAATTATTATACAATTCATAGATAGTCTAGTATGGAAGCTTTCTTTCCTCAACATGTCTAACAGAGATATATTCCTAGGCAAATAATTATCAATGTGACATGGAGTTTATAAGACAATACATCATATGCATAATCATAAGGAAGTATGACATTTAAAACGATTACTTCAAGAAGGTCAAGATAGCTAGGAATTAATAATTTCTTAAAAATTCCACACATTAGATATTTACTTCACATAGCAATTTGTGAAAGGAAGAAGATATGTGGGATGCTCCTCACCTAGTTTAGAAGTCTCCCTTGATGTGAAGTGTGGATGCAAGGATCTTGATTTGAACAGGTTGCAGGTAGGGCTGTCTCCTAAGGTAAAATGGTTGCTAACTTGCACCTAAGCAAATCGTTCCAACTCTAGTTAGTCGGGACCGGGTTGACTCAGTTAAAATTTTCAAACAGCAATGAGTTGATTAGTCCCAAGGGTCCCACTAGCTATTAGGTGAGATTGAAACCCACTAAAACCCAGGCCTCACCAATCTTCAATCGGTGATTGAAGGTGGTAAGACACTGTAATAAAACTGGTCGGATCAGTCCACCACTGAGTACCGAGTTGACTCAGTGAATAACTACTGAGTTTACCCATGCATTGATTGTACGTAGAACTGATTACTGACTGAGCCTGATAGGTATACCTGAGCAGGGATTTTCCTCTATCGTTGAAGAGATTTCAGCCCGAATAAGCTCTCAACGACGACCGCTTGGAGCTTTTACTCTGATTTTGAAGATAGTCACTGAGTCAGCACTATATCAGGAAGTTTGGAGAGGAGTTTTGCAGGGATAGACGAATGTCATACCTGTTCTTGGGAATAGTTCTCATGACTTGCGTTGGGAGGGTAGGCCTGTAGATTGAAGTAGCTTCTCCTACCGACGTCTGCACACACCCAGAAACGGTCGGTTCAGACCTGCTCGGTCCACTATTTGGTGTGGCTGGGTCGAGTTGCAACAGAGCCTGCAACTCAAACCAGAGTTGATCCACCCACCAATCCCATTACTCTCGTTCCTCACTCCCTCACCCAAATATAATCATCACTTAGTCGAGAATGGCCCAAGCCGAGTCTAGTTGCTACTGATGTTTTATTTAAACCAACACGATTTAAATGATTTTTAAACTCGCAAGTATACGAATCAGATGTAGATATGGTACGTATTACGAGATCGTTCCCACGAGGACTAATCGTCACAATTCAAATCTATGACTCTCCTTAACTAATCCAACAAATAATGGAATGAACTACTAAGCACAATTCTAGAAAAAAAAAAAACAATTAAGAACAGGGAAGAAAATTCAATCAGAGAAAGAGCACTAGGACTTTCGAATCCACCCCTAATTATCCTAACCCTTGTTTTGTCTGTTGATTCACCTTGATCTAGATTGATACCACTTATATAGAGAAAGCACAATCTGTGTCCTTAATCGGGCATACAGAATGTCTAATTCCTTTAAGCAATGCCATGAATAACACATCCCATGTCCTTGGTCGGGCACATGGAATGTACCATTCATTAAAGCACCCTGTTTCTTCCTCTATAGGAAACCTGTTCTTGATCAGACACAAGCACCTATAATAAGCATCCAAACAACATCCATATATATACTTTAGTCAAGTTCATAGATGGAGAAGTATAGAATTTAAACCAATCAAGCCCACTTAGAGAAAGAAACAAATTAATTAATATTCAAAGTAAATCAACCAATACAAGAGCTAATCAAATTAGGGGCTTCATCTCAGCCCTAGCTGAGAGATTAGTGACCCATAAAATCCATCAAAAAGATTAAACAAAATTCATAAAAACAAAACACCAAACCAATCGATCTCTCTATCTTCTTCCTTCTCTTTCTTCTCTCCCTTGCTCTAGATCTGGAATTCCTTGTTTCTGAATGAATTTCCCACGTCCATAATTCCTCTTTTATAGCTGCTGGAAGGCTGGAGTCGGTGGCAGAGTTGTAACAGGACATGGAGTGCAAATTTTCGCAGCCATGATCGGTGGGCCCCACAAAAGTATTTTCTGGAAAATCCACCCCGTCCATTGGATTCAGGACGAAATTTCAGTCAAGAATGGGTGGTTTTGAATGTCCATTGACGCGGCCCAGAGAATAAATCACAACAAAATCAGTTTTGAATGTCACAAGACTACCTGTTTATGGCCTCTGTATCACGCACGTGTGCACGCATGGGAGTGGAATATCAGCATGGTTTTGTAGTTCTCGAAGCCCTCTACACGATGAACGGCTTGGATCATCCGGAAGGGTGACGTACGGGGCCCAAAAACTCCCGCAAATACCGCCAGCAGCCTGGTTACGCGGACGCGAAACCGAGCAGCGGATTGCTTCCGCTGTGACCATGGTGGGGCGCATTCCTTCAATTAAATGGAAAATCCATGCCTTCTATTGTCTTCAGGATGAAAAACCATCTGAAAAGGAATGTTTTTGGAGCAGTTTCAGTGTGGCCCACGAGAATCTTCATTCCACCGTTCATCTTCCTTTAACGGCTGGGATCTTGCACTAGCTTGCATGGTAGAAAAGTGACGCCTAGGTGAGAGTAATACCCTCCTTCTGAGACCATTGAAAGGTTCAGATCATTGAACCGGAGCGTTTGTGGGGCCCACAAACTTCAGCCGCAAGTTCCATCTACGAACAGAGCTCGCGCAAGTTGCGCTGGTGATTTGCGGGACCCACATTCTCTGATTTTTGAGAAATCCACACCGTCCATCAGCTTAGTCTCAAAAAACCAATTCTAATATGGTCAGTTTTGGATTGCTTTTGATGTGGTCCACTTGATTTTTATTCTGCCGTCCAACCATCGTTTAACGTCTTAAAAACCAAAATTGTGATGTCTTCAAATTCTGCCAGCTACGTGTGGGTTGTGTCTGCCCTACGGAACGAATGGACGGTTTGGATTGTTCGTTTGAACATTGGGTGTGGTCCACAACTGCATCCTCTCCATCGGTGTGCGGACGTTGTTTGAGAAAAACGAAATTTTCCGTTTTTATTCGAGAGGAGGTCGGTCAAGTCGACTTTGACCGTTTCCTGTGGTCCTGTGTAGCGCGGCTACACATGTGCAGTGTGTACACTCAGCACTAAGTGGGGTCTGTTGCAACGATCTGGAGGAATCTGCACCGTCCATCTTCTTTGTCTCCCAGATTAAAGGGTTGAGACCAAAGTTGAAGTATATCATGTTATCAGGTGGGCCCCAATTACTGGATTAAGGGGCTAATCTGGCCGTTGGAACACTTCCCGAGATCTTCAATGGCTGAAATTTAATATGTACAGTTAATTTACAGCCCCCATCACATGTATGAAGTTCCGAGTTGATCGGATGGCGGGAACCATGTGATCTTGCATTCTGGACCCTTTTCGGGCCCCTTTGGCTTGCTTTCCTCAGATCTCAGGCGTGTAAAATCTTCATTATTGGTTTTCTGGAGTCCATCCCGAGCTCTGGTAATTTCGAAGCGTCTAATCCATGCTTTTAACATTATTTTTCAATACACGCTCCTTATTTCATCCTGTAATAAAAACACAATTAATACACTCCATTAAACCTTATCATGTACGTAAAATTAGGCAATTACTGGGGTCTGATATGCAACATAGACACTCATCAGCTACCGTGCTTGCAACTTGCCTCAACAGTGCCAATACTCCCTCTCCCTTACTGTTTTCCTTCTTTCTTTCTATTCCTCTCTCTCAGGTCTTGGGATTCGCCCTAAGAATCCAGGTATATATAGTTGTTTCTGCTTCTACGTCTTTCTTCTACTAATCATGGTGATTAACGCGTTATTAGCTCAAACGGTTGAGAAATGCTTGATCAGGGTCCCACTCAATCGCTGATTGTATGGACGTGCCCTGACAACACCTGCTAATAGGTTTTAGGCAAGATGGGCCTCGTGATTGACGTCTCGGATGGGTGAATGGGCCATACACACAGACGGTGGGTTTCACAGCCGATTTGAGAAAATGAAGTGTTAAAAATGGCAGATCTGGAATGGGCGGTTTATCTATGGATTAGGGTTGTCTAGACGGTCCTGATACGGCCCATCTTCGATGCGGGGTCCATTTCACGGTGATGGGTGGTCGTCGATTAGCACACCTGTTAGGCTGGGGTCGGTTTCTAGACGAGGCTGCAACTCGCCGATTTCTCGGCTCTCTTACGAGATACATCAAGCAGCTCTACACTCAACGTCTTAGATAAGCTCTAAGGAAGCTTCTAGATGAAAACGGGCGGATGAGATGGTGGTTACTATAAGTGGAAGGATTTCTTCCGCCATCCGTCGTGCAGGTGAGCATTTTGAGAAAGGGGTAGGTCTGACTCAGCCTCGCACCGCAGACATGGCCACCGCCCGACAGTCTCTAACGGTCGGATTGGTTATAGGTACAAAGGACGTGGCTGTAGCTTCCTCGTCAGCACCAACTGGTGTGTTACCTTTTAGTTTGCCGACAGTGGTGGTGTGGCTAATTTTCAATTGTCGAACTTCACATGATCAGGGTCGGTGGGACCTAAGTAATCAGATGAACGGTCCGGATCTCCCCTTCGTATTCGGACGGTGGATATTTGTACTGTCATACGGTCGATCGTTTTGAGCCAACGACGGCGGGAGTGGATTCCATTTGAAAATTTTGAAATTTTTGGGATTCCATTGGGTCAACAATGGTTTGACCCGATGGTGAGTTCTGTGCACGGCGTGAGTGCATAATCCGTGCTCACGCACATAGCAATGGTGGGCTCCACGAACAGATCTAAGGCGATCTGTACTGACCAATGGCCTTGGCGGGTTGACACTCACCCACGGCTGCAGTAATGATGGAATCGAGCCGTCGAGTTCGCAAACAGGGTTTATAATTCTTTTAAAGCTTGTTTCCACTCTTGTAGAAGTTTGTCCAAGGAGTTTTAGTGGGGATTATCTTAGTTAGACAGTTAGCTCTTGTTTAGTTGTGTTAGTACTATGGGGTGTTCAAAGCCAGGTAATTACCTTTAGTTGAACGGTTAGTCCTAAGTGAGGTGGTTTATTAGTTGGAATGTTAGTTTCAAGAGTGGGATGGTTCGTTATATTGAAAATTTACGTAAAGAAGGAATTTAT
Organism: Magnolia changhungtana; assembly: GCA_030180095.1. Classification (NCBI taxonomy): domain Eukaryota; kingdom Viridiplantae; phylum Streptophyta; class Magnoliopsida; order Magnoliales; family Magnoliaceae; genus Magnolia; species Magnolia changhungtana. The sequence continues at coordinate 2,248,272 of JASAUF010000172.1, forward strand.
TTTAGGGCCATTACTGCTGGGAACGGGATGTCTTCTACCTCTCTTGGATATGGTGTTCGATATCTGAAACGTTCAGTATTCTCACGTTCCCTCTCTGTTCTAACAGCTTCTTCGACGACTTGTCTTACCTCGTCTTGTGTCATGGTTCTCGCTGTTGGGACAAACCACAATGATCCTGCCCCCAGTGGTTGAAAGCCTTCAGGTTGGTTTTCTTGCCCATTCATTGTGCCCATCATTGGGGGAGCCGCTATCTGAGATACATTATGTGCGAGAGTCGCTAAGGCTTTTCTGAGATTTTTGCATTCTTCCATTAGCGCTCTTTGTGCTTCCGCCATTTCATTCATACGATCCTCTGTAGTTGGCATATTTTCTGGGTTTGTTCCGGTCATATGTACTATGTCTTCTCCGCTCTTCGATGAAGCTGTAGTCGGAGTGGGATAGGAATACGTCGACGTAATAGGACTTACGAAAAGAGGGGAAGATGGTGTTTCATTCGACTTCTATGTGCCCCCATTGCCATTGATTGATTGAGGTGAAACAGACACCAGTGAACTTACTAGTAGTGCTTTGCCCTTTTGCTCTTTTGTCCATCTAGCTCTCAGGGCCACTAAAGCCGGGAAATCGCACGATGTTAGCTGCGGAACTGTTTGCCCGGGATATATCGCAGGAGGGACGAGTTCAGATTTCTCCTAGTAGCATTACGTGTTATCGGTCCGCTAACTCTCGACGAAGGCAGATTCATTCTGTGGCTTCCTATGTTCTGTGTTCTCGTCCTATGAGATATTACAACATTCCGGTCCTTGTCACCTTCCGGTGCTTGTGGCGAAGTAGACACAACCACAACTATCGCTCGGGTTGAGTTGTTTTTAGTGGTAGAAAATTGAGCCCTGTGTTCCGGAGGTCGGTGCAACGCATATTCTACCATGAATCAAGTCGCGGTGAAATAGAAGTTCAATTTCCTTGCAGAGATTGCCATTGTTCATAATTTGTAGTTGGATTCCTTCAAATATAAAGCATAAAATTAAGTTATAGTTAGTATTTGAATAATCAGATAATCTATCTTAGAGATGAAGGAGAGGATGTTCCCACTGAGGGTCACCATTTTGGCGTTGAAAGACACCAAACTATGACAAAAGTTCTATAATACTCTTAATGTTAGTATCGAATAATAATAATTCCCCATTGGAGTCGCATTTTATTTCGAACAAGAAACAAATGCATTCAATTTGGGAAAAATTATCTTATTCGAACATAACAAAGAAAGTATAAGAAGAACAATCATCGTATTATTAATATTGAGTTCATTTACATCCTTTAGTATCCATTGATTCTAAGATAAATCATTTGAAATATATAATTTGAAATTAACAAAGTTCGAATGTTGAATTTTAAATTCGGTAGCATTTCGATAGTTGCTTTGATCATCTCCTTAGGAGGAATGTTGTGCTGATTTGATCATTCAACTTCTCCCCTTTTGAGCTTGTTCCTTGTGTAAAAGGAGAGCTTGGAGCAATGAAGATCGAACTAGACAATTTCGGCAGCATCTCGACCCTTTTTATAATTGGCCATTTGATTTCCTGGTTGCGCAACCCGCATAACAAGTTGTTGGTTGCGCGGCTCGCGTAACCAATCTATTGGTTGCGCAGCTTGCACAACCAATCTCTGACTTCCATTCTCACCTTCAGTCTTCCTTCATAGCTCTACTCATCTTCCAAAATTCTTCTCTCTCTCAAATGAGAGGGGGAGTGGCGTATTTATAGGCTTTCACACGTGCGAACCCTCAATCTTTGTGCCATGGGGCCCACTTTGCATCAGATCTGACCGTCCATAATAATTGATATTTGATCTTGTTTGTGCGACCCGCGCAACGGGGAAGTTACTTGGGCGGTCCGTGCAATGGAGAAATTATTGCACAACTCACATAATGAGTGAAATTGTTTGCACAACCTGCGTAATGAAGGAAATCCCTTACGCGGCCGGTAAGGACCGCGCAACCAACTACTGGTTGCTTGACCCGCGCAACTACTGACAAAGTGTTTGATCTTCTTCTTTCTTCCTCATTCTTCCAACTCCCTTTTGATCTTTTACCTTTTCAATCATTCTTCATCATTTTTATGCTCCAACAAACACAATTGAAATTGGAGTCTTATCTTATCTAATTAGAAGATAAAGCAATTTAAATCAAATTTGAACTTTTTATTGACCTAATTCTCAATGGAGGAGAATTGTGACAATTGGAAGGGATTCCATCACCCTACCATGCCAAGGAGACGATGGTGAATAATGGGATTTACCAATCTACTTCTGAAAATACTGCCGAACCTGCCTCGGTCAACATGATTTTTGGCCAAAATCTTGTCAAAATTTGTCCTTTCTTGATACGACGTGAGATTCTCTTCGAATATCTCACATCTCAAGATGGGGTTGGTCAGATCAACTCGATATGTGAGTTAGGCATCTCATCTCAACTTGGTAGGTGAATTAGGCATCTAATTTCTATTCTTAGGCATCAGCTGGAAGTTAGCCCCTAGGTCAGCTCATTTGCATGATTGATACGTCGATAACTTGAAGAGCCTGCTCAGACAATTCTTAATGTGTCGTTACGAAATTTTCTCTCTATAGTCTTAGTTTCATGTAACACGTCAGTTCATTTTTTTCACAACAAGCTGCAAAAATGGATGTACCGTGTGGATACGAAACACATTGATTAATGTGGCCTAACAAGGTAAGGGTAGCCACCGATAATAGCTCATCCGCTCCTTATATTATGCTAACCATTCAGAAACCCAGCCGTAGGGCCATTGTGACGTCTCCACACTTAGTACATTTATTGTGATCACTCGTGTGAGAGTATTAGGAAAAAAATGTAGGCCAAGCTGACGCATCCCCATGCGTTTTCAGCTATCGATAGGTTGAGTAGCAAGGCTCGCCAGTGAAGTGACGTCACCAAGTTTTGTGGGTTCATCATCCACACTGTCCATCCATTTAGAGAGATCATTTTAGGGCATGATCCAGAGAATAAGGTGGATTCAAAGTTATGGTGGATCACATCAGAGAAAACAGTGGAGGGAGTGACGCCCACCATTGAAACCTTCCTAAGGTCCACCACGATGTTTATTTGAGATCCAATCTGTTCATAACTTAACACAGACATTAAAAAAGGTAAAACACAAATATCAGCTTCATTCAAAACTTTTGTGGCCCAAAGAAGTTTTTAACAGTGGGCGTCATTCTCTCCACTTTTTTCTATGGTGGGGTCTACTCGAGCTTTGGATCTGAATCATTCTTTTGTTCATGCCCTAAAATGGTCTCTCCAAATGGATGGACGGTGTGGATACAAAACATAATTCATGGTGGGACCGACGGAACTTGGTGACGTCACTTCAGTGGCAAGTCTAGCTACTCAACCTGTCAGTAGCGAATCCGTGCCATACTAAGCTGCACCCACATACATGCGGCATGTCAGCGTTCATCCACTGGGGAATGGGAAACGGATTGGCTACTCCCCCATACACCAGCCAATGGCTGGTGGTCGGTGCTATGTGGGCCCCACTATGATGTATGTGTTTCATCCATGCCGTCCATCTATTTTTAAAGATCATTTTACGATATGAGACCAAAAATGAGTTATATCCCAATCTAAAGTGGACCACATTGCAGAAAACAATGTTGAATGAGTGTCGACCATTAAAAACATTTTGGGGGCCATAAAAGTTTTGGATCAAGATGATTTTTGGTTTTTTACCTTCATCTGGGCCTGTATGACCTAATAAACAGATTGGATTTCAAATAAACAGTACAGTAGGCCTTAGGAGGATTTTAATGGTGGATATCCAATCGCTATTGTTTTCATGTTGTGTGGTCCACCTGAGATTTATATCCCTCTAATTTTTGGTATCAAGCCCTAAAACGATCTGTAAAAATGAATGAACGGAATGGATGAAACACATACATCATGGTGGGGCCCATAAAGCATCGACCACTAGCCACGGGGCTGGTGTCGGGGGGAGTAGCCAATCCGTTTCCCGGGGAATGGGTTCCGTATCAAGTATGCGTCAAGCGCAGACGCAACTTCCCTAGTGACGCTGCTACCAATGGAAGCGAATTGGCTACTCCCCCGCCACCAGCTTGGTGGCTGGTGGTCAGTGCTCCATGGGCCCTACCATGATGTATGTGTTTCATCCATTCTGTTCATACATTTTTATAAATCATTTTAGGGCTTGAGCCCAAAAATGAGAGGGATATAAATCTCAGGTGGACCACAACACAGGGAAACAATAGTGATTAGGTATCCACCATTAAAATCCTCCTAAGGCCCATTGTACTGTTTAATTGAAATCCAATATGTTGATTAGGTCATACAAACCCAAATGAAAGAAAAAAACAAATATCAGCTTGATCCAAAACTTTTATGGCCCCAAAAGGTTTTTAATGGTCGAAGCTCATTCAACACTGTTTTGTATAATGCGATCCACTTCGGATTAGGATATACCTTATTTTTTATCTCATACCATAAAATGATCATGGAAAAATATATAGACGGCATGGATGAAACACATACATCATGGTTGGGCCCATAGAGCACCGACCATCAGCCATTGGCTGGTGGCATGCGGAGTAGACAATCCCTTTCCGAAACCAAACCAGGTGGCTAGTGGCCAGTGATACGTGGACTCACATTTATGTATATGTTTTATTCCCACGGTATATTCATTTTGAAAGATAATTTAAAGCATAATCCAAAGAAAGACGCGTATTTAAATTTCAGGGCTTGGTTTTGAAGGCAGATCTAAATCTCAGGTGGACCATATCATGAGAAAACAGTACCGATCCTCCGTTAAAAACCTCCTAAGCCCACTGTAATGGTTATTTGACATCTAACCTGTTAATTAGGTCATATGTACTGGATGAAAGGAAAAAAAAAAAAAAAAAAATCAGTACGAAGTTTTCACCGATCAGTGTTCAACCAACCCCCTGTGGCGCACGAGATTTAGATCAATCGTTTTTTCCGACTCATACTTTAAAATGATATGGGAGGATGGGTCTCATTTTTCGGTTCATACCTTAAAATGATCTGGAATAATGGGTGCCTGGCATATATGAAACACATACATGATCGCGAGGCCCAGGGAGCACAGACCACTGCCTATTGGCTAGTGGCAGGTTCAGTAGCCAATCCATTTCCGTCAAGTGCGTGCACCGCGCTTCACTCTTCAACCTCTCCTCGGGCGAATCGCGACTGAATTTCTGAAAACAAAGTCAGGAATCACGACGGAGGAAACGAGGGCCCCGTTCGTACGATTTCAGCCGGTAAGAGAAACGGCAACCGGTTAAGGGTAGGAATTCGAGAATCTGTGATTACCGGGTGTCGACCGGACAATTACCGGATCTGAGGACGCGCTCTTCACTCTTCTCTCAGCTCTCTCTCTCTCTCTCTCTCTCTCTCTCCCCCCACACGCACCCCTCTTTTTAGCAGACTTGCCTGGAGCAACTCTCTCTCTCTCTCTCTCTCTCTCTCTCTCAGCGTAAGGATCGGCAGCTGACCAAAGGCGAAATCCCATCCGTCCATCCATGTATGCGAAGGACGAAGGAAATCAGGATATCTTCTCCTCTTCACAGAGAGATGTTACCTACAGGTTATAGCTCCATCTTCTCTCTCTCTCTCTATTTTATTTGGTGTGTTTTGTTTTGTCTTGAAAAAGGGGATTTCATCAGTTTTAGATGGAAAGCCTGCCCTAACTTCCACGGCTTCGCTTTTTGGACTTCCGTTTTTTAATTCTTATAAATGTTTGGTAATCCAGATCTCTAATCTGTGGGATCGCCATGGATGGATAATTCCCCACCCCCAACACAAAGAAACAAAATATATCAATAGCAAAAATCCTAATCATTTGATTTGTGGCTTTCAAATAAACGGTTAAGTAGGTAAATACATCAACGGTCCCCATCCAGCTAAGGATATTCCAATCTGGGAAATTTTTGGGATGTGGTCTACCCACCAAATAGTCTGATATGGCTGAAGAATGCATGGGCTTCACTTCTCTAGTGCTGTGCAAAAGCCTCTTTCCATCTCTGTTGCTGTTGTTTTTGTTGTTGATCCTGTTGTTGCCGCTGCTGTTCCTGTTGTTGTTGTTGTTGTGGTTGCAATTTCCTTTTCAAGCTGATTGATGGAATTATAATCCTTTAACTGTTATTCAATGAGATTTCATCTTGCTGGGAGGTCAATGATCATAGTGGATTCAGAATTAACTATTCAATTCTTCCATTGAATGCACAATTCCAATGAGAGTTAGGACACTAGTGTGGGTTAGCCACCATCTGCTAAATTGTGCCAACCAATGTTGTTAGATGGGATCGCATATTCGCATAATGCGAATTCCCATATGCATATCGCATTTGCTGTCATGGCATATGTGATTGCAGTGCATATGCGATTGCGTATGCTAAATGTGCGAGGATATGCGATCGCATACAGCACATGTGATCGCATATCTGCCAACCGTTGGCACATTATTATTATTATTATTATTATTATTATTATTATTATTTGCAAAAAAACAAACTTTAGTAAGTAGTGTAACTTGTAACGGTAAGTCGCGTGACTATATTGTTGAATGTAATTTAGTGTTAGTGTAACTAAGTTGTAGCTTATTGTGGTGTAACTTAGTGTTAGTGTAACTAAGTTGTAACTTGTAAGTAGTGTTAGTGTTATAGTGTATAAATAATAAACATTAAGATGTAACTTTAAAATTGTATTTGTACAATAAATAGCTTATTGATTGTTTTATTACTTAACTATATTGTTGAATGTTGAATTTGATGTACTTCATTCATTTTTCTCACAAGTCACAAATTAATTTTATATATGTAAAATTATTATATTGGTTATCTATTAACTCAGGGAAGTTTCTCCTTAAGTTCTTATATTTTTCTACATTTTAAAATTTTAAAAAAACGCCACCGCATATGCGATTGTGCGATTGCATATGCACACAGGCATATGTGATTGCACAAAACTGCATATGCGGTTTGACAACGTTGGTGCCAACTCATCCACCGCACACATGCTATACTTGGTACTTGCATGCCAGTGAGTGTCTTTTTTTTTTTTTTTTTTTTTGGAGCACAGCCCAAAATTGAATTCATCAGACAATACGGACCATTTAATTGGCAGCCATCAAATGACTGGTTGAGAGGAAAATGTTCAGCTATCCAGTTTCAACAAAATTAATCAATGGTTAGTGATTTTCAAGCTATGCTTTGTTTCCATTGGGGCCCATGATTTAGATGGTCTGGATTGATAGGCATGTGATGCAGGACATGAAATTTAAATATGATATGCAAGATTTCAGGCTTAGATCATACCAATTCAGAAACAATTACACAAATTCCACATCTCACATGAAAATCTAAACATTCAATTAAATGAGAATCTATGCGGGTCCAGGCCTACACATGATAGGACTGGATCAATAAAAATTATGAGCCAAACGATACTCAAAGATAAGAAATAATCATCCACACATGCATAGTAATCAGTCCCTAATCCAAGGGATTCACCAATTTCAAATCAAAGAACCCTAGGATAAGAAAATGGGCATATAACTTAGAGAAAACGTAATCTAGGGATAGGTTTCATGAAAAACAGTTATGAGAGGATAAAAGAGGATAAAAACCTGAATCAAAAGACGATCCCACGAGTGGATAACAATAATGCCCCAGACGGACGTGCGTGTGATCCTGGCCGCACGTGTGTGGGGCCCACTATTTAGAAAAAGGCCACCTTGGCCCTGGTCAGCTAGGGATGGACTCCAAAACCCACAAATCTCAGCTCGATTCGATGTACGTTTTGTGCGTGGTACTCCGCCGAAGTTTCAGCCCTCCTGTAGGGTCAGCTTCTGAAATTCTGATGTGGGGAGGAGAATTGCTTTAATAGATGATTGATTCAAAGTGTAAATGATGGGGTGAGATGAGAAGAAGGGATGATAGAAGATGGGTAGTAGAGATGACGATGGATGGGGGTGAATCAGGATAGATGTGGCTTCGCACCACGGTAGTTAACCCTTCGATGAAAGGAGGGCTTTGCACCCAATTAGGTTTCACAACTCAGAGAGTAGGAAAACGCAGAATTTTTATTAATCTTCAATCCATGAAAAAAGCTACAAGGGGTGCCTATTTATAAGAAAACCCTATACCCAAAAACTCGCATCATGTGCGCAACCTATTACTTGACGATGAAGTAAACTAAAATAAAAACAAAACATAGAAATCTAAAGCGTTCACAATGTTTTAAATAATAACAATAAGCAAAACGTAAAAAATGAAATCAATCCAACGAGTGGGCTTCGATCATGAGATCCCATGATGGGCTTTTCTTGACTATCGTGCTCACTTTTTTTGAACCAAAACTTGTCTTCTAAATAGGAGGCTCTCCCTGAACGTCGTCATCGAGCCAGATCGGTGGTGGGGTCCTCCTGCATATGTACGTGCGTAGGGGTGGTAGTGTGAGTGCGCGTGTGCGCGTGATGTCCCCATCAATTCTCCCCGGTTGCGAAGATTTCGCCACTGACAAAATAAACTCCTGAACCGCGCCAGGATGTCAGGATCAAGTCTCTGAAGCTCCTCCTCAGTGAGTCACGTGCTGTCTGAAGCTAGGCGTGACTTCCATTTAACCAGGTACTTTTGAAACCCGCTGTCCAACGTTGAAACTATCTGATGGTCTAGGATATCCTCTATTTCCTTTTTGGGTGTGTGAAGGTTCGGTATGGGAGGTAGAGGCTTGGAAAATGGGTCAGGAAGGATATGTACGAGAGGTAGAGGCTGGGAAGATGGGTCGGGACGGGTAGGTATGGGAGGTAGAGGCTGAAAAAATGGGTTGGAAATGGTAGGTATGAGACGTAGAGGTTGGGAAAATGGGTTGGGATAGGTAGGTATGGGAGGTAGAGGCTGGGAAAATGGGTCGGGACAGGTAGGCGAAGGGCCAGACAGTATTAGTGGTCCCCTGAAAAGTAACTAGATCCTCCACATTGAATGTGGAACTAATTCCCATAGAAGGTGGAAGATCTACCTCATACGCATTGAGACCGTTTCGTTTTATAATTTTGAAGGGTTTAGCGTTACGCGTGTGTAACTTACGAACGGCCCCCGGAGGGTACCGTTCGGGCCAGATGCGGACTATCACAGAGTTCCCAATATTGAATTCTTTGAAACGTTTATGTTGGTTTGCGGAAAATTCGTAATGTTCATTACTAGTAGTGTCTTCTGCCAGATTTCTTGATGCCATGAATGAATGTGATGCGCAAAAGACTCCGCAGGCTCTGACACCCTATGGGACAGTGACATAGGGACAAGATCAATAGGTTTCCCAGGTTTATAAACAGTAACGACTTCATAAGGACTGAGATCTGTGGACCTATCGACATAACTATTAAACACAAACTCGGCTGTAGGTATTACGGTGTCCCATGTTCTTGTGTGCTCTATATCTCTCCTAGGGGGAGACTCATCTGGTAGATCATCAGGAAAGACATCACATAACTCGTCCATTACTGGAATGACCTCAGTGGGTAACTCTACACTAGCCTTTGGTGCACTCTCTCCAGCCACAAGGCCGCATATGTTGTTCCCCTTAAAATAGTGGTCTTGATGTCTCTCATGGGGTGAGTGCACGGGTGCACGCCCATAATTGATTCCTTGACCAACTCCATTCATTGGTCTATCCTTCAGGCCACTTGCCTTAGATTGGACATTTACCCTAATGGTAGGGTTTGTCCTAGCGATGGTCTTTAGTCGGGTAATGCGTACATCAAGTTGATCAAAGCGTTGGTCTATATATTGTTCCCAGCGCTTACCCAAAACCTCAATCTTTTGGGACAATTTGTTTAGTGACTCTAACAGTTGCTCCATGTTTAGTGTAGGGTGTAAGCCAAAATTCAGCAATATAGTTGTTAAAATATAAGATTTTTTTTTAATTTTTTTTTTAAAGAAACAACCTAGTTTTTAAAAACGAAAAAGGAAAGTTTTTTTTAAACAAGTTAGGAAAGTTTCTTTAAAAAAAAGCAACCTAGTTTCTAAAAATGAAAAAGGAAAGTTTCTTAAAAAAACAAATTATGAAAGTTTCTAAAAAAAAACAAATTAGGAAAGTTTCTAAAAAAAAACAAATTAGGAAAGTTTCTAAAAAAAGTAACCTAGTTTCTAAAAACGAAAAAGGAAAGTTTCTAAAAACAAATTAGGAAAGTTTCTAAAAAAAAAAAAAACAACCTAGTTTCTAAAAAAAAAAAAAGGAAAGTTTCTAAAAATAGAAAGGAAGTTTCTAAAAAAAAAAAAAGGAAAGGAAATTAGTTTCTAAAAACAGATTAAGAAAGTTTCTAAAAAATTAGTTTCTAAAAAACAGAAAAGGAAAGTTTCTAAACCTAGAAATAGAAAGCTAAGTTAATTTCTAAAATAATTCAAAGAAGGGTATAACAGGAAATTTCAGCAGCTTATGTCAGGGTTTACGGACCTCTAAACAGCCGTATATGATGAGAATTGATGCGTAATGGACATAAACAACTAAACCCTAAACATGTAATGAATTCTCCTACAAGAACCCTAGGCTCTGATACCAAATTTAAATATGATATGCAAGATTTCAGGCTTAGATCATACCAATTCAGAAACAATTACACAAATTTCACATCCCACATGAAAATCCAAACATTCAATTAAATGAGAATCTATGCGGGTCCAGGCCTACACATGATAGGGCTGGATCAATAAAAATTATGAGCCAAACGATACTCAAAGATAAGAAATAATCATTCACACATGCATAGTAATCAGTCCCTAATCCAAGGGATTCACCAATTTCAAATCAAAGAACCCTAGGGTAAGAAAATGGGCATATAACTTGGGGAAAACGTAATCTAGGGCTAGGTTTCATGAAAAATGGCTATGAGAGGATAAAAGAGGATAAAAACCTGAGCCAAAAGACGATCCCACGCATGGACAACAACAATGGCCCAGCGGACGTGCGTGTGATCCTGGCCACACGTATGTGGGGCCCACTATTCAGAAAAAGGCCACCTTGGCCCTAGTTGGCTAGGGATGGACTCCAAAACCCCCAAATCTCGGCTCGATCCGATGTACGGTTTGTGTGTGGTACTTCGCCCAAGTTTCAGCCCTCCTGTAGGGCCTGATTCTGAAATTCTGATGTGGGGAGGAGAATTGCTTTAATAGATGATTGATTCAAAGTGTAGATGATGGGGTGAGATGAGAAGAAGGGATGATAGAAGATGGGTAGTAGAGATGGTGATGGATGGGGTGAATTAGGATAGATGTGGCTTCGCACCACGGTAGTTAACCTTTCGATGAAGGGAGGGCTTCGCACCCAATTAGGCTTCACAACTCAGAGAGTAGAAAAACGCAGAATTTTTATTAATCTTCAATCAATGAAAAAAGCTACAAGGGGTGCCTATTTATAAGAAAACCTATACTCAAAAACTCGCACTATGTGCGCAACCTATTACTTGGCGATGAAGTAAACTAAAATAAAAACTAAACACAGAAATCTAAAGCATTCACAATGTTCTAAATAATAACAATAAGCAAAACCTAAAAAATGAAATCAATCCGACGAGTGGGCTTCGATCATGAGATCACATGATAGACTTTTCTTGACTATCGGGCCCACTTTTTTTGAACCAAAACTTGTCTTCTAGATAGGAGGCCCTCCCTGAACGTCGTCATCGAGCCAGATCGGTGGTGGGGTCCTCCTTCTGCATATGTACGTGCGTAGGGGTGGTAGTGTGAGTGCGCGTGTGCTCGTGATGTCCCCATCAGCATGTTTGCTACATCTACAATGAATGAGTTGCCACAGTTTAGTAAACAAATGTGCACGCTCCGATGAAAGCCATTTTAACTTAAAAACTTGATCTTTCTATCAGATTTTGTTCTATGATCATGTAGATACCCCACCGACGCCGATTGATCAATTGCACTGAAGTCGGATTGCGACTTGCAAAACCAAAACCCTAGAACCCAAAACCCAAAACCTAGCACCCAAAACATTGGGAAACTTGTGGCTCTAAAATCCTATCTAGGTCCATATTAGCCTCTAAAAGTCCCCCAGACACTCCCTAGCCTAATCTAGACTGACCCAGGGCCTCATCGTAGTTGTTCGAACACCAAAATAAGGTTATGCCAATGGAAATCCAAATTCCACTAGCACCTTTTTGCCAGATTGAATTTGCCACGTGGCACTCAAGATAGCATTGGGGTAGTGGTGCATTGAAGTTCGGCTCAAACTAGGTAGCAGAAGCCATGCACAAAGATGGGCCACTTAAGAAGATAAGAAAGTCGTTCTCACTTCGACAAAGAGTCATGATTTTTTTATGTGGGGGATTCCATTAGAATTGTGGTTCCTGGACTTTTTCTTTGAGGCCAACTTCTGCTTAGGTGAGGTGGTGGCCATTGATCAAGCAATGGAGGGAGAGGAGGTAGCAAGGATCCGTGTCATAAGAAAGAGGGTTTTGGGGGATCCTAGCGTGATATCAGTGGTGGTGGGAGAGGATCGCCTAAAACCAATGTATTCTGTATCGGTAACAGTGGCCGTAATGGTCACCACCATTATCGATACGGGTATCGGCCGTAACGGCCGATATAGGGGTGTATCAACCGTTACGATCCCCTGTAACGGTTGAAAATTTTCTTTTGCCCTAAAAAATTCTGAAAAAAATATATAAAAAACCCAGAATAATATAAATATTCCAAATATATATTCGTTTTTTTTTTTTTTAAAAATATGTTTATGGTAGTGTAATAGTCCACTCTTTGGTGAGAGTGTTGTATTGGCTGTCTAGCGAATTTGTGAACATAATGATATGTCTCTAATGTTTAAACATCACAATCAAGCACTAGAACTAGAAATAAGAAAAATGCATAAATACTACTTTTTCAATTAAAAAAAAAGGAACTCGGAGCTTCTATTCGCTCAAATCACTTCAAAAAAGATTTCGGGACACCTTGTGTCTTCAAAAAAATGTATTAAAAACTATAGTAAGAGTGGTCAAAATCTGTTGTAAAATGACCTAGGAGAGTTTTTGTAGTGAGAAAAGTGAAAAAATGAGGAGAAAAAAGTGATAATTTTTCGACCATTATGGCAGTAACGATTGTTATGCCCCGTAATGGCCTTTACGGCCACTATAACGACCAATACGGTCCTCAAAAACCAACTACCCTGGCCGTTTCACCCTATATCGCATAATGGTCATGGACGGTACCTAACGTATCGACCTTTACAGGTGTATTGTAACGGATACAGAACACCTTGCTTGGAACTCATGGTACAAAGGGAGGTGAAATGGGGTCTACCTCTTTGTTGGGGTGACGTCTGGAGAAGGAGAGGTAACATCTATGTTGGGCAACCATGGTAGTCGAGTTGTGCAAGAGAAAGGTGCACAACTTTAGTGCTCCATTAATGTTTCGGATCCCAAAGGGTGTGTGTGGATGGATAGGATTGGTGGAGACAGGTTATGTGAGTAGAGATCGTACCCCATCGTGACGCGGAAGGATAAGTGTGTCGTGGGAGCAGCAGGGCCTTAGTGTTCTCTCCCGAACCTTGTTTTAGTTGGAGGCTTAGATTTGAACCTTGTCTGAAGGAGAATACTGGCCCACTGGCCACATCGAAAAATTTTGGAGCTAGGTTTGGGAGTTGGGACACATGTCATGCGAGGACTTTGGATAAGTAACCGACGACATTTATTTTGAGACTCGTCATCAAGGTGGGGAGCGAAAGCTTCTCTCGAGTTGACACGTAGGCGTCTAAGTTATGTGTGCCATCTAATGAGCAGTTGGAGTTTGAGGCATGTGTGGAAGATGGGTCACTTGCTATTGTCCTGTCGCCCACATGTGCTAATTCTTATTTTCCTCTGGCACGGTTGCTTAAGTGTTGCACATAGGAGACTTAACTGCTACTTATTTTCCGAAGTCAGTCCTGATGGGGACATCACGTGCACACGCGCAAGCACATCGCCTCCTACGCACGTACGGAAGGAGAGGGAGGGCCCCACCGTCGATCTGGTTTTTCCTAGTTAGAAGACAGAGTTTCGATTCAAAGAGTTGGCCCGATAGTCAAGAAAAGCCCATCATAGGATCTCATGATCGTGGCTCACTAGTCAGATTGATTTCATATTTTAGGTTTTGCTTATTGTTATTATTTAGAACATCATGAACGCTTTAAATTTATTTGTTTGAATTTTATTTTAGTTTACTTCATCGCCAAGTAATAAGTTGCGCACATGGCATGAGTTTAGGAGTATAGGGTTTTCCCTATAAATAGGCACCCCTTGTAATTCTTTTAATTCAATGAAGATGAATAAAAATTGCTGCGTTTTCCTGCTCCTTACCGAGTTATGAAAACCTAATTGGGTGCGAAGCGCTCTCTGCTTCGAAGGGCTAACTACCGTGGTGCGAAGCCACATCTATCTCGATTCCCCCACCTTCATCCATCCATATTTATCTTCTCCTACAAGCATTCCATTTGCAAATCCATCAATAGTTGCAGCCGTTTTTCTCTATAGCAGATTTCAAGAATCTGGCCCTGCAGGAGGGTTGAAACTTCGGCGGAGTACCACGCACAAACCGTGCATCAGATCGAGCTGAGATTTTGGGGTCTTCGAGTCCATCCCTGGCCGACCAGGGCCAAGGTGGTTTTTTTTTGAATACTGGGTCCCACACATGCAACGGTGATCACACTCACGTGCGTCTGGGCCATTGTAGCTGTCCGCATGTGGGAACTGTCTTTTGGTTCAGGTTTTCTTCTTATTTTACCCACTTATACCATTTTTCATAAACCCTAATCCTAGATTGCATTATCCTTAATTTGTTTTCCATTTTTTTTTTCACCATAGGGTTCCTTGAATTGAAATTGGTGAATTTGATGCAGGACATGGAAAATTAAATATGACATGCAAGATTTCAGGCTTAGATCCTACCAATTTAGAAACAATAACACAAATTCCACATCCCACATGAAAATCTAAACATTCAGTTAAGAAGGGGAATCTATGTGGGTCCAAGTCGACATAGACTAGGGTTGCACCAATAAAAATTATAAGCCAAACGAGGTCAAAGGGAAATAAAATGAACCACTCATGCATAAAAATCAGTCCCTAATCCAAGGGATTCCCTAATCTCAATTTAAGGAACCCTAGGGTGAGTAAAAGGGCAAATCAGTGAGGGATAATGTAATCTAGGTATAGGGTTATGCAATTAGGTATATAAAAAAAGGAAAAGAAGAAAAACCTGAACTTGAGATGCTCCCGACGTGTGGACAGCTGGCCAGGTGCGGGCGCACGTGCGCCTGAGGCTGGCCACATGTGTGAGTGGGGGAGAGAATCCGGAAAAGGATTCCTAGGCCTTGGTCGGCCAAGCCTGGGCTGCAAAACCCCCGATTTTGACATCGATCCAAGCTTTGATTTGGGCGTGGTGCTCCATAGAAGTTTCAGCCCCCCTGCGGGCCGAAATCTGAGAATCTGCTGTAATGAAAGGAAACTGTGCAACCAAGGACGAAGTATGGATGGTGGTGGAAGATAGAAGAAGAGAAATGATGGAGGATGGGGATGAATTGGGGTCGATGTGGCTTCGCACCACGGTAGTTAGCCCTTAGAAAAGGGAAGGCTTCGCACCCACTTTTGAATTCTTCCACAACTCACGAAGAGAGCAGAAAAATAAAGCAGAAATTTTTATTAAACTTGAATGAATGAAAAGAACTACAAGGGGTGCCTATTTATAGGGAAAATCTTATACCCCAAAACTCGCACCATGTGCGCAACCTATTACTTGGCGGTGAAGTAAATTAAAATAAAAACTAAATAAAGAAATCCAAAGCGTTCACGATGTTCTAAATAATAACAATAAGTGAAACCTAAAATATGACATCAATCCCATAAGTGGGCCACGATCATGAGATCCCATGATGGGCTTTTCTTGACTATCGGGCCCACTTTTTTGGAACAAAAACTTGTCTTCTAGATAAGAGACCCTCCCTGGATGTCGTCATCGAGTCAGATCGACGCTGGGGCCCTCATTTTCCTTGCGTACGTGCGTAGGGGGGCGGCGTGCGTGCGCGTGTGTGCGTGATGTCCTCATCAATTCTCCCCGTCTGCGAAGATTTCGTCACTGGCGAAATAAAACTTCTGAACTGCTCTAGGATGTTAGGATCAAGTCTCCGAAGCTCCTCAGGGAACCACGTGCTGTCTGAAGCTAAGCGTGACTTCCATATAATCAGGTACTTCTGAAACCCGCCGTTCGACGTTGAAACTATCTGATGGTCCAGGATATCCTCTATTTCCTCTTTGGGTGTGTGAAGGCTATGTATAGAGGTAGAGGCTGGGAAGAAAGGTCGGGAAGACTAGGTATAGGATGTAGAGGCTGGGAAGTGGATCGGGAATGGTAGGTATGGGAGGTAGAGGTTGGGAAAATGGGTCAGGAGGGGGCCATGGATCAAGGAAAAGGTCTGATGAATCAGAATGGTTAGGCGAAAGGCTGGACAATGCATCAATGACCCCTTGAAATGCAACTAGATCCTCCACATTGAATGTGGAACTAATTCCCATGGAGGGTGGAAGATTTACCACATACGCATTGAGACCGTTTCGTTTTATAAATTTGACGGGTCCAGTGCTACGCGCGTGTAACTTACGAACGGCCCCTGGAGGAGACCGCTCGGGCCTAATGCGGACCATCACAGAGTCCCTTACATTGAATTCCTTGAAACATTTGTGCTGGTCTGCAGAAAATTTGTAATGTTCATTACTAATAGTGATCTTCTACCTGATTTCTTTATGCCATGAATGAATGTGATGCACAAAAGACTCTGCAGGCTTTGACGGCCTATGAGATAGTGACATAGGGACAAGATCAACAGGTTTCTCAGGTTTATAACCAGTAATGACTTCATAAGGACTGAGACTTGTAGACCTATCAACAGAATTATTAAACGCAAACTCGGCTGTAGGTATTACGGTGTTCTATGTTCTGGTGTGCTCTATATCCCTCCTTGGGGGAGACTCATCCGGTAGATCATCAGGAAAGACATCATGAAGCTCATCAACTACCGGAATGACCTCAATAGGTAACTCTACACGAGCCTCTGGTGCACTCTTTATAGCCACGAGGCTGCACGTGTTGTGCCCCTCAAAATAATGGTCTTAATGTCCCTCATGGGGCTGGGGTACGAGTGCACGCCCATGACTGATTCCTTGGCCACCTCCATTCACTAGTCTATCCTCCTGGCCACCTGCCTGAGATTGGCCATCTTCCCTAATGCTGGAATTTGTCCCGGCAGAGGCCTTTAGTTGGGTAATGCGCGCATCAAATTGATCACAGCGTTGGTCAATATATTATTCATAGCGCTTACCCAAATACTCGATTTGCTGGGACAACTTGTTCAATGACTCTAGCAGTTGCTCCATGTTTAGTGTAGGGTACAAGCCAAAACCATGACCCGTACGTGTGGGCATATACTGGCTAGCTTAACCTAAGGATTTTCTATGATGACTATATGCGTCTTAAAACTAAATGACCTTACGAGACTCTATATGAAGGAGACTACACACCGTTACTAAAATTCAGCTATATATGATGAACTGAATGCATTACGGACTTAAATAAACTAAACCCTAAATGTGTGGTGAATTGCCCTATAAGAACTCTAGGCTTTGATACCAAATTTGATGCAGGACATGAAATTCAAATATGATATGCGGGATTTCAGGCTTAAGATCACGTTAGTTCAGAAACAATTACACAAATTCCATATTTCACATGAAAGTCTAAACATTCAATTAAGGAGAATCTATGCGGGTCCACGCCTACACATGATAGGGCTGGATCAATAAAAATTATGAACCAAACGATACTCAAGAAATAATCATCCATACATGCATAGTAATCAGTCCATAATCCAAGGGATTCCCCAATTTCAATTCAAGGAACCCTAGGATGAAAAAATGAGCAAATAAATTAGGGCTAATGCAAACTAAGGCTAGGGTTTAGGAAATATGAATGAAAAGAGAAAAATCAGAGGAAAACCTGACTTGGAAAAAGCTCCTGCGTGCAGATGGTAACCCGGGGCTGATGCACGTGCCCGGGTGGACTGGCCGCACGTGTGATGGAAGCTCGCCTCCCCAAAGTGACAACCAGGCCTTGGTCGGCCAAGGGAGACATCTAATCCCTCCAAGTTTGACGACGATCCGACGTAAGGTCGAGGCGTAGTGCTCCGCCGAAGTTTCAGCCCTCTTACAGGTCCAGATTTTGGAAACTGACTGTAGGGGGATGAATAATTGTAAAAGCTGAGAAATTGAAAGCAGTAATGATGATAGAAGATGAGAGATACGGATGGAAGAGGGTAGGGGCGGATGGGGATAGATGTGGCTTCGCACCACGGTAGTTAGCCCTTCGAAGAAGGGAGGGCTTCGCACCCACTTTTGAATTCTTCCACAACTCACGAAGAGAGCAGAAAAATAAAGTAGGAATTTTTATTAAACTTGAATGAATGAAAAGAACTACAAGGGGTGCTTATTTATAGGGAAAATCTTATATCCCAAAACTCGCGCCATGTGCGCAACCTATTACTTGGCGGTGAAGTAAACTAAAATAAAAACCAAACAAAGAAATCCAAAGCGTTCACGATGTTCTAAATAATAACAATAAGCAAAACTTAAAATATGACATCAATCCGACGAGTGAGCCACGATCATGAGATCCCATGATGGGCTTTTCTTGACTATCGGGCCCACTTTTTTGGAACAAAAACTTATCTCGTGCGCGTGTGTGCGTGATGTCCCCATCAGAATCCCTTGGATAAGGGATTGATTGCTGTGCATGTGTGGATGATTACTGCTTATCGTTAAGCATTGTTTGGTTTATAATTTTAACAGATCTAGCCCTAAAATGTGTGGCCTGGACCTGCATAGATTCCCCTTAATTGAATGGTTTGGACTTTCATGTGGGATATGGAATTTGTGTAATTGTGTCTGAACTAACGTGATCTTAAGCCTGAAATCTCACACATCATATTTAAATTTCATGTCCTTCATCAAGTCCGCTCCTTGCTAAAGGGAGCTTCAGTCGAGCCGAGAGTCTTTTTACAAGGATGTTGGAGGTGCATTGTCATCGTCAGAGGCAGCTTCTCACGGTTCGAGGTCAGCGGTCGAAGGAAGGTCATATTGGGTGCCTTTCTATAGATAATATTTGGGCTATGACGAATAGCTGCAACAAAGTCCAGTTGCTCAGTGTGCTTATGTGGGAGGAGACTAGAAGGGGAGCTGATTTCGGATGAAGCAAAAGATGAGGTGGAGATGGAAGAGGCTTTGATAATCACTCCTTTGTGTAGAAAAACAAGAGGGTGCCTACTCGATTCGCACAACGGACTCAAATAAGTTGGCTAAGTTCAAGAGGTTGACGAGGAAACATGCTCGATGCAACAGAGCAATTCTAGTGGGTAAAAGATGCTCTAGTAAGGGTGGAAGGCTTGTTGGGTTTGTCGTACGACGTTTAGGATGTGGACATTTACAATTTATTTATTATTATTTTTTTTTTCAATTTATGCAAAGTAAATGATGTAGGACAATTAACTACTTGCTCTAAAAGCTTGAACTGATAGAATATGGCGAATTAATCCCTTTATCTCATAGCCCAAGCCCCACATCCCATGGTTGAGGACCTCGGCCGAACCCCCCTCATGGGCCCCACTTCACATGGGTTCCACTTTACACGAGCCACCTGCTTCACATGGATGGGGTCCGCCTCACACGAGCCACTCGCCTCAAACGGGCCGCCCACCTCGAGTGTGTCCTTGCATCCCACAATCCACCCCGCTCAAGCCCGGTGTGAAAATGCTCCTGCATTAGTAAATATGCGCAACTTCAGCAGGAGATTCAGGCGCTGAAGACCAAGAAGTCAAAGGTTAGAGGGAAGTGCTCCATTAACTATGACTTGGTAGGCGGAGCAAGTGGATGAAAGAGCATGAGATTAAGTAAAGAAGATTTTCAATAATTATTGTCTTAGAATGTTAGAGGGCTGGGCTGCAAGGTGAAAAGGTCTAGGTTAGGAAAGTTAGTAGGAAGTCGAAGGTGGATATCATTGCTTTGCAGGGATCTAAGCTCCAAGTAGTGGACGAAAGTGTGCTTGACTCTATCTGGGAGTTAAGAATAAGGGGTGGGTTTCCGTTTATGCTTCTAGGGCTGCGAGGTGGATTAGAATGTTGATCTCTGGTCGAAAGTGGATACTTTTTTCAGTAAATTTTCTCTTTTATTGTTATTGCGGGAGATTTCTTTCGGCTTCCAATGGGTGTTTATAGCGTATATGGGCCTTGTTCGTACAGTATGAGAGATCACTTATGGCCAACGTTAGACACTGTCATATAGGAATGGGTTGAGCCATGGTGTGCTAGAGGTGATTATAATGTGCTTTGTTTCAGTCATGATAAGTCAAAAGGGGGTCATATCACTTGAAGTATGTCGAACTTTGCAAATTGGGTGGCTCGACATGATTTGGTAATCTCTTCTTAGAAGGGGCTAAATTCATGTCGTCTGATGGTTTTAGAAAAAAAAAGCTTCTTCATCGTGCCTGGACAAATTTTTGGTTTCCGCAGAGTGGTTAGAAAAGTTTCTATTGGTTGGTTAACATGGCATGCCAAGGATTGTGTCTGATCATAGGCCCATAGTTCTCGAAGTGGTTGTGGAAAATTAGGGTCCAAGACCTTTTAGGTTTAAGAGTGCTTGACTTGAAATTGACGGTTTTAAAAATCTTGTCACTGATTGGTGGAATTTGTGTTGATGGGTTTGCGGGCTTCATGTTAAACAGGAAGCTAAAGCTCTTAAAACACTATATTAATTTGTGAAAAAGGAAGTGCTAGAGGTGCAGGATGCAGATTTTGATAGAATACCCAGGGAAATTAATGAGCTAGATTTATTGGAGGATAGTTGCTTAATGGTGGAAGACAGAGACAAGAGGGCACCTTTATCTTTGAGTTATGCGAACCAATCTAAAGAAGAGGAAATTAAATGGCGTTAGAGATCTAGAGCAGTGCGGCTCAAAGAAGGGGACACAAATACTCACTTCTTTCTCAACATTACTAGTGCCTAGGCCCAAGCAAATAGAATATCCAATTTAGTAGTGGATGGAATTCGGACTTTGAATAAGGATCAAATTTGTGACACAATAGTGCATTTTTTTCAGAAATTTATTATCTTGTGATCAGTGGGAAAGACTGTGATTGGATAATTTAGAGTTTTAGAGTTTGTTTACTAAGGATGCCTAATCGCTTGAGGCGCCGATATTGGAAGAAGAGGTTAAAGCCGCTTTAGATTCGATGTATGGGGACTAGGCCAGGTCTTGATGGATTTCCCATACTTTTCTTTCATAAAATTTGGCTATTGATTTAAAAAAGAAAAAAATGAAAAAAAGAGAGGATGTAATGGTTTTTTTTTTTTTTTTTCGAAATTATATGATCGAAGCTGTCTATCAAGTGACATGGGAGCTACTTTCGTTGCTCTTGTTCCCAAAGTGGAGGTGGTGGAGCTGTTAAAAGATTTTCGGCCTATCGGTTTGATAGTGGGGCCTTATAAGATTTTAGCCAAGGTTTTTTCTTTAAGATTTAGGGAGTTCTTTCAAAGGTTATTTATGAAAATCAGGGAGCTTTTTCCTTGTGAAGGCAGATTCTAGATAGTTCTCTTATCCTCCATAAATGTATTGACTCCAAAAATAGGGAGAGAAAAGTGGGATTGTGTGTAAGTTGGACATTGAAAAGGTGTATAACCACATGGATTTGGAGTTTACTATATGGTTGATAGATTGGGGTGTGTCTAGAAGTGGAAAAGGTGGATGTGATCCTGTGTGCAATCCACCTCGTTCTCTATCTTAATTAATGGGTAGCCTAATGGTTACTTCAAAGTGTCCAGAGGTCTCAAGCATGAGGATCCGTTGTCCTTATCTTTATTTGTTGTCATTGTGGAGGCACTTAACAAGGTGCTTAGTAAAGGGGAGGAGAATGGTATAATTAGTAGGTTCAAGGTGACGAACGATGGAGTGACGTTTTCCCATATTCAGTATGTGGATGATACTGGCGCGGATGTGGTTTCAGTGGATAATCGTTGAAAAATTATTGTTTGTTTCGAGGCAGTTTTGGGTTGGAAGATTAATTTGGTCAAGTTTGAAATGTTCGGAGTTCATATTGAACGGGAGGACCTTTGTATTTTTACTAGTACTTTTGGCTACAAGATGGGAGAATTTTTGCAGACATATTTATAGTTGACTCTTTGCATTGGGAAGCTGGCAAAGCACCTTTGGGATAAGGTTATTGAAAGAAATGAGAGGAAGCTTACAAGTTGGCAATGTGATTATCTTTCCTTGCGAGGGCGTTCGACTCTTATCAGAGTGGCTTTTTCTAACATCATGGTTTATTTCATGTCCCTTCTCAAATGCCCAAAATCAGTTTTGGATAGACATATACTAGAAAAATTAATGAGAGACTTTTTCTAGAAAGGTGCTAAGGATGATAGGAAGTTTCATCTCCTTGGATGGGAGGATGTGTGTAAGCCTATTGAATTGGGTGGAGTAGGCCTTAAAAGTTTGGGTGCTATGAATCTAGCTTTACTTGGGAAATGATTTGGAGATTTGGATTCAAAGTGGGGAGACTTTGGCGATCTTATTGCTAGCGAGTATGGTACGCAAGATGGTGGGGGGTTTATTAGGAGCTCCTCTCTTTATAAAGCTTCTGGTATTTGGAAAGTGATAACAACGACAGAGCATCTAGTTCGTAGGGGGATTGGTTTCTCTCTTGGGAATGGTCATCGCATTCGGTTTTGGGTGTATTTGTGGTGCGGTGATAGTGCATTACAAGATCTATTTCCTAGAGTGGTCTGCCTCACTCTAGATCGTTTCATTTTGCTTGTAGATTGCTTCTCTTTATGTGACAAATCTGTGGTGTGGAATCCTCGCTGAACGAATATGACGGATAAAGAGATTGATGAGTTTGCAGGATTACTTGATTGCCTCAAAGATATAGTTCCTTCAAGTCAAGAGTTGGATTCATTGGTTTGGAAGGGCACATCCATTGGAAAATTCTTAGTGCGTTCGCTTTTTAGTTTGCTGAGTGAGCCCCCTCGTACTCATGGCTCCTATCATCCCTTTCATCATTGGTTCTATGGTGCCCTTCCTCATCTGGCAGTTTCGTATGGTTAGTGGGTTGGAAGCGAATTCTCACTATCGACAACCTTCAAAGGAGATCCTTAATCCTTTTGAATATTTGCCTCATGTGTATGGAAGATGCGGAAATGATCATTCATTTGTTTATTCATTCCCCTTTTGTTGGTAAGTTTGGGAGCATCTTTTGGGGCTTTTCCACACCCATTAGGTTATGCTGAAGTCAGTGGAGGACCTTCTTTGGGCGTGGCATGGGGGTGTAGGAAAATCCGGGAAGGCTAAGTGGAGGTTGATTATTATGGCTATGTTTTGGGCTGTTTGGAATGCTCAGTGTTTTTGGAATGAAAATGCGATTGTGGAGGGGGTCGTTAAAAGAGCTAAAAGGTTCTTCTTTTGGGATGGGAGATCTGTAAAAGCAGCATCAGCTGTTAATTTCTTTGGGTTTTGATGATTTGCGTCGGGGTATATTCTTTTCTCGCCTTCTGGCATGCTTCTTAATAAAATTGTTGTTATCTTTCTCAAAAATAAAATAAAATAAATCTAAATTACAAAAATTTATACTCCACTAGCCAATCCATGAGTGCCATGTATCCAAAGAGCCTAACAACACCATGCCACATGACAATTTTTTAGCGCTCTAACTTCCCACTACTTACCAAAGTGCTATTGGGGTCATTTATATACCCCTCACCCCCTCGTTTCTCAACACTCTTTCAGTCTCCACACACACACACACACACAGGATGGATGGCAGCAAAGACATCCATCCTTCTCATCCCACTCATCCGAGCCATCCATCGTGTCTAGGCCAATCCAGAGCCATCCATCCTTCTCATTCGAGTCATCCATCGTGTCTAGGCCAATCCAGGCCATCCATCGTTCTTATCCAAGCCATCCATCGTGTCTAGGCTAATCCAACCTATCCCTAATATGCACATTATCTATTCAACTCATCACAGCAGTCCAGATCCAACGGAGTAGGGTCGGGTCTAAGATATCCAACCCTGTTTTCCATGAAGAGTCTTAGGTCTCTTTCTTTCCCCTCTCAGATCTGCCACGTGCACTATTTCTCTGAGTGCGCTTGTACTGTTTACTTGCTCATTTACATACTGCAATAGTTTCCTACTCATACACCCCCTTGTTGTATCTCCTCATAAATCCTGTCTGACGTATGCTTTGTGTCTTGCTGAGCGATCAGATCCTGACTCATGCCCACATCCACAGATAGTTTTCTAAAAGCTCCATCTTTCTAGTTGCTGCAGTTAACAGAGGTAGATCAACTCCAAATCGTCTGGTTGCCATGCGTTGGCAATGTAGTTGACATCAAGCTTGATGTTTCAGCATAAAAGCTGAATTCAATTACTTCTGTTTATACAGAGAAGCTAAACTTTATGCTGCATTTGTATTTATCATCTAATGTGATATTACACCTTATCATGTTATGAGTTTTGGGGTTTGTTTAGTCTCATTCGATTTGGGACTAGAAACGTAGAAATGGTTTGTGTTGTAGTAAAGGTGGGATTTTGTGGGATCCAATATTCCACCAAGCAGACACTTGGGAAAGATTTATTCCTATGCTATTTGGTTATTGTCGATATTGTCCTTGTCATCATCATCATCACTGTTGTTCGTGGGGTTTTTTGTTGGGTTGCTCAAGTTGTAAACTACCTTGTCTATGTTAACCTTATTCAGTATATACAGGGGAGGTTTATTTACACCATTGCTCATGTGTGATGCAGCTGTGGTGCTTGTGGATATGCCCTAAATTTAAGCTCCTCCAATCGAAATACATCCAAGATTGACTCTAAATATGGAAAGGCTATAAGGAAGGGAATCATATCATTCTTCTCCATTGATGAGAGCCGATTCACTCAGATCGATGAGTTTGTATGCCTACCTTATTTCATCGTCAAGCATTCGTGGGGCCTCTTGCAGCCAAGAACCAAGCTCCTATGCCGGAAGTGTGGGAACTACATTGGCCATGCTTATGAAGAGAGCACCTCCCCCTTTGGATTGGACAAATCGGACTCAAGCTCTGGGAATGGGATATCTGTTTGCAGGAAATACAATGTCAAGATCCGTGCTGTACAGCCCTCCGATGAATCAGTTACTCCTCTTGTCATATAATGTGAATATTCTTGGTGTCACATAAATCCACAGACTGTCCGGAGAAGCATATAAACATAGCTGGATACAAATGTTAAACTCCAGCTTTTATCTTGTGTTCCTGTTTCACGATCATCGCTGTACAAAGGAAGGGTTGATGGATCATTTTAGGTGATTGGGTGCTTCAGAGAGGTCTGGTTCTTTTTTATTGGTGTGGTCTTTTTGTGCATGATCCTTCCATTGTTTGCTATTGAATCCTATAATTATGTATAATATTTGAGACCCATAGGTGTATGCATACAATTGTTTTCCTAGTTAGTATGCTGTCAATATGCTTTGGAGAGGATGGGCATTCAACAAGAGTAAGGTTTTCTCCGAGTATACTAACAAATGATGGACTAACCTGACAAATAATAGCTAAACAGATCTGGTAAGTTTTTATTTTGCCAGAAGGTATTATTATGGGCATTTGGAATAAGCAAGCATCCACTTTATTATAAGCAATAAGAGCCTAGTTGTCCATGATTTTTTATTTTTTTAATCCACTTGTCTTTCTGGACCTATTCTGACACAAGAATCGAGACAAATAAAATAGAGACTCTTGTGATACAGGCCTGAGTATTATTGAGAGAATCATGCCAAAATTTGGGGGGCTAGGATCTTCCAATCTAGTACATATTTGGGGCATGGCCCCACCACTTTCTTTTGACTAACAGTATACATTCAATAATAACAAGCTTTGACTTCTCTTTCATTTCATATAAGCTGTCCAGAACTTTTGTAAAACTATTAAATGAAAATTTGATTCCTTCATGCACTTTTCCTATCTCATGGGCTTCTTGGTGTATGTAAACTAAGGGTCTGTTTAGTAAGAAAGAAAATAAAGCAAAATCATGGAAATTGTAAATAATTATTTCTATGGGCACGATTGAGAAATGAATTTCAATTTTCATGGGCACTATTGAGATGTGAATTTCAATTTTATGAAAATTGAAAATCACTGATTCATTAGTTAACAGTCGCCTTGTATTTTTTGCTGGAGAGTTGTAATAGTGGAAAATGCAAATGATTACTTCCAGGAGTTTGATGATTTTCTTTAAAAATCAAACATGTCTAATAGATACACCATTTTATTAAATCTAAAATCAAGAAAAATAGAAAAGAGCGGGTGCCTACACTAATATAATTTCACTTTGTAAATTACATTCTTCAAACATGGGAAGAAAAGATTTCTTTTTATAAGAATCTCAAGCTTAGGGAGAGAGAGAGGGGCATTTTCCCTTAAAAAAATTGACTTGTCACATCATTCCTTGTGAATGAAGCCAAACGACATTGGCATGGAAGGCATCATCCAAACGCGGCTTAATTACTGCTATTAGCAAGAAATGATTCCAATGGTGTTGAGCAAAACATCCAAACAGGCCCTTGGATTTCATGTGGGAAACAGGAGTTTTGATAATTCTGCTTGCACACGCTACCAACATCAGTCGCCAACATGTGTACGAGATCTAACTACCCATTAATATTAGATAAGGAAACTACCTTCATGGCAAACGTGTATGAGATCTAAAACTACCTTCATGTATGGATGATTAAGAAATGATAGCCAGTCTCTATTTGGCTAGCGTACATGTGATGACTTGATGTCTGGGTCACAACGTGATGATTTCCGCTCTTGTTGAATGGCTAGGATCCTGCACACGTGTCATGTTAGCAAATGTTTGAGCAGCATGAAGAATTAGTAAAGTTGAGGTGATGATATATATGATCCAATTGGCCTTGTATAATGAGGGCCAACTAGGGTTGGACACGGGTCAGGCCAAGCCCAGTGGGGCCCAACATCAAGAGGAGTCCCTGAGGCCTAATGCCAAGTCAAGCTGCCGTATCAAATGCTTAAGTACTAAGGCTACTCGTGCTAATTGGGTTGGATCGAATTAATACCTGCAACTAGTAAATACTTCGCTTTCTTTAAAGAATAAATCATTCCAAGGAGCATATTTCCAACAACTGTCCATTTTGAAGTTTCCAAACCTGACGGCATGCAATTGATTAAGAGATTTAGTGCTTCTCACATACGTTGGCTTTCGGTTTGACCCCAAGCACTAAGATAGGTAAATACGTTAAACATGAGCGCACACACACACACACACACACACACACACACACACACACACACACACACATATATATATATATATATATATATATATATATATATATATATATATATATATATACCTGAGAAGATCAGTTTACTATTCAACCACTCACAATATGATTGTAAAATCATCATGTGATTATTAGAGGGGGTAGTTCTTTTTCTGAAGATGAGTTGCGCCTTGCTTTCTATACGAAATGACTTTTATAAATGGAAATAGTCAAACAAAAAGGAAATACTTACAGTCGATCGCGGGAAGTAACAATAAGATGCCTTTCTGAAAGATGAAGTGATTATATTGATAACAGGAATAGTCTAGCTCAAAAGCATAGACTTGGAGTATAACTAAAGATTACTACTAATGTATTATGACTAAGAATTATAACTACTCCTAGGATAGAGTTAAGATATGATAAGGAAAGATAATTTGAATTAATTGTTGGGTTGGTATGAAACGATTTGCTTTGCTGAACTTCTTGCTATTTACAGATCTCTATTATAGTTTTTTTTTTTTTTTTTTTTTTTTTTTTTTTTTTTTTATGCGTTTCTCTTCTTTATTTCAACAATTATAACAGTTGAATCTTTGCCATATTGGTCTTTCAGATCCTTTTGTCTCTTCGTATCCCTTTAACTGTTCTTTTCGGCTTGACTATTTTCCGCCTCTTGGACTTCTCGGTCGTGCATCATCATTAGATGATGCGTATCATCCAGCTTAGCCCCAGTTGTACTTACGTGAAAAGTGCTATAAATATCTCTAAAGATCTTTCGCATGCTATTTCTTTCCTATGCAATGATACATGTTCCTTCCTCATTGGCTATTTTAGGAACAATTAGAAATAGGGTACAACATTGCCCTCCATGTCGCTTTGCCTTTGGGCAAAAAGGTGAAAGTGACGATGACTTGTTGTTTGGTACAATAAATGCAATCAGCCATCTTTCCACATGTCATCTTTGTTAGTGTACATTTTTTTATGCACCTGTTTTGTAAATCACGTGAGTCCGTATGTCATGTAGTCGGTTAAGCCCTTGTAGGCTAAAGACCAAAGACATAAGAGGACATGAAGTAGCAATGAGTGAAGAACAGGTAAATGAGGTGACTTGGTAACCCTAAACCTACAACCTTTACCTTCTAGATGATATGAACCCTTATGGGTAAACCTTGGTTGATCATCACATAGTCTTAGGAGCCAAATTGCAACATGATAAGTAGGGCTAAAAGAGGTACAAAGCTGCTGTAAAAACATATGCCCAAAACAACAATTTTTTTTGTGAAGCTCGATGCCATCTACAGGCCGATGATGCCTCTCGAGTGAACCTTTGATCAATCGAAGGTTTGGGTTCGAGCAATCAAACTCGAGGCTTGATCGATTAAAGGTCACCAAAAACACCAAGCAACAAATTTACTAAATAGTTGGAGTTTCTCGATCCATTGAAGGACCCTTCGATGCCATCGAATGGGAGTTTGATTGATTGAAGGCATCGCTCGATCGATAGAGATTCTCTTTGGTTTTGCAAACGCGCGGCGTTTTCCTTGAAATAAAGCAGGGCAACAACTCCTGGCCTGGGTATCACATCGGCATGCGAGACACGGCATTGAAACCGCGGTGATGGTAAGGTCGCTAGGGTACAAGTCTTGGGTCGAGCCGGCTCAGATCTATAAGATACGATTTAGGATCGCGCGCAAATGCCAATTACAGGTCACGGATTGCCGGAATTCGACAGGGAGGATCGCGGAAGTCTACGGAACAGTATGGTCTAGGATACGGGTCTTACACCATCTGTCAGCAAGTCAAGGACTTGCTGTGTAGTGTGCTGGAGTGCATCGAGTTTGTCCTCAATCCCAGTCAGGCGCTTCTCGCAGTTGTGAATATGCTCGTCAATACCAGCTTGTCCATTCAGCAGGTGATGTTCAAGTTTACGATGCTGGCGATTGGTGACAGACTCAGGACTGTGAAGCGGCGTTCAATTAGATCCCCATTGTGTTGGTGAATTTGGCCGCTGATTGTTTTCTGCCTCAGGATTAGGAACAGGAGGACTATCCAGATGGTCTGAGGTGGTTAGGTACAACTGGTGGAGCGCATCATCATCGAACCATACCTCTGGTTGTATTTTATCTGAATTTGGCCGCAGGCCCACAAAATGTGCTAGCTTGCATATGAGAGATGGAAAGGGGAGTGTATCAGGATGTTCCCCTTTGACTATACGAGTCAATTGCTATAGTATAAGGATCGGCAGACACATAAGAACCTCTTGATACACATCATACAGTACATTGAGTGCAAAAGGAGTGAGGTTATTTCCCTTTGTGTCACATGGATACACATTGGTACTGAAGATATTGTGGAGGATCTTGGAAGTGGTTCCAAGATAGTTGATATGAAGCATATTTTCATCATCTCTAGGAACTGTGGTACCTTGGCACAATGCACGTGTAATCTCCCCCCATATTCCTAACCCATTCAGATTTCACTTAGTGACTGGGATTCGAGTCACTTCAATGTTTAGGAGATGGCCAAGTATGATTGGAGTAATGAATTTTGTTTGATGCATGAACTCCAGTCGAATACATGAGGGATTATCATGAACAATGTGGCAGCGATTGAAGAATTGATGAATCAACTCATATTTGTAGGGACCACCTAGATTAAGTATATTTTGCCATCCTATTGTTTCCAACAGAAGATCCACTCCGTATGGATCTATAGCTCTAGTAAGGACAATGCATTTTGCTATCGTAACTTGTTCCCAATCCGATCGGTTAGGAGGAGAGCTATTTGCTGTTGGTTTCTTATTCTTGGATTTATGGGTTTTTGAAGATTTAGAAAGTTCCTTACCTTTGCCTTTCACCATTTGCTTGAGCTTGTAAGGCTGGAGGATAGAGAAAACCATAAGAGATGGAACCAAGCTGTGAAATGTTTCATGCTCTCGTTCCCTTTTTATAGCAGAGAGTGTCGATGACATCGAACTAGATTCAATGTATCGAACTTGGGCTCATAATGACATAGAAGACTGTGTCAATGATTGTTGGGAAGAACCAACAATAATTTCCAATGTCCGTTTGAAAGGACCAACAGTTAAGACTTTGTCTTCCTGAGAGCCGTCGATGATATCGAATTTGACTCGATGGCATCGAGTATGTTAGAAATTAAAGAAAATTTTCATTTCTCTTGATATATAAAACATGGTTAGTACAGGGGGATATGCCTATATTGCACATGTATGTTTAACCAACCAACAAAAATGAGGACCAAAGTCCTTAGATATGCCTATTTAATTTATACTTGACTGAACTTTCCATTAATTTGCGCATAATCCAATCGATTTCTGAAGATCACTAAACCTATTTCTATCAAGAGGCTTTGTTAGGATATCAACGAGTTGTTTTTCTTCAACAAGTTCTCGGATAAAATGATGTCGTATGTCAATATGCTTGGTCTGAGAATGTTGAACAGGATGTTTTGAAATGTTGATGACACTAGTGTTGTCACAGAAGAGAGTCATCGTGGATTGATCAATCTCATAATCCAGCAGCATTTGTTTCATCTAGAGGAGTTGTGCACAACAACTACCTGCAGCGATGTATTCGGCCTCGGCAGTGGACAGAGATATCGAATTTTGTTTCTTGCTTTGCCAAGATAAAAACAACCATCACTGGTTGATTCGCGATCATCTAAATTTCCAGCCCAATCGGCGTCTGAATATCCAACAATGATAGTAGATGTTTCAAAAGGATACAATCGTCCGAAAGTGGTTGTTCCAGCCACATATTTGATGATTCTTTTAACTGCTGTTAGGTGTGATTCCTTAGGATTAGCTTGATATCGTGCACATGCTCCCACGCTAAATGATATATCTGGATGACTTGTTGTGAGATCCAGTAGGCTTCCTATCATGCTACGGTACAGGTGTTGATCCACGCTATTGCCATTTGGATCTTTGGAGAGTTTAAGTGTGGTGCTCATGGGAGTATGATAGGTACGGCCAGATTCAAGTCCAAATCTTTTTACTAGATCTTTTGCATACTTGGTCTGACATACAAAAATCCCATTGTGCAATTGCTTCACTTGTAGTCCTAAGAAGAAGTTCAACTCATCGACCATACTCATTTCAAATTCAGATATCATGAGTTCGGCGAAGCTATGAGCAGTATCTTCACAAGTAGAACCAAAGACTGTGTCATCCACATAGATCTGGGCAATGAGCAATGAATTCTCTATCTTTTGTGTGAATAATGTTTTATCTATACTACCCCTACAGAATTTATGGTCCAAAAGAAATTGCGTTAAGCATTCATACCAAGCACGTGATGCTTGTTTGAGGCCAGAAAGTGCTTTGCTCAATCGATAGACATGATTAGGAGACTTAGGATATGAAAATCTCTTAGGTTGTTCTACATAAACTTTTTCATCAAGTACCCCATTGAGAAATGCACTTTTGACATCCATTTGAAATAGTCTAAATTTTAATGCACATGCAATAGACATGAGAATCCTGATTGACTCAAGGCGAGCTACAAGAGCAAAAGTTTCATCAAAGTCAATGCCTTCTATCTGTGAATATCCTTGAGCTACCAATTTTGCTTTATTTCTAATCACATTGCCAGATTCATCGGATTTATTCTTGAAGATCCATTTGGTTCCGATGATATTTGAATCAAATGGTCTGGGAACCAGTTTTCATACCTCATTTCTCTAAAATTGTTGAAGTTCTTCTTGTATAGCATTTATCCAATATTCATCATCAAGAGCTTCCACAATACTCTTGGGCTCAATCTTTGAGGTGAATAAAAAATGGCTATAAATGCTTTCTATCTGACGCCAAGTTCTCACACCATCATTGGGATCTCCAATGATTTGATTTAAAGGGTGATCCTTGATGATGGGTATGTTAGACGACGGTTGAGGTTCATTAGATGTGAAAGCTTTGTTATTTGATTTACCTAGAATGCATGAATCCACATCATCTTCTAATTCATTCAAGGGACTTTCTTCTTCATGGGGTTGGTCATCAACCATCACATTAACTGATTCTTAAATGGTGAGGGTCCTTAGATTGTATACCCTATAGGCACGACTATTCAAGGCATACCCTAGAAAAATCCCTTAGTCACTTTTAGACTCAAACTTTCCTAGGTGTTCTCTGTCTTTCAGGATGTAACATTTACTACCAAAGACTTGGAAGTATTTCGCACTAGGTTGTTTTCCGTACCATAGCTCATATGATGTTTTGTTTAAACCTGCTCTCAGATATACTCTATTTATTATGTAGCAGGCGGTATTCACTGCTTCAGCCCAGAAGCTTTTGGCCATATCCTTTTCATTCAGCATAACTAAGCCCATTTCCTGTAATACTCGATTCTTTCTTTCAACAACTCCATTTTGTTGTGGAGTTTTTGGGGCTGAGAATTCATGGCGAATTCCTTTCTCATCATAGTATCTTTGAAACCGCTCATTTTCAAATTCTCCACCATGATCACTCCTGATACGATTTATGTAGTATCCTTTCTCATTTTGGAGTCGCTTTGCCATAATTACAAATTCATTAAAAGCATCAGATTTTTCTCGAAGAAAGGTGACCCAAGTAAATCTGGAGTAATCATCTACTATCACCAAGAAGTATCTTTTTCTACCATGGCTTTCAACTTTGGTGGGACCCACTAGGTCCATGTGCTACAAATCCAATGGCTTTGATGTTGCTATGGTGGTTGTCTTTTTATGACCGACTTTTATTTGTTTACCCTACAGACAGTCACCACAAACAATCTTTTCTTCTTTTCTAATCTTGGGAAGGCCTCTTACTAAATTCCTTGAACTCAACTTGGCTAAGTTTTAGTAGTGAACATGTCCTAGCCTTTAGTGCCATAGTTTGGACTCGCTTTTCATAGCCATATTACATTTTTTGGACAATACATTCTCATTGCTACTTTCAATAATGTAGTAGTTGTCACTTGTGCGTAAACCTTTCATGATAGATTTTCCTGTATGATCTGAGATTCTACACACATTTTGAGAAGGTGACCAAGTGTTCTTTGTCATAGATTTGTGAGATACTAAGGAGATTATGTTTTAGACCCTCCACACAAAGGACATTTTTAATCTTGGGGAGTCCTGGTCCAACTATTGTTTCTTGCCCAATTATTTTGGCATAGCTCCCATCTCCAAACGTGACTGACCCACCATAAAAAAACTGAATACTCGCAAAAGTGGGTTTGGTCACCGGTCATGTGTCGAAACACCCACTGTCAAGATACCATTTTAAACTATTACCAACCTTCAGAGTAGTATGGATTACTAGGCAATTGTTCTGACCTTTATCCTGTTTGGCAATACTTGGTAGTTTGAAAGTTTCAGAGTACAGTTGGTTTAGGGAATTTGTAGTATTATGTTTTGCACCTTTTAGTTCCACATTATTGGCCATGATTCCAATTTCAGTCAAGATCACTCTCTAGGCGGTTAAACCCTTAAGAGAGACCCGCTTTAATACCAATTGAAATTGCGGTAATAACTACTTTAGTAGAAATAGGAATAAGTCAAAGTGTCCTAGAGGGGGTAAACAGGACTTTATAAAATTTTATGACAATTTAAAATCCCATTAACCAAATCTTGATACAATATGGAACTACGAAGATATCTTTAACTTAACTCTAATGGCTTCCAAGCCAAATAGAGGATCTAATCTCAAGACCATTCAATATTTGACCAATATATAAATTTAGTCTACGATGGATGAGCAATGTGATTGTGTGTGGGGTGTGATTCTTATCAGTTCTAAATAATCATGTTAACATGCTTTATGAAAACATTTAGAGTAAACACAATAGAGTAATATGCAAATAACAATCACAAACACAATCATTTATAGTGGTTCGGCTATGTGCCTACTCCACTCCCGGCGGATGCACTCAACCCTTGAGTGTACTGGATTTCACTAACGAAGGTTTCAAATCAGGTTCACCTCAAACCGTTACACTTACACAAGGTTGACTCTAAGACCTACACAAGGTACCTAAGACGTGCCTACACAAGACAGAAGTTTATGCCCTACACAAGAGTAAAGGTCAACACGAAGCACTTAAGTTTTATGCCCTATACAAGAGCAAAGGATCCACACAAGGAACCTCCGTTTTAGGCTACACTGGCCAATGATCTACACAAGGAACCTCCGTTTTAGGCCACACAGGCCAAGGATCCTGTAACGACTCGAAAAATTTCATACAATGGCCCGAGTATCACCTCAGGCAGAAATCACTTAGGGTCAAATCCTTTAGAAATTAGACAAAGTTAACTAAGTGTTAAACTAGATTAGCCATGAAATTTGCTCGAATCACTTTAAATACGATCTGCAAGACCCAAAACTTGTAGAATCATTGACGCTAGGTTACCCTAAAATCTAGGATCAAACTCATTACTCGACTGCTCTCGGGAGCACATTGAATCTCTGTATTAGATCTGGACCGCACATTGAAAGTCCGAATGATACAAGGTTATAGAATTAGGACCGCCTTGCTGGGCTTGACAACCATCTCGGAAGTCGAAACCAGATAGTATTCCGGGTCTATTCGATTGAGCTCGGAGCGAGGAGTGTGAGAAAACCTGGTTTTCTTTAGAAATTTAATTAAATTTAAGCAATCTGAGACTCGACATTTGCGGGATAAATATAAGCAATCAGACCGTCGGAATCTGACCCAAATACACCCTTGGATCAGGAAACATTTCCCATATATGTCTGTATACTTGTAACCCTGGTCGAGTCTCTGTGACCGTTGAACTGAAACTAGTCCGCCACGTATGATCTGGGAACCCAATTGGAATGAAAACTTAACTCGACCTAGATCCAGAGTCAGTGAGCTTAAGTCCGACCTTTGGCTCAAGGGGGGGCTCCGGAAATGCTCCGTTGAGCTGAAACAGATGCACTTTGGATATAGCCTAAGTATACCTTGACCCTGGGTCTATTTTGGTGATGTTTTAGGCTATATAAGGACCTTAAACTCTCCCTCATTCAGCCCGTACGAATTTAAAGAAACCCTAGGAGAGAAAAGAGTGAGAAAGTGTGAGAGAAGTGGGAGGATCTTCCTGATACTCTACCCTGCCGCTATCTAAGCTTAACCATCCCGATCTAATCGCTTTTTGGGTGATTTTGACTTCATTTCTAGGTAAGAAAACCCTGACCCTAATCTAATTTAGGGTTTCAATTGATTCAATTAGCGAAATAGCTAACACTACTTGTGCTTTACGTCATTATACTGTCGTGGAAGAAGACTTAGCGTTCCTACCAAATTCATTACGCTTCTACGGTATAAGGTGCAGACTTTAGACGTATAGGTTATGGTTTTTAACGCTTTCAACGTCCGATAATGATAGATCCATGATCTAGGTGTTATTGTACATGCACAATGTGATGTTCGTTTTACGTTTCGATTGCGTATGCAAATTATGGCGTATTGTATATTCTGTATATTTGTAGAAAATACCGTATACGTATAAATTTTGAAAGTATGTTAGCCATGATTAATTACTGTATGAACATGCTATATATATGTATAATACTTACTCGGCGAAAGGAACTCGCCCTAATACATATTTTTACTAGTATATCTATGTATGTTAAAATAGTGTGTTCTAAGTGTTTGTGAAAATGCTTGTAAGCGTAAGTCCTTAGATGATTATGCTTTAGGTAGGTGTTGAGATAGGATTCTCAACTACCTTAGAGATGTATATGATTTCCTCCATGTTTGTTGTTTAATTTAACCGCTTACTTATGAAATTTATGTGTTGTATTTTCTGTTTATATTGTGCTTTAAAACATGCTTTATGATATGCTTGTTAACATTCTTGAATTACTTTATTTATTCTGCTTTACTCTACATACTTCTGGTTAAGGATTGATTGTGATTGGGACTATGATTATAGTCCAGACGATCGGTAACAGACTTGAGTTCATGGTTGAGATTCAGTTGCCACGTAGGATGTGTTTGACGAACCCGAGTCGTACTTCGGTTGGTGACAGTGGTTAGGCCACGCGAAGTGCTTATGCGCTTCATGTCGCTCAGCTGGTTGTGCGCTCGTGCTAGTCGAACTCGTCAAGTAACCCAATCTGTCTAATGTATGTTCACCATGTTTGGACGCTACTGCTTAAACCTAGGGTACCAAACTTACCAGTGGAATCCCGTTAACCGTGGTACCCCGATCCGCTAAGACTCATGAGCCGGACATGGTGGTATGGGACACCGTGGTCGAGTTGTCGGCCTACGCTGGGGCCACGAGCCTCCCCGTAGTGACCATTGAGCAACCAGACTCGGGAACCGAATACGGTGGTATGAGACACTGTATTCAAGTTGTCGGCCTACACTGATAAGGTGATGGGGGAGTGGTGTAACGATTCCGTGTAATAGCCCTTACAGCCCTTTGTAGTGACCTCGAGAGTACTCTGAGTCTACGTGGAGGCGACGACCCTTCCGTAGCAACAAGAGTACAAAGTAGGCCTGTATTGATAAGGTGATGGGGGAGTGGTGCAACGATTCCGTGTAACAGCCCTGGTAGCCCTTGCAGCGACCTAGAACCACACTATCGTATGAGATTATCTAGGATTGACGACCCTAGAATGGATCATTGTTTGGGAATGATATAAGGGAGGTACCTTAGTTTTCCAATACTGCTGTTTGCAATAGACTAATAATAACTCAGTAATCATGCTCATCATCGCATTGCATGTGCCTGGAAGATGTGGAGCACTGAGGGATGAACGTATGCCGCGGATGTGAGATGGTGCCGTATGAGGGTGGTTAGGCGATGGGGCATGCATCACGACTGCATTTCATGCTTGCATTAACAAGAGTACTTAAGATTGTTGATTGTACTGCTTTATCATTACTGCTTGACTGATTTGATAACATGTTAACTTATGCTTTATTGTTCCATTGAGTTAGCTACTCACTCCCACGTTACGGGACGGTGTTCTGGACACCCACTAGACCCTGTCTTAGATGCAGGTATTGACGAGACGCTGGTGGCTGAGCCTGATTACTTCGATGATCAGGATGAGTTCTCCTTCATGCAGTTCTCTGGAGGCTACGCTTAGGTCATCCAGATGACGGGGCTACAGGGTGTATCACTCTAGTTGTACCACTTTTGACATTTTGATTTTGAAACAAATACGTGTATATGGTGACTTAGTATGATGTTCATACTCTGGAGATCGATTATGACGTTTTTGGTTTTATAAACATTTATATGCATCTTTCAGTCTTCCGCTTGTGTGTTATAACTTGATCTGGAGTATGAATTACTGTTTGGTATAATCTCATTCATGATTTTTGCACTAACACAGACAACATTCAATCATAAGCATTTATGTTGCATAAGTGATGTTTTGGAACTCGAGAGTTGAGTTGCTACTCGACCCTCGAATTTCACGGCGTTACAAGTTGGTATCAGAGCCTGATTTGGATTAAACCAGACCTGGGTTATGGTCACACGACATACGCTGACGCATTTCGACATAGGAGGGTACGAGAAAATGTAAAAAACAGTCCTAGGTATCCCGATTTTGCCAATTGGCGAAGTTCACTCAAGTCGGTCGTTTTGTTTGAGTCTGTACTCAACCGAGATCATACGAGTCGACCCCAAAACACTTCTAGACCGTCAAACGACGGGTTTAGATCATAATTCACCCCATCCTAGCCCTTAGAAATTGGTACGTACAACTACGTATTAGAAACATCCCAAAACTGCCCGAAATAACACAAAACGGGGTCATGGGCCTACCCACGCTTATCCAGAGGAACCCAGGGTAGGACCCACATCATTTTAAGGCCTAGGGGTCACGAGGACCTCGTCCTTATTGTGAGGCATCGCCGGCTAGTCGAGGGAGTGGCGAGGACCTCGCCAGGTCAGCGAGGCCTCGCCGGTTATCGGGCCCGGCCGGGTGGGCCGTGCTGGCCGACGCACTTTGGGGCGTAGGGTGGCCCACTGGTATAAGGGGCGTGGTTTAAAACCACCCCAAAAGCACCCCTCCTTCACAAAATCTCCCTCAAAGCTCTCCCATTCCCTTAAAAATCTAATTTTCTCTCTCAAACCCCCCTTCCAATCGCCCATTCCACTGTTTTCTGTTAAAACCCACACCCCTCCATCGTTCATAGCAGCACCTACCCTCTACCCTTTCTGTTTTTCCTCATTTGAGTGCCCACACCCTCTCATTTGAAGCTCAAAACCGTGTAAGCTCTCAACCCATCATGTTTCTTCATTTCCTTTCTTTAAACCCTGATTGTTGGAGCCTTTACAACCCCTATTGAGGTTCAAACTCGTGGAGAGCCAAAACTCCAGCCCCCATTTCCCTTCTTTTTTTTTCACTTCCATGGCCTTCTTTGAGTTCATTTCGGCTGTTTTCTCGGTTTCCACCGTCCTTTCTCTCATGGAAAAGAGAAAGGGGGCCGTGGATGAAGCTGGGCCTAGTCGCCCTACGCGTTTAAGGAGGCTGAGAGGCACCGCCGCGAGCACAAGCGTCGCTCGAGAGTTTCGAGCGAAGCAGGATCTTGATGCCCGAATTCCTGCTGAACTGGCTTTGTTGGCGGAGCTGCCCCATGGAGTGTATGAGGGCCGTAGGGTCCTCTTTGAAGCTCAGGTGGATGGACGGCTCTTTGGAGAGTACCTGTTGTTCGAGTTCCTAGAAGAAGCCCATTGGGGTCCACTGTTTGATAGCAGGTATCACGCCAATGCGAGCTTTGTCTGATCTTTCTATGCCAACATTCACGAGCCTACACTCGAACCCTTGCAGTTCAAGATTCCATGTGGAAGGGATTGGTTGGCCACTGTCGATGTCAGATTGATATCCCAGCTTCTGAATGTGCCTCTTGGTGAGGTGCATGCTAGCGAGCAGAATCTGAGGATTGCACATGAAAGGGATTGTCGCACATGTTTCCTTTGTGGTGGCCGACTGGTCGAGTGGCAGCCGAACAAAAGTCTTCTAGCGACCGATATGTCTAACGACTTCTGTTTACTCCATCACATCTTCACATTCAATGTCTACCCTAGGTGGAGTAATCGCAGTGAGTGTACGTGCCTCATGGTAGATTTCCTGTATCAGGTGGGGCAGAGAGTGAACCTGTACGTGCCTACGTTCGCATTGCGACAGATAATCAATACTGCACGCTCCGTTAGAAGAACTGATTCGCTCCCTTTCGGCCGACTCGTATGCAAGATTGCACATCAGTTTGGCTATAGTCTTGGGGCGGAGATGCCGGTGCCGGTTCATCATATCGACGAGACTACCCTCAACCAGATGAATATTGGGCCACGGCGACGCCGGGCTCGACTCAAGGAGAGCGATGATGAGATGGAGAGCGAGGAAGAAGAGAGTGAGGAAGAAGATGGGGCTGAAATAGAAGAGGAGGAACAGGAAGTAGAGGAAGAGGAGGCCCAAGATATTGAGGAGAGCTCCCCTCCTACGGCACCAGTGCGGGGCACTGATCGAGCTGCTTGGGAGGCTCGTCTTGCTTGACTGGAGGAGGATCATACTGAGC
The DNA here is from genome assembly GCA_030180095.1 of Magnolia changhungtana. Taxonomy (NCBI): domain Eukaryota; kingdom Viridiplantae; phylum Streptophyta; class Magnoliopsida; order Magnoliales; family Magnoliaceae; genus Magnolia; species Magnolia changhungtana. The sequence goes on from JASAUF010000172.1 coordinate 2,288,240, forward strand.
TACGACAGGGTCAGGCTGTCCTGCAACAAGACGTCATAAATCTTCGGGCCCTTGTAAAGCACAAGTTCAAGAAAGTAACTCGCGCGCTGAAAACTATCATGTACTGCTTGAAGGATAAGGGCGCCCCTTCTCCATCGCCAGACTCGGATGCCTAGTCATCCGTACTGCTGTCTTGTATTTTGCTTTGGTTACTGCCTTAGGATGCTTATGTTTTCATGTTGTTGGGTGTAGTAGTTGTTAGAATGTTTTGGATGTTTGAGGCTTTAGTTGTATTAGCTTCCATGCATCTCCTGTCATTATTCATGTAACTCTGTATTCCATGTATTATGACAATTTTGGTAATGAAATGCATACAACCTCTTTGCTATGAAGTGTGTGGAATGCTTAAGTGATTGGGTTTTGTGTTGCTATGCTTCACCTCACATGCGTTGCACCCTATGTTGTATAGGGCACGCCGCGGAAATATACGCGGAGCACGGCACACCTTCTACTCACTGATACGATGGACAAGGCTCCTTCCTACGGAGATGGTCATACGGACCCTGGCTTGGGCTCGGATCGTGAGACTAGACCTACGTCTCAGCCTTCCGCTGGTCCTACAGCTGGACTGCCACCTTTTACGCCACCGATTCACGAGTAGAACCGGGCATCCTCTTTGACACAGTATGAGCCACAGGCTGCCCCACCTACTGATAGGTTTGAGCAGTTGATGATGATGATGCATCGGCAACAGATGTAGCAGCAGTGGCAGCATCAGCAGCTTATGACCACTATTGCAGGGGCCTTATCTCAGGGTGGGAGTGCGACTCCACCTTCACCGTCTACACGTCCTACTGAGATTGCAGAGCTTTCTGCTCAGGCTAAGGATGTGCCTCCGCTTACTCCTACTACATACCCTACGGGGCATTTGGGAACTAATGGCCTTCTCAAGCGATTCCAGCGCTTGAGGCCTCCTACTTTTACAGGTTCTCACAGACCCGAGGAGACTGAATACTGGTTAGACCGTATCTCCAAGATGCTACGGATGCTCCATTGTACGAAGCAGGAGCAGGATGAGTTGGCCACATTTATGTTTGAGAAAGAGGCTAGCTTATGGTGGGACAGTGTCTTACGGACAGTGGCAGTTGGATATGTATAGACATGGGCGGTTTTCGAGTTCTGTTTCCATGAGAAATACTACCCTCAGACCTACCGACACGAGAGGGAGAACGAGTTTTTGCGCCTCAGGCAAGGAGGCATGACAGTTATGGAGTACGAGCATCGATTCACTGAGTTGGGCAGATATGTCCTGACCATTCTTGCTGACGAGCAGATGTGGATACGACATTTTTCAGAGGGCTTGCGACTGACATTCGGTCGAAGATGTGCTACGTCAGTATACCCTCCTATGCCGAGCTGATACATATGTCTATGAGGGCAGAGAAGGATGTTGATCGGCCAACACGTTCTCGCGGTCCTATGGTTACGAGACCACGACCAGATATTCAGAGCAGGCCATTCCTTGGCAAGAGGCCTCGTGTTGACTCTCCTCCCAGGACCACGGTGCCAGTAGTTTCGATGAGGTGTCCAGCGTGACCTGTACATACTGCGGGAGACCGGGTCACCCTGTAGGGAGCTGCTTTGCTCGGATGAGAGATAGCAGGTTTTCTCCACCACAGAGGATTGATCGCCCTCGTCCACAAGCTATATCGGCTCTACCTCTATGGATTGCCCCTGCACATCCATCCTTCCGACCACCTGCACCTCGCTTTAGGTAGCCACAATGAGCTATGATGCCTCAGCCCAACCAACCACAGCAGACACGTGTTCATGCGCTCACAGCAGAGGAGCCGGAGACAGCACCTATGGCCTTCGAGGTCACTGCACATGTTCAAGGTACTCTTGTATTTTTATTGGTAGACACTGGGTCCACTACTTCCATCATTTCATGTGCAGCAGTTAAGCGTCTAACTTTACATACTACTCTCATGAAGGGCGTGAAACTCACTACTGCTACTGGAACTTTTTTGGATGTCACATGGGTGTGTGAGGGTTGCTCCGTCAATTTGGTTAGCAGGACAGTGTTCGTCAACCTCATTATTGCGCCACTATGGCACTACGACATTATCCTTGGTATGGACTGGCTCACCGAGACGAAGGAAGAGATTGATTGCGATACTCGGGTCGTGACAACCAGGCGACCTGACGGCACGGTCTTTACTTTTCCAGTACAGGTTAGTTGGACATATCGCTTTGAGTGTTATGCCGTTTTACTTAAGCCTGTTGATGGGCCGACGTTAGGAAACATGCCAGTAGTTCGAGACTTTTCATATGTGTTCAGGATGATCCCTGGATTACCTCCTCGGCGTGAGATCGATTTCACCATTGACCTTGTGCCCGGTGCGACCCCCATTTCATTACCTATGTACCGGATGCCTTCATGTGAGATGGAAGAGCTAAGGAAACAGATTGATGAGCTCGTAGAGAAGGGCTTTATACGACCCAGTGTGTCTCCTTGGGGAGCACCTGTGTTGTTTGTTAAGAAGAAAGATGGGTCGCTACGGTTATGTATTGATTACCGTAGGTAGAACCAGTTGACCGTGAAGAACAAATATCCTTTGCTCAGGATAGATGACCTGTTTGATCAGTTGAGGGGGGCAAAGTATTTTTCAAAGATCGATTTACAGTCAGGGTATCATCAGTTACGCGTCAGGGATGAAGACGTGCAGAAGACGGCTTTCAGGACCTGTTTTGGGCATTACGAGTTCCTTGTGATGTTGTTTGGTCTTACGAACGCACCGGCCGTATTCATGGACCTGATGAACCGGGTATTTCGGCCATTCCTATACCGTTTCATCATCGTGTTTATCGACGACATCCTGGTGTACTCTACGAGTCGGGAAGAGCACGAGGAACACTACAGGCAGTCCTTGATACTCTGAGGAAGAACCAGTTGTTCGCGCAGTATAAGAAATGCGACTTCTGACAGGAGGAAGTCAAGTTCCTAGGACATGTAGTGTCCAAGGAAGGGATAGCAGTGGGCCTGGCTAAGGTAGTTGCAGTGCAGGATTGGAAACAGCCTGGTTCAGTCACTGAGGTGAGGAGTTTTCTGGGCCTGGCAGGTTATTACCGACGATTCATCCGAGACTTCTCGAAAATAGCCAGACCATTGTCTCAGTTGACACGGAAGGATCTGAAGTTCACCTGGAATGTGAAGGCGGAAGCAGCTTTTCAGGAGCTGAAGGACAGGTTGACGTCCGCCCCTGTGCTAGTATTGCCAGAGCAAGGGGTTAAGTACACTATATACACTGACGCGTCTCGCGTTGGTTTGGGTTATGTCCTTATGCAGAAGGACAGGGTGATTGCATATGCCTCGAGACAATTAAGGAAGCACGAGGAGAATTACCCTACGCACGACTTTGAGTTAGCAGCGGTCATATTCGCATTGAAGCTCTGGAGACATTACCTTTACGGAGAGAAGTTCGAGCTTTTCTGCGACCACAAGAGCCTTAAGTATATATTCACTCAGTGGGACTTGAATATGAGGCAGCGTCGATGGATGGAGACCTTGAAGGACTTCAAGTTCGAGGTTTCTTACCATCCTGGCAAGGCCAAGCTTGTGGCAAACGCGTTGAGCCGTAAGAAGGTGATCATATTTGCGGCTCCGTTAATGATTGAAGAGTGGGATATGTTGAAGTTCGTGCAGGACTTCGAGCAGAAACTCATAGTGGAGGAGCCATTCGAGTGTGTCGCACACATTCAGGTGCGGCCACTTATTGATGACTGGATTATTGAAGCCCAGAAGGGCGACGAGCGGATGTCTGAGCTTCGGAGGCAAGCTGGCGATGATGTGGACTCTGAGTGGAGAGTTGGTGCCAATGGGGGCCTACGATACCATGGACTTGAGACAGGAGCTTCTCAAGACAGCTCACAATTCAAAGCTTGTGATGCATCCTGGTAGCACGAAGATGTATCAAAATATGAAGAGATCGTATTGGTGGGACAATATGACGGTCCATATCGCAGAGTATGTTTCACGTTGTCTCACGTATCAGCAGGTCAAGGCTGAGCATCGCCGACCTCCTGGACTCCTTCAGCGCATGCCCATAACTGAATGGAAGTGAGACTTTATCTCTATGGACTTCATCTCGGGGCTACCGAAGACAAGAAATGGTTATGATTCTACTTGGGTGATCGTGGACCGATTGACCAAATTAGCTCATTTCTTCCCTATCAGAGTGACGAACTCTGCAGAAAACTTGGCTAGGTTGTACATTAAAGAAATAGTGCGTCTGCATGGAGTTCCCTTGGAGATTGTGTCAGATCACAGCACACGATTCACGTCTATCTTCTGGACTCGTATCCAGGAAGCGATGGGGGTGAAGTTGAAGTTCAATATCGCGTTTTACCCTCAGATCGATGGGCAGACAGCGGGTGAATAAGATTTTAGAAGATATGCTGCAGGTTTGTGTTTTGGACTTCAAGGACAGTTGGGATGATTGCCTCCCGCACGCAGAGTTCGCCTACAACAACAGTTTTCAGACAAGTATTGGTATGTCTCCTTACGAGGCCTTGTATGGGCGCCATTCCAGAGCACCGCATTGCTGGGCAGAGGTTGGCGAGAGTAGCTTGATTGGCCCGGAATTGGTACAGGCGACCTCGAAAAAGATCGACATTATCAAGCGTCGGCTTCTTACAACACAGAGCAGACAAAAGAGTTATGCCGATACGAGACGGCGACCACTTGAGTTTGAGGTTGGAGACCATGTGTTCCTCCGAGTTTCCTCTATGAAGGGAGTCTTCGATTTGGGAAGAAGGGGAAGCTTATGCCCCGGTTTATCGGGCCGTTTCAGATACTTGATCGAGTGGGTGTGGTGGCATATCGTCTCACTTTGCTTACACCACTTGCGGGTGTGCACAACGTATTTCATGTATCTATGCTGAAGAAATACGTCCCTGATCCTTCACATGTCATCCATTGGGAGTAGGTGCAGTTGAGTGATGATGCTACATATGTACTGCGTCCGACGCGTATCCTAGATAGGAAGGAGCAGGTGTTGCGTAGTAAGGTGATTCCACTCGTGAAGGTACTGTGGACGCATCATACAGAGGAGAAAGCTACCTGGGAGACTGAAGCCGAGATCCGAAAGAACTACCCTCAGCTTCTCGAGGAGTATGAAAAGGTACTAATTTTGAGGACAAAATTTTTCATTAAGGGGGGTAGATTGTAACGACTCGAAAAATTTCGTACAATGGCCCGAGTATCACCTCAGGCAGAAATCACTTAGGATCAAATCCTTTAGAAATTAGACAAAGTTAACTAAGTGCTAAACTAGATTAGCCATGAAATCCGCTCGAATCACTTTAAATACGATCTGCAAGACCCAAAACTTGTAGAATCATTGACGCTAGGTTATCCTAAAATCTAGGATTAAACTCATTACTCGACTGCTCTCGGGAGCACATTGAATCTCTGTATCAGATCTGGACTGCACATCGAAAGTTCGAATGATACGAGGTTATAGAATTAGGACTGCCTTGCTGGGCTTGACAACTATATCGGAAGTCGAAACCAGATAGTATTCCGGGGCTATTCGCTTGAGCCCAGAGCGAGGAGTGTGAGAAAACCTGGTATTCTTTAGAAATTTAATTAAATTTAAGTAATCTGAGACTTGACGTTTACGGGCCAAATATAAGCAATCAGACCGTCGAAATCTGACCCAAATACACCCTCGGATCAGGAAACATTTTCCATATATGTCTGTGTACTTGTAACCCTGATCGAGTCTCTGTGACCGTTGAACTGAAACTGGTCCACCACATGTGATCTGGGAACCCAATTGGAATGAAAACTTAACTGACCTAGATCTGGAGTCAGTGAGCTTAAGTTCGACCTTTGGCTCAAGGGGGGCTCCGGAAATGCTTCGTTGAGCTGAAACAGATGCACTTTGGATATAACCTAAGTATACCTTGACCCTTGGTCTATTTTGGTGATGTTTTAGGCTATATAAGGACCTTAAACTCTCCCTCATTCAGCCCATACGAATTTGAAGAAACTCTAGGAGAGAAAAGAGTGAGAAAGTGTGAGAGAAGTGGGAGGATCTCCCTGATACTCTACCCTGCCACTATCTAAGCTTAACCATCCCGATCTAATTACTTTTCCGGCGATTCCGACTTCATTTCTAGGTAAAAAAACCCTAACCCTAATCTGATGTAGGGTTTCAATTGATTCAATTAGCAAAATAGCTAACATTACTTGTGCTTTAGGTCATTATACTGTCGTAGAAGAAGACTTAGCGTTCCTACCAAATTCATTACGCTTCTACGGCGTAAGGTGCGGACTTTAGACGTATAGGTTATGGTTTTCAACACTTTCAACGTCAGATAATGATAGATCCATGATCTAGGTATTATTGTACATGCATAATGTGATGTTCGTTTTGCGTTTCGATTGTGTATGCAAATTATAGCATATTGTGTATTCTGTATATTTGTAGAAAATACCGTATACGTATAAATTTTGAAAGTATGTTAGCCATGATTAATTACTGTATGAACATGCTATATATATGTATAATACTTACTCGCGAAAGGAACTCGCCTCAATACATGTTTTTGCTAGTATACACTATGTATGTTAAAATAGTGTGTTCTAAGTGTTTGTGAAAATGCTTGTAAGAGTAAGTGCTTAGATGATTGTGCTTTAGGTAGGTGTTGAGATAGGATTCTCAACTACCTTGGAGATGTATATGATTTCCTCCATGTTGGTTGTTTAATTTAACCACTTACTTATGAAATACATGTGTTGTATTTCCTGTTTATATTGTGCTTTAAAACATGCTTTATGACATGCTTGTTAACATGCTTGAATTACTTTGTTTATTCTGCTTTACTCTACATACTTCTGGTTAAGGATTGATTGTGATTGGGACTATGATTATAGTCCAGACGATCGGTAACAGACTTGAGTTCGTGGTTGAGATTCAGTCACCACGTAGGATGTGTTTGACGAACCCGAGTCGTACTTTGGTTGGCGACAGTGGTTAGGCCACGCGAAGTGCTTATGCGCTTCATGTCGCTCAGCTAGTTGTGCGCTCATGCTAGTCAAACTCGTCAAGTAACCCGATCTGTCTAATCTATGTTCACCATGTTTGGACACTACTACTTGAACCTAGGGTACCAAACTTACCAGTGGAATCCCGTTAACCGTGGTACCCTGATCTGCTAAGACTCATGAGCCGGGCATGGTGGTATGAGACACCGTGGTCGAGCTGTCGGCTTAAGCTGGGGCTACGAGCCTCCCCATAATGACCATTGAGCAACCAGACTCGTAAGCCGAATACGGTGGTATGGGACACTGTATTCGACCTGTCGGCCTACACTGATAAGGTGATGGGGGAGTGGTGTAACGATTCCGTGTAACAGCCCTGATAGCCCTTTGTAGTGACCTCGAGAGTATTTTGAGTCTACGTGGAGGCGACGACCCTTCTGTAGCAACAAGAGTACAAAGTAGGCCTGTATTGATAAGGTGATGGGGGAGTGGTGCAACGATTCCATGTAATAGCCTTGGCAGCTTTTGCAGCGACCTAGAACCGCACTATCGTATGAGATTATCTAGAATTGACGACCCTAGAATGGATCATTGTTTGGGAATGATATAAGGGAGGTACCTTAGTTTCCCAATACTGCTGTTTGCAATGGACTAATAATAACTCGGTAATCATGCTCATCATCGCATTGCATGTGCGTGGAAGATGTGGAGCACTGAGGGATGAACGAATGCCGCAGACGTGAGATGGTGCCGTATGAGGGTGGTTAGACGAGGGGCATGCATTACGACAGCATTTCATACTTGCATTAACAAGAGTACTTAAGATTGTTGATTGTACTGCTTTATCATTACTGCTTGACTGATTTGATAACATGTTAACTTATGCTTTATTGTTCCACTGAGTTAACTACTCACTCCCACGTTACGGGACGATGTTCTAGACACCCACCAGACCCTGTCTTAGATGCAGGTATTGACGAGACGCTGGAGGCTGAGCTTGATTACTTCAATGATCAGGATGAGTTCTCCTTCATGCAGTTCTCTGGAGGCTATGCTTAGGCCATTCAGATTACGGGGCTACAGGGTGTACAACTCTAGTTGTACCACTTTTGACATTTTGATTTTGAAACAAATATGTGTATATGGTGACTCAGTACGATGTTCATACTTTGGAGATCGATTGTGACGTTTTTGGTTTTTTAAACATTTATATACATCTTTCAGTCTTCCGCTTGCATGTTATAACTTGATCTGGAGTATGAATTACTGTTTGGTATAATCTCATTCATGATTATTGCACTAACACAGACAACATTCAATCATAAGCATTTATGTTGCATAAGTGATGTTTTGGAACTCGAGAGTTGAGTTGCTACTTGACCCTCGAATTTCAGGGCGTTACAGATCCACATGAGGAACCCAAAGTTTATGCCCTAAATAAGAGTAAGGGTCAACACAGCACCCACACGTACTCTCCTATCTGAAGCCTCCTATAAGGACTTTAAAGGGGTCAGAAGCACTTGTGACCTAAACTTACACAAGGAATGATCAACAGGGTCTCTGGAATCTAATGACTTACAGATAAGTAGGTGAGCCCCGTTAAGCACGATGATGAAGATCTCCTCCTTGATGATGAAGATTCTTCAACTTCCTTGATCCGCAACACTTGATATGTTCCAATAAAGGCGACGGGTTGGGTCAAGGATATGTTGGAATCCTACTCTATTAAATGTTTTCCTATTTTAGAGGAGTGATTCCAAGCATTCAAGGTATCCCAGCTCAATGATTTGCCATTAAGATAGTAGCTGGATGATCCTTGAATGGGGAAGTTCATTCCTTAATCCACTCTATTGAATATCAATGAAGAGGGTGGATTGAAGGATGAACTTCCATGAGAAAATGAGCTTAGGGTAGGTAGTATACAAAACTCGTTTAAAGCTCTCTATATTTTTCTCACACCAGCAACCAAGTGTAAGCTTCCTATATATAGGCAAAAAGTCCCAACGATAATAAATATGTCAGAGTCTGACTGAGTTCGATCTCATCGGGCCTGACTCGATGTCATCGAATGTATACTTTTGATTCCATCTAATCAGGGTTCGATGATGCAAACTCAGTTGAAGCACATACCCGAAACTTTTTTAATGAAGATCGATGACATCGAACATGCGTCGATGTTATCGAAATTTGAATTCTGATCTCATCGATAGTGGTTCGATACATTGATCTTTTCAAGGAATATTTGAGAAAGCTTGCCGAGCACTTTTTGACCCAATTCGATGATATCGATCCCATATCGATTTCATCAATTTTCGAATTGCGATCATATCGAGATAATATCGATTTCTGGATCATTCACATAAGATTTTCCTTTTCAAGTTTGCTGGAATAGTTGTCCCGATTCGATCGCATCGAGTCTATATCGATATCATCGTGATTTGAATTTGATGATATCGATGTTGGTTCGATTCCTCGAACATTTAGATGTTTTTCTTTCAAAAACTCGCTAGACACAACTTGTCCCATTTCGATGTTATCGATACTGTGTCAATATGATCGAGATTTGAATTTCGATGATATCGATTGTCCTTCGATTCCTCCAGCAATATCAAGAATATTTTCCAAGCCTTTACTGGATAGAGCTCTGAGATTTTCGATATCATTGACTGTCCTTCGATAACATCGATATTTGAAATTCGATAAATCGAAGGTACTTTCAATTTATCGGATATTTTGTCCAAAATACTTTGTGGTTGCTGGACATGAAGAGGACTCAATTCGATGTTATCGATACCAATTCGATTTATCGAGAATGAGTGTTTGATTGTATCGACTAAGAATCGATGATATCGAACTTAGCTGAAAACTTAGAGAATTTTCCATTTTGAAACCAGGTTTCAGGCTTTTAACACTTATGTTGTTCTAAGTTTTTCTTAAGGCTTTTGTTTACTTGGGTGTTTTGGGATTTGGGATGTGAGGCTAAGTTTACCTGTGATGAGCTCTAAACACACATCCGGTTGATTCAATGTCTTGAATGATCTTCATATGGGGCCCACTTGACTCACCGAGTCAACACTCACACTAATTGACAAACCAGGGCACTTTTAGTCTCCTCCCTGGACATGTAAGGGATCAAGTCACCTGTCGTCTCATAGAAGGGAGTTGCGCGCTCCTGCTCAGTTTGTGCGGGTGTATCTGCAGGTTGCCTACCCTGTCCCCGAAGGACCGTGACCATTGCCTGTAACATCTGCTGAATCTGATCCACGCTCACTGATATGGTTGGGGTTGCACTGGTCTTGAACGCGGGAGCTGCTTAGCTTGCTCTCTCAGGCGCTATGTCCTACAGTATGGAACAAGGGTCTATTATCCGTAAACACTCTCGAATATACACACGTTGGGGAGCTCTATTAGAAAGTCTCTTAGTTATTCGAACTCGGGGACCTAATCATTCTAAGTTCTCAACAATCATAGAGTGTAGGGTAGCTATCAATAGATATGTGATGTTATCCTTAGGTATTCCCAAGTTATGATCTGATACTAACTTTTGCCATGCCCCAAACTCGGAAAACGGGCTCACAGAATTTTCGATTGCTGAATCTGGTGCCGACAGCCTCCATAGTAACCCATTCTCGGCTCCAAACACCCATACTCCAGGTTCCAATCTTGGGATCCTATAAGGAGGATTTTCAGTGTGATTTTTTTTTTTGTAAATAAAAGAGCATAACCACAAGTGTACCCGAATCACAAAGGCATCATCATCATCACATATCCACTAATATCAAAAATTGAGTACAATACATGAAGGGAAAATACAAGATAAATGCCAAAAGCTCCAGAAGCTCTGCCGCATGCTCCTGCCTCAGCTCGACTGCATCCTATCGTCGCCTGCACGCATCTATCGTGCATAAGCTTATAGAAAGCTTAGAGGGTGGTGTATGTGTGAGCGTAAGATAAAGTACCAAGCACATAAATATCAACGTAAGCGGAATACTGGCAAGGTTATAAGTCATTCAATATTAGAGTATGCAATGTAGATCGACTATGCAATACAGAGTCATAATGAGCTGAATATCAGATACCGAGGATGCAATACAATATGCAATTCTGAAGGGCCACGAATACCATCAGCCTCATCTAGGCCATTTAAATGTTACAACCCAAATGCCATATGCCGTGGATGTAATGCAATATGCAGATCCTGCGAACTCCATAATACCATCAACCTTATTCAGGTTATACAAAATAGAAGCATAGTAAACCAAATGCTATGTGCTAAGGATGCAATGCAATATGCGGTGCGAATGAAATGACCAAGCTGGAGTGTGAAGTCAGGATGATAGTACGTAGTATCGCAGGCTATGGGGTCCATCATAAGGGACTTCTATCCAAACTAGTCACATACCTAAATTTGGATAGTTAGACTCAATGTGGTAAACTCTTGATCTCAGGTTGGTCGCATGCCCCAACCAAAACCCTCGCCATTGTGAAGGTACACATAACAAATTAGTTACGCACTACTAGCCCGAGTGGATAATGAATGAATGAATGAGTAAAATGCTGAGTATATAACTCTTGCTTAATAAGTCCATATATCAGTACCGTACATCTTTGGGATCATCATTGGGATTTAGTACACTCTACGCCAGCTTGCCGCCCCATCAAGTGCACAACTGGGTAAGTGGAAGAGACTTCACTATCTGCCTACCCATATCAGTCCGGCTCGTCGATAGTGGACCCATTTATGAGTTGGTCAGACTAAGCCTAACATTGCCTATTCCCTCAGGCGGGTAAGGCCACACCCCCTTTCAACCGACCACAACACAATAAGAGACACAGTCTACTGGTATACAACTCTCATGTGCTCATATATATCCACTCAGTCTGGACGTTGGAGTGTCCCCTAGCCTCGGGGGTTTAGGGATTTTCACCCAGGGACATCTATCATGCCCATATACTAGAACCAAACATTTTCAGGGTTCTATCTGGTCATCTACGACATGCTTGTGGAGGTCACGGCCTTGATGTCGCTAGGGCGTATGGTGGTCATATCACAAAATGTGAGATGCATTAGTTATAACATCCAGTCATGCATCAAACCTGCCCATACCACATGCTCATGTGGGGCAACTTCGTCTCTCAGGGAGTCCCATAAACAATCAGCCCAATGATACATGCTATGCTTGATCACTTCTCATAACAAGCATGCGGATGATGCGTATGGACATGTATCATGAAGTATACCAAGCATGATTAGAAATACATACATCATAATGGGCCGGTATAAGATAGCCCATGGCCCGTATAGGTGAATGGGTTGTGTGCAATAATCACTCACACATGGTTGGTCTCACACATACAAGGGCCTTACACATATGGTCTTCACACATATGATGGGCCTCTTACATCACAATTGGGCCTTATACAATCATAATGAGCCTTATACAATCACAATGAGCCTCATACAATTACAATGGGCCTCATACCATCACAATGGATCTCATACCATCAGAATGAGGCTCATACAATCACAATGGGCATCATATAATCACAATGGGCCTCATAACATCACAATGGATCTTAGACCATCATAATGGGCCTCATATAATCACAATGGGCCTCATACAATCACAACGGGCCTCACATGGTCACAATGAGCCTCATATAACAATTAACCTTGCAATGACCTTATACAATCATAATGCTATACTAACACATACTCAGTGCATATACTAACATAGTCGTAATCAATAATTGGCCTATATATGGCAGGGTCCATAGAAGGACAGCAGATCTAATCCATAACATGAGGATCAGTCCTTAACAGCAGATACACCAAATCTAATACTACAGATTCTTCTACCTATGACCAGAGGTGATGATGCATCCTCCTCGTAATAAGGATGGGTCTAGATGGCCTACTCATAAGCCTAAGAGTGGGCTTCCAGGTTTGGGTACTTCTACTAGCATCAATGGGGACCCAAAGAATTTGGGATAGCCCAATAAGGCGAGATGGATCATACTAATAATAATAGGGGCCCATCAATTTGGGTTAGCCCACTGAGGGAAAATGAGAATGAGCCTAATACAATCACAATGGGCATCATATCATCTTCATGGTTTGTATCATGATGTTATACTAGCACGTACTCATGGCCGGCATTGATAATCGGCCTCTACACAAGGTGGGGTCCATAAATGGATAACAGATCCATAACATGAGGGTCAATCCTCAACTATGGATATACCAAATCTGATAGCATGGATCCTTCCGTCTACGGTGATGATAAACTCTCCTCATATCAAGGTTGGGCCTAGGCGGCCTACCTCTAATCCTAAGGATCCAGTATAGGCTTCCTTCACCATACTAGCGTATGGCCCGCTAGATGCCCTAGGGGGCCCAAATAGGTCCTAGATGGACTCCAAGATTAAAAACAACCCTACTAACAACCAATGACGGTCCAATATTTTGGGTTACCCCAATAAGAATAGATGGATCATGCAATTATCAATGGGGCCTAATGATTAAGGTCAACCCACTTAGAGAAGGATGAGAATGATCCTAATAAAGGCCTAAGGGAAGGTCATAATGTGGACATTTAACCATCATTGCCCATCAATGTGGACATTTAACCAACATTGCTCCCAAGGAGTGGCCCACATAGAGCATAACATATAGTGGGGCCCATGGCCTCACATAAGAGACTCACATACAACATAATGGGCCTTACACAAGAGCCTAATATACATCATAATGGGTCATAAGTACATCACCTTGGGCCTTGCCAAATGGGCCACAAATACATCACAATGGGCCTTGCCAAATGGGCCACAAATACATCACAATGGGCCTCACCAAATGGGCCATAATTACTTCACAATAGGGGTAGGCCCTGCACATGCACCAGGTGGGCCCTGCACATGCCAGATGGGCCCCACCAGATGGATAACATGGATATACAACGCATGCATTGCGGTGGTCCCCACCGTCCGGACCACTAGACGGGGTGGATATAAGACACATGCATCACATGTGGGTCCCATCTGACGGACGATACTGATACAACACATGCATCACAGTGTAGCAGCACCGTCCCAATGTCTGGGCGGTGTGGATGCATACAATGCATGGGGTCTATGTCCAGGGATGGACGACGTGGACAAAACACAAACATCATGTGGGTTCCACCATCCAACAGTGGACGGTGGATAACACATACATCATCCAAGGCCCACCATCCATCTGGATGGTGCAGATACAACAATACATTAAGGTGGGTTTCCATCGTCCAGCGAGCTGGACGGTGCAGATAAAACAATATATCATGGTGTGGATCCCACCGTCCATACCACCGTCCATTGCTGGACGGTGGTGATAAAACGCTTACATCAGGATGGTCCCCTGTCCCTAGACGGCATGGATGAAACAGTTACAACAAGTGGGACCCACGTCCATGTGCTGGACGGTGTGGGTACACCACATCAGATGGGTTCCACATGGTGTGCTCCACTCGAGATTTGAATCTGCCTCATTCTCTAGGCCTGGGAGGCCTGGATGGATGGTGGATATCACACCTGCATCACAGCAGGCCCACCATCTTGGATGATAGGGATAAAACAGATACATCGTGTGGGGCCCTTGGACGATAGGGATAAAACACATATCACGTGGGCCCCTTGGATGGACGGTGTAAATACAACACACATGTCATGGTAGGCCCCACATCATCTGGACGGTCTGGATCAGACATGCCAGCAATGGGTTTCCACCGTCCAAATAGTGGATGGTGTGGATGTCAAATACATACGCCTGGTGGGCCCCATCCCCACACGTGCAGCACGTGTGGGGTGGGTCTCACCCCAGGAAAAATGGATGGACAATATGGGATATACCACGTACCTCGTGATCAGACCCAACACTTGTTGATGTCAAAGCAGCAGCAATTGTTGCTGCGTGGGACCCACAACAAATCGACGGTTAGATATAACACATGCATTGAGGTGGGTCCACACATGTGGGACCTACCAGGTCAACTAATATTTATGTTTTCTCCAGCGCACCTGCTGCTGGACGGTCCAGCAAGGTGGGCCCAACACATGGACGTCATGGATATAATGCATCATGGTGGGCCACACACACTGACCGACACTTGATATCATTAGTAATCAATCGGAAAATTCATAACTACCATCACCTAAACCAGTACTTTGCCTCATAGATCATTCTTTCATTTCCAAACTTCTTTTTTTTTTTTTTTTTTTCTGTCAAGATGGGAATCAAATTTTCACTTATAGGGAGCAAACCTATGGTGAAACTAGTTGCCCAACTCTTTTCAATTATTAATCATGAAAAATCGAATCCACACCTATAGGGAGCAAACCCATGGTGCAACTCGTTTTTATACCCTGATGGCCAAATCTTTTAGGCTGGTTTCTTTCATGCTAAGTGATTACCAAATTAATCATTCAATATCAAACTGAAATCTCAATGTGTAAGCGAGATGTGACATGTGAAATCATGACTCAATCGATGTTTACAACTTCTAATCATGGATTAATAATTCAAACTTAACTGTGAAATCTACCGAGCAACTGAATCCAAGAGTAGTAAATCACCAACATAACGTATCTTGAAATTCTAAATCCAGGATAGTCGTCAAAATCACTTCAAATGCACAAGAATTTTCAGAAAAAAAAAATTTAAAAATTTTCACAATTTTTGCTCAAGACCAAGAAAAACACTTCACAATTTTTGCTCAAGACCAAGAAAAACACTGATTAGGTTACCTAATCTCCCACCCCCAACCTAAAAGCTACATTGTCCTCAATGTAAAAGATATGAGCATGGAATGCACATGGGACAACGAAAGTAAAAGAGAAGTGATGGGAAGATAGTACCTGAATGATGAATCGTGAGAGACTTTCCAAGAGATCTCAACATGAGAGCGGGTGAGTACAAGAGAGAAAGCTACACAAAAATAACAAGAAATAAAACCTATCTATACCACTTTCGCAGGTGCTCTCGATTGCATTTAGCGCATGCAACAAGCCTTTAAACCCCTAGGTTACCCCTAGTGGACGAGTTGTAGTCTCGTGAGGGTTTGCAGTAATGATACCCACAAACATAGAACTATCTAGGAAAATGAAATAAATGGAAAAGAAAAGCTGGGTTGCCTCCCAGGAGCGCTAAGTTTAACGTCTTCAGCCAGACAACTACAGCAACTACCCTAGTCCTAAGAAAGCGATAAACCTACCTTTACCTCCATCAGACTAGGAGATTAGTCCTGGTAGACAGGATCAGTCAGAGGCATGGACATGTCCTCTGAATCAAATTTCTCGACAAATGGCTTTAAGCGATGTCCATTTACTTTAAACTCCTTGCCATTGTCGGGATCTCTTATCTCGACAGCCCCATGAGGATAAGCAGTAACAACAATGTAAGGGCTGGTCCAACGAGATCGAAGCTTACCCGGGAAGAGATGTAATCGAGAATTATACAAAAGGACTTTCTGGCCTGGCGTGAATGATTTTCGTAGAATATGTTGGTCATGAAACGCCTTCATCCTGTCCTTGTAAATTCTCGAATTCTCGTACTGTGTCGTTCGAATTTCTTCAAGTTCATTCAATTGAAGTTTGCGTAGATGAGCCACCTTGTTCAGATTGAAATTTAAATTTTTGATTGCCCAGTAGGCTCTATGTTCCAACTCCACAGGTAAGTGGCAAGCCTTCCCATAGACGAGTCTAAAGGGAGACATTCCAATAGGAGTTTTAAAAGCAGTACGGTACGCCCATAAGGCATCGGTCAATCGAATTGACCAATCCTTACGGTCAGGGTTAACCGTTTTCTCCAAAATGTGTTTGATCTCCCTATTAGAAATCTCAGCTTGCCCACTTGTCTGTGGGTGGTATGGGGTGCTCACCTTATGAGAGATACCGTATTTCTTCATTAAACTCTCAAATGGCCTATTACAAAAGTGTGAGCCTCCATCACTAATAATGGCTCGAGGCGTTCCAAATCGGGAAAGGATGTTTTCTTTTAGGAATTTAATGACCGTGCGATGGTCATTATTCCGACACGGAATCGCTTCGACCCATTTAGTGACATAGTCTACAGCAAGCAAAATATATAAATTTCCAAAAGATTGGGGGAATGGTCCCATGAAATCGATGCCCCAGCAATCAAATGCCTCTATGATAAGAATGGGATTCAAGGGCATCATATTTCGACGGGACAATGCTCCCAATTTCTGACAGCGCTCACAAGCTTTGCAAAACTCATGAGTGTCCCTGAACATGGTGGGCCAATAGAAGCCACCTGCGAGAATTTTGGCCGTGGTCTTTTTACTGGAAAAGTGACCACCACAGCGTGAGTGACAAAAGGAGATGACACTCGATGCTCATCGTCCGGCACACATCTCCTCAAGATTTGGTCCTGGGCAATATTTAAACAAGTATGGATCATCCCAGGAAGAATTTGCGCACTCGGTGAAAAATTTCTTCTTATCTTCTTGTGATCAATGTGTCGGTATGGAACCTGTAGCAAGATAATTAGCAATATCAGCGAACCAAGGTGAATGGGAGACTCTGAACAGTTGTTCATCAGGGAACATGTCATTGATATGGGTCGCCTCAAGGGAATTAGAGGTATTAAGGCGAGAAAGGTGATCGGCCACTACGTTCTCTACTCCCTTTTTATCTTTAATTTCCAAATCAAAATCTTGGAGTAGAAGGATCCATCGTATCAAGCGGGGCTTAAAATCATTCTTAGAAAGGAGATACTTTAGTGCCGCATGATCTGTATAGATAATGATCTTGGATCCGATCAGGTAGGACCTAAATTTGTCCAAGGCGAACACTACGGCTAAGAGTTCTTTTTCCGTAGTCGAGTAGTTCACTTGGGCAGGATTTAAAGTCCTACTCGCGTAATGGATGACGCAGGGCCTCTTATCTTTTCTCTGGCCTAGAACCGCTCCAAGAGCATAATCAGAGGCGTCGCACATAAGCTCAAAAGGAAGGCTCCAGTCGGGTGGCTGCATGATGGGTGCAGTGGTTAACATGCCTTTTAGCTTGGTAAAAGCTTCCTGGCATTGCTCAGTCCACTCGTATGGAACATCCTTTTGAAGAAGATTACATAAAGGACGAGAGAGGAGACTAAAGTCCTTTATGAATCGTCTGTAAAATCCTGCGTGTCCTAAGAAGGATCGCACGTCTCTGATGTTCTTGGGTGGAGGTAGGTTAGAAATAAGATCGATTTTTGCCTTATCAACCTCGATTCCCTTGGACGAGATGATATGTCCAAGGACAATCCCCTTATGAACCATGAAATGGCACTTCTCCCAATTAAGTACCAGATTCTTTTCTTCACATCTTTTCAGCACACATTTAAGACTTTCCAAGCACTTGCTAAAAGATGAGCCATAGACAGAGAAATCGTCCATGAAGACCTCTAGATATTGCCCCACCATATCAGAAAAGATACTCAACATACATCGCTGAAAGGTGGCAGGGGCATTACATAATCCAAATGGCATCCTTCGGTAAGTAAAGGTGCCGTAGGGACATGTAAATGTGGTCTTTTCCTGGTCCTCAAGGGCGATTTCAATCTGATTGTAGCCTGAATACCCGTCAAGAAAACAGTAATAGGAATGACCAGCTAGCCTTTCCAAGATTTGATCGATGAAGGGTAGAGGAAAGTGATCCTTCCTTGTGACGGTATTCAACTTTCTGTAGTCAATGCACATTCTCCAACCAGTAGTGACTCTAGTTGGCACGAGTTCGTTATTAGCATTGGCTACGATGGTGATTCCGGACTTCTTAGGAACCACCTGAGTTGGACTCACCCATTGACTATCAGATATAGGGTATATGATACCCACATCCAATAGTTTAAGAACCTCGGCTTTAACCACTTCCTTCATGTTTGGATTTAGTCTACGTTGTGGTTGCCGAGCGGTTTTCGCATTTTCCTCAAGATATATGTGGTGAGTACAAATCGAGGGATCGATTCCCTTGAGGTCCGCTATTGTCCATCTTAGGGCTCCTTTATGCTCAATGAGAGTAGATATGAGCATACTCTCCTGTTCTTTCTCCAGGTGGGCAGAGATCACCACCGGGTATGTCTCATCTTGACCTAAATAGGCATATTTCAAATCATAGGGCAAAGGTTTTAGGTCAAGCTTCGGTGCCTTGAGGTTAGACGGTAGAGGCACTACATCATTTTGTGGCAATTCTTCAAATTGTGGCCTCCAGGTTAACTTCTGGCAGGTGCAAGATCAAGCAAGGCACACGTCTCCCTAATCATATCATCATTAAACTCATGGGAGTGGGCCAAGCACGTCTCTAGAGGATCAGAGGATAAGGTAAGGGGTGTCCTATCTTCCACGAACGTATCGATCATGTTAATGTCGTGGACATCGTCATCATCCTCTGCTAACCCTCCTTCAGTCAAGAGACGTCGAGTATCGTCACGGGCCCACTTGGGCATGAAACACTCGCAGCCCTCAGTCAAATTCTAAATCTAATCCTAAGAAAGAAAATATGAATCTAGAAAAAAAAAGAGAAAGTTGGAAGGAGATTACCAACTTGAAGTCCCTAAGCTAAAGACCTGCAAAACAAAACAAAATAAGTTAGTTTCTAAATAGAAGAAATTTTTAAAGAAAATAATATCTAAAGAGTTAGAAATTCTAAAAAATCAGAAAGAGTTTACCAAATTAGAAGTTCTATCTTAACAACCTACAGAATAGAAAATAAGTTAGTTCTATGAATCAAAATAGAAAACAAAATTAAAAAGTAGAATCCTAATCTTAAACTAACTCTAAATCCAATTAATTTTCAGAAAATCGTAGCCGTCAGTCCCCGGCAACGGCGCCAAAAACTTGTTCACTCCCCAAGTATAGGGTTGTGATGTAGTAATAATCTCGGTAAGACCGAGGTCGAATCCACAGGGACTGATACTTGTACGCTTTCTGAAACTAAATAGAAATAGAACTAGAATGAGATGAAATCTAAATCAATTATAATTTGAAGAATAATGATGAAATATTAATCTAAAACTTAGGAAAAATCAGAGAAGGGAAACTAGGGATTCAGAGGATCCACTTGTAGAGATCAGGGAGATCTTATGCCTGTATTATAAATCAGGAAAATTAACCGAACTATCATTGATATAGGTTTCAAGAGACGAAAGGTGTATGAATTAGGATGGATTCCATCACCAAACTATGCCCAGGAGACAAAGCAAACAACAGAATTAATCTAATTACCAACCAATCAACATGCCATGAGGGTTAGGAAGGGTACCGACATCCAACCATGCCCAGGAGACGATGGTGAACAAC
This sequence comes from Magnolia changhungtana, assembly GCA_030180095.1. Classification (NCBI taxonomy): domain Eukaryota; kingdom Viridiplantae; phylum Streptophyta; class Magnoliopsida; order Magnoliales; family Magnoliaceae; genus Magnolia; species Magnolia changhungtana. The sequence goes on from JASAUF010000172.1 coordinate 2,308,604, forward strand.
AGGGCTTCCTGACGTCATAAACATAAAAGGTAAAGAACATGCTCAAAGCCATCGCAGACCCATTGTAATTTCAGTCACAACAGACTATTAAAGACTGAAAACATTCCCTTAATTAAAAACCCCAAAATCAACATCAATTCAGTCTAAACAAAGGCACAAGCAAAGAGGTCTCCCATCACGCTACAAGCTTCACCTCTTAGCCCTAGCTAAGAGGTTTAGCTCAACATGATGGAGCTAAACATCAAAATAAATAAATAAATAAAGAAAATAAATAAATAAATAAAACACTAACAGTACTTTCTCTCTCTCTGCTTCACGTTAAAACCCAGACTTCAATCCAAATCCAGATGCCCCCTTCCTCTCTTCTCTCTCTCCCTTTTATAACAACAGCAAGGGAATGTCCAAGGAGGAGTCCCCGCTGGAGTCGGAGTACAGTCCGTTCGCAGCAACAGAAATCAACCGCGTAACAGAGCTTATGCGAAGAGTGCTGGCTGTCGGTGGGACCCACTCCTGAGATCAGTTGAGAAATCCACGCCGTTCACTAGCTTCCTTATGAAAAACCGGTCGGAAATAACCGTTTTTCATCGGTTTGAACGTGGCCCATTGTACCAAATCCTTCCACCGTTCATTTAACAATTTGCCGCTGATTCCATTCGTTCTCGTGCATGGGTCTGGAAGAACACTATGTGTACGGTCGGTTTGACGTCCTGGGGAGAATGGACGGTTCCGATCTCCCCTTTGAAGAGTGGTGGTGGCCCAAAAAAAAGCGACGAGTCCTGTTTGCGATCCCTGCGAAAGCAGTTGCGTTCTGATGATGGTGGAGCTCGTGATCAAAGCTGGCCGTGAAATCCAATCCGACCATTGAATTTCTGTGGGAAAACCGGTCGGAAAGAGTGTGATTCTCTTGATTTTTGGTGTGGTCCTCAAGATATTCTACTCCGCCGTCCATCCTGCGTCTAACGGCTGGAATTCCATCCCCTTTACTTCTGGAGATTCTTCCACCTAGGAAGTGTTAAGCAGTCCCATAAGGACATGATGGACGGTCTGGATCAATGATCTGGATGATAGGTGGAGCACACAATCGAAACCCAATCAAGATAGGAAGACGCTGTTTGCGTTCTTTCTTGTGTTGAGAAGAAGCGTCGGTCAGCAACGCTGACCGACTTCCGAATTTTTTTAGTGCACGCCCGGTGCACTTTCTCTCCTTGCACATGCACTGCATGTAGGGGTCCCACGAAGATGTATATATGAAATCCGCTCCGTCCATCCATTCTGTCACATTATTTAGACCGTGGAGACAGGAGATGAAGCATATCCAAACAGCAGTGGGCCAGAATCATGATTCCGAGGGATGATCTATCCATTAGGCCACTTCCACCAGGATACAACGGCCAAAATTCTACATGTACGGTTAATTTATGTTCTTCAGGCCGTGTATGAAATTTCGGGGCAAACGGATGGTGGGAAACCTGTGATCTTGCATTCTAGCTGACTTTCGGGCCACTTGAGCTTTAGTTTCTCGATTTTTTCGGATCTCAGCTGTGTAAAATCGTCGATCTTGGTCCCATGGAGTCCGTACCTTGCTCTGGTGAATTCTGAGTGTCGAATCCATACTTTTAGTGTCAGTTTCCAGTCAACGCTCCTGATTGCATCCTGCAACAAAACACAATTAAAATACTCTGTTAAACATTATTGTGTATGTAAAATCTGGTAGTAACTAGGGTCTGATATGCAATATTTGACCCTCAACACACACATATCATCATCATTATAAAAAAGAAAGGAAAGGGAGAGAGAGAGAGAGAGAGAGAGAGAGAGAGAGAGAGAGAGAGAGGACGGTGAGATGGAGGGGCCCCGCCACTATGGGCCCCTCTAATACATACATTAAGATGGGTCCCAAATAGGATCCATACCATCAATCGGTAGGCCCCACTTGGTCCATCACAAAAATTGAAATCTAATCCTACAAAACACCCACCGATTGCCTTCTTCTTGATTCTATGGCTTCCTTAGCTTCTTGACTTCGACTTTGATGGAGGATGATGAAGATTGAAGGGTGGAGATGAGAGATGAGGGGGGTAGGAAGTGGGCTACACTTGGCTCTCTTGGAAGCTTGGATGTCCACTCTCTTTGGTGCTTGGAAAATGGTGGAGAAAATGAGAGAGAGAGAGATAGAGAGGAAGTGTAAGGAGAGAGGGATGGGTGTGTGTAAGAGAAGGATGGGTGTGTGTTGACTTTTGGATGAGAGAGGGATGGGTGTCATGCCTCGTTGGTAAGAGAGGGATGGGCTAGGTATGGGTTGTGATGGGATATACTTGACTTGTGATTGATTGATTAATGTGATGGATTGTGTAGAGATTTCTTGGGATTTGCAATACGCGGCGCTTTCCTCGAAATAAACTCGGGCCCATAACTCCTGGTCTGGGTATCGCATCGGTGTGCAAGATGCGGCGTTGTAACCACAGCGACGGTGCAGTCGCGATGGTATAAGTCTTAGGTTGAGCTGACTCAGATCTATGGGATGCGACTTAGAGTTGCACGCAAACGCCGATTATAAGTCGCGGGCTGTCGAAAATCGACGGGGAGGATCGCGGAAGTCTAAGGAATGATACGATTTAGGATACAGGCCTTACATGTGTGCCACTAGGCTGCCAATTTATTTGGGCACATGGCTCAACGATGATGTCCCAAAACAATCAGATTATCAATGACATCACTTAATTACTTTAATAGGATGATCTACATCATTTGATCATTTCTGACATAAACCGACGATTACTGATCATTGATTAGTCAATAGGATATGATCCAATGCTTATTGCCCATCGGAGTCTTGGGATTTCATCTTTTCAAGCATAGTATATTTCCCAATGGATTAATACAACCATAGTGTCAACATTACATACATACACTAATTAAGGATTTTAAAATGATCTACTAATTAATTCCAAATTATGAAAATATACATCGCTTTTAACTTAGTATCATAGGTACTATGAATTCAGGATGCCAAACATGGCCGAGGGATTCCTGAAATCCAAGAATCCTAAGTCTAAGAAAGTCCTAATTTAAGGAAATCTAGAATCCACGAATTCTCGGGTCTAAGGGATCCTAAAAACCATGGATTCCCAATTCCCATGGGTCTCAGATCAAAGAATTCCAAGTCCAATGGGGTTTTCACCCCCACAGATCCTTATGGTACGACCCACTTGAGATTTGGATTAGCTCAAGTTTTGGGGCCATGGCCTAACATGATCTAGCAACATGGATGAACAGAGCAGATAGGATACATACATCATGTAGGGTCCTACGTGTGGGCCCACTTTCATGCCCCAGGGTGGGCGTCTGCCCGCTGCCAGGTTCTGGCAGCAGCTCTCTCTCTCTCTCTCTCTCTCTCTCTCTCTATATATATATATATATATATATATTAGCCAACACCTGGGGCTATTGCCAGCACTCGGCAGGCTGGCAGACGCCCACCTGGGGCATATATGCTATCAACGTGGGCCCCACATGAATGATCTACTCTGTTCGCTGCGTAAGCCAGGTCGAGCGGGTTTAATGGGGTTTGATTTGGGATGATTTGGATGATCAAGGACTCCATGGCGGCCCCCAGAAGGTTTCAACATATGAAAATTATTTCCCCTAGTATAGCCCACTTGAGACTTAGATCTGCTACATATTTTGACCCATGGCCTAAAATGATCTGGAGGAGATGGTGGACGGTATGGATTAAATGTATACATCATGGTGGGTCCCAGGAGTGGGGGTAGCCCAAGGAGGCTTCTGCCCCTCATGTCTGTGGGCAGTAACGCCCAACGTCACTTTTTTTCTTCTTCCCTTTTCTTTTTGTTTTCTGCTGAGTGGGGTTCACGAGTGGATAATCCACTCCATCCATCTTGTCGGCCGACTCTCTGTTGGCCAAAGGAGTCCAAGGTTGGGCAGATTCTATCACACATACATAACAGTGGGCCTTAGAAAGTTTCAACAATGGGATTTTGTTTCCCTCAGTGTGGTCCACTCGAGACTCGTATCTATCTCATTTTCTGGTCTGTGGCTTAAAATGATCTAGAGAAGATGGTGGACAATGTGGATTAAACATATACATCAAGGTGGGGTCTATAGCTGGGATGCCCCCACCCCATGTCTACATGGTTGACGTGAGGGGTGCCCCAAGCCCCACCATCGACTGTGGTGTGGTCCACTAGATGGTTAGATCAGCCCCTTACTTAAGCTCAGTGGTCAAAATGACCTGGCAAATCATACGGATGGCATGGATTTCATGAATTCATCAAGGTGGGTCTCACGAGTGGAACCCACTCCCCAACTACCTATGCAAGCAACTCACTAACAATTGGGCTCATCAACCCCTGTATCTTGCGTTATGGCCAACATGAGATTTTATTGGTTTCATCTTTGGGCCCAACGGCTAAAAGGAGATGGGGATTCGGATGGACGACTTGGATGAAACACATACATCATGATGGGGACCACGAGTGGAGACCCACTCTCCTCTGTGCATTGGTTGGTGGCGTTTGGTTGTTGGACTGTTCCATCATCTCTAACGCTGAGAACGTCCAACGTCTGGACTTCCTTATATATATATATATTTGAAATGGATACGATTGTAGGGTCCGCGTGAGAGATCTGAACTGTCCATTAAGTTGACCAACTCAAGGTGGCCCCAAGAAGCCTTAGATCAACTCAATCTTAGTGTTTTTCTACCATCCAAATATGGGTGATCTAATAAACAGGTTTCATGGAAAATAAACATCATAGTGGGACACATAGGCTGGTCCATGTTATGATAGTGTGCGGGGCACACCCTCCAACAACATGGCCTACTTGTGGGTCCCACAATAATATCAAGGTAAGGAAAATAGAAAGAAAAGGCAAAGGAAGGAGATCTGACCATCGGTGTGGTTCCCTACCACTATGGGGTCCACCATACACATCATACATGATCAAGGTGAGTCCCACCCTTGTCGACCCACCAAAAATAGAATTACAAAGAAATGGAGGGTTTTTATCCTCCCATGCACGTAATGTGATGATGGACAGTCGGATCGGGCTGGATCATCGATCAGATGGCTTTGGACGGTCCTAGCTCCTCTTAGACTCCTCTAATCTCTCCTTTCTCTTCTCTCTTGATCCCTCCTAATTTCTCTCAAGCTCTCTCTTTTCTCTTAATCTCTCCCTAATCTCTCTTTCTTTTCTCTCTTTCTCGCTTAATTGCTCCCTAATTTTCTCTCTTAATCTCTCGCTACTCTTGCTAGGTGAGAGGGAGTTAGGGAGTTTTTGGGTAGATAGGGAATTATGAAAAGAGGGGTAAAATGGGGAGAAAAAGAAGGAAAGAATGATGGCTATCATGGGTAAGGGTATGGGTTGCATGAAAAAGGCATGGGCTTGTTTGACTAATGAGGAGAGAGTGACATGAGTGATAGATGGGTTGATTGATGGATTGATTAATTTGACAACATTGAGATTTGTGCAAGTGGGGCTGCGTGCATTGCACGACCCACCTTAGATTGTGCCAAAATTGTAACTTTTAATCTAGGGATTGAAATGGGACGTGCCGCATGGCGTTGGAATCGTAGTGCCTGCATAGCCGTTAGGGTACAAGTCTCGGGTATTGCGGTACAAAAATAAGGTAACGATCAAAACTCGTCAATCTTATCCGCAGGAATATGCCATTGTCAAAGTAGAAGTGTACGAAATTTCTCACGAAGTTACGGGTCTTATAAGTCTCCCCTTTAAACTAAACATACCTTATAAAGGAAGAGAAATCATATCACTATATATAAGAAGAACATATCATATAAATACAATTAAACATTAAAGAGATGGGGATAACGTTCGCGAATCTCAGCATCTTGCTCCCAAGATCCTCATCCACACTATGATGACCCCACTGAACCTTCACCAAGGAGAGACCCGAGTCCTGAGGACCTATTCCTTCCGATCAAGGATACGAACTGACCACTCAATGTAATAAGTGTCCTCACGAACCTCTAACGGCTTCTAGTCTATCATGGGAACCATGTATGACCCACACTTCTGCAACATAGAAACATGGAAAACGTTGTGAACGCCAGGCAACTAAAGTGGTAAGTTAAGCTGATAGGCCACGACACCAACACGCCTAGTGATCTCAAATGGTCCAATAAACCTCAGGGCAAGCTTTCCCTTGGCTCCAAAATGAACTACACCCTTCATGGGTGAGACCTTGAGATACACATGGTCCCCAATGGCAAACTCCAATGGACAATGCCGATGATCTATAAAACTCTTCTGCTGGCTTTGAGCTGTGCGCATTCTTTGACTGATGATATCGATACCCTCTGATGTCCTTTACACAAGATCAGGACCTAGGAGAAGGCGCTTTCCAACCTTAGTCCAACAACTCGGGGATATGCAAGGTCTGCCATACAACGCCTCGAAGGGAGCCATGCCAATTTTGCCTAGTAGCTATTATTATATGTAAACTCAATCAAATGCAGGTGCTCATCCCAACTACCCAATAAATCCATCACACAAGCCTAAAGCATATCCTCTAGGATCTGGTTAACCCTCTTGGTCTGATAGTCAGTCTATGGATGATATGCGGTGCTGAACTTCAAGGCATGCCCCCATCGCCTTATGGAAACGCCTCCGAAATTGAGACGTGAATCTTAAATCTTGGTCAGAAATGATCGAAACTAGGACACCATGTAGTCTCACTAGCTCATCGATGAACAATCCAATAAGACGGTTCAAAGGGCAGGTCACACGTATTGCAAGAAAATGTGCGGACTTCGTCAGACAATCAACGACAGCCCAGATGATGTCACGACTATGTTGAGTCCTCGGTAAGCCCATGATAAAGTCTGTGGTCACGTGCTCCCACTTCCATAACGGGACACTTAACGACTACAAGGGACCTGGAGACCTCTGTTGATCGACCTTTACACACTGGCCAGGTGTCACACTCGGCCACAGAACTGGCGATCTGGTGTTTCATCCCCGCCTAAAAATACTTCCTCATATTATGATACATCTTAGTGGAGTCGGGGTGGATAATAAACCTCGATCGGTGTGACTCGGTCATAAGATCTTTGCGTAACTCTTGAATATTCGGAACACATAATCAGCCTCTGAAATGGACTCCACCACAGACCTAATCTGCCAATCCGACTGACCTCAGACGCTGCTTCTGCTCGGTAATCCTGCAATATTTGGTCTGCCTGCTGAGCCTCGATCACCCTTATGACAAGAGAGGGTTAAATTGACAAGCTCGATAACTGAATGATGGAAGATTGCAGGTTCAACTCGAAGTCATACTCAGCAACATCCTCAAGTACTCTCCACTCCTGGACCATCATATGTGCCACCAGGTCCCATGGCTGATGGCTAAGAGCATCCACCATCACATTAGCCTTGTCGGGGTGGTACTGAGGATCGAAATAATGGTCCTTTAGGAGCTCCATCCAGCTCTTCTACCTCATGTTCAACTCAGACTACAAGAATAGATACTTCAAGCTCTTATGGTTAGAGAAGAACTCGAACCTAACCCCATAAAGATAGCTCCTTCACACTTTCAGTGCAACAATAATTGCGGCCAACTCCAAATCATGTGTGAGGTAGTTTTGCTCATGAACCTTAAGCTGGCGAGATGCGAAGGCCATAGGCCTCCCGCGCTACATCAGGACAACACCCAAACCCACATGCGAGGCATCTGTAAAAACCATGAATCCTTCAATCCTAGAGGGGAGAGTAAGGACTATTGTAGATGTAAGATGGTCCTTCATCTCTGTGAATTGTCGCTCACATGCGTTAATCCAAATGAACTCAATGCCCTTCCAGGTTAACTTGGTCAATGGGGTTGCAATACGGGAGAATCCCTTAATGAAAATGAAAAAGAGAGCTTAAGAAGTCCTAGGGGGGGGGGGGAGGTGAAACTATGCCAAATAATCGAATAAAGTACTGAATAATAAATAAATCAGAGATCTCAATTGCCTAAGTATTGAAACGTTGATTTCAAATGATTCGTAGGACAACCTTTACCTAAAAGTTTAGGCAGGACAGCCTTATTTCACGAATACTTTTAAAATCAAAATCCCAAACTTTGCAAGAGTAAATAAAATTAAATATTACAATCATTCACCACTTAAACTGAAATGTAAATACAACAATTCACCACATAAAAGATAAAAATATTCACCACATAACACAGAGAATTATAGTGTTTGGTGTGTCAACAACTGTTCTAAAACGGCCACACCTACTCCATTCCCAAAATTACTTTCCACATAATCTTGGCTTTCACTATGAATAAAGTTTTCTTAGGGTCACCTTAAAACCTGATACAATTGTGATTTTATCGGGCTATCACAAACAAAACCCTCACTGAGATTTTCAGGCTATCTCAAACAAAACCTATACTGAGATTTTCTAGCTATCTCAGAAAAACCAAAATAACAATTGAAGGTATACTTATCTTCACCGTAGAAGAAATTGTAGCTGAAGAACCACTTTTCTTGAATGTCGAATGTTCAATATTCACTCATATAGAAAAGGTCCAGGGTTCTATTGATTTTAATTAAGTTTAAACCAATGGCTACTTAAGTCGATTCTCTTAAATCTTAAAAAAGAAGAGTAGTATTCACTCTCTTCAGAATGACAGAGTTTGAGATTAAGGGAATTAAACAAAAGCTATAAAAATATTTATAAATACCGTTTAATAGCTTGTAAAAAACTGGAGCTTCTCTCTCTCTCTCTCTCTCTCTCTCTCTCTCTTACAAAAGAATTTTGATGATACTAATTGATATTTCAGATTGAGAGAGAACTTCAATTTATAGACAAAAAAGTTGAATCTTCAACTAGACTGAGACACTCTTCGACTAGCCCGAGCACCAGATTCTGTTCAATGGATTTTCAAATTTGAGCGGGATAAGATTTATCCAATCTTCAACTGGTCAGAGGCCTTGTTCAATTGGTCGAAGAGCTCTATTTTACTTGTCGAATGTGGTCTTCGACTGGTCGAAGATCCCAAAATCTGAACCGTTTTAGTTGATCTTGACTTCATCTTATCTTTTGAGCTTGATCTTCCACTAGAACATTAGTTGATCTTGAGCTTGATCTTCTACTAGAGCTTGGACCAGGCTTGAACTTTGATCTTAAACCATACTTGAAGATCACTTGACATGTTGTTTTGACTAAACGAAATTTAACAACGAAAGTGTGCTTTAAACATTATAGCACTTATAATCTCCCCCTTTGTCAATTTCGTGACAAAACACATAATATTACAAATATCAGAATAATGAAGCCTTGTACTCTTATTGTAGAAGATTTTTGAAGATTTCAAAATATTACTACTCCCCCTCAATTAATACTTCCCTATATCATTTCATGACATAAAACATTCCATAGCATATAGCATTCCAATTAAACATGACATGCGAATAAAATTCCTATGCATTCATCCATTCTCCAAGCAACTTCATACATTCTTCAAATACAAATAACATACATTCTTCAAGCAACAACTAACTCTCCCACTTTTTGTCATAAGTTGACAAAGGAAGAATCAGATAACTATGAAGTAAATTAGATAGTCAATGAAATAATCAGCAAATAAACTTGATAGAAGAAGAAATAAGCATATGAAGAAGAAGTATATATAAGGAGATAATAGAAATCTTAACATATGAAATTGTAAATGTTAGGGAAATAACATTAAAGAGTTTGAGAGAGTTTAAAGAAATCATCCAAGCACAAAAGTAAAGATTAAGGTTACATCTCCATAAACATAAGGTCTTATAGAAAGATAAATGATCTCAATTCGATCCAGATGATGGAGCATGCATAGACGAGTCAAGTTGATTCAAGCTCCGGTTGATGCAATGGAAGTACTTCTTCATGTACTTCATTGTAGATTTTTGGGTTTGAACCAAGTTTTCCTGTGAGACATGCAGTGCCTCAACCTTCTCCTCCAGAGATTTGAGATGATCATATACCTGAGAAGGCTGATAATCGAGATCTTCTGGATCATCAAATTCATCTAGTTCATCAAAAATATCATCCATGGTTGTATCTTCAGGTTATTGTTCTTCCTCTTCTTCACTTTGGCCAGGAAGAGGTTTTAGGTTCATCTTAATTAGGTTGACATTATTAAAAGGAAGTTCTGATTCTGGTGCCTCAGACGATGAAATGGTGACATTACAATGTAAAGCGAGGCAAGTCATAAGATATGCAATGCAAACAGAATAGAACCATATTTAGGATGTAAATGAAAGTGAATAATGATGTAACAAATTAAAGAAGGAAGACAAACTTGAATACTTGACACAACAGCATGAAGAACTCGAGCCATAAAGGAAGTAAGTTCAGACTTATTCCCTGATCTAGGATAAACAGTGGAGGTAAAAATCCTATGTAAAACTCGATACTTTGGGAGCATTTGGTTAGCAGGGAGGGTATTACCTAACTTCCATTCAACATTAAAGCGACACAATTTACGTGTTATTACTTGCCTTTCTGTATGGGTCATTTTTTCAGTTAAATTGACAATAAGAATGCCATCTTCTGCAACGGTAATTTCAGTTAATGTTGAAATAGTGTAGCGATTAACTATGAAAGTCCCTTCAACGAATTTAATTGCGAATGTGAGATCTTCAAGGGACACATCACATATGGAAGCATACATTCCTTGTGCAATGAAATGGTAAACCGTTTCGCCCCAACCAAAAATGCGTTTCCAACCGATTTCGGTAAGAATGAGAACAAGACCAAAGGGTGAAATGTTATCAAGATTAACTAATCTCTCTATGATTATATCTCTTATGTGGAAATCCTTAACGTGCTCTAAATCTTCTTCGGTGGCCCGTAGGGTTCTCGCACCTAATGGAATTGATCTAGATGATGAGCTACCACGGCTCTTGTGTGTTGCCGTTCTCTTTGAACGATGCTCCATTATGATTATCACAAGAAAGAAATCAAAGAGAATGAGATGAATGAAGATAGATACGATTTTGAGCAAAACCTACCTCAAAGAGGGTTTCAACAAAAATACAACCCAAGAATGAGATTTACTATAAAGATATACCCAATACAAGAAGGAAATTGAAAAAGAAACACTTACAACTAAGATTGAGTGATGGGTTTATCAAGTGAGGCACTAGCTAGTTGAGGAAGATGATGAAAAATGAAATAGAAAAAAGCAATTTTCCCCATTTTGAAGTGAAATCGCGTGTTCCTCAATTAGTTGAGTATGTACTCGACTGGTCGAACATTCACAATATCTGAATTTTTGATAAAATTTTTTTATCACAAATTTATGCATTTAATCAAAATAAACATAAAACAAAAAAAAATACATAAAGAAGATAATTAATTAATAATGCACAAACCAATATCATGCTTTAAGTTGAAAAATCTATTTCTGTTAAGCGGTTTGGTCAGTATATCTGGAAGCTGCTTCTCAGTTTGAATGTACTCAAGCACGATAGACTTGTCTTCAACTAATTCTTGAATATAATGGTATCAAATATCAATACGTTTCGTATGAGAATGTTGGATTAGATTTTTTGAAATATTGATTGCTCTCGAATTATCACAGTATAGTGTCATTATATCTTGCGCAATTCCATAATCAGCTAGCATTCTTTTCATCCAAATTAGCTGAGTGCAAGCATTACCAGCTGCAATGTATTTAACTTCTGCTGTTGAGAGAGATACTGAATTTTGTTTCTTATTGAGCCAGGATACTAAACGGTTCCCTACATAGAAACATCCACCACTAGTAGATTTTCTATCAGCAATATTTCATGCCCAGTCTGTATTAGTATATCCAACAATTTATATAGAAGTATCATGCGGATACCAAAGTCCTAATTTAGTAGAACTTGCGACATATCTGGTTATCTGTTTAATAACAATTAAATGTGAATCCGTAGGATTAGATTGGTATCTAGCACATATTCCAATACTAAAAGTAATATCAGGTCTACTAGCAGTTAAGTATAGAAGACTACCAATCATACTTCGATATAGACGGGAGTTTACACTTTTACCTGATTTATCCTTTGAGAGTTTCAGAGTTGTACTCATTGGAGTATCAAACTTTTTTCCATTCTCAAACCCAAACCTTTTTAAAAGGTTCAAGGCATATTTGGTTTGTGAGATGAATATACCATCTTTAAGTTGTTTAACTTGTAATCTAAAGAAATAGTTTAGTTCACCAATCATACTCATTTCAAACTTGAATTTCTTTAGATCTACAAACTCAATAGATAAGTTATTGCATGTAGATCCATAAATGATATCGTCAACATAGATTTGAACTATCAGTATATAATCATTATATTTCTTGACGAATAAGGTTTTATGAACACTACCCATAATAAAATTATGACTAAGTAAAAATTAATCAATTTTTTGTACCATGCCCTGGGAGCTTTGTTTCAAACCATAAAGTGCCTTTTTAAGACAGTATACATGATTTGAAAGTTTAGGGTCTTCAAAACCCTTTGGTTGTTCAACATATACTTCCTCATGCAAATCACAGTTTAGAAATGTACTTTTGACATTCATTTGATAAATTTTAAATTTTTTATGACATGCAATCGAAATAAATAATCTTATGGATTCAAGGTGCGCAACTGGTGCAAAGGTTTCATCATAATCAATACCTTTTATTTGAGTGTACCCTTATATAACCAGTCGTGCCTTATTTCTGATTATATTACCTATTTCATCAGTTTTATTATTAAAAATCCGTTTGGTTCCAATTACATGTCTATCAGTAGGTCTAGAAACCAAGTACCATACATCATTTCTAACCAATTGATTTAATTCTTCTTACATGGTAATTATCTAACTTTCATCAGCAAGTGCTTCATTTACATTGGCCGGTTTAATTTGGGTAGTGAAGCAGACATAATTACATATACTTTCTAATTATCTTCTTTTCTGAACACCAGTATGAGGGTTACCAAGTATTTGATTAGTCGGATGGTCTTTGACTAATCTAATTTCAGTATTCACTGATTTAGATGAAGAGTCAGGTATATCAATCACATTGACTTTATCATCATCTTGATTTCGAGTGGGTGTGATTTGTTAATCGTCTATCACAACATTTATAGATTCTTGAATTACTGCAGTTTTTCTGTTAAGAACTCGGTATGCCTGACTGTTTAGATCATAACCTAAAAATATTCCCTCATCTCTCTTAACTTTGAATTTTTCCAAATTTTCTTAGTCGTGCAATATAAAACATTTACTTCCAAAAGTTCAAAAATATTTAACTGAGGGCTTCTTATTAAACCATAATTCGTAAGCTATTTTGTTTTTAGCTTTTCTAATATAAACATGATTTATGATATAGCATGCCATACTAAACAGCTTTAGCCCATAAATTTTTTGGTAGATTTATGCTATTTAACATTACACTAGTCATTTTTTTTTTATAAAATTCTAATTATTCAACAATTCCATTTTGTTGAGGTGTTTTAGGAGTGAAGAATTCATGCGATATACCATGATCATTGCAATACTTCTCAATATTGCTATTCTCAAATTCAGTATCATGATCACTTCTAATTTTGACCACAAATAGCTCTTTTTCAGTCTAGATACGTCTTAAGATTTTTCTGACTTCATCAAGAGTATCTGATTTTTCTCTTAAAAAGGCTACCCATGTATATCTGGTGTAGTCATCAACAATGACCAAAAAAATACTTCTTTCCACCTCTACTATCCATTCTAGTTGGTCTTACTAAATCCATGAGGAGTAGTTCTAGAGGTTTGACCATGGCTAATGAGTTCACTTTCTTGTGACTACTCCTGATCGGTTTGCCAATAAAACATGCGCCACAGACTTTTTCTATCTTTTTCAGCTTTGGTATGCCATGTAAGTGATCATTTTTGCCCAATTTATACAGATATCTATAGTTCACATATCCAAGACGTTTATGCCATAGTTCAATCTCGTCTGTTTGGAACATGTAACATGAATGGTTTGGTGAGCAAGAGTTATCAATTATATAGCAATTCTCAGATGTCTTGTGACCATTTAATGTTACGCTACCCTTCTCATTTATAATCTCACATCCGTGATCAGAAAATTTCACACTATGGTTATTATCATAGATATGAGATATTCTCAAAATATTATGTTTTAATTCTTCAACATAAAACACATTTTTAAAGAGACGTAGGTTAGGAAGTTGTACATTACCTTGGCCTATTATTTTGCAATTGCTTCCGTCTCTAAAAGTGACTGAGCCGTCATTTACTTGTTTAATATTCGTGAATATCGCCTTGTCATCTATCATGTGTGTAGAACATTCACTATCCATGTACCATCTTAAGTGACTAATGGCTTTGAAAGTTGTGGGCAATAAGACACGTAACCTTTGGAACCCATTTAATTACGGTTCTAGGTTTAGGAGTATCTCTTGATTTTCGCTGAATTTGGGAGTTATAATTTCTCATTTTTCTATTAACTCCAATTTCATTTGAGTTGGATTTCAGAAGCTCTTTAAGTAAGTCTATAATTTTTTCAGCTAAGGGTGATTTATTATTCCATTGATGTTTATAGCTGATGGCATTATTATTTATTTTAGGGACTTGAAAGGGTTTTGAGTTTTTGAAATCATTACGATTGAAATCTCTTAAAGTCTTACCTTCAGAGTTTGAGAATTCTCCTCTTACAAAGATAGGACCAGAATCCTTAGATTCTAAAGAATTATCTTTAATATAACCCAGACCAGACTTGTCACCACATCGCTTCGATGAAATTAACCATTTTTCAAGCTTTTGGTCTCGAAGGGTATATTTCCAAGTGTCCTTTGAACTCAGAAGGGAAGAAACCTCAAGTTTTAGTTTCTCATTTTCTGTTTTGAGTTTTTGTAATTCAGAAAATTTAAAACTTAAATCTAATTTTGTTTTTTTTTTTTAAACGGTCAGAAAAATGAGATTTTTCTAAAACTATTTTTTCAAGTTTTTTTTAGTTTACCATATTTTTCTTTTTGAATTTTCAACTTGACAACAATTTTACAACTCTTTCTGCATAGGGCATTGTAGGCATCTTGAAGATCGTCTTCATTTTTATTTTCAGGATCACTTCTAAGATTTTTATAGTAAGATATATTACAACTATTTGAAGAAGTGATTCTGACTATAGTCATAAAGGCTTTTAGCTCATTTGCATTTTCTTGGTTTGATTTATCAGACTCAGAAGTACTTTTAGAACCAGATGATTCATCTCAAATAGTTATCATGCCCTTTCTTTTAGACCTATCCTTTTTAGGACATTTATTAGCCAAGTGCCCATATTCATGATAGTTGAAACATTGACTATCCTTTGTTTTAGATTTCCAAGAATTACTTTTTCCTTTTCTTTTATTAGATGGTTTTTGAAAATCTGTTCTTTTCTTGTTTTTGAAAATTCTATAAAATTTCTTAGTTAACATTGCCATATCATCTTCATTTTCTTCAAAATCAGAATTAGTATTATTTTCTTTTAAAACAGATTTTGAATATTTAAGAGCAATAGACCTAACTTTAGGAGCCTTAAAATTCAACTCATAAGTTTGAAGAGAACCAATTCCTCAACCTTCATAAGATCAGTATCCCTTAACTCCTATATGGCAGTAACATTAGAATTGAATCTGTCAGGAAGAGGTCGCAGTATTTTTGTACAAACCTTGCTTTCAGGGATTCCATATCTTAGACCTCATATGGAATTTACTATGTCATTCAGTTTTGCATAGAAGTCCATGAAGGTTTCATTTTCTTCCATACGAATTTCCTCAAATCTAGTTGTGAGGATTTGAACTTTTGATTTCTTGATAATAGTTGTTCCTTCATGTGTCATTTCGAGAATGTCCCATGCTTGCTTAGCTGTATCGCATGAAATAGTTCTTTTGAATTCATCAGGCGATAGAGTGCAAGTTATGACATTTAAGGCTTTAGGATTAGCACTGCTTTCACTTTTCTGACCAGCAGTCCTTAAATAAAATGTTGTTTTTCTCATAAATTTAGATCAATCCTCGGTTACTACTTCAATCATAGGAGGTTTCCATTTATTCACAGTGGCTTGCCACACACTTTCATCTAAGGATTTTAGAAAAATCCTCATTCTGGCTTTCCAGTATGAATAATTAGAGCCATTATAAGGAGGTGGCCTAGTAATAGATAAACTGTCAAAATTTGACATAATAAAGATCTGGAACTTAACTCAAGGAGGTTAATCCAAAAAATAGAGCAACCTTCTCTAATTCCACTCGAAAAGGAGATCTTAAGAACTCCTAGAGGGGGGAGGGGGTGAATAAGAATATGCCAAATAATTGAATAAAGTGCTGAATAATAAATAAATCATAGATCTTAATTGCCCAAGAATTAAAACATTGATTTCAAATGATTCGTAGGAAAACCTTCACCTAAAGGTTTAGGCAGGACAACCTTATTTCATGAATACTTTTAAAATCAAAATCCCAAACTTTGTAAAAGTAAATAAAATTAAATATTACAATCATTCACCACTTAAACTAAAATGTAAATACAACCATTCACCACATAAAAGATAAAAACATTCACCACATAACACAGAGAATTATAGTGGTTCGGTGTGTCAACACCTATTCTAAAACAACCACACCTACTCCACTCCCAAATTACTCTTCACGTAATCTTGGCTTTCACTATGAATAAGGTTTTCTCAGGGTCACCTTAAAACCTGATACAGTTGTGATTTTACTGGGCTATCACAAACAAAACCCTCACTGAGATTTTCAGGCTATCTCAGACAAAACTACACAGATTTTCTGGCTATCTCAGAAAAACCAAAATAAGAATTGAAGGTATAGTTATCTTCACCATAAAAGAAGCTTTAACCAAAGAACCGCTTTTCTTGAATGTCGAATATTCAATGTTCAGTGATATAGAAAAGGTCTAGGGTTATATTGATTTTAATTAAGTTTAAACCAATGGCTACTTAAGTTAATTTTCTTAAATATTAAAAAGGAAGAGTAGTATTCACTCTCTTCAGAATGACAGAGTTTAAGATTAAGGGAATTAAACAAAAGCTATAAAAATAATTTATAAATACCGTTTAATAGCTTGTGAAAAACTGGAGCTTCTCTTTCTCTCTCTCTCTCTCTCTTGTAGAAGAATTTTGATGATAATAATTGATATTTTGGATCAAGAGAGAACCTCAATTTATAGGCAGAGAAGTTGAGTCATCGACTGGCCTGAGACAGTCTTCGACTAGCCGGAGCACTGGATTCTATTCAATGAATTTTCTGATTTGAGCGGGATAAGATTTATCCAATCTTCAACTGGTCAGACGCCCTGTTCGACTGGTCAAAGAACACTGTTCGACTAGTCGAATGTGGTCTTCGATTAGTCGAAGATCCCAAAATCTAAACCATTTTAGTTGTTGGACTTTGAGCCGAAATTCCTTGGCCTGGTCAAAGGTCCTTCTTCGACTTGTCGAACCTAAAATTCAATTGATCGAATTTGCAACAAAAAGTCCATTTCACTTTGATTTCAACTGGGAATGGCCGAAAGAACTTAGACTAGTCGAACCAAACCTTAGGCTGGTCGAATTCCAAGCAATCACAATATAAAAACCAAATTTAAATAATTTTTGAAAGCACCTAAACCTAAGGTCTTTCTAGGGTTTTATAATACCTGAAATGTGTGAGATGAATGAACTTCTTTGACTTGAACTTGATTAGAGACTTCATATTTTCTTTTGAGCTTAATCTTATAATAGAACACCCGTTGATTTTGACTTCATCCTGTCTTTTGAGCTTGATCTTCTACTAGAACATTAGTTGATCTTGAGCTTGATCTTCTACTAGAGCTTGGACTAGGCTTGAACTTTGATGTTGAACCATACTTGAAGATCACTTGACAAGTTATTATGACTAAACGAAATTTGACAACTAAAGTATGCTTTAAACATTAAAGCACTTACAGAAACGTCGATAGTAGCCCACTAACCCAAGGAAACTGTAGATCTCGGACGCGTTTGTGGGTTGGTCCCATTGATGCACAACATCAATCTTCAAAGGTGTAAGTGTTTAGTGAGATGTGCCGCAAAAGTACAAAGATCCGAGTAGCCCAATTGTCTCTTGTGTAATCGTGGACCACAGGATTGAGCACGCACTTCTTAATTTAGGAGCGAGCGTGAATTTAATCCCTTACTCTATATTCGAACAACTTAGGCTTGGTGAATTAAAACCCACCAGGACCACACTTTAACTTGCTGACATTTTAGTCCATGTGCTTAGAGGGATGATTAAGGACGTGCTTGTCCAGGTCGATAAGTTCTACTATCTAGTAGATTTTATTATTCTTGACACTCAACCCATCATCGAAGAGAGCACTCAGATTCCCGTCATTCTTGGTCGTTTGTTCTTAACTACATTAACTGTTATCATCAATTGTAGGAATGGAATTATGAAACTATCGTTTGGGAACATGAAATTATAGTTGAACATCTTTTACAATATGAGCAAACAACCAGAGGATGTTGATGATACCTATGATGTTAACATGATCGATTCATTCGTGGAAGATAGAGCACTTTTGACTTTATACTCTGACACTTTGGAGACGTGCTTGGCCTACTCCCCTGATTTCGATGATAACATGATTAGGGAGATGGATGCTTTACTTGATGCGACACTGGTACTTGAAATTAACTAATGGATACCACAATTTGAGACTTTACCCCGAACCGATACATTGCCTCTACCATCTAGTTTTAAAGCACTGAAGTTTAACCTAAAGCCTTTGCCCGCTGGTCTCAAATATATGTACTTAGGTCAAGATGAGATATACCCAGTGGTGATTTCTTCCCACCTTGAGGAAGAACAAGAGAGTATGCTTATGCTACTCTAAAAGAACATAAGGGAGCCCTTGGATGGTCGATTGCGGACCTTAAGGGAATTGACGATTTAATTTGTACTCACTGCATTCATCTTGAGGATAATGCGAAAACCTCCCAACAACCACAATGCTGCTTAAATCCAAACATGAAGGAAGTGGTTAAGGCTGAGTTACTTAAATTGTTGGATGTGGGTATTATATACCCTATATCTGACGGTTAATCAGTGAGTCCAACACAAGTGGTTCCTAAGAAGTCTAGAATCATCATCTTAGCCAATGCTGATAATGAACTCGTGCTAACTAGAGTCATTACTATCTGGAGGATGTGCATTGACTACATAAAATTGAATACCGTCATAAGGAAAGACCACTTTCCTTTGCCCTTCATTGATCAAATATTTGAAAGGTTAGCTGGTCACTCTTACTACTGTTTCCTGGACGGGTATTTGGGCTATAATCAGATAGAGATAGCCCTTGAAGATCAAAAGAAGACAACATTCATATGTCTCTTTGGCACCTTTGCTTACCGAAGGATGCTATTTGGATTGTGTAATGCCCTTGCCACATTTCAATGATGTATGTGTAACACAGTTTTTCACGATCCTTTCTCCAGCATGGGTAATGTGCAGGCATGCCAGAATTAGGATTACAGTTCCAATTCAAACTGAATAACAATGACCTTGAGTGCCGAAGTAAGAAGACACTGAGTAAGAGCGAGGTCTAAGGAGATCAGTTGCTTATTCAACCACTCGCTCAAAGTGTAAAATAGATCAGGCAATAGTCAGAGGGTGGGGTTTGTGTTGAGGGTTAAATATTGCATATTATCCCCCATTTATATCTTGGTTTTAGGAATATGATGCTGCTTAATGTCCTATTTTATTCATGTTTTTGTTGCAAGGTGAATTTAAGAGCTTAGATTGGAAAAGGTGTTAAAAGCATGGATTTGACACTCAAAGATCATCAAGGCAAAGAATGGATCTTAAGAGACAAAGATTGAAGATTTTAAGGTCCCAAGATTCAAGAAAACCAAGTGGAGAAGAAACGAAGTTGAAAGAACAAGTGCAAAATTCACATTGACTATGTCTTCGATCACCGTTCGATGGCATCAAATTTTCTGTGGATTTTAGGCAAAAATTGCTGGACATGTTGGGCATAATGTTCGATTACTCGAAGACCTCCTCGATGATATTGAAAACCTGCTCGATGACATTGAAGGCTTCTTCAATGGCATTAAATTTATTAAAGAAATTGAAATAACTCGTTGGACTGTTTTGGACGCATTATCAATTCCTCAAACAATGCTCGATGACATCAAAGACACCCTCAATGACATCGAAAGTAGGTTTAATGACATAGAAGGTTACACTGTCCAGATGAAGTTACAACAGCGTGAAAAAGCATATATAAAAGTCACCTTCGATGACATCAAAGGCAGTTCGATGTCATCGAACGACTTACGTAGAGTTGTGCAGAGTTACACGGAGTGTGTAAATTTGAGGTGATTTCCAAATTTTTTCAAGTTGGTACGAAAGAAGGTGTTGCACAACTATAAATAAGAGTCCCCAGGGCATCCCTAGGCATCAATCTAAGGTTTGAAGGAGTGAGGCATAAGAGCGGAGAGCCGTCGCCAAACATTTTTCTTCTTTCTTCCTTAGTTTTTCATGGTTTCTTCTAAGGTTTTAGATCCAATCATGTCTTGCCGATTGCTTAGTTCATGTCCAGGGGGGATAATTGAGGATGTGTTGGTCCAGGTTGACAAATTCTACTATCCAGTAGATTTTATTGTCTTGGACACTCAACCCATCGTGGACGTGAGCACTCAAATTCCCATCATTCTTAGTCACCCATTCCTTGCCACATCAAATGCAATCATCAATTGTAGGAATGAAGTCATAAATTTGTCTTTTTGGAATATGACAATGGAGCTCAATATCTTTTTCAATATAAGCAAATAGGTAAAGGATGATGATGATGCCCACTATATTAACTTGATTGATGATTTCGTGGAGGATAGAACTCTGAGGACCTTATCCTCTGACCCTTTAGAGACGTGATTGACCCACTCCCATGATTTAGATGATGATATAATTAGGGAGGCAAGTGTTATGCTTGATACTATGTCGGTACTTGAAGTTAACCGGTGGAGGCCATAATTCGAAGAATTACCCCAAACTAATGTAGTGTCTCTACCGTCTAACCTCAAGGCACCAAAGCTTAACCTAAAATCGCTGCTCTCTGAATTGAAATATATCTATTTAGGTTAAGATGAGACATACCTAGTGGTAATTTCTTCCCACCTTGAGCAAGAACAGGAGGGTATGCTTATCTTTTCTCTCATGGAGCATAAATAGCCCTTGGATGGTCGATTGCGGATCTCAAGGGAATCGATCCTTTGATTTGTACTCACCACATTTATTTAAAGGATAATGTAAAGACCTCCCAACAACCACAACGTAGATTAAATCCAAATATGAAGGAAGTGGTTAAGGCGTTCTTAAGCTATTGGATGTGGGTATTATATACCCTATATCTGATAGCCAATGGGTGAGTCCAACTCAGGTGGTTCTTAAGAAATCCAAAATCACCATCATAGCCAATGCCAACAATGAACTCGTGCCAACCAGAGTCACTACTGGTTAGAGAATGTACATTGACTACAGGAAGTTGAATACCGTCACAAGGAAGGACCACTTTCCTTTGCCCTTCATTGATCAAATCTTGGAAAGGCTAGCTGGTCATTCCTATTACTGTTTCCTTGATGGGGATTTAGGTTACAACTAGATAGAGATAGCCTCGAAAGATTAGGAAAAGACCACATTCACATGTTCCTTTGTTTCGACCAGAAACGAAAATTATTTTGATTCGAGGGATTATCTTACTTAATAACAACAAAGAGAAAGAATGAAGAGAATAATCATCCAATTTATTCATTCTGAAATCATTACATCCTTTTTATCCTTTGATTCCAAGATAGAGCCTTTATAATTAAAAGTACAAGTGTGAAATAGATTCAAATATAAATTTCGGCAGAATTCCGGCTCATATCATTCATGTCTCCATAAGAGATGAGTTGTGCAGATCTTCTCCACACATCTTCCTTTATTAATATAATAAAAGTATACTAGAAATCCCTTAAGTGACTTGAAATAACTTGAGATATTTTGAAAAAATAGCATGGTATTGCCTTATAGATCATCTGCGCAACTCCGTGGTGAGTTGCGTGGGTCGAGGAGTTACGCGAGCTCGCGCAACTCGCTAGGAGTTGCACAGTTGAGCCTTCCCTTTTCTCTCTTCTCTCTTCAATACCCGTTAGAGGTACTGGTCTTCTAGAAATCCGATCCCTCAAATGATGGGGTAGGGGGTATTTATAGGCTTTCGCACGTGTGGGCCCTCGAATCTTGTGCTGTGGACTCCACTTCGCATCATTTTACAAATCTCAATTTATTCGTCACTTCGAAGAGTTGCGCAGGTTGGCGCAACTATGATGAGTTACGCGATCCCAGGCGACTCATGTTCCAGTGCAACTAGTGCTCCGTGCAACATGACTCCTTTATATTTTGCTTTAGTCTTTTTTCTTTTTCCTCAATTTTTCATCACTTGTTTTCCTCCCTTAATCAAATTTTATGCTCCAATAGATGCCTCCTTGATCCGAGGTTTGACTGTTTATTAGGTCAATTTAAAGGATCAAAATTTTTTGTCTGTGAGCTAAGTTGCACGGGCCTGCGCAACTCCTTTAATAATTTCACACAACTCCAATCGGGTCTCGCACAACTCCAATCGGATCCCATTAGCTATAAATACCGAACTTCCCAATTATTTGTTCACTTTCAAAATTTTCCTTTAGCCTGGACCCTTTGCCGCTCAACTCATTGTATGCGCTACTCATCGTCCGCGCTACTTAGCCTGTCGCGCAACTGATTGCCCGCGCAACTCTTCTGCACTTAGTGCAAATCTTTCCTGCTTTGAAACTCTGCCCGATTTTCTTTAACTTCTCAGACTTAACCAATTTTCAACCTTCTTAGGATGGCTTGAACCAAAAGAACATATCGCCTTATAGAACCACCAACTGATTAACCATCTCATGCTAGTCTTCCAAGTTCTTCTCAAATTCCTAAATCTTCTCCTCCAGTTCCCACACTTTCTTCTTCAGCCCCTATACCTTCTTCTTCCCCTCCAGTGCACGAAGATTGGCTAAGGAAGAGAATCACAGTCACTAAGAAATGCCCCGCCTATATCAAAGAACCCGTTTTGCCCGTTCTTGATTTTTTTGACAGAATGAAAGCACTTTCTTGGCCGATATGCTAAGCCATCATCGTTGGAGATATAACGGGATCTCCAAAACATGGACGAGAGATTGACTAGAAAACATGGCTGAAATTAACAGCCAATCTTTGTACTAATATCACCTGATCTCCTATTAGAGAGGATACACCACCGCCATCCTTCTCCAGGAAGATGCAGAAGAAATCGAAGGATGAAGAATTTCAGGAGAAAATCAAGGAGCACAAGAAAAAGCAACTTTTGAATACCTGGGATACCATAAAAGTCCAAGACGGTATCATAAAATTCAACAGCCCTTTCAGAAATGCGCTGATAGTAATTCCTTTGAACATCCGTCGCCATTTGTCTATCCTTCAAACTGAGCCCACAAATCGGATGACTCAAAGTAGGATGATGTATACTCTGAACTGGTCCACGAAAGAGCCAAGGATGCTGGAGGGTATCTTGTCAGAAAGAGGATCGAAACAAGAAGTTGGTGACATCCATCTGATGCGATTTCTCATTCCTTGCTACAAACCCCATGAACGGTTTCTCATAGCCTTCTATAAAACAATACGTCAACACTTCATAGATAGACGATCTTTGTGGGGAAATGAAGAATTTTGCACATGCGGCTTCTTATCCCTGTTGAGGCATAAAAAATAAGAGAAAGAAGAAAACAGGAGGTGTTATGTGGAAATCACCTGAAATCACCTGTTGTGCGGAAATTACCGGGACTCAACTACCGCACAAAGGAGTCTGCACAAAGTGATCCGCACAAAGTGATTTGCACAAAGAGATCTGCGCAAAGGGATCCGTGCAAAGGAGTTCGTACAAAGGAGGAGTGCACAAAGGGGGAGCGCACAGTGTTGACGTGGCATGTTCGCACATGCGAGTGGGCTATAAATACCCCCTGACCCCTCCAAAGGGGTCATTAGCAATCTATTAGAGAGGAGTGGACCGAAGAGAGAGAAGGTAGAGTTTGCGCGGAATAGCCATTGTGTGGCGCACAAAGCCTCCTGCGCGCAAAGGCTTGTAGTGCACAAAGCCCATATGTGCATAGAGCCTTCAAGTGCACAAAAGCCCATATGCGCACAGAGCCTCTAAGCGCACAAAAGCCTATCTACGCATAGAGCCTCCAGCACACAAAAACCTATCTGCGCATAAAACCTCCAGCGCACAAACCCATTTGTGCACAGAGCCATCTGCGCACAAAGGCTTCAATGCATAATGGACCAATGGCTTTCAGCCCGATATTTGATATAATCAAATATCTACTTTCTATTATAATTTCTGAATATTCTATTTTGGAATCAAGGGAGAACGGGATGTAAAAGAACTTGGAATGAATGAACAATAAGATTATCTTTCCTGCCTTCTTCTGTTAAATATAAAGTGACTAAATTACCCCAAACAAAATACATTTGTTTCTTGTTCGAAACAAAATGGCGACTTTGCTGGGGAATTTTATTTTTCTTCACTTGAATATTAACTTAAGAATTGCAAGAGAGAGAGAAATCACGACTGTTTGGCACTTTTAAGGCACCAAAATAGCGACTCTCAATGGGAACATCCTACCTTTTATCTCCATAATAGAACACAACTTAATATAATTACTAATTTCTTTTTTTTCCTTTCTTTTCTTCCCTTTTTATTTTTATTTATTTGTTTATTTTTTGTTGTTATAGGAAGAGAAAGACAAGAATACCGCAACAAATTAAGCAATGGCAACCATTCAAGGAAAAGTAGTTTTCTACTTCACTGCGACAGGGTTTGTCGTGGAGTATGCCGATAAATAAACTGCGGTAGCAAAGATAAAGCGGCACCTTACCATCAGACAGAATCACGAGCAGATGTCACAGTCGTAACTACTTCACCAGTAGCACAGGAAGAAAGAGACGAATGGACCATCGTCACTCGCAAGAGGATAAGGACCCAAAGTGTAAATGCAACAACAACAAATTTGCCACTGACAAGAGTCAGAGGACCGGTAACGCGCAATGTTGCCAGGAAAAATCCTGAACTTGCTCCACTCGCGATATATCCCAGCTGAATGGATCTATAGTTAACATCGCGCAACTTCTCTGCTCTGGTCACTCCAAGAGTTAGATGGACAAGAGAGAAGAAAGGTAAGGCGTTGCTAACAAGTTCACCAAAGTCTATATCGCCTCAATCGAACATTGGTACCGGAAGCATAGAGAAGTGTAAGTGTTATGGTCTCATACTCCTTTGATTGTCAAATTTTGATGTGTCAAAACATCTATCTGTGTCTTGTGCTTGTATGATGATTTATATGAATTCAAGACACTGCATAAACACTTCAAGAAGCTACAAGTTGAACTTTTCAAGAAGTTACATATTGAAGTTCAAGAAGCTACATGTTGAAGTCTCAAGAAGCTACAATGTTGATGTTCAAGTCTTAAGAAACAACTCATGACTTCAAGACTAATAAGCAATGCATGAAGTAGTTGTTATGCTGATGAAGATCTCAAGTTTGAAGCTACAACAAGTTCAAGATCTCAAGCCTGATATGGTTCAAACAATCTACATTCTACATTCATTGAATGGTTGAAGTTCAATGTCCATACGACATGATTCAGGTTTGAATGACCTTAGGTTGACCCTTTAAGTAGGTCACTTTGGATACATAAATCAAATATTTATTTTACATAAGTTTGGTCTATTCTACGACCGGCCCTAGCTCTTGTTCGACTGGGCCCCTGGCATTGGTTCGACTACCCAAGAAATTCCACGACGGTCCTAAGTAGTTGAAGATTTTTCAAAATTTTTGTACGCCCACGACCAGTCCTGGAGGTCCTTCGACCGGTCGTAGGTGTGGCTTTGACTCGTCCACGACCAGTCGTGGAGCTACGACTCAAAGTCCAGCAACGTAATCTATGGTCCTACGACCAGTCGTTGGTGACCCACGACCAGTCGTAGGCTACTCACGACCAGTCGTGGAATGACTTTCAAAGATCGCGCTTAATTTTTCAAAAATCTGTTAGAGCTACGACCAGTCGTAGGTTTCTAAGACCAGTCGTAGGAACGATTTTTGCTTCTATAAATTGAACACGAAAT
This sequence comes from Magnolia changhungtana, assembly GCA_030180095.1. Taxonomy (NCBI): domain Eukaryota; kingdom Viridiplantae; phylum Streptophyta; class Magnoliopsida; order Magnoliales; family Magnoliaceae; genus Magnolia; species Magnolia changhungtana. The sequence goes on from JASAUF010000172.1 coordinate 2,334,827, forward strand.
TCAGAGTTTTCACACTTCAACTCTATTCTATTCAAGAATTTTCAAGTGATCACTCTGAGATAAGTCTGTGTTTATTTTAAGCTACATTGTGCTTATTTAATATTCCTTTTTGCTAGCTTATTTAATTTGATTTTGTTTCTATATTCCAATCTTATTTTAAAAGAGGAATTATCTTATTCCTTCTTCTTGGAATCAAAATCAAATATAGCTACGCCCAACGAGTTAAATCTAAAATCTATTAGAATTTAGAACCTTATGAATGAGAGTATTGGAAATTGAACTTTGACATTCAATCATCTACTCCGATTGGTTCTACCTGGGTCGCTACGAAAAGAAGAAATCCGGTATTTTACAATTTCAGTAAAATTTATTTAGTTTTGGTTTTGTTTGAGGTTAAGCGAAAAATTCTCATTGATCTTGGTTTTGTTTGAGGTTGAACGAGAAAAATCTCATTGTATTGGTTGTCCGAGGAAAACCAAAACTCGTAAAAGAGGGGTTTTTGAATTGTGTAAGCCCAAGTGAAAAAGACACAATTGTAAAGGTTTTTGGTGAACCGAGAAAACCTATTTGATAGTGAACGCTAATATCCCTGTGTGAGGATATTAGGAGTGGAGTAGCTTTTTGTGTGGTGTTGGAAAACAAGTTGGTGTACACACAAAGAACCACTATAACTCTTTGCCTTGTGGATTGAATGCTTGCTTAATTTTCATATCTTTTGTCATTCGATTGTGTGGAATGTACAAGTGGATGTGAATGTTGTAACTATTTACATTTCAAGCAAGTGTGGGGATTGTTGTAATAATTTAGATCTATACTTCTGCATTTAATTTCAATTCCTTACTATTTCATTTACTTATATTAAAATTGAGTCCTTGATCCAAAAGAGGTTCTAGAAATAAGGTTGTCCTACCATAAGCCCTTGTTTATTATGGCATAAGGTTGTTCTTAGAACTGAATTTGTATCAATCTCTCAATACTTATTTATCAAGGTGATTTAAAATTTAGCATTGTGAATTAATTCATATTGTAAGGCTATTGGTTTAATTTATTTTCGCTAATTTTATTTTAAATTAGGCATAGTCCTATTCACCCCCCCTCTAGGACATATAGCTTGGCCTTTTCAAGTGGTATCAAAGCCTAATAGCTCATTTTTGTTGCTTTTTATTTGGATTTATTTCCTGAGCTAACGATCTAAAAAGATGTCAAATTTTGATAGCCTTTCAGTTACTAGGCCTCCACCCTTTGATGGCTCCAACTATGCATATTGGAAAGCCAGAATGAGGATCTTCCTCAAATCAATGGATGAAAGTGTGTGGCAAGCCACAGTGACTGAATGGAAACCTCCTATCATGGAAGTAACTGGTGTTGATGGTTCAAAATCTATGAAAATTACACCGTATTACCAATGGACCACACTTCAGAAAAATGAGAGTAGTGCTAATGCTAAAGCACTAAATGCAATCACTTGCGCACTATCCTTTGGATGAGTTTAAAAGAATCATATCTGTGATCTTGCACTAAAGAAACTTGGGATATTTTAGAAATGACACACGAAGGTACATCAATTGTCAAGAAATCTAAAGTCCAACTCCTCACAACTAAATTTGAAGAAATTCATATGGAGGAAAATGAAATGTTTATGGACTTTTACACTAGATTGAATGACATTGTAAACTCAATGTGGGGTCTTGGCGATAAGATCCCAGAAAGTAAAGTGTGTGCAAAAATACTACGCTCTCTTCCTGAATGGTTCAATTCTAAGGTAACCGCAATCCAGGAACTTCGTGATACGGACAATATGAAGGTAGAAGAATTAGTTGGTTCTTTACAAACCTATGAATTAAGTTTTAAAGCTCCTAAAGGTAAATCTATTGCTTTGAAGTCATCTAAAAGTATTACTCAAGAAAATTCAGATTCAGAAAAGTCTGAAGATGATATGGCCCTTTTGGCGAAAAAGTTTTATAAGATTTTCAAAAGTAAGAAAAGAGTCGATTTTCAAAAGGCAAATGAAAAGAAACGTTCCAAACCTAACTCTAAAACTTGGAAATCATTGAAAGATAGTCAATGCTACAACTGTCAAGAATATGGGCATTTAGCAAACAAATGTCCTAAAAGGACAGATCCAAAAGGAAGGGTATGTTGGCTACTTGGGATGAATCGTCTGATTCTGAAGCCTCTTCTGAATCAGAAAATTCAGAAACCGAGTCGGGCAGTGAACTTAAGGCCCTTATGACTCTAGCCAAGTTTACCTTTTCCGATCACGATGATTCAACAAGTGAAGAAAATTTGGATAGTGATCATGAATATGATGAAGATCTTCAAGATGCGTACAATGCCTTATATAAGGAAAGTTGTAAAATTGCTGTTAAACTTAAACTTCAAAAAGAAAAGTTTTTTAAACTTAAAGAATGTTTTGAAACCCTTGTTTTAGAAAAATCCCAAATTTCAGATTGTTTTGAAAAATCAAAGTGTGATCTGGAATTCAAAACCTCCCTAATTGAAAATTTGAAATCTGAAAATGAGAAACTTAAAAATGAAGTATCTTCTCTTCTGAGTTTGAAGGACACATGGAGATATGCCCAAGGTGATCCAAAATTAGAAAAATTATTATCCGGATCAAGAAAATGTGGCGATCGATCCGGGTTGGGCTATGATAAAAACACATCTCCTAAACAGAAGAATACTCCTTCCAATTTTGTGAAAGGAGAGACTTCTAACTCAAAAGGAAAAGGTACCAGTCAAGTTTTTTCTAAAAATATAAAAACTCTTCAAAAACACAAAAGCAAATTTATATAAATTTCAAAAATCGATTCGAAACCCACTAGTGAAAAAATTGTTGATTTACTTAAGGAGCTATTAAAATCTAACTCAGTAGGTCACTCTTACAACTATAAACAAAAGAAGACCAATTATTCTCCTAAACCCAAAACAGTACTGAAATGGGTTCCTAAGGTTACTTGTTTGGTAGCTCACACTGCTTTCAAAGCTACAAGCCATTCGAAATGGTACCTAGATAGTGGATGCTCCAGACATATGACAGGCGACAAAGCTCTATTCACCGATCTTAAAGATATGACTGATGGGTCAGTCACATTTGGTGATGGTAGCAACTGCAAGATAATTGGCAAAGGTACGGTTCAACTCTATAACCTTTCCTTATTTAAAAATGTTTTATATGTTGAGGGTTTAAAAAACAACCTGTTGAGCATATCTCAAATATGTGATAACAACCATAATGTTAAATTTTCTAATCAAGGTTGTGAAATTATAAACGAAAAGGGTTCTGTAATATTAACTGGTCACAGAACTTCTGAAAACTGCTATATTGTAAGCAATGGTAGCTCATCTAAACAATCGTGCTACATGGTCCATACCAATGAGACAGAATTATGGCATAATTGAGCAAAAGTGAACTAATTAAAGGTCTACCTAAGATGCAAAAAGTAGACAAGATTTGTAGTGAATGCCAGTTTGGTAAACAAACTGTTTCGACAAGGAAACAAATGTATTTGATTTGGGAGAATCATCTTATTTAAACATAACAATGAAATAATTACAAAGACGATCATCACACTTTATTGATTCTGAATTCATTTACATCCTCTGGTATCCCTTGATTCTAAGATAGCTTACAAAGAACTCATTACAAATGTCTATTATTATAGCTAAATATAATTTTGGCAGCATAACGGCGATGATCTCAATCATCTCCAATGACTTAGGAGGAAATAGACAAGTCGATCAATAGTCTTCAAGAGAACGAAGATTCCGGCAGCATTTCGGTGCTATTTTGGTCATCTCCTGAAACTTTAGGAGGAATATGACTCTTCGTCGATGATTCTTCCTTTCTCTTGATCAAGAAGAACTTCAAGCTTTGAGGACTCCAATCATTCCGACAGCATTTCAATCTATTGCTGTTAAAAACTGCCAAGCAATAGGTTTGCGCGTGTCCGCACAAACGATATGCTTTGCGCGGGTCCGCGCAAACCATAAAAGCACTGTTGCTTTGCGCGGATCGGCGCAAACTTCCAGGAGTACAATACTCCTTTGCGCGGGGTCGCGCAAAGTGCAGGAGTCCAATACTCCACACCTTCTGTCTTCTCTCTCGCCTTTGCTCCACTTCTGAAATCTTCCAACCCTTCTTTTGAGAAGGAATGGGGTATTTATAGATAATTTCATCAGTGAAAATCTCTGATCTAGTCGATGTGGGACAAAAAACATCATTCAACCATTTTTATCGCACCATCATACACTTTGCGCGGACACGCGCAAGAACGATATGCTTTGCGCGATCTCGCGCAAACCTCCAATCTCGCGCAAACCGTCTTCTTTTAATCCGCGCAAACCTTCCACTTTGCGCGGTTTGGTTTCTCTTTGCGCGATCTCGCGCAAAGTGATCTTGAAACTATTTTTTGCCTTGTTCTTTCTTATTCCTTGATTTTTCTTGTCTTCACTCTCTTGCTTATTTTTATGCCTCAACAGATGCCCCCTTGATCCGTTCTTTGTTCAGAAAATCAAAGAAAAGGATCAAACTATTCCTTTCTTCCAAGGTTTGTGCAACCTCGCGCAAAGCCCTACCCGAGTATCGTACTCGGCCATAAAGCCTATAAATAGTCCAATGACTTAGTCATTTTCACGAACTTCCCTCTGCTGACACTTGCTCTGGCGATTTGATTCCGCGCAAACCCTCCACTTTGCGCGACCCCGCGTAAACTGTTTAGCTTTGCGCGAGCTCTCCGAACTTTGTGATTTTCCGCGCAAACTCCTAGACTTTGCGCGACCTCGCGCAAAGTTCCGTGTACTTAGAAAATTTTCAGCACTTAGACCTATTTCTTCTTTCTTCATTTCTTGCTCTTTGACTTATCTTCTTTCTTTTTTCTTTCATTATGGCTCGTATCAAACAGACTGCTCGTCTTGTATCTCCTTCAAACTCTCCTCCTTCTGACCAACCGCCTGCTAAAAGAATAAAAACAACTTCTAGAAATCCAGCTTACTTTAAAGAGCCTGTTCTCCCCACTTTCGATTTCTCTGACCGTATCAAATCTTTACCTTCTCCTATTCACAGATCCATCTCCTTGGGAGATATTAAATGCCCGCCAAAGCATGGGAGAGAATACGATTGGGATGAGTGGCTCAAGACCACAGCCCATATCCGTACCGATAGTGAGAGACCGCCTTTACGCGAAGATACTCCTCCTGCTTCTCGCCCGAAGAAGACTCGCCACAACAAGGCGAAGGAATTTGAAGAAAAAATTAAAGAACATAAGAAGAAGCGACTTCAAAACTCATGGGACTCAGTTCGAGTCGTTGAAGGGGTTATGAAGTTCGACAACCCTCATGCAGAGGGTATGACCATCATTCCCATAAAGGTGTATCGCCATCAGTCTATGCTGGACTGTGAACCTAAAGATTGTGTTCATGGCGAAAGACTGATGTACACCGAATCATGGGCCACAAGAGAGCCCCGGATTCTAGAAGGCACTATTCAAGCTCAAAAGCCACGATGAGAATGTCGGAGAAGCTCGCCCATGATTTTCCTGACTCCTTCCACAAGTCCTCATGATCTCTTTCCTTCTCATTTCTATGAGACAAAGTGAGACGGCGTTTCAGAGATCAAGAGCAACTCGGGGCCAAGCAGTAATTCCGCATCAGAGGCTTGCTAATTGCTCGTCGCTATTATTCTGAATGGGCGGAGGCTATTTTGCTAAAACATACAAGTACTCTTGCAAAGATAGGCCTATATGATGCAATAGAAGTAACTTCAAAATACTTCTATCGGGAACCTAATGTTCTGAAAGGCTTCCTTGAATATTGGTCGCCTACGACCAACTCCTTTCATCTTCCTTACGGCGAAATGAGCATATCTCTTTGGGACCTTCATCGTATAGCTGGTCTCACAATAACGGGGAAATTCTACGATGAATTCATTCCTACCAACAGAGAATTGGCCTTTGTGTCTTTCCCGGATCGCAAGCCCTCCATATCCGAGACTACCATAGAGCTATTCAAAGAGATGGGCAAATTCCCCAATTTCCACAAAATTCCCCCTCTTCAATGGCTGGCCCATTTTTCTAGGGGTCTAAGGTATCTATCACTCTAATAATTGATCTTCCTCTTTGTATTCTTCAGCCATTTATATATATTAACCTCTTCACTTTTATTTCTTTTGAAGGTTTCGCGACTGCAATTCCAAAGAACTGACAAAGCTTCGGGATGCGAAGAGAGGAAAGCTCGGAATATAGCTCTTTTGGAGAGCTTCGCAGCGTTTCTGGCCTATTGGCTGAGCTTAGTCGTTTTGCCCAGCTCCAAATGGGCAGATGCTATCCGTCCAAGTGTCTTTGTTGTGGCCGGTGCCTTGGCGGAGGGACATAAATACTCACTTGCTCCTCCAGTATTATGTTCTATCTACCGAGCCCTTGGAGAAATAGCGACTCATATAAAAAACCCCATTCTTGGAACTTCATCTGCGCATACTTCTTGGCACTATTTTACAGGCTGGCTTGGAGTCTACTTCCCTTGGACTTTTGAGGTTTCAGAGCAAGCATATTCTCATCCTTCTCATCTTCCACTCTGGTTTTTCCAACAGAGGGCAATGGCTAGAAGAGCATATGAATGGGTTATAAATAAGATTCGGGATGATGATCAGATAAACTTCTTCCAGTTCCGCCTTTATCGCTATCCTGCAGACACAGACATGGTGGACGATAAAACTCTTACTGCAGCAGAGAGAGCCTTCTTCTTTTCTATTCGCTCATGCAGTTTGCCTCTGCGGGAAGGGACAGAATTCTGGAGAGAACCTTACTACCCCAGTCGTTTTGCTCGTCAATTTGGTTATGATCAAACTGTGCCACAAGACTGTGGGTTGGTTACCAGACAAATGCGCTGTTATGGAACTGGTCCTCTTAACTGGGCCATGATATGGAAACAATTGCTGAATAGCTGTGTTGGCTCCTCTTTCATAATTCCGAGTTGTGATCGCATAGTCCGTACATCATATAGCTGGATGCGATGGTGGGATCATCAATCATACCTGGTCAATAAATGCCTGCCAGTAGACTCTTCCATATTTCTTCATCCACCCAGGCTGAAGGGCAGAAATTTAGAGAGCGGGATTGGCTACATTCCGGAGAAGAGCCATGCATCTCATCCAGGCGAGATTTGCAGAAAGATATCATTAGAAGATCCCATCCGTGAAATCAAGCCTATCAACACTTTGGATGGCTGGTTTGCCCACGGAGTTCTGAGAGAATTTGAGAAATCTCGTCGGGATTCTTCAAACCAGGCTGCGGATGATGCTGCAGGTACATCTTCTCCAATTCCTGCAGAGACTGTGGCGGCTCAAGAGGGACCAGTTATTGGTACTTCAATATCTCCTCCGCAGCCCCTTGGTCCTAGTCCGTCTTCTCCAATGACTAGATCAAGAACACGTTTGCAATCATCGTCTCCTATCCCTTCGGAAAAGATCAGCCAAGCATCTGCTTCCCCTTCAGTTCAAGAGCCTATACTGGAGAGTAGCCAGCCTGTTTCTTACAAAGGGAAGCAGGTTGTTGTTGAAGAGGTTGATGAAGAAATTTTGGACGATGAAAGTTCAACTTCTTCATCGGATACAACTGAATCCTCGCCATACGAAGACAGCAAGGATAGCGATAGTGGTGAAGATAAAGATGACGACTTCGAAGAAGGTGAAGTTGACATTGGCGAAGAAGAGGGAGCAGCTGCAAAAGAAGTTGAAATGGAGTCTTCCCCTGTTGTTATTAAGACTCCTCCCAAGATTAATGTTCCTGTTAAATCTCAGAGCAGAGGAAGATGAAGAAGAGCCCTTAGATTATGGGGAATATGGGTATTCTCCAGGTAAAGAAATTTCAATTTTCATGCATATATATATTATTTTATATTTTAACAACTATTTATTTAAAATTATTTTATCTCCCTTTTAGGTGCCCAAGTTGCAGAAACAGGTGTCATCTCTCCAGTGGCCCCTCTTGTAATATCTTCACCGAGAGCATCTGTAGCTCCGTTGGTAGTACCAAGAGTAGTTGCTCGTGAAATTATATTTTCTACAGAAACTACTGATTTGCCAACTCCGGCTACTAGGGATTCTAGTACGGAAGCCAGAGCGCCCTCTTTTGCTGATATGGTGGGACTTGGTCCTTCCATAACTCAGGGAGCTTCTCCTTCTCTTAGCCGTATCCCAATGACAGGTATATATATATATGCGCTGATTTTCCTTTCTTCAAGGTTATTTATTTCACAATAATATTTGAATATCCTTCTCCTTTTGCTATAGGAACTCCTTCTTGTAGTGGTGCGGCTAGTTCCGATTCGTGGCCACCGCTTTTGAATTATCATCTTTTGCGAAGATACGATTCATAAGATGCTTATGGTGAAGCATTCCTTATTAGCAATCATCCATATCTTCAAGAATCCTGATCAGTGGCTGGATTTGGACGTTGCCATAGAGATTTTGGAGAGTTCTGCCAAGATGGCCAGGATTGACATATCTCCCTTACGGGATTCACTCTTCAAGTTTCGTGATTCTGTAATTTCTTTAGCTTCAGTGGAAAATATCACAATTGCGCCTGAAATTTTAGAATATAGAAAGCTGCTGGCTCTTTCTCAAGAACAAGTCTTTTTAACAGCTTCTTCAATTTCCAAATTTGAACAAGAACGTATAACTCTTCAAGATCAATTAAAGATTCATGTTGATGAAAGCATAACTATCCAAGATCACATTGCAGCTCTGAAGGAAGAAATCTCTCAGCTGGAGAGAAAGAATCATGAGCAAGCCTTAATCATTCAAGAGATTGAAGAGAAGATGCGAGTGAATGCCAAATCTATTGATACTGAAAAATCTACACAACTTCAGAATAAAGAAATGGTTGTTTCTTTGGAGAACAAGCTTGCTGGCGTTCCTGATCAGGCGAAACTTATTCTTGAAGAAAAATCTCGACATAATGCAGCTCAAGTGCAATTAAAAGAAGATTTGCTCAGATATTCAGAAGCAATGGGGATCACAGAGAATCTTTGAATCATGTAATTTTAAACATGTGATATTTGCTTTTGTGTTTCTCGGATGTAATTTATCATTTATCTCATGATAGTATTTTGGGATGTTTTATGATGGTATTTTCTATCTTGCATATTGATGATATTTATACTAATATTATTATATTATATTTATATAATAATTTTATTATATTTATTTTTATTATTATTATTATTATTTTATTTTATTAATATTATCAAGTTATATTTATTCTTTATATAATAATTTTCATTACACATTTTTATAATTTCTAAACCTTTTATGCTTTGTTAGTAAGGGATTCTCTAGGTGAGTATTTAGATTGGCGGTACTAAGTTTCAATTCAATTAGCCACACACAGTTTATGCTCATGAGTAGTGGAGCGTGCGCACACACACAGTTTAAGCTCGTGAGTAGTGGAGCATTTATGGGTCTTATGTGATGGCCATCAGTAACTCTCTAGAGTTCACTTTTGGGCTTCTCACCGCCTTGAGCTCACGGTCACGGTCCATCGAGGGGCCCATTGACGCACCGGACGGTGAACTGTTGGATTTACGCGCAGGGTTGGCCACGGTAATCTCTCAGAGTTCGCAGGCTCGCAAGGCTACCTTTGGGCACCAAATCTAGGGTCGCCAGTCCATCAATGAGTAGGTTTAAGCCCTTCCTCACGAGTTACTACCGAAATCAAACCCTAGACTGGAGGGTCTTACGCACGGTTGGCATAAAGCTCGCACCGACTGCGCCCCTGTTTTCTTCGTCCGCAAGGTCGAGCCCATTCACAGGAGGTCATTTTCATCCGTTCCCCGTGTGATGCCGCCGGAAGCTATAAGGATGACGGCATGGGAATTACGGTGACTAGTCTTCGCGGATTTATGGCCTTTTAGGCTTTGAATTCTTGACTTCGTCAGCTACCCGCATGGGTGCGCACGATGGTCTTCGCGGGCTTTTTAGGGCCACTGACTCCTCGCCGCTGCCCGAATGGCGATCTTCATGGGTCTTACGTATAGTTGGCCGGCTCTTTTAGAGCTTGATCCTTTGAGAGCATTTTTTTTTTTTTCAGCTTGATCTTTTTGATTTTGCTCAATTTTGGCTCTTTTAGGATTTTGGCTCGGCTATACTGCCTCTTTGTTTGATATTGCTTTTGATAATATCTTCAAGAAGATCCATGCCTTGTAAGGCGATAATATATATATATGATCATCATCATTTGCAAATATAGCAGATATTTCCGAAATATCTTCAAGAAGATCCGTGCCTTGTAAGGCAATATAACTTTGAGCTTAGATGATATCTTCAAGAGAATCTTCAAGAATTTGTGTCTTGTAAGGCAATATAACTTTGAGAATTTGTGCCTTGTAAGGCAATATAACTTTGAGAATTTGTGCCTTGTAAAGCAATAATATAACTTTGTCAATCTCTTCAAGAGAATCTTCAAGATGATGATGATGATGACCATATATATTTTTCAGATTTTGATGCTTGATAATTGACACGCTTGTGAGTTTCTTCTTTGTTGAGGCATAAAATAAGCAAGGAAGTGAACAAGAAAAAAAGATCAAAAAATCACTTTGAAGATGAAAGAAACAGCTTCAAGACTACTTTGCGCGAGGTCGCGCAAAGTGAAATAGTTTCACAAGACCGCGCAAAGTGGGGAGTTTGCGCGGAAGAGGGTTTGCGCGAGATTGAGGGTTTGCGCGAGACCGCGCAAAGTATATTGTTTGCGCGAGTCCGCGCAAAGTCTATAATGCTGCGGTAAAAATGGTCGGATGATATTTTTTGTCCCACATCGACCAGATCTGAGATTTTCACTGGTGAAAATGTCTATAAATACCCCATTCCTTCTCTCAAAAGGGGTTGAAGATTTGAAGTAAAGCAAAGACGAAAGAGAAGACAGAAGGTGCGGAGTATTGGACTCTCGCACTTTGCGACTGACCAGCGCAAAGGAGTATTGGACTCTCTGGAAGTTTGCGACGGTCGGTAGAAAGCAAATGAGAAGGTTTTTATGGTTTGCGCGGATTCGCCAAGCAAAGTATATAGTTTGCTTGTGAACCGAAACCCATTACTTGCGGTTTTACAAAGAATGGGTGAAATGTCATTTTAATGGTTTAAGTCTTCAAAGCTTCAAGTTCTTCTTGATCAAGAGAAAGGAAAAATCATTGATGAAGAGACGTATTCCTCCTAAGTTTCAGGAGATGACCAAAATAGTACCGAAATGTTTAGGAATCTTCGTTCTCTTGAAGACTGTTGAACAACTTGACTATTTCCTCCTAAGTCATAGGAGATGATTGAAATCATTACCGTTATGCTGCCAAAATTATATTTAGAAATAATAATTGACATTTGTAATAAGTTCTTTGTAAGCTATCTTAGAATCAAGGGATACCAGAGGATGTAAATGAATTCAGAATCAATAAAGTGTGATGATTGTCTTTGTAATTATTTCATTGTTATGTTTAAATAAGATGACTCTCCCAAATCAAATACATTTGTTTCCTTGTCGAAACATTCTTCATAGCTTCTTTTGTTGACATATAGACGTGATTTTATTCATCTTTGCCCCCTTTTGATACAGAATCATTATGCCGATAATATTTTGGGTCAAAATCCAGATACCTATCTTTAAGGATAGTATCTTTTGATGAAGCGGGCATTGACGAGCACACCAATACCCTGTCCTTCTTGATTTGTGATTCTATATGCCCCATTGGAATATACTTCTTTTACCACATATGGACCGTCCCATTTAGGCTCGAACTTGCCCCCTATCCGGCGAGTGACCACTATAGGTCTTTTCAACATTAACACCATATCCCCTTTTTTGAAAGAACGATATTTGACCTGTTTATCAAAGGGTACCGATATTCGGCCTCGATATGATCTGCAACCATTCATTTGCAGCCGCAAGACGTTTCTCATCAAGCAAATCTAATTCTTTCAAACCTTATTTTTGCATTTTCATCATCTGTTATAGATGATGTATTGCTATTCGGAGTGATGCCACCTGCATTTCAATCGGGATAACTGCCTCCATACCATAGACTAATGAATATGGTGTTGCCCCTGTTGCTGTACGATGAGTGGTTCTGTAGGCCCATAATGCTTCCTGTAACTTTTCATCCCAATCGCGCTTATTACCTGTCACTGTTTTCTTCATTATCTTGACAATTGTTTTGTTAAACGCCTCTGCTAATCCATTGGCCGGCGGATAGTAAGGTGTTGAAAAAGAATGCTGAATGCCAAACTTCTGACATAACTTTTCCATGCCTTTATTTTTAAAAGGAGTGCCATTATCAGTGACGATCTTCTTTGGAATACCATGACGATATATTATAGCATGCCGGATAAAATTGACCACGTCTTTCTCTTTAACACTTCGTAAGGCAACTGCTTCGGTCCATTTGGAGAAATAGTCTGTTGCCGCCAGAATATATTGTTTTCCTTTAGATGAAGGGGGATTTATGGGACCAATTACATCGAGTCCCCAGGCTGAAAAAGGCCAAGAAGCAACAGACTGATGTAATTCTTCTGGAGGAACATGTATTACATCTCCGTGTATTTGACATTCATGACACCGCTTTGCATATTCTATCGCATCTTTAAACATAGTAGGCCAATAATAACCCATTCGATGCACTCTATGGCATAAATTCCGGCCAGCTTGATGTGCTCGCATTCACCGAATGTGCCTCCCACAAAGATTTGGTTTGCTTCTTGCTGTCTAAGCACCTCAACAAAGATTCCATTATAAGACTTTTTATATAATACTTCGCTGCACATGACAAATTTTCCTGATCGCTGCTTAATCTGCCTATGTATATTGTCTTCTGGCAAGATATTATATTTAAGATAGTCAACAAAAGGCTGACGCCAATCATCTATTGTTACCTCCAAACAAGATATAGGCAACATTTCAACGGTTTCTTCAATAACATCTGCAGATGGCAGGAATCTTCTTTCTTCTATAGTTACCTGAAGAGGACTTCGGTTTGTGTAGGATAAAGCCGCTGCTAAACTGGCTAAAGCATCTGCTTTTGCATTCTCCAACCGCGGTATGTGTTTTATTTCCACATAATAGAATTGTTCAAGCAATACAGTTGTTTTCCGATAATAAGGCAAGAGTTCCTCTTTCCTTACTTCAAATTCTGTGGTTAACTGATTTACAACCAATTTAGAATCTCCGAAGATATGCAATGATTTTATTTCCATTTGCTGTGCTATTTCCATTCCGATGATAAGAGCTTTATATTCGGCCTCATTGTTTGTGCATGCGATACCCAATGTGAAAGAGTATGGTAATAAATTGCCCTGAGGTGTAATGAATATCACTCCCGCCCCGCTCCGATATTCGAGCAGCACCATCAAAATACATCGCCAAAGATTCGAGATTCAACCAACATAACTGTTCATCCGGGAATTCATCATTGATTTCTTCATTTTCTCGCTATAGGATGTCTGTGTGAGAAAATCTGCCATAGCTTGTCCTTTCACTGCTTTCGCAGGCTTATATGAAATAGTATATTCAGATAACAATAGCATCCACTTGGCTAGTCTCCCTGATAGCATTGGCCTGGTCATCAAGAATTTTATCGGATCTGCTCTCGAGATCAGAGTTATATCATGGGATAGACAATAATGCCTTAACTTTTGCACAGCGAATACCAATGCCAAACATTCTTTTTCAATCGGAGAATAATTGGATTCTGCCCCCATCGTGTTCGGCTCTCAGATAATAAAGAGTAGTCTCTTTTTCCGGCCATTTACTCGTACAACAAAGCACCCAAAGAATTTTGCACAAGGCAGATGTATATAAAATAAGTGGCTTACCTTTTACTGGAGCTGTTAACACCGGCGGCTGTTTTAATAATTCTTTAATTGAATCAAAGGCATTCTGGCAAGCCTGATCCCATACGAATTCCGTATCTTTCTTCATTAACCGGGAAAATGGCTGACACCTACCTGCGAGGTTTGAAATGAAACGGCGAATGTATGCCAATTTTCCTTGTAAGCTTTTTAATTCCTTCAGCGTTGTTGGTGGTGGCATATTTTGAATAGCTTTAACTTTTTCTGGATCAATTTCGATTCCTCTATGCCGTACCACAAAGCCGAGGAATTTGCCGGAAGACACTCCAAATGCACATTTAGCCGGGTTCATTTTTAATTGTTTCTTTCTGAGTCGTCGGAAGACCGATGCCAGATGTTCGCGGTGTTCTTGATGATCTCCAGATCTGACTACCAAGTCATCAACATAGCATTCGACATGTTTATGCATCATATCTTGAAAGATATTTTTCATTGCCCTTTGATATGTTACCCCCGCATTTTTGAGACCGAAAGGCATGACTTTGTAACAGTAAATTCCAAGCGGCGTTCTGAAGGCCGTCGCCTCTTCGTCTTCGGGAGCCATCCTGATTTGATTATAGCCTGCATACCCGTCCATAAAAGACATGATAGCATACTGAGTAGTACTATCAATTAGTAATTCTGTTATCGGGAGAGGGAAATCGTCTTTTGGACATGCCTCATTCAGGTCTCTGAAGTCAATACATACTCTGATTTGTCCGTTCTTCTTTTTTACCGGGACAATATTTGATATCCATTTGGGATATTTAACTTCTCTGATGAACCCAACCTTTATTAGCTTATTTACTTCTTTTTTCGATTAACTAATCAGTGTCTGGGTGAAATCGCTTTGTGCTTGCTTGACTGGTTTCTTTTCTTTGGAGATATTTAACCGATGCATCGCTACGGAGGGTTCCAAATTCCAAGCATTTCTTCATATGTCCAAGCGAAGACATCTTTATTTTCTTTGAGAAGTTGACCATATTTCTCGAATTCTTGATCTGAAAGGCTGACGCTGATGAACGTGTTCCTTGGTTCTTCTGTTGTTCCCAAATTTATTTCTCGCAGGCCATCTATCGTCGGTTGCCCCCCGTCTTCTATTTGCTTTGGAGCGATTTCAGGATATTCAACTATCTTAGTATCTTGCGCGGCTGAAGTCATATTAACTGATATCATGTTTACTGCTGACTCTACTCCCAATCCTTGGAATTTTCTTCGTTTTTCTTGATTAACCCCGAGTGGGATTTGAATCCCTTTTCCATTATTCAAGCCGGTGGGTTTATCACAATCAAAACCCATGTTTCTCATGATCTTCTTGCTTATTGCACTGTATTTTTTTAAATTCTGCGGTGCTAATTCTCCATGATATACATTGCTTGCATTTTCACTCTTCTCTTCTGATGCAGCATGGAATTCTATCGGTTCAGGATATTTATCACTGGCTTTGACTTGAAATGTTCTTGGAGCACAAATGGCTTACATCTTTCGATGTTGGGTAATGGAACTGTGTAATTGGACTGTAAAACTTTCAGCTGTTCTGTCGACAACAGTGTCAACGGCGGTTGTCCCGGTTGTCTCAGGCGCTTTGGTACAAAATAGAATTTCTTTCGCTTCTGCAGTAACCGAAGATTCTGCTCTTTCTTCTTTAACTTTATTTAACCTAGCATTTTTTACGATTCTCTTCTCATAATTATTTCCCATTTCTTTAGAGAAACATTTGTAATAATCGGCGTCAAGCAAAGAAAGACTCGGCACTACGTGTAGGGTTTTGCATCGACCATTACTTTACACCGCACCCCATCTTTACGTGATTTGAAACATTGGTGTAGAGTAGAAGGTACGATATGATCGATGTATCCATGGCCTTCCCAAGAGAAGGTTATATGTCGTCACAAGATTTATAACATGACATACAACAGTAGTGATTAATTCCTCTATTTCCAATGTTACTATGATTTTACCGAGTGCACGTTGCCCATCTTGATTAAACCCCTGTATCATCATTCCGCTGGGGCGCAAGTCTGATCGGCGAAAACCCAATTTAGTAACCATGGAGAGCGGCAAAAGGTTCACCGCCGACCCATTGTCTATCATAATTCGTTTTATCTTCTTTTCGCAAATATCCCTTCTATCATCAGTGGCTGTTATGTTCCATTTCATCAATTAAATCATCTTCGAGAGAAAGATATTACCGGTAGACAATTCATCTTTTCAATGTTCCTTTCATTCTTCATTTCACAAGAAAGTTTCTCCGACATCGTGGTCGGATAGTGCTTGAATCAAACTCGCCTAGGAATTCTTCAGACAACTTGAGTGCATCATAAATACTTAATCGTGCCGGTATACCCTTCAAGTGGCTGACTACATCATAAGCCACTTTTGTCACTGCATCTCCATTTCTATTCTTGTCTTCAGTGTTCTGTCTTTCAGTCACTTCTTTCCTTATGATTTCTGCTTTTTGCTTTATCGGACTTGTTATCTGCTTTCCTGATCGCAACGTAATCATTGTTGCATTTCTTGTTGTCCTTTCCTTTTTCATTCCCCGTGTGTTTTCTTGCATTGTCAGTACATTTACTGTTGCCCTTGTATTCTTTTCTTTGCTTCCACTGGTTATTATATCACCTCTGTTTATCATTCGCTGTATGATGCATTTTAACGTATAACAATTTTCTGTCGGATGCCCCACTAGGCGATGATAACGGCAAAAGTTTCTTTCTCGAGTTCTTGTCGCATCTTCAGGGCGCTTTGGTTCTGGTAATTCCAGAGTTCCTGCTTTTAACAATTGTTGCATCATGGGTACCACGTCCTCTTTATCAAACTCAAATCCTTCATGAGAATCAAGCATTCTGAGCTTTTTCCCACCGTATCTGTCCCTTGCTTGGTTCCAGCCTTCTTTTCCTTCTGGCCTTTTATCTCTTGAGCCCCTCGCATCCTGATTCTTCTTATCCCGGTCGACGGTATTGACGGTTGTCCCGCTGGTATTCTTCGACGGTTTCATGATGAAATGCCGGCATCTTCATGAAGTCATCAGTTCCAATGCATGGGCTTTAGTAGCCAAATCACGAAAGGTTCCGATATCAGCGCTAGTGAGTCCAAACGCAATTCCTGTCTCCATAGAGTTTAGACACATTTTCACTTGTTCTTTTTCTTCCGGCAATTGCCTGCACGCTGCCCCCAGTGTCTTCCATCTGTCTATGAATTTCTCAACGGGTTCTCCTTCTTCTGGCCGTCGTCGCACTGAAGCCAGTTCTGTGATGCTAACGTCACGTTCTGACGAAAAGAAGTTTGACATGAAAGCATCTTGCATTTCTTCCCATGTACGTATGGATCCCGGTGCTAAATTTGAATACCACCTGAAAGCTTTACTTGTTAATGATGATCCAAATAGGCGTAAACAATATTGAGGTATCGTGGAGAAATTCCCCATGCTGGTGATGAAATGCATCAGGTGTTCTTCCGGTGATCCTTCCCCATTGAACTTTTGGAAATCTGGGTGTTTGAAGTTGGCTGGAAATGGAACATCCTCTACCTCTCTCGGGTAGGGTGTTCGGTATCTGAAACGACCGGTGTTTGCACGCTCTCTTTCTATTCTGACTGCTTCTTCGACGACTTGTCTTACGTCATCTTGTGTTATAGCTCTTGTCGCTGGAACTGACCCTCGTGATCCTATCCCCTGCGGACGGGAACCTTCAGGCTGGTTCTCTTGTCCATTGGTCGCTCCCATCATGGGTGGAGCCGCTATCTGGGCTACATTATGCGCCAGCGTCGCCAGGGCTTCTCTGAGGTTTCGGCATTCATCCATTAGCGCTCTTTGTGCTTCTGCCATTTGATCAACACGTTCTTCAGTAGTTGGTCTATTTCCTTGACCCGTTTCTGCCATATATACTGCGGCTCCTTGACTGTTTGTCGAAACTGTTTTTGGAGTAGATCGAGAGTACGTTGACGTAACAGGACTTATAAAGAGGGGAGAAATTGGAGTCTCATTTGACTCCTGTGTACTTTCTGTGCTTTTAACTGATTGAGGTGATACAGTTATAGGCGAGCTTGTTTGCGGTGATACTTGCATTGGTGATCCTATCATCAGCGCTTTACCTTTTTGTGCTTGTGTCCATTTGGTCTTTGGAGCGACCAAAGCTGGAAAATCGTGCGACGAGAACTGCGAAGCAACTTGTTCAGGATAAATCGCCGGGGGAGCGAGTTCGGGTTTTCTTCTTGCTATACTCCGTGTAATTGGTCCCTCAGTTCTTGGTGCAAACAATTTTGCTTTGCGACTCTTTAAGGCCTTTGCTTTTGTCCTTTTGGATAAAACCAGAGTCCAGTTTTCATCATTTTCTTGTAGTTGAGGTGAAACGGAAATGACTCCCGCTGTCACTTGAATCACATTGCACCCGCTCAAGTGCTCGCTTTTGTATTCTCAGAATTTCGCTTGGCGCATACTCAATTATAAACCCAGTAGTGATGAATCGGAAGTTTACCTTTCTCACAGTGTTAGCCATTAGCAGTGTTGTGTGATTGAATTTGAGTACCTTCAATAATAAAACATATCTGAAATTAGTACGTGAAAGACTAAGTAAACTATCTTGGAGATGAAGGGGAGGATGTTCCCACTGAGAGTCGCCATTTTGGCGTCTAATAGACGCCAAAAAAAAAAAAATAGTGACGAGAGTCTTGCAACTTTCCCAATGTTAGTGTTAAATAAGATAATTCCCCAGCAGAGTCGCCATTTTGTTTCGACAAGGAAACAAATGTATTTGATTTGGGAGAATCATCTTATTTAAACATAACAATGAAATAATTACAAAGACGATCATCACACTTTATTGATTCTGAATTCATTTACATCCTCTGGTATCCCTTGATTCTAAGATAGCTTACAAAGAACTCATTACAAATGTCTATTATTATAGCTAAATATAATTTCGGCAGCATAACGGCGATGATCTCAATCATCTCCAATGACTTAGGAGGAAATAGACAAGTCGATCAATAGTCTTCAAGAGAACGAAGATTCCGGCAGCATTTCGGTGCTATTTTGGTCATCTCCTGAAACTTTAGGAGGAATATGACTCTTCGTCGATGATTCTTCCTTTCTCTTGATCAAGAAGAACTTGAAGCTTTGAGGACTCCAATCATTCCGACAGCATTTCAATCTATTGCTGTTAAAAACTGCCAAGCAATAGGTTTGCGCGGGTCCGCGCAAACGATATGCTTTGCGCGGGTCCGCGCAAACCATAAAAGCACTCTGTTGCTTTGCGCGGATCGGCGCAAACTTCCAGGAGTACAATACTCCTTTGCGCGGGGTCGCGCAAAGTGCAGGAGTCCAATACTCCGCACCTTCTGTCTTCTCTCTCGCCTTTGCTCCACTTCTGAAATCTTCCAACCCTTCTTTTGAGAAGGAATGGGGTATTTATAGATAATTTCATCAGTGAAAATCTCTGATCTAGTCGATGTGGGACAAAAAACATCATTCAACCATTTTTATCGCACCATCATACACTTTGCGCGGACACGCGCAAACGATATGCTTTGCGCGATCTCGCGCAAACCTCCAATCTCGCGCAAACCGTCTTCTTTTAATCCGCGCAAACCTTCCACTTTGCGCGGTTTGGTTTCTCTTTGCGCGATCTCGCGCAAAGTGATCTTGAAACTATTTTTTGCCTTGTTCTTTCTTATTCCTTGATTTTTCTTGTCTTCACTCTCTTGCTTATTTTTATGCCTCAACACAAACTAGGAGCTCTCACAAAAAGGTGAACTCCAATATCACCACAAGACCACTCGAGCTTCTCCACATGGATCTTATAGGACCAACAAGAACGGAAAGTCGAGGTGGCAAAAAGTACATCTTAGTTATTGTAGATGATTATACAAGATACACTTGGGTTTCATTCTTGAAAGATAAATCAGAAACCCTTGATGAAGTGAAAAAGATTATAAAATGGATTCAAACTGAAAAATGTTTTCAAGTCAGCAAGATCCGTAGTGATCATGGATCCGAATTCGAAAATAGCGGTTTTGAGAAATTTTGTAGTGATCAGGGAATATCGCATGAATTCTCTGCACCTAAAACTCCTCAACAAAATGGAATTGTCGAGGAAGAATAGAGTGCTTCAAGAAATGGAAAATGTTATGTTAAATAGCATGAAGCTCCCTAGGAATCTCTGGGCTGAAGCAGTGAATACAGCCTGCTACATTATTAACCGTGTTTATATTTGTAAATCTAATAATAAAACGGCTTATGAAATGTGGTTTGAGAAAAAGCCTTCATCAAATACTTTCGAGTTTTTGGCAAAGAAGTGCTATATTTTGCGTGGACCGTGAAAATTTGGGAAAGTTCGACACTAAAAGTGATGAAGGGATCTTTTAGGATATTCTTTAAACAATCGTGCATATCGTGTTCGAACAACGGGACCGGTGTGATTCAAGAGTCAATAAATGTTGTGATTGACGATCTTTTGAATACACTGTCCCTAGTTCGAGATAATGATGAAGTTCTTATACTTGAAAAACAAGAAATTTCATCAAGTGAAACTAATCCGTAATTAAGGATTTGTTAAAGATCATCCAACTTCTCAAATACTTGGAAACCCTCTCACTGGTGTGCGCACTCGTAGACAATTAGAGGACATATGTAACTACGTATGCTTTACATCCCAGATTGAACCGATTAACGTAAAAGAAGCACTTTCAGATGAAAACTGGATTCTTGCTATGCAAGAAGAACTTAATCAGTTTGTCAGAAATGATGTCTGACACCTTGTTCCTAGACCTAAAGATAAACATATTATTAGAACCAAATGGATTTTCAAAAACAAATCTGATGAACTTGGAAATATTATTCGAAATAAAGCAAGACTAGTTGTACAGGGGTATACACAAATTGAAGGTATTGACTATAATGAAACATTTGCTCCTGTAGCTCGTCTTTAATCAATCAGACTTTTATCTCCATTGCATGTTTTAGGAAGATTAAAATTTACCAAATGGATGTAAAGAGTGCCTTTCTGAATGGTGATTTACATGAAGAGGTATATGTTGAACAACCTACAGGGTTTGAAGATCCTAAATTTTGATCATGTGTATCGTCTTAAGAAGGCTCTCTATGGTTCGAAACAAGCTCCCGAGCATGGTACTAAAAACCGACTAAGTTTTTACTTGAGTCATAATTTTCGGATGGGGTGTGTTGATAAGACGCTCTTTGTTAAGAAACATAACGATGATATTCTAATGGTTCAAATATATGTTGACGATATTATTTATGGATCAACTTTGTACTAACATGATTGTTGAGTTTGCAGATTTGATGAAGTCTAAATTCGAAATGAGCATGGTTGGAGAATTAAACTATTTTCTAGGGTTGCAAGTAAAACAACAACCGATGGAATTTTATCTCTCAAACCAAATATGCTCGAGTTTAATTAAGAAATTTGGATTTGAGAAAGGTAAAAATTTTGATACTCCTATGAGTACAACCTTGAGACTCTCAAAAGACTCTACAGGTAATGATGTGGATCCTAAATTGTATCGTAGTTTGATTGGTAGTTTACTTTATCTGACTGCTAGTAGACCAGATATTGCTTTGAGTGTTGGTATTTATGCTCGTTATCAATCAAATCCTAAAGAATCTCACTTAACTACTGTTAAACGGATTATGCGATATGTCGCAAGTTCTACTAAACTGGGTCTCTGGTATCCACATGAGACTAATGTTCAATTAGTCGGGTATGCAGATGCTGACTCGGCTGGAAACATTGATGATAGGAAATCAACCAGTGGTGGTTGTTTCTACATTGGAAATTGTCTTGTTTCTTGGTTTAGCAAGAAGCAAAGTTCTATATCGCTATTAATAGTTGAGGCTGAATACATTGCTGCTGGAAATGCATGTACTCAACTTGTTTGGATGAATCGAATGTTAAGCGATTATGGAATCACTCAGGATTCTATGATTTTATTTTGTGATAATTCCAGTGCAATAAATATCTCTAAAAATCGATTCAAAGATTCACGTACTAAGCATATTGACATTAGATTTCATTACATTCGTGAATTAGTGGAAGAAAAATTAATATATTTGGATTACATTCCAACCGAGACTCAACTTGCGGACATTTTCACTAAACCGCTCGACAAAAGCAGGTTTAAAAAATTAAAGTTTGATCTCGGTATGTGCAATTTAAATTGAATTTACATGATTTGGTGTATCATAATGTACATAACTAGGATGTTTTATTTGCTTGAATTTGAAAATTATTTAAAATTTTTGCAAATTTTGAGTCGTACTCGACCTGTCTTGAGTGTACACGACCGGTCGTGCTACGACCGGTCGAACACTTACACGACCAGTCGTGAAACTCGTGATTTCACTTTAATTTGGGGATTTTGACTCTTCTTCTTCATTTCTTTTTACTCTCCAACGATTCTAGCTACGACCGATCAAACCCACCTTCATAGTACTTCAAGGTTAGTGGTTCTTTTGCATTTTTTTTGTAGATTCTTGCTATTAGTGTATCAAATCTCATTCTTGTGGAATCTATTTGGTCGTTCATTGCAAGTTTGAGGTTTTATCTTGAAAAATCTGTTTTATTTAAACCCCATTTCTTCCAACTTGTTGTTTCCTTGAAATCCTTCTGTGAAAATGGATGCTGAGGTAAAAAGAAAACTACTCGAGGTCCATCTTCTTCTAGATCAGCTTCTATTGTACAACGTCATCTTCGCTCTCCTGAAAATGATCCTTCTAATGCTCGGGATTTGCGTATGCGCAATGTTATTGTTGAGCGTCCTGTTAATATCAATCACATTACTTCTTTTGGTATCCCTCCTCTATTGGAATCTGTGGGATGGGATAACATCTTACATTGGGGTGGAGCTGCATACCAGTCCATTGCCCAATCCATGTTTGCATGTATCTGTGATTTTTCTCTTGAGGATTTAACTTTTAAAGTTGATACTCAAGAAGGATTGTTTTTAGTAGATCGACATTTGATTACGACATTATGGAAATACCTGTCAATGATGAGAGCATTCCAATTCATATTTTACATGACAGTCTCTCAGAATCTGAACGAAAAATGCTTACTAGAGATTTATGTAATTTGGATATTCATTGGACTCATAGAGGTCATGCACTTCCCTCAAGGTATTTGTTACCCAAATACAGAGTACTTCATAGGATATTCATCTCAAATCTTTATCCACGTTTCGGTAATAAACCGAACTCACGCTTTCATGGTTCGTGTTTTGCATTCACGTAGTCTACGGTGCAAAAATATGTCTACCTTCTTTAATTTGTCATTCCATTATTTTGTCTCGTCACCATCCTGGACATAGTGATATACCCTTTGGTTATTTATTGACTATGCTGGCAAATCATTTGCTCGTAGCTATGCCTACTAGAGAAAAACCCATCCATCATCTCCCTTTTAATAATTCCAATATTAACAAGATGAATTTAGAATTGGCTGATGGCCAAGTGGATGCTGGTAGCAGTGGTGCTGAAGCAGGAAATGCTCAAGCTAGTGATCTTCCTGAAGACGTGAATATGGATGATTTATTTGAAGAACTTGAATCGGACTTCGGTGATGATCCACGATTTTCGGCCTTGATTTTGATGAGAGATTGAATTCCCTTCAAGAGCGTGTGGCTCAAATTCATGTTACCCAAGACACGCAATTTTCATATTTACGCAAATATATGAGGCGGATTGCTAAGGGTTTACATAAAATTGATCCATCTAATCTGCACGCCCTCTTACCGGTTCGACTAAATTTTTGATGTGTCTGTAATATTTTTTTTACTGAACTTTTCGTGCTTACTGACTTTTTGAATTATGCACTATGCTCTCTTGAATCAACTCCTATTTTCTTTATTATTGATGCTCTTCTTCCTTTGTCATTTTGTGTCAAAAAGGGGGAGAAGTTTTGGAGGCTTTTGATTTATTTGAATTTAATCTTTATGATGTGCTCCTATTACTCAGGCTATTACTCAGGGGGAGTTAAGCTTCTCAGGGGTAGTTATGGGAGAATGATGCTAGTTATTACTTATCATATCCATATCATATCATATCTATATGATATCTATATAACTGTGCATGCTTCTCTATTGTGAACCTGTTGTGTTTGTTCTCTTATGTCTATTGGAAGTATTATTACTTGGGTGTTTTGTCACAAATTTGACAAAGGGGGAGATTGTAAGTGTTATGGTCTCATACTCCTTTGATTGTCAAATTTTGATGTGTCAAAACATCTATCTGTGTCTTGTGCTTGTATGATGATTTATATGAATTCAAGACACTGCATAAACACTTCAAGAAGCTACAAGTTGAACTTTTCAAGAAGTTACATATTGAAGTTCAAGAAGCTACATGTTGAAGTCTCAAGAAGCTACAATGTTGATGTTCAAGTCTTAAGAAACAACTCATGACTTCAAGACTAATAAGCAATGCATGAAGTAGTTGTTATGCTGATGAAGATCTCAAGTTTGAAGCTACAACAAGTTCAAGATCTCAAGCCTGATATGGTTCAAACAATCTACATTCTACATTCGTTGAATGGTTGAAGTTCAATGTCCATACGACATGATTCAGGTTTGACTGACCTTAGGTTGACCCTTTAAGTAGGTCACTTTGGATACATAAATCAAATATTTATTTTACATAAGTTTGGTCTATTCTACGACCAGTCCTAGCTCTTGTTCGACCAGTCCTGACATTGGTTCGACCAGTCCTAAGTAGTTGAAAATTTTTTAGAATTTTTGGTACGCCCACGACCAGTCCTGGAGGTCCTTCGACCGGTCGTAAGTGTGGCTTCGACTCGTCCACGACCAGTCGTGGAGCTACGACTCAAAGTCCAGCAACGTAATCTATGGTCCTACGACCAGTCGTAAGGATCTACGACCAGTCGTTGGTGACCCACGACCAGTCGTAGGCTACTCACGACCAGTCGTGGAACGACTTTCAAAGATCGCGCTTAATTTTTCAAAAATCTGTTAGAGCTACGACCAGTCATAGGTTTCTAAGACCAGTCGTAGGAACGATTTTTGCTTCTATAAATTGAATACGAAATTCAGAGTTTTCACACTTCAACTCTATTCTATTCAAGAATTTTCAAGTAATCACTCTGAGATAAGTCTGTGTTTATTTTAAGCTACATTGTGCTTATTTAATATTCCTTTTTGCTAGCTTATTTAATTTGATTTTGTTTCTATATTCCAATCTTATTTGAAAAGAGGAATTATCTTATTCCTTCTTCTTGGAATCAAAATCAAATATAGCTACGCCCAACGAGTTAAATCTAAAATCTATTAGAATTTAGAACCTTATGAACGAGAGTATTGGAAATTGAACTTTGACATTCAATCATCTACTCCGATTGGTTCTACCGGGTTGCTACGAAAAGAAGAAATCCAGGTATTTTACAATTCTGTAAAATTTATTTAGTTTTGGTTTTGTTTGAGGTTAAGCCAGAAAAATCTCATTGTACTGGTTTTGTTTGAGGTTGAACCAGAAAAATCTCATTGTATTGGTTGTCTAAGGAAAACCAGAAAACTCAGAAAAGAGGGGTTTTTGAATTGTGTAAGCCCAAGTGAAAAAGACACAATTGTAAAGGTTTTTGGTGAACCTGAGAAAACCTATTTGATAGTGAAGGCTAATATCCCCTGTGTGAGGATATTAGGAGTGGAGTAGCTTTTTGTGTGGCTATTGGAAAACAGTTGGTGTACACACAGGCGAACCACTATAACTCTTTGCCTTGTGGATTGAATGCTTGCTTAATTTTCATATCTTTTATCATTCGATTGTGTGGAATGTACAAGTGGATGTGAATGTTGTAACTATTTACATTTCAAGCAAGTGTGGGGATTGTTGTAATAATTTAGATCTATACTTCTGCATTTAATTTCAATTCCTTGCTATTTCATTTACTTATATTAAAATTGAGTCCTTGATCCAAAAGAGGTTCTAGAAATAAGGTTGTCCTACCATAAGCCCTTGTTTATTATGGCATAAGGTTGTTCTTAGAACTGAATTTGTATCAATCTCTCAATACTTATTTATCAAGGTGATTTAAAATTTAGCATTGTGAATTGATTCATATTGTAAGGCTATTGGTTTAATTTATTTCCGCTAATTTTATTTTAAATTTGGCATAGTCCTATTCACCCCCCCTCTAGGACATATAGCTTGGCCTTTTCAAGAAGTCAAATGAAACTCCACCCTATCCTCTCTCTATAAGCCCTATTACGTCAACGTACTATCGTCCCACCCCAGTTACAGCTTCGTCCAATGTGGAAAAGCTGCTGTACATATGGCCGGGACAAATCAAGAGAGTAGGTCGACTACAGAGGATCGCATCGATGCGATGACAGAAGCACAAAGAGCACTCATGGAAGAGTGCAGGAACCTTAGAGAGGCTTTAGCAACCCTTGCGCATAATGTAGCCCACATGGCTGCTCCACTGACAATGGGCACAATGAATGGACAAGAAAACCACCCCGAAGACTTTCAAACACAGGGGACAGGATCACAACTTCAGCCGCGAGAACCATAACTCAAGACGAAGTAAGACAAGTCATTGAAGAAGCTGTCAGAGTAAAAAGAGAACGTGAAAATACTGGCCGTTTCAGGTACCGAACACCGTATCCAAAAAAAGTAGAAGATATCCTGTTTCTAGCCAACTTCAAGCATCTAGATTTTTAGAAATTTAATGGGGAAGGATCGCCAAAAGAACACTTAATGCACTTCATTACTAACATGGGGAGTTTTTCTACGATACCACAATACTGCTTACGATTGTTCGGGTCGTCACTGACGCACAAAGCATTCCGATGGTATTCCAGCCTGGCTCTAGGGTCGATACGTAACTAGGAATAAATGCAGGACGCTTTCATATCAAACTTCTTTTCTTCAGAGTGAGATGTCAGTATTACAGAATTGGCTTCTGTGCGGCAGAGAGAAAGTGAACCAGTGGAAAAGTTTATAAACAGATGGAAGACATTGGGAGCATCATGTAGACAACTGCCTGAAGAGAAAGAACAAGTTAAAATGTGTCTCTATTCTATGGAGACAAGAAGCCCATTTGGACTCACCAGCGCTAACATCAGAACTTTCCGTGGCCTGGCCACCAAGGCTCATGCTTTGGAGTTAATGACCCGTAAGATGCTAGCGTTTCACCAAGAGACAGCTAGAATAATGCCCAGCAGAAAGGCTGTAAATATCATTGATCACTGTTGAGGCATAAAATAAGCAAGGAAGTGAACAAGAAAAAAGATCAAAAAATCACTTTGAAGATGAAAGAAACAGCTTCAAGACTACTTTGCGCGAGGTCGCGCAAAGTGAAATAGTTTCACAAAACCGCGCAAAGTGAGGAGTTTGCGCGGAAGAGGGTTTGCGCGAGATTGAGGGTTTGCGCGAGACCGCGCAAAGTATATTGTTTGCGCGAGTCCGCGAAAGTCTATCATCTTTCGCGGTAAAAATAGTCGGATGATATTTTTGTCCCACATCGACGGATCGAGATTTTCCTGGTGAAAATGTCTATAAATACCCCATTCCTTCTCTAAAAAGGGGTTCGAAGATTTCAGAAGTGAAGCAAGGACGAAAGAGAAGACAGAAGGTGCGGAGTATAGGACTCCTGCACTTTGCGCGGGGTCGCGCAAAGGAGTATTGGACTCCTGGAAGTCTGCGCCGGTCGGCGCAAAGCAACTGAAGGGTTTTACAGTTTGCGCGGACCCGCGCAAAGCATATGGTTTGCGCGGACCCGCGCAAACCTATTTCTTGGCAGTTTTAACAGTAATGGGCCGAAATGCTGTCGGAATGATTGGAGTCTTCAAAGCTTCAAGTTCTTGATCAAGAGAAAGGAAGAATCATCGACGAAGAAACAGATTCCTCCTAAGTTTCAGGAGATGATCAAAATAGTATCGAAATGCTGCCGGAATCTTCGTTCTCTTGAAGACTGTTGAACAATTTGTCTATTTCCTCCTAAGTCATAGGAGATGATTGACATCATTGCCGTTATGCTGCCGAAATTATATTTAGCTATGATAATTGACATTTGTAATAATTTCTTTGTAAGCTATCTTAGAATCAAGGGATACCAGAGGATGTAAATGAATTCAGAATCAATAAAGTATGATGATTGTCTTTGTAATTATTTCATTGTTATGTTTAAATAAGATGATTCTCCCAAATCAAATACATTTGTTTCCTTGTCGAAACAAAATGGCGACTCTGCTGGGGATATTATCTTATTTAACACTAACATTGGGAAAGTTGCAAGACTCTCGTCACTATTTTTTTGGCGTCTATTAGACGCCAAAATGGCGACTCTCAGTGGGAACATCCTCCCCTTCATCTCCAAGATAGTTTACTTAGTCTTTCACGTACTAATTTCAGATATGTTTTGTTATTGAAGGTACCCAAATCCAATCACACAACACTGCTAATGGCTAACACTGTGAGAAAGGTAAACTTCCGATTCATCGCTACTGGGTTCGTAATTGAGTATGCGCCAAGCGAAATTCCTGAGAACACAAAAGCGAGCACTTCAAGCGGGTGCAATGTGATTCAAGCGACAGCGGGAGTCATTTCCGTTTCACCTCAACTACAAGAAAATGATGAAAACTGGACTCTGGTTTTATCCAAAAGGACAAAAGCAAAGGCCTTAAAGAGTCGCAAAGCAAAATTGTTTGCACCAAGAACTGAGGGACCAATTACACGGAGCATAGCAAGAAGAAAACCCGAACTCGCTCCCCCGGCGATTTATCCTGAACAAGTTGCTTCGCAGTTCTCATCGCAGGATTTTCCAGCTTTGGTCGCTCCAAAGACCAAATGGACACAAGCACAAAAAGGTAAAGCACTGATGATAGGATCACCGATGCAAGTATCACCGCAAATAAGCTCGCCTATAACTGTATCACCTCGATCGGTTAAAAGCACAGAAAGTACACAAGAGTCAAATGAGACTCCAATTTCTCCCCTCTTTATAAGTCCTGTTATATCAGCATACTCTCGTTCTACTCCAAAAACAGTTTCGACGAACAGTCAAGAGGCTGCGGTATACATGGCAGAGACAGGCCAAGGAAATAGACCGACTACTGAAGAACGTGTTGATCAAATGGCGGAGGCACAAAGAATGTTAATGGATGAATGCCGAAACCTCAGAGAAGCCCTGGCAACGCTGGCGCATAATGTAGCCCAGATAGCGGCTCCACCCATGATGGGAGCGACCAATGGACAAGAGAACCAGCCTGAAGGTTCCCGTCCGCAGGGGATAGGATCACACGAGGGTCGGCCGGCAAAATGACAAGAGCTATAACACAAGATGATGTAAGACAAGTCGTCGAAGAAGCAGTCAGAATAGAAAGAGAGCGTGCGAACACCGGTCGTTTCAGATACCGAACACCCTACCCGAGAGAGGTAGAGGATGTTCCATTTCCAGCCAACTTCAAACACCCAGATTTCCAAAAGTTCAATGGGAAGGATCACCGGAAGAACACCTGATGCATTTCATCACCAGCATGGGGAATTTCTCCACGATACCTCAATATTGTTTACGCCTATTTGGATCATCATTAACAAGTAAAGCTTTCAGATGGTATTCAAATTTGCACCAGGGATCCATACGTACGTGGGAAGAAATGCAAGATGCTTTCATGTCAAACTTCTTTTCGTCAGAACGTGACGTTAGCATCACAGAACTGGCTTCAGTTCGACAGCGAGAAGGAGAACCCGTTGAGAAATTCATAGACAGATGGAAGACACTGGGGGCATCATGCAGGCAATTGGGAAGAAAAAGAACAAGTGAAAATGTGTCTAAACTCTATGGAGACAGAATTGCGTTTGGACTCACTAGG
The DNA here is from genome assembly GCA_030180095.1 of Magnolia changhungtana. Lineage (NCBI taxonomy): Eukaryota > Viridiplantae > Streptophyta > Magnoliopsida > Magnoliales > Magnoliaceae > Magnolia > Magnolia changhungtana. The sequence continues at coordinate 2,364,531 of JASAUF010000172.1, forward strand.
CCGATATCGGAACCTTTCGTGATTTGGCTACCAAAGCCCACCATGCATTGGAACCGATGACTCATGCAAGATGCCGGCATTTCATCATGAAGCTGTCAAAAGAATACACAGCGGGACAACCGTCAATACTGGTCGTAGGGATAAGAAGAATCGGGATGCGAGGGGCTCAAGAGCTAAAAGGCGGAAGGAAGGAAAAAGAAGGTGGAACCAAGCAAGGACAGATCTGATACGGTGGGAAAAAGCTCAGAATGCTTGATTCTCATGAAGGATTTGAGTTTGATAAAGAGGACGTGGTACCCATGATGCAACAATTGTTAAAAGCAGAACTCGAATTACAGTAACCAAAGCGCCACGAAGATGCGACAAGGACTCGAGAAAGAAACTTTTGCCGTTATCATCGCCTAGTGGGGCATCCATGAGAAAATTGTTATACGTTGAAATGCATCATACAACGAATGATAAACAGAGGTGATATAATAACCCAGTGGAAGCAAAGAAAAGAATGCAAGGGCAACAGTAAATGTACTGTCAATACAAGAAAACACACGGGGAATGAAAAAGGAAAGGGTAACAAGAAATGCAACAATGATCACGTTGCGATCAGGGAAGCAAATAACGAGTCCGGTAAAGCAAAAAACAGGAATCATAAGAAAGGAAGTGAAAGACAGAATTGAGGACAAAAGCAGAAATGGAGATGCGGTAACAAAAGTAGCTTATGATGTGGTCAGCCACTTGAAAGGAATACCGGCACGTCTAAGTATTTATGATGCACTCAAGTTGTCAGAAGAATTTCGGCAGAGTTTGATTCAACTAATTGTCGATCATGATGTCGAGAGAAACTTCTTATCGCGAAATGAAGAATGAAAGGAACAGTGAAAAGATGAATTGTCTACCAGTAATATCTTTCTCTGACGATGATTTAATTGGCGAAAAGGAACATAACAGGCCATTGATGATAGAAGGATACATTTGTGAGAAGAAGATAAAAAGGATCATGATAGATAATGGATCCGCGGTAAATCTTTTGCCACTCTCAATGATTACTAAATTGGGATTTCGTCGTTCAGACTTGCGCCCCAGCGGAATGATGATACAAGGATTTAATCAAGATGGACAACGCGCGCTCGGAAAAATTACAGTAACAATGGAAGTGGGAGAATTAATTACCTCTATGTTGTATGTCACGTTATAAATGCTGTGACGACATATAACCTTCTCTTGGGAAGGCCGTGGATACATCAGTACAATATTATACCTTCTACTCTACACCAGTGCTTCAAATACTGTAAAGATGGGATGCAGTGTAAAGTAATGGCTGATGCAAAACCCTATACAGAAGCTGAGTCTTTCTTTGCGGATGCTAGCTATTATAAATGTTTCTATGAAGAAAATGGCGACTCCACTGGGGAAAGTATATTGATAAGAATTAGACTTACTCGATGAGAAACGTCTCGCAGCACAGCAACGGTTGCAATCATATCAGGCCAGAATATCTGCTGCATTTGATAAACAGGTTAAATACCGTTCTTTCAAAAAAGGGGATATGGTGTTAATGTTGAAAAGACCTATAGTGGTCACTCGCCGGACAGGGGGCAAGTTTGAGCCTAAATGGGACGGCCCATATGTGGTGAAAGAAGTATACTCCAATGGGGCATATAGGATCGTAAATCAAGAAGGACAGGGTATCGGTGTACTTGTCAACGTCCGTTTCATCAAAAAATACTATCCCTAAAGATAGAGATATGGATTTTGACCCAGAATATTATCAGCATAATGATTCTGTATCAAAAGGGGGCAAAAATGAATAAAATCATGTCTATATTCATGTCTATATGCCAACAAAAGAAGCTATAAAGAAGAGATTTACAAGCATATCAATCATCAAAGCAGCAAATCTGGAAAATATATATATATGATCATCATCATCATCAAAGAAGATATTGACAAAAGTTATATTGCCTTACAAGGCACAAATTCTTGAAGATTCTCCTAAAGATATTGGCAAAAGTTATATTGCCTTAACAAGGCACAAATTCTTGAAAATTCTCCTGAAGATATTATCTAAGTTAAGAATATTATTGCCTTACAAGGCATGGATCTTCTTGAAGATATTTCGGAAATGTCTACTATATTTGGATCTTCTTGAAGATATTGCGGAAATATCTACTATATTTGCAAATGATGATGATCATATATATATTATTGCCTTACAAGGCACAAATTCTTGAAGATTCTCTTGAAGATATTATCCAAGCTGAGAATTATATTGCCTTACAAGGCATGGATCTTCTTGAAGATATTATCGCCTTACAAGGATATATCAATATCAATCAAAGAGGCAGTATAGCCAAGCCAAAATCCCAAAAGAGCAAAATTGAGCAAAATCAAAAAGATCAAGCTCTCAAAAAAAAAAAAAAAAAAAAAAAAAATGCTCTCAAAGGATCAAGCTCTAAAAGAGCCGGCCAACTATACGTAAGACCCATGAAGATCGCCATTCGGGCGGCGAGGAGTCGGTGGCCCTAAAAGCCCGCGAAGACCATCGTGCGCACCCATGCATGGGGCTGATGAAGTCAAGGATTCAAAGCCTAAAAGGCCATAAATCCGCGAAGACTAGTCACCGTAATTCCCATGCCGTCTGATAGCTTCCCGGCAGGCCACGGGAACGGATGAAAATGCCCTCCTGTGAATGGGCTCGACCTTTGCACGAAGAAAACGGGGGGGGCGCAGTGCGAGCTTTATGCCAACCGTGCGTAAGACCCTCCGTGTCTAGGGTTTGATTTCGTAGTAACTCGTGAGGAAGGGCTTAAACCTACTCATTGATGGATGGCGACCCTAGATTTGGTGCCCAAAGGTAGCCTTGCGAGCCCCCGCGAACTCAGAGAGTTACCGTGGCCAACCACGTGCGTAAATCCAACGGTTCACCGTCCGGTAGCGTCAATGGGCCCCTCTGATGGACCGTGACCGTGAGCTCAAGGCAGTGAGAAGCCCAAAAGCGAACTCTAGAGAGTTACAGTGGCCATCACATAAGACCCATAAATGCTCCACTACTCACGAGCTTAAACTGTGTGTGTGCGCACGCTCCACTACTCATGAGCATAAAGCGTGTGTGGCTAATTGAACTGAAACTTAGTACCGCCAATCTAAATACTCACCTAGAGAATCCCATACTAACAAAACATAAAATGTTTAGAAATTATAAAAATATATAAATAGAAAATATTATATAAAATATAGATATAATTAGATAAAATTAGTAATGAAAATATTATATTAAGTATAAATACAATTCGATAATATTAGTACAAATATCATCAATATGCAAGGTGGAAAATACCATCATAAACATCCCAAAATAATCTCATGAAATAGATGTCAAGCAAAATAAATTACATCCAGAAACACAAAAAGCAAATATCACATGTTTAAAATTACATGATTCAAAGATTCTCTGTGATCCCCATTGCTTCTGAATATCTGAGCAAATCTTCTTTTAATTGCTGAGTAGCTGCATTATGTCAAGATTTTTCTTCAAGAATAAGTTTCGCCTGATCAGGAACGCCAGCAAGTTTGTTCTCCAAAGAAACAACCATTTCTTTATTCTGAAGTTGTGCAGATTTTTCAGTATCAATAGATTTGGCATTCACTCGCATCTTCTCTTCAACCTCTTGAATGATTAAGGCTTGCTCATGATTCTTTCTCTCCAGCTGAGAGATTTCTTCCTTCAGAGCTGCAATGCGATCTTGGATAGTTATGCTTTCATCAACATGAATCTTTAATTGATCTTGAAGAGTCATACGTTCTTGTTCAAATTTGGAAATTGAAGAAGCTGTTAAAGAGACTTGTTCTTGAGAAAGAGCCAGCAGTTTTCTATATTCTAAAATTTCAGGCGCAATTGTGATATTTTCCACTGAAGCTAAAGAAATTACAGAATCACGAAACTTGAAGAGTGAATCCCGTAAGGGAGATATGTCAATTCTGGCCATCCTGGCAGAACTCTCCAAAATCTCTATGGCAACGTCCAAATCCAGCCACTGATCGGGATTCTTGAAGATATGGATTATTGCTAATAAGGAATGCTTCACCATAAGCATCTTATGAACTGGTATCTTCGCAAAAGATGATAATTCAAAAGCGGTGGCCACAGAATCGGAACTAGCCGCACCACTACAAGAAGGAGTTCCTATAGCAGAAGGAGAAGGATATTCAAAATATTATTAAATAATCTTGAAGAAAGGAAAATCAGCACATATATATATATATACCTGTCATTGGGATACGGCTAAGAGAAGGAGAAGCTCCCCGAGGTATGGAAGGACCAAGTCCCACCATATCAGCAAAAGAGGGTGCTCTGGCTTCTGTACTAGAATCCCTAGTAGCTGGAGTTGGTAAATCAGTAGTTTCTGTAGAAAATATAATCTCGCGAGCAACTACTCTTGGTACTACCAACGGAGCTACAGATGCTCTCGGTGAAGATATTACAAGAGGGGCCACTGGAGAGATGACACCTGTTTCTGCAACTTGGGCACCTAAAAAAGGGAGATAAAATAATTTTAAATAAATAATAGTTGTCACAATATAAATTGAGAAATATATATATGAAATTTTCCTTTACCTGGTGAATATCCATATTCTCCATAATCTAAAGGTTCCTCTTCATCTTCCTCAGCTGCAGGAGATTTAGTAGGAACATTAATGCCAGAAGGAGTCTTAGCAGTTGCAGGGGAAGATTCTATCTCAACTTCTTTCGCAGCTATTTCTTCTTCTTCGCCAATATCAACTTCTCCTTCTTCAAAGTCATCATCTTTATCTCCGCCATTATCACTATCTCCGCTATCTTCATCCTGCGAAGATTCGGTTGTACCTGATGATGAAGTAGAACTTTCGTCTCCCAAAATTTCTTCGTCAGCTTCTTCAACGATAACTTGCTTCCCTTTATAAGAAATGGGTCGACTGCTCTCCGGTGCAAGCTCTTGAACTGAAGGGGAAGCAGATGCTTGGCCGATCTTTTCCGAAGGGATAGGAGACGATGATTGCAAACGTGTTCTTGATCTAGTCATCGGAGAAGATGGACTAGGACCAATGGGTTGCGGAGGAGATATTGAAGTACCAATAGCTGGTCCCTCTTGAACCGCCACGGTCTCTGCAGGAATTGGAGAAGATGTACCTGCAGCATCATCCACACCTTGATTTGAAGAGTCCCGACGAGATTTCTCAAATTCTCTCAGAACTCCGTGGGCAAACCAGCCCTCTAAAGTGTTGATAGGCTTGATTTCACGGATGGGATCTTCTAATGATATCTTTCTGCAAATCTCTCCTGGATGAGATGCATGGCTCTTCTCCGGAATGTAGCCAATCCCGCTTTCTAAATTTCTGCCCTTCAGCCTGGGTGGATGAAGAAAGATGGAAGAGTCTACTGGCAGGCATTTATTGACCAGGTATGATTGGTGATCCCACCATCGCATCCAGCTATATGATGTACGGACTATGCGATCACAGCTTGGAATTATGAAGGAGGAACCAACACACCTATTCAAGAATTGTTTCCATATCATGGCCCAGTTAAGAGGACCAGTTCCATAACAGCGCATTTGTCTGGTAACCAACCCGCAGTCTTGTGGCACAGTTTGATCATAACCAAATTGACGAGCAAAACGACTCGGGTAGTAAGGTTCTCTCCAGAATTCTGTCCCTTCCCGCAAAGGTAAACTGCACGAACGAATAGAGAAGAAGAAAGCTCTCTCTGCTGCAGTAAGTGTTTCGTTGTCCACCATATCTGTGTCTGCAGGATAGCGATAAAGGCGGAACTGAAAGAAGTTTATCTGATCGTCATCTCGAATTTTATTTGCCACCCACTCATATGCTCTTCTAGCCATTGCTCTTTGCTGAAAGAACCAGAGTGGAAGATGAGAAGGATGCGAATATGCTTGCTCAGAGACTTCGAAGGTCCAGGGGAAATAAACTCCAAGCCACCCTGTAAAGTAATGCCAAGAAGTATGCGCAGATGAAGTCCCCAGAGTTGGATCTTTTACATGGGTAGCTATTTCTCCAAGGGCCCTGTAGATAGAACATAATACAGGAGGAGCAAGAGAATATTTATGACCCTCTGCTAAAGCGCCAGCTACAACAAAGACAGTAGGACGAATAGCATCTGCCCACTTGGAACTGGGCAATACAACCAGGCTTAGCCAGTAAGCCAAGAATGCTGCAAGTTCTCCAAAAGGAGTATACTCTGGTCTTCCTCTTATCGTGTCTCGGAGCTTAGTCAATTCTTTCGAGCGGCAGTCACGAAACCTTCAAAGAAAATAGAGGGTGTTAATATGCAAAATAATAAGAATATAAAGAAGGAAAATAATGATTAGATTGGCAAATACCTGAGACCCCTAGAGAAATGGGCCAGCCATTGAAGAGGGGGAATTTTGTGGAAGTTGGGAAACTTGCCCATTTCTTTGAATAGTTCTATAGTGGTCTCAGAGATGGAAGGCTTGCGGTCCGGGGAAGATACAAAGGCTAATTCTCTGTTGGTAGGAATGAACTCATCATAGAATTTGCCTGTTATTGTTAGACCAGCTATACGGTGAAGGTCCCATAAAGATATGCTCATTTCTCCATAAGGAAGATGGAAGGAGTTGGTTGTAGGCGACCAGTATTCCAGGAAGCCTTTTAGAACGTTGGGTTCCCGATAGAAGTATTTTGAAGTTACTTCTATTGCATCGTAAAGGCCTATTTTTGTAAGAGTGCTCGTATGCTTCAGCAAGATAGCTTCCGCCCATTCAGAATAGTAGCGACGAGCAGTTAACAAGCCTCTAATGCGAAATTCTGTCTGACTCCAGAGTTGCTCTCGATCTCAAGTATTTGTCTCACTTGTCTCATAGAAATGAGAAGGAAAGAGATCATGAGGATCTGTAGAAGGGAGTCAAGAAGATCATAGGACGAGCTTCTCCTACATTCTGTCGCGGTTTCTGAGCTTGAATGGTTCCTTCTAAGATGCGGGGCTCTCTTGAGGCCCATGATTCGGTATACATAAGCCTGTCGCCATGGGAACAATCTCTGGATTCACAGTCTAGCATAGACTGATGACGATACACCTTTATAGGGATGATTGTCATGCCCTCTGCATGAGGGTTGTCGAACTTCATGACGCCTTCTACAACTCGCACCGAATCCCACGAGTTTTGGAGCCGCTTCTTCTTATGTTCTTTGATCTTTTCGGCAAACTCTTTCGCCTTATTGTGGCGAGTCTTCTTCGGGCGGGAAGGTGGAGGAGTATCTTCGCGAGGGGGCGGTCTTTCACTGTCGGTACGAATGTGGGCTGTGGTCTTAAGCCACTCATCCCAGTCATATTCCCTTCCATGTTTTGGAGGACATTTTATATCTCCTAAAGATATAGATCTGTGAATAGGAGAGGGTAAAGATTTGATACGGTCAGAAAAATCAAAGGTAGGGAGAACGGGTTCTTTGAAATAAGCAGGATTCCTGGAAGTTGTTTTTACCCGTTTAGCAGGAGGTTGATCAGAAGGTGAACTAGAAGGAGACACAAGACGGGCTGTTTGTTTAATACGAGCCATGGAAAAGGGACAGAAGAAAATTTTCTAAGTACAGAAGAAAAGATGAAAAGTGACTAAGTGTTGAAAATTTTCTAAGTACAAGCCACTTTTTGCGCGAGGTCGCAAAGTATAAAGGTTTGTGCGGAAAATCTCAAGTTCGGTGGAAGTCGCGCAAAGTGAGACGCTTTCTGCGAGGTCGCGCAAAGTCGAGGTTTGCGCGGAATAAAATCGCCAGAGCAGAGTTCTAAGAGAGCAGCTTTGTGAAAATGACTAAGTCGTTGGACTATTTATAGGTTTTATGGCCGAGTACAGTACTCGAGTGGGACTTTGCGCGAGGTCGCGCAAACCCTGGAGCAAAAAGAATGGTTTGATCCTTTTCTTTGATTTTTGAAATAAGCAAAGAACGGATCAAGGGGGCATCTGTTGAGGCATAAAATAAGCAAGGAAGTGAACAAGAAAAAAGATCAAAAAATCACTTTGAAGATGAAAGAAACAGCTTCAAGACTACTTTGCGCGAGGTCGCGCAAAGTGAAATAGTTTCACAAAACCGCGCAAAGTGAGGAGTTTGCGCGGAAGAGGGTTTGCGCGAGATTGAGGGTTTGCACGAGACCGCGCAAAGTATATTGTTTGCACGAGTCCGCGCAAAGTCTATAATGCTGCGGTAAAAATAGTCGGATGATATTTTTTGTCCCACATCGACCAGATCTGAGATTTTCACTGGTGAAAATGTCTATAAATACCCCATTCCTTCTCTCAAAAGGGGTTCGAAGATTTCAGAAGTGAAGCAAGGACGAAAGAGAAGACAGAAGGTGCGGAGTATAGGACTCCTGCACTTTTGCGTGGGTCGCGCAAAGGAGTATTGGACTCCTGGAAGTCTGCGCCGGTCGGCGCAAAGCAACTGAAGGGTTTTACAGTTTGCGCGGACCCGCGCAAAGCATATGGTTTGCGCGGACCCGCGCAAACCTATTTCTTGGCAGTTTTAACAGTAATGGGCCGAAATGCTGTCGGAATGATTGGAGTCTTCAAAGCTTCAAGTTCTTGATCAAGAGAAAGGAAGAATCATCGACGAAGAAACAGATTCCTCCTAAGTTTCAGGAGATGATCAAAATAGTATCGAAATGCTGCCGGAATCTTCGTTCTCTTGAAGACTGTTGAACAATTTGTCTATTTCCTCCTAAGTCATAGGAGATGATTGACATCATTGCCGTTATGCTGCCGAAATTATATTTAGCTATGATAATTGACATTTGTAATAATTTCTTTGTAAGCTATCTTAGAATCAAGGGATACCAGAGGATGTAAATGAATTCAGAATCAATAAAGTATGATGATTGTCTTTGTAATTATTTCATTGTTATGTTTAAATAAGATGATTCTCCCAAATCAAATACATTTTGTTTCCTTGTCGAAACAATCACGACAAGAGAAGTAAAGATACAAGGGACTCAAGGGAAAAGAGACTAGAACGGAAAGAAGAATGAAACCAATCAAGAAATAGATACAGTGGAAAGAGGCCTAGGATGCTCAATTCTCATGAAGGGTTCGCGTTCGACAAAGAAGACGTCATTCTATGATGAACCAACTGTTAAAGGCCGGCACGATCGAACTACTAGAACCTAAGCGCCCTGAAGATGCGACAAAAACCCGAGAGAGATGTTTGCCGCTATCATCGCCTGGTGGTACATCCGACAGAGAATTGTTATACATTGAAAAGTATAATACAACGGATGATAGATAGAGGCGAAATAGTAATTGAAAAAGAAAAGGAAAGGGGTACAATGGCAACAGTGAATGTGCTCACGTTTCGAGAAAAGGGTCGAGAGATGAAAGAGAAAGAAGACCGTAAGACGACGAAGAAGGTAGTAGTGATTACGTTACGGTCGGGAAAAAAGATAAAAAGTCCCGTGAAGTAGAAAGTAAGGATTACAAGAAAAGAAGTCGCCAATAAGTAGAGCGATGATAATGAGAAAGAAAAGAAGAATGAGACGGTGAAGGTATCTTATGATATAGTAAGTCACTTGAAGGGCATACCAGCCCGGTTAAGCGTCTACGATGCGCTTAAGTTGTCGGAAGAGTTTCGGCAGAGTTTGGTTCAAGCATTGTTTAATCATGATGTCAGAGAAACTTTACTAGCAGAGATGGAACATGAAAAACACAATGAACATGAGAACTGTCTACCAATCGTTTCCTTCTCCGATAATGATTTGATCTGTAATGCAGGGCACAACAGGCCACTAATGATAGAAGGCCATTTCTGTGAAAAGAAGGTCAAGCGAATTATGATAGATAATGGGTCTGTAGTGAGCCTCTTGCTACTCTTGATGTTGAATAAACTGGGGTATCATTGTTCAGATCTACGCCCCAGTGGAATGATAATACAGGGTTTCAATCAAGATGGGCAGCGTGCACTCGGTAAAATTATAGTAACGCTAGAAATAGGGGAGTTGATTACTAATGTCGCGTGCCACATTATAAATGCTGTGATGACATACAATCTTCTTATAGGAAGGCTGTGGATCCATCAATACAACATCATACCCTCTACATTGCAACAATGCTTCAAGTACTGTAAAGATGGGATACGATATAAAGTAACGGCCGATGCGAAGCCATATACAGAGGCCGAGTCCTTCTTTGCAGATGCTAGTTACTATAAGGGTTCGTCGAAGATGAAAGAAAGAATGATGAAAGTAAAATCCTGAAGGACAGACAAGTAAATGTGATTAAAGAAGAAACAAAAAAGACTGAATCGTCCAAGATAGCAGAAATAAAGAAGAAATTCTATTTTGTACCGAAGCATATAAGACAACCAGGGCAGCCGCCACTTACCTTGCTATCATCTGAATAGTTGAAAATTTTACAGTCTAATTATACAGTGCCATTGCCTTGTGTTGAGAGAAACAAGCTGTTTTCAGCTGCTCCAGGAAGATTTCAGGTCAAGCCTAACGCAAAGCACCCAGAGCCAATAGAATTTTATGCTTCAGTGGAAATGAAAGCGAGGGAAGAAACCGAGGATGATGTGCACCGCGGAAGGCTAACACCGCAAGACCTCATGAAGTATAGTCTAACAAGCAAGAAAATTATGAGAAGCATGGGGTTTGATTATGAAGAACCCCCGGCTTGAACCATGGCAGAGGAATTCAAATTCCTATCGGGGTCAGCCAGGAAAGGCGAAGGAAATTTCAAGACTGGGGGCAGAGTCATCGGTGAATATGGTTACAACTAAACGATTATCAGAGGAGGGCCCTCAAATAGTTGAATATCCTGAAATGGCTCTGAAGCAAATGAAAGATGGGGGACAGCCGACAACAGACAATTTACATGAAATAAACCTGGTTACTGAAGAAGAGCCAAGAAACACATTCATTAGTACTGGTCTTTCTGAGCAAGAGTCTGAGGAATACGTTCAGCTCCTCAAAGAAAATAAAGACATTTTTGCTTGGACATATGCAAAAATGCCAGGTTTAGAACCTTTCGTAGCACTACATCGATTAAATATTTCTAAAGACAAAAGGCCGGTTAAGCAAGCGTAAAGACGATTTCATCCAGACTTGATTCTCCGGATAGAAGAAGAAATCAGTAAGTTGATAAAGGTTGGGTTTATCAGGGAGGTCAAGTATCCCAAGTGGATATCAAATATTGTCACTGTGAAGAAGAAAAATGGACAAATCATGGTGTGTATTGACTTCAGAGACTTGAATGAGGCTTGTCCAAAAGATGTTTTTCCTCTCCAAATCACTGAATTACTGATTGACAGTACGACCCAGTATGCTACTATGTCCTTCATGGATGGCTATGCAGGGTATAATCAAATTAGGATGACACTTAAAGATGAAGAAGCAACGACATTCAGGACGCCACTGGGAATTTACAGTTATAAAGTTATGCCATTCGGTCTTAAAATGCCGGGGCGACATATCAAAGGGCAATGCAGAATATCTTCCAAGACATGATGCACAAACATGTTGAGTGTTATGTTAATGATTTGGTAGTAAGCTCAGGAGATCATCAGGAGCATCGCGAACACCTGGCAGCAGTTTTTCGTCAACTCAGAAAGAAATAGCTAAAGATGAATCCGGCTAAATGTGCGTTCGGGGTGTCTTCGGGTAAATTTCTCAAATTTGTGGTCCGATACAGGGGTATCGAGATCAATCTAGGGAAAGTTAAGCCATTCAAAATATGCCGCCACTGAAGACATTAAAGGAATTGAAAAGTTTGCAAGGAAAGCTAGCATACATTCTCCGTTTCATTTCAAATTTAACAGAGAGATGTCAGCCATTTTTCCATTTGATGAAAAAAGACACGGAGTTCGTGTGGGATCAAGCATGTCAAAATGTGCTTGACTCAATAAAAGAATTGCTGAAACAACCGCCGGTACTAATAGCTCCAATAAAAGGAAAACTGCTTATTCTGTATATATCAGCTGCCGAGAATTCCTTAGAAGCTTTGTTGGCTTAGATGAATGAAGCTGGGAAAGAAAATGCTCTCTATTACTTAAGTTGAACTCTGATAGGCGCGGAATGCAACTACTCTCCTATTGAGAAAGAATGTTTGGCGCTGAATTTACAGTTCAGAAATTGAGACATTACTGTCCCTCCCATGATATAACTTTGATCTCGAGAGTAGATCCGATAAAGTTTTTGATGACAATGCCGATATTATCTGGGAGATTGGCCAAATGGATGTTGCTGCTTTCAGAATATACTATTACGTATGAGTCGGCAAAGGCAGTAAAAGGGCAAGCAGTGGCGGATTTCCTTGCAGCAAACCCTGTAGCAGAATGTGAAACTAGCAATGATGACTTTCCAGATGAACAAGTTATGTTGATTGAGTCGCAAAGCCCATGGCAGATGTACTTCGATGGCACTGCTCGAACATCAGGAGTGGGGGCAGGGGTGATATTCATTACTCCTCAAGGTGATTTGCTACCTCACTCCTTCACATTGGGAACAACATGCACAAACAATGAGGCTGAGTATAGGGCCCTTATCATCAAAATGGAGATGGCTCAAGAGATGGAGATAAAGACGCTGCATATCTTCAGAGATTCTAAATTAATTATAAATCAATTGATGACTGAATTCGAAGGAAGTAGGAACTTTTACCATACTGCTGGAGAGCGCAGCAGTTGCTGGAGCAGTTTTGTCATGTCGAGATTAAGTATGTACCGTGATCTAAAAATGCAAGAGCGGATGCTTTAGCTAGCTTGGTAGCGGCTCTATCCTGCCCAAATTGGAGTCCTTTCCAGGTAACTATAAAAGAAATAAGATTTTTGCCATCTTCAGAAGTCATCAATGAAACTGCAGAGACGCTTCCTGTATCATGTTTGGAAGTAACGACTGATGATTGGCGTCACCCTTTCATCAATTATCTCAAATATAACATCTTGCCGGAAGAACCAGCGTGGAGACAACAAATTAAGCAACTGTCAGGCAGATTCATCATATGCAGCGAAGTATTATACAGAAAATCTTATAATGGAATGCTGCTACGTTGCTTAGACAAACAAGAAGCGAGCTAGACATTACAAGAAGCACACTCTGGGGAATGTGGCGCACATTACAAGAAGACATTACAAGAAGCACATCAAGCTGGTCAAAATTTATTCCATAGAATACATCAAATGGCATATTATTGGCCTACCATGTTCCATGACGCGATAAATTATGCGAAGCGGTGTCATGAATGCCAAATTCATGGAGATGTTATACACGTTCCTCCAGAAGATTTGCACCAGTCGGTCGCTTCTTGGGGCTTCTCGGCCTGGGGACTTGACGTCATCGGTCCTATAAATCTGCCTTCGTCCAAAGGAAAGCAGTATATCTTGGCAGCAACAGATTATTTCTCCAAGTGGATAGAAGCAATAACATTACATAGTGTCAAAGAGAAGCAATAATATACCGCCCTGGAATTCCAAAGAAAATTGTTACGGATAATGGCACTCCCTTAAAAAATAGAGGCATGGAGAAGCTCTGCCAAAAATTCAGTGTTCATCATTCATTTTCGACACCTTACTATCCGCCGGCCAATGGGTTAGCAGAGGCGTTTAATAAAATGATACTGAAAAAGACAGTGACCAGGAACAAGCGTGATTAGGATGAAAGGTTACAAGAAGTAGTATGGGCATACAAAACTACTCATCAGACAGCAATAAGAGCAACACCGTATTCGCTGGTCTATGGTGTCGAAGTAGTGATCCCTATTGAAATACAGGCAGCGTCGCTCAGAGTAACAGTACACCAGTCTATAATAGATGAAGAAAATGCAAAAATAAGACTGAAAGAGCTGGATCTGCTTGATGAGAAATGTCTGGCATCGCAACAGCGATTGCAATCATATCAGGCAAGGGTATCAGCCGCCTTTGATAAACGAGTTAAATATCGCTCTTTCAAAAAAGGGGATATGGTGCTGATGTTGAAAGGACCTGTAGTGGTCACCCACCGAACAGAGGGCAAATTCGAGTCTAAATGGGATGGGCCGTACATGGTAAAAGAAGTATACTCTAATGGAGCATATAGAGTCATAGATCAAGATGGACAAGGTATCAGTATACCGGTCAACGCTCGCTTCATTAAACGATATCGTCCCTGAAGATACTATCGATTTTGATTCAGAATATTATCAGCATAATGATTCTGCATCAAAAGGGGGCATGACAAGGACAAGTAAAAGGGCAAAGAGATCGCAAAAGATAAAGCCATGTACTCTCCCTCATAAGAATTAATGAAAAGGGCGTAAATCTTCAAAAGAAGCTTCTCAAACGCATTGAAAGTATTGACAAATAACTCATCGCCAAAGTATTAATGATTGCCAAACATCGACAAACATCGATGATCATCTCCAAAATTAGCAACTATCGCTATTATCATCAATCATCAATCGCTCATACAAGCTTATTTTACCATAATTGCTATCATCGCCAAGCTGATACCCTATTCTAAACATGACATGAATATTCTCAAAACATCATCAGCAATGGTGAAATATCAATTATTGATTCGTCAAATTTGGCAGCAAAATGAACTATACAGTCAGCCACATATAAAGTCGATGACAACGATAGTATCTTACTCCTTAAGGTAGCCTAGCCAAGCCTCATATGACTAACTATGCATGAGACCTATCATTTTTGCCATTCAGGCAGCGGCAAGAAGCCAGTGGCCCTAAAAAGCCTGTGAAGGCCATTGTACGCATACCTATGTGGGCAACTGATGATTCTAGTGACCAAAAAAGCCTTAAAAGGCCAAAAAGTCCTCAAATGGCCAGTCATGCGTAAGACTAATGCTGTCTGTGTAGCTCTCCGGTAGCGTCACAGGGAATAGAGGAAAATGCCCTCCCGTGAATGGGTTGGACCTTGTAAATGAAGGAAAAGTGGGCCGCAGTGTGAGCTCTTTGGCCATGTCCATAGATAGGCCAACCATGCGTAAGCCCCCCAGATCTTGGTTTGATTTCAGTACTAACTCATGAGGAAGGGCTTAAACCTATTCATTGATAGACTGACAGCCCTAGATTTATTACCCCAAAGGTTGCCTTGTGAGCCCTGTGAACTCTAGAGAGTTACCGTGGCCAACCCTGTACGTAATTCTAACTGAGTTCACGACCCTGGAAGCTTCACTGGGCCCCTCTAATGGATCGCGGTTTGTGAACTCACCAGGCTGTAAGAAGTCCAGTGAACTCCTAAGAGTTACTGAGATCATCACGTGAGACCCGACTCCCGCATGAGTCTAAGAAACTACTTGCTCCACTACTCTAGAGCTTAAACTGTGTGTGAACTAACTCTACTAACTTCAAAACAAAGTAGCTCTGCCCATTAAAATAAAACGTCACATAAGGTCGCGACTTATTATATTAAAAGAAGAAGAAAGCAAATTCATTAAAATAATATAGTTCATTCACATATTACATTACCAAAATGAACAAAGAAACACATGCATCACAATATGATATGAAATCTCTTTACAGATCTTCAGTTATGTTCAATGCTGTTATATAATGCTGTAACTCTTATTTTAACCGAAGTTATATTGCAGAAGTAGTTTGCTCAGCCTCTAGAATGATCTTAGCCTGATCAGGGACATCGGCCAATTTCGATTCTAAAAGAGAGGCAGTTTCTTGTTTTTTCATTTGTTCAGTCTTTACAAGATCAATGGCCTGGATATTGGCTTCGAGTTATTCCCTGGCTTGATGAATAATTAATTCTTCTGCTTCCTTCCTACCCTTGAGCAGTAATATCTCTTTCTCCAGAAGGGTAATTTGATCATCAATAATCGCTCTATTTCTATCAGCAACTTTTAGCTTCTCATGAAGAGACTAGCTAGTAATCTCATAAGTAGTAAGAACGTCACTCGAACAAGAAAGTTGCTCTTTAATTGATGCCAATTCTTTCTTACGATTGAGGATTTTCGGAGCAACAACGACGCTTTGAGCGGCTTCTAAATTCTTCGTTGAATTATAGAATTCTGATAGACAGTCATGGAGAGATTGAATGTCGACATGTGTAAGGAGAGTAGAGTGAACAAGAACGGCCAAAGTACTATCCAAGAAAGGCCATTGAGTCGGGTCTTTGAAAGCATTAATGATGACCAAGAGTGCGTTCTTGAATAACCCTGACACGAAAGGTGACACTTTCTCTAATGAAAGTCTGTCAAAGGCTATAACCACTGAGTTAGAGCCCTTAGAGCCACTTGGGTTTGTCATGATTGTGGCTGAACAAGAAGGAAAAGAGGATTGTGAGTTTAAAAGAAGATACATCAGATAAGAAAATACATTCAGGACCAACGACGAAAGTAGTTTGGGTAGAGAAGGTTGAAGGAACTATAGATCCAGGTGTATTTGTAGTTGTAACAACGTTGAAGGAGAGTTCCTGAGCCCCTCTCGTACTAGAATCAACAGTTGTCGAGGACGACACATCAATGGGGTCTGAAAGGAATTCCAGACTCTGAGCCACTGGTTGAATGAAGGAAGGACTCATCGTGAGAGATTCATCTACACGAGGAGGAGAAGCAAGTGGTGCAACTGTGATTGGCAAAGTTTCCTCTGTGTCGTGACGAAGAGGAGCATCTTCTGTTTCAGTTAAAAGTCTTGACAATTGAGCCTCTGTCTCTGTTAACATCAGTGCTCCATGAGCAGTCGTGTCGGTGGTCTCTACAATCCGTGGAGAATATGTGGCATCGAAGGAGAAGAAGATATTCGCCCCAGGGGAACATTCATATTCCCCATAGTCAAGTTGCTCCTCTTCTAAAGAACCCATTGTGGTCGGAGGAGGGACATTTGGATCAGTTGGAATATCATGAGGCGGAGATTTAGTTCTGGCGTCGCCTCCTTCTCCAACATCTACTTCAACATCAGTGTTTGTATCCTGCAAGGCATCTTCATCATCAGTTAAACTTGTAGAAGAAGAAAGATCGTCACTATCAGCATTAGCCGAGTATTCCGAAGAGTTGTCTCCATAGTTTTCACAGGAAGAAGACATGTCTTTTTGAGCTGGAGAAGGAACTGGTTGGGTCAAAACAACAGGAGACAATGATTTAGCACGGGATCGGGTCATAGGAGACGCGGTAGCTTGATTCGTAGTAGGAGAAGTTGTAGTATGACAAGCCGCTAGAGAGATTGCAACTGTTGTGGGGCTTATGGTAATACGAACAATATTGGACGGAGTAGTAACAATCGCAGGTTCTATAATAACAGGGGTGGCAGAAGTACCAAGAATAGATTGATCTCCTCCTTCAGGGGTTGGAGAAGGTAGAGTACCACCCACAGTTTCAAACTCCTCACAAGGAACAGGGGCATGAGGAGCCGGGGGCTATGTTCATCGCTTTATCAAATCCAAAGGAGAACCAAATGCAAACCAACCTTCCAGAGTGTTAGGTGGTTTTATCTCTCTGATAGGCTCTTCTAAAGAAGTCTTGTGGCAAAGATCTCTGGAAACAACAACATGATCTTTCTTGTAAAAATAACCTATTCTCTGTTTCGGCCTATAATTCCTCAAACGTGGGGGAGGAAGCCAAATGGGGCAGTCCACTGAAAAACAGTTGCATACCAGATGGTAATGGTGCGCCCACAATCGCATCCAAGCATATGAGGCTGTCACTCGATGGTTGTAGCCTGGGAGAACGAATCGGGAACTAAAATTCCTCGTTAAAAGCTGCTTCCATATCAACGCCCAGTTATAAGGGCCAACCCCATAGCTTCGCATAACCCGGGTGACATCTTCTCCTATTTGTGGCACAGTCTGGTCATATCTGAATTTCCTGGTAAACCGATTGGGGTAAAACGACTCTCTCCAAAATTTTGCCCCTTCTCGTAAAGGTAGACTGCAAGAGCAGATGCAAATGAAAAAAGTTCGCTCGATAGAGCTCAGATTGTCATTGTCCTCGACATCCCTATCTTCGGCTTGATGCTCTAGGTAGAAAGGAAAGAAATCAATGGATTCCAGATTATCAATCTTGTTTACTATCCAGTCGTATGTTTTCTTTATCATTTTCCGCTTCTAGAAATGCCATAAAGGTAGATGGTCAAGGTGGACATAGGCTTTTTTGGGATCATTATATGCCCAAGGAAAGTAGACACCTACCCAACTCGAGAAATAATGCCAAGGAGTGAAAGAAGATGAGACTCCTAGTGCTGGGCTTGAGCAATGTGCCGCAGCATGTCCGAAAGCCTGATACAACGAACATAATACATGAGGAGCTAAAGAATATTTCTTTCTACCCTCAGCCATTGTGCCGGCCGCAACAAACAAGGTAGGTCGAATGGAATCTGAGCTCTTTGAACTTGGAAGCACGATCAAGCTCAGCCAGTAGGTTAGGAAAGCGGCCAATTCAGTTTCAACAGTAAATTCAACAAGGCCCCTTATCTTTTTCCGATTAGCCTCCAGTTCCAGGCCGTGACTACCAGGAAATCTGAAAAGGAAAGGAAAAGAGGATTAACAATTTATATGAATAAATAGGTGTTATATGAGGAATGAAGAAAATAATAAGGATAATAATACTAAATATCGTGAAATGTGTGCAAGCCATGAAAGAGGAGATATCTTATGAATGTCTGGAAAATAAGACATTTCTTTAAAAAGTGCGATTGTTGAAGAAGTAATTTTGGGAATCCTTTTTAGGGCCACATAAGCAAATTCTTCGTTTGTGGGAATGTATTCGTCCAAGAAAGATCTAGTGATGGGTAAGCCGGCCATTCTGAATAAGTCCCATAAACTGATGCTTACCTCCCCAAAAGGGAGGTGGAAGGAATTTATGGCAGAGGACCAATGTTTCAGAAAACCCTTATAGATCATTGTATCCTTGTGGAAAAACTCAAAGGTAGCTTCTATGGTGTCGAAGACTTTGGCCGCAACAAGGACATCTTTGTACTTCTTTAAAATTACCTTCGCCCACGCATTGTAGTATGGACGATCTATCCAAAGTCCCCGGATTCTGAACTCTTCCTTACCCCACAGAGAATCATGGTGACGGAAGTGCTGTTGGATTGTTTCGAAAAACTGAGTAGGGTATAAGTCATGAGGATTGTAGCATGGCATAAGGAAGCGCATGTATACTATCTGCCCAGTTTTCTGGGTCATCCCTTTCTCTATTAGGTAGCCTTCAAGGAGTTTTGGCTCTTTTATTACCCAGTTTGACACATACAGAAGCTTGTTCTGTGTCATGAAGTCAGTCGGTTCACTTTGAATTATGAAACAATGACGATGAAGGAGCAAGGGAATAGTGATGGTTTCATCCTTATAAGGATTGCGGAATTTAAAAGAGTCCGAATAAGATTTGATCGAATCCCAAGCGTTTTGAAAGTGTCTCTGATTATGTTCTCGGATCCTCTCTTGGAAGATTTCAACTTTGCTTTTCCTTTTTTTTTTTTTCTTCTTAGTAAAGGCTGCAGTAGGGGAAGTCTCCGCGGCAACTAATTGGGTAACATCTGTTCGAAGATTGGCTGTGTACTTTAGCCAATTCTCCCAGTTTGACTCTTGTCCCTTTGTTGGGGCTCCCTCTATTTCTCATATTAAGGCAGTCGTTCAGATGTGTTCAGCTAAACGCTGAATGCGATCAGTGAAATTGATGATGACAGGGGCCGGTTCCTTGAAAAAGATGGAATAATCTTTAGATCTAGGCTTTTTGTGAGTATGGGACTCAGTTGGCTGAGGATCAGAAGGTCCTGCAGTGTCTACAAAAGTGTGAGTTGACAGAAGAATCAAAACTAATGAGAAAGATTTGTCAAAATTAAAAAATTAAAGAAAATGAGTAGGGTCATTGTGCGCTAGTCTTTGTGCGCCAACATATGAATTGATTGAGCGCCCGCTTTGTGTGCAGAAACATAAAATGTTGTGCGCCCATCTTTGTGTGCAAACAGAAAGAAACTAAAGACTTGCGCGCAAAAGGGCTACCTGTCCTTCCGCGAAAGTAGCTGTGCGCGGAAAGATGTTGTGTGCAGAAGGGTTTTGTGCGGAATAGGTATTGTGTGGCGCACAATGGGGTTAGCGCACAACGGTCTGGTTACGAAAATAACTTGACACAACAAGCAACAGTGGAGAATGGATTTAAAAGGTGAAGTTTCGTATTTATAGGTAAAGAATGACTCGTTATGCGCTACCCGTTGTGCGCTGACCATTGTGCGCATATCGATGCGCGCACACAATCTAAAGAGTAATTGCATAATGTGCGCAATAAAGGAAATGAAAGTAAGAATGGTGAAATTAATTTTACTATTGATTGATCCTACATTATTTACAGATGTGAAAAGAATGCAGGATCAAGGGGGTATCTGTTGAGGCATAAAAAATAAGAGAAAGAAGAAAACAGGAGTTGTGCAAAAATCACCTAAAATCAGCTGTTGTGCAGAAATTACCGGACTTGACTACCGCACAAAGGAGTCTGCACAAAGTGATCTGCACAAAGGGAGTCCCTACAAAGGGATTCATGTAAAGGGATCCATGTAAAGGAGTCCGCACAAAGGAGGAGCACACGAAGGGGGAGCGCGCAGTGCTGATGTTGCATGTTCCCACGTGCGAGTGGGCTATAAATACCCCCCGACTCCTTCAAAGGGGTCATTAGCAATTTGTTAGACAGGAGTGGACTGAAGAGAGAGAACGTAGAGTTTGTGCAGAATAGCCATCGTGCGGCGCATAAAGCGTCCTGCACACAATGCTTGCTGTGCGCAAAGGCTTGTAGCGCACAAAGCCGATCTGCGCATAGAGCCTCCAAGTGCACAAAAGCCCATCTGCGCACAGAGCCTCCAAGCACACAAAAGCCTATCTACACACAGAGCCTCCAGCGCACAAAAGCTTATTTGCGTACAGAGCCATCTGCGCACAAAGGTTTCAGTGCACAATGGACCAATGGCTTTCAGCCCGATATTTGATATAATCAAATATCTACTTTCATTATAATTTGCGAATATTTTATTTTGGAATCAAGGGAGAATGGGATGTAAAAGAACTTGGAATGTATGAACAATAAGATTATCTTTCCTGCCTTCTTTTGTTAAATATAAAGTGACTAAATTACCCCAAACAAAATACATTTGTTTCTTGTTCGAAACAGTCCCCATGCAATTACTATGCTAACTGGACCAAAGCGATTCTTAATAAACACTATGCTGCACTGACAGAAGTTGGCCTTTACGACGTCATCGAAGCTACTTCTGAATACTTCCACAAGGACCATATGGTCTACAAGGGATTCCTCAGCTATTGATGTCCTACCACCAATTCCTTCTGCCTACCTCTGGGCGAGGTCAGCATTACTCTTTGGGACCTGTATAAGATGGCATAACAGGTCATTTTTATGATGAATATATCCTAATGAACGAAGAGTTCCCACATTTCTCGCCTTCCAAAAGATATGCATTAGTATCTGATGCCTTAGTCGAACTGTTCAGAGAAATGTCCAAATTTCCCGACATCAAGAAGATCCCCCAATTTCTTTGGCTGGCTCATTTTTCTCAAGAGCTATGGTATAGTTCTCGACTTATATCACGACTTCATACATTTTACCAATATTCATCTTACTTACCTTCTCCTCTTTTCCTTGCAGATTCAAAAACAACCAATCTGATGACTTGGAGAATGCTTGTCACAGAATAAGGAATCTTCCAGAGTATACTCCCAAGGGTGAATTGGCAACCTTCCTTGCATATTGGCTCAGCATAGTCATGCTCCCAAGCTCCAAATGGGCTGATGCCATTAGACCTTCCGTATTTGTTATTGCGGGAGGATTAGCAGAGGGTCTGAAATATTCACTAGCACCCCCCATTTTCTGTTCACTTTATAGGGCTTTTGGTGATGTGGCCAGTCATTATCAGAATCCATCTGTCGGAGTTAGTTGAGCATTTACACCATGGCATTACTTTTTTGGGTGGTTAGGTGTTTATTTTCCTTAAATGTATGACGACCCAGAGAAATCTACGTTCATCCTTCACGAATTCCATTATGTCATTATCAGAAGAGAGGGATGCCGAAAAGAATGTATGAATGGGTGATTGATATGATCGAGTCGACTATTGCTATCGACTTTTATCAATTTTTGTTCACCCAATATATTGTGGATCATGAGACATTTAACGACAAAAGACATCCTCGAGCTAAAAGCGCTTTCTTTATTTCAATACGGTCCAACAGTCTGCCACTGCTGGAAGGCAATGAATTTTGGAGAGAACCCTACTATCCAAGCAGGTTCGCGCGACAATTTGGATAGGATCAAACTGTTCTTGAGTTTCCTAAAGTAGTGACTCACATCATGAGGAGCTACGATGTAGGACCCTGTAATTGGGGACTAATTTGGAGACAGTTGCTTACAGCACGAATTAATTCGAAATTCATCATTCCCTGCTTTGGATGTTTTGTTCGCACAACATACCAATGGATGAGATGGCGGGTGCACCAATCTTTCCTAATTTGTCACTGTATGCTAGTGGATTCTCCCATATGGATACCTGCTCCTAGAATCAGAAAGCGCAATCTTGTAGAAGGAGTAGGACATACTGTCAAATGAGATCGTGCCCCCATTCCTAGTGAAGCCTATGTAAAATTTTCTTTAGAGGAACCGATTCGTTAGATTAAGCTTGCCAACACCCTTGAGGGCTGGATTGCTCATGAGTTTCCTTTGGAGCATTTAAAGGCTCAAAGAATGCACACTGGCAACGAAGATGCTACTACGGGTGCTGCCGAAATTTCTCATATTCCTACACCTACTGATCCAACTCCAATTCCAGCAGCTGTTGGACCTTCTGAACCTCAAATAATATCTCCATCTGTTCCTTAACCACCATCTTCTCTCAGAGATTCGTCATCTTCAGTTACGAGATCAAAAACTCGAGATAAGATCTTTTGCCTCTCTTGTGATTGCTACCATAGAGGAACCTGCCTTTGTTGATAAGAGACAACCTTCACGGAAAGGGAAACAGGTGGTCGTTGAAGAGCCAGTCATGGATTCATCGTCATCTTCATTATCATCAGAGGGGGAAAGTGAAGAGTCCTCTTCCGGTAACTCTTCTTCCACCGGAAGTGAATCGTTCTCTGGCAACTCAAGAGAAGAGGGTGAATTGAACATCAATGAAGAAGAAGAAGAAGAAGGAGAGGTGGATGTGGATGATGAAGAGAAAGTCGTTACAGCTACTGAAGTTGACAAAGAAGTCCCTCAAGAGGATACTATCCCTCATACAATGGTCACAAGAGCTGACGAAGAGGATGAGCCTCTCAATTATGAAGAGTATGAAGACGTACCTGGAGCTGACCTGACTATGTCGTTCAATAGCAATTATTCCCCTCTTCCGCGTACAATGCTTTCAGACCCTCCGGCCAATATTACAACAATTCTAGTGGCTCTCCCAATTTCCACAGGCATGGTTCAAGCCGTCATGGTTGCTCCTTCTGGTAAGCGCTCTGCTAGAAAAGCTAGGGCATCTCTTAAGCCTTTAGTTAAAACTAGCATAGTTGTCGCGCCCCAAACTCAGAAACCAGGCTCACAAAATTTCAATCGTCGAATCCAGTGCCGATAGCCTCCATAGTACCCCATTCTCAGCTCCAAGCGTCCATACGCCAAATTCTGATAGATTCTACAAGGAAGATTTTTAGTATGACCATAAGTATACCCAAATCACAAGAACAACATCATCACCACATATCCACTAATATAAATATTAGATTACAGTACTGAAAGGAAAATACATAAATAACAAAATCTCCAAAACGATCTGATCAAGCCCCTACCTCAACGCTGCTGCGACCTAATGTCACCTACACGCAACGATCGTGTAAAAGCTTACTAAGAAGCTCAGAGGGTGGTGCGTGTGTGCGCAATGCATGTGCTAAGCATACAAATATTAGAGTTAGCGAAAATACTAGCAAGTCCATGAATACTGTCAACCATAACAAGGCTATGTGATGCAAGACATAGCAAACCAAATGTCATATGCTCAGGATCCAATGCAATATGCAAATCCTGACAAGTCCATAAATGCAATTAGTCATATCTAGATTATATGATGCAAAAGAAATGATAAGGCTGATGTGTATAGTTGGGATGATAGTACGTGGTATCTCAAGCTGTGGGGTTCGTCACAAGGGCTTCTATCCAAACTAGTCTCATACCTGAATATGGATACCTAGACTCAATATAGTAAACTCCTAATCTCAGGTTAGTTATGCACCTAACTGAAATCATGGCCATTGTGAAGGTATACATAATGATTTAGTTGCGCGCCACTAGCCCGAGTGGTAGTGAATGAGTGAATGGATGAGTCAAATGTTGAATGTTCAACACATACTTGGTACGTCCATCTTTCAGTATAACTCATCTCTGGGATATCACCAGGGTCTAGTACACTTCACATTAGTTGCCGCCTCCTTAGCCGCACAACCAAGTGAGTGGAAATGACCTCACAACCGCCTGGCCAGTAGTCTGTCAATACTTGCCCAGCTCATCGATAACGGACCATTTACGAGCTGGTCAAACTCAGCCTAGCTTATATCCCCCTCACTTGGGCGGATAAGGCCACACACCCTTCACAACCGACTACAGCATAGTGGGAGATGCGGCCTACTGGTATTCGGCACTAGTACGCTCATGAATCCACTCGGTCTAAACGTTGGAGCTTCTCCTGGTACTAAAAGGGTTATGGGACTTTCACCCAAGGACATCCTAAGCGCCCACAGTGCTAGAACCAAATATTTTCAGTATCTAATCTGACCATCCACGATATGCCTATGGAGGCCATAGCCCTGGTGTCGTTAGGACGCCAAGTGATCATGTCACATAAAATATGAGATGCATGAGTCATACCATCTAGTCATGCATCAAACTTGCGCATACTGCGCGATCATATGGGGCAACTCCGTCTCATAAAGAGTCCCCTAAATGCCTTAGCCCAAAGGTAAATGCTATGATCAATCGTTCCTCACAACATGCATACATATGATGCGTATGGGCATATACCATGATATCATTATACTAAGCATGTTCTCAGTGTCTCTTACGAGACTAAGTACACTAGCATATTATCAGATATAGCAGACAACAATCAGCCTTAACCAGTATATCACATACAAAGAGTAGGAGCTAAACGATACGCCCCACTAGACATATCGAAGACTATATAGTATGGTCCATGTTAGACTATCATAACCTCCTCAAGGCAGTAAGATATCATATACCCTAAGGTAGGGTCCACTAAAAGGACGATGGATCTAACCCATACAATAAGGTAGTCTCCACACAGTGGATATACCAAATCTAATATCACATATTCTTCCATCTATGGCCGAAGATGATAATGTACTCTCCTACAGACAGTGGACAGTCTAGATGACGTACTTGTATCAAAGATTGGCCTCATGGGGTGAGTTAATGGTGTTGTGGCATAAAATAAGCAAGGAAGTGAAGAAGAAAAAAAATCAAGAAAGCAAGTTGAAGAAACAAGAAATCACGATTCAAGTCTACTTTGCGCGAGGTCGCGCAAAGTGAAATAGTTGTGCCAGACCGCGCAAAGTGAAAGAATTGCGCCGGATCGCGCAAAGTAAAGAGATTGCACAGGAGATAGTTTACACGGGATTGAGGGTTTGCGCGTGACCGCGCAAAGTATATCGTTTGCGCGTGTCCGCGCAAAGTCTATGATGGTGAAATCAAATAGTTGGATGATATTTTTGTCCCACATCAACCAGATCTGAGATTTCCATTGGTGAAAATGTCTATAAATACCCCGTTCCTTCTCTAAAAAGGGGTTCGAAGATTTCAGAAGTGAAGAAAAGACGAAAGAGAAGACAGAAGGTGCGGAGTATCGGACTCCTGCACTTTGCGCGACCGCGCGCAAAGGAGTATTGGACTCCTGGAAGTTTGCGCCGGTCAGCGCAAGGCAACAGAGTGTTCTTGTAGTTTGCGCGGACCCGCGCAAAGCATATCGTTTGCGCGGACCCGCGCAAACCTATTGCTTGGCAGTTTTTTATGGCAATGGTCTGAAATGCTGTCAGAATAATTGGAGTCCTTAAAGCTTCAAGTTCTTCTTGATCAAGAGAAAGGAAGCCTCCTAAGTTTCAGGAGATGATAAAAATAGCACCAAAATGCTGTCGGAATCTTCGTTCTCTTGAAGACTGTTGATCGACTTGTCTATTCCTCCTAAGTCATTGGAGATGATTGAAATCATTGCCGTTATGCTGCCGAAAATTATATTTAGCTATAATAATTGACATTTGTAATGAGTTCTTTGTAAACTATCTTAGAATCAAGGGATACCAGAAGATGTAAATGAATTCAGAATCAATAAAGTGTGATGATTGTCTTTATAATTATTCCATTGTTATGTTTGAATAAGATTATTTTCCCAAATCAAATACATTTGTTTCCTTGTCGAAACAAAATGGCGACTCCGCTGGGGACAACTGTCTTATTTAACATTAACATTGGGAAAGTTGTAAGATTCTCATCATTATTTTTGGCGTCTATTAGACGCCAAAATGGTGACTCTCAGTGGGAACATCCTCCCCTTCATCTCCAAGATAGTTTACTTAGTCTTTCATGTACTAATTTCATGTATGTTTTATTATTGAAGGTACCTAAATTCAATCACACAACACTACTAATGGCTAATATTGCGAGAAAAGTGAACTTCCGATTCATCGCCACTGGGTTCGTAATTGAATATGCGCCAAACCAAGCTCCTGAGCGTACGAAAGCAAGCACTACAAGCAGGCGCAAAGTGACTCAAGTAACAGTGGGAGTCATTTCCGTTTCACCTCAACCACAAGAAAGTGATGAGAACTGGACTTTGGGCTTGTCTAGAAAGACGAAAGCAAAAACCTTAAAAAACCGCAAAGCGAAATTGTTTGCACCAAGAGTTGAGGGACCAATCACGCGGAGCATAACAAGAAGAAAACCTGAGCTCGCTCCTCCGGCGATTTATCTGAACAATTGCTACGTAATTCTCGTCACAAGATTTTCCAGCTTTGGTCGCCCCGAAGACCAAATGGACAGAAGCACAGAAAGGCAAAGCACTGATGATAGGATCCCCGATGCCTACGTCACCTCAAACAAGCTCGCCTATAGCTGTATCACCTCAATCGGTTAAAAGCACGGGAAGTACATAAGAATCAAACAAGACTCCAATTTCTCCCCTCTTTACAAGCCCTGTTACGTCAACATACTCTCGTTTTACTCCAATAATAGCTTCGACGAACAGTCAAGAGGCCGCGGTATACATGGCAGAGACAGGTCAAGGAAATAGACCAACTACTGAAGAACGTGTTGATCAAATGACGGAGGCACAAAGAGTGCTAATGGATGAATGCCGGAATCTCAGAGAAGCTCTGACAACTCTGGCACATAATGTAGCCCAAATAGTGGCTCCACCCATGATGGGAGCAACAAATGAACAAGAGAACCAACCTGAAGGTTCCCGTCCGCAGGGGATAGGATCCCAGGGTCCGTTCGGTGACAAGAGCTATAACACAAGATGACGTAAGACAAGTCGTCGAAGAAGCGGTCAGAATAGAAAGGGAGCGCGCAAATACCGGTCGTTTCAGATACCGAACACCCTACCCAAGAGAGGTAGAGGATGTTCCATTCCCAGCCAATTTTAAGCATCCAGATTTTCAGAAATTTAATGGGGAAGGATCACCAGAGGAACACCTGATGCATTTCATCACCAGCATGGGGAATTTTTCCACGATACCTCAATATTGCTTACGCTTATTTGGGTCATCGTTGACAAGTAAAGCTTTCAGGTGGTATTCAAATTTGGCACCAGGGTCCATACGAACATGGGAAGAAATGCAAGATGCTTTCATGTCAAACTTCTTTTCGTCAGAGCGCGATGTTAGCATTACAGAACTAGCTTCAGTATGACAGCGAGAAGGAGAACCAGTCAAAAAATTCATAGACAGATGGAAGACACTGGGGGCATCATGCAGGTAGTTGCCGGAAGAAAAGGAACAAGTCAAAATGTGTCTGAACTCTATGGAAACAGGAATCGCGTTTGGACTCACCAGCGCTGATATCGGAACCTTTCGTGATTTGGCTACCAAAGCCCATGCATTGGAACTGATGACTCGCAAGATGCCGGCATTTTATCATGAAACTGTCAGAAGAATACCTGGCAGGACAACTGTCAACACCATCGATCGGGATAAGAAGAATCAAGACGCAAAAGGTTCAAGAGATAAAAGGCCAGAAGGAAAAGAAGGCTGGAATCAATCAAGGGATAGATACGGTGGAAAAAAGCTCAGAATGCTCGATTCACATGAAGGATTTGAGTTTGATAAAGAAGACGTGGTGCCTATGATGCAACAATTGTTAAAGGCAGGTACCTTGGAATTACCAGAACCAAAACGCCCTGAAGATGCGACGAGGACTCGGGAAAGAAACTTTTGCCGTTATCATCGCCTAGTGGGGCATCCGACGGAAAATTGTTATACGTTAAAATGCATTATACAGCGAATGATAAATAGAGGTGACATAATAACCAGCGGAAGCAAAGAAAAGAATGCAAGGGCAACGATAAATGTATTGTCAATACAAGAAAACACGCGGGGAATGAAAAAGGAAAGGTCGACAAGAAATGCAACAATGATTACGTTGCGATCGGGAAGCAAATAACAAGTCCCAGAAAGCAAAAAGCGGGAATCGTAAGGAAAGAAAATCGAAAGACGAATACGAGGACAAAAGTAGAAATGGAGATGCAGTGACAAAAGTGGCTTATAATGTAGTTAGTCACTTGAAGGGTATACCGGCACGATTAAGTATTTACGATGCGCTTAAGTTGTCAGAAGAATTTCGACAGAGTTTGATTCAAGCATCTTTGTCGATCACAATGTGAGAGAAACTTTACTGGCAGAAATGAAGGATGAAAGAAATAATGAAAAAATGAATTGTCTACCAGTAATATCTTTCTCTGATGATGATTTAATTGGTGAAAAGGAACATAACAGGCCATTGATGATAGAAGGATACATTTGTGAGAAGAAGATAAAAAGGATTATGATAGATAATGGGTCCGCAGTAAACCTTTTGCCACTCTCAATGATTACTAAATTGGGTTTTCGTCGTTCAGACTTGCGCCCTAGCGGGATGATGATACAAGGGTTCAATCAAGATGGACAACGCGCACTCGGTAAAATTACGGTGACATTAGAAGTGGGAGAATTAATCACTACTGTTGTATGTCACGTTATAAATGCTGTGACGACATATAACCTTCTCTTGGGAAGGCCGTGGATACATTAGTACAATATTATACCTTCTACTCTACACCAGTGCTTCAAATACTGTAAAGATGGGATGCAGTGTAAAGTAATGGCTGATGCAAAACCTTATACAGAAGCTGAGTCTTTCTTTGCGGATGCTAGCTATTATAAATGTTTCTCTGAAGAAATGAGAAATGATGATGGGAAGAGAATCGTAAAGATGCCGGGATAAATAAAGTTAAAGAAGAAAGAGCAGAATCTTCGGGTGCAGAGGCAAGAAAGAAATTCTATTTTGTACCAAAGCGCTGAGACAACGGGACAAGCGCCGTTGACACTATTATCGATGAAAGCAGTGAAAGTCTTGATCCAATTACAGTGCCATTACCTAATATCGAAAGATGTAAGCCATTTGTAGCCGCTCCAAGAACATTTCAAGTCAAAGCCAGTACTAAATATCCTGAACCAATAGAGTTTCACGCTGCATCAGAAGTGAAGGATGAAAATATAAGCAATATATATCACGGAGAGTTGGCATCGCAAAATTTGAGGAAATATAGTGCAGCAAGCAAGAAAATTATGAGAAATATGGGTTTTGATTGTGACAAACCCACCGGCTTGAATCATGGGAAAGGAATTCAGATCCCTCTCGGGGTTAATCAGGAAAAGCGAAGAAAATTCCAAGGATTGGGAGCAGAATCAGCAGTAAATATAGTATCAGTTAACATGACCTCAGCTACACCAGATACTAAAGTAATTGAATATCCTGAAACCGCTCCAAGGCAAATAGAAGATGGGGGGCAACCGACGATAGATGGCCTGCGAGAAATAAATTTGGGAACAAGAGAAGAGCCAAGGAACACATTCATCAGCGTTAGCCTTTCGGATCGAGAACCGAGAAATATGGCCAACTTCTCAAGGAAAATAAAGACGTTTTACTGGACATATGAAGAAATGCAGGATTTGGAACCTTCCAGTAGCAATGCATCGATTAAATATTTCTAAAGAAAAGAAACCAAGAAAGCGAGCACTGAGGCGATTTCACCCGGACCTAATTCCATTAATCGAAAAGAAGTAAATAAACTAATAAAGGTTGGGTTCATCGGAGAAGTTAAATATCCCAAATGGATATCAAACATTGTTCGGTGAAAAGAAGAACGGACATGATTAGAGTATGTATTGACTTGAGAGATCTGAATGAGGCATGTCCAAAGGACGATTTCCCTCTCCCGATAATGAGTTACTAATTGATAGCACTACTCAGTATACTATCATGTCCTTTATGGACGGATATGCGGGCTATAATCAAATCAGGATGGCGCCTGAAGATGAAGAGGCGACAGCCTTCAGAACATCGCTTGGAATTTACTGTTATAAAGTTATGCCTTTCGGTCTCAAAAATGCTGGGGCAACATATCAAAGGGCAATGAAAAATATCTTTCAAGATATGATGCATAAACATGTCGAATGCTATGTTGATGACTTGGTAGTCAGATCCGGAGATCATCAAGAGCACCGCGAACATTTAGCATCAGTCTTCCGACGACTCAGAAAGAAGCAATTAAAGATGAATCCGGCTAAATGTGCATTTGGAGTGTCTTCCGGCAAATTCCTCGGCTTTGTTGTACGGCACAGAGGAATCGAAATTGATCCAGAAAAAGTTAAAGCTATTCAAAATATGCCGCCACCAACAACGCTGAAAGAATTAAAAAGCTTACAAGGAAAATTGGCATACATTCGCCGTTTCATTTCGAACCTCGCAGGAAGGTGTCAGCCATTTTCTCGGTTAATGAAGAAAGATACAGAATTTGTATGGGATCAGGCTTGCCAGAATGCCTTTGATTCAATTAAAGAGTTATTAAAACAAATTACGGTGTTAATGACTCCAAAGAAAAGGTAAGCCACTTATCTTATATACATACTGCCGCTACAAATTCTTTGGGTGCTTTGTTAGCATAGGTAAACTGGTTTTAGGAAAAGAGAGCTCGCTCTTTATTATCTAAGCCAAACAACGATGGGGCGAATCCAATTATTCTCCGATTGAAAAAGAATGTTTGGCGTTGGTATTTGTGCAAAAGTTGAGGCATTATTGTCTCTCCCATGATATAACTCGATCTCAAGAGCAGATCCAGATAAAATTCTTGATGACCAGGCCAATGTTATCGGGAAGACTAGCCAAGTGGATGCTATTGTTATCGAATATACTATTTCATATAAGTCATGAAAGCGATAAAAGGACAAGCTATGGCGGACTTTCTCGCAAAGACATCCTATAGCGAGAAAATGAAGAAATCAATGATGAATTCCCGGATGAACAGTTATGTTGGCTAAATCTCGAGAATCTTTGGCGGATGTATTTTGATGGTCTTTGCTCGAGTATCGGGAGGGGGCGGGAGTGATATTCATTACACCTCGGGCGATTTATTACCATACTCTTTTACATTGGGTATCACGTGCACAAACAATGAAGTGAATACGAGCTCTTATCATCGGAATGGAAATAGCCTGACAAATGGAAGTAAAATCATTGCATATCTTGAGATTCTAAATTGATTGTAA
Organism: Magnolia changhungtana; assembly: GCA_030180095.1. NCBI lineage: Eukaryota > Viridiplantae > Streptophyta > Magnoliopsida > Magnoliales > Magnoliaceae > Magnolia > Magnolia changhungtana. Next base: position 2,396,298 of record JASAUF010000172.1, read on the forward strand.
ATCAATTAACAACTAATTTGAAGTAAGGAAAGAGGAACTTTTGCCTTATTATCGGAAGGCACAACGGTTGCTTGAACAGTTCTATTATGTGGAAATTAAACACATACCGCGGTCGGAGAATGCAAAAGCAGATGCTTTAGCTTAGTTTAGCAATGGCTTTATCCTGCACAAACCGAAGTCCTCTTCAGGTAACTATAGAAGAAAGAAGATTCCTGCCATCTGCAGAAGTTATTGAAGAAACCGTTGAAATGTTGCCTATATCCTGTTTGGAGGTAACAATGAATGATTGGCGTCAGCCTTTTGTTGACTATCTCAAATATAATATCTTGCCAGAAGATAATGCACAAAGACAGCAGATTAAGCAGCGATCAGGAAAATTTGTCATATGCAGCGAAGTATTATATAGAAAATCTTATAATGGAATGCTGTTAAGGTGCTTGGACAAGCAAGAAGCAAACCAAATGCTGCGGGAGGTACATTCGGGTGAATGTGGAGCACATCAAGCTGGCCGGAATTTATGCCATAGAGTGCATCGAATGGGTTATTATTGGCCTACTATGTTTAAAGATGCGATAGAATATGCAAAGCGATGTCATGAATGTCAAATACACGGAGATATAATACATGTTCCTCCGGAAGAATTACATCAGTCTGTTGCTTCTTGGCCTTTCTCAGCTTGGGGACTCGACGTAATTGGTCCCATAAATCCCCCTTCGTCTAAAGGAAAACAGTATATTCTGGCAGCAACAGATTATTTCTCCAAATGGACCGAAGCAGTCGCCTTGCGTAATGTTAAAGAGAAAGACGTGGTCAATTTCATCCGTCATGCTATAATATACCGTCATGGTATTCCGAAGAAGATCATCACTGATAATGGCACCCCTTTTAAAAATAGAGGCATGGAAAAGTTATGTCAGAAGTTCGGCATCCAACATTCTTTTTCAACACCTTATTATCCTCCAGCCAATGGATTAGCAGAGGCGTTTAACAAAACGATTGTCAAGATAATGAAAAAAACGGTGACAGGCAATAAACGCGATTGGGATGAAAAGTTACAAGAAGCATTATGGGCCTACAGAACCACCCATCGTACAGCAACAGGGGCGACACCATATTCATTAATCTATGGTATGGAGGCAGTTATCCCAATTGAAATACAAGTGGCATCACTCAGGGTGGCAGTGCATCAGTCTATAACAGATGATGAAAATGTAAAAATAAGGTGAAAGAATTAGACTTACTCGATGAGAAACGTCTTGCAGCTTCAAGTTGCACGGTTCGCAATCATATCAGCCGAACATCGGTACGCATTTGATAAAAGTTAAATACCGTTCTTTCAAAAAAGGGGATATGGTGTTAATGTTGAAAAGACCTATAATGGTCACTCGCCGGACAGGGGGCAAGTTCGAGCCTAAATGGGACGGTCCATATGTGGTGAAAGAAGTATACTCCCATGGGACATATAGAATCACAAATCAAGAAGGATGGTATCGTGTACTTGTCAACGCCGTTTTATCAAAAAATACTATCCCTAAAGATAGAGATGTGGATTTTGACCCAGAATATTATCGGCATAATGATTCTGTATCAAAAGAGGGCAAAGATGAATAAGATCATGTCTATATGCCAACAAAAGAAGCTATAAAGAAGAAATTCACAAGCATATCAATTATCAAAGCAGCAAATCTGGAAAATATATATATGATGATCATCATCAAATAAGATTGACAAAGTTATATTGCCTTACAAGGCACAAATTCTTGAAGATTCTCTTGAAGAGATTGACAAAGTTATATTGCCTTACAAGGCACAAATTCTTGAAGATTCTCTTGAAGATATTATCTAAACTGAGAATTATATTGCCTTACAAGGCATGGATCTTCTTGAAGATATTTCGGAAATATCTACTATATTTGCAAATGATGATGATCATATATATATTATTGCCTTACAAGGCATGGATTTTCTTGAAGATATTATCAAAAGCAAGGATATATCAATATCAATCAAAGAGGCAGTATAGCCAAGCCAAAATCCTAAAAGAGCCAAATTGAGCAAAATAAAAAAGATCAAGCTGGAAAAAAAAATGCTCTCAAAGGATCAAGCTCTAAAAGAGCCGGCCAACTATACGTAAGACCCATGAAGATCGCCATTCGGGCAGCGGCGAGGAGTCAGTGGCCCTAAAAAGCCCGCGAAGACCATCGTGCGCACTCATGCGGGTCGACGAAGTCAAGGATTCAAAGCCTAAAAGGCCATAAATCCGCGAAGACTAGTCACCGTAATTCCCATGCCGTCTGTATAGCTTCCTAAGAAGCACACACGGGAACGGATGAAAATGCCCTCCCGTGAATGGGCTCGACCTTGCAGACGAAGAAAACAGGGGCCGCAGTGTGAGCTTTATGCCAACCGTGCGTAAGACCCTCCAGGTCTAGGGTTTGATTTCAGTAGTAACTCGTGAGGAAGGGCTTAAACCTACTCATTGATGGACTGGCGACCCTAGATTTGGTACCCAAAGGTAGCCTTGCGAGCCCTGCGAACTCTAGAGAGTTACCGTGGCCAACCCTGCGCATAAATCCAACAGTTCACCGTCCGGTAGCGTCAATGGGCCCCTCTGATGGATCGTGACCGTGAGCTCAAGGCAGTGAGAAGCCCAAAAGCGAACTCTAGAGAGTTACAGTGGCCATCACATAAGACCCATAAATGCTCCACTACTCACGAGCTTAAACTGTGTGTGTGCGCACGCTCCACTACTCATGAGCATAAACTGCGTGTGGCTAATTGAATTGAAACTTAGTACCGCCAATTTAAATACTCACCTAGAAAATCCCGTACTAACAAAGCATAAAAGGTTTAGAAATTGTAAAAAAAATGTGTAATGAAATTATTATATAAAGAATAAATATAACTTGATAATATTAATAAAAAAACATAAATATAATAAAATTATTATATAAATATAATTTGATAATATTAGTATAAGTATCATCAATATGCAAGATAGAAAATACCATCATAAAACATCCCAAAATACTATCATGAGATATATGATAAATTACATCCAAGAAACACGAAAGCAAATATCACATGTTTAAAATTACATGATTCAAAGATCCTCTGTAATCCCCATTGCTTCGAATATCTGAGCAAATCTTCTTTCAATTACTGAAATTTGCATCATGTCTAGATTTTTCTTTAAAAATAAGTCTCATGATGATCAGGAACGCCAAGAAGCTTATTCTCCAAAGAAGCAATCATTTCTTTACCTTGAAGTTGTGTGGATTTTTCGACATCAATAGATTGAGCATTCACCCGTATCTTCTCTTCAACATCCTGAATGATTAAAACCTGTTCATGATTCTTCCTCTCCAGCTGCGAGATTTCTTCCTTTAAAATTGCAATGCGGTCTTGAATAGTCTTGCTTTCATCAACATGAATCTTTAATTGATCCTGAAGAATTATATGCTCTTGTTCAAGTTTAGAAATTGATGAAGCTGTCAGAAGAGCTTGTTCTTGTGATGAAGCCAATTGCCTTCTACACTCTAAAATCTCAGGAGCAATTGTAACATTCTCTACCGACGCCAAAGAAATTACGGAATCACGAAATTTGAGGAGTGAATCCCGCAAAGGAGATATGTTGATTCTGGCCATCTTAGCAGAACTTTCCAAAATTTCTATAGCAACATCCAAGTCCAACCATTGATCAGGGTTTCTGAAGATATGGATTATTGCTAACAGAGAATGTTTCACCATAAGCATTTTGTGAGCAGGAATATTTGCAAAGGATGATAGTTCAGAAGTAGTGGTTACAGAATCAGAACTAGCCGCACCGCTACAGGGATAAGTTCCTATAGTAAAAGAAGAAGGATATTCAATATATTATTATGAAATATATATAGTCTTGAGTGACGATAAGCAGTGCATATATATACCTGTCATTGGAACACGACTAACAGAAGGAGAAGCTCTTTGAGCTATGGAAGGACCAAGTCCCACCATATCAGCGAAAGATGGTGCTCTAGCTTCCGTACTAGAATCTCTGGTAGCCGGAGTTGGCAAGTCAGTAGTTTCTGTAGAAAATATGATTTCACGAGCCACTACTCTCTGTACTACCAACGGAACTACAGGTGCTCTTGGTGAAGATACCACAAGAGGGCTCGCTGAAGAGATAGCACCTACTTCTGCAACTTGGGCACCTAAAAAAGGGAGATGCAATGATTTTAAATAAATAATAGTTGTTATAATATAAATCAAGATATGTATATGAAAATTTTCTTTTACCTGGTGAATACCCATATTCTCCATAATCTAAAGGCTCCTCTTCATCTTCCTCAGCTGCAGGAGATTTAGCAGGAACATTAATGCTAGAAGGAGTCTTAGCAGTTGCAGGGGAAGATTCTATCTCAACTTCTTTTCAAAGCTGTTTCCTCTTCTTCGCCAATATCAACTTCACCTTCTTCAAAGTCATCATCTTTATCTTCACCATTATCACTATCTCCGCTATCTTCATCTTGCGAAGATTCAGTTGTACTTGATGATGAAGTTGAACTTTCATCTCCCAAAATTTCTTCGTCAACTTCTTCAACGATAACTTGTTTCCTTTATAAGAAACAGGTTGGTGCTCTCTCAGTATGTGCTCTTGGACTATGGGGGGAAAGAGGTGGTCGAATTCTTTCCGGAGGGATAGGGGATGATGATTGCAAATGCGTTCTTGATCTAGTCATCGGAGAAGATGGACTAGGACCAAGGGGCTGTGGAGGAGATGTAGAAGTACCAATAGCCGGTCCTTCTTGAACCACTGCAGTCTCTGCAAGAATTGGAGAAGATGTACCTTCAAGATTATCTGTACTGGTATGAAGAATCCCGACGAGATTTCTCAAATTCTCTCAAATCTCCGTGGGCAAACCAGCCATCCAAAGTGTTGATGGGCTTGATTTCACGGATGGGATCTTCCAATGATATCTTTCTGCAAATCTCTCCAGGATGAGATGCATGGCTCTTCTCCGGAATATAGCCAATTCTGCTCTCTAAATTTCTGCCCTTCAGCTTGGGAGGATGAAGAAAGATAGAAGAATCTACTGGCAAGCATTTATTGATCAGGTATGATTGGTGATCCCACCATCGCATCCAGCTATATGATGTACGAACTATACGATCACAACCTGGAATTATGAAGAGGGAACCAACGCAGCCATTCAGCAATTGTTTCCATATCATGGCCCAGTTAAGAGGACCAGTTCCATAACAGCGCATTTTTCTGGTAACCAACCCGCAGTCTTGGGGCACAGTTTGATCATAACCAAATTGACGAGCAAAACGACTGGGGTAGTAAGGTTCTCTCCAGAATTCTGTTCCTTCCCGCAGAGGTAAACTGCATGAGCGAATAGAAAAGAAGAAAGCTCTCTCTGCTGCAGTAAGAGTTTCGTCGTCCACCATGTCTGTGTCTGCGGTATAGCGATAAAGGCGGAACTGAAAGAAGTTTATCTGATCATCTCGAATCTTATTTGCAACCCACTCATATGCTCTTCTAACCATTGCTCTTTGCTGAAAGAACCAGAGTGGAAGATGAGAAGGATGCGAATATGCTTGCTCCGAAGCTTCGAAAGTCCAAGGGAAATAAACTCCAAGCCACCCCGTAAAATAATGCCAAGAAGTATGTGCAGATGAAGCCCCCAGAGTCGGGTCTTTTACATGAGTAGCTATTTCTCCAAGGGCCCTGTAGATAGAGCATAATACAGGAGGAGCAAGAGAATATTTATGGCCCTCTGCTAAAGCACCAGCTACAACAAAGACAGTGGGACGAACAACATCTGCCCACTTGGAGCTGGGCAATACGACTAAACTTAGCCAGTAAGCCAAGAATGCTGCAAGTTCTCCGAAAGGGCTATATTCTGGTTTTCCTCTTATTGCATCTCGAAGCTTAGTTAATTCTTTCGAACGATAGTCACGAAACCTTCAAAGAAAAATGAAGAAGGTTAATATGTGGAAATGGCTGAGTAGCAAGAATATGAAGATGAAGATCAATTATCAGATTGATAAATACCTGAGACCTCTAGAGAAGTGTGCTAGCCATTGTAGAGGGGGAATTTTGTGGGAGTTGGGAAATTTGCTCATCTCTTTGAATAACTCTATGGTAGTCTCAGAAATAGAAGGCTTGCGGTCCGGAGAAGATACGAAGGCTAATTCTCTGTTGGTAGGAATGAACTCATCATAAAACTTGCCTGTTATTGTGAGACCAGCTATGCGATGAAGGTCCCAAAGAGATATGCTCATTTCGCCATAAGGAAGATGGAAGGAGTTGGTTGTAGGTGACCAATATTCAAGGAAGCCTTTCAGAATATTGGGTTCTCTATAGAAGTATTTTGAAGTTACTTCTATTGCATCATAAAGCCCGATCTTTGCGAGAGTGCTCGTGTGTTTCAGCAATATGGCCTCCGCCCATTCAGAGTAGTAACGGCGAGCAGTCAACAAACCCCTGATACGGAATTCTGCCTGTCCCCAGAGTTGTTCTCGATCTCTGAAACGCTGTCGCACTGTCTCATAAAAATGAGAATGAAAGAGATCATGAGGACTGTGGAAAGGAGCTAAGAAGATCATAGGATGAGCTTCTTCTATCCTTTGTCGCGGCTTCTGAGCTTGAATAGTTCCTTCTAAGATTTGGGGCTCTCTTGAGGCCCATGATTCAGTATACATCAACCTCTCGCCGTGGACACAATCTTTGGATTCACAGTCTAGCATAGACTGATGGCGATATACCTTGATAGGAATAATTGTCATGCCCTCTGCATGAGGGTTGTCAAACTTCATGACTCCTTCAACGACTCGCACTGAGTCCCACGAGTTCTGAAGCCATTTTTTCTTATGTTCCTTGATTTTTTCTGCAAATTCTTTCGCCTTATTGCGGCGAGTTTTCTTCGAGCGAGAAGCGGGAGGAGTATCTTCGCGAGGAGGGGGTCTCTCACTGTCGGTACGAATGTGGGCTGTGGTCTTGAGCCATTCATCCCAGTCATATTCCCTTCCATGTTTTGGCGGGCATTTAATATCTCCCAAGGAGATGGATCTATGAATAGGGGAGGGTAAAGACTTAATGCGATCGGAAAAATCAAAAGTGGGGAGAACGGGTTCTTTGAAATAAGCTGGATTTCTAGAAGTTGTTTTTGTTCTTTTAGCAGGTGGTTGGTCAGAAGGAGGCGAGTCTGAAGGAGACACAAGACGAGCAGTTTGTTTGATACGAGCCATAATGAAAGAAAGAGGAAAGAAGATAAGTCAAAGAGCAAGAAATGAAGAAAGAAGAAAAATGTCTAAGTGTTGAAAATTTCTAAGTGCAGAGTACTTTGCGCGAGGTCGCGCAAAGTATAATGGTTTGCGCGGAAAATCTAAAGTTCAGAGGATGTCGCGCAAAGTGAGACGCTTTGCGCGGGGTCGCGCAAAGTTGGAGGTTTGCGCAGGGAAAAATCGCCAGAGCAGAGTTTCAGCAGAGAAAAGTTCGTGAAAATGACTAAGTCGTTGGACTATTTATATTATTTTTGACCGAGTACGGCACTCGACCGGAGCTTTGCGCGAGGTCGCGCAAACCTTATAAAAAGGAGAGATTTGATCCTTTCCTTTGTTTTTCTGAAAAAGCAAAGAACGGATCAAGGGGGCATCTGTTGTGGCATAAAATAAGCAAGGAAGTGAAGAAGAAAAAATATCAAGAAAGCAAGTTGAAGAAACAAGAAATCACGATTCAAGTCTACTTTGTGCGAGGTCGCGCAAAGTGAAATAGTTGTGCCAGACCGCGCAAAGTGAAAGAATTGCGCCGGATCGCGCAAAGTAAAGAGATTGCACAGGAGATAGTTTGCGCGGGATTGAGGGTTTGCGCGAGACCGCGCAAAGTATATCGTTTGCGCGTGTCCGCGCAAAGTCTATGATGGTGAAATCAAATAGTTGGATGATATTTTGTCCCACATCGACCAGATCTGAGATTTCCATTGGTGAAAATGTCTATAAATACCCCGTTCCTTCTCTAAAAAGGGGTTCGAAGATTTCAGAAGTGAAGAAAAGACGAAAGAGAAGACAGAAGGTGCGGAGTATCGGACTCCTGCACTTTGCGACCACGCGCAAAGGAGTATTGGACTCCTGGAAGTTTGCGCCGGTCAGCGCAAGGCAACAGAGTGTTCTTGTAGTTTGCGCGGACCCGCGCAAAGCATATCGTTTGCGCGGACCCGCGCAAACCTATTGCTTGGCAGTTTTTTACGGCAATGGGCTGAAATGCTGTCAGAATAATTGGAGTCCTCAAAGCTTCAAGTTCTTCTTGATCAAGAGAAAGGAAGCCTCCTAAGTTTCAGGAGATGACAAAAATAGCACCGAAATGCTGTCGGAATCTTCGTTCTCTTGAAGACTGTTGATCGACTTGTCTATTCCTCCTAAGTCATTGGAGATGATTGAAATCATTGCCGTTATGCTGCCGAAAATTATATTTAGCTATAATAATTGACATTTGTAATGAGTTCTTTGTAAACTATCTTAGAATCAAGGGATACCAGAGGATGTAAATGAATTCAGAATCAATAAAGTGTGATGATTATCTTTATAATTATTCCATTGTTATGTTTGAATAAGATTATTTTCCCAAATCAAATACATTTGTTTCCTTGTCGAAACAAATGGGTATACAACAAGGTGAGTTAAGAGGATGATTTTAAGTACAATAAGTGGGCTTCCTCACCCTCTCTATCGTGTAATAAACTGGGCTTTCCTATAGGGCCTAATACGTACATAAGGTGGGCTCCAAGGTGTGGATAATCCTACAAGGTATGGTGGAAAACACCATCATTAATGGGGGCCCAATGGTTTGGGTTAGCCCATGGGTATCACTAACATCGATGGGGACTTAATGGTTTGGGTTAGCCAAAAAAGGTAAGGGTGAAACTGGGCTTAACAATGGGCCCTAGGGAGGTTTACAACGGTGGACATTTAACCATTATTATCTCCTAGTGTACGGTCCACTTGGGATTAGAATCTGAATCACAACGGGGGCCCACGGCCCTTATACTATCTAAAAAATAGATGGATAGTGCATGTACAACACACACATCATGGTGGGCCTCTCGAGGCAACCCCTTATTGGGTGCATATCATATACATCACGGTGGGTCTCTCAGGGCAGCCCACGACCCTATGACGGGTTAACAATGTGTGTAACGCCCTGAAAATCGGGGGTCGAGCATAAACTCAACTCTCGAGTTCCAACGCATCACTTATGCAACAAAATGAATGATGATTGAATGTGATCGGTATTAGTGCAATGAACATGAGTGAGATTAAGCCAAAACAACATATCATACTCCAGAGACAGTTAAATTTGCAAGCGGAAGACTGTGATAGATAGATAAAATATATAAACTGTGGTGGGTCTTCAGAGTGTGATAAAGTTACCAGGTTAAATAATTACAAGTATGATTTTAAATTATACCAAGTTGTGTAGTATGATCTAGTCAACATCCCTGTAGCCCCGACAATCAAGGCACGGCTCTCACGAAGCCGCCAGAAAATAGCATATATGAGGAAGCATTCTCATCGTCATAGAAGTCCGGCTCCGCCTCAGAAGTAGTGTCGCCATCTGCAATCAGACAAAGTCTGGTGGGTGTTAGGAACACCGTCCCGTATCGTGGGAGTGAGTGATCAACTCAGTGGAACAATAAAGCATAGGTTAACATGTTATCAATTCAGTCAAGCAGTACAATCAAACAATTTTAACTACTCTTATTTAATGCAAGTATGAAATGACATGATGTATGCCTTTGCCAAACCACCCTCATGCGACATCATCTTACGTTCGCGAATGCGTCCATCCCTCAGTGCTCCACATCTACCAGGCACATGCAGTGCGATGATGAGCATGATTACCGAGTAATTATTAGTTCATTTCAAACAGCAGTATTGGGAAACTAAGGTACCTCCCTTGTATCATTCCTAAACATGATCCATTCTAGGGTCGTCAGTCCTAGTTAATCTCATACGATATTATAGTTTGAGAGGCGTAGCGAAGGCATCACAAAGGGCTCGTCACCCGTCAGTACGGATATAGATCTCACCGTATGCGGCTCAATTGCTGGCCGTCAGCTCAAATACAGGTCTAACCGTACTCGGCTTAATCGCTAGCCGTCAGCTCGAATACAGGTCTCATCGTACTCGGCTCAACTCATACTCTAGTTGCTGTGAAAGACTCATCGCCAATCACAGACCTTGGAGTATACTCGAAGACAATACGGAGGACTCGTCGCCCGTCAGCACGAATACAGGTCTCACCGTACTCGGCTCTCGCCGTAAGTATCGACAGCTCGAATACAGTGTCCCATACCACCATAATCGGCTCACGAGTCTGGTTGCTCACTGGTCACTACGGGGAGGCACATGGCCCCAGCGTAGGCCTACAGCTCGACCACGGTGTCCCATACCACCATGCCTGACTCATGAGTCTTAGCGGATCGAGGTACCATGGTTAACGGAATTTCACTGGTAAGTTTGGTACCCTAGGTTCAAGCGGTAGCGTCCAAACATGGTGAACATACATAAGACAGATCGGGTTGCTTGACGAGCTCGGCTAGCTCGAGCGCACAATAAGTTGAACGATATGAAGCGCATAAGCACTTCGTGTGGCCAACCACTATCGTCAACCGCAGTACGACTCGGGTTCGTCGAACACATCTCACGTGGTAAATGGATCATAGCCACGAATCTAATTCTGGTACCGATTGTCTGGACTATAATCATAGCCCCAAACACAATCAAGTGCAGATAGATAAAGCAATAGTAAATCAAGATTCAACTCATACAATCAAGGTTTGGTAGTATCTGTTTAGGGTCGCTGTGGTACATTTGCACGACGCATTCATTGCCCCACTCCCCCATCACCCATGACGGATCATACAATGTAAATATAAATTTAAACATATGCATTACATAGTTAAAATCATAAAGCAGTTGAGCATGTTATGAAGCACAACACGAGCATGAATTTGTACATGTTCAATTCCTAATCACACAACTATCCAAGGAGATCATACACATAGTTAAAAGAGGTTGAGAATCATATCTCAACACCCTTATACATTACAATTTGCTAACTACTACTCATTCAGACATTTCAAGAAACACTTAAACAAACATACATCAACATACATGACATATGTCGTTCACATAGGCATTAGGCCAAATCCTTTCACTAGGGAGTTGCCCCAATCATAACACGCGTACACCCACGACGGATAGTCATGGCAAGCAGGAATCCAAGTTCCATATTCATTCAGTCATTTCCACAAACACTTGGGCCACACATTTTAGCATATATGGTGTATATTGGCCGTGGCGTGATTTAGGGCAAATCCTTTCGTCAAAGGGGTATCGCCAATACAACAATCATGAATCCATGACAATTAGTCATGGCGAGCACGAATGAGAATTCTATACTTATTCAATCATTTTCACAAACACTTAGAATACACTATTACAACATACATGGTGTAAGTTAGCAAAACATGTATTAGGGCTATCCTTTAGCCAAGTGAGTATTTTATCCATGTATAATATATTACTACAGCAAATAATCATGATAAATACATCTCCCAATATTTATACATATACAGTATTTTCTAGAATACGCATTTTCAACATACATGGTGTATATAAGCAAACATGTATTACGGCGATTCCTTTCGCCAAATAAGTAATTTATCCATATATTATATAATCATATGACAAATAATCATGGCAAACACATCGCTAAAATATACACGTATACGGTATTTCTTACAATACCGTATTTCTACATACATGGTGTATATTAGTAAACATGTATTTAGGCGAACCCTTTCGCCAAATGAGTATTTTATCCATACATCATATATCCATACGACAAATAAACATGTCAAATACATTTCCATAAAAAATACGTATACGGTATTTTATACGAATACCTAGAGTATGTGAAATTCCAAATTCTACAATTCTAATCGAAACAGAAAACGGAAAGCACTTTGTACATGTGCAATTACATACAGATCATGAATCTACCATTATCTGACATTGAAAGCGTTGAAAACCGCAACCTATACACCTAAAGTCCTCACCTTTTGTCGTAGAATCGCAACGAAATCGATAGGTTTGTCTAGCTTCCGTATACGGCAACTAGGCAACCTAGAGAAGGTAATAGGTTAGCTATTTCATTACCTACAACAATCAAATCCCCCAAACAGGTTAGGGTTAGGGTTTATTACTTATAAATGACGCCGGAATCACTGGGAAAGCGGCAAGAATGAGGTGGTTAAGCACCGATAGCAGCAGGGTAGAGCGGCGGGGAGATCTTCCCACAACTCCCACACATTCTCCTTCTTTTCTCTCTCTCAAATCCCAAATTCGTATGGCTGCCATGAGAGAGGGTTTAAGGTCCTTATATAGTCTCAAAACTCACCGAAATAGACTCCTGTTCAAGGGGTACGACTATTATAGGTATTTCGGCACTTTTCCAGCTCAAAAGAGGGTTTCTGGTGGCCCTCCTCGAGCCAAACGTCAGGCTTAAGCTCTCAACACATGGATCTACGTGGGATTACACTTTCGACTCGATCGGATTCCCAGATCGCACGTGGTGGACCAATTTCAGTTCGACGGTCGGTGGGCCACGATCCGAAATTCCAAGTACATGTAAATGTTCCTGAAATTTTTTCTGATCCGAGGGTGTAATCTGGTCTGATTCTGACGGTCTGGTTGCTTAATACTGATTTGCAAGCGAATGGTGCCAGATCACTATTCCAGATATTTGTTTTGTAAAGGAAAGAGTGATTTTCACACTCCCTCGCTCCGGACTCAAGCGAATGGCCGTGGGACATCGACTGGACCTGATTTCTGAGGTGGTTGTCAAGCCCAGTGAGGCGGTCCTAGTTCCTTAACTTCGTGTTAATCGGACTTCCGATGTGCGGTCTAGACCTAATACGAAGTTTCGAGATGCTCCCGTGAGCAGCCGGGTAATGAGATTGATCCTAAGTTTTAGGGTAACCTAGCGTCAATGATTCTACAAGTTTTGAGTCTTGCAGATCGTATTTAAAGCGATTGGTGCTAATTTCACAGGCACTCTAGTTTAACACTAGCTAAATCTCACTTAATTTCTAAAGGGTTTAGTCCTGTAAGATTTCTGTCTGAGGTGGTACCTGGGCCTTTGTAGTTTGTATATAAAGTACTACTTAGCTAGTTTAGGATAGTGTCTAGGATGAAAGTACTTTGAAAATTTTAAAGAAAAAGGTGGTGAAGGGTGGAATTTGTGAAGAAAATGGTTAAGGAGCGATTTTTAGACTGTGGGATTTAGTTCTGACAAGTTAATAAGGTCTTAGGATCGACCCATTGCCTAAGGACGTCTAATTCCAGGTTGGCAAAAATCCGGGGTGTTACAATGTGTGTCACACATACAATATGGTGGGCCTCACAGGGCAGCCCATGATCCTATAATGGATGAACAGTGTGTATACAACACACACATCATGGTGGCCTTGTACGAATGGACAACATGTACGTAACACATGTCTTATAGCGGGCCTTACAAGTCAGCCACATGGTGGGAGGCCCCAGCCCAGCTGCTGCTGGTGGGCGCCCACCTGAATTATGGATCTATTTTTTAGATCTGGGCCCACCTCATAGAGTGGGCCTCGGGAAAGTCTGGAGAAGGGTGTGGGGACCCCACACATCAACAATGGGCCCCACACAAATAACCAGCGTGGCCCTAGAACACATACAACAATAGGCCCTTACTGGACATCCAGTCCACCCAATGAGCTGGGCCTCTGGACGTCCAGTGAATGGACGGCCTGGATACTCCACATACAAGTATAAGGTGGGCCTCACAAGGCAGTGATAGGCCCCGCAAAACCATGGGTAGCATAGATACAACAGGTGGGCTGTCTGGTGAATGGCCAGCCCACCAGCGGTTGGACCTACTAGGCGTCCTACTGATGGATGACCTGGATAAAACATACACCTCTGGTGGGCCTATACATTGCAGATGGGCCCCACCAGATGGACAACATGTGTACATAACACCTACATCACGATGGCCAGCTGCTGGACGGTTAGTCCAGCAGCGTCATGGCCCAACTGGGCGTCCAGCCAATGGACGGCGTGGATTAAAACACATACATGGTGAGTCCCACTGGATGTGGGCCACCTAGGGAGTGGGTCGGCCACTGGGCCTCCCACAATCATCATAGTGGGCCTAAAAAGGTTCCAAACGGTGGGCGTCAGCCCACTGCTACCTGTGGTCAGCTGAGCGTTGGATCTGCTTCATTCCCAGGCCCATGACATGAATGATATGAAAAATTGGATGGACGGTGAGGATGCACCATACGTCAAGGTGGGGTGCACGTGTATGTGGCCCACCAGCTTAATGATCAAGCAGATATTAGTATTTTCCCTTCGTCCAGGCCTGTTGCTGGACAACAACCTGTCCGATTGCACGTGGCCCATCTGGCCCACATCCTAACATGATCTCTCCACTGGACGGACGATGTGGATAGAATACACGTCACAGTGGGTGTAACACACATACATTAAGGTGGAGTCCACGTCAGTGGGCCACCCCACTCCACTAAGCAAGCTGACATTTGTGTTTTCCACCAGACAGGTTGCCCACAACGGTTAGCAGGGTGGGCCTGCCTGCTGGATGGTGTGGATAAAATGCATACGTCAAGGTAGTGTCCACGTGGTGGCCCACCATCATCGGGGTTAAGCTGATATTTGAGTTTTCTCCACAACCAGGCCTGCCTGAAAATAAGCAACTAGGGAGACTGCTGGACGGTGGCAGCAAGGTGGGCCCTGATTTGGATAATAGGGGTGTCCCACTAATTGGACAACATGGGTCTCATACATTCATCAGGCGGGTCATCGAACAGGGGAGAGAGAGAGAGAGAGAGAGAGAGAGAGAGAGAGAGAGAGAGAGTAACATCCCGAATTTTCAATGCCAGAGTTCATACTCCTGCCCGAGAAAACCGTGTGTTACTAATGTATAAACTTGGATGCTTTTGAAAATCGCACCTTATTATTTTTTTTCCATTTGGACCACATCCAGATACATTCATGAAGGTAACATTCACAAGAATAAAATCAACTGTAATGATTATATTTCATCAATGTAAAAAGAAAAATCAATGCTTTCTTAGGGGAAGTTCATTACATTCATTGAGTTCACAGTGGAAATATAAAACTAAGTAAATAAACTATCTTTGGACTTTTTCAGTACAATCTTCTTTAGGGAGATCATTCTCTAGGTCTTTAATCTGTATGTCACCTGCATAATATGTACGATTGGGAGAGGGTCAATTTCTACTCATAGTGATGGTTATTCTTTAAGATTAATAGTAATTCAAAAGATTTATAAAATACTGTCAAGGTTCTGATACGTCAAGTACTGCACACTACAAGAGGTATCAATGCACAAGCAATCTATATGAGATGCATGCCTAGCAAAGTATATGCGGTGTATCACTCTTAGCGATCGCCATAATGTGGAATACGATTAAAGTTATCCAACTTGACCCGCATCCTATTCTACAAATATTCGCCGGCGTGTCCCACGTTTAACATGGTTTTACGCAGTTGTCCTAAAACAAACACTACGCATGACCAGTTGAATCTCGCAACCTGGATTAGAGCGACTAAAGTGACAACTAACCCCCAAAAACTGAAAAAGGAGCAACTAAACAACATCTAGTTCCCCAAGAAAAACTGAAAAAGGAGCGACTAAGTGACATCCAATTCCCCAAAGACCGGAAAGGAGCGAATAAGCGACATCCAATTCCCCAAATTTATGTGTCACGTATATAGAATGATTTACACACACCAGGTGTTGCACGCTCACCCGAGAACATGGAATTACATCTCGCCCCAGGGCCACTATCGAAAACGCATTACGTTCACGATATTTAATCGATTGCTAAAGGAGGGATTTCCAACATAGTACTTGTATCAAGAGAACATAAACTGAATTATAGAGAATATAAACTAAATAATGAAGAACATAATCTCAATCATGGAGGTTTTGGAGTAGCAAGACATGCCCAAGCCTTAGAGATAGACAGCACGAGGCCAACATAATAAAGAGAAGAGTGATAATGGTCAACTCGACAAAATAAGAGTAGCAATGGCTAAATCAATAGATGGAAGAGTGACAAAGGCCAACTCAATAACAAGAATAGTGGCAAGGGCCAGCTCAAATAAAGAGACGAGTGGTAGGGCTAACTCAATAAATTTGATAAGGTAAGGCAAGGCTTATATCCATGGCCTCACATAAATTCAGAGAAATCACTTGTATTTGACATCATGCCATAATCCCAAAGGGCCAATAGTTGTAAGGATATAAACCAAATTAATTGATAGGATAATTCCTAGAAAATATAAACATGAAAGGTAGAATAACTCACCTCAATAAAGGCATGCAAATGTCGGATAATTCATACCGTAAAAGGCATAAAAGGGGCCAATAATTGATGGTGAAACATATAATTGCATGGAAGATTTAAAGTGATATGTAAAAGGAATACATGTAAAGGCAAGATCAAATTCATGAAGGCACGTATAAAAGCATGATGAATTTAATGGCTTGAATTAATGTAAGCTCAAAGGATAAAACCCTCACCTTAGGTCGTGGTGTCGTTCAAGTTGAATGCTCAGAAGCGTGTTTTTAGGATTAGGTTTTACTCTGACCTGATTTAAATTGGTTAATATTAGAGGTTAGTGTAAGGTTAAGGAATTCAACTGAGTTAATACTTTAGACGGGTTGATACATTCTACATGTCATGTTAAGGCCCATCAAACCGTCGTATTTAGATGTGACAAAATGCCCTTATTGAAGGGTAAAATTTAGAAAAGAAGAGATAGTAAATTGAATCGGACGTAGTGGCGTGTGGCTGTAGTGGCCCTTCTTATCCTTCTTCTTCTTCTTCTTCTTCTTCTTCTTCTTCTCTCTCTCTCTCTCTCTCTCTCTCTCTCTGTCTCTCTCTTTCCTTCTCTTTCTTTCTTCTTTTCTTTCTCTTTCTTTTGTTTTGGTTCGGGCAGCAATCCCTTTCTTCTCTCTCTCCTTGCTGGGCGATAATAGGCGCAGACAAACTTCTCCTGCAACTGATGCTTGACAAAAGCTTTTTCTCTTATTTCTTCTTTGTGTTTTTTTTTTCTATGCTTCTCCTCGTCACTGGACAACACCCTATTTATAGGGGGTGCGTATTCTCTCTAGAGTATTCCAACGAAATCTATCACAAAACGGATCTACACAACTATGTTTTTGTGTTGTGAAACTGCGGAGATGTCTTGCGGTTGATCCGAGTTCGGGGTGAAGGATCGTTCCATCTGAACAATCCGACCATGTAGTGTGGTCGAAATCCTTCTCTCTAGCATTTGGACAGACCAGATCGTCTTCTTGATCCTAGATTTGATCGTCGGATCATCAGGATTTCTCAGACGCACGTCGCTGCATAATGCAGGGTGCAGTAACCTTTGTGGGGGCCTATAACCTAGTCGGTTTCCAACGGATTTCAGTCGGGTCTTGGTCGGCGGCCCGATCTACTTCAAATGGACGATCCAGATCTTCCATCTGGGTCGATCTTATGGCCCATCAAAGCTCCCGTAACTTCCCTATTTTCCATCGCAATGGCGGGAATCTCGCTTGTTCAAAATTTTCTTTAAAGCTTCGGTGTTTGATCGGTCTTGCGGTCCGGTGCAACGTCGGTGCAATTGTTTTGGTGCACCTGTTTGATATGAATGGGCCCCACAATGATGCTCATGGAAATCTTCACCGTTCATCCATTTTTCATCCAATTTAAGGGGTTGGGCCTAATTCTGGAGCATATTCGAGGATTTGGTGGCCCCAAATCAGTGGCTATTATTTGATCCTTTGCCATTGGGTTATTTCTCTGATGATCTAAGGGTTGTAATCCGACGTGTGTGGTTAATTTATGATACTTAGGCTTCATACAAGGTTTCATGCAAAAAAGGATCGTGGGAACCATGTGATCTTGAATACAGGGGTTTAGTGTAATGGCATTTTCGTAATTATTGCAGATATAAGAGTTTTGTGAAATCTATCGGCTCTACATGGTTGTGGTGGCATTTCTAGGTATTTATTATGAAAGAACTTATGTCTAAACCACCAGGATGAAGGGTTATTCATTAGTTTAGTTAACGGAACGAATACGTATTAAACTACGTGATCCATGGTAGGATGACTAGATCTATGGAATGGAGGTCATTCTCAATAGTTATGTTTGTCTCAGGGTGAGGATGCAAGGCTAGCATAGTTGGATTGGTATTGTACACATGTACGTATTACGCTACATTTCATGGTAACGCTCGAGTATCAAAAAGTTCGGGGCGTTACAATCTACCCCCCTTAAAAATAATTTCGCCTCTGAAATTTAGTACTTCCATTATCCGAGTCAATTTCCATGCATCTAAGGATTCCTTCATTCCTGCGTTTGAGGTAATATGAAAAGATGTTTGTAGTGGTTTTTGCACCCGATACACAGATCCATAACCTGCGCAATACAGAGGATCTCCCGGTATCAATCCGTAATCTTATTGAGTCTCGATCCTTTGCTTGATTAGGGCATATGATTCATTTGAGATTCTCAAGGACTTTGAGTTTAAGTCATCCTGTGGAAATTTTGGTAAATATGGTTCCATTAATCCCTAATTTCGATTGTTCTACACTCATGGAGAATATCACAAAATTTTATATTCTCGTAAGGGACAGTCTAACGTGACCCATTACACTCTTACTGCGTACTCTGTTCACCTGATACATTACTCGCGATTTCCTCTACCATCCTTGCTAATTCAATTTGCTTAAATTTTCAATGTATCACTTAGAATGTAGATATATGTTTAAGGGTGCATATCATTGGTTACATGACATTGGGGCGCTACATCATACCCCCCTTAAACAAAATCTCGACCCCGAGATTTGGTAGTTTGATTAACTATTCGTGTCATGCTTTAGTATGGTTCATCATTCTATTGTCCCGATCGCTCTACATCATTGGCGAAATATTCTTCTTTTGGCCACCAACACCAGAGATCCAAACTGGACTAGATGACAATGGATAGACCGTGTTTCATAAAGGATAGTCCAAATCATCCATTCATTGATTGATCCTAATCTTTAGTGTCATCATTGTGAATATCCAAAATCATTTTATATTGTCACTCCAAGAATTTTATCTTCCGATCCACACATCCAATTTATCCAAAATTTGAATCCTATGCTCTTGACTTGTTCCCGTGACTCCAGAAAATTTCACAAGGCAAGATTCACCAGTTTGGGGGTTTATCATGAGGGTAGCCGGATTCAAAATTTCTAAACTTCACATCCTACTTAGCATTTTAAATTAGGGAACCTGAATGTGGGTTTCTAATTCTTCAACTTCCTAATTCTTTCAGGAATCCAATCAAGTGTATGTATCTAGTTCATAACCCTATTATGGTCATGTAAAGCTTATGATGGTCCACTCCCCTCAGGCCTAGTTAATCTCATTCTCATGCTCTGATACCAACTGTAACATCCCGAATTTTCACGACCAGAGTTCATACTCGTGCACGAGAAAACCGAGTGTTAATAATGTATAAACTTGGATGCTTTTGAAAATCGCACCTTATTAATTTTTTTCTCATTTGGACCACATCCAGATACATTCATGAAGGTAACATTCACAAGAATAAAATCAACTGCAATGATTATATTTCATCAATATAAAAAGAAAAATCAATGCCTTCTCAAGGGAAGTTTATTACATTCATTGAGTTCGCAGTGGAAGTATAAAACTAAGTAAATAAATTCTCTTCAGACTCTTTCAATATAATCTTCTATAGGGAAATCCTTCTCTAGGTCTTTAATCTGCACATCACCTGCATAATCTATATGGTTGGGAGAGGGTCAATGCCCTACTCATTGTGATGGTTATCCTTTAAGATTAACAGTAATTCAAGAGATTCATAAAATAATGTAAAGGTTCTGATACGTCAAGTACTGCACACTACAAGAGGTATAAATGCACAAGCAATCTATATGAGATGCATGCCTAGTAAAGTATATGTGGTGTATCACTCTTAGCAATTGCCAATATGTGGAATACGATTAAAGTTATCTAACTCGACCCGCATCCCATACTATGGATATTCGCCAGCGTGTCCCACATTTAACATGGTTTTACACGGTTGTCCCAAAACAAACACTACACATGACCAGGTGAATCTCGCAACCTGGATTGGAGCGACTAAAGTGACAACCAACCCCCAAAAACTGGAAAATGACCAACTAAGTGACATCCAGTTCCCCAAGAAAAACTGGAAAAGGAGCGACTAAGCGACATCCAATTTCCAAAAGACCGGAAAAGGAGAGACTAAGCGACATCCAATTCCCCAAACTTATGTGTCACGTATATAGAACAATTTACACACACCGGGTGTTGCACCCTCACCTGAGAAGATGGAATTACGTGTTGCCCCAGGGCTGCTACCAAAAACGCATTATGTCCACGATATTTAATCGATTGCTAAAGGAGGGATTTCCAACATAGTACTTGCATCAAGAGAACATAAACTGAATTATAGAAAATATAAATTGAATCATGAAGAAAATAAACTGAATCATGGAGGTTCTGGAGTAGCAAGACATGTGCCCAAGCCTTAGAGATAGACGGCACGAGGCCAACATAATAAAAACAAGAGTGACAATGGTCAACTCGATAAAAGAAGAGTAGCAATGGCTAACTCAATAGATGGAAGAGTGGAAAAGGCCAACTCAATAACAAGAAGAGTGGCAAGGGCCAGCTTAAATAAAGAGACGAGTGGCAGGGCCAACTCAATAAATTTGATAAGGCAAGGCAAGGCTTGTATCCATGGCCTCACATAAATTTAGAGAAATCACTTGTATTTGGCATCATGCCATAATCCCAAAGGGCCAATAGTTGTAACGATATTAACTAAATCAATCGATAGGATAATTCCCAGGAAATATAAACATGAAAGGTGAAATAACTCACCTCAATAAAGGCATGAAAAGGTAGGATAATTCATATCGTAAAAGGCACGAAAGGGGCCAATAATTGATGGTGAAACATATAATAGCATGGAAGATTCAAAGTGATATATAAAAGGAATACATGTAAAGGCAAGATCAAATTCATGAAGGCATGTATAAAAGCAGGATAAATTTAATGGCTTGAATTAATGTAAGCTCAAAGGATAAAACCCTCACCTTAGGTCATGGTGTTGCTTAAGTTGAATGCTTGGAAGCGTGTTTTTAGGATCATGTTTTACTCTGACCTGATTTAAATTGGTTAATATTAGAGGTTAGAGTAGGGTTTAGGAATTCAACTGCGCTTATACTTTAGAAGGGTTGATACATTCTACATGTCATGTTAAGGCCCATAAAACCGTCGTATTTAGATGTGACAGAATGCCCTTATTGAAGGGTAGAATTTAGAAAAGAAGAGATAGTAAATCAAACCGGACATGGTGGCGTGTGGTTGTAACAGCCCTTCCTATCCTTCTTCTTCTTCTCTCCCTCTCTTTCCTTCTCTTTCTTTCTTCTTTTCTTTCTCTTTATTTCTTTTTGGTTTGGGGCAACAATCCCTTTCTTCTCTCTCTCTCCTTACTAGGCGACAATAGGGGCGGATGAAGTTCTCTTGTAGTTGACGTTCGATCGAAGCTTTTTCTCTTGTTTCTTCTTTGTGTGTTTTTTTTTATACTTCTCACCGGACAACACCCTATTTATAGGGGGTGTGTATTCTCTCCGGAGTATTGCAATGAAATCTTTTGCAAAATGGATCTACGCAACTCTGTTTTTACGTTGCAAAACTGTGGAGATGTCTTGCGGTTGATCCGAGTTCGGGGTGAAGGATCGTTCCATCCGAACAATTCGACCACATGGATGTGGTCGAAATCCTTCTCTCTAGCGTTTAGACAAACCAGATTGTCTTCTTGATCCTGAATTTGATCGTCAGATCATCCGAATTTCTAGGACGCATGTCCATGCGTAATGCAGGGTGTGGTAACCTTTGTGGGGCCTATAACCTGGTCTGTTTTCGACAGATTTTAGTCGGGTCTTGTCGGCAGCCCGATTTACTTTGAATGGACGTTCTAGATGTTCCATCTGGGTTGATCTTGATGGCCCATCAAAGCTCCCGCATCTTCCCTGTTTTCCATCGTAGCGGCGGGAATCTCGCTTGTTCAAAATTTTCTTTAAAGCATCGGTGTTTAACCGGTCTTGCGGTCCAGTGCGACGTCGGTGCACCTGTTTGATACAAATGGGCCCCACAGTGATGCTCGTGGAAATCTGCACCGTTCATCCATTTTTCCATCCAATTTAAGGGGTTGGACCCAATTTTGGAGCATATCTGAGGATTAGGTGGCCCCAAATCAGTGGCTATTAGCTGATCCTTCACCATTGGGTTATTTCTCTAATGATCTAAGAGTTGTAATCTAACGTGTACGGTTAATTTATGATACTTAGGCTTCATACAAGGCTTCATGTTAAAAAGGATTGTGGGAACCATGTGATCTTGAATACAGGGGTTTAGTGTAATGGCATTTTCATAATTATTGCGGATATAAGAGTTTTGTGAAATTTATCGGCTCTACGTGGTTGTGGTCGCGTTTCTAGGTATTTCTTATGAAAGAACTTATGTCTAAACCACCATGGATGAAGGGTTATTCATTGGTTTAGTTAACAGAATGAATACGTATTAAACTACGTGATCCACAGTCGGATCACTTGATCTATGGAATGGAGGTCATTCCCAATGGTTATGTTTGTCTCAGGGCAAGGATGCAAGGCTAGGATAGTTGGATTGGTATTGTACACATGTACATATTACGTTACATTTCATGGTAACGCTCAACGACTTTGGATGCTCGAGTATTAAAAAGTTCGGGGCATTATAGAGAGAGAGAGAGAGAGAGAGAGAGAAAGAGAGAGAGAGAAAGAGAGAGAGAGAGAGAGTGGTGGAGGGAGCTCCGCCACTATGAGCTCCCTTGCCATACAATACATACAACAAGATAGGCCCTAAAACATGTTGGCCCTCAAATTAGCAAATCAAGGTGAGGATGCCATCCCCACCACAAAATCAACGGTCTAGGTGACCTCAATATATTGGTTAACAAATACACATCATGGTGGGGTCCATGGAGAATGGCCCCATCATGGATTTACACATATATATATATCATGGTGGGCTATTGGCCACACATTGGGTCAAAAATGGGATCCCTACCATTAACTAGTAGGCCTCACTTGTCCCATGGATAAAATCGACATCTAAACCTAAATAACCCACCTATTGCTCTCATTCTTAGTTCCTTGAAATCCTTAGCTCCTAAGCTTCCACTTTAATAGTGGATGATGAAGATTGGATGGTTGGATGGTGAGATTGAGTGGTATGGAGATGGGTCTTGCTTGGGTCCTTCTTTTCTCTCCTTAGATCTTCTCTCCTCTTGGTTGTTAGGGAATGGTTAGAGAATGAGAGGGAATGAGATGGGATGGATTGAAATGAGAGGAGGGATGAGTTGTGTAAGAGAGGTGACATGGAAAGCATGGGTTAAGTTGACTTTTGAGATAAGAGGGGATGGGTTACTTGTCTTGGTGGGAAGAGAGGCATGGGTTTGAAATGATGGTTGTACTTGACTAGTTGATGTGAAAGGCTGGGTAGAGATTTCTCTCTCACAAATGAAATCACTCGGGATTCACAACTCGCGGTATTTTCTCAAAATATATGCGGGCCTACTACTCCTAGCCTGGGTATCGCATTGGTGCACAAGACGCGGTGTTGGAACTGCGGTGACGGTGCGGTCGCAAGGGTATAAGTTTTGAGTTGAGTCGACTCTAATCACTGGGATGTGACTTAGGGTCATGCGCAATCGCTATTTGTAGGTCGCGGGTCACCAGAATTTAACGGAGAGGATCATGGGAGTTGGTGGAATGGTACGGTAACAGGATATGGGCCTTATAGCTCTCCCCTCCTAATAAAAATTTTGTCCCAGAAATTTATTCTAAAACGCAACTAACTAGAGCTCATAAAGGAAGGGAAATCATCTCACTTTATAAAATCAGAAACATAATACACGAATGCAATCAAGCATGTAAGAGATAGGGATAACGCTTGCGAAATCTTAGCCTCTCGCTCCCAAGATGCCTCATCCATGAATAATCTAGCAAGATGGTCCAGTGGCCAGGTCGCACGAATCGTCGATGACTCCTCCTGATGCCTGAGGATCCAGCTGGACTGCATAAATCTGCCTTAGGTCTGCTGGGGAGGTGGGTGTCCCCTTTGTGGTTGCCGCTGTTGTAGAGGCTGCTGAGGTGCTCTAGGCCACTGCTGTGGGTGTGGCGGACTATACTGTTGTCGTTGAGGTCTCAGTAGTTGATGTGACTACTATGGATGGGGACACTCATACCTACGACGCCCCATCCCACCGCATCCATAACAAATACATGTGAATGGTCTCAGTAGTGGTGTTGGAGTGTTGCTAGCGCTCGAAAGGATGGACGGTTCTTGTGCCTATGTGGCGGTCACTGCTGCTAATATGAGCTATTAGAGGGGGGCTTCCTCTTCTGGTCTCCTCTGTGATTGCGGATTCGCTGTGCATCGGCCCAATCTATTTCATAAATTTGGGCTCGCTCTATGACCTCCTCAAATGTCAGGAGCATGTGTTCAATGACATGACTACGGAGGATAAGGTATAAGCTGTTCTCGAAACAGCAGGCTTTCCGCCCCTCATCATCTATAAGATATGTCATGAATCTTGACAGTGTGACGAATCGAGCCTCATACTGAGACATGGTCATGTCTCCCTACACCAAAGTCTCAAACTCTAATGCACGCTGTTGACGGACATGCTCCGAGAAGAACTTTCGGTCGAACCATTCTACGAAATCCTCCCATGCCCACTCGAACTCGGCCCCTACCACTTAGGAGACCGATGCCCACCAGTGCTCGGCCTCACCCTGAAGAAGAAACACAGCCAACATAATCCACTGCTGGGTCGTGCACCTCATAGTATCAAATATCTTTTCCACCTCAGATCTCCACCGCTCCGCTGTCGTAGGTTCAGGCTCTCCCTGAAAACGCGGGGGATCAAGCTGCCTGAAGTCACGGAGAAGGGAGCTCGTGCGCTTCTCCTCAGTCTGGACAAGTATATCCGTGGGTCGCCTACCCTACCTCTGAAGAATGGCAGTCATCGCTTACAACATTTGCTGCAGCTGGTCTACGCTCACAGATACGGTCGGGGCTGCACTTGTCTCGGACGAGGGAACGGGAGCCCTTCTGGTCGCCCTCTTAGGTGTTATGTCCTATAGGAAGGAACAAGGGACCTCTTAGCCTTGAGCACTCTTGAATGTACACACGATAGGGGACTATATTAGAAAGTTTCTAAGTTATTCGAAATCAGGGGACCTAATCATTCTAAGTTCGCAACAATCATACAGTGAAGGGTGGCTATCATCAGATATGTGATGTTATCCTCATGTATTCCCAATTTATGCTCTGATACCAACTTCTGTCATGCCCCAAACTCGTGAACCGGGCTCACAAATTTTCTGATCACCGAATCTGATGCCGACAACCTCCGTAGTACCCCATTCTTGGCTCCCAGCACCCATACGCCAGATTCTAATCCTGCGATCCTACAATGAGGATTTTCAGTATAACCACAAGTATACCCAAATCACAAGAACAACATCATCACCCCATATCCACTAATATAAAAATTAGATTATAGTGCTGAAAGGAATATACATAAATAACCAAATCTCCAAAATGATCTACCACAAGCCCCTGCCTCAACGTTGATGGGACCTAACATCACCTGCACGCAACAGTCGTGTATAAGCTTACTAAGAAGCTCAGAGGGTGGTGCGTGTGTGCGCAATGCATGGCCAAGCATACAAATATTAGAGTAAGCGAAAATACTGGCAAGTCCATGAATACTATTAACCATAATAAGGCTATGTGATGCAAGACATAGCAAGCCAAATGTCATATGCTGAGGATGCAATGTAATATGCAAATCCTGACAAGTCTATAAATGCGATTAGTCATATCCGGACTATATGATGCAAAAGAAATGACAAGGCTGGTGTGTGTAGTCGGGATGATAATACGTGGTATCGTAAGCTGTGGGGTTCATCACAAGGGCTTCTATCCAAACTAGTCCCATACCTGAATTTGGATATCTAGACTCAATGTGGTAAACTCCTGATCTCATGTTAGTTGCGTACCTAGCAAAGGTACACATAATGATTTAGTTGCTGCCACTAACCCGAGTGGATAGTGAATGAATGAATGAATGAGTCAAATGTTGAACGTACAACCCATACTTTGTACGTCCATATTTCAGTATAACTCATCTTTGGGATATCACCGGGGTCTAGTAGACTCCACACTAGATGCCGCTTCCCTAGCCGCATAACCAAGTGTATGGAAAAGACCTCACTACCCGCCTGACCAGTAGTCTGTCAATACCTACCCGGCTCATTGATAGGAGACCCATTTACGAGCTGCTCAAACTCAGCGTAGCTTATAACCCCCTCACTTGGGTGGATAAGGCCACAGCCCATTCACAACTTACCACGATATAATGGGAGACGCGGCCTACTAGTATTCGACACTCATGCGCTCATGAATCCACTCTGTCTAGACGTTATAGCATCTCCTAATACCAAAAGGGTTCTGAAACTTTCACCCAAGGACATCCTAAGTGCCCACAGTGCTAGAACCAAATATTTTCAGTATCCAATCTGACCATCCACGATATGCCTGTGGAGGCCACAACCCTGATATCATTAGGGTGCCAAGTGATCATGTCAAACAAAATGTGAGAAGCATGAGTCATACCATCCAGTCATGCATCAAACCTGCATCTACCGCGTGATCATGTGGGGCAACTCCGTCTCACTAGGAGTCCCCTAAATGTCTCAGCCTGAAGGCAAATGCTATGATCTATCATTCCTCATAACATACATACATATGATACGTATGGGCATATGCCATGATATCACTATACTAAGCATGCTATCAGTGTCTCCTATGAGACTAAGTACACTAGCATATTATCAGATATAATAAACAACAATTAGCCTTAACCGGTATATCACATAAAAGAGTAGGAGTTGAACGATACACCCCACTAGACATATAGAAGACTATATGGTATGGTCCATGTTAGACTACCATAATCTCCTCAAGGTAGTAATATATCATATACCGTAAGGCGGGGTCCGCTGAAAGGACAATGGATCTAACCCATACATTAAGGTAGTCTCCACATAGTGGATATACCAAATCTGATATCACATATTCTTCCATCTATGGCTGGAGATGATGATGTACTCTCCTACAGACAGTGGACGGTCTAGATGACGTACTTACATCAAAGATGGACCTCGTGGGGTGAGTTAATGGGTATACAATAAGGTAAGTTAAGGGGATAAGTCTAAGTACAATAAGTGGTCTTCCTCATCCTCTCTATCGTGCAATAAACTGGGCTTTCCGATGAGGCCCAATACGTACACAAGGTGGGCTCCAAGGTGTGGATAATCCTACAAGGTATAGTGGAAAGCACCATTATTAATGGAGGCCCATTGGTTTGGGTTAGCCTAATGGGTATCACTAACATCGATGGGGACCCAACGGTTTGGATTAGCTCAATAAGGTAAGGGTGGAAATGGGCTTAACAATGGGCCCTAGGGAGGTTTACAACGGGGGACATTTAACCACTATTGTCTCCTAGTGTTCAGTCCACTTGGGATTACAATCTGAATCACAATGGGGGCCCAGGCCCTTATACTATCTAGAAAATAAATGGATAGTGTGGTACAACACACACATCATGGCGGGCCTCTCAAGGCAACCCCTTATTGGGCGTATATCATTGTAACGCCCTAAAAATCGGGGGGTTGAGTAGTAACTCAACTCCCGAGTTCCAAAATATCACTTATGCAACATATATGCTTATGATTAAAATGTTGTCTATGTTAGTGCATTAATCATGAGTAAGATTATACCAAAATAGTAATTAATACTCCAAATCAATTTATACAACGCAAGCGAAAGACTAAAAGATGTATATAAACGTATATGAGCCCAAAACGATCACTATCGGTCTCCATAGTATGAACACATCACCGAGTCACCATATACATGTAATAGTTTAAGAGTCAAAATGTCAAAAATAGTTCAACTATAATGATAAGCCCTGTAGCTCCGTCGATCAGGACGGCCTAAGCGAAACCGCCGGAGAACTGTAAATACGAGAATGCATCCTGATCGCCATCGTAATCCGGCTCCGCCTCCAGAGTCGCATCGTCATCTGCATCTAAGACAGAGTCTGGTGGGTGTTCAGAACACCGTCCCAGAACGTGGGAGTGAGTGATCAACTCAGTAGAATCATCGAACAAAGGTTAACATGTTATCAACTCGGTCAAGCAGTAATGATAAAGCAGACATATCAGACATTCCTAGATACTCTTATTAATGCAAGGATAAAATGTATTCATGATGCATGCCCTCGCCTATACTCCCTCTTGCGACACCATCTTACGGTCGTGACATGCTTTCTTCCCTTTGTGCTCTTCAACTCGAGGCACATGCAGTACGATGTTATGAGCGTGATTACCAAGTTTTTATTAGTCCTTTTCATACAGTAAGATTGGGAAGCTAAGGTACCTCCCTTATATCATTTTCTAAACAATGATCCATTATAGGGTCGTTATTCCTAGCAAATCTCATACAATGTTACGGTTCTAAGTCGTTGCAAAAGGCTCGTCACCTGATCAGTGCAGGCCTAGTTTAAAATCTTGTTGCTACGGAAGGGTTGTCGCCTCTACGTAGACTCAGAGTATGCTCGAGGTCACTACAAAGGGCTCGTCACCTTATCAGTGTAGGCCGACAGCTCGAATACAGTGTCCCGTACCACCGTATTTGACTCACGAGGCGGTGTTGCTCACTGGTCACTACGGGTTGACTCGTCGCCCTGGCGTAGGCTGACAGCTAGACCACAGTACCCCGAACCACCATGTCCGGCTCATGAGTCTTAGCGGATCGAGGTACCAAGGTTAACGGGGTTTTCACTGGTGAGTTTAGTACCTTAGGTTCAAGTAGTAGCGTCCATATATGGTGAACATACATCGGGTCAATCAGGTTACTTGACGAGCTAGACTATTACGAGCGCACCTGAAGTTGATCAACATGAAGTGCGTAAACACTCTGTGTGGCCTAACCACTACCGACAACTCTAGTACGACTCGGGTTGGTCAAACACGTCCTACGTGGCGAATGAATCTCAGCCACGAACTCAAAGCCTGTTACCGATTGTCTGGACCATAGCATAGCCCCATACACATTCAACCTTAACCAATAAGCATGTGAAGTAGTCAGAACAGGAGTAAGCAAGTAATCTAATCATACTATCGAGCATGTTATAAGGTGCAACATAAACAAGAATTCATACACATGCTTTTCACAAGTAAAGTGAAGAAACTAAACAACTTGCATGGAGGAAATCATACACATCCCTAAGTTAGTTGAGAATCCTATCTCAACACCCACCTAAAGCACTATTTACTAAGTACTTACTTATACAAACATTTTTACAAACACTTAGACTACACGTATTAACATACATAACGTATGTTGGCCAAAACATGTATTAGGACGAATCCTTTCACCGAGGAGTTGTTACACATATAACTAGCATAACACACAGCAGTTAATCATGGCAAACACACGTTCATATTTCGTACGTATATAGTATTTCCTACAAATACACAGAATACGATAAACTCCACAAATTTCATATATAACTGAAACGCAATACAAACATAGCATTTTGCATGTGAAATAAGATCCACATCAAGAATCTATCATTATCCGACATTAAAAGCTTTGAAAACCATAACCTATACATCTATAGTCTGCACCTTATGCCGATAAACGCGTAACGGAGTCGTTTTAGACGTTAAGTCTTTGTCAACAACGGATTTGTAACCTATAGCATGAGTTAGGTTAGCCATTTCATAACTAGCACTATCAGAACCCTAAGCCAAATTAGGGTTAGGTTTCCTTACCCAAGTGTAACGTCGAAATCGTCGGAATAGCGATGCAGGTAGGGTAGCTAAGTGCATAAAACGACGGGATCGGATCCCAGGAGGAATCCCCACTTCTCTCTCTTGCTTTCTCTCTCTTTTCTTTTTTCTCTTTCTTAGGGTTTAGAAATTTTGTGTGAAGTAAGAGGGAGAGGTTTTAAGGTCCTTATATAGGCCCAGAACTGATGGGAATGACCCTAGGGCCAAGCTATACTTAGGTTATGTCCAAAGAGCGTCTGTTTCAGCTCAACGAAATACTTTCGGAGGCCCCTTTTCTTCGTGCGGTCAGACTTAAGCTCCCTGACCATGGATCTAGGTCAGGCTAAGTTTTCGGTCCGATCGGATTTATAGATCGACCGTGGTGGACCAGTTTCATTTCAATGTTCATCGCCACTCGAACAGGGCCACAAGTACACTGACATGTGTATAAAATTTCTCCTCATCCGAGGGTGTATTTGGGTCAGATTCTGACGGTCTGAATCCTTATATTTAGCCCGCAAGCAACACGGCTCAGGTTACTTAAATTCGGATTTCATTTCTAAATATATTCACGTTTCTCACACATTTCGCTCTAGGCTCAAGTTGTTCATTTCTGGATACTATTTGGATTTGATTTCCGAGATGGTTGTCAAGCCCAGCAAGGCAGTCTTAAGCGTTTAGTCTCGTGGTCATCGGACTTTCGACGTACGGTCCAGGTCCAATGCGAAGTTTCAATGTGCTCCCGAGAGCAACAGGGTAATGAGATTGATCCTAGATTTCAGGGTATGTAGCGTTAATGATTCTGCAAGTTCTGGGTCTTGCAGTTTATATTTAAAGTAGATCAAGTAGATTTCACAGCTAATCTAGTTTAGTACTTAGTTAATTTTGTCTAATTTCTAAAGGATTCAGTCCTGAGTGATTTCTGCCTGAGGTGGTACTCGGGTCTTCGTACGGAATTTTTCGAGTCATTACAATCTACCCCCCTTAAAGAAAAATTTTATCCTCGAAATTAGTACCTTTTCGTACTGCTCGAGAAGCTAGGGTAGTTTTTATGGACCTCGACTTCTGTCTCCCAAGTAGCCTCTTCCTCAGTGTGATGCGTCCACAATACCTTCACAAGTGGGATGACCTTATAACGCAACACTTACTCCTTCCTGTCTAGAATACATGTCGGTCGCAGTATATAAGTAGCGTCCTTACTCAACTGCACCTGCTCCCACTTGATAATGTGGGAAGGATCAGGGACGTACTTTTTCAGCATGGAAACATGAAATACGTTGTGTACACCAGCAAGTGGTGTGGGCAAAGCCAAGCGATAAGCTACCACACCCACTTGGTCTAATATCTAGAATGGGCCAATGAACCGAGGCGTAAGTTTCCCCTTCTTGCCAAACTGAAGGATTCCCTTCATAGGGGAAACGTTAAAAAACACATGATCTCTAACTTCGAACTCTAGCGGTCGCCGCCTCGTATCGGCGTAGCTCTTCTGTCTGCTCTGCGCTGTAAGAAGTCGATGCCTGATAATGTCGATCTTCTCTGAGGTCGCTTGTACTAACTTTGGGCCAATCAAACTATGCTCGCCAACCTCTACCCAGCAATGCGGTGCTCGACAGGGGCGCCCATACAAGGCCTCATACGGAGCCATGCCAATACTCACTTGAAAGCTGTTATTGTAGGCGAACTCTGCATTCGGAAGACAATCATCCCAACTGTCCTTAAAGTCCAAAACACATACCCGTAGCATATCCTCCAAAATCTGGTTCACCCGTTCCGTCTGCCCGTCGGTCTGTGGGTGGAATGCGGTGCTAAACTTCAGCTTCACACCCATCGCTTCCTGAATACGAGTCCAGAAGATAGATGTGAATCGCGTGTCTCGGTCCGACATGATCTCCAAAAGAACTCCATGCAGACGTACAATCTCCCTGATATACAGCCTGACCAACTCATTTGCAGAATTTGTGACTTTAATCGGGAGGAAGTGAGCTGATTTTGTTAACCGGTCCACCATCACTCAAATATAGTCATAACCCTTCCTCATCTTTGGTAGCCCTGAGATGAAGTCCATAGAGATGAAGTCCTACTTCCATTCAACTATTGGCATGGGCTAAAGGAGTCCAAGAGGTCGGTGATGCTCAGTCTTGACTTGCTGGCACGTGAGAGAACATGATACATACTCTGCTATATGGGCCTTCATATTGTCCCACCAATACGACCCCTTCATGTCTTGGTACATCTTCGTGCTACCTGGATGCATTGCTAACTTCGAATTGTGCGCTGCCTCAAGAACTTCCTGTCTCAAATCATGAATGTCTGGAATGCATAGGCGGCCAAAATAACGCAAGCCCCCATCCATACCAACACTCCATTCCGCATCCTCGTCTCCACTGGCCTTTGTCCTCATCTCCTCTAACCACTTGTCTTCTCGTTGAGCCTCTCTGATTCGGTTGTCAACCAGTGGCTGCACTCGAATATGCGCGATACTCTCAAACGGTTCCTCTACCGTGAGCTTCTACTCAAAGTCACGCATGAATTCCACCATGTGTCATTCCTCAACCATTAGCGGAGCCGCAAATGCTATCGCCTTCTTGCGGAATGTGTCTGCCACAAGGTTAGCCTTGCCAGGATGGTAGGAAACCTTGAACTTGAAGTCCTTCAAGGTTTCCATCCATCACCGTTGCCTCATGTTCAGGTCCCTCTATGTGAATATGTACCTAAGGCTCTTGTGGTCACAAAAGAGCTCGAACTCCTCTCCGTAGAAGTAATGTCTCTAGAGCTTTAATGCAAAAATGACAGCCGCTAATTTCAGGTGATGCATAGGGTAATTTTCCTCGTGTTTTCTCAACTGTCTCAAGGCATAACCAATCACCCTATCCTTCTGCATAAGGACACATCCCAAACCAACACGAGACGCGTCGGTATATATCGTATATTTGACCCCTTGCTCTGGCAATACTAGCATAGGGGCGGACATCAACCTGTCCTTCAGCTCTTGAAAAGATGTTTTCGCCTTCTCATTCCAGGCGAACTTAAGATCCTTCCGTGTCAACTGAGACAAAGGTCTGGCTATCTTCGAGAAGTCCTGAATGAATCATCGATAGTAACCCGCTAGACCAAGAAAACTCCTCACCTCGGTAACCGAACCGTGCTGTTCCCAGTCTTGAACCGCCGCTACCTTAGCAAGGTCAACCGCTATGCCTTCTTTGGATACCACATGCCCCAGGAACTTGACTTCCTCTTTCCAGAAGTCGCATTTCTTGTACTGTACAAACAACTGGTTCTTCTTCAGAGTATCCAAGACTACTCGTAGGTGTTCCTTGTGCTCTTCCCGACTCTTAGAGTATATCAGGATGTCATCAATAAATACGATGATGAATCAAAATAGAAACGGACAAAACACCCTGTTCATTAGGCCCATGGACACGGCTGGTGCGTTCGTAAGACCGAACGACATCACGAGAAACTTGTAGTGCCCAAAATAAGTCCTGAAAGATGTCTTCTGCACGTCCTCATCCCTAACGCGCAACTGATGATACCCTAACTGCAAGTCGATCTTCGTGAAATACTATGCTCCTCTTAACTGATCAAACAAGTCATCTATTATAGGCAAAGGGTACTTGTTCTTCACCGTCACTTGGTTCAACTTACGGTAATCAATACACAACCGTAGTGAACCGTCTTTCTTCTTTACGAACAACACAGGTGCTCCACATGGAGACACGCTAGGTCGTATAAAGCCTACATCTAATAGATCATCGATCTGTCTCCTCAGTTCCTCCATCTCACATGGAGGCATGCGATAGTCGAGAGTGAAATGGGCGTCGCACCAGGCGCTAGATCAATGGTGAAATCAATCTCCCGACGAGGAGGCAGCCCAAGTATCTTATTGAACACTCCCTCAAAATCCTGAACTACGGGCGTGTTTTCAAGTGCCGGGCCATCAACATTCTTCAATAAAGAAGTGTAATAAAGAACTCAAAAAGGGCAACTGACCTGCACGGGAAATGAAAGGGCGTGCCCTGATGCTCGTAAGTTATTACTAGACGGGTCTCGCAGTCAATCTCGGCCCTCACTTTAGTTAGCCAATCCATACCAAGGATGATGTCGAAATGGTATATCGTGGTGACAATCAGGTCAATACATATCGTCCTGCTCCCTAGATCTATCAAGTAACCCTCACACATTTTGGTGGCATCTGTAAAAGTCCGTGGTGCCGCGATAACTCGCACCCCAACCATCGGGGTCGTATTCAACCCTAAGCGCTTAACTGTAGAACATGATATCACAGAAATAATGGATCTTGTATCCACTAACAGAAATATAGGGGTACCTTCAATGTGGGCGGTGAGCTCGAAGGCCAAAGGTACGGTAGCTGTAGAATCAGGCGCTTCTGCTGTAAGTGCATGGATGCTCGCTTGCTGAGATCGGTTAGGCTGAGGTGCCATAAGTCGCTGAGGTGGCCTAAATCGAGGCGCAGGTGGCCGGAATGTTGGATGACCTGGTGCAGTCCGTAGGGGTGGAGCTGATAGAACTTGAGGGTGAGGGTGGTCGATTTTCTGCGGCGGCGTAAACCCACTATCTCTTATACGCGTAAAACAGCTCTCTGTAGTGTGACCTGGTCTCCCATAGTACATACATGTCACACCAGGTCACCTCATCGGAATTAGTGGCGCTGCGATCCTGGGGAGAGAGTCGGTACGGGACCTCTTGCCGAGGAATGGCCTGCTTGGCATATCTGGTTGTGGCCTAGGGATCATAGGCCCACAAGAACGTGACAATTGATCCCCGTCCTGCTCCGCTCACATAGACATGTGTACTAGCTCAACATAGGAGGGTATGCTAGTACAACACATCTTCGAGCGAATATCAGGTCGTAAGACCTCAGAGAAACGTCTCATCCGCATCTGCACGTCAGCAAGTACAGTAGGGACGTACCTACCCAACTCCATAAACCGGTGCTCGTACTCTGTCACTGACATGCCTCCCTGTTTGAGGCGCAAGAATTCATTCTCCTTCTCGTACCGGTACGTAAGGGGATAATACTTCTCATGGAAGCGGGTCTCAAATGCTGCCCACGTCCATACATAATCAACTGCAATGGTCCGCATGACACTATCCCACCATAAGCTGGCCTCCTTCTCAAACATAAAGGTGACCAACTCGACCTGCTCTAGCTCTGTATAGTGTAGCATCCTCAGCATCTTGGAGATGCGGTCAACCCAATATTCGGCCTCCTCGAGTCTGTGAGAACCCGCAAAGGTAGGAGGCCGCAAGCGCTGGAATCGCTCGAGGAGGCCACTCTTACCCAAGTTCCCGATAGGGTATACAACAGGTGCAGGTAAAGTCATACCCTCATCCTAAGCGGAAGGCCCTACAATCTCCGCAGGGTGTACAGATGGTCCAGTGTAGTTGCACTCCCACCCTGACCTAGGGCCCCTGCAATAGTGGCCAAGAGCTGCTGGTGCTGGTGCTGGTGCTGCATCTTCTGCTGCTGGTTCTGCACCTGCTACTGGCGCATCATCATCAACAACTGGTCCAACCTATCCGTAGGTGGGGCCCACTGAGGCACATGCTGTGTCGAAGAAGACGCACGGTTTTGCTCACGAACTGGTGGTGTGTAAGGTGGCGGCCCAATTGTAGGATCAGTAAAAGGCTGAGACGTAGGCATAGTCTCACGAACTGAGTCTGAACCAGGGTCCGTACACCGTCACTCTAGGTAGGTGCCTGGTCCATCGAATCAGTAAATGTGAGGCATGCTGTTCTCCGCGTGACCGTAGGTGGCGTTCCCTATATGACATAGGGCACAACTTGTGTAAGATGTAGCATAGCAATACACAATCCTTTAAGCATTCCACACACTTCATAGCAAAAGAAACTGCATGCATTTCATTTACCAAAATTGTCACAATACATGGAATACAGTTCTACATGGATCACGACAGGGACACATGCGGCTATGAACTATTTAACCCAAACACACTTTCTACTTTCTATACTATTAAGCCATGAATCATTTAAACAAAAACATCCTAAAGCAGCAACAAACAAGCTACAAGATAGTATAGAAGACTAGGTATTCGAATCTGGTGACGGGGGAGGGGCACCCTTATCCTGCAGATAACACAGGATAGTCTTCAAGGTGTGAGTCACCTTCTGAAACTTATGCTTCATAAGGGCCCGGAGATCAACAATATCATGTCGTAAGGTAGCCTGACCCTCCTCAAGTCGAGCTAAATGGGCATCCCTAGCAACCCGATCAGTGCCCTGCTCCGGTGCCATAGGAGGAGAGCTCTCATCCGTATCCTGGGCCTCCTCTTCTTCTTCCTATTCCTCCTCTATCTCTTCCATGCTTTCCTCCTCGCTTTCAAACCCCTCACTAGCCATCTCATCCTCACTCTCATCAAGTCAGGCTTGCCCTGCCATGGCTCGATTTTCATCTGATTGAGAGTAGTTTCGTCGATGAAATGTTGTGGCACTGGGAGTTCTGCGCCAAGTTTGTAGCCGAACTTACATGCAATCTTGCATATAAGCCGACCGAAGGGGAGTGAATTAGTCCTTCTATTGGAGCGTGTGGTAAAAACTATCTGTCAGAAAATATACATAGGCATGCATAACTTCTCCCCCTGCCCCGTTTGGTATAGAAAATCTACCATCAGGCGAGTGCACTCACTGCGATTGCCCCACCTAGGGTACACGTTAAACGTTCAGATATGGTGGAGTAGGTGGAAATTATCCATCATGTTTAATGCAAGGAGGCTATTGTTTGGCTGCCATTGAACCAGTCGACCACAAAGGAAATGCGTATGACGATCCCTTTCACATGCACTCTTCAGATTCTTCTCGCTCGCGTGGACTTGGCCAAGTGGTATTCCCATGAGTCGAGCTATCATGCCAGCGTCAATTTTGGCTTCTCGATCTCTTCCCGCGGGAATCTTAAACTGCAAGGGCTCCAGTGTAGGCTCTTGAATATGGGCATAGAATGCTCGAACTATGCCCACATTTGCACGATATTTCCCCTCAAACACAAGGCCCCATCCGGCCTCACCCAGGTGCTCCATCAATAGATATTCCCCGAAGAGCTTCTCGTCAACATGAGCTTTGAAAAGGACCCTACGGTCATGAAACCTACCATGAGACATTTTAGCCAAAAGAATCCTTTCAAGGGGAGCTTAGGGATCAAGCTCCCACTTCGTCCAGATCTTCAAATCAATGCTTGGACTTGCGGCGACGGCTTTCTTTTCCTTGAACGAGTAGGGCGACTAGGCCCAGCTTCATCCAATGCGCCCTTTCTCTTTCCCATGAGAGAAAGAATTGTGGAAATGGGGAAGATGCTTGTCACAAGCTCGAACAATGCCATGAAAAAGGAAAGAAAATGCGGAAATAGGAGGGATACTTGGGTTCCCACGAGTTTGAGACACAAAGTAAGGCTTGAATGCTCAAATAAAAGGGGAATGAAGAAGGTAAACAGCTGTGGAGGGAGATTTCGAATGTGTGGTGAAGGTGGTGCATGAAAAGGGGAGGAGGAGCACTTGGAGGGGGGATTTAGGTGTTTTCTTGAGAAAAGCAAAGCTTGGAGGGGTAGTTTGTGAAGGAGAGACGACCAAGGAGGGGTTTTAATCTAAAATCCGTGCACAAGTGGGCCACACAATGCCCTAGAAACGATCGGCCCGATCGGCCCACCCGACTAAGCCCGCCTGGCGACGAGGCCTCGCCAAACCGGTGAGGTCCTCGCCAGTCTCTGGACCTTCTGGCGAGGGCTTACCCTTTGGGGGAGGTCCTCCTGCCCCCTGGACTTCAAAGGTATGTGGGTCCCACCCTAGGTCCCCATGGAAGAGTCCTGTTTGGCCCCCGACTCTGCTTTGAGTCATTTCAGGTCCTCTCGGGTGTGTTTTTGATGTACAGCTGCATCTGTATGGTATTGAGGGCTGAGAAGAGGTGATTTACTGTCTAAACCCATCGATAAATGGTTTAGAAAAGATCCGGGGTCACCTCAAGCGATCACGGAGGTGTACGGACTCGATCTCGGCGATCGATATCGATGAACTTCGTTAATTGGTGAAATCGGGAAAACCTAAGCTTGTTTGTACATTTTTCTCGCACCCACCTATGTCGAAAAGCGTCAGCGTACGTCGTGTGACCATAACCCAGGTCCGGTTTAATCCAAATCATGCTCTGATACCAACTTGTAATGCCTTGAAAATTGGGGGTCGAGTAGTAACTCAACTCCCGAGTTCCAAAACATCACTTATGCAACATATATGCTTATGATTAAAATGTTGTCTATGTTAGTGCATTAATCATGAGTGGGATTATACCAAAACAGTAATTCATACTCCAGATCAATTTATACAATGCAAGCGGAAGACTAAAAGATGTATATAAACGTATATGAGCCCAAAAGGATCACTATCGATCTCTAGAGTATGAACACATCACTAAGTCACCATATACTGTAATAGTTCAAGAGCCAAAATGTCAAAAATAATTTAACTACAATGATAAGCCCTGTTGCTCCATCAATCAGGACGGCTTAAGCGAAACCGCCAGAGCACTTTATATACGAGAACGCATCCTGATCGCCATCGTAATCTGGCTCCGCCTCCAGAGTCGCATCGTCATTTACATCGAAGACAGAGTCTGGTGGGTGTTTAGAACACCATCCCAGAACGTGGGAGTAAGTGATCAACTCAGTGGAATCATAGAGCAAAGGTTAACATGTTATCAACTCAGTCAAGCAATAATGATAAGCAGACATATCAAACATTCCTAGATACTCTTATTAATGCAAGGATGAAATGTATTCATGATGCATGCCGTCACCTACACTCCCTCGTGTGACACCATCTTACGGTCGTGCCATGCTTTCTTCCTTCTGTGCTCTTCAACGTGGGGCACATGCAGTGTGATGTTATGAGCGTGATTACCAAGTTTTTATTAGTCCTTTTCATACAACAAGATTGGGAAACTAAGGTACCTCCCTTATATCATTTCCCAAACAATGATCCATTTTAGGGTCGTCATTCCTAGTAAATCTCATACGATGTTACGGTTCTAGGTCGCTGCAAAGGGCTCGTCACCTGATCAGTGCAAGCCTAGTTTATACTATTGTTGCTACGGAAGGGTTGTCACCTCCATGTAGACTCAGAGTATGCTCGAGGTCACTACAAAGGGCTCGTCACCTTATCAGTGTAGGTCGACAGCTCGATTACAGTGTCTCATACTACCATATTCGGCTCACAAGGTGGTGTTGCTCACTAGTCACTACGGGTGGACTCGTCGCCCCGACATAGGCCGACAGCTCGACCACAGTATCCCATACCATCATGTCCCGCTCATGACTCTTAGCGGATCGAGGTACCAAGGTTAACGGGGTTTTCACTGGTGAGTTTGGTACCTTAGGTTCAAGCAGTAGCGTCCATACATGGTGAACACACATCGGGTCAATTGGGTTACTTGACGAGCTAGACTATTACGAGTGCACCGAAGTTGATCGACATGAAGTGCGTAAACACTCCGTGTGGCCTAACCACTGCCGACAACTCTAGTACGACTCGGGTTCGTCAAACACGTCCTATGTGGTGAATGAATCTCAGCCACAAACTCAAAGCCTGTTACCGATTGCCTGGACCATAGCATAGCCCCATACACATTTAACCTTAACCAATAAGCATGTGAAGTAGTCAGAACAGGAGTAAGCAAGTAATCCAATCATACTATCGAGCATGTTATAAGGTGCAACATAAACAAGAATTCATACACATGCCTTTCACAAGTAAAGTGAAAAAACTAAACAACTTGCATGGAGGAAATCATACACATCCCTAAGTTAGTTGAGAATCCTATCTCAACACCCACCTAAAGCACTATTTACTAAGTACTTACTTATACAAGCATTTTTACAAACACTTAAACTACACGTATTAACATACATAACGTATGTTGGCCAAAACATGTATTAGGGCGAATCCTTTCACTGAGGAGTTGTTACACATATAACTAGCATATACACAGAGCAGTTAATCATGGCAAACACACTTTCATATTTCGTACATATACGATATTTCCTACAAATACACAAAATACGCTAAACTCCACAAATTTCATATATAACTGAAATGCAAAACAAACATCTCATTTTGCATGTGAAATAAGATCCACATCAAGAATCTATCATTATCTGACATTGAATGCTTTGAAAACCATAACCTATACGTCTATAGTCCGCACCTTACGCCGATAAATGCGTAATGGAGTCATTTTAGACATTAAGTCTTTGTCAACGACGGATTTGCAACCTATAGCATGAGTTAGGTTAGTTATTTCATAACTAGCACTATCAGAAACCCTAAGCCAAATTAGGGTTAGGTTTCCTTACCCAAGTGTAATGTTGAAATCACTAGAATAGCGATGCAGGTAGGGTAGTTAATTGCATGAAACGACAGGATCAAATCCCAGGAAGAATCCCCACTTCTC
This sequence comes from Magnolia changhungtana, assembly GCA_030180095.1. Lineage (NCBI taxonomy): Eukaryota > Viridiplantae > Streptophyta > Magnoliopsida > Magnoliales > Magnoliaceae > Magnolia > Magnolia changhungtana. The sequence goes on from JASAUF010000172.1 coordinate 2,436,895, forward strand.
TCTCTCTCTCTCGCTTTCTCTCTCTTTTCTTTGTTCTCTTTCTTAGGGTTTAAAAATTCATGTGAAGTGAGAGGGAGAGGGTTTAAGGTCCTTATATAGGCCCAGAACTGATGGGAATGACCCCGGGGCCAAGGTATACTTAAGTTATGTCCAAAGAGTGTCTGTTTCAGCTCAACAGAATACTTTCGGAGGCTCCTTTTCTACGTGCGGTCGAACTTAAGCTCCCTGACCATGAATCTAGGTTAGGCTAAGTTTTCGGTCCGATCGGATTTACAGATCGATCGTGGCGAACCAGTTTCAGTTCAACGGTCATCACCACTCGATCAGGGCCATAAGTACACTGACATGTGTATGAAATTTCTCCTAATCTGAGGGTGTATTTGGGTCAGATTCTGATGGTCTGAATCCTTATATTTGGCCTGCAAGCAACACGACTCAGGTTACTTAAATTCGGATTTCATTTCTAAATATATTCACGTTTCTCACACACTTCACTCTAGGCTCAAGTTGTTTATTTCTGGATACTATCTGGATTTGATTTTCAAGATGGTTGTCAAGCCCAGCAAGGTGGTCCTAAGCTTTTAGTCTCGTGGTCATTGGACTTTCGACGTACGGTCCAAGTCCAATGCAAAGTTTCAATGTGCTCCCGAGAGCAACAGGGTAATGAGATTGATCTTAGATTTCATGGTGATGTAGCGTTAATGATTCTGCGAGTTCTTGGTCTTGGAGTTCGTATTTAAAGTGGATCAAGTGAATTTCACAGCTAATCTAGTTTAGCACTTAGTTAATTTTGTCTAATTTCTAAAGGATTCAGTCCTGAGTGATTTTTTCCTGAGGTGGTACTCGGGTCTTTGTACAGAAGCAAGCATTCAATCCACAAGATAAAGAGTTATAGTGGTTCGCCTGTGTGTACACTAACTCTTCTTCAACAGCCACACAGAATGCTACTCCACTCCTAATATCCTCACACAGGGGATATTAGCGTTCACTATCAAATAGGTTTTCACAGGTTCACCCAAAACCTTTACAATTGTGTCTTTTTAACTTGGGCTTACACAATCCAAAAACCCACACTTCCGAGTTTTCTGGCTCTCCTCAGATAACCACACAATTTGAGATTTTTCTGGCGATTCCCAAACAAAAACCAAAAAAGGAATGAAATTTACAGAATTGTAAAATACCTGAATTTCTCCTCTTGTAGCTGCACGGAAGAACCAATTGGAGTAGACGTTGAATATAGAAGTTTAATGTCCACAACTCACTTTAATATGGTTCTAATTTCTAATTGATTTTAGATTTAAATCAGTTGGGCGTAGCTATATTTGATTTTGATTCCAAGAAGAAGGAATATGTCAATTCCTCTTTTCAAATTAGATTGGAATACATAAACAAAATCAAAATAAATAAGCTATCAAAAAGAGAAAGAAATTATGCACTAAATAGTTTAAACTTAAACACAAACTTATTTCAGAGTGGAGCCTTGAATTCACTTAAATATTCAATGAAAAACTCTGAAATTCGTGTGCTATTTATAGCAGAAGAAATTCGTCTTCGACTGGTCCTAGGGTCACCACGATTGGTCTTGAAATAAACTGATTTTTGAATTTTTGAGCGCGATCACATCAGATCGTTTCACGACCGGTCGTAGGTAGTTCACGACTGGTCGAAGGCAGTCCACGACCAGTCGAGACCCCTCTACGACTGGTCGTGCGACCCTTGATTTAGTCGCTGGAGTTTGAGTCAAAGCTCTACGACTGGTCGAAGGTCGAGTCGAGACCATCTCACGACTGGTCGAGCAGACTCCAGGATTGGTCGTATGTGCACCAAAAAAATTGATAAATTGTAACCATTTTAGGACTGGTCTTGAAATTTCTTAGACTGGTCGAGGCAGTACTAGGACTGGTCGAACAGAGTCTAGGACTGGTCTTATAGTAGACCAAACTCATGTAATAACATTCATTTGGATTATGTATCCAAAGTGACCTGCCCTAAGGTCAATCTAATGGTCTATCAAACCTGGAACATCAAGTATGGACATTGAACACTTCAATTACTTAGACTTTGAACTTTACGAAGCTTGATTTCTTCTCGATGTAGCTTGACTACTTCAGAAGCTTCAATGTAACTTTAAGTTGTACTTGAGTCCCGCATTTAGATTTGAATCTTGAACTTGCACTTAAACTTGAATCTTGACCCGGAGTTCTCTCTTCATATTGTAGCTTGAATTATCATGAAGCTTGAAGAATTCTTTGAGCTAGACATCAAGTGTTGACGATGTGTCTCGAACAAATTTATCAGGATACAAACACACAACATACGGAGACGTTTTGACACACAAAATTTAACAATCAAAGAGGAATCAAATCATAGCACTTACAATCTCCCCCTTTGTAAAATTTGTGACAAAACACATCTCATACATCAATAAGATAAGCATCACATTATATAATAACGAATCATGCACCAGTTGATAACTTAACTCAACTCCCCCTGAGTTAATACACCTCAACTCCCTCTGAGTAGGTAGACATACATTCAACCATACCTCATAAATAAAATGCACACATTCTCCCCCTTTTTGTCAAAATATGACAAAGGAAGAAACAAGGATAGGACATGAAAAACAAAATTACAGATATCAACTCAGAAATATAGAATAATAAAAAGTGCAGAGTGAATTACAAAACAAGAGAAGTTTGCATGGTGAGTTAGAGTACATATTAAGTGATGTTTTAAGACAGTAATCCACACAATCAAGAAACGAAACTTAGTAAACTTGATACAGACCAAAGAGTAAACATTCTCAATCGGAACCAGATGATGGAGCAGGAATGTTAGGATCACTTTGGTGAAGGCTCTTCTGTAAGCGTCTAAAATATTTGCGCATATTTTTAAATTGTTGATTGTGCCCAACATTCATCTGTTCTACTTTTTCCTCTAATGCAGTAAGACGTGCATTGAAATCAGATGGTTCAAAGTCTGGATCATTTCCAGAATCAGAATCAATTTCATTAAAAATATCATCCATGTCAATATCATCGGTCGGTAACTCATCACCTTCGACACCCATCTCAGCTTCAGTAGCAGCATCACCCGCATCAACATCAACTTGACCAGGAAAAAGCTCCAACTTCATCTTATTCAGGTTGGAATTATTAAATATGAGGTGTCTGATAGGAGCCTCACCGACGGGCATAGCGACTAACATATGAGTGGCTAATACATTTAACAGATATCCAAAAGGAATATCACTATGACCAGGATTACTACGAATTTATATGATAGAGGAACAAATCAAGGAGGGCAAACAGATGTTAGCACCGGTAATGATCGAGTACAAAATTCAAACTATAAACAGAGTCAACTCGGTCTTGTTTTCAGAGCGGGGATACAGATTAGAAGTGAAGATACGATGTAAGACTCTGTATTTGGGTAACAAGTATCTGGTTTTAAGGGCATTTTCATTAATAGTCCATGGAGCATTCATATTGCACAAAGCTCCAGTAAAAATACGTTTTTCAGATTCTGACACTTTCTCAGCAAGTGCACTAGGATGAACACCATCATCATTTACTTGAATATCCATAAGGCCGAAAATTAAATGTTGATCAACATGAAACGGCCCTTCTCTAGTATCAATAGTAAAGGTCAGTTGCTCAGTAGAGAAGTCAGATATGCAAGTAACCATGGCTTGTGCTATGGACTGATATGCCGGTCACCCCAGCGTAAAATGTTTTCCCAACCTACAGATTGAAGGAGAGGAAGGAGACCATATGGAGCAATATGATTTAAATCAACAGCTTTTTCAATAATAATATTACGCATACGCAAGTCACGTACATGCGGAGGTTCATCTTTAGGATCCCAAAGATGACGTCTAGTGATTGCATTTGAACGAGAAGAAGATGCACCTCTATGAATTTTCTTTTTACCTCTAGATTCCATATTCTTGAAGAAATGAAAGAAAGTTCAAGAAAATAGAGATGGGTTTCTCTAGATTTAGCAAAAAAAAAGAAGAACCCAATAAGTTGAAGATTTATAGTAAATAGACACCAATAATCAAGAAAATTAAGAGTTAAGATTAAGATTCTCTAAAGAAACAAGAAAAAATCACTCTAACCTGGAGGAATCGAACACAAGGGTTCGACTAGTCGACGCTCGGCTCGTTGGTGAGGAGGGTTAGAATGAAGAAAAAATCAGTTTTCTCCAAATTAAAAAGGGCATCGCGCGCACTACCGGTCTTGGGATATACTCGACCGGTCGTAGCAAGACTGGTCGAGCACGTTCTAGACCGGTCTTAAACCAGAGAGAAAAAATGCAATTTTCACAAAATTTTAAAATTTAAATTAATAACATATTAACATCATATACAATATGATACAAAAATGCATGATCAATCATTTAAATTTGCACATACCAAGATCAAATTTCAATTTATTAAACCTGCTTTTGTCGAGCGGTTTAGTGAAAATGTCAGCAAGCTGAGTCTCGGTAGGAATATATTCTAAAGATATTATTTTTTCTTCTACTAATTCACGAATGTAATAAAATCGAATGTCAATGTGCTTAGTACGTCAATGCTGGATTGGGTTTTTTGAAATGTTTATTGCACTGGAATTATCACAGTATAAAACCATAGAGTCTTGTGCGATTCCATAATCACTCAGCATACGTTTCATCCAAACCAACTGAGTACAAGCATTTCCTGCTGCAATATATTCTACCTCAGCAGTTGAGAGTGATATAGAACTTTGTTTCTTGCTAAACCAAGAAACTAGATAGTTTCCAACGTAAAAACAACCATCGCTGGTTGATTTTCTATCATCTATATTTCCTGCCCAATTAGCATCCGAATACCCAGCCAATTGAACACTAGAATCATAGGGATACCAAAGACCCAGATTAACTGAACTTGCGACATATCGAATAATTCGTTTAACAAGATAGTTAAGTGAGATTCTTTAGGATTAGACTGATATCTAGCACAAATTCCAACACTTAAAGCAATATCAGGTCTACTTGCAGTTAGGTAAAGTAGGCTACCTATCATACTACGATACAATTTAGGATCTACATCTTTACTTGTAGAGTCTTTTGAGAGTCTTAGAGTTATACTCATAGGAGTATCAAAGTTCTTACCATTTTCAAATCTGAATCTTTTAATCAAGTTTAAAGCATACTTAGTTTGTGAAATAAAAATTTCATCAGATTGTTGTTTTACTTGCAATCCTAGGAAATAATTTAATTCACCAACCATGCTCATTTCGAATTCTGATTTCTTTAGATCTGCAAACTCAACAATCATGTTAGTACAAGTTAATCCATAAATTATATCATCAACATAGATTTGAACCATTAAGATATCATTATTATGTTTCTTAACAAAAAGCGTCTTATCGACACTACCCATCTGAAACTTGTGACTTATTAAGAACTTAGTCAATTTTTCATACCATGCTCTAGGAGCTTGTTTCAGACCATAGAGAGCCTTTTTAAGGCGGTATACATGATTGGTAAGCTTAGGGTCTTCAAACCCAGTCGATTGTTCAACATATACCTCTTCATGTAGGTCGCCATTCAAAAATGCGCTCTTTACATCTATTTGAAAAATTCTAAACTTTCTAAAACATGCAATAGATATGAAAAGTCTGATAGATTCAAGGCAAGCAACTAGGGCAAAAGTTTCATCATAATCAATCCCTTTAATTTGTGTGTACCCTTGCACAACTAGTCTTACCTTGTTTCGAATGATATTTCCCAATTCATCAGACTTGTTTTTAAAAATCCATTTTGTTCCAATAATATGTTTATCTTTAGGTCTAGGAACAAGGTGCCAGACATCATTTCTGACAAACTAATTAAGTTCTTCCTGCATAGCAATTGTCCAGTTTTCATCAGAAAGTGCTTCTTTCACGTTAACCGGTTCTATCTGGGATGTAAAGCATACGTAGTTACATATGTCCTCTAATTGTCTATGAGTGTGCACACCAGTGAGAGGGTTTCTAAGTATTTAATCAATTGGATGATCTTTAACAGTTCTTAATTCAGAATTAGTTTTACTTGATGAAGTATCCGGATTTTCATATATAAGAGCTTCATCATTATCTGAACTAGGGGCAGGTGTGATCAAGTGATCGTCAATTACAACATTTATTGACTCTTGAATCACACCGATCTTGTTGTTCAGAACATGATATGCACAACTGTTTAAAGAGTATCCTAAAAAGATCCCTTCATCACTTTTAGTGTCAAACTTTCCCAGATTTTCACGATCACGCAAAATATAGCACTTGCTGCCAAAAATTCGAAAATATTTGACAGTAGGCTTTTTCTCAAACCACATTTCATAAGCCGTTTTATTATTAGATTTGCAGATATAAACACGGTTGATAATGTAGCAGGCGGTATTCACTACTTCAGCCCATAAATTTCTAGGGAGCTTCATGCTATTTAACATAACATTTCCCATTTCTTGAAGTACTCTATTTTTTCTTTCCATAATACCATTTTGTTGTGGAGTTTTGGGTGCAGAGAATTCATGTAATATTCCCTGATTACTACAGAGTTTCTCAAAACCGCTATTTTCAAACTCGGATCCATGATCACTACGGATCTTACTAACTTGAGAACATTTTTCAGATTGGATCCGTTTTATAAACTTTTTCACTTTATCAAGGGTTTCTGATTTATCCCTCAAGAATGAAACCCAAGTGTATGTTGTATAATCATCTACAATAACCAAGATGTATTTTTTGCCGCCTCGACTTTCCGTTCTGGTTGGTCCTATAAGATCCATATGGAGAAGCTCGAGTGATCTAGATGTGGTATTGAAGTTCACCTTTTTATGAGAGCTCCTCGTTTGTTTACCATACTGGCATTCACCACATATTTTATCTACTTTTTACACTTTAGGTAGACCTCTAATTAGTTCTCCTTTTCTTAATCTGTACAAATTTCGGTAGTGTACATGTCCAAGACATTTATGCCATAATTCTGTCTCATCAGTATGGACCATGTAACACGTTTGATTAAATGAGCTTCAATTGCTAACTATATAGCAGTTTTCAGAAGTTCTGCGACCAGTTAATATTACAGAACCCTTTTTATCTATAATTTCACAACCTTGATTAGAAAATTTAACACTATGATTGTTGTCACATATTTGAGATATGCTTAACAGGTTGTGTTTTAATCCCTCAACATATAAAACATTCTTAAATAAGGGAAGATTATAAAGTTGAATCGTACCTTGGCCAATAATCTTGCAGTTGCTCCCATCACCAAATGTGACTGATCCATCAGTCATATCTTTTAGATCGGTGAATAAAGCCTTGTCACCTGTCATGTGCCTAGAACATCCACTGTCTAGGTACCATTTTGAATGGCTTGTTTCTTTGAATGCAGTGTGGGCAACCAAGCAGGCAACTTTAGGAACCCATTTCATAACTGTTTTGGGTTTAGGAACATAGTTGGTCTTCTTTTGTCTGATGTTGTAAGAATGACCTACTGAGTTAGATTTTAAGAGCACCTTAAGTAAATCAATTATTTTTTCAGCAAGAAGATTTCTGTTCTGATTTTTAAAATTTTTATAGCTGCTTTTAGGTTTATGAAAAGTTTTTGTATTTTTAGAAAAAACTTGACTAGTACCTTTTCCTTTTGAGTTAGAAGTTTCTCCTTTCACAAAGTTGGGAGAAGTATACTTCTATTTAGGAGATGTATTTTTCTCATAGCCCAACCCAGATCTATCGCCACATTTTCTTGATCCGGATAATAATTTTTTTAACTTTGAATCACCCTGGGCATATCTCCATGTATCCTTCAAACTCAGAAGAGAAGATACTTCATTTTTAAGTTTCTCATTTTCAGATTTCAAATCATTAATTAAAGAGGTTTTGAATTCCAAATCACATTTTGATTTTTTCAAACAATCTGAAATATGCGATTTTTCTAAAACAAGAGTTTCAAAACATTCTTTGAGTTTAGAAAACTTTTCTTTTTGAAGCTTAAGTTTGACAGCAATTTTACAACTTTCCTTATATAAGGCATTATAAGCATCTTGAAGATCTTCTTCATTTTCATAATCACTATTCAAATTTTCTTCACTTGTTGAACCATCGTGATCTGAAAAAGTAAACTTGGCTAGAGTCATAAGGGCTTTAACTTCACTGCCCGACTCGGTTTTAATTTTCGATTCGAGAAGATGTTTTAATCGACGATTCATCCCAAGTAGCCAACATACCCTTCCTTCTGGGTCTGTCCTTTTTAGGACATTTGTTTGCTAAATGCCCATACTCTTGGCAGTTGTAACACTGACTATCTTTTAAAGACTTTGAAGTTTTGGACTTAGGTTTAGATCGTTTCTTTTCATTTTCCTTTTGAAAGTCGACTCTTTTCTTACTTTTGAAAATTTTGTAAAACTTTTTCGCCAAAAGAGCCATATCGTCTTCAGAATTTTTTAAATCTGAGTTTTCTTGGGAAATACTTTTAGAAGATTTCAAAGCTATAGATTTACCTTTCAGAGCTTTAAAATTTAATTCATAAGTTTGTAAAGAACCAACTAGTTCTTCTACCCTCATATTATCCGTATCACGAAGTTCCTAGATCGCGGTTACTTTAGAATTGAACCGTTCAGGAAGTGAGCGTAGTATCTTTGCACACACTTTACTTCTAGAATTTTATCGCCAAGACCCCACATAGAGTTTACAATGTCATTTAGTTTAGTGTAAAAGTCCATAAACATTTCATTTTCCTCCATATGAATTTCTTCAAATTTAGTTGTAAGGAGTTGGACTTTAGACTTTTTGACAATTGATGTACCCTCGTGTGTCATTTCTAGTATATCCCAGGCTTGCTTTGCAGTATTACAGGATATAATTCTTTTGAACTCATCCGGTGATAGTGCGTAAGTGATTGCATTTAGTGCTTTAGCATTGGCACTATACTCACTTTTCTGAAGGGTGGTCCACAAATAATAAGCAGGTACAGTCATAGTTTTTGAACCATCAGATTTAGTTACTTCAATGGTAAGAGAGTTCCATTTGGTCACTGTAGCTCGCCACACACTCTCATCCATTGAGGAAGATCCTCATTCTGGCTTTCCAATAGGCATAGTTGGAGCCATCAAAGGGTGGAGGCCTAGTGACTGATAGGCTATTAAAATTTGACATCTTAATAATATAACTTAAATCGTTAGCTCAGGAAATAAATTCAAAAAAAAATAATAAGAACGAGCTATTAGGCTCTGATACCACTTGAAAAGGCCAAGCTATATGTCCTTAAGGGGGGGGGGGGGGGGTGAATAGGACTATGCCAAATTAAAAATAAAATCAGCATAATAAATTTAAACAATAGCCTTACAATTATAAATCAATTATCAATGCTGAAATCAAATCACCTTAATACATAAGTATTGAGAGGTTGATACAAATTCAATTCTAAGGACAACCTTACACCATAATAAACAAGGACTTATGGTAGGACAACCTTATTTCTAAAACTTCTTTTGGATCAAGAACTTAATTTTAATAAAGATAAATGAATAGCAGAGAATTGAAATTAAATGCAGAAATGTAAATCTAATTTATTACAACAATCTCCACACTTGCTTGAAATGTAAATTGTTACAACATTCACATCTACATGTACATTCCACACAAATGAATGATAAAAGATATGAGAATTAGGCAAGCATTCAATCCACAAGACAAAGAGTTATAGTGGTTCGCCTGCGTGTACACCAACTCTTCTTCAACAGCCACACAAAATGCTACTCCACTCCTAATATCCTCACACAAGGGATATTAGCGTTCACTATCAAATAGGTTTTCATAGGTTCACCCAAAACCTTTACAATTGTGTCTTTTTAACTTGGGCTTACACAATCCAAAAACCCACACTTCTGAGTTTTCTGGCTCTCCTCAGATAACCACACAATTTGAGATTTTTCTAGCGAATCCCGAACAAAAACCAAAAAAGGAATGAAATTTACAGAATTGTAAAATACCTGGATTTCTCCTCTTGTAGCTGCCCGGAAGAACCAATTGGAGTAGACGTTGAATATAGAAGTTTAATGTCCACAACTCACTTTAATATGGTTCTAATTTCTAATTGATTTTAGATTTAAATCAGTTGGGCGTAGCTATATTTGATTTTGATGCCAAGAAGAAGGAATATGTCAATTCCTCTTTTCAAATTAGATTGGAATACAGAAACAAAATTAAAATAAATAAGCTATCAAAAAGAGAAAGAAATTATCCACTAAATAGCTTAAACTTAAACACAAACTTATTTCAGAGTGGAGCCTTGAATTCACTTAAATATTCAATGAAAAACTCTGAAATTCGTGTGATATTTATAGCAGAAGAAATTCGTCTTCGACTGGTCCTAGGATCACCACGACTGGTCTTAAAATAAACTGATTTTTGAATTTTTGAGCGCGATCACATCAGATCGTTTCACGACCGGTCGTAGGTAGTTCACGACTGGTCGAAGGCAGTCCACGACCAGTCGAGACCCCTCTACGACTGGTCGTGCGACCCTTGATTTAGTCGCTGGAGTTTGAGTCGAAGCTCTACGACTGGTCGAAGGTCGAGTCGAGACCATCTCACGACCGGTCGAGCAGACTCCAGGACTGATCGTAGGCGCATAAAAAAATGATAAATTGTAACCATTTTAGGACTGGTCTTGGAATTTCTTAGACTGGTCGAGGCAGTACTAGGACTGGTCGAACAGAGTCTAGGACTGGTCTTAGAGTAGACCAAACTCATGTCATAACATTCATTTAGATTATGTATCCAAAGTGACCTACCCTAAGGTCAATCTAATGGTCTATCAAACCTAGAACATCAAGTATGGACATTGAACACTTCAATTGCTTAGACTTTGATCTTTACGAAGCTTGATTTCTTCTCGATGTAGCTTGACTACTTCAGAAGCTTCAATGTAACTTTAAGTTGTACTTGAGTCCCGCATTTAGATTTGAATCTTGAACTTGCACTTGAACTTGAGTCTTGACTCGAAGTTCTCTCTTCATATTGTAGCTTGAATTATCATGAAGCTTGAAGAATTCTTTGAGTTAGACATCAAGTGTTGACGATGTGTCTCAAACAAATTTATCAGGATACAAACACACAACATACGGAGACGTTTTGACACACAAAATTTGACAATCAAAGAGGAATCAAATCATATCACTTACAATTTTTCTTTTATCTTTCATCAGAGTAAGCGGATGAGTGTAGAATGGACAAGTAAGCATAAAGGGAAATTTCAATTTCATTTAGAGTATACAAGAGAGTACCCATAATGACTTATACCAACCAATGTCCCCATTCTTACAATTACAAAATGGAATAATATTACATGTGAAGTAAAGTAAATTATAACAAATTCGGGATATTAAATCCTGTAGCATCCCTTAGCAATTACAATCATGTATCTCTGTCAAATATAGATTGCTCTTCATCAATATAACATAAATTTCACCTGAGCCACCTGTGCTACCTGTACGGTTATATATTTGATGGATGAGTGACTAAGTCAGTGTGAATTCTCCTCAAGATTACACATCGCCGCATTAGGTAAGAAATAGTATAAAACATTCAGATAACTAAAACAGAGTAAATGCAGTCTTATTATATGCATGGATGCGTGAATGCAATCATTGTCCTGGGTAAAACATCCAGATGGACATTAAGGTCGTCACCCATGAAATCATCGACCCGGGTAAAACATCCAAACGGTTTGTGCCTCAGGAAAAATATTCAGTTAGGCGAATACGTCAACTCGGGAAAAACATCCAGACGGTCTGTGCCTCGGGTAAAACATCCAGACAGGTAAATACGTACGATGACAATAGATGATAGTTTATGCCCTCGGAAAAACATATAACCAGGCGAATCCGTATGTCACATACGACAGCAATAGATGTTGGTCTGTGCTATGCCTGCATGATTAGCTAACCCGTTATTAGTCCAATTGTAACCAGCCAATTTAAATAAGCTCACGGTCACTACAGGGAGCACATGGCCCAGTGTAAGCCGACGGCTGGGGCATTGTGTCCCATAACCACCATCCCCGGCCCATGAGACTACCATCTTAGGATGTTTAATAGAAACCCGTCGACTAGTGGCCAATCATATTATAGTATACGGGGCTTACCATCGCATGGTTGCACTATATAAAACATCGAACCCATCTAGGGCAAGTACCAAAACAAAACCATACAGGGCGAGTATCAAAATATGCCACATAGGGCAGATATCAAAACCATATGATATAGATTATCCTTAAGAACCATTGGGCACAGCAACCCTGGATGGTAGGCCCACATCAATGATCCATTTAGACCACCACTTAATAACCACCAAGCTAAGGGTCCATTACGATCACAACTAGTCAAGTTACATCCCAAGTATGGGTGTACACTCATATGTGGAAAATTTACACTAATGTACCAGTTTAAGTTCCGTAAGCAATCCACAAAAAGAAATCCACAAGTATGAACAATTATGCAGGATAATCATAAAGCATGAATTGCAGCAATTCAATTTTCACCAGGTAATACCTGTGATTATAAATTGAGATATCAATTATAAATTGAAATAAAAACTATAACTTAAGCTAATGGGAAAATGGAAAGCTCAAGGAGAAGAATCATCACCTTATACTTTGAACCACTTACCAGTGTTGCTAGAGAATGCGTGTTTCCTTAGAGTAAATCCCTATCATAAATCAGGAACTTGTACAATTAGATCCAAGCTCTACACACTACCTCGGGTTTGGATTACTTTTAGTGTTTTGGTATTGAGTTAGGGCTTCATCTTAGGGTTTAGTTATAGGCTCTAGATTCTAGGATTTGAATTAAGTTATCATTAATGTCATTATCGTACAATGGTCAAATAATATTCATGATAGGGGTATTAATCCGTCCATATTATAATGACGGTCCATAAGTTCATATTTAAACGTATTAACATCATCTAATATTTGTATAATTCTGATAATCCCTTAAATAATTCAAGTAATAATAATAGAATATTTACTAATGATAATATAATAAGGATTTATACTAAAATTTTTATAAACAAGTATTATAATAATCCCATAAGGAGAAGAATGATAATATAGTCAAAACAATGGATCTAGTAATGATAATAGGTGTTATGGTCTCATCACTTAGGTTTAAAGTATAGACCTAGAGTTTAGGTTACTTAGGCCTAGGATTTTATCCTAGAGTTTATGTCTAAGTTAGGTTTTAAGGTTTGAATCCTAAGTTATTATTAATAATAATATTATTATTATCATTATGCAATAAATTGAATAATACTCATAGTATTAATCCATCGATATTAGTAATGATGTAATTAATATTAGTTAACATGACACCAGTAATCATTGTAATGGAACAAATAGCGAGCTTTACTGTTAAGGGCGATCTTTAGGAACGAAGGGTAGATGCTTTTATCTAATTATTGAAAACTGTAGGTAATAATTGGTGTTAGTATAGGAGAGTTATTACTAATCCTATGTAATGATATTAGTGATACTTAAGAAATTTAATAAATTAAGATTAACTCTAATCTATCACTGACCTTAAAGTAAACGAGCGGTTGAGGCTCAACTCACCTTAAAATCTGAATCTCTCTTAATCGGAGAGAAACATGGCCTGCTTGAGGCTATTGGTTCAAATCAATCCCTGTTGAACTCAGTGGGGCGATTGGCTGAGTTAACTCGGCTTGGCCGAGTTAATCCCAATGCAACTATCCTCCTCTCCTTTCTTCCTTTTTCTTTTCCTTTCTCCTTTCTCCTTCCTCTCCCTTCCTTCTTCTACTGTTGGACTAGGCCAAGCCTATACCCTGCTGAACCTGAACTCAGTTCAGACTCACCAACGAGTCAGACTCTACTCGGTTTTGAGTTGGTGCAATGTGCACCACTCTCTCTCTCTCTCTCTCTCTCTCTCTCTCTCTCTCTCTCTCTCTCTCTCTCCCCACAGTCTCTCTTTTTCCCTTCCCCTATTTTTCTCCCTTCTCTTTCTCTTTTCTTCCTCCTTCCTTTTCTTTCTCTTTTTTACCTTCTTCTCCTACTGGCCGGCAGCAGCAGGACCGAACGCAGCCCAAACTTGACTGAACTGAGTTAGCAACTCGATGGGTTGGGTAGCATCATGGTTCAACTGCACCACACGCACCCTCCCACTCTCTGATTCTCTCTTCTTTCTTCTCTCATTTTCTTCTCCTTCTTTTACTTCTTCCCTGGGATGAACTAGGCCCAACCAGGTCTGTTCTACCTGACCCAATGACCTGAGCGAGTCACAACAACAATCTGGATGTGCTGAGTTGCTGTCGCATGCGCCCACACGTTCTTCCTTCTTCTTCTTCTTCTTCTTCTTTATTTCTTCTTCTTGCATCTTCTCATTTCTTTCTTCTTTCTTCCTTCTGACATGTCTACCAAGCTCAGGACTCGGTTTAACTGAGTCTGAGCGAGTCAGCAACTTGATGAAGACGATCATGGCCGTTAATGGCAGAATCCCACTCGAACAGTTTTCCTTCGATCTGGTGGTTATAAACGGATAAGATAGATGCAAGGATGCTTGTAGAATGAAGGTTTTGATGTTTGAAGGAGGTTTGGGTGGTGGGTTTCAAATGGGGAAGAAACGACCAGTTTTCTAGGGCTCTTGAAAGAATGGCGGTAGGATTTGTTTTCTCTCTATGGCAACCTACCTTATATTGCTGCCCTAACACTTTTAAGTTGTTGGATCGATGACAACGGCCTAGATCTTCTCTAGCCAAAACCGCTAATGAAACAGTGGATGGGAAACTACCTGTCTTTCTTTGGTTTGCTAGGAAAACCTCAAACCAAGGGGAGCAATGGCTGAGATCCGTCCCAATGAACGGCTAGGATTGGAGAATCCTACCTCATGCGGATCACCTAGCTGGCGGTGAAAAATGTTTCTATTTTCAAAAACTAATGCTTGTAGGCTCTTCTTGTTCCAAGAAATGTGTGCCCGTGTATACATGAAAAACCATTATGAAAGCTAGGTTTTGGTCAAGCACATAGCCTGAGTCAGATGGACGGTTCTGATCACGGATGTGGGCCCCGCTGGTGGGCCACTATCGTAACAAATGGACAACGTCCGTTCGATGGAAAAATGTAGAGAGAGAGAGAGAGATATCTCTCCTCTTTTAGTAAAACGTGAGTCAGCAGCATTTGACCCGAGTTAGCGGTCCGGTGCACTGCATGTGTACACGCCCTATGCACACACCTCATGTGAGTGGGGTCCACGGTGATGTTTGTGATTAATCCACTCCATCCATTTAGTTTGGGGAGGACTATCAAGGTCCATAACCAAAGATCAGGCAGATCAAATTCCTAGGTGGGCCATACTAGTTGACTTAGCATCCTTTATTGTTGTCTAATCAAATCTAACAGTTGGATTCATTCCTACTCGATCATCAATGGTCAAGTTATGGATATATGGACTGTTATGCTCTCATAATACTAAATATCAAGCTACCCTATTTTTTTCATAATGTCATTTATTATTATTAGTATCACTATTATTGCCATTATTATTATTATTATTACTACTACTATTATTATCATTATCATCATTGTTATTTTTTCATTATCATTATTATTATTACATATACATTGCAATTTATTTATTATATATGTATGTAGGTTGTGGGACCACTCGACGTGTGTTATTTAACTGCGTGTGTTACCACATACATGTAGGCTAATTTAGAACCACGTGGTGATACCCGAGTACTGAAAGTATGGGGTGTTACAATCTACCCCCTTAACAGAAATCTCGTCCCAAGATTTGGTGACAAGGTGTACCTTATTTCGTGTATGCCTATGTGTGAAACTTCGATGCTATATTCCAATCTACCACAACCCTTAACTCTCCATCCTAGCAAACCTACTGATGCATTTAGGTCCCACTAAATGTTAGAAATCATTTCAGTATTAACTAGAACTAGGGGATCTTAATAATGGTTGTCAACATAAGGATTTCTCATAGCACTTACTAAGATTTTAAGTTCATTTGGGTGGCTAATACTAATATCTCAGCTTTGCTTTTATCTTCCTTTACCTTTAATGATAATTCCCAACATGTGAAGTACAATACAATTTTCTGGTTTTCAGTGTTCGAGCTGTAACAGATAGATGGTCGTAGTGGGTTTGATTGCGATACCTCAATCCTTTGCCTACGTATAACAGAGTATTTGAGTATCAATTCATAATCCTATTAGACCTCGGTCCTTTGCCTGATCAGGGCATTGGAATCATTGAGATTTGCTAGGACTTTAGAATTTGAGACAAACCGCATATACATCACGTATACATGATTTCATCAATCCGTGATCCCGATTACTCTAGACTTTTGGGAAACATCATGTAACCTTCTATTTTTATAGCCAGTAAATTAGTATGGTCCATTGTGCTTCTAATGCGCATTTTGATTCCTTAATGCAATAACTGAAAATTTTAAGGTCAAGATTTCTACATGAAGTTCGAGTTGGAATTTCTAAGCTCACTTAGTATTTCAAATCTAATCCTAATATGTGTAGCCTAGGGTTGAAAACTTACCCAAATTTTAGAACTTCGCCTTTAGTCATTTCTAAGTACTGGAAATCATGAGAGATGTCTCTTCTAGCTAAATAGATGTATTAGGGAATTCAAGTTATAATTCCTAAGCATAATTTCTAAGTTTAGGAAGTGTTTAAATTTGTTCTAAGATACAAGATGGTGGGTAAGGAATTTCCTACAGTGCCTAAGTTTGGTTCGCTTGTTGACAAATACGATAATGTGGTTCCTAGCTAGGATTTTTTATTTTTTTATTTTTTGAAATATTCATACCCTAGATTTCTAAAAGATCTTCAATTAGAAGTCAAGTATAAGCGAATGCCCTTATATAGCTTTGTGTACACCTTTAATGGGTATTTGTCCTCTTACGGTACACCCTTTTATTCCTTGGTTTGAACAACTATTTTAGGTAGTTTACAAGGAAACCAAAATCCCTATTTATAAATTCAAATGACTAAACCCAAAACATTCAAGGGGATTAAGTTCAGTTCGTACTTTCTGAGATCGTCCAAACAACTCTCCAAGGGACCTAAAATATTGAGTATCTATCTTTTCAATGGATCGCAAGATCATTTCCATGTCCTCCGTCATCCACACAAATTTTTAGGGGCCTAAAGTTTAAAGCATCCATGTTCTCAAAAATATATTTTGAAGGGAACTTTTCATAAGTTCAGATGACTATTCTAGTGGTTTCTAAGTTCGATCAACTAGTCTGAAAATCTTAAGGAACCTAAGTTTATTTCTAGGTCCTACGACCATCCAAAGAATTCCACAGGGAGCGTAGAACTTCAAGTTTCTATGTTCTCAATTTCTCTTAGCTACAAGGGGATTTCTTATAAGTTCAAATAGTTGTCCCAATAATTTCTAATGAGGCTTAAAATTTTGGGTGTCTATATTCTCAGTGTCCCTTACTTATTAGGGATTTCACATCAATGCAAATGACTATCTTAGTAATTTATAAGGGAACTTAAGTTTGGGTTCTTACATTCTCAATCATTCTTCTAAATATAATGGAAATTTACCTAAGTTCAAATTTCTAATTTCAAACATCCTAACTTGAGACATTTTCAGTTTATATAAGATCATTTCCCAAGGCCAAGTTTGTCCAAACTATACTCTGATACCAACTGTAACGCCCCGAATCTTTAGGACCCGAGTACACGACTCGTTTCCCAAATACCCGAGTGTTAACCTTAAAGGATGGTCAAAGTCGAGTATATATTTTTCTTTTATCTTTCATCAGAGTAAGCAGATGAGCATAAAATGGACAAGTATGCATAAAGGGAAATTTTAATTTCATTTAGAGTATAAAAGAGAGTGCCTATAATGACTTATACTAACCAATGTCCCCATTCTTACAATTACAAAATGGAATAATATTATATGTGAAGTAAAGTAAATTACAACAAATTTGGGATATTAAATCCTGTAGCATCCCTTAGCAATTACAATCATGTATCTCTATCAAATATAGATTGCTCTTCGTCACCTGAGCCACCTGCGCTACCTGTACGGTTATATATTTGATGGATGAGTGGCTAACTCAGTGTGAATTCTCCTCAAGATTATACACCGCCGCATTAGGTAAGAAATAGTATAAAACATCCAGACAACCAAAACAGAGTAAATGCAGTCTTATTATTTGCATGGATACGTGAATGCAATCATTGTCCCGGGTAAAACATCCAAACGGACATTAGGGTCGTCACCCATGAAATCATCGACCCGGGTAAAACATCCAGACGATCTGTGCCCCGGAAAAACCATCCCGTGAGGTGAATACGTCGACCCGGAAAAACATCTAGATGGTCTGTGCCTCGGGTAAAACATCTAGACAGGTAAATACGTACTATAACAATAAATGATGGTTTGTGCCTTTGAAAAAACATCCAGTCAGGCGAATCCGTATGTCATGTACGACAGCAATTGATGCTGGTTGATGTTTTATTTAAACCAACATGATTTAAATGATTTTTAAACTCGCAAGTATACGAATTAGATGTAGATATGGTACGTATTACGAGATCGTTCCCACGAGGACTGGTCGTCACAATTCAAATCTATAATTCTCCTTAACTAATTCAACAAATAATAGAGTGAACTACTAAGCACAATTCTATAAAAAAAACAATTGAAAACAGGGAAGAAAAATTCAATCAGAGAGAGCACTAGGACTTTCGAATCCACCCCTAATTATCATATCCCTTGTTTTGTCTGTTGATTCACCCTAATCTAGATTGATACAACCTATATAAAGAAAGCACAATCTATATCCTTAGTCGGGCATACAGAATGTCTAATCTCCTAAAGCAATGCAATGAATAACACATTCTATGTCCTTGATTGGGCACATAGACTGTACAATTCATTAAAGCACCCTGTTTCTTCCTCTATAGGAAACCTGTTCATGATCAGACACAAGCACCTAGAATAAGCATCTAGACAACATCCATATATAGACTCTAGTCAAGTTCATAGATGGAGAAGTATAGAATTTAAACCAATCAAGCACACTAGAAAAAGAAACAGATCAATCCAATTAAGATAAAATCAACACATACAAAAGTTAATCAAATTAGGGGCTTCATCTCAGCCCTAACCAAAAGTTTAGAAACTCATGGATTCAACTGAAAAGAAGAAAAAATATAAATGATAAAAGAAAAACATCCTTCCAATCTCTCCCTTCTTTCTTCCTCTCTCTCTCTCTCTCTCTTGCTTCTCCAAGCCGAAAAATCCCCAAACTCTCCTCAGCTATCGATCCCTTTCTTTTTCTCTCTGACGCCCTTTAATAGCCTGCTCCAGGCGGTGGAAGAATTCGAATTCCTGAAGTCGGTGGGATGGCTTTCACAGCAACAGCGACACAACTCCTGTACGTAGCTAAATTCGTGGCTTACAAATTCCTTTTTTTTCTTGCCTTTTGTCTGAAATATTAACATCCCTTTGGACGATTTTGAAAGGCCTACCCAATGGACGGCTTGGATCTTCAATCAGATCAACGTCGAGATCACACAACAGCCCCAAAATGGGTCAGTTTCCGAACGTGAAACAGGGATGCGGATTACTTCCGCTGTGGCGTTGGTCGGCCCATTATCGATGTTTGTCGATAAATCCACTCCGTCCATTAGATTTATATTGAAAAACTAGTTAGAAATATGAAGTTTTGGATCATATTTGTGGTGGCCCACAGGATTTTAAACCCACCGTTCGTTCTTTCATTGAACGGTTAAAAAAAATAAAAACTTGATATTTTCAATTTCCAAAAGCTAGGCGTGGACTGTGGCCCCCCTAAGGAATGGGTGAACGGTTTGGATTGCCCTTTTGCACAATATATGGAGCCCACAACTGAGGACCAGACGTCCGTTTGTGGACGCTAGAAATGGCAACTGTCGTTTTTGAATATTATTTGAAACAGAGTCGGTCAGCGGAGCTGACCGACTTTTGAGCGTTAGGTGCATGTATGGTGCACTTGTGCACACTGCACATTCAGTGTACTTGTTGGTCCCACTGATATTTTTATCTGAAATTCGTCCCGTCCATTAATTTTATCACCTCATTTAAGGTATTGGGACTAACACTGAAGTATATCCAGATCTCAGGCGGGCCACAAATCATGATACTAGGTGTTGATCTGTCTATTGCACCACTTTCTCAGTAATCCAATGGATGAATAATGTGTACGATTAATTTATTGCCCTCAGGTCATGTATGAATTTTTGAGGCAATCGGATGGCTGGAACCATGTGATCTTGCATTTTTCATCAATTTCAGGCCTCTTTAACGTGAACGGCTTGATTTCCTCGGATCCCTGGCGTGTAATTCTTTAATATTGGTCCTCTAGAGTCCGTTCCTTACTCTGGTGACTTCGGAATGTCAAATCCACGCTTGTAGTACTCTTTTTTCAGTCAACGCTCTTAATTACACTCTGTAACAAAAACACGATTAAAATATTCCATTAAGCATTATCATGTACGTAAAATCATGCAATAACTGGGGTCTGATATGCAATATTCGACACACATCACTGGTCTGTGCTATACATGCATGATTAGCCAACCCCTTATTAGTCCAATTGCAACCAACTAATTTAAATAAGATCACGGTCACTACGAGGAGCACATGGCCCAGCGTAGGCCAACGGCTTGGGCAAAGTGTACCATGACCACCATCCCCGGCCCATGAGACTACCATCTTAGGACGTTTAATAGAAACCCGTCGACTAGTGGTCAATCATATTACAGTATACGGGGCTTACCATCACATGGTTGCACTATATAAAACATCAAACCCATCTAGGGCAAGTACCAACACAAAACCATGTAGGGCGAGTATCAAAATATGCCACATAGGGCCGATATCAAAACCATACGATAAAGACCATCCTTAAGAACCATTGAGCACAACAACCCCAGATGGTAGGGCCACATCAATGATCCAACTAGACCACCACTTAATAACCACCAAGCCGAAGGTCCATTACGATCACAACTAGTCAAGTTACATCCCAAGTATGGATGTACACCCATATGTGGAAAATTTCCATTAATGTACCAGTTTAAGTTCTGTAAGAAATCTACAAGTATGAACAATTATGCAGGATAATCCTAAAGCACGAATTACAGCAATTCAATTTCCACCAGCTAACACATGTGATTATAAATGGAGATATGAATTATAAATTGAAATAAAAACTATAACTTAAGCTAATGGGAAAATGGAAAGCTCAAGGGAAATAATCCTCACGTTATACTTTGAACTGCCTACCAGTGTTGTTAGAGAATCGTGTTTCCTTAGAATCAATCCCTATCATAAATCAGGAACTTGTACAATTAAATCCAAGCTCTACACACTACCTCGGGTTTGGATTACTTTTAGGGTTTTGGTATTGAGTTAGGGCTTCATCTTAGTGTTTAGTTATAGGCTCTAGATTCTAAGATTTGAATTAAGTTATCATTAATGTCACTATCGTACAATGGTCAAATAATATTCATGATAGGGGTATTAATCCGTCCATATTATAATGACGGTCCATAAGTTCATATTTTAGCGTATTGACATCATCTAATATTTGTATAATTATTAATAATCCCTTAAATAATTCAAGTAATAATAATAGAATATTTACTGATGATAATATAATAAGGATTTATACTAAAATTTATATAAACAAGTATTATAATAATCCCATGAGGAGAAGAATGATAATATAGTCATAACAATGGATCTAGTAATGATAATAGGTGTTATGGTCTCATCACTTAGGTTTAAAGTTTAGACATAGAGTTTAGGTTACTTAGGCCTAGGATTTTATCCTAGAGTTTAGTTCTAGGTTAGGTTTTAGGGTTTGAATCCTAAGTTATTAATAATAATATTATTATTATTATCATTATGCAATGAATCGAATAATACTCATAGTATTAATCCATCGATATTAGTAATGTTGTAATTAATATTAGTTAACATGACACCAGTAATCATTGTAATGGAACAAATAGCGAGCTTTACTATTAAGGGCGATCTTTAAGAATGAAGGGCATACGCTTTTATCTAATTATTGAAATCTGTAGGTAATAACCGGTGTTAGTGTAGGAAAGTTATTACTAATCCTACGTAATGGTAATAGTGGTAAGAATGATACTTAAGAAATTTAATAAACTAAGATTAATTCTAATCTATCACTGACCTTAAATCAAATGACCGGTTGAGGCCTAACTCACCTTAAAATCTGAATCTCTCTTAATCAGAGAGGAACTCTGCCTCTTTACGGCTATTGGTTCAAATCAATCCCTGTTGAACTCAGTGGGGCGATTGGCTGAGTTAACTCGGCTAGGCCGAGTTGATCCCAATGCAACTATCCTCCTCTCCTTTCTTCCATTTTCTTTTCCTTTCTCCTTTCTCCTTCCTCTCCCTTCATTCTTCTGCTGTTGGACTAGGCCAAGCCTATACCCTGCTGAACCTAAACTCAGTTCAGACTCACCAACGAGTCGAACTCGGCTCGGTTTTGAGTTGGTGCAATGTGCACCACCTCTCTCTCTCTCTCTCTCTCTCTCTCTCTTCCACTATTTCTCTCTTTTTCCCTTCCCCTGTTTTTCTCCCTTCTCTTTCTCTTTTCTTCCTCCTTCCTTTTCTTTCTCTTTTCTTCCTTCTTCTCCTACTGGCCAGTAGTAGCAGGACCGAACCCAGTCCAAACCTGACTGGACCGAGTCAGCAACTCGATGGGTTGGGTAGCATCATGGTGCAACTGCACCACACACACCCTCCCACTCTCTGATTCTCTCTTCTTTCTTCTCTCATTTTCTGCTCCTTTTTTTACTTCTTCCCTGGGATGAACTGGGCTCAACTAGGTCTGTTCAACCTGCCCCTATGACCCGAGTGAGTCGCAACAACAATCTGGATGTGCTGAGTCACAGTAGCATGCACCCACACGTTCTTCCTTCTTCTTCTTCTTTCTTTCTTCTTCTCCCATCTTCTCATTTCTTTCTTCTTTCTTCCTTCTGACATGTCTAACAAGCTCAGGACTTGGTTTAACTGAGTCCTAGCGAGTCAACAACTTGATGAAGATGATCATGGCCCTTAATGGCAGAATCCTACCCGAACAGTTTTCCTTCGATCTGGTGGTTATAAACGGATAAGATAGATGCAAGGATGCTTGTGGAATGAAGGTTTTGAAGGTTGAAGGAGGTTTGGGTGGTGGGTTTCAAATGGGGAAGAAACGGCCGGTTTTCTAGGGCTCTTAAAAGAATGGTGGTAGGATTTGTTTTCTCTCTATCGCAGCCTACCTTATATTGCTGCCCTAACACTTTTAAGCCATTGGATTGATGGCAACGGCCCGAATCTTCTCTGGCCAAAACCGCCAATGAAACAGTGGATGGGAAACCACTTGTCTTTCTTTGGTTTGCTATGAAAGCCTCAAACCAAGAGGAGTAATGGCTGAGATCCGTCCCAATGGACGGTTAGGATTAGATAATCCCACCTCTTGCAGATCGCCTAGCTGGCGGTGGGAAATGTTTCTATTTTTGAAAACTAATGCTTGTAGGCTCTCTTGCACCAAGAAATGTGTGCCCGTGCATACATGAAAACCCATTATGAAAGTTGGGTTTTGGTCGAGCACATTGCCTAAGTCAGATGGATGGTTCTGATCACGGATGTGGGCCACCATCGCAATAAACGGACAACGTCCGTTCATTGGAAAAACGCAGAGAGAGAGAGATATCTCTCCTCTTTTAGTAAAACGTGGGTCAGCAGCGTTTGACCCGAGTTAGTGGTCTGATGCACCGCATGTGCACATGCCCTGTGCACACACCTCATGTGAGTGGGGTGCACAGTGATGTCTGTGATTAATCCACTCCGTCCGTTCAATTTGGGGAGGACTATCAAGGTCCATATCCAAAGATCAGGCCGATCTAACTCCTAGGTGGGCCATACTAGTTGAATTAGCATCCTTTATTGTTGTCTAAGCAAATCTAACGGTTGGATTCGTTCCGACTCGATCATCAATGGTTAAGTTATGGATATATGGACTGTTTTGCTCTCATAACACTAAATATCAAGCTACACTATTTTTTCATAATGTCATTTATTATTATTAGTATCACTATTATTACCATTATTATTATTATTATTACAATTATTATCATTATTTTATTTATCATTATCATTATTATTATTACATATACATTGCCATTTATTTATTTATTTATTATATATGTATGTAGGTTGTGGGACCACTCGACGTGTGTTATTTAGCTACGTGTGTTACCACATACATGTAGGCTAATTTAGACCCATGTGGTGACACCCGAGTACTGAAAGTATGGGGTGTTACAATCTACCCCCCTTAACAAAAATCTCATCCTGAGATTTGGTGATAAGGTGTACCCTATTTCGTGTATGCCTATGTGTGAAACTTCAATGCTGTATTCCAATCTACCACAACCCTTAACTCTCCATCTTAGCAAACCTACAAATGCATTTAAGTCCTACTAAATGTTAGAAATCATTTCAGTATTAACTAGAACTAGGAGATCCTACTAATGCTTGTCAACATAAGGATTTCTCATAGCACTTACTAAGATTTTAAGTTCATTTGGGTGGCTAATACTAATATCTCAGCTTTGCTTTTATCTTCCTTTACCTTTAATGATAATTCCCAACATGTGAAGTACAATACAATTTTCTGGTTTTTAGTGTTCGAGCTATAACAGATAGATGGTCGTAGTGGGTTTGATCGTGATACCTCGATCCTTTGCCTTCGTATAGCAGAGGATTTGAGTATCAATTCATAATCCTGTTAGACCTCGGTCCTTTGCCTGATCAAGGCATTGGAATCATTAAGTTTTGCTAGGACTTTAGAATTTGAGACAAACCGCTTATACATCATGTATACATGATTTCATCAATCCGTGATCCCGATTACTCTTGACTTTTGGGAAACATCATGTAACCTTCTATTTTTATAGCCAGTAAATTAGTGTGGCCCATTACGCTTCTAATGTGCATTCTAATTCCTTAATGCACTAAATGAAAATTTCAGGGTCAAGATTTTTACATGAAGTTCGAGTTGGAATTTCTAAACTCACTTAGTATTTCAAATCTAATCCTAATATGCGCAGCCTAGGGTTGAAAACTTACCCAAAAATTTAGAACTTCGCCTCTAGTCATTTCTAAGTACTGAAAATCATGAGAGATCTCTCCTCTAGCTAAAGAGATGTATTAGGGAATTCAAGTTATAATTCTTAAGTATAATTTCTAAGTTTAGGAAGTGTTTAAATTTGTTCTAAGATACAAGATGGTGGGCAAGGAATTTCCTATAGTGCCTAAGTTTGGTTCGCTCATTGACAAATACAATAATGTGGTTCCTAGCTAGGATTTTTTTTTTTTTTTGGGAAATATTCATACCCTAGAATTTTAAAAGATCTTCAATTAGAAGTCAAGTATAAGGGAATGCCCTTATATAGCTTTGTGTACACCTTTAATGGGTATTTGTCCTCTTACAGTGCACCCTTTTATTCCTCGGTTTGAAAAACTATTTTAGGTAGTTTACAACGAAACTAAAATCCCTATTTATAAATTCAAATGACTAAACCTAAAACATTCAAGGGGATTAAGTTCGGTTCGTACTTTCTGAGATCGTCCAAACAACTCTCCAAGGGACCTAAAATATTGAGTATCTATCTTTTCAACGGATCGTAAGATCATTTCCAAGTCCTTCCGTCATCCACACAGATTTCTAGGGGCCTAAAGTTTAAAGCATCCATGTTCTCACAAATATATTTTGAAGGGAACTTTTAATAAGTTCAGATGACTATTCTAGTGGTTTCTAAGTTCAATCAACTAGTCTGAAAATCTTAAGGAACCTAAGTTTATTTCTAGGTCCTACGACCATCTAAAGAATTCCACAGGGAGCGTAGAACTTCAAGTTTCTATGTTCTCAATTTCTCTTAGCTACAAGGGGATTTCTCATAAGTTCAAATAGTTGTCCCAATAATTTCTAATGAGGCCTAAAATTTTGGGTGTCTATAATCTTAATGTCCCTTACTTATTAGGGATTTCACATCAATGCAAATGACTATCTTAGTAATTTATAAGGGAACCTAAGTTTGGGTTCTTACATTCTTAATCATTCTTCTAAATATAGGGGAAATTTACCTAACTTCAAATTTCTAATTTCACTTGAGCCACCTATGCTACCTGTACGGTTATATATTTAATGGATGAGTGGCTAACTCAGTGTGAATTCCCCTCAAGATTACACACCACTGCATTAGGTAAGAAATAGTATAAAACATCCAGACAACCAAAACAGAGTAAATATAGTCTTATTATATGCATGGATGCGTGAATGCAATCATTGTCCCGGGTAAAACATCCAAACGGACATTAGGGTCGTCACCCATGAAATCATCGACCCGGGTAAAACATCTAAACAGTCTGCTCCCCGGGAAAAACATCCAGTCAGGCGAATACGTCTACTTGGGAAAAACATTTAGACGGTCTGTGCCTTGGGTAAAACATCCAGACAGCAAATACGTACGATGACAATAGATGATGGTTTGTGCCCTTGAAAAAATATCTAGTCAGGCGAATCCGTATGTCACGTACGACAACAATAAATGCTGGTCTATGATATGCATGCATGATTAGCCAACCCATTATTAGTCCAATTACAACCAGCCAATTTAAATAAGCTCACGGTCACTATGGGGAGCACATGGCCCAGCGTAGGCCGATGACTCGGGCATAGTGTCCCATGACCACCATCCCCAGCCCATGAGACTACCATCTTAGTATGTTTAATAGAAACTCATCGACTTGTGGCTAATCATATTACAATATACGGGGCTTACCATCGCATGGTTGTACTATATAAAACATCGAACCCATCTAGGGCAAGTAACAAAAAAAACCACATACGGCGAGTATCAAAATATGCCACATTGGGCAGATATCAAAACCATACGATAAAGACCATCCTTAAGAACCATTGGGCACAACAACCCTGGATGGTAGGCCCACATCAATGATCCATCTAGACCACTACTTAATAACCACCAAGCCGAAGGTCCATTACGGTCACAACTAGTTAAGTTACATCCCAAGTATGGGTGTACACTCATATGTGGAAAATTTCCACTAATGTACTAGTTTAAGTTCCGTAAGCAATCCACAAAATGAAATCCACAATATGAACAATTATGCAGGAAAGCATGAATTACAACAATTCAATTTTCACTAGCTAACACATGTGATTATAAATGGAGACATCAATTATAAATTGAAATAAAAACTATAACTTAAGCTAATGGAAAAATGGAAAGCTTATGGGGAAGAATCATCACCTTATACTTTGAACTGCCTACCAGTGTTGCTAGAGAATCGTGTTTCCTTAGAATCAATCCCTATCATAAATCAGGAACTTGTACAATTAGTTCCAAGCTCTACACACTATTTCAGGTTTGGATTACTTTTAGGGTTTTGGTATTGAGTTAGGGCTTCATCTTAGGGTTTAGTTATAGGCTCCAGATACTAGGATTTGAATAAAGTTATCATTAATGTCACTATCGTACAATGGTCAAATAATATCCATGATAGGGGTATTAATCCGTCCATATTATAATGACGGTCCATAAGTTCATATTTAAACGTATTGACATCATCTAATATTTGTATAATTACTGATAATCCCTTAAATAATTCAAGTAATAATAATAGAATATTTACTAATGATAATATAATAAGGATTTATACTAAAATTTATATAAACAAGTATTATAATAATCCCATAAGGAGAAGAATGATAATATAGTCATAACAATGGATCTAATAATGATAATAGGTGTTATGGTCTCATCACTTAGGTATAAAGTATAGATCTCGAGTTTAGGTTACTTAGGCCTAGGATTTTATCTTAAAGTTTAGTTCTAGCTTAGGTTTTAGGGTTTGAATCCTAAGTTATTAATAATAATAATATTATTATTATTATCATTATGCAATGAATCGAATAATACTCATAGTATTAATCCATCGATATAGGTAATGATGTAATTAATATTAGTTAACATGACACCAGTAATCATTGTAATGGAACAAATAGCGAGCTTTACTATTAAGGGCGATCTTTAAGAACGAAGGGTAGACGCTTTTATCTAATTATTGAAATCTGTTGGTAATAACCGGTGTTAGTGTAGGAAAGTTATTACTAATCCTAAGTAATGATAATAGTGGTAAGAATGATACTTAAGAAATTTAATAAATTAAGATTAACTCTAATCTATCACTGACCTTAAATCAAATGACCGGTTGAGGCCCAACTCACCTTAAAATATGAATCTCTCTTTATCGGAGAGAAACACAGCCGGCTTGCGGCTATTGGTTCAAATCAATCCCTGTTAAACTCAGTGGGGCGATTAGCTAAGTTAACTCGACTACGCCGAGTTGATCCCAATGCAACTATCCTCCTCTCCTTTCTTCCATTTTCTTTTCCTTTCTCCTTTCTCCTTCCTCTCCCTTCCTTCTTCTGCTGTTGGACTAGGCCAAGCCTATACCCTACTGAACCTGAACTCAGTTCAGACTCACAAACGAGTCAAACTCGGCTCAATTTTGAGTTGGTGCAACGTGCACCACCTCTCTCTCTCTCTCCCATTGTTTCTCTCTTTTTCCCTTCCCCTGTTTTTCTCCCTTCTCTTTATCTTTTCTTCCTCCTTCCTTTTCTTTCTCTTTTCTTCCTTCTTCTCCTACTCGCCAGCAGTAGCATGACCGAACCTAGCCCAAACCTGACTGGACCGAGTCATCAACTCGATGGGTTGGGTAGCATCATGGTGCAACTGCACCACACGCACCCTCCCACTCTCTGATTCTCTCTTCTTTCTTCTCTCATTTTCTTCTCCTTCTTTTACTTCTTCCCTGGGATGAACTCGGCCCAACCAGGTCTATTCAACCTGACCCAGTGACCCGAGCGAGTCGCAACAGCAATCTGGATGTGCTGAGTCACTATCGCATGCACCCGCACGTTCTTCCTTCTTCTTCTTCTTTCTCTCTTCTTCTGCCATCTTCTCATTTCTTTCTTCTTTCTTCCTTCTGACATGTCTAACAAGCTCAGGACTCGGTTTAACTAAGTCCTAGCGAGTTAGCAACTTGATGAAGACGATCATGGCTGTTAATGGCAGAATCCCACCCGAACAGTTTTCCTTTGATCTGGTGGTTATAAACGGATAAGATAGATGCAAGGATGCTTGCGGAATGAAGGTTTTGAAGGTTGAAGGAGGTTAGGGTGGTGGGTTTCAAATGGGGAAGAAATGGCTGGTTTTCTAGGGCTCTTGAAAGAATGGCGGTAGGATTTGTTTTCTCTCTATCACAGCCTACCTTATATTGCTGCCCTAACACTTTTAAGCCATTTGATCAATGGCAACGGCCCGGATCTTCTCTGGCCAAAACCACCAATGAAACAGTGGATGGGAAACCACATGTCTTTCTTTGGTTTACTAGGAAAACCTCAAACTAAGGGGTGCAATGCCTGAGATCCGTTCCAATGGACTGCTAGGATTGGAGAATCCCACCTCACGCGGATCACCTAGTTGGCGGTGGGAAATGTTTCTATTTTTGAAAACTAACGCTTGTAGGCTCTTCTTGCGCCAAGAAATGTGTGCCCGTGCATACATGAAAACTCATTATGAAAGCTGGGTTTTGGTCGAGCACATAGCCTGAGTTAGATGGACGGTTCTAATCATGGATGTGGGCCTCGCTGGTGGGCCACCATCGCAACAAACGGACAATGTCCATTCGCTGGAAAAACACAGAGAGAGAGAGAGATATCTCTCCTCTTTTAGTAAAACGCGGGTCAGCAGCATTTGACCCGAGTTAGGGTCTGGTGCACCGCATGTGCACAGGCCCTGTGCACACACCTCATGTGAGTGGGGTGCACAGTGATGTCTATGATTAATCCACTCCGTTCGTTCAATTTGGGGAGGACTATCAAGGTCCATAACCAAAGATCAGGCAGATCTAATTCCTAGGTGGGCCATATTAGTTGAATTCGCATCCTTTATTGTTGTCTAAGCAAATCTAATGTTTGGATTCGTTCCGACTCCATCATCAATGGTCAAGTTATGGATATATGGACTGTTTTACTCTCATAACTTGCCATTATTATTATTATTATTACTACTACTATTATTATCATTATTTTATTTATCATTATCATCATTGTTATTTTTATCATTATCATCATTATTATTACATATGGATTGCCATTTATTTATTTATTTATTATATATGTATGTAGGTTGTTGGACCACTCGACGTGTGTTATTTAGCTACGTGTGTTGCCACATACATATAGGCTAATTTAGATCCACGTGGTGACACCCGAGTACTGAAAGTACAGGGTGTTACAAAATCTTTCACCCTTAAATCTTTTAAAAATGTATTTCTCATGAAAATAACAATTCTAATTTAGAAACTTCTGAAGATGATTTGGCCCTCCTAGCTAAAAAGTTTTACAAGATTTGTAAAAGTAAAAAGAGGGTTGATGTTCATAAACCTGTTGAAAAGAAAAGATCAAGATCTAAAAGTTGGAAAGCTTTAAAAGACAGCCAATGCTACAACTGCCATGAATATGGGCATCTATCAAACAAATGTCCTAAAAAGGACAAACCTAAAAAAAGAAAGGTATGTTGGGTACATGGGATGAATCTTCCTGCTCTAAAGCCTCTTCTGAGTCAGAAGATTCTGAAACTGAGTCGGGTAATGATGTTAAAGCCCTAATGACTTTAGCCAAGCTCACTTTCTCAGATAATGATACAACCAGTGAAGAAAATCTGGAAAGTAATCATGAGAATGAAGAAGATCTTCAGGATGCTTATGATGCCCTATATAGGGAAAGTTGTAAAATAGCTGCTAAATTAAAACTTCGAAAAGAAAAGTTTTTTAAA
The DNA here is from genome assembly GCA_030180095.1 of Magnolia changhungtana. Lineage (NCBI taxonomy): Eukaryota > Viridiplantae > Streptophyta > Magnoliopsida > Magnoliales > Magnoliaceae > Magnolia > Magnolia changhungtana. Next base: position 2,467,911 of record JASAUF010000172.1, read on the forward strand.
TTGAAAGAGAATTTTGATAATCTAGTTTTAGAAAAATCACACCTTTCAGATTGCTTTGGAAAAACCAAGTGTGACTTAGATTTCAAAACATTCCAAGTTGAAAACTTAAAATCTGAAAATGAAAACCTAAAACAAGAAGTCTCTTCACTTTTGAGTTTGAAGGACACATGGAGGTATGCCCAAGGTGACCCAAAATTAGAAAAACTTCTATCTGGATCCAGAAAATGTGGTGATCGATCTGGATTGGGCTACGATAAAAATACTCCTCCCAAATACAAGAATACTCCTCTAAAATTTGTTAAAGGAGAGTCTTCTAACTCAAAAGGGAAAAGTCTGAATCAAAATATTTCTAAAATGACTAAAACTTTTTAGTCCTTTAATCCTAAAAAGAACCATATCAACTATAAAAATCAGAACCGTAATCCTTTAGTTGAGAAAATTGTAGACTTACTTACAGAGCTGTTAAAATCTAACTTAGTGGGTAGGATGTATAACAATTATAATCAGAAGAAGACCAACTATGTTCCTAAACCCAAAACTATAATAAAATGAGTCCCTAAGGTTGCTTGTTTGGTTGCCCACACCGCATTCAAAGTGGTACCTAGATAGTGGTTGCTCTAGACATATGACAAGTCACAAAAGTCTGTTCACCAGTCTTAAAGTCATGATTGATGGATCAGTCACATTCGGTGATGGTATCAACTACAGGATTGTTAGCCAAGGTACGGTTTAACTCTCTAACCTCCCTCTATTTGAAAATGTTTTATATGTAAAAGATTTAAAACATAATTTACTAAGCATTTCTCAAATTTGTGATAATAATCATAGTGTAAAGTTTTCAAACTAAAAGTGTAAAATCTTAAATAAGAATGGTTCTATAATATCAACTGGTCACAAAACTTCTGAGAACTGCTATATAGTTAGTGACTCAATGTAAGACCCGTATTCTAGACCGTACCATTCCGTAGACTTCCGCAGTCTTTCCGGTCGAATTCTGGTAACCTTCGACCCTTAACTGGTATTTACGCGTGACCCTGATTCACACGCCGTCAATTTGAATCGACTCAACTCAAGACTTGTACCCTGGCGACTGCACCATCGTCGCAGTTCCGATGCCGTGACTCGCGCGCTAATCCGATACTCTGGTCAGGAGATGTGGGTCCACGTTCGGTGCAAGGAAAAACATGACGCATTTGCAATCCCAAGAGAATCTCTACAACATGTCCCATCAATCCCATCAATCACCCCTCATCTCAAGTACAAAGCAACCCATGCTTTCTTTCTCCACAAGTCAAGCAACCTACCCCAAAGTCAACAAGTCTATCACCCATCACTCACCTCACCCATCACTCACATCACACCCATCCCTCTCTCCTTACAACCTCTCTCTCTCTCTCTCTCTCTCTCTCTCTCTTCCCTTCACATTTCCCAAGCATTTCCCAAGCAAGCAAAAAAACCCACGTTCAAGCATTTCCATGTGAGAGAGAAGTGAGTTTGTGTGACCCACTTTTCCATCCCAAGATCTTCCATCCTAGCCATTCATTTCTCATCTCCCACCATCAAAGTGAAGCACAAGGAGGCCGACGTCCCATCGGACCGAGTGGATCAAATAGTGGGTGTTTATTAAGTTAGATTTTTCCATGTTTTGATGATGGGCAAAGTGAGGCATACCGATTGATGGTATGGATCTCACTTTGGACCCTAGGTGTGGCCGATGGCCCACCTTGATCCTCATGATCATTCCCTGATGGGGTCATCCTCCATGGACCCCATCATGATGTTTATTTCCTTGCATTAAATAGGTCATCTAGACCATCCATATTGGTGGGGAAAGGATCTCCACTGTTGATTTTCGATTTCGATGGACCCATGTGTAATGGGACCCACTTGATGTATGATTGAATGCAAGGGAGGGCCCATAGTGTCGGGGTCCCTCCATCACACGTGTCCCATGTCTCTCTCTCTCTCTCTCTCTCCCTTTTGTATGATGATGTCGTAGTTGTGTGGGCACTTGGATGGACCCCACTTTATATAGGGGTTGTATCCACACCATCTATCATTAGGTGGCCCACCTAAGCAGAGCCCACCTTAAGATTACCATATGCCCAAACAAAGAAAAAAAGAAAGAAAGAGAGTTCAGAGATGCTGTCTCTGAACATGAGGGTGAAAACACCATTATTTAGCCTTGGTCTACGGCTACTTGGGTGGGCCATTCATATAGGCCTTACCTTGATGTATGCATTCAATCCACATCGTCTATCCTATCTACCAACTCATTTTAGGCGTTGAGCCGAAAAATGAGGTTGATCGGAGCATCTGGTGGGCCATACCTTAGCAAACAGTGATCTCCACCGTTTAAAGTCCCCTAGATTTTTGTACACGCCGAAACAGACACAATATTGGGCTTGATGGACTTGTTATGGACTATGTAATCCAATGGCTGGAGTGGATTCACTTGAAGTGGGCTCCACATAGGTAAAACCTCAAAAAATAAGAGTTTTCAAAAACAAAATATATAAACTAAGGCAGCAGCGTCTGCTGCTGCCGCTGACGCCAGGACGCAGTAGCGTCTAGCGTCTGACGCTGGATGGGCAGGGGGAGTGGGCCCCACCTCAGGTCCCCACCATGATGTATGTTTAGTATCCGTACCGTCCAACTGGTGGGCCCTTCCCTGGAGTGGGCCCCCTCCAAATACCAGCCTGATCCGGGACTCAGGTGGCCCACATCATAGGAAACAGCGGTGACTGGATGTCTGTCATTGGAACCCTTTTGGGCACCACAGAAGTTTTGAATCAATCTGATATTTATTTTTCTCATCCATCTAGGTCCGTGCAACCTTATCAACAGGTTGGATGGATAACAAACATTATGGTGGGCCCCACTTGGGATCCACATGATGTATGTACCTTACTTCCTAGATGGTGGAAGCCCACTATGATGTATGTGTTCCAGTCATACCATCCCACCATTGGATGGTGGGACCCCCCTTGTGACGTATGCATTTTATCTACGCCGTCCAGCCATTTTGGCTGGGCTGCTCGACAACAGGGACCCACCATGATGCATGTGTTGCATCCAAGCTGTCCAACCATTTGGAAAGCCCATTTTAAGGCTTAAGATTAAAAATAAGGCAAATTTAGGATCTGGTGGACCACACCGCAAAGAAATAGTGGGATTTGAGCGCCTACCATTGAAACCTTTGGGACAATGGGAGTTTGGATCAATATAGGATTTGTTTCCCTCTTAATCCAGGCCTTTATGACCTTATGCTTAGGTTGGTTGGCAAATGAACTTTATAATGGGCCTTGTGCATTGTTTAACAATGAAAGTCGTTATCTCCATTTCTATTTGGGGTATGGCCCAAATGATCTTTCAATATGATTCTTTTGGGGCATGTGATACGGCCTATCTTGATGTATTTGTGGCCCATTGTAGAGGCCAACCTTGATATTTATAAGGCTCATTGCAATGTGTGATTCCACCATAGTTTATGTAATGAGGTTCATGGCAGGTTGTGCCTTGGGAGCAATGATGGTTTGACATCCACATTGTAAGAATAATGTTGGTTAAATGTCCGCATTATAATTCTCCCTAGGGCCCATTGTTGGGCCATACTTGTAAATCGTCTAGGTCCATCTTCGTTATGAATAACATCCATCACCATATAACATGTTTAGCATAGTTCCATGATTCATGATCATACGCATCATCTGTGTGCTTAATATGAGAAGTGACTGATCATAGCATATGCCTTTGGGCTAATTGTTTAGGGGCTCTCTGATAGGTGGTGTTGCCCTACATGAGCACACGATATGTGCAGGATTGCTACATGACTGGATAGTGTGATTCATGCATTCACATTGTATGATATGGTACTGTACGTCCTAGCGACATCAGGGCTTCCACAGGCGTATCGTGGTTGGCAGGATTGGATACTGAAAATCTTGTTATACATGGGGTGCTATAGATATCCCTGGGTGAAAGTCCCTAAACCCTTATGGTACCAAGAGGTTGCTCCAACTTCTAGACCAAGTGGGTGCAGGAGCGCCGAGTGTCGATTACCAAACAGCTGTGCTTTCCACTGTGTCGTGGTCGGTTGGAAGGGGGTGCAGCCTTACCTGCCCGAGAGGAGGGGCAAAGCTAGGCTGAGTTTAACTAGCTCGAGGAATGGGTCTGCTATCGACGAGTCGGGCCCGATATTGGCAGGTGGATAGTGAGGTCTCTTCCACTTACCTTATTGTGCGCTATGGGGCGGCAATCTGGTTTAGAGTGTACTAGACTCCGGTGATACTCCAGATTTGAGTTGTATTGATATGTGGATATAGATGAGGATTTGTATGCTTGAGTTGCATCTCGCATCGCATGGCCTTGGTATGGCCGACATCATTCATGCCTTGCATTACATAGCCTTGGTACGATTAGTGGTATTCATGGACTCATCAGCATGTTCTGCATTACTCTGATACTGCATATCTACATTACTACCTTGCGCACACACTTTCACCACCCTCTAAGCTTTCTATAAGCTTATGCATGACCGTTGTGTGCAGGTGACGTTGGAGCACAGTAGCGCTGAGGCAGGAGAGCTTTGCAGATCATCTTGGAGATTTTTATTCATCATCATTGTATTTTCCTTTATGCTCATTGTACATATAAAGTTTTTTATCATAGTGGAAATGTAATGGAGTTTTTGGTTATTGTTTGTGGGTTATGCCTTTGGTTATGCTTATCATGAATCAAACTGATGTTGAAAATTGTCCTCGTAGCATCCCAAGATCAGAACCTGGCGAATGGGCTTTGGGAGACGAGAATGGGGTACTACGGAGGCTGTCAGCGCCGGATTCGGTGATCGAGAATTTTGTGAGCCCGATTTCCGAGTTTAAGGCGTGACACTCAAGCTCATCTAAGCTATCATGTTATATAGTACATACTGATGAGACCGAACTATGGCATAAGTAACTACGACATGTACACTACCGCAACTTGTATAGATTGAGCAAAAGTGATTTAGTAAGAGGTCTACCCAAAATAAAGAAAGTGAATAAGATATGTGGCAAGTGCCAAATTGGTAAACAAACCAGGAGTGTTCACAAAAAGATAAACTCCAATGCCACATCTAAACCACTCGAACTTCTCCACATGGATCTTATTGGGCTAACAAGAACGGAGAGTCAAGGTGGCAAGAAGTATATTCTGGTCATTGTAGATGACTTTACCAGGTATACTTGGGTAGTCTTCTTAAGAGAGAAATCTGAAACTCTCGATGAAGTAAAAAATGGTACTTAAACGTATCCAAAATGAAAAAGAATTACAAGTCACTAAGATCCGTAGTGATTATGGGTCTGAGTTTGAAAATAGTAGTTTTAAGAAATTTTGTAAAGACTAAGGAATATTCTGCTTCCAAAACACTACAACAAAATGGGGTAGTGGAAAGGAAAAATAGGGTGCTTCAAGAAATGACAAATGTAATGTTAAATAGTATGAAGCTTCCTAAAAATCTCTCGGCTGAAGCCGTAAATACTGCTTGTTATATAATTAACAAGGTTTATATTAGAAAATCTAATAATAAAATGGCTTATGGGATGTGGTTTGATAAGAAGCCTTCTGTTAAATACTTTCAAGTTTTCGGTAGTAAACGCTATATCTTGCGTGACCGAGAACATCTGGGTAAATTTGACACCAAAAGTGATGAAGGGATACTTTTAGGATATGTTCTGAATAGTCAAGCATATCGAGTACTTAACAAGAGGACCCATGTAATATAAGAATCTATTAATGTAGTCATTGATGATCATTTGAATACACCTTTCTCAAGTTCAGAAGATGATGAGGCTCTTCAAATTGATAAACCAGACTCTTCATCTAATCAAAATAATAGTGAACACAAACTAATAAAGATCATCCTCCTAATCAAATCCTTGGAAATCCCCTCACTAGTGTATGCACTCATAAACAATTAAAAGATATGTGTAACTACGTGTGCTTTATATCTCAGATAAAACCGACTAACATAAAAAAAGCCCTAACTGATGAAAATTAGATTGTAGCTATGTAAGAAGAGCTCAATCAATTTGTAAGAAATGATGTTTGGTATTTAGTTCCAAGACCAACTGATAAATATGTTATCGGAATGAAATGGATTTTCAAGAATAAGTCTGATGAACTTCGTAACATAATTAGAAACAAGGCTAGGCTGGTTGTACAAGGGTACACTCAAATTGAAGGTATTGATTATGATGAAACCTTTACCCCAGTAGCTCGTCTTGAATCAATCAGGCTGTTTATATCCATTGTGTGCTTTAAAAAATTCAAAATATATCAAATGGATGTTAAGAGTGCATTTTTAAATGGTGATTTGTATGAAGAAGTATACGTTGAACAACCAAATGGTTTTGAAGACCCTAAGCATGCTAATCATGTTTATCGCCTAAAAAAGGGCTCTATGGTTTGAAACAGGCTCCTAGGGCATGGTACAAGAAATTAACTAAATTCTTGTTAAGTCATGAGTTTGTTATGGGAAGTGTAGATAAAACATTATTTGTTAAGAAACGTAAAGATCATATTTTAATTATACAAATCTATGTTGATGACATTATCTATAGATCTACCTGTGCTAACATGTCTGTTGAGTTTGCAGATCTTATGAAGTCCAAATTCAAAATGAGCATGGTTGGAGAACTAAATTATTTCCTAGGGTTGCAAGTCAAACAGCTTCCTGATGGATACTTCATCTCTCAAACCAAATATGCTATGAACTTATTTAAAAGGTTCAGATTTGAGAGTGGAAAGAATTTTGATACTCCAATGAGTATCACTCTAAAACTCTCTAAGGATTTAATAGTTAGGAGTGTGGATCCTAAGGTGTATCGCAGTATGATAGGAAATTTACTTTATTTAACTACGAGTCGACCTGATATTGCTTTTAGCATTGGAATTTGTGCCAGATATCAATCGGATCCTAAAGAGTCCCACTTGATTGTTGTTAAGCGAATTTTGCGATATGTCGCTAGTTTAGCTAATCTTAGTCTTTGGTATCCACATGATATTAGTGTGCAATTAACTGGTTACACGGATGCTGATTGGGCTGGTAACATTGATGATTGTAAATCAACTAGTGGTGGTTGTTTCTATGTTGGGAACTGTCTAGTTTCCTGGCTAAGTAAGAAATAAAGTTTTGTATCACTCTCCACTGTTGAGGCTAAATATATTGTTGCAGGTAATGCATGCACTCAGCTTGTATGGATGAAGAGAATGCTAAGCGATTACGGAATTGCGCAAGAATCTATGATGTTATATTGTGATAACACAAGCGCAATTAATTATCAAAAAATCCTATTTAGCATTCACGAACCAAGCACATTGACATAAGGTATTATTATATTCATGAATTGGTGGAAGAAAAGATAATTTCATTAGAATATATTCAAACTGAGAATCAACTAGCTGACATATTCACAAAACCGCTCGAAAAAAATTGGTTTGCAAAATTGAAATTTGATCTTGGTATGTGCAATATGAACTGATGATTTATGCTCATTTGTATTATAATGTTTGTAAATATTATTTTACATTTTTATTTTATTTAAATATATGCAAAATTGTACATTTTCTTTGTTACTCGACCAGTCGTGGCACGACCGGTCGAGTATGTACACGACCAATTGTGAAACACGTGAATTGGATTTTTATTTGCGGAAAAGTGATTTTTTTTTTCATTTCTTCCTTCTTCTCCATCAAGCCCAACCATGACCGGTCAAACCCATCTACGATTACTCTCCGGTTAGTGGTTTATTTTTTATTTCCTTCTAGATTTAAGTTCTTTGCTCATCCTTAATCTTGATTTTGGTTCTTATTTCAAGATTTATGGTGGTTTGAAAGTGTTTCTTCATTAAAATGTGATTTGCTTGGAATCCTTTCATTCCTTTTTGCAAACCTTTGTTTCATTGTTTTCTTGTTATAATGGAAGGAAGAACTAGGAAGAAAACCACTCGCGGCACCTCTTCTTCCCATTCTGCACCCATTATCATGCGTCACATTCGGCCTCCTGAAGAGGATCCCGAGAGTATGCTAGATTTTTGAGTTAGAAATGTTATTGTTGAACGTGTTGTCCTTGTTAATCATATTGAGCGCTTCAACATTGTCCCTCTCCTTCAACCTATAAGATGGGATAACATACTATCTTGGGGCGGTCCTGCATACCGATCCATTGTGCAAGGCATGTACGCTTGCATTACTGAGTTCTTTCAAGATGATTTGACATTTACTGTGTAACTAGAGAAGGTCCAATCAAGGTAGACCGTCATTTAATTTCAGTAATCATGGATATACTTGTTATTGATGACGGTGTACCTATATCCACCTTGCAAGCTAGACCTTCTGAAAATGCTAAAAAATTGATTACGAGAGTTCTCTATAACATGAATGTAGAATGGAAAGGCGGTACTGCGTTCAGTTCCAAATATATGTTGTCCAGATACAGGGTCCTGCATCGTATTTTTATTTCGAATGTCTGTCCTCGCTCCGGTAACAAGACTGAGCTGACCTCTTTTGTGTCCTGCATTATGCATTCTGTTATAATTGGCATCATATCTGTCTTCTTTCTCTTATCTGTCATCATATTATTTAGTTTCGACTCCATCCTGGTCATAGCGATATTCCCTTCGCTTATATTATGACTGCCTTAGCTAATCATACTTTGATAGCTATGCTTATTGGAGAAAGTTCTATTAATCTTCATCCATTTAATAACTCAAATATCAACAAGATGAACTTGGACTTGGCAACTGGTCAAGTTGATGGGAATGCTGGAGGAGATGAAAAAGCTGAAGAAGCTGACGCTTTATCTCAAGAAGACGTTAATATGGATGATTTATTTAATGAACTTGAATCAGATTCTGAGGCTGACCCTGATTATCAGCCTTCTAGTTTCGATGAGAGGTTGCATTCTTTAGAGGAACAGGTGGCTCAGATTTGTGTAACCCAAGATTCTTAACTTGCTTATATGCACAAATTATGAGGCACATTAATAAGGGTTTACATCAAATTGATCTATTTATTCTTGCTCCCTCTTCAAGTTCTGATTAGTTTCATTTTGATTTGATGGTATCTGTAATAACTTTATTCTCACTCTTTTCCTTATGATTGCTTGGATAATGTTGATGAACCTCTTATCTATTCAGTTCAAATACTTTATTTGATTTGATTTGGATGAGTAGTTATTGATTCTACTTGCTCTCATGTTATCTTCCTTTATCATTATTCGCTTCTTTTGTCATGTTGTGACAAAAAGGAGGAGAACATCGTTGAAAATACGGATAATGATATAATGATGATGAAATATGGCTAATATTGCAGAGAGTAGTGGATTAAGGGGGAGAGTTGATTATTGTGCATGATATAATAATATGTTTGTGCAATGTGTTGTTTGAATATCTATTGCATATTGTAATTTTAGTTTTGTCACAAATTTGATAAAGGGGGAGATTGAAAGTGCTATGTTGATAAACCCTAAGTATTGTCAAATTTTGGTGTGTCAAACCAATTCAAGTTTATATCTTGATTTGTATTAAGCTTGTGCATCTGTTCGCATTGAATATTCGACGTTGGTTCTGTTCACGCTGAATCTATCTTGCCATGTCTATGACGAACTTACCGAGATCTTTAAACTGGAAGAAAGTGAAAACTTTCATATATTGAGTGAAGACAGAGTTTTCAAGAACATTGCGGTTCAAGATTTGGAACCAGAAAAGTCCAAGAACTCAAGACGTAGTTGAAGATCATGTTTGGTATGTCGAGTTCAAACTTTGAAGATCGTAAGAATTAAAGCTAATGAAGTGATCCATATATTAAGTGTTCATATGTTCTATCTCACAAGTAAGGTATGATTAACCTAGATTGACCTTAGATCATGATTAGAACATCTCATACTTTCGGTCAATCATTTTGATCAGTTTATAAGTGTAAAATTCTATTCTTTTGACTAGCCCTAGCACTGGCTCGACCAGTCCTAGTATTTCTTCGACCAATCCAGGATTTATTATGAATTTTCAAAATTTTTCTGTTAATCTACGACCAGTCCTGAAAACTGCTCGACCAGTCGTGTGAATAGTGCTCTACTCATTTTTTAGCGTGTAATCTGAACTCACATGACCAGTCGTGTGGTGTCCACGACTAGTCGAGCAGGCCACTCGACCAGTCATGGGACCCATAAGGCCAGTCGTGCAAATAAAAAATCTTATCGCGCCATAATTTTTAAAAATCTATTTGGATAAGGCCAATCGTAGCTATCCAAAGGCCAGTCATGCGAACTGATTTTTTAGCTATAAATAATGCTCGAATTTCAGAGTTTTCTATTCAATTCTTATCATTCTTAAGCAATCACTCTGAGTTTATTTTGAGTACATTCTAAGCTATTTTGTGCATATTTTAGATTCTTTAAAGTAGCTCTTGTAATTTGATTTTGAATCTCTATTCCATTCTTATATTGAAAAGGGATATTCGATCCCTTCCTTGAGATCAAAATCAATAGAAAGCCCTTATTGATTTAATTAAAAATCATCTAGACTTAGAACTTTATACACTTGTGAGACTAAACATTGAACATCTACATCATCATCAAGTTGGTTCTCTCAGGCTGCTTCAGAATTGTCATACAAATAAGTTTTTGCTTTTTCTGTAATTCAATTCATTTTTGGTTTGTGAGATTGTTCCAAAAAATCTTTATTTTAGTTTGTCTGAGGTGATCCTGAAAACTCAGAACGTGGGGTTTTTGAATTGTGTAAGCTCACTTGAAAGACAATTGTGAAGGTTTTAGGTGAACCTTGAAAAACCTATTTTGATTAGTGAACGCTAATATTCCGAGGGAGTGGATATTAGGAGTGGAGTAGTTGTGTGGCTGTTATTTAATAGTTGGTGTGCACACAAGCGAACCACTATAATTCTTTGTGTTTGTTGGATGTGTAGTTTATTTCTTTATATTTTATAGTTTAAGATTGTGGGATGTATTTGTGTATGTGAATGTTGTAACCTTTATATTTCAGCATCGTGTGGTGAATGTTGTAATAGATTAGATTCTACTTCTTTCATTTCTTCTTCAGTTTGAGTTTTTGATACTCACCCACGTTCTAGTAAGGTGGTCCTACCATAAACCATTAGTTTTTAGTGTTAGGTTGTCCTTAGAACCAAGTTTGTATCAACCTCTCAATACTTGATTTTTGAGGTTGTTATTTCCTTTGGTTATTTGCAATTTATTTGGCTATCTTGTTGTCTTTATTCCGCTTATTAATTTTTATTTGGTATAGTCCTATTCACCCCCCCCCCCCTCTAGGACATTTTGCTTGGCCTTTTCAAGCCTGACATGGGCGTTCATACAAGGCTTCTTAAGGAGTCGTGCCAATGCTTGCTTGGAAATTGTTGTTATAGGCAAATTTAGCATAAGGGAGGCAGTCATCCCAGCTGTCCTTGAAGTCAAGTATGCATGCTCGTAACATGTCCTCGAGTATCTGATTTACCCACTCCGTCTGCCCATCGGTTTCTGGGTGGAACGTGGTACTAAATTTCAGCTTTACCCCCATCGCCTCTTGGATTCGAGTCCAGAACATGGACATGAATCGTGTGTCTCGGTTTGACACAATCTCTAGAGGAACTCCATGTAGTCGTACTATCTCCTTAATGTACAGATTGGCTAGGTCATCTGCCGAATTAGAAACCCGAATCAGGAGGAAATGGGCCGACTTCGTCAACCGGTCCACAATCACCCAAATGGAGTCATGCCCCTTTCTCATCTTTGGTAACCTGGAAATGAAATCCATAGATATGAAATCCCACATCTACTCAGCTATGGGCATGGGTTGAAGTAAACCCGGGGGTTGGCGGTGCTCAGTCTTGACTTATTAACACGTGAGGCATCGAGATACAAAATCTACTATTTGGGCCTTCATGTTGTCCCACCAGTATGAATGTTTCATGTATCGAGACATTTTCGTACTACCCAGATGCATTGCTAACTTTGAACTGTGAGCGGCTTCTAGAACTTCTCTCCTCAGATTGTGAGGTTTGGAACGCATAGGCGGCCACGATACCGTAAACCTCCATCTAGGCCAATTCTCCATTCTGATTCTTCCCCGTTGCTTGCACGCTCTCTCATCCTCAACAATAGCTCATCTTCCTTCTGAGCCACAATGATTCGATCATCAATTAATGGTTGTAGGTGGAAGTGTGCGATGCTCTCGAATGGCTCTTCCACTGTTAGCCTCTGTTCAAAATCTCGCACGAACTCCACCATATTCCACTCTCTTACCATTAGTGGGGCTGCAAATTCCATGGTTTTCTTGCGGCTCAACGCATCAGGCACAAGGTTGGCCTTGCCAGGATGGTAGGAGACTTCAAACTTGAAGTCTTTCAATGTCTCCATCCAGCTGCGCTTCCTTATATTCAGGTCCCTCTGTGTAAAGATGTACTTGAGGCTCTTATGGTCACAAAAGAGCTCGAACTCCTCTCCGTAGAGGTAATGTCTCCAAATCTTCAATGCAAAAATGACTACCGCCAACTCTAGATCGTGAGTGGGGTAATTTTCTTCATGTTTCCTCAACTGTCGAAAGTCATAAGCGATCACCCTATCCTTCTACATAAGCACACAACCCAAACTGACTTGAGAGGCGTCAATGTAAATAGTATATTTGACCCCTTACTCTAGCAGCACTAGTACGGGCGCAAACGTCATCTTGTCCTTTAATTCTCGAAAGGCTACCTCTGCTTTCTCATTCCAAGCAAATTTAAGATCTTTCCGAGTAAGTTGGGATAATGGTCGGGCTATCTTGGAGAAATCTTTAATGAATCGACAATAATAGCCGACAAGTCCAAGGAAACTCCTCACTTCTGTAACTGAGCTGGGCTACTCCCAGTCTTGTACCATGGTCACCTTAGCAAGGTCCATGGTGATTCCTTCTTTGGAAATTACGTGTCCTAAAAACTTGACTTCTTCCTTTCAGAAGCCCCATTTTCGGTACTGTGCAAATAACTAATTCTTCCTAAGAGTATCAAGGACTGCTCGTAAGTGTTCTTCATGATCTTTCTAACTTTTTGAGTATATCAAAATGTCGTTTATGAATACGATGATGAATTGGTAAAGATACGGCTAAAACACTCGGTTCATGAGGTCCATGAACACGGCTGGTGCGTTTGTAAGTCCAAACGACATCACGAGGAATTCGTAGTGCCCAAAGCTTGTCCTGAAAGTTGTTTTATGTACGTCTTCATTCCTGATGAACAACTGATGATACCCGAACTATAAGCCTATCTTAGAGAAATACTAAGCCCCCTTCAATTGGTCAAACAGGTCATCTATCTTGGGCAGAGGATACTTGTTCTTTACTATAACGTGATTTAGCCTGCGATAGTCTAGACACAGTCATAGCGACCCATCCTTCTTTTTCACAAATAATACGGGAGCTCCCCAAGGAGATACGCTCGGCTGTATAAAGCCCAAGCCTAATAAATCATCGATCTGTTTCCTCAATTCCTTCATCTCACACAGAGGCATGCGGTATGTCGGCAAGGAGATAGGTGTTGCACCTGGCACAAGGTCGATGGTAAAGTCAACTCGCGCTGAGGAGGTAGTCCGAGGATCGTTCTGAACACGTCCGTGAAATCTTGGACCACTGGCATGTCCCTAAGTGATGGACCATCATAATTCTCCAACAAGGAAGCATAACAACAAATGCGGAAAGGACAACTGACCTGAACTGGGAAGGTGAAGGTTGTACCCTCAAGCCCATGGGCTGTCACCAACCCAGTCTCACAGTTAATCTTCGCCTTCGTTTTGGTAAGCCAATCCATGCCGAGGATGACGTTGTAATGATAAATCTTGGTTACAATCAGGTTAATGTGCACCACTCTACTCCTTAAGTTTATCGGGCAACTCCTACAGAGTTTAGTGGCGTTTGAGAAGGTTCCTTCTACGGTGATGACTCTCACCCTAATCATGGGGGTAGCGTTCAACCCTAATCACTTGACCGCAAAGCATGATACCATAGAAACAGTGGAGCCGGTGTCCACTAAAAGGAATATAGGTGTACCTTGGATGTGGCAGTGACTTCAAATGCCAGGGGTACCGTAACTGCTGATTCAGCTGCTTCAGCGGTGAGTGCATGTATGTGAGCTTGTTGTAGGCGGTTAGGTGGCGCTATCATGGGCAGTTGAGGCAGCTAATTTTGGGATGCAGGAGGTCGATTATATGGTTGCATCGGTGCCACTGCTCGTAAAGGAGGGGCTGAAATAGCATGCGGATGCTGGCGGTTGACCCTTTGAGGCGGCGTGTAGCCATTATCCCTCATCTTGGTAAACCAGAAGGGGTCAATGTGACCCACTCTGCTGTAGTAAGTGCACGTGCGATCGGAACACCTTTGCTGGGCCGGCGGAGCCATCAGTCTGGGAGGTGAGTTCATACGTGGCCTCTTGTCGAGAAGCAGTTGGGTCTGCAATTTGGGCCTAGGCCCGGCCCTATTGGCAAGCGTGCTTGGGATACCCTCTCACAATCCTGCTCATCTCGCAGGGACATGTTCACCAATTCAACATATGTGTGGATGCTAGCACAACACATCTTGGTGCGGATATCAGCCCGCAACCCTTTCGAGAATCACCGCATTCTCATCAGCTTATTAGCCAAAATTAAGGGAGCATATCTAGCTAGCTCCATGAAGCAGTTCTCATATTCTGCCACTGTTATTCCCCCTACTTGAGGTAGAGGAAGTCGCCCTCTTTTTCATTGCGATAGGTGAGGGGGAAGTATTTCTCATGGAAACGTGTCTCGAACCCGTCCCACGTCCACACAAACCCTGTAGGAACGGTTCGTAGGACACTGTCTCACCATAAGCTAGCCTCCTTCTCAAACATATATGTAACAAGCTCAACTTGTTCTGCCTCGGAGCAGTGTAATGGCCTTATCATATTGGATATTCGGTCCAACCAATACTCAGCCTCCTCGGGTCTATAGGTACCCGTGAACGTAAGAGGACAAAGGCGTTGAAAACGCTCAAAAAACCTGCATGCAACCGTTGCCCCAGTGGCATGCATGTGTTGCATCAGCTGGCCACATTCATATTCTGTGCGATGGCCCCCGCTATAGTTGCTAGGACCTGTTGTTGTTGTTGCATCAAGAGCAACAACTGCTCCAATCTATCTGGGGGAGGGGATGCCTAAGGTATAAGTGGCATTGATGAAGAGGCGTGGTTCTGACCTAGAACTAGTGGCTCACTTGGCATTGACCCATCTATGGGACCAGTTGCCGGTTGTGAGTCTGGATCTGTCTCGCTACTTGGACCCAAAGTAGGGCCCTGTTGGCTATCATTCGGGAGAGGGGCTCCGTCAACTAACCCACCAGGTGGGAGACGTGTGATGCTCCGACTGGTTTTAGGAGGCATTCCCTATTATAACATAGGGTACATACATACATCATAACATAGGGTACGTACATATTCATGAAATTAGAGTGATATCGTACATACATCATCAACTTCTCCAAACATTCCACGCATTACTAAAACAAAAGGAGCTCCATGCATTTTATTAAACAAAATTTATCACAGATACATATGGTATGGCATTACATGTACTATGACAGAAAATGCACAATGACTAACTAAAATAAAAGATTTCAGCATTTACAATCCCAACATCCAAACTAAGCCTATCCAAGGCTATTACAAAAAGAAGTAACTACTTACTACACTCCCAATCATCTGATTTTGGCGAAGGTGGAGGTGCTCCCTTATCCTGCATGCAACACAGGAGGGCCTTTAGAGTGTAGGACATCCTCTTGAATTTCTTCTTCAGATATTCCTAGTTTTCCTCTATCTTGGCCAAGCGGGCGTCGTGGGCAGCCCGATCCTGGTGGTCGTCATGAGTGGTGGGAGGCTCCCAGTCAGAGTCCTGAGCCTCCACTTCTTCCTCATGTTCTCCTTCCTCACTTTCTTCCTTTTCTTCTGTCTCTTCCTCTATCTCGTCCCCGAATTCCTCAAGTTGGGCCTGGTGTTGTCTGGGACCCATATTCATGTTATTGAGGGTTCTCTCATTGATGTAGTGGATAGGAGTGAGATTATCCATATGGAGCCTGAACCCAAAAATACGAGCAATCTTGCAAATCAGTCAGCAGAATGGGAGGGACGAGTCCCCCCGAGCAGATTGCGCCGCCTTCACAATCTAGGTCAAGACAAGATGGGCAGGCACACCTTATCTCCCAGTCCTACTCGGTACAGGAAGTCCACCATGAATCTCATGCACTCCGTGAAGTTGCTCAATCTAGGATACACGTTGTACATGCATATATGGTGGAGCAGGCGATAATCATCGGTCATGCGCGTCGTTTTGAGGTTGTTCTCTCGCCTCCAACCAACGTTTCAGCCGCATAGGAAGAGTGTGTGGCAATCTCTCTCTCACCTTTCAGCGAGATTAGTCTCGCTGGCATGTATCACACCCCACTCTACTCCCATGATGTGGGATACAATGTCTACAGCAACCCTAGTTTCTGTTCTTCCTAGAGTAATAGTAAACTAGAGAGGATCAAGGGTCGGGTCCTTAATGTGTGCGTAGAAGGCCCTTATTAGTGTGTGACTTTTCTTCAAATACAGGACCCCATCCATTCTCCAGAAGTTGGTTAATCACCGGGTACATTCCAAACAATTTCTCATCCACATGAGCTTCAAAGACAATTTTATGTTGGTGGAACCTACCGAGCTCGATACCCGCCAGTAGAGACCCCTCTATCTGGATTTGGGGGTTAAGGTCCCGCTTTGACCTTTGGTTGGCGCTTGAACTTGCCTCGGCACTCACCTTCCTCTTAGAACGAGTTGGACGGCTTAGCCCGGCCTCATCCTGGGCCGTTCGTTTCTTCCCCATAAGGGAAAGAATCATAGAGATGGAGAAAATGGCGGCCACTATCTCAAAAAGGGCCATGGAGGTGGAGAGGTATATGAAATGGAGGGATTTTAAGGAAATGAGTGTTTTGGAGTCCTAGGTGATGGATTTGTCCTCAAATGAGCAAGAGGGAAGAGATTTAAAGGAAGATTTGAAGAGATTTGAGGTGAGGGGTGTAGGAATTTGGGAATGCAACGAAGAGATGAGGCTTATGGGTTTAGGACTGAGGATTTGAGGGTGGAAATAGGGTTTGAGGTGGTTTAGAAAGGGTAGAAGGGTTTGAAAAGGGGTGAAAATGAATAAAAAGGGAGAGGTAGGGCCGTATAAGTGGACCCCCACACGTGGGAGGGGTCCATATGCTCGGTCCAGTGGCGGCGCGTCGCCGATCTAGCGGTGTCGCCGCGCCCATCTGGAAACATCGGCGATGCCGCCGTGCCCGTCTGGAAGTTCTGGCGGTGCCCCCGCCATTCGGTGGTGGCCACCCCCCTTGGGTCTCCGTTTACTCTCTGTGAGACCCCTTGGGCCCCCTACTCATCGGTTTGGGTCCCTGATAGGTCGAGTCCACCCATTGCAATCCAACTAGTGTTTCCTCGCGTCCTCTGGATACGTTTTTAAATTTAAAATCCGCCAACTATTGACCCAGATAGACTTAGAAGCATCTAGGCCATTCGGGAGCTTCTTTACTTGGTCAAGACAAATTTCGGAGAGGATCTATAATTAATTTG
Organism: Magnolia changhungtana; assembly: GCA_030180095.1. Lineage (NCBI taxonomy): Eukaryota > Viridiplantae > Streptophyta > Magnoliopsida > Magnoliales > Magnoliaceae > Magnolia > Magnolia changhungtana. Next base: position 2,485,547 of record JASAUF010000172.1, read on the forward strand.
AACTATGAAGTTCAAACATTTATGTTGTCCTGGCCTCGCTAGCTACTTGCGCCTTTTAGTCCTAAAGTATTCAAGATAGGTCGACTTCAAGTCGCCTTGGTTTGTTATCTCTGGTCTGGTTAGAGGTGACTTAGGTCACTGCACATGATCTAAGTCCCTCAATTATAATTCTTCGGCTAAACTATAGTGCTTGGTCTCACCTGTCGGCACAATCTTGGGATTTTAATGTCATCTCTAAGTTCCATCGCTCTCTTCCTAAGTCATAGTATATCATGATAACCTATTACCCTAGGTCCAGTTTAATCCAATTCATGCTTTGATACTAACTTGTAACGCCTTGAATTTCGTGGGTTGAGCAAAGCTCGAATCTCGAGATTTTCAACATCACTTATGTCCTATGGAAGATAATGTTATGATTCCTTCCATATTAATTGATTAAGCATGCATAGAATTTTACTAAACGGTGTATCATACTCCAGATTTAATGAAGTTAAGCGAATGCATAAATCCAAAACATATCTGTATAAATAGGTACATGTCTCACAAAATTTCTTCCAGAGTATGAGTCCACGACTAGGTTTAATATATACATATACAATTTCAGAATGAACAAAATGTGGTAGTGTAAATGTAGCATCCAACTAAGCCTAGATACCCAGCGTTCCCTGCATAACAGTACGTGGCCTACATTGGCCTGCCTGAGAGTTAGAAGTAGGAGAATTCCTCCTCCTCATCTAAGAAGTCCTACTCCAATGCATAGACGTCATCCATACTTGCATCTACATTAGCGTCTGGTTGGTGTTTTAAAATACCATCCTAGAGTGGGTGTGAGTGATCAACTCAGTGGTTCTATAAGGAAAAAGTTACACATGTTATCAAGTCAATCAATGCAGTAATGATAAGGCAATCATAAACAATCACTTCCTAGCTATCTTTTTTAATGCGAGAATGGAGTGTAGGTTATGATGTATGCCCTCACCCATCAACACTCCCTCAACACGCAACTCCGACCGCCTGTTTCGCATATGACAACACTTCCTCAAAGGTGTGACTTCAACGCCTTTTCACCACATTCTAACTAATGCGGTGCGATGCATAGTCATGTTAGCCAAGTGATTGATTATGTTCATTCATCCAATAAGTTTGGGAAGCTAAGGTACCTCCCTTTTTAACATTGACCCAAATCGAACATCAGGCATCAGACAAACGCAATGGTCCTATTCATGTGTTCTGGATCCATCCAGGTTTGTCACTCCTAGATAAACACATAGATAGGCAAGTTGTAGGAAGTGGTGCTCGTGGTCACTATAGGGAGTCTCGTCACCCCAGTATAGGCCGACAACCCGAACATGGTGCCCCATACCACCATACCCGGCTTACGAGTCTTGAGGATCGTGGTACCATAGTTGAAGGTAGATCTTTACATTGGTGAGGGGTACCTTAGATTCAAACAGTCGCATCTATACATGGTAAACACACAATAGGTCAACTAGTTCGTTAGCTCGGCTTACGAGTCTTGAGGATCGTGGTACCATGGTTGAATAGGCGCACGCTGACCTAATCGACATGGAGCACATAAGCACCCCTCGTGGCCTAGCCACTGTCGGCAGTCGTCGTACGACCCGTATCTTTCGGGTTTAACCAAGGTGGCCAGACTAATTTGGCCACCCAAACATGGGCGTTTACCGATTACCTGGACTACGATTGTAGCCCCATTCCTATCCAAATGTTGTTAACACGCAAGTGTAACATACATATATATATATATCAGCATTCGATAAGTAATCTTAACGAATTTCTCATTTGGGCATTTCGTCAAACAAATAGACCATGTTTACTATTGAAATAGCGGTGAAGACCGCTTTAGTTGAAGTAGGAATATGCCAATATGTCCTAGAGGGGGGCTGAATAGGACTTTTTAAAAGTTTTATGTTTTATTTAAAATCCTATCACACTAATCCTAACAACCAACACATATTAGGATTACTCAAAAGTAACTCTACTGGCTTCCCAGCCCGGTAGAGGATCCAATCACAAACTATTTAAGAAGTGAACAATATGTAAACTAGTTTATGATGGATATGACTGTGTATATATGTGAGGTATGATCTCAGATATTCAGATATGAAAATATTAAAGTAAATTATATATATATAAAAAGAATAGCAATCTCAAACACAGTCATTTTTATAGTGGTTCGACTACTTGTCCACTCCACTTCTGGAGACCGCACTCAACCCTTGAGTGTACCGGATTTCACTAAGGAGGTTTCACAGTAGTTCACCTCAAACCTAAGGTTTTAAATCAGGTTCACCTTCACCTTTACAACTGTAATGTCTCGAAAAAATTCGTACAAAGATCCGAGTACCACCTCAGGCAGAAATCACTCAAGACCAAATCCTTTAGAAATTAGATGAAATTAACTAAGTGCTAAACTAGATTACCTGTGAAATTAGTACTAATCACTTTAAATACGAACTACAAGATCCAAAACTTGCAGAACCATTAACGCTACATTGCCCTAAAATCTAGGATCAATCTCTAAACCCAGTTGCTCTCGAGAGCACATTGAAACTTCGTATCAGACTTAGACCGCGCGTTAAAAGTTTGATGACTACAAAATTATATGCTTATGACCGCCTTACTGGGCTTGGCAACCATCTCAGAAATTAACTCCTAACAGTATCCAGAAACACACAACTTGAGCCCGGAGCGAAGTGTGTGAGAAATGTGAATATCTTTAGAAATTAAACTTAGATTTAAGTGATTTGGGTTGTTCGCTTGCAAGCCAAATCTAAGGACTCAGACCATCAGAATCTGACCCAAATACACCTTCGGATCAGGAAAATTTCCCAGCACAGGTCAGTGTACTTGTGGCCCTGATCGGGTGCCGATGACCGTTGAACTAAAACTGGTCCGCCACGGTCGATCTACAGATCCGATTGAACCAAAAACTTAACTCGACCTAGATCCAATGCCAGGGAGCTTAAGTCTGACCGCACGCAAAAGTGCTCCGTTAAGTCGAAATAGATGGGTTTTGGCTATAACCTAAGTATATCATGACCCTGGGACCATTGAGCCCATGTTTGAGCCTATATAAGGGTCTTAAACCCTCTCTCTCCCTTCACATACGAATTTTCAAATCCTAGAGAGAGAAGAGAGAGAAAAGAGAAGGAAAGAGAGAGAGAGTATGTGTGTGGGAGATTGTTCTCAGGACTCAGTCTCGCCATTCCACATGCTTATCTACCATTCATATATCGCTATTCGAGCGATTCCGATCCCGTTCTTAGGTAAGAAAACCTAACCCTAATCTGTTTTAGGGTTTCAGATTGTGTAAGTGATGAAATAGCTAACCTAATTCATGCTATAGGTTGTCATTCTACTATTGACAAAGACTTAGTGTTTAAACTAATTTCTTACACGTTTACCGGCATAAGGTGCGAACTATAAACGTTTAGTTATGGTTTTCAAGACTTTCAATGTCAATTAATGATCTATAATTGACATGGGTACCATTTCACATTCTAAATATGATGCCTGATTCACTTTACGGATATATATGAACTATGTTGAATATAATATATTCCATGTGTTTGTCAAATTGATTAAATGCGTGTAGAATTTGGATTCGTGTTTGACATGATTATCCATCGTGGATATAGGATCGTTGTATATGCGACAACTCCTTGGTGAAAGGATTTTCCCTAATACATGTTATGGCTAATATACGCCATGTATGTTGTAGTGTGTAGCCTAAGTGTTTGTAGAAATGTTTGAATGAGTATGGAATTTGTATTTGTGCTTGCCATGTTTATCCATCATGGATACATGGTGGTTGCGTGCATGACAACTCCTTAGTGAAAGGAGCTGCCCTAATACATATTATGGTCAACATATGTCATGTATGTCGAAGTGTGTAGTCTAAGTGTTTGTAAAAATGTCTGTATGAGTAAGTATTTGGTAAATTATACTTGATGGATGTTGAGATAAGATTCTCAACTATCGTAACTGTGTGTATAAATCCCTCCATACAACTTACATTATATTGTCCGTTTTACATATGAAATGCATACGTGTGAAATCATGTTTAAGTTATGTTTCATGAAATACTCAAATGGTTGATATTACTTGAAGGATTAGTTTACTGTTGAGGTGCCTATTCATATATGATTCCTTGTTATGTTTAAGTGCCGTTGGGACTATGATATAGTCCAGGTAATCGGTAACAGATTTTAATCTGGTGGCTGAGGTTGTCTCGCCACATGGGACGTGTTCGATGAATCTGAGCCGTACTTTGGTTGTCGACAGTGGTTAAGCTACACAGAGTGCTTACGCACTTCATGTCGATTAACTCGAGGTGCGCTCGTACCAGTCAAGCTCGTTAAGTAACCCGATTGAACCGATGTATGTTTACCTTGTATGGACGCTACTGCCTGAACCTAAGGTACCAAACTCACTAGTGGAAACCCCGTTAACCTTGGTACCTCAATCCGCTAAGACTCGTGAGCTGGACATGGTGGTATGGGACACCGTGGTTGAGCTGTCGACCTACATCGGGGTGACGAGCCCACTCGTAATGACCAGTGAGCAACTTAAGCTCGTGAGCTGAATACGGTGGTATGGGACGCTGTATTCAAGTCGTCAGCCTACAACTATGTGACGAGCCATTCGTAGTGACCTCGAGCATACTCTGAGCTTGCGTTGAGGCGACGAGCCTTTCCGTAGCAACTAGAGTATAAGTTGGCTTACATCGAGGTGACGGGCCCTTTGTAGTGAAAGCACAATATCGTATGAGATTTACTAGGACTGACAACCTTAAAATGGATCATTGTTTGAGAAATGATATAAGGGAGGTACCTTAGTTTCCCAATCCTGCTGTATGAAAAGGACTAATAAGAACTTGGTAATCATACTCATGCACTGCATTGCATATGCCTTTGACGTTGGAGTTGAGCACTGAAGAAGTGATTGTATGTCGCGACCGTGAGATGAAGTTCGTAGGGGGAGTGTAAGCGAGGGCATGCATCATTAATACATACCATTCTTGCATTAATCAAAGTACTTAGGGATGCTTGATTGTATTGCTTTATCAATACTGCTAGACTGAATTGATAACATGTTAACCATTGCTTTATAGCTCCACTGAGTTGATCACTCACTCCTACGTTCTGGGACGGTGTTTTAAATACCAACCAGACCCTATTATAGTTTTAGATGATGACGCAGTCTGGGAGGCGGAGATAGACTTTGAGGATGATGAAGAGGCATTCTCATATATGCAATATTCAGGCGGGTTTATATAGACCGTTCTGATCGGCAGGGCTTCAGGGCTTATACTTTGTAGTGGACCACCATATTTTGACAATTTTGTATTTTGAAACAATACTTGTAACTATTTGACCTGGCAATGCGAACATACTTTGGGACCTACAGTAGTTTTTACGTTCCATGTATTTCTCTTAGTCTTCCGCTTGTATAATTCGACTATCCCTGGAGTACGTTTTACTGTTTTTTCTTAAGCTCATTCATGTTTTATGCACTAATACGGACAACATTTAAATCATCATTATCTATGTTGCATAAGTGATGCGTTTGGAACTCGGGAGATGGGCTCCTACTCGACCCCTGATTTTTAGGGCGTTACAATAACCTACACTGAGGTTGACTGTTTATGCTCTCACGAGCAAGGATCAACACAACGCACCCATTTTTAGGCACACTGGCCAAGGATCTTCCATAAGACCCTAACTGAGGTTTCACACGGATCACCTCGAACTTAAGGTTTTAAATAGGTTCACCTTCAACCGGAAGTTTATGCTCTCTACAGAGCAAGGGTCAACACTATGTACCCATCACGTACACTCCCGCGGAGGCCTCCTACGAGGGCTTGCAAGGGTGAGAAAGACCTAAGACCCAATCCTAAAAAGGAATTATCACAAGTGTCCTCTGGACTCTAGTAACATACAAATAAGTGGATGAGTCCCATTTAGCATGTTGATGAAGATCTCTTCCTTGTTGATGAAGAATCTTCGGCTTCCTTGATCCGCAACACAGATGATGTACCAATACAAGGCATCGGGTTGGGTCAAGGTTAAGACGAAATCCTACTCTATAAAATATTTTCCTATAAGGAAGATAGAGTGATTCCGATCATACATTTAAGACATCCCAGCTTAATGATTTGTAATTAGGGTAGTAGCTGGAGGATCCTTGAGTGTGGAAGTTCATTCCCCAATCCATTCTATTGAATATCAATGATGAGGGTGGATTAGAGGATGAACTTCCCTAAGAGAAAGGGCTTTATGTATAAGATCTAAGGTAAAACACGCAAAAGCACTCTCTTCTTTCTCTGCCAGTAATAATAGGCAAATCATCTATATATAGGCAGAAGGTTCCAACGGATATAAAATGGTCACATTTATGACAGAGTTCGATATCATCGAGCGGGTTCGATATCATCGAGCGTATACTCTTGATGGCATCGATGGTCCTGTCAATAACACAAACTCAAATGTATTATGCTTTTGAAACCTCTTGCCAGTTGGTCGATGGAATCGAAAAAGTGTCGATGTCATCGAATTTCGAACTCTGATTCTATCGATACTAGTGTCGATCCATCGACATTTGAATAATGAGAGAGACTAGACTTGAAATATTTTAGGTTTACAAGAATGATCGAGGGACCATCAAGATCATCGAAATTTGAATGTTGATGATATTGATCAGGGTCGAATATTGCATATCAGACCCCAGCAATTGCCTAATTTTACATACATGATAATGTTTAATGCTAGATTTTTCTCGTGTTTTTATTACAGGACGAAACCAGGAGCGTTAATTGGAATTTGATGTTAAAGGCATGGATTTAACGTTCTGAAGTCACCAGAGCACGGGATGAACTCCAGAAAACCAATGGTGAAGAATATACACGCCTGAGATCTGAGGAAAGCACGATAAAGAGGCTTGAAATTGGTGCAAAATGCAAGATCACGTATTTCCCGCCATCCGATCAACTCGAAACTTCATACATATGATGGAGGCCATAAATTAACCATACATATTAAATTTCAGCCATTGATGATCTCGGGAAGTGCTCCAACTGACAAATTAGCCCACGAATCGTTGATTTCAGGCCCACCTGATAGCAGGATATGCCTCAACTTTGGTCCCAGCCCATTAATTAGGGAGATAAAGAGGATGGACGGAGTAGATTTCTCGTAAACATCACGGAGGGCCATGTGTACCAGGAGCGTGCGCAGTGTACATGTGCACGGTTGTGCCAGGCACCGCCGCACCGCCAGACGGCCGGGCCGAGGCGCTGACCCGCGCCCGTCTTCTCGAAACGGCATCTGCCGTCCAGCGTCCGCAAGCACCGACTGCTGTCGTCAGTTGTGGGTCCCACCTTGTGTCCAAATGGACAATCCAAGCCGTCCATCCGCTTCCTGGGGCGACCATTAACATTGCCTAGGTGGCACAAATTGAAATGAAAGCAGAGATCAGATCCCAGCCGTTCAAACATCAGATTGACGGCGGAAGTAAAGATCAGGTGGGACACACCAAAACAGAGGAAAAACTGGTCATTTCCGATCGTTTTTCCGTTCTTATCCCGGTGAACGGAGTGGATTTTGGGATTTCTATCGTTCATGGCCCCACCATCAACACAGCAGCTCGTTTCCGCCGTCCGCGTAGCGTCTTCCGCTGCCGTTTTTACGAAGGATTGTGGGCCCTGTACGTCACCCGTACGGCCGATCCGAGCCGTCCATCGTGTAGATGGGTTCGAGAACTACAAAACCATGATGATATTCCACTCCCATGCGTACACACGTGTGCGGTACAGAGGCCACAAACGGACTGCCCGGCGACGTTTAAAACTGATCTTTTTGTATTTTCTTCTGTGGGCCGCGTTAATGGACCTTCAAAATCACCCATTCTTGACTGAAATTTTATCCTGAATCCAATGGACGGGGTGGATTTTCCAGAAAACACCTCTGTGGGGCCCACCGATCACGGCTATGAAAATTGGTGCTCCGAGTCCCTCTACGACTCTGCCACCGACTCCAGCCATCCAGCAGCTATAAAAGGGAAGTTTTGGATGTGGGAAAGGCATTCAGAACTAGGGAATTCGAGATCCAGAGCCAGGGAGAGAAGAAAGAGAAGAAAGAGAAGGAGGAAGAGAGAGAGATCGATTGGTTTGGTGTTTAATTTTTATGAATTTTATTTAATATTTTTTTTATGGATTTTATGGGTCACTAATCTCTCAGCTAGGGCTGAGATGAAGCCCCTAATTCGATTAGCTCTTGTATTGGTTGATTTACTTTGAATATTAATTAATTTGTTTCTTTCTCTAAGTGGGCTTTATGGGTTTAAATTCTATACTTCTCCATCTATGAACTTGACCAAAGTATATATATGGATCTTGTTTGGATGCTTATTACAGGTGCTTGTGTCTGATTAAGAACAGGTTTCCTATAGAGGAAGAATAGGATGCTTTAATGAATGTACATTCCATATACCCGACCAAGGACATGGGATATGTTGTTCATGGCATTGCTTAAAGGAATTAGACAGTCTATATGCCCGATTTAGGACACAGATTGTACTTTCTCTATATCAGTGGTATCAATCTAGATCAAGGTGAATCAACAGACAAAACAAGGGTTAGGATAATTAGGGGTGGATTTGAAAGTCCTAGTGCTCTTTCTCTGATTGAATTTTCTTCCCTGTTCTTAATTATTTTTTTCATATTTGTGCTTAGTAGTTTATTCCATTATTTGTTGGATTAGTTAAGGAGAGTCATAGATTTGAATTGTGACAACCAGTCCTCGTGGGAACGATCTCGTAATACGTACCGTATCTGCATCTGATTCGTATACTTGCGAGTTTAAATATCATTTAAATCGTGTTGGTTTAAATAAAACATCAAGTTTTTGCGCCGTTGCTGGGGACATTTCGTTCCAAATTGAATTTAGGATTCTCTCTTATCATAATTCATAGTCTTAGGATTTTACTAACTTTAGTTTTGGATTTTTTTTATTTAATTTTTAGAACAAATTTTCCTGTCTTGTAGGGTCGTTGATAGATCTTCTAACTTGGTAACTTCGTCCTAATTTCTTTATTTTTTTATTTTATTTTATTTTATTTTATTTTTAGATTAGGTCTTATCCCCTAGATACTAACTTGTTTTATTTTGTTTTGCAGGTTTTTAACATAAGAACTTCTACTCTGGTAACATCTTTCTAACTCCTTTACTTTCGGTATTGCTGTAGGATTTTGCTTTCTTCTCAGATTAGACTCAGAGTAAGGTTCTACCATGGAATCATGGGTACATGCATATGCTGAGTTGGATAGGTTTTATTGGGAAATGCCTGAAGGTTGTGGAATTCAACATATACCTCAAGATTTCTCTCCATCGAGAACAGACATTGAGAACCGACTAGAACGTTATGTTCCATCGGTTAATAGGGCAGTATACGATCGTAATTATGGGAATGAAGATTATTATCAACCATCATATTCTCCCATGTATGATCAGTATGACTATAACCAGTGGAACCATCAAAATTGGGAAGATGAACCAACAATATATTGTAATAATTATTCTCTTAGATCCCATACCTTTGAGATCCAACCAGAAACGATCCAAGAGGATTCATGTTTTGATCCAGAACAATTCAACCAGTATGTTGCGAAATTGATGAAATCATTAGAAGCACTCAATTCGCGCATTGAAAGGATAGAGGAAGCTCACTCATCCCAACTACAATCCAATCCAGAAATACAATGCGAGGAAAGTGATCCTCTCTCGCTTTTGATGAAATCTGGAATTTGGAATGAGGAGTTGGATTTCATTAATGAGCATACGGTTCAATTCTCCGATGAGTCGATCTCAATGACTGTTCAAAAGAATGGGGAAGAAACATGGTTGTCTTTCAAATATAATGATGATGACACACTCCACTCACATGACACACTTGAGTTCAATAAAGAGGAAGAGGTTAGTTTATACGAACCTCAACCCAATCTGGAAATAGAATGTGAGGAAAGCGATCCCATCCCAAGTGTGCACTGCATGGAAGTGGACAATGATGCATATTGGGAAGATGATTATGAATGTGCAACCCAAATTCCCTTTGAATCAATCTCAAATTTGGTCCAAGTCAATGATCAAGACGTACACGAAGTGGTCGGTCATAATGAGCCACTCCCCTCACCTAACATGTCTGATTTTACGGTAGAGGACGGGCCCCTTATAACCGACCCTTCTAACTCTTGTGAAACGTATTTGGACCACTCCTTTGAGTTACATGATGATATGATTCGGGAGATGGACGAGCTACTCGATATGACTCTTGGATTTGAAACCACCCAGTTGAGGCCACCATCTGAACTGTTGAATAATGACGATTCATCGCCTCTTCTGAGTAGTATCGATGAACAGAGTCCACACATCAATGCTACGTATACTGATCCTCAATCTGTCTGTGCAGGGCTGGAGCAAGAGAGCACACCTCCGTTTACTTTCAAAAACGATGGATTCCTTGGGCAGATCATCATAAGCTCTAATGTGGAAAATGAGTCACTCTCAGCTGAATGTCCCAACTCTTTGGATGATTGCTTGGCACACTTTGCAGATTCAAACGATCCCATGATAAGAGACATAGTGAATGCCTTGCAAAATAATATCTCGGTAGTCATCACTGACCGAGAGGACCCTTACTCTGAAGCCCCTCCCTCCCCAGATCCTCACTATTTACCATTAAGGGAGGAGGAGCTAAAAATTGAACCGAAGTCTGCTACTTCGGGATGTGTTGAGACTATGTCACTTTCTGAGAATTTTTCTGACTTTCATCTATGTGTAGTCTCTGATTCACCATGGGATACTAACTTCGAAACTTCTTCTGTCGCAGGTGAATCATATATACTCTGGATACCTCAGGCGAATCAACGAAAAATTTTTGACGAGGTACATAAGCTTCTTTGGAAAGTCAAGCTCCAGGGCGTCCAAGCCTATTGCAAAAATGGCTTTTGGATGATCCTGTTGAGAAATCTACTGAGAAACTTATCAAGATACTGGCCGGAAGCGGAACCTTGCGGCATAACTGAGTAGTTTTTCCCTGCTTTCTTAGGACTAGGGTAGTTTCCTTTATGCTGTTTTAGGATAGACGTTAAACTTAGCGCTCCTGGGAGGCAACCCAGCCTTTTGTTTGATTATTTTCATTTTTCTAGTTAGTTCAATGTTTGTGGGTAACATTACTACAAACCCTCACGAGACTACAACTCGTCCACTAGGGGTAACCTAGGGGTTTAAAGGCTTGTTGCATGCGCTAAATGCAATCGAGAGCACCTGCGAAAGTGGTATAGGTAGGATCTTCTTTTGTTTTTCTTTTTGTTATTTTTGCTTCTGTTGATTTCACTCTTGTGCTTACTCGCTTTTACGTTGAATTTTTTTTTAGAAAGCTTCTTGATTCTCCATCCAGGTACTACCCTCCATCACTCCTCTTTTACTTTCATTGTCCCATGTGCATTGCTTGCTTATTCTTTTACATTGAGGACAATATAGATTTTAGGTTGGGGGTGGGAGATTAGGTTACCTAATCAGTATTTTCTTGGTCTTGAGCAAAATTTGTGAAAATTTTAAAATTTTTTCTGGAATTTCTATTGAATTCAAAGTGATTTTGAAGGATAGTTGTGATTTTAACATTATAAGATACGTGATTGGTAACTTATGACTCTTGGATTCGGCCATCTGCTTGATTTCACAGTCAATTTTGAATTGTTAATCCATGATTAGAAGGTGTAAACATTGATTGAGCCATGATTTCCCATATCAGATCTCACTTACACATTAAGTTTTCAGTTCGATATTAAATGGTAACTTGGTAATCATTAGGCATGAAAGGAACCAGCCTGAAAAACAAAATTTTTAGCGTCAGTTTATAAATAAGAATTGAAAGAGTTAGTCGCATAATCGTCATCATAGGTTTGCTCCCTATAGATGAAGCTTTGATTCCTCATTGTTGACATGAAAACAAAGTTAAGCGACAAGTTTCCACCATAGGTTTGCTCCCTATAGGTGAGAATTTGATTCCCCTCATTTGCGTTACTGCTCATAAAGAAAATCAAAGGCTGGTAAAATGAAAAAGTTAATCTGTGAGATAAGTGTTGGTTTCAAGTTTTGATTGTCACGAATTACTAATGATATCATGAAATTGACAATTGGATCTCTTACTGATTGTAAGTTGAGATGATACTATACACTTGTGGAACTCAATGTTTAGGAATATTCTAATTGATGGATTAATATTTTGAAATTGATTATGAAGTTTACTGTAAGCTTGATTCCAAGAGAAAAATTCCACACACCAATCATGAATCTTAGAATTTTCACATCTCAAACTATCTGTTCACAAGTCACTTGAGTTTACAGGAATTGTCTTTTATTTCTGAAATTAATTTTCGCATGTTTTGCTCGGGACTAGCAAAATGCTGGTTGGGGGTTGTGATCAGGGTCGAATATTGCATATCAGACCCCAGTAATTGCCTAATTTTACATACATGATAATGTTTAATGCCAGATTTTTCTCGTGTTTTTATTACAGGACGAAACCAGGAGCGTTAATTGGAATTTGATGTTAAAGGCATGGATTTGACGTTCTGAAGTTACCAGAGCACGGGATGAACTCCAGAAAACTAATAGTGAAGAATATACACGCCTGGGATCTGAGGAAAGCACGATAAAGAGGCCTGAAATTGGTGCAAAATGCAAGATCACGTATTTTCCGCCATCCGATCAACTCGAAACTTCATACATATGATGGAGGCCGTAAATTAACCATACATATTAAATTTCAGCCATTGATGATCTCGGGAAGTGCTCCAACTGACAAATCAGCCCACGAATCGTTGATTTCAGGCCCACCTGATAGCAGGATATGCCTCAACTTTAGTCCCAGCCCATTAATTAGGGAGATAAAGAGGATGGACGGAGTAGATTTCTCGTAAACATCACGGAGGGCCATGTGTACCAGGAGCGTGCGCAGTGTACATGTGCACCGGTTGTGCACCGCACCGCCAGACGGGTCAGCGAGGCGCTGACCCGCGCCCGTCTTCTCGAAACGGCATCTGTCGTCCAGCGTCCGCAAGCACCGACCCCTGTCGTCGGTTGTGGGTCCCACTTTGTGTCCAAATGGACAATCCAAGCCGTCCATCCGCTTCCTAGGGCGACCATTAACATTGCCTAGGTGGCAAAAATTGAAATGAAAGCAGAGATCAGATCCCAGCCGTTCAAACATTAGATTGACGGCGGAAGTAAAGATCAGGTGGGACACACCAAAACAGAGGAAAAACTTGTCATTTCCGACCGTTTTTCCGTTCTTATCCCGGTGAACGGAGTGGATTTTGGGATTTCCATCGTTCATGGCCCCACCATCAACACAGCAGCTCGTTTCCGCCGTCCGCGTAGCGTCTTCCGCTGCCGTTTTTACGAAGGATTGTGGGCCCTGTACGTCACCCGTACGGCCGATCCGAGCCGTCCATCGTGTAGATGGGTTCGAGAACTACAAAACCATGCTGATATTCCACTCCCATGCGTACACACGTGTGCAGTACAGAGGCCACAAACGGACTGCCCGGCGACGTTCAAAACTGATCTTTTCGTATTTTCTTCTGTGGGCCGCGTTAATGGACCTTCAAAACCACCCATTCTTGACTGAAATTTCGTCCTGAATCCAATGGACGGGGTGGATTTTCCAGAAAACACCTCTGTGGGGCCCACCGATCACGGCTGCGAAAATTAGTACTCTGAGTCCCTCTACGACTCTGCCACCGACTCCAGCCATCCAGCAGCTATAAAAGGAAAGTTTTGGACGTGGGAAAGGCATTCAGAACTAGGGAATTCGAGATCCAGAGCCAGGGAGAGAAGAAAGAGAAGAAAGAGAAGGAGGAAGAGAGAGAGATCGATTGGTTTGGTGTTTAATTTTTATGAATTTTATTTAATATTTTTTATGGATTTTATGGGTCACTAATCTCTCAGCTAGGCTGAGATGAAGCCCCTAATTCGATTAGCTCTTGTATTGGTTGATTTACTTTGAATATTAATTAATTTGTTTCTTTCTCTAAGTGGGCTTTATGGGTTTAAATTCTATACTTCTCCATCTATGAACTTGACCAAAGTATATATATGGATGTTGTTTGGATGCTTATTACAGGTGCTTGTGTCTGATCAAGAACAGGTTTCCTATAGAGGAAGAACAGGATGCTTTAATGAATGTACATTCCATGTACCCGACCAAGGACATGGGATATGTTGTTCATGGCATTGCTTAAAGGAATTAGACAGTCTGTATGCCCGATTTAGGACACAGATTGAACTTTCTCTATATCAGTGGTATCAATCTAGATCAAGGTGAATCAACAGACAAAATAAGGGTTAGGATAATTAGGGGTGGATTCGAAAGTCCTAGTGCTCTTTCTCTGATTGAATTTTCTTCCCTGTTCTTAATTGTTTTTTTTCAGATTTGTGCTTAGTAGTTTATTCCATTATTTGTTGGATTAGTTAAGGAGAGTCATAGATTTGAATTGTGACAACCAGTCCTCGTGGGAACGATCTCGTAATACGTACCATATCTGCATCTGATTCGTATACTTGCGAGTTTAAATATCATTTAAATCGTGTTGGTTTAAATAAAACATCAGATATCGATACCCGTGTCGATGCATCGATAAATCAAATGAATTTTTCTTTAAGCTTGCTGGACAGTTTATGCCCACATTCGATGCAATTGAGACCGTACTGATATTATCAATAGTTGAATATCGATTCTATCGAGAGACCCCCGATCATAGATAAACCAACCTGAAATACTTTACTGGAAGAACTTAGCACCCAAGACCAATATCATCGAGAGCCTTCCGATATCATCAAGATTTGAATTTCAATGGTATCGAGGAGGCTTTGATATATCGATGCATATATGATATTCTTGAGAAACAATAGGGCTACCGAAGATCTGCCTGTCGATATTATCGAGTCACCTTCGATGTACTCGAGATTTAAATATCGATGATATCGATAGTATGTCGATGTATCAATATTTCCATCCAGATGAGTATGTGGTTCTGGACGTATTTCGTCCTCATATCGATGATATCGTTTAGGTATCGAGGACATCGACAGTGCAGGTCGATCATGTCGAGATGTGTATCGATAAAATCGACAAAGCAAGAAAACTTAGAGAATTTTCCTATTTTGAAAAAAGTTTTCTTAACTTAATATCCTATGATGTTCTAGTTTGTTTTAAGGGTTTTATATACCTGGTGTTTTAGGAAAAGGGATGTGAGGCTTAGATTTACCTGTGGCAAGCTTGCACACATCCGGTTGAGACAGACGCTTGAATCGATCTTCCTATGAGGCTTTGTAGTTGACTGACTCAACACTCACGCTAATTAACAAACCAGGGCATTTTCAATCTCCCCCTTTGTCAAGTACGTGACAAAATAGCAAAACACCTTAGAACAGTATCTAGACAAATACATCCTAAATTCTGTGTACATGCATTTTACACAATTTTACAATTTCTAGTGAAGACATGTACACAACCTAGTATCTGCTCCCCCTGACTTCAAACTCCCCTTGTCTTGGTGCAGCTGCCCCCCCTAAAACCTGCAACGCCATTTAAACAGATATACAATTTTTCGTTTGGGGTGGTTTGGACTGTTCTCCCCCTTTTTGTCAGTCATTGACAAAGATATTGGAGTTGATATTGACTGAAGTTTGAATTATTTGGGAGAGCTAACATACAGAGGAATATGCATATAGTAGATAGATGTAAGATGGTGAAACAGTTGATTAATAGACATCATTTTCAGTAGGTATGTATGCATAGCAGATTAGATAAAGCAATGATATAGCAGATAGGATAATCATTAAAAAAAACATCACATGAATTCCATATCAGATAAACCAGGGGATCTGAGATTCGAATTATGGCAGTAAGTGTGTGAATTATATCCAGCCATATGCAAAAATATTCAAAAATAAACTGCCCAAGACTGGCTGTAGATAAACAATTATCCAAAACAAAAACACAACCCATGTCTATGGGTACCCAAAAAAATTGTAAAAAATTTGCAGCAATATAGAACTTTCCCAGTCAGCTCCTACCGTCCCCGAGGATCACCATGTGTAAGCAAATCTACCACTTACTGGTTGGTTTGTTGAAGGGCGTCAACTTTCTCTTCAATCACGGTGAGTCGCCTCTCACAGTTTTAAAAGCGCTCCTCCATAGTAGTCATCCCATTCAGTAGGTGACGTTCGAGGTGATGAGCTTGGCGATTTGTGATAGACTCCGGACTTAGCAGTGACGTTCGATTAGATCCCCAAGGACATGAAGGTGGAGCATGTTGAGTGGCCGACTGCAGAGGAGCACTATTCTCTAGAAGAGATGAAGGGAGACATAACTGCTGAGCCACCTGGGCTGCATCACTATCAAACTAGGCTTCTGCATGGATGGCATCAGATGTGGCAGGGAGACCAACATGATGAGCTAGTTTACAGATGAGTACAGGAAAGGCGAGTGTAGTTTGATGGTTGCCTTGGATGATACGAATTATCTACTTAAGAAGAAGCATTGCGAGGCATACTTGAACTTCTTGAAACACATCATACAACACATTCAGCACAAAGGGAGAAAGTTGATTACCATTCACATCACATAGATAGACATTGGACCCAAAAATGTTATGGAGGATTTTAAAAGTTGGTCCAAGATGATTAATATGAAGTGAATTATCATCATTTCGAGAGATAGTGGTCCCTTGACATAGTGCGCGAGTGACCTCACCCCATACTCCTAGACCGTTAAGATTCTTATTGGTCACTGGGATTCTAGTGACATCAAGGTCTAGAAGGTGAGCCACAGTGATTAGAGTGATAACCTTTGAGTAATGTGCGAGTTCAACCTGAATGCTGGGGGGATCAACACTAATAACATGACAGTATTTGAAGAATTCTTAAATTACACCCAGCTGATATGATCCTCCAAGATTTAAAATATTCTGCCAACTTATTACTTCCAAAAGTAGGTCCACCCCAAAAGGCTCTATGGCACTATTGAGCACTAAACGTTAAACAATGGGGAGTGGATGTCCTTCTATAGGTGGATGCCTACTGGATCCTGATTGTATGTTCTTTGAGTGCAAGGAGTGAAGAGATGACTTACCTTTCCCCTTGATCATGATTTGTAGATGTGAGAGACTGGTAAGGTAGAGAGGAAGTAATCAGAGAAGAGGAAAGAGATGAGTTTGAATTCAAAAGTAGTCTTCTCTTGATATAGTAGCTTTGTCGATTATATCGATCAGCTATCGATCGCATCGACATGATTTTTATCAAGAATTGTACTGACGGTTGTTGGAAAAACAATTATTTAGTTAATGCAGTTCAACCGTTGAGAAAGTTCTTCGATTTCATCGACGTTGAATATCGATATCATCGAACTGTAAATTTCATATCGATGAAGTTTAGATAACGTCGAGAATGTTATAATCTGGCATCCTAAAACTGAAATGGTTAATACAAGAGGTTTAGACTTGTGGCTGACACTTCACCAAGAATGTCTCAGAGCGAAGATTTACCTATGTGGCTCATGTTTACTGGGATATTTTTAATGAGTGCATACTTCGATGGATTTTTGAAGGTCACTAAACCTATTTGTATCAAGAGGTTTGGTGAGGATATTTGCGAGTTGCTTTTCTGTGGAAACATAGTCCAATGTAATAATCTTGTCATCAACAAATTCTCGGATACAATGATGACGGATGTCAATGTGCTTGGTCCAAGAATGTTGGACAGGATTCTTTGAAATGTTGATTACGCTTGTGTTATCACAGAAGAGACTCATCGTGGGTTGTTCAATCTTGTAGTCCAATAACATTTGTTTCATCCAAAGGAATTGTGCACTGCAACTTCCATTAACAATGTATTCAGCCTTGGCAGTGGATAATGATATTGGGTTTTGCTTCTTACTCTGCCAGGAGACTAGACAGTTTCCAACATAAAAGCATCCTTCGCTTGTTGATTTTCGATCATCCAAATTTCTTGCCCAGTCGGCATCAGAGTATCCAGCGATGATAGTGGATGTTTCAAATGGATACCACAGTCCGAAGAAGGTTGTTCTTGCTATGTATTTAATGATTCTCTTAATGGCTGTTAGGTGAAAGTCCTTAGACATACTCCCACGCTAAAGGATATATCAGGACGGCTAGCAGTGAGATATAGTAGGCTTCCTATCATACTCCGGTAGAGATGTTGATCCACACTCTTGCCATTTACATCTATGGAAAGTTTGAGCGTGGTGCTCATGGGAGTTTGATAAGAGCAGCCAGATTCAAGACCAAACCTTTTCACCAAATCGTTTGCATATTTGCTTTGACAGATGAAGATTCCATCATATAGCTGCTTGACCTGCAATCCTAGGAAGAAGTTTAATTCACCAACCATACTCATTTCAAATTCAGATTTCATGAGGTTGGCAAATTTGAGAGCAGCATCTTCACACGTTAAATCGAAGACTATATCGTCCACATAAATTTGTGCAATAAGCAATGAGTTCTTTGTTCTCTGGGTAAAGAGTGTCTTATCAACACTTCCTCTGCAGAATTCATGGTCTAAAAGAAATTTTGTTAATCGTTCCTACCAAGCACGTGGTGCTTATTTGAGACCATACAAAGCTTTGTTTAGATGGTAACATGATGGGGGTGCTTAGGATATGAAAATCCTTTTGGTTGTTCTACATAAACTTCTTCAGCAAGATCCCCATTAAGAAAAGCACTCTTAACGTCCATTTGGAGCAGTTTAAATTTTAGTGCGCATGCAATGGACATAAGAATTCTAATAGACTCAAGACGAGCAACAGAGGCAAATGTCTCATCAAAATCAATCCCTTCTATCTGTGAGTACCCTTGAGCGACTAGCCTTGCTTTGTTTCTGATTACATTACCTGACTCGTCGGATTTATTCTTGAAGACCCATTTGGTTCCAATGACATTTGTATCGAGTGGTCTAGGAAACAATTGCCATACCTCATTTCTCTGAAATTGTTGTTCTTCTTGCATAACATTTATCCAGTGTTCATCTTGAAGAGCTTCTACAATATTCTTGGGTTCAATCTTTGAGGTAAATCAAAAATGACTATAGATATTTTCTATCTGTCGTCGAGTTCTTACACCATCATTAGGATCTCCAATAATTTTTTCTCGAGGGTGATCCGTAATGATGGGTATGTTAGATGATGGTTGGGGTTCATTATATAATGGAGATTTGTCATCCAATTTATCTAGTATGCATGAATCTACATCATCTTCTAATTCATTCCTAGGGGTATCTTCTTCATGAGGTTGATCATCGATTACCACATTGACTGACTCCTGAATAGTGAGGGTTCTTAGATTGTATACTCTATACGCACGATTATTCATAGCATACCCTAGAAAGATACCTTCATCACTTTTAGACTCAAATTTTCCTAGGTGATCTCTGTCTCTCAAGATATAACATTTACTACCAAAGACTTGAAAATATTTCACACTAGGCAGTTTCCCATACCATAATTCATATGGAGTTTTATTTAGAACTGCTCTAAGATATACTCTATTTATGGTGTAGCAGGCAGTATTGACAGCTTTTGCCTAGAAACTTTTTGCCATATCTTTCCCATTTAGCATTACTGACCTCATTTCCTGCAATACTCAATTTTTTCTTTCAACGACTCCATTTTGCTGTGGGGTTTTTGAGGCTGAGAATTCATGATGAATTCCTTTCTCATTGCAATATTTTTCGAATCTTTCATTTTCAAATTCCACACCATGATCACTTCTAATGCGATTGATGCCGTATCCCTTTTCATTTTGGAGTCACTTTGCCAGAATCACAAATTTCTCAAAGGCATCCGATTTCTCTCAAAGAAATGCGACCCAAGTAAATCTGGTGTAGTCGTCTACTACCACCAGAAAGTATCTTTTCTTGTCATGACTCTCCACTTTAGTTGTACCAACTAGATCCATATGTAGCAGATCCAAAGGCTTTATTGTTGCTATGGTGTTTATCTTTTTGTGTTCGACTTTTATCTGTTTTCCTTTTAGACAATCTCCACAAACTACTTTTTCTTCTTTTGTAATCTTAGGAAGTCCTCTACCGGATTTTTTGAACTGAGCTTTGCTAAATTTTGGTAGTGAACATGTCCCAGCCTTTGGTGCCATAATTTGGATTCATTCTTTACGGCCATATTACACTTTGTGGAATGCACACTTTCACTTGTACTTTCAATGACATAACAGTTATCACTAGTGCGTAAAACTTTGATGAGAGATTTTCCTGTATGATCTAAAATTCTACACACATCCTTTGAGAAAGTGACCAGATGTTCTTTGTCACAGATTTGGGAGATACTAAGGAGATTATGTTTCAGACCTTCTACACCGAAGACATGGTTGATCTTTGGAAGACCTGGTACAACTATTATTCCTTATCCAATAATTTTGGCTAAGCTACCATCTCCAAACGTGACTGATCCTCCATCAAAGTTTGAGTACTCACAAAAGTGAGTTTGATCACCAGTCATGTGTCTGGAGCATCCACTATCATGGTACCATTTTAAACTATTGCCGACTTTCAGAGCAGTATGAATTACAAGACAATTATTCTGGTTTGTCACACCCTTTTGGACACTTTTTAGCATGATTCCAACTTCAGTGAAGATCACTCTCTAGGCGGTGAAGCCCTTAAAGAGAGACCCGCTCTGATACCAATTGAAATAGCGGTGAAGACCGATTTAGTTGAAGTAGGAATATGCCAATATGTCCTAGAGGGGGGTGAATAGGACTTTTTAAAGGTTTTATATTTTATTTAAAGTCCTATTACACTAATCCTAACAATTAGCACATATTAGGATTACTCAAAAGTAACTCTACTGGCTTCCAAGCCAAGGTAAAGGATCCAATCACAAACTATTTAAGAAGTGAACAATATGCAAACTAGTTTATGATGAATATGAATGTGTATGTATGTGAGGTGTGATCTCAGATATTCAGATATAAAAATATTAAAGTAAGTCACATAAAAAAGGAATAGCAATCTCAAACACAGTCATTATTATAGTGGTTCGACTAGTTGTCTACTCCACTCCCGGTAACCACACTCAACCCTTGAGCGTACCAGATTTAACTAAGGAGGTTTTACAGCGGTTCACCTCAAAAATAAGGTTTTAAATCAGGTTCACCTTCAACCTTTATAACCTACACGGAGGCTGATTATTTATGCTCTCACGAGCAAGGGTCAACACAACGCACCCACTTTTAGGCACACTGGCCAAGGATCTTCCATAAGACCCTAACGGAGGTTTAACTCGGATCACCTCGAACCTAAGGTTTTAGACAAGTTCACCTTCAACCAGAAGTTTATGCTCTCCACAGAGAAAGGGTCAACACTATGTACCCACCACATACACTCCCGCCGGAGGCCTCCTACGAGGGCTTGCAAGGGTGAGAAACACCTAAGACCCAATCCTAAAAAGGAATGATCACAAGTGTCCTCTAGACTCTAGTAACTTACAAATAAGTGGATGAGTCCCATTCAACATGTTGACAAAGATCTCCTCCTTGCTGATGAAGAATCTTCGGCTTCCTTGATCCGCAACACAGATGATGTACCAATACGAGGCTTCGGTTTGGGTAAAGGTTAAGACAGAATCCTACTCTATAAAATGTTTTCCTATAAGGAAGATAGAGTGATTCCGATCATACATTCAAGACATCCCAGCTTAATGATTTGCCATTAGGGTAGTAGCTGGAGGATCCTTGAGTGTGGAAGTTCATTCCCCAATTCACTCTATTGAATATCAATGATGAGGGTGGATTAGAGGATGAACTTCCCTGAGAGAAAGGGCTTTAGGTATAAGATCTAAGGTAAAACACGCAAAAGCACTCTTTTCTTTCTCTACCAGCAATAATAGACAAGTCCTTTATATATAGGCAAAAGGTTCCAATGGATATAAAACAGTCACATTTATGACAGAGTTCGATATCATCGAGCATATACTCTCGATGACATCGATGGTCCACTTGATGACACAAACTCAAATGTCATACACTTTTGAAACCTCTTGCCAGCTGGTCAATGGAATCGAAACAGGTGTCGACGTCATCGAATTTTGAACTCCGATTCTATCGATACTAGTGTCGATCCATCGACATTTGAATAATGAGAGAGACTGACTTGAAATATTTCAGGTTTACAAGAATGATCGAGGGACCATCGAGTCATCGGAATTTGAATGTCGATGATATCGACACCCGTGTCGATGCATCGATAAATCCAACAGATTTTTCTTTAAGTTTGCTAGACAGGTTATATTCACGTTCAATGCAATGGAGACCGTACCGATATTATTGATATTTGAATATCGATTCTATCGAGAGACCCCCGATCATAGATAAACCAACTTGAAGTACTTTACTGGAAGAACTTGGCGCACAAGACCAATATCATCGAGAGCCTTCCGATATCATCGAGATTTAAATTTCGATGGTATGAGGAGACTTCGATATATCGATGCATATATGGTATTCTTAAGAAAAATAGGGGCGCCGGAGATCTACTTGTCGATATTATCGAGTCACCTTCGATGTACTTGAGATTTGAATATCGATGATATTGATAGTATATCGATGTATCGATAATTCCGTCCAGATGAGTATGTGGTTGCTGGACATATTTCGTCCTCATATTGTTTAGGTATCGAGGACATCGACAGCACAGGTCGATCATATCGAGATGTGTATCGATAAAATCGACAAAGAAAGAAAACTTAGAGATTTTCCTATTTTGAAAAAAGTTATCTTAACTTAAAATCCTATGATGTTCTAGTTTGTTTTAAGGGTTTTATATACCTGATATTTTGGGACAAGGGATGTGAGGCTTAGATTTACCTGTGGCGAGCTTGCACACATTCGGTTAAGACAGACGCTTGAATCGATCTTCCTATGAGGCTCTGCAGTCTGACTGACTCAACACTCATGCTAATTGACAAACTAGGGCACTTTCAACTACAACTTGCATTTTATCAATTGGTTACATAGAGAAAAATATACATATGCATAAGGCCACAAAGAATCCTACCTTAATAAACATAGCATGTGCAAATCATCAACTATTTCTCATTTAGACAATTTATCAAACACATGAACTACATTAGCTACAACTTACATTTTATCAATTCATTACACAGAGAAATACATGTGCATATGGCAACAATGAATCCTAGATTAACAATCATGGCAAGCACTAATCATTTTCTATTCCCTATTTAGGCATTTCATTAAACACATAAGTTGCATCATTTACTTATTACAGTTCATGGGTGTATCACATATAGAAATTGACGTGTTTAAGACAATACGGTAGTAGTTGTGGCAAACATAAATCATTATCTATAATGAAAGCAATGACAAACCGCAACCTAAGCGTTTATAGTCCGCACCTTTAGGTAGTACGCTCGACTTGAACTCGGTTCTAGGACTACGTTTGCAAGGAAAGAACGTCGGTCACCTAAACGGGTAAATGGGTTAGCTAGGTGGGAGAAAAACCATCCAGGAGACTTACATCATTATAGGGTTTAGTATTTCTTACCCGACGTCACAGCCGGAAGAGTTTTGGTAGCGAAACGTGGTGATGATTAGGCACGTGGATCCATGGGAGAAGATTTCCCACAGTTGCAGCAATTTCCCAAACTTCCTCTTCTTTATTTTCTCTTTTCTCTTCTCTCTCTCCCTAGGGTTTATGAAATTCGTATTTGGGAGAGAGGGGTGTGTTGGGAGCTATTTATAGCCTTAGACGAGGTGCAAATGGCCCCAGGGCCACTTTGTACTATGTTTATACCCTATGGGCAACCATTTCTGACGAACAGGGCTCTTAGGGAGGCCCACA
Source organism: Magnolia changhungtana (assembly GCA_030180095.1). NCBI lineage: Eukaryota > Viridiplantae > Streptophyta > Magnoliopsida > Magnoliales > Magnoliaceae > Magnolia > Magnolia changhungtana. The sequence continues at coordinate 2,509,524 of JASAUF010000172.1, forward strand.
GTTCTCTACATCATGGGGTACGCTGGCTGATAATGGATCCACTCTAGGACACAATTTCGGTGCAATCAGATCAGCAGGTCGACCGTGGAGAGCCTATGTCAGATCAACGATCATACGTGTCCAATCGGGGCCACGGTTATACGAATATGTGCAGGAAAAATTTTCTTTCTCCATATGTGAAGTTTGGTCACAAACCAACGGTCCGAAATCCTCAATTTTTCATAAGAGCGGATGGACCAATTCACTTAAGTTTCAGTTTATTTTCTTAGGATATTTGCATTTCTCATACTCTTAACTCACGATTCAATTTGGGCATTTCTGGACGCTATCTGGGCTTGGTTCCCGCGATGGTTGTCAAGCCCAGCAGGACGGACGTTGTCCTATAATTTCAAGGTCATCGGACCCCCGACGTGCGGTCTAGGTTCCTTATAGAGTTTCAGTGTACTCCCGAGAGCGACAGGCCCTTAGGATTTCTCCTAGATCTCCAGGTGGCATTGGGCCAATGGTACTCCTGATTCTAGGGCTTCCCACTTGTGAAAATTGGTGGCCCAAGCTTAACCCACCAAATGCAGAGCATTTAATTAACTCTCACCTAAATTATACAACCGGGTGTGGTCCTTGGGTTGTTCCACCTGAGGTTGTACTTGGGTCTTCGTATTGATTTCTCTGGGACGTTACAGGATCACAGGAGTGATACAGAGAGGATTGGAATGAGTGGAGAAGGCAATGTTGGATCTGATATCAGCCATCACATGCAGACGTGACGACACTGTGGGACATGGAGCCGATCCTCCAACCTAGCCTGATCCATAGAAGTGGATATATGGTCACTAGCTTGCTTATCAGTTGTCTTTTTGGATAAGCAAGCCAATCTGATCAAATTATAATTCCTATCTATATCAGATTAAAGTGTCCCTTTATTGAAAGAAAAATGTTGTTCAAGATGATGTTCTTTCTTTTTGGATATTATATGCCCTTATGGGCTTGCTTTTTGGATGTTGATTATACTACCCAAGCTTGGGGTAGTTATTTTGGTTACTTTTTGGTGAATGAATGATGAGATCTAATCACCTTCTTTTTGTTAATCTCATGCCATTTCTGTCCTATCTTAGAATATTTCTTAAAGGCATGTTTAACTCACATATAGTTCTTATGTTTCATTCCTACATTTTATGAACTTATGTGATTTCTTAGTCTCTTCCTCTAGCCTTGAACATTAACATACTTCAGTTGTATTGGTTTATTGCTAACCCTTCGCCAATCACTGACAAAAAGGGGAAGAAACATATTATGCTCCAAGTTTTTCTACTATTTTGTATTTCTTAAAACTTCATGCAAGAACTTAGGGGGAGCATAAAGGAGAGAATGAACAATGGGGGAGCTACAATCAACTCAAGAATAGAACTAGTTGAAGATTTCTATGTATTATGCTAATTGTAATAATATAGGGTTTGTTAGTTTGTTTCTGTTATGTAATTGACAAAGGGGGAGATTGAAAGTGCCCTGGTTTGTTAATATACATGAGTGTTGAGTCAGTCAGTTCAAGTGAACTCTTAAAAGAAGACATCAAGACCAAGCCTCAACAAAAGATGAAGGCCATGTTTAAAATCAAACCTGTCAGTCATAGCCTCATCATCCAACAAATAAACCCTAGCAGGTGCATGACCCCTTATAATCCCAACTTACCCTTACAATGATTTGAGTATAAAGGGAAGAAAAAAAATAAAACCTGAAAAATCACAAGTCCTGGTTGAGTGCATCAAACTGCAATTGAAGAAGTCTTCGATCCATCGAACATCATTCGATATTATCTAATATTCACTCATTTTGTCCAGCAACAAATTGAAAGAAATGCTGGAATTATCAATTGCATCGAGTACAATTCGATATCATCGAATTTCACACTTCGATGACATCGAACAGACCTATATTATTTGGACCTTGAAAATCTTCCAAAGAAACCGAAAATACTCTAAGTCCTCCTCGATGACATCGAAGTCTCCTCGATGAAATCAAGAGTAAGTTATCGATAGTATCGAAGTCTATTCGATCGTATCAGAACTTACTCAGTTTTGTCCAGTAAGGTTTTCAAAGAAAATTTATTTTCTTTGAGTATATCGAAGATCATTCGATATCATCGAAATTCAAACCCTCGATGAATCAAAGGGGTACTCAAGTATATCGAACATGAGACAAAACTTTCCAGCAACCTTGTGTAACGACCCGAACATTTCAATACCCGAGTATTAAAAATTCTCGAGCGTTACCAAGAAGTTAACTTAATATGTACATGTGTAGGATACAAATCTAACTATCATAACCTTACATCTATTTCTTGACATAAATTAACTATTGGGAATGATCTCCATTCATAGATCTAGCAATCTGACCGTTAATTTTGAGACAAGACCATCCATTATGTGATTTGATGTGTGTACCTTTCCTTAATTGAATTGGTGAATAACTCCTTATCCATAATGATTTAGATGTAAGTTCTTTTGTAAGAATTGTTTGGAAATATGCATATAACCATGTAGAACCATTATATTTTACAAAACTGTTATATCAGCAATAATTACGAAAATGACACTAATTTATACCCCTGAATTCTAGATCACATGGTTCTCACTATCCATTTAATGTATAAATTTATACCATGCCTATGTATCATAAATTAACCATACATGTCAAATTTTAGCCCTTAGATCATTGTCAAATTGATCCAATTGACAGATCAGCCCATTAACCATTGATTTTTGTGTCCATCGAATGAAGAAACCTTGTGGGTAGTCGTAATTGGATATTTCCTTTCATATATATGACTTGGATTTCCCATCATATGGACCAAGTGTGAAATATGAAGACCATACTTTGGTAAGCTTTTCCTTAGGCACGAAGTTATCCTTTCAAGGTTATGAACTCCTTATAAATCTAGAACTTCAGATCTAGCCACTTCCAGTCATCCATCAAAACTCAAACTTGGACCACACCTTGGCCTCACATGACTACGACATCATACAAAATTTGGACCCCGATCTATGATCCTACGCTGGTGAATGCTAAAGCCAGTTCCTTCCTTTTGACGCAAAAAGTGATATTTTAGATCTAGGCCTTTTCCACCATTGATCAACCACCAGACCTTGTCTGATTATTTAACTATATAGACTACACATTTCCCCCAAAGTTGAGCCCTGATCATTAAGTGTGGACTGTTAATTAAGATCAAGTCCTTTTTAGCACCTGCTAGGAGAATTTCTAAGATTTACTTATGTAAGACTCCGATTTACTTCATATTTGGGCTCAAGGGCCAACACTGCCTGACTTGAGTGATGAGTGGAATGGATTTCTCAAAACTACATCATAGTAGACCCCACTTAGCCCTTATATATACTACGTCCACAAGAGGAAACTGTATACACAAGTGAATTGTTCACACCACAAGTATAGGGTTGTGATGTAGTAATAAAATCGGTGAGACTGAGGTCGAATCCACAAGGACTGAAACCTGTACGTATTCTGAAACTAACTAGAACTTGAATTAGAATGAGATGAAATTTAAATCAAGTGTAAATTGAGGGATAATGATGAAGTAATTATCTAAAACTTAAGGAATTCAAGAAAAGGAAACTAGGGATTCTGAGGATCCACTTGTAGAGATCAGGGAGATCTACGCTTGCTTCAAGTACTTAACTGGACTTAGAGTCCCCTCTTCATCCAGTTGAGAGATATAATCTAAAAATCAAGACTGAACTTTATTTAATCTAGTTTCAATAGATCAGACGGTTGTAAATTAGAATGGATTCCATCACAAAACCATGCCCATGAGACAAAGCAAACAACAGAGTAAAACCAATCCACAACCAACCTATGTGATGTATGAATGTCAGGAAGAGTTCCATCACCCAACCATGCCTAGGAGACGATGGTGAACAACAGGGCTTCCTAACTGCATAATCAGAATAATAAAGAGGGAAAACTCAAGCCATTGCAGATCTAATGTAATGTCAGTCACATTAAACCATTAAAAACCAAAATCTTCCTTAAAATCAAACCGATCAAAACAAGTTCAACGGACATAATCCAAGCCGCAGAATCCTCCCATCCCACTACAAGCTTCACCTCTTAGCCCTAGCTAAGAGGTTTAGCCAACCATGATTGGCTGGATCTCTAAAAAATAAAGAAAAGAAAATAGAAAAAAAAAATAATAATAATTCTCCTTCTCTCTTTCCCTCTCTCTCTCTCTCCCCCGTTCCATCTGAGAGTCGTGGATGGAATAGACTCTCCCTCTCCTCTTTCCCTTTATATAGCTTGTGCGGAAGGTGGAGAGGTCAGTGCACAACCGGAGTTGGTGCAGAACTCCTCTACATAGTAGAACGCAACTGATTTGTGTATAGAACAGACTGTTCGGTTACAGCAGCTGCTTGTGCAAGATCTGAGCCATTTAGCCTTCATGGCTGTGGTCGATTGGCCTAGGAGAAATCTTTGAATGGTCAGGATTGTCGGACCGATCCTGGCCACGTTTGCAAAGTGATTAACAGCGTCCGGGTTCTGGACGCTATGTAAAAGAGCTTGCGTAACTGGTTACGCTGTGCTGACGGTGGGGCCCACTTCACTATTATGTTGCACAATCCACGCCGTCCACTGAATTCTGCTCGAAAAACCTTCAGAGAGGGCCGGTTTTGGCTTGAGATGAGTGCGACCCATTGATTTTTAAAACTACCATCCATTAACAAATTGACACTGTTTCAATCCACTCATGTGCATGAGTCTGGAGAACCACCATGTGTACGGTCGATTTGATGTCCTGAGGTGAATGGACGGTCCAGATGGACTTCTTGATCGAAGGTGGTGGCCCACTTACGTGAACAAATGGTCGGCTGCGAACATTGCTGAAACGGAAGTTTCCGTTTTTTATTTAAAACAGAATGTTGGTCAACGTACACTGATTAACTTCCTTAGATTCCGTGTATTACGAGCGTACAAAAATTTTGTGCACACACTCCTTGTAAAGTGAGTCTTACCTTGATGTGCCCGAACAATCCGCTTCGTCCATTCCTTTCCTCATGTAATTTAAATGGTTGGGACAAAATAATGACGCATATCCAGATACCAAGTGGGCCCCAATTCACCGATCTATGGGTTGATTTGTCTGTTGGCCCACTTCTGTAGGGGTCCAGGAGCTTAAATTTGACGTGTATGGTTAATTTATGGCCCCCATCACGTGTATGAAGTTTCGAGTCAATCAAATGGCGGGAACCTTGTGATCTTGCATTCTGGACCAATTTCAGGCCACTTGAGCTTCAGTTTCTCGATTTTTGCAGATCTCTAGCATATAAATTCCGTCGATCTTGGTCCCCTGGAGTCCTTCCTTTGCCTTGGTGACTTCAGAGCGTTAAGTTCATGCTTTTAGCACCCTTTTGCAGTCCAGGCTTGTAAATACACCCTGCATCACAAACACGATTAAATCGGGCCATTAAACAGTACCATGTTCAAAAATCCAGACAATAACTGGGGTCTGATATGCAATATCTGACCCTCAACATGAATCACGATCAAAATAGGAAATTCTATCTTCCGCATATCAGACCCTCAACATGAATCACGATCAAAATAGGAAATCCTATCTTCCCTCCTACCCAAGAGTCGAAAATCACTCCAACCAGTGTGGGGTTCTCCTCACCTACTTTTAAACACACAACGTAGACAATAAAAATTTCCTCACGTCAGTCGATCATGTGGCCTGCCCAGAACTTAGATATAATTCATACCTTGGCTCTTGGCCCAACACAATGCGAAAAAGATAGTGAAGGGAATGGATATCCCAGAAGGTCACCACAAGTGGACCCCACCTTCCCAACCATTCATTAAACCAAGAGGAGATCCGTTAAACTAACCCATCTTAGGCCCATATAAACCTCGTACTTAAGGTAGGGCCCTATTCTGAATTAACAAGATGAATGGACGGAACAGATTACTCAAATTCTATCTATGGACCACACTTTCAGGTGCATGTACACGAAGGGCATGTAACCATTGCGTATTATGGTGGCAGCCACAGTCAAACGCAGTTTGACCGGTGAAAAAGAAGCACGAAAACGTAGAAATTTCTACGTGCATAGCAATAACGGACTGTGTCCGTTTGAGAACATTAGTGGCCCACCATCGTGATGAAGCACAACGATCAGAACCATTCATTAGATTCATGGGGCAAATTCGACCAAACTCAACCCTTCCACACCTAACCCGATCGGACAGCCCAGTAGATCCCGTCCGTAAAAATCCTCCCACGAGCAATGTCAAGAAACCAAAATGGTTTCGAACAACACTGCTTAAGGAAGCCAAAGAAAGCTATCCGGATCTAATCAGGACCATTCAAAATAAGGAGGAAGGGATTCCAATCCCTTCCACGTCGACTAAAGGAAAGAAAGAAGAGTGGAAGACTCAGCAACCGCCAGACATACGCACCTTACGCCAGACTTGCACACATGCCTACCTTGCGCATGCCTCTAACCTTATGCAAGAAGGTTCCGGAGACTCCAAACCTGTATAAATATCCCACATGCAAAGCTAGAAGACGTACCAATAATAAAGAGAGAGAAAGAGGGAGAGATAACGTCCGTTCGAAAGAAGGGAGAGAGAGAGAGAGAGAGAGAGAGAGAGAGAGAGAGAGAGAGAACCGAGCTAACTTAGTTAAGGCTAGCCAAAAGGTGGTTCTGGTGTGTCCAAGTTCCCTGCCTAACCTTTCAGGAGTAAAGTGAAAAGAAAGAAAGAGAGAGAAAGAGAAGGAGATATCTGGCGACAAGAAAAAAAGGGGGGGGCTAGCAGAACTTCGTCGCACTCACCGAGTCACTGAGTCAACTCAGATCCGTGGTAGGCCATAAACCTTCCCTGCTTCCTCCTAGGTTTCTCTTCTCCCTCCTTTGCTTCCCAACGGCTCAACCAGAATACCCAAGACCAAGTCAAAACAAGTCGACCCGACCAGGAATTTGGATAAAGGATTGAGCAAAGGCGAGTTAAGGTTAATCACAAGAACTCCCTAAACCATAACCAATTAAGAAGAATTATACAAAATCTAACCATTTAGATTATTAAAACGCTAGGTTAAAATTCCAACCCCGTGACACATGCTCACATGCGAAGAAGAAATGAACAATAAAGGTGAGGGTTTTTATCCTTTAAGCATACGTTAATTTAAGTTGTTATATTTATCTTGCCTTTACATGCCTTCATATTACTGTGAATTCTCCTTACAATTATATGGTTTACCATCAATTATTTGCCCTTTTGAGTTATAGTATAATGTTGATTACAAGTGATCTTTATGAATTTATGTGGGGTGATAGATACAAGCCTTACCTTTGCCCTTACCAATTTTGTTGAGTTAACCTTGCTACTCATCTAGTTATTGAGTTGGCCTCTACCGCTCTTCTATATATTAAGTTAGTCATTACCACTCTTCTCTTTATTAAGTTGGCCATTGCCACTCTTCTGTTTGTTGAGTTCGCCATTGCTACTCTCCTCTTTATTATGTTGGTCATTGCCACTTTTTATTTTTACTGAGTTGACCATTGCAACTCTTCTCTTTCTATTATTAGCCTTATGTTACCTATCCTTAAAGGGCTTGGGCATGTGTCTTGTTGTTCCAAAACTCCCATGATTCAGTTTATATTCTCTATAAGTGCAAGTGAAGTGTTAAGATGTATCACAACTAGTGATTCAAATAAATATCATGGATGTAATGCGCTCTGGGTAGAGACCCTCTTGGTCATCACGTAAATTCATGGGTTTTGGGTAGTGGTGCACAAATCGATGTGTGTAATTCATAAATGCAGTGTCACATCACTTTCGAGATTGGATGTTGCAAATAGTTGCTCCATGAACAAATTATGTCACGTAATTCATGTAACTTATGTGTTATGCGCCTTGAGGTGTTCACATAAATCCACGGTAGTGTTAAACATGACGGTGAATCTCTGTAGTGTGAGGATGCGGGGCGATCTAGGTTTTCTATGAATCGTATTTCATGTTGTAATGATCACTATGTATGATGAGTTGCACATGCTTTGCTAGGCATGTATCTCATGTACGTTGTTTGTGCATGCTGATACCCTCGTATTAATGAAGTACAGGACGTATCAGAACCCTTACATTACTTTTATGAATCTTTTGAATTCTTATTAATCTTAAAGGATAACCATCATTATGAGTAGGGCGTTGACCCTCTCCAACCATACAGATGATGCAGGTGACGTACAAATTGAAGACCTATATGTAACACCCTGGTTCTCATAACCCTAGGTAGCCGATCTTCATTGAGAACCCGAGTATTACATTATAAAATGGACCATCATACAACTAATAAATGGTAATTCCTATGACACAAAGTGAGGTAACTGCTACATAAGCTAAGGATATTATGAGAAACAACAAGGGAGTTTAATACAAGTAAAGGAAAGAAAAATGAGATCTCATGGTAGGAGATTATTATTACAATTCAAACAAAATACAAAATCTGAAGTACAAAAGCAAGTAAATCCTAAAGTATCAGTTGAGCTCCAACGGATCAACATTCACATAGAGTTCTTCCTCGCCAAACTCCACCTTAGCCGTCCCTGAAATCCCGTCATAAGGGTCTCCACCTGTTCATCATACCTGTGTATATTTGGTGCAACCGCATGATTGGGTGAATGAAAACTCAGCGAGAACTTTCCGCAAGGATTCATGCATATCATATCATTCCAAAACAGTTTAAATCAACATATTCAAATTACAAGGAGACTAATCATAAAATTATAAATGAATGTATGGGTGTATAAATATATGTACAAGTCACAGATCTGGGGATACACATCTAGCTGTCAAAATAAAGAGTCGCCCAGGGTGAACTAGTCACCCGGAAAAATACTCATAGGTATGGCTAAGGAGAACTAGCCACCCGGAAAAGACCATGCAGACTGCCCGTAGTAGATTATCTACTTGGAAAAAGCCATGTAAGTGATTGCGCCCAAGGATATCTCCTGAAAAAATACATGGGGTACGCCCGAGGAGTGTCTAATCCCGAAAAAGCCTTATGTAAAGAAAAAGCACCCAAAGTGGCACAAATGCACATGCTCTGTGAGTTTAACTGAAGTGCTGGAACCTTCAGGAACTCAATCAGAGTGTGACTTACATCGAGCACTCAGAAAAGCTCATATGTTATGCGTGAATGTCATGTACCATGCTGCCCATGCACATTCCATAGGATTAACAAGATTAATCTCATAAGCATGATCAAGACTTGTAGTCCTTTATCAGGATATCTAGCATTCACATATGAGCTCAATATAAATTCATTTACTTTCCCAATGTCCAGAGGAAAGCCCACAATTATTACATTTCAAGCATATTAAATTGTTAACAATTCTATTCAACATTTCTCATGAAAGATAGCATTCCATACATAACTTTAGTTTGTAAAATAGGAGGGAATGAGATCTCATGACCCTTGTCATTTCTAGTAAGATTATACCTAAAATCATGTAATTACTAAGATATCATAGACAATATAAAGCCAAATTTCAACTACATAATTATCAAATGTGAGGTTTGAGTAATTGAATTAATGTGTTAATTCATGCTCATCCTATCCATATGGAAAGCTAGAGAATTAACTTATTTTTAGTATTGTTCAAATTATAACAAATCTGACTATATGAGGAGGAATGGATCAACGTAACATTAAAATGGAAAACTAGAATTCTTAACAGATAAAAGAGTACTTAAGCGTCTTCAAATGTGGTATCATGAGTGTGTTACAATTTTCATGAGATGGATTAGAGTTACACGATCTAAGGTATTTCCACATGAATATCCATGTCAATTCACAGTAAGAAGAAGTACAAGTACTAATTACACAATTACAATATCTCTGTACAAGTAAGCTTAAACTACCTTAAAACTTAATGAAATGGAGAAGTCTTGTGGGATATCCTTCATCTTGGGGTATCCTCTGATTTGTAATGCTCCTAAGAAGTGTGTGTAATGATCTTGTTTGGATTGATAGGAGGAAAGGATGTCCTTCAAGGTAGACGATCTCAGGTATTTCCTGAATGGATGTGGTTCTGGTCTCGTTGAAGGAGGTAGAATGAGTTGTATCTGAAGCTTAATCTGTCCTGGTCAGAGACTCGATCACAAACTCAGTTTGAGTCGGTATTCAGCATCATTTGGAGCGTTTGGGTGAAATGGAGTTCGAAAGGGTTGGTTTTGTCTGGCCAGAATCGGCACTACTCGGAATTGGCATTGCAACTCGATAGTGCTGAGATGGTTGAGTTGAGAGAAGTTGCAGCAGTGGACGATGGTAGCCACATTGGGAAGATTGAACAGCAGCTGGAAACTTATTCCAACAGCTGGTTCTCTTCTCTTTTCTTCCTTCATCTCCTTTATTTCTCTCTAGACTTTCTCTTTCTATTTCTCCTTCTTTTCTTCTTCCTTTCTTCTTTCATTCTCAGAACATTCTTCTAGGGTTGTTGTAATAAACCCAACCTGATTCAATTAATAGTGAGTCGGATTGACTCGACTCGGAGGTTTGGTGCGGTAGAGTAAGTGGCGCTCACACCTATCCTTATGGCTGTCTATCTTTGAAAGAAAACCCTAAAAATCGGTTTATAGCCTTTGATTCCATTTCTAGCAACTTCTTCACTAAACGCTAGATTAATAGGATTATTAGTGGGAGAAAAACTTAGAATTCTTCTTACGGGTTTTTACATCCGATGCAGTGACTTATGGTCTCGGATAGTTATTTTCGGTAAGCTTTGAAGAGGTGGGACACACTTTGGATGGCTCAGATTCGCCAACAAATGTGTCTTAAGTATTTTGGGTTTTTTGGTCGTTTTGGAGAAGAAGACCTAACGATCATGGCTTTTTCTAACTGATTGGTTGATACATTGATCAGGGTCGTCCGAACGGCTCTGATTTCTACTAGAGGGTGTGTGGGGTCCTTATGGTGGACGGAATGGTGTAGATTAAATGCGTTTAACCGCCCGGAGACAGTTAGCGCCGATTCATTTTCTTGTCAACTTATCGGTGAACTTCTCAGCAAGTTACGAGATCTCCAAGGAGCCCTAAAGTGGACGTTCAGGATTGCTCAAGAGAACTTTCAGGAAGATGGGGAAACAGTTGGGATGGGTTGTTTCTTAAAATGGCAAGGTTCCTTCCACCTTTCACCGGATAGGTGGTTATTTCCAAAAATGGAAAGCGTGACTAGGACGCTGGCGTGGTGCGTGGGAGAACTCCGAATATTCTGGACGAACGGATTTGCCAACAAGGAGTTGTGGTGACGTGGACTTGTTTCCAACAGAGCTTTTAGTGCGAGGCTATTTGGGTGGGTTATCATGCATGTGATCTTGTACTAACACGTGTAAGGTAACATGGCTATGGTCGGTGGGTCCCACCGATCAGGATGGACAGTCAAGATTTTGGGTACGACACTTGGAGGTGGGCTGATTCATGATGACAAACAAACGACCATTTTTGAACACGAGCACAGCCGAAAATCTGGTGGAATTCAAGATTTTTTAGTTTTCATCAGGTCAAACTCTGTTTGACCCAACATTTGATCCCATGTTCGGCTGGTGTACATGGTTCTTTGTACATGCGTGGATGAACATGGGCCCCACGTGATGATCAGCGTGATCCATGCCGTTCTTTCTCTTTGGCAGTCTCATTTGAGGCCATTGACCAGAGGTGAGGCAAATCTAAGGTTCAGGTGGATCACACTAAGTGATTTGAGCATTTTTCAACTGTCGGAGTTGTTCTAATTTACATTGAAGTATAGGGTTTTTGGGATTTGTTTCAAGGATAATTAGCGGTGGATTCAATGGTCTAATAATTTGATTATGATGGTCAATGTTGGATTTCTATATCGAGTGACACGAGCCTAACAATCGATGTATTTAGTGATCTATGCCACCAATTTCCTGATGATTGCGCTCATTCTGGAGTACCTATAGTATGAAATTAGGGATTTTAAATAGTGGTGTTAAGTGATCTAATGGTCAGATGGATAGGTTATCGGCAATAGGGTTTTCTAGTTTGAATAGAATTTATAGCTGGTTATTTGTTTTACTTAGAGTGTCAAGTGTGGATTATAAATCTTAGCCATCGCGACCTGATGAACGGCGGTTTAATGATTAGGGGTTTGTTATTGACAATGGTTGGTTTATTCCACTTATCTAGAAGGTAGAGATCCTAGATGACGTGCTAGTCTTACTTGAAATTCAATGGAGGGATGGTCCAATCAGTGGATGACGATTGACAGCTGGATCATCATGTTAATGTACTCTTCGGTTGAAAGGTCAAGGACCAACTCAAAGTACCTTGCAGGTACTTTGTGGTTGTCATAGTCTGAATCTAATGGTCACGATGGATTGATTGAGGATGGTTGGATGGAGGTGTGTGGTCTAAATTATATGTATTCTCATGCATGTATAAAGTTATTTAGATCTCTATAGTAACCCCCGAGTATAGAAAATCCTAGGTGTTACAATCTACCCTCCTTAAAGAAAATCTCATCCTCAAGATTTGGTAACATACATCCTAACGATTAACATGACAAGTAGTAATATCACATTAAGTCATCTATGTTCCAATTATGCTACCACATTATAGATTTAAACAAACTATATCTAGATTTCCCACTGCAACTTTTATACTTATACTATAGTCAAGTAATGTATATAAGTTCTAGAGATTTGAGATCTTTTGGTGTCTACCGAAAGTAAGGCTTTATATAAATGCCTAATGATATCACAATTCCTCACAGCCATTATTTTGTTTACAAGTTCATTTAAGCGATGACTAACCATAACATGATTTTTTATTTTATTTTTTGTTTTCAGGTTCGAGTTTAACACAAGCAGATGGTAGCAGTGGGTTTGAGCTTGATACATCAATCCTTCGCCTACGCAGAACATAGGACTTAACTGTATCATTTCCTAATCCTAGAAACTCTTGATTTTCTACCTGATCAGGGCATTGATATCATTAGAATTTGCTAGGATATGGAACTTGGATCAAACAGTGTAACTTTGCTTAAATATGGTTCCATCAACCCGTGATCCCGATTATTCTAGACTCTCAGGAAATATCATGTGACCTTCTAAATTAACAATGAGAGTTCCTAAAATCTGCGTGAATTGACACAAACTGCCTTCACGCTTCCACTGCGCAATCTAATCAATGCACTACTTAAAAATTTCCAGACCAAATTTCTACATGGAGACTTGAGTTTGAAATTGTTAAATTTTATCCAGACTCTTAAATTTTGTTCTCATAAGCTCAACTTAGGGTTGAAAATTTACCTAAAACTCTATAACTTCACCTCTAATTAATTTTACATGGTGGAATTGTGGAAAAATGTTATCTCTAAATAAGGAGATGTATTAGGGAATTCAAACTGCAATTCTTAATGCGATTCTTAACCTTAGAGAGTACTTGTGTCCAATCAAATGTAAAAATCAGGTGATCAAGGAAATTCCTATGAAGCGTAAGTTTATTCCATTCATTGAATATTGTGATAGTTTTATTTCTAACTAATGATATTTTGGAAAATTTCAAATTATGGATTTCCTGAAACTTGTTCGTTGAGAGCCAAGTTCAAGGAATTTTATTATTATTATTATTATTATGTTTTATGTACATCGTAGTGGGTATTTGTTCACACGGGGTACCTAAGTTCAGTTTCGAAGTTCAAATGACTAAACTTAAAATTTCAAAGAAGCCTAAAATTTTGAATTTCTATGTTCTCAACCTTCCCTACTTCTAAGGGCATTCCACAAAAATTTAATGGCCATCTAATCAATTTGAAAGGGAACTTAAGTTTGATTTCTAAGTTCAAACAACTAAACCTGATATTTCCTAAGGGGCCTAAAGTTTGGTTATCTACATTCTCAGACAATCAATTTTTAAAAAATAAATTCAAAGGAACCTAAATTTTGGGTCTCTATGTCTTTAAAACTATGTAAGGCTAGGGGAAATTTTTTACCTATGTTTAACTCTCTAGTCTCAAGTGTATATCTATGAATTTCTACATCTAACATACCAAAAGTTTGCATAAACTCCATCCCATAGGCAAAGTTTGTCTAAACTCTCTCTGATACCATCTTGTAATACCTTGGTTCTCATAACCTGAGGATAGCCAATCCTCATTGAGAACCAGAGTATTACGTTATAAAATGGACAATCATATAACTAATAAATGGTAATTCTCATGACACAAAGTGAAGTAACTGTTACGTAAGCTAAGGATATTATGAGAAATAACAAGGGAGTTTAATACAAGTAAAGGAAAGAAAAATGCGATCTCACAGTAGGGGATTATTATTACAATTCAAACAAAATACAAAATCTGAAGTACAAAAGCAAGTAAATCCTACAGTATCAGTTGAGCTACAATGGCTCAACAACATTCACATAGAGTTTTTCCTCGCCCAACTCCACCTCAGCCGTCCCTAGAATCCCGTCATAGGGGTCTCCACCTGTTCATCATACCTGTGTTTATTTGGTGCAACCGCATGATTAGGTGAGTGAAAACTCAGTGGGAACTTCCCGCAAGGATTCATGCATATCATATCATTCCAAAACAGTTTAAATCAACATATTCAAATTACAAGGAGACTAATCATAAAATTATAAATGAATGTATGGGTGTATGAATGTATGTACAAGTCACAGATCTAGGGATATACATCCAGCTATCAAAATAAAGGGTCGCCCAGGGTGAACTAGTCACCCAGAAAAATACTTATAGGTACACCTAAGGAGAACTAGCCACTCGAAAAATATCATGTAGACCGCCTGCGGTAGATTATCTACCTGAAGAAAGCCATGTTAGTGAGTGTGCCTAAGGATATCTCCTGGGAAAATATATGGGGAACGCCCGAAGAGTGTCTAATCCCGGAAAAGCCTCATGTAAAGAAAGAGCGCCCAAAGTGGCACAAATGCACATGCTCTGTGAGTTTAACTAAAGTGCTAGAATCTTCAGAAACTTAATCAGAGTGTGACTTACATTGAGCACTCGGAAAATCTCATATGTCATGCATGAATGTCATGTACCATGATGCTCATGCACATTCCATAGGATTAACATGATTACTCTCATAAGCATGATCAAGACTTGTAGTCCTTTATCAGGAGATCTAGCATTCAGATATGAGCTCAATATAAATTCATTTACTTTCCCAATGTCCAGAGGAAAGCCCATAATTATTACATTTCAAGCATATTAAATTGTTAACAATTCTATTCAACATTTCTCATGAAAGATAGCGTTCCATACATAACTTTAGTTTGTAAAATAGGACGGAATGAGATCTCATGACCCTTGTCATTTTTAGTAAGATTATACCCAAAATCATGCAATTACTAAGATATCATGGACAATTTAAAGCCAAATTTTAACTACATAATTATCAAATGTGAGGTTTGAGTAATGGAATTAATGTGTTAATTCATGCTCATCCTATCCATATGGAAAACTAGAGAATTAACTTGTTTATAGTATTATTCAAATTATAACGAATCTGACTATATGAGGAGGAATGGAGCAACTTAACATTAAAATGGAAAACTAGAATTCTTAACAGATAAAAGAGTACTTAAGCGTCTTCAAATGTGGTATCATGAGTGTGTTACAATTTTCATGAGATGGATTAGAGTCACACGATCTAAGGTATTTCCACATGAATATCCATGTCAATTCACGGTAAAAAGAAGTACGAGCACTACTTACACAGTTACAATATCTTTGTACAATTAGCTTAAACTACCTTATAACATAATGAAATGGAGAAGCCTTGTGGGATATCCCTCACCTTGGGGTATCCTCGGATTTGTAATGTTCCTAAGAAGCGTGTGTAATGATCTTGTCTGGATTGATAGGAGGAAAGGATGTCCTTCAAGGTAGACGATCTCAGGTATTTCCTGAATGGATGTGGTTCTGGTCTTGTTGAAGGAGGTAGAATGAGTTGTATCTGAAGCTTAATCTATCCTGGTCAGAGACTCGATCACAAACTCAGTTTGAGTCGGTATTCAACATCATTTGGAGTGTTTGGGTGAAACGGAGTTCAGAAGGGTCAGTTTTGTCCGGCCGTTCTAGGAAAATGACCCTGTCACTACCCAGAATCGGCACTGCAACTCGGTAGTGCTGAGATGATTGAGTAGAGAGAAGTTGAAGCAGTGGACGATGACAGCCACACTGGGAAGATTGAACAGCAGTTGGAAACTCATTCCAGCAGCTGGTTCTCTTCTCTTTTCTTCCTTCATCTCCTCTGTTTCTCTCTGGACTTTCTCTTTCTGTTTCTCCTTCTTTTCTTCTTCCTTTCTTCTTTCATTCTTAGAACTTTCTTGCAGTGTTGCCGTAATAAACCCGACCCGACTCAATAATAGTGAGTCGGATTGACTTGACTCGGAGTTTTGGTGTGGTAGAGTAAGCGGCGCTCACACCTATCCTTATGGCTATCTATCTTTTGAAAGGAAGCTCTAAAAACCAGCTATTTATAGCCTTTGATTCCATTTCTAGCAACTTTTGCACTAAACACTGGATTAGTAGGATTATTAGTGGGAGAAAATTGAGAATTCTTCATACGGGTTTCTACATCCGATACAGTGACTGTATGGGCTCGGATAGTTATTTCTGGTAAGCTTTGACGAGGTGGGACACACTTTGGATGGCTCAGATTTGCCAACAGACGTGTCTTAAGTATTTTGGGTTTTTCGGTCGTTTTGGAGAAGAAGACCTAACGATCATGGCTTTTTCTAACTGATCGTTTGATCCATCGGTCAGGGTCGTTTGAATGGCTCTGATTTCTACTAGAGGGCGTGTGGGATCCTTCTTACGGAAGGGTGTAGATTAAATGAGTTTAACCTCCGGGAGACGGTTAGCGCCTGTAATAACCCAAATAAATCTTGACCATCAAATTTTAACCATTGATCAACGTATCCAATTAGTCCAATATGACCAACGATCTATAAGATCAACTGGTTTAATCTCAACCATTGATTTGGACATATTCGATCCAACTGTTCATTAACTAATAAATCCATCCAACGATACAACCATCAAACCGTCCATATGTTGAAATCATCAGAATACTTGTCCATCCATCTACCATCCATTTAAATTGACCGTCCATTTCACCACTAATCCACAGGTACATAACGAAGTCCATTCCTCAATCTCATCTAGCCGTACATTTATCCATCCATCTACCCATACATCCATCCGTCCATCTAATATACATTGATCCATCCAGCCATCTGCATCATCCATGTACCATCAAATACATCACAACCACACACATGCACCGAACACATCATGCACATCCATCCATCTATCCATACATCCATCCGTCCATCTATTATACATTGATCCATCCATCCATCTACATCATCCATGTACCATCAAATACATCACATGCATCACATGCACACACATGTGGCACATGCATGAGGCATACACACTTACACACGTGTGGCATGCACACACATTTGACAAATGCGTGTGGCACACACGTGGCAGTTGTGAAATGCATGGTACATGTATGCGCTAGACAGCAATTGACTATAAATGAAAAAGAAAAAAAAAACATGGCAAAAAGAAAATGAAAACGGTAGCAATAAAGGTGAGAGTTGCTTCAATGCACGTGTCTAAAACAACACTATAAATCAGAGGGTCGCTCTTCACCAAGATGTGAGTGTGAAAAGTGAGGAAGTGTGTGACGTGAGGAGAGATAAAGAGCAAGTGTAGGGATGTGAGAAGAGTGAGGAGAGAGGAGAGGAAAAAAAGAAGAAGAAGAGTTGCTGGTTATTCACGTTGGAAAGATAGGAAAGAGAAGAGAGAGAAAATGGAAGAAAGAAAAGGAGGAGAGAGAAAAAGGAAGAGAGAGGAAGGAAAGAAAAGAAAATACTTTTTTTTTGAAAAATGTGAGTTTCTCTCACTTGATATTATTTATTTATTTATTTATTTATCTTATAATAAATTCCACTTGGTTTCCTTTTATTTTTTATTATTATGCAAATAATTCAATAATTGTGCATTTTTCTCTTATTGATTTATTTATTTGATTCATAGTTTGTTGTGTTTACTTAACATGATTTTTTGTAGTTCTCTTTATTTTAATTAGCAAGCTGTGAATCAACTTTAAATTTAGATTAGTGTTTACCCATGCATTAATAATTCTTTTATTATTATTTTTATTTTTGTAATTTTAAGAAAGCCAGAATTTAGAACATCTTTTTTAAAAACTTCAAGTTTAGTATACTTTTCCAGACCATCGGATCGGGTTTGACGGATTACAATGCATAAATATATTTTTACGTAGAACTTTAAATCATATACGAACAGTCTACAATGATTAGAAACAATTTGTCCTTATAAATATTTTGCTTATAAAATATTAAAATTATATATCCTTCGAACAGTTTTTAGAACACCAGAAAATAGGTGGGGCGATCAAGTTCTCTGGGTTAAAAATCCCTAAAGCGTAAATAGGTGGGGCGATCAAGACCCTTGGGTTGAAAGTCCTAGAAACCCAATTGGTACCTTTTGGAACCTCTACCGTACCCTTTGAGTGGGTGAGCATGTCAGGATTGTAAAAGGTTCCCACTGTCAGGTTCGGTAGGGTAGCAGTCTGACCAGCTAACATACGAATGGGTTCCTCATCAAGTGCCCTTTGGATGGGTGAGCATGTTATACGAGAGCTTCCCATTGTCAGGCTAGGTGTTGTATTGGCGCAGGTATTGGCCAACTGGTATAAACTGGCCCTCGTGTTAAAAAGACTAAACCGTACATGTTATTATGAAGTATAGCATATGTTGATTTTATTCATTCATTTTTCTTTGAATTTACATTGAAATATCTTGTTTATTAAATCTCCTCAATTGCTGTTTTACCTAAATAGGTATTGTATTTTTTAATACATTTTTATTCATGTTATATGAGGTTATTTTGAAACCTGTGTTGAGATTACTCACTAGGCTTTGCAGCTTACCCAGTTGGGATTTTAAAATTTCAGGATCGGGATCTCATGGAGGATCTTAAAGAGATTTTCTTTTATTTATTTTTGTTTCTTTATCATTTTCTAAATAAGTGTAATGAACATTAAGTATAGTATGATAAAATTTCGATGACATGTGTTTGATGGTAATCTTAAATAGTCAGAACATAGACATTTTATTCTTCTTTAAATAAATGTTTGATTATTCATTTTTTTTGGATTTTTATATTTTATGGATGAGATCATTTTGTCAATATATGTGTGGATTATGAAATGTAAATATACAAAACGTAAGTCATACCTTCGAAGATGGAAATGGGGTCGGATATACCCAGGTACTGGATTTCGGGGCATGACAGTGCCGATTCATTTTCTCGACAACTTATCGACGAACTTCTCAGTAAGTTACGAGATCTCTAAGGAGCCCTAAAGTGGATGTTCGGGATTGCTCAAGAGAACTTACAGGAAGATGGGGAAACGACTGGGATGGGTTGTTTCTTAAAATGGCGAGGTTCCTTCCACCTTTCGCCGGATAGGTGGTTATTTCCAAAAATGGAAAGCATGACTAGGAGGCCGGCGTGGTGCGTGGGAGAACTTCAAATATTCTGGACGAACGGATTCCCCAACAAGGATTTGTGGTGACGTGGACTTGTTTCCAGCAGAGCTTTTCATGCGAGGTTGTTTGGGTGGGTTATCGTGCACGTGATCGTGTACTAACACATGTAAGTCGAACGTGGCTATGGTCGGTGGGTCCCACTAATTAGGATAGACGGTAAGGATTTCGGGTACGACACTTGGAGGTGGGCTGATTCGTGATGACAGACGAACGACCATTTTTTAACACGAGCGCAGCGGGAAATCTGGTGTATGTCCAGATTTTTGAGTTTTCATTGGGTCAACTCTGTTTGACCCGACATTTGATCCTGTGTTCGGCGGGTGTACATGGTTTTGTGTACACGCGTGGATGAACATGGGCACCACGTGATAATCAGCGTGATCCATGCCATTCTTTTTCTTCGGCAGTCTCATTTGAGGCCGTTGACTAGAGGTGAGGCAAATCCAAGGTTCAGGTGGATCACACAAGTGATTTAAGTGTTTTTCAACCGTTAGAGTTGTTTTAATTTACACTGAAGTATAGGGTTTTTGGGATTTGTTTAAAGGATAATTAGCGGTGGATTCAATGGTCTAATAATTTGATTATGATGGTCAATGCTGGATTTCTATATCGAGTGACACGAGCTTAACAATCGATGTATTTAGTGATCTATGCCACCAATTTCCTGACGATTGTGCTCATTCTTGAGTACCTATAATACAAAATTATGGATTTTAAATAGTGGTGTTAAGTGATCTAATGGTCGGATGGATAGGTTATTGATAATAGGGTTTTCTAGTTTGAATAAAATTTGTAGCCGGTTATCGGGTTTACTTAGAGTGTTCAATGTGGATTATAAATCTTAGTCATCGTGACCTGATGAATGGTTGTTTGATGATTAGGGGTTTGTTATTGACGATGGTTGGTTTATTTCACTTATCCAGAAGATAGAGATCCTAGATGACGTGATAGTCTTACTTGAAATTCAATGGAGGGATGGTCCAATCTATGAATGACGATTGATGGTTGGATCATCATGTTGATGTACTTTTCGGTTGAAAGGTCAAGGGCCAGCTCAAAGTACCTTGCTGGTACGTTGTGGTTGTCATAGTCTGAATCTAATGGTCACGATGGATTGATTGAGGATGGTTGGATGGAGGTGTGTGGTCTAAATTACATGTGTTCTCAAGCATGTATAAAGTTATTTAGATCTCTATAGTAACACCCGAGTATAGAAAATTCAGGGCGTTACACTAGAGAACCATCTCCCTATGGAAGATTATGCTGAAAGAATGAGAAGATAGTTTTAAGAACTTCCGCTGCAAATTTGATAATATAATAAGCTCCCATTGAGAGGGCGTTTAATTATTTATTGAATTCTTTTACTCTGATAAAATAATCAATATAGTCGATTTTATTCTTGGGAATGTTACCTTCATGAATGTATCTGGATGTGATCCAAATGAAAAAAAAGGTGCAATTTCTAAAGCATCCAATTTATACATTATTAACACCCGGTTTTCTCGAGCACGAGTATAAACTCTGGCCGTGAAAATTAGGGATGTTACACCTTGTGTATTTTATTAAAGAAGATCTCGATGGATCGGGAATCCCTTGATAAATCGAAATGTAAATCGATATCATCGAAGGATGCTTAATGAAAGACAGTCAGAATTTTTCTTGCACCCAAATATAAATCTTGTGTAAGAAGTCGATGCAATCAAAGATGGTTCGATAATATCAAAGTTTAAATTTTGATAACATCGAACAACTTTCGATGGTATTGACAAGTTCAAAATTTTGATCATTTTTTGACCATTGGGATCTTGCTTATATAAATACATAAGTGTTGTTTTGGTTAAAATGAGCTAGAATCCAAGAGAGTTTGAGCCTATTATTCCAAGATCTATCTACCCTCATACTCACTCTCTCCTTCTCATTAGAATTAATCATTCAATCCCTTGCTTGAGCATAAACTCATATCATTCATGCTTGGATTGAATTATGAACTCTACCATTTATGAAGTTTCCAACTAATCATACTATCTTTGGAACTTCTGAATGCTTAGCTCATGGGAACCTTTATTGATTTAAACTCCATTTAAATAGAGAAGATAAAAAAGCCCTAAACCTCATAACCTCAAAGACTTCGTGAAAGCATCATCAGTAGGTTACGATTCAAGGGAGCAGAAGATTCTTCATCATCATCGAAGATCTTCACTGTGCGAGAACGGGACTCATCAACTTACTTTATAAGTACTTAGAGTATAAAAGTGTCTGAAGCTCTCCTTGTGTAAGATTGAGATTCAGAGTTTGAGAGTCAAACTCTCCAAGTCCTAGTTGTAGGCCTCCGATGAGAGAATACGTTTGTGTCCTTGTGTAGGATGGTTACCCTTGTGTAGGCTCATGTCGCCTTGTATAGGCTTAGGTTGCCTTGTATAGGCTCCCTATGTTGTGTCTTTAGGTAGGACATGTTGTCCTGTGTAGGCATCTAGGAATCTTATGTAGGTGTCCTAGTTTAACCTTGTGTAGGTTGTGAAGGTTCATGGTTAACTTGATTTAAAACTATTGGATAGTGAAATCCAGTACACTCTAGGAGAAAGTGCGACCGCCAGGAGTGGAGTAGGCATGTAGTCGAACCACTATATATGATTGTATTTGGGATTGTTTTAAGTATGTTTATCTAATTATGCTCATATTCAACATATGTTCACAATAATGCATGATTTAGTTAATGTATAAGTATTGATAGAAATCACATCCCACACACAATATACACTATCCTTATAGGCTTTACTGTTTACATATGTAGCTTTTGTAAACCTATGTGAATTGGACCCTCTATTGGCTTGAAAGCCATAGAATTACTTTGCCTTACTTCTTTTGTTTTAAAAGTTAGACATACGTTCTTATTAAAAGATAACAAATTTTGAAAAAGTCCTATTCACCCCCCTTTAGGACACTTAGTCATACTTCATACTTCAGTACCAGTGGTTATACCACAATTTCAGAGCGTCCTCCTCAGTGAAGGTCAATCGCAGGAGATTACCTTATGCTCCTTTGGAGGTCTGTTGGTGAGGTGGACTTGATGTTCCGAACTTCCATTGTTGATGCTCCGAGAGTGAGCTTTACGTGCTCAGTTTGGGTCTCCTCCTCCCCCAAACCCATCAAAGATGGTGCACATTTCTCCTGTAGCCTTGTTGTATATTCCATTACTAGGCTGCTAGTTCTTCCTATCAGAACGTTGTTTCCTCCTACTGACATATTCCCGTAGATGTCTGTTGCGAGTGAGGGTTTCAATCTCTTCTTTAAGGTCGAAGCATTCGCTGGAGGAATGGCCATGATCGTGATGGAACTGGTAGTACTTTCGTTTATCCTGCTTATTGGTGTCAGTCTTCATCTGGTTCAGGCATTTGAGGAGTCGTTTGTCCCAAACTTCCATGACGACTTGCTCAGGTGTAGTGTTGAGGTGAGTGTAAGAACGGAATCTGCTCTCAGGTCATCTACTTGGACGTTGACCCATGGTCTGATCATTGTCTCTTCTACGCTTTTTGCTTGGAGTTTATGCTTGTTCTTTCTTTGGTCGTTTCTCTCTAGTCGAGCTTCCTCCACTTTTGGTGGCTTTTTATGAGCTAAAAAGCTCTTCAGCATTGGAGTATTTTTTAACTCGATTTAGGAGATCGGCCAATGTCGTCAGGGTATTCCTACCAAGCGAGAAAAGGAATCTCCCCTCCTTCAAGATGGCCATCATAACGGCTAGGGCGATTTGATCTGAGTAGCCCTCCACTTGCATTGCTTCCAAGTTGAAACATTTGATGTAATCTTTCAACAACTCGTCCTCCTTCTGAGTGATAGTGAGGAGGTGAGTCGTTGGCTTTCGCCTTTCTTTTCCTCCAATGAAGTTAGTAATGAAGGCTTTGTTAAGCTGTGTGAACGAGCTGACAGACTTTGGCTTTTATTACCAGAACCACTTCTGAGCTGCTCCTGACAAAGTTAAGGAGAATGCTCGGCACATCACCACATTTAAGGCACCATGAAGCTCCATCCATGCCCTGAAAGATTCTAAATGCTCGGCCAGGTCGGTTGTAACGCCCTAAAAATTGGGGGTCGAGCATAAACTCAACTCCCGAGTTCCAACGCATCACTTATGCAACAAAATGAATGATGATTGAATGTGATCGGTATTAGTGCAATGAACATAAGTGAGATTAAGCCAAAACAACATATCATACTCTAGAGACAGTTAAATTTGCAAGCGGAAGACTGTGATAGATAGATAAAATATATAAAGCTGTGGTGGGTCTCCGAGTGTGATAAAGTTACCAGGTTAAATAATTACAAGTATGATTTTAAATTATACCAAGTTGTGTAGTGTGATCTAGTCAACATCCCTGTAGCCCTGACAATCAAGGCACGGCTCTCACGAAGCCGCCAGAAAACAGCATATACGAGAAAGGATTCTCGTCGTCATAGAAGTCCGGCTCCGCCTCAGAAATAGCGTCGCCATCTGCAATCAGACAAAGTCTGGTGGGTGTTCGGAACACCGTCCCGTATCGTGGGAGTGAGTGATTAACTCAGTGGAACAATAAAGCATAGGTTAACATGTTATCAATTCAGTCAAGTAGTAATGATAAAGCAGTACAAATCAAACAATTCTAACTACTCTTATTAAGTGCGAGAATGAAATGACATGATGCTGTATGCCCTTGCCAAACCACCCTCATGCGACATCATCTTACGTTCACTCCCTCAGTACGCCACATCTACTAAGCACATGCGGTGCGATGATGATCATGATTACCGAGTTATTATTAGTCCATTTCAAACAGCAGTATTGGGAAACTAAGGTACCTCCCTTGTATCATTCCCAAACATGATCCATTCTAGGGTCGTCAATCCTAGTTAATCTCATACGATATTATAGTTCAAGAAGCATAGCAAAGGCATCGCAAAGGGCTTGTCACCCGTCAGCGCGGATACAGATCTCACCGTATGCGGCTCAATTGCTGGCCGTCAGCTCGAGTACAGGTCTCACCGTACTCGGCTCAACTCATACTCTAGTTGCTGTGAAAGACTCGTCGCCAATCACAGACCCTTGGAGTATACTCGAAGATACTACGGAGGACTCGTCGCCGTCGACACGAGCACAGTCTCACCGTACTCGGCTCTCGCCGTAAGTATCGACAGCTCGAATACAGTGTCCCATACCACCGTATTCGGCTCACGAGTCTGGTTGCTCACTGGTCACTACGGGGAGGCATGTGGCCCCAGCATAGGCCGACAGCTCGACCACGGTGTCCTATACTACCATGCCCGGCTCATGAGTCTTAGCGGATCGAGGTACCATGGTTAAAAGGGATTTCACTGGTAAGTTTGGTACCCTAGGTTTAGGCAGTAGCGACCAAACATGGTGAACATAAATAAGACAGATCGGGTTACTTGACGAGCTCGGCTAGCTCGAGCGCACAACAAGTTGAACGACATGAAGTGCATAAGCACATCGCGTGGCCAACCACTATTGCCAACCGAAGTACGACTCGGGTTCGTCGAACACATCTCACGTGGCAAATGAATCACTGCCACAAATTCAATTCTGGTACCGATTGTCTGGACTATAATCATAGCCCCAAACACAATCAAGTGCAGATAGATAAAGCAGTAGTGAATCAAGATTCAACTCATACAATCGAGGTCTGGTAGTATCCGTTTAGGGCTGTCAGGGCTGTTGCACGCATTCGTTGCTCCACTCCCCCATCACCCATGACGGATCATACAATGTAAATATAAATTTAAACATATGCATTACATAGTTAAAATCATCAAGCAGTTGAGCATGTTATGAAGCACAACACGAGCATGAATTTGTACATGTTCAATTCCTAATCACACAACTATCCAAGGAGATCATACACATAGTTAGAAGAGGTTGAGAATCATATCTCAACACCCTTATACATTACAATTTGCTAACTACTACTCATTCAGACATTTCAAGAAACACTTAAACAAATATGCATCAACATACATGACATATGTCGATCGCATAGGCATTAGGCCAAATCCTTTCACTAGGGAGTTGCCCCAATCATAACAAGTGTACACCCACGACGGATAGTCATGGCAAGCAGGAATCCAAGTTCCATATTCATTCAGTCATTTCCACAAACACTTGGGCCACACATTTTAGCATATATGGTGTCTATTGGCCGTGGCGTGATTTAGGGAAAATCCTTTCATCAAAAGGGTATCGCCAATACAACAATCATGAATCCATGACAATTAGTCATGGCGAGCACGAATGAGGATTCTATACTCATTCAGTCATTTTCACAAACACTTAGAATACACTATTACAACATACATGGTGTATGTTAGCAAAACATGTATTAGGCTTATCCTTTAGCCAAGTGAGTATTTTATCCATGTATAATATATTACTACAGCAAATAATCATGATAAATGCATCTCCAAAATTTATACATATACAGCATTTTCTAGAATACGCATTTTCAACATACATAATGTATATAAGCAAACATGTATTACGGCGATTCCCTTCGCCAAGCAAATATTTTATAGGCACATAATATATTTATACGACAATTAATCATGACAAACACATCGCTAAAATATACATGTATATGGTACTTCTTACAATACCGTATTTCTACATACATTGTGTTTATTAGTAAACATGTATTTAGGCGAATCCTTTCGCCAAATAAGTATTTTATCCATACGTCATATATCCATACGACAAATAAACATGTCAAACACATTTCCATAAAAAATACGTATACTGTATTTTATACGAATACCTAGAGTATGTGAAATTCCAAATTCTACAATTCTAATCGAAACTGAAAACGGAAAGCACTTTGTACATGTGCAATTGCATGCAGATCATGAATCTATCATTATCTGACATTGAAAGCGTTGAAAACCATAACCTATACACCTAAAGTCCGCACCTTTTGTCGTAGAATCGTAACGGAGTTGATAGGTTCACTAAGCTTCCGTATACGGGAGTTTGGCAACCTAGAGAACGAAACAGGTTAGCTATTTCATAACCTGTAGCCTATACACCTCAAAACATGTCTAGGGTTAGGGTTTATTACCTTAAAACGGAGTCGGTATCGCCGGAAAGCGCCTGGAAAGAGGCGGTGCGGCCGTGGAGCGGCAGGGAAGTACGGCAGGGAGAAGCTCCCACTTCTCCCTCACTTTCTCTCTCTTTTCTCTCTCTCAATCTCAAATTCGTATGGCTGCCATGAGAGAGGGTTTAAGGTCCTTATATAGCCTAAGAATTCCCTAAAACAGACTCCAGGTCAAAGTATACTTATGTTATAACCAAAGCGGACCTGTTTCAGCTCAACGGAGGACTTCTGGCGGGCCTCCTTGAGCCAAAGGTTGGACTTAAGCTCACTAACGCTGGATCTACGTTCTATTAAGTTTTCATTTCGGTCGGGATTCCAGATCACGCGTGGCGGACCAGTTTCAGTTCAACGGTCAGCGGATCTCGATCGGAGATTCCGAGTACATGTAAATGTATATGAAATTTTTCTTGATCCGAGGTGTAATTTGGTCAGATTCTGACGGTCTGGTTGCTTAATACTGATCCGCAAACAAATGATGTCAGATCACTATTCAAGATATTTATTTTGTAAAGGAAATGGTGGTTTTCACACTCCCTCGCTCCGGACACGATCGAATGGCCATGGGACATTGTCTGGACTTGATTTCCGAGATGATTGTCGAGCCCAATGAGGCGGTCCTAATTCCTTAATTTCGAGTTATTCGGACTTCCGACGTGCGGTCCAGATCTGATACGGAGTTTCGATGTGCTCCCGAGAGCAGCCGAGTAATGAGATTGATCCTAGATTTTAAGGTAACCTAGCGTCAATGATTCTACAAGTTTTGGGTCTTACAGATCGTATTTAAAGCGATTCAAACGGATTTCGTAGCTAATCTGGTTTCACACCTAGTTACTTTGTCTCATTTCTAAAGGATTTAGTCCTAAGTGATTTCTGGTCGAGGTGGTACTGTGCCTTTGTAATTTGTATATAAAGTGATCCAAGTTATACTACTTAGCTAGTTTAAGATAGTGTCTAGGGTGAAAGTTCTTAGAAAAATTGGAAGATCAAGGTGATGAAGGGTGAGATTTGTGAAGGAAATGAGTTTAAAGGCGGCTTTAGACTTTGGGATTCAGTTCTGACAAGTTAATGAGGTATTAGGATCGACCCATTGCCTAAGGACGTCTAATCCCAGGTTGGCAAAAATCCGGGGCATTACATCGGTGGACCTAGAATAAGGAGTAATCTGCGGGCATCCTGAATCTAGACAGGAGCTAAGCTTGCATAATATCATTGGTGAATGGTGGCTCAGTTTCCTCTAACATAGCTTCTATCAAGGTCGGAGCATGCACGCAATAGGCCTATCATATGTCATCGATCTGATCCTGTAGCTTGTTGAGTTTGGCTTCCTGGGGGTCTTCGCTCTAGGCCAGACTCGGGAGCCTTGCCACGTCTCTTCATCTCCAAGGTATGACATAGGTCGGAGGTACCTAATACGACAGTTCTCGAGACATGGGAGGGTGCACCATTCAGCACTTTATGAGTCTGTTTGTTCCTCTGGGAGCCAGCGAGTGCTTGAGGTGGAACAAAGACTTCAGTACTTGTCTAAGCACTAGCCTCCACAGCCCCCTAGTTGAGAGGACCATTTTGTCATTCTAACATCTGCCTTATTTGATCAATGTTACTTGTCAGTGCTTCAACCTGATGCTTCAAAGAAATAACCCGACCTCCCTAGTTCTAATGCTTCAGGGAAATAACCCGACCTCCCTAGTTCTGGGACCTCTGCACTAGACCCTCGGGTGCAGAATTAGCCTGAAGTTGGGATGTTGAGTCCTGGTGGTCTACAAACTGTTCTACCAGTGCGGGACTGGGTGTAACAACAGTGGTCTGGGCCTTCTTTCTCCCTTTTGCAATTGTTGAATCACTATAGATGATGGGAACAACTTTCAATGTCATTTACCGCAGACGTTGCCAAATTGTTGATGTAGAAATCTAGACATTCTCCTTAAACCACTTGAAACTTACAAGAGAAGATAAAGATGGAGACCTTGACTACAGTCGGGGACCCTCTGATGCCAAAGTCAAATAGGCAAGCTAGATCTACTAGAACGTCGGGTTTTTTGGTGTGATATTTGTGTTAAGTTGCATGTACCTTTCACCATTGGAGATGCTCTCATTTATAACTGAAAGGGGCGGTAAAGTAGATGGCAATCTCCTTTTTTAGTAGGTGCGTATTGTAGAAGGAATCGGATCCCGAGACTGTCACAATGATCTTATGAGATCTTCGGCTGAGATCTTGGGCAGATCTGTTTTTCGGTTATCTTCCGAGATCTTCGGCTAAGATCTTAGACAAATTTTTTGATAAGGTCTGAGTAGTCAGAATTAGAGGAAACATGTAGTAGGAGGCCGAGGTCGAGCATCCAAGGTAAATTACATAGTTGTCCCGAGGAGTAGTTTACCGACTTGGATTCTCTTGTGAGATGAGGTTGAATTTTCCCTTAATATTGAGTGGATTGCCAACCTGCCGACTTGTCCATGGATGTCGATTCGAGCACTGAGGTCAACTCCTTACCTTAGTAGAACATAGACGAAATCAAAGAGGAGCATCCTCTTCATCTTGTCGCATGGTGAGGGGCTTCCCTGAGTGTAGCAGCTCGGAGTCTTGTTACGCACTGGGTCATACTTCGAGGGTTCTTATGAAGAGATGATCCGATAAACAGCTCAAAAATGGATGGGACCATGGAAGAGCTTGGTGTCTGATGGAAACGGAGACATTTCATCTTTTGATGGTCGAGCTCTAGGAATAGGCGGGTTTCCCAGCAGTGGATTGCTGCTTTCTGGCTATTAAAGAGCTCCTTGGTCACATCCGACACTAGTTGACCAAATGACAAAGCACAGATGTCCAAGCTGACCTTTTCTCATTAGTCAGTCCATTTTTACCCATAACAGTATTTATATTCCTTAGCTTAATTCATAGCGTGAGTACAGTAGTTATTGATTGTAGTCATAATTGGAATACTTTGTAGCGGTTGATCTTAAATTTTCTCTTATTCCATTTCATCTGCGTTGACAAAGTCCTTTCGTAGGGAAGGTAAAAAGAAACATATCATCAGAGGATAAATTGTTCATAACCCCAAGTGTAGGGTCACGATGCAGTAATAATCTCGGTGAGACCGAGGTCGAATCCACAGGGACTAATTTTGTGTGTATTCTGAAAACAACTAGAAGTAGAACTAGAAGAAGATGTGAATCTAAATTTGAAATTGTAGAGAGAGTAATTGTGAATTGTTAATTCACCTAAAACTTGTAAATTTAAAGGTGGGAACTAGGGTTTCCAAGGATCCACTTGTAGCTTCTCAGGATGCTACTATGCTTGATTCAAGGACACAACTGGAATCAGAGTCCTATCTTACGTAGTTGGAAGAAGAGATGGTTAGATCTCTGAACTTCTCATGGATCTAGTCATCAAAGAAGGAGAATTGGGAAGATTGGAAGGGATTCCATCACCTACCATGCCCATGGGACGATGACAAATAATAAGATTTACCAATCCAAAAATCTCAAAATAGAAAAGGAAGATATTTAAAGTTATTGCAGATCTATTGTAATTTGTCACAACAAAACATTAAAAACTGAAAATATTCCTTATGATCAAACTAGAATCCAAGAGAGTTCAACCAAAGCATGAATCAAAGTAAAGTAAATATCCTAATCACACTACAAGCTTCACCTCTTAGCCCTAGCTAAGAGGTTTATCCAACCATAGACATGATTGGATCTAAAACCCTAGAAGAAAGCATGAAAAAACTAAGGAAGAAAGAAGAAAAATGCTTGGCGACGACTCTCCGCCCTTGTTCTTCGCTCCTCCAAACCCCAAATTGATGCCCAGGGATGCCCTGGGGACTCCTATTTATAGTTGTGCAACACCTCCTTTTGCACCGACTTGGAAAAATCCAGAAATTGCCTCAAATTTACGCACTCTTGCGCAACTTTGCGTAAGTCATTCGATGACATCGAACTACCTTCGATGTCATCGAAGGTGACTTTTATACATGCTTTTTCACGATGTTGTAACTTCATCTAAAATGTGTAACCTTCTATGTCATCGAATCTACCTTCGATGTCATCGATGGTGTCTTTGATGTCATCGAGCGTTGTTCGAGGAATCAATAATGCGTCCAAAACAGTCCAACGAGTTATTTCAATTTCTTCAACAAATTCGATGCCATTTAAGAGGCCTTCGATGTCATCGAACAAGTTTTCAATATCATCGAGGAGGTCTTCGAGTAATGGAACATTATGCCCAACATGTCCTGCAAGTTTTGCCGAAAATCCACAGAAAATTTGATGTCATCAAACTGACTTTGATGTTATCGAACGGTGATTGAAGATACAGTCAATGTAAATTCTGCACTTGTTCTTTTGACTTTGTTCCTTCACCAGTTGGTTTTATTGAATCTTGGGACCTTAAAATCTTTAATCTTGTCTCCTAAGATCCATTATTTTCCTTAGTGATCTTTGAGTGTCAAATCCATGGTTTTATCACCTTTTCCAATCGAAGATCTTAAATTCACCTTGCAACACAAACATGAATAAAATAGGACATTAAGCAGCATCATATTTATAAAACCAAGATATAAATGGGGGATAATATGCAATATTTGACCCTTAACACAATCCCCAACCAGCATTTTGCTAGTCCCAAGCAAAGTATGTGTGAAATAAACCTCAATGCTTAATGTTCAATCCTCTTTAGGAAAATAATGCACTCAAGTATGAATGGGTAGAAATAAGATATGAAAGTTAGATTTTGAAAACCTAGAACCGAATCACATAAGCAGCCAATCAATTAAGTTCTTTATCCATTAAATCAAAGCATAGTTTGCATATCAAGTTTTTCAATGTGCTCAGTGGAAATAAACTTACTTCCGTACGAATACTAATAATTCATCATGTTAGTCATGCTCCCCACTTCAAGACTGGTTTAAAATTTAAGTATTGATTCTGAACTTATCCCCTTCTCATTCTTTTTCAAGTTTTTAATTTTATATCCATGGTCAATTTTTATTTTGTAACGCCCCAGATTTTAAGGGTCGAATAAAGCTCAACTCCCGAGATCCAATGCATCACTTATTCAACATAGATAAATGATGTTTAAATATTGTCCATATTAGTGCATTAAACATGAGTGGGATTACACTAAAACAACATATCATATTCCAGAGTTAACGTAATTAAGCAAGCGGAAGACTGAGATAGATATATAAAGTATATAAGTGTTTCTCAATCCCCAGAGTATGAGTATGTCACCAGGCTGTCTATATACACGTATTGTTCCAAAATTTACAAAATATCAAGTGTAAACGTCCAACTAATCTATAGCCTTGTAATCCCGACAACGCAGCTCTAGGTCTACATAGACCTGCCTGAGAACTGCACGTAGGAGAACTCCTCCTCCTCGTCTATGAAATCCGGCTCCGTCGCGTAAGCCTTACCATAACCTGCATTTAAATCAAAGTCTAGTTGGTGTTTTAAAACACTGTCCCAGAGTGGGAGTGAGTGATCAACTCAGTGGTACTATAAGGTAAAAGTTAACATGTTATCAATTCAGTCAAGCAGTAATGATAAAATAATACAACAAGCATTTCCTAACTACTCTAGTTAATGCAGAGATGATATGTGGTAATGATGCATGCCCTCGTCTGCACTCCCTCAGCAACTTCATCTCACGATCGAGCATGACAAACTCCCTAAACGTGCGCTTCCTCGCCTAAGCACATGCAATGCGGTGCATGGTCGTGTTAGCCAAGTAATTAATTAGGCTTATTCACACAGTAGATTCGAGAAGCTAAGGTACCTCCCTTTATATCATTAACCCAAACGGGGATCCATCTAGGGTCGTCAGTCTTAGTTAATCACATACGATAGGCAAGTTGTAGGGCATCACTCCTAATGAAAGCAGTGGATAAGTAAGTTCAAGTGTTTATACTCGAGGTTACTATGGGAGGCTCATCACCTAAACGTAAGCCAACAGCTTGAATACAGTGTCCCATACACTACCATATTCGGCTCATGAGTTTGGGTTGCTCACTGGTCACTACGGGGAGGCTCATCACCCAGCGTAAGCCGACAACTCGACCACGGTGTCCCATACACCACCATGTCTCGCTCATGAGTCTTAGCGGATCATGGTACCATGGTTGAGACAGGTTTTACATTAGTAAGTGGTACCTTAGATTCAAGCAGTAGCGTCCATACATGGTAAACACACATTAGGCCAATCGAGCTATTTGACAAGTTCAATTGGTATGAGTGCACATTAAATTAATCGACATGGAGCATATAAGCACTCCACATGGCCTAACCACTGTCGACAATCACCATATGGCTCGGATTCATCAAATGTATCTGTAAGACCCGTATCCTAGTTCGTAGGCTTCCGCGGTCCTTCTGGTCGAATTCCGGCAATCCTCGACCCATATCCGACATTTACGCACGATCCTAAGTTGAGTCCTACATATTGAAGTCGGCTAGAACCAAAACTTGTATCTTAGCGACCGTGCCATCGCCGTGGTTCCAACACTGTGACTTACACACTGATCCGATACCCAGGCTAGAAGTTGTGGGTCCGCGTTCATTTCGAAGAAACGTTGCGCGTTGCAAATTTTGAGGGAATCTCTATAACATGTCTCATCAATCAATCAATCAATGTCAAGTACAAGCCATACTCCAAGTACAACAACCCATCCCTCCTTTTTCATAAGTCAACTCTCTCTCCCCTACCCATTCCTCTTTTACCAAAATTTTAACCCAACCCATACCTCTCCTTATAACAACCACTCCACCCATCCCCTTCATCCATTAATTCTCTTTTTATCTCTACTCTCCAACTCCATAAGCAACATCCCACGTCCAAGCCCCCTCTCTCCCAAAGCCAAGTGTGGCCCACTTTCCCACCCTCTCATCTCTCATCCCCACCATCAAAACCCCATCAACCACCGTCAAAAGTGAAGGCAAGGAGCATACAAGTCCAAGGGATCAAGGAAGAGTGCAAAAGGTGGGTGATCGACCGTTGAATTCCATTTTTAGGTCCCACTTATTATGGGACCCACTTGATGTATGCATCATATTTGGGAGGGCCCAATAATGGTGGGGTCCCTCCCCTTCACGTGTATTTCTTTCTCTCTCTCTCTCTCTCTTTATATGATGATGATGATGAGGGGTGTGTGGTCCATCTAATGTGTGTGTGTCCCACCATGGAGTATATATTTTTAATCCATTTACCTTCATGTGGGACCCGTCATTTAGATGTGTTAGATCTACACCATTCAGCCCATTAGTGGGCCCGGACGGAAGGAAAAACACAAGTATCAGGTGATCCAAATAGGTGGGCCACGTACATGTGGGACCCATCATGATGCTTATGTTATATCCATGCCATCCAGCGTCCTTGGATGTTAGACGTGAAGGCAGGCTAACATGGAGTGCGTGTACTGGCATGTGTATGTACTAACGAGCTTTTAAAAAAATTATTTTAGTTGGGGTGGGCTGCCCATGTAAGCCCCACCTTGATGTATGGGGGTGATCCACGCCATTCATTCCATTTCTCAGATCATTTTAGATGCTGATCTGAAAAATTAACCCAATCTGATTATCTGGCAGGCCATAACATAGGAAATGGTATTTTCTACCGTTAAAACCCACTCTGATGTTTCTGTTCCACAAAATATATTGAATATTAGTCTCAATGGGACTGTCTTAAGCCATAGAGTGCAATGAGAGGTGTGGATTCAGCTGATGTAGGCCCCACGTATGAAAACCCCCAGAAATTCATTATTTTCAAATATATATAAGTAGGCCGGCAGCGTCTGCGTTAGAGACGCAAAGAACATCCTGTGGCCGGATCTTTGGCGTGCATGGACGGGCAGGGACCCACGGCCCCAACTGTGGGCCCCACTATGACGTGTGTTGAACATCAACATGGTGCATTTGGTGGGCCCCCCTCAGGGCAGCGGGCCGCCCAAAAATCAGCCGTATACGCGGCTCAAGTGGCCTACATTATAGGAAACAGTGCGGGATTGAACGGCCGCCATTGAGACTTTTTTTGGTTTTGGATCGTTATAAAATTTGTTTTTCCTCTTCATCTGGTCCACGTGACCTTATCAACAGTTTGGATGGAAAATAGACATTATGGTGGGCCCCACGTGGCTGTGTGATCTTACCAACAGATTGGGTGGAAAATAGACATTATGGTAGGCCCCACGTGGCTGTATGATCTTACCAATAGATTGGGTGGAAAATAGACATTATGGCAGGCCCCACGTGGCTGTTTGATCTTACCAGCAAGTTGGGTGGAAATAAACATTATGGTGGGCCCTAAGTCCGTGTGACCTTACCAGTAGGTTGGGTGAAAAATAAACATTTCGATGGGCCCCATGTTTGTGTGACCTTATTAATAGGCTGGGTGGAAAATAAACATTATGGTGGGCCCCACGTGGGACCCACTGATGTATGTATTGTAATCCACACTTTCCATTAGTGTGGACCCCACCATGAGGTATGTACTTCATCTATGCCATCCATCCCTATGGGACCCACCATGATGCATGTGTTCCATCCAAACTGTTCAACCATTTTAAGGCTTGAGACAAAAATTAAGATAGATCTAATATCAAGTGGACCACACCGCCAAAACAGTGGAATTGAATGCACACCATTAAAACCCCTTTTGGGTTATAGAAGTTTTAAACCAACATGATAATTGTTTTCCTCACTGTCTGGGTCTTTATGACCTTATCAACAGTCTAGATGGGAAATAAATGCTATGGTGGCCCCTATGAAATCTCTAACAATGAAAATCACTATCTCCACTACTAATTGTGATGCGGTATAAATGATATATTGATCGTTATCGCCAATGTTGTTTGTGTTATGCTCTATAATGATCATGGATGAATGGTGTATTGGACTTAGCCCATTTAACTCGGCTCATTTGACTTGGCCATTTGATTCAGCCCATTTGACTAGGCCCGTTGTCGAGGCCCGCCTTGATATATATGAGGCCCATGTGATACGGCCCATTGATGTACCTGAGGTCCATGGGTTAGGGCCCAACGAGATGTACACGAGGTCCATTGCAATGTGCGATTCTACCATGGTATATGTAATGATGTTTATGGAGGGCCATGCCTTGGGAGCAATGATGGTTTGATCTCCACATTGTAAGGATGATGTTGGTTAAATGTCCACATTGTCACTCTCCCTAGGGCCCATTATTAGGCCCATACTTGTAGTGTGTAGGCCGTCTAGGCCTATCTTTGTTATGGACAGAGCCCATCACCACATAACATGTTTAGTATAGATACATGATTCATGATCATACGCATCATACGTATGCCTGATATGAGGAGTGACTGATCATAGCATATGCCTTCGGGCAGATTGTTTATGGGTTCCCTAATACACGGAGTTGCCCTACATGAGCACGCGGTACGCGCAGGATTACTGCATGACTGGTAGTGTGATTCATGCACTTGCATGTATGCGTTTATGATTATTGTATGCTTTAGTAACATCAGGGCCATAACCTCCACAGACACATCGTGGATGGCTGGATTGGATACCAAAAATATTGTTTCTAGTATCGGGGCACCATAGATATCCTTAGGTGAAAATTCCTAAACCCGATAGTACCAGAGGATGAACCAACGTCGAGACTGAGTGGATATATGAGCGCATGAGGGCCGATTACCAGGAGGCCGCGTCTCCCACTATGTCGTGGTCGATTGGAAAGGGGTGTGGTCTTACTCACCCGAGGGTAGGGGGCAATACTAGGCTAAGTTTGACCAGCTCATGAATGGGTCTGCTATCGACGTGTCGGATAAGTATTGGCAGACTATTGGCCAAGCGGATAGTGAGGTTTCTTACACTCACTTGGACTGTGTGGTTGGAAAAGCGGCAGTGCCATTTGGAGTGTACTAAACCTTGGTGATTATCCAGACTGAGAACCGTACTGATTTGATGCTCTGGTGAGGAGCTGCATTGATATGTGGATGAGGATTGGCATGCTTGACTTACATTTTGCACCGCATAGCCTTGGTACGGCTGATTACATTCATGTACTCATCAGCATAATTTCGTATTACTCTAACCTTGCATTCTGAGCACGCTTATATTGCACACACACTTATACCGCCGTCTAAGCTTTCTATAAGCTTATGCACAATTGATGCATGCAGGTGACGCCAGGACGCAGCCATAGTCTCGCCGCAGGTGGAGTATGCAGTCGAGCTTTTGGAGTTTTTGTTATTATCATTATCTTGTATTTGCCTTCATACGCATTGTACTCAAAGTTTTTGATCCTAGTAGATTTTGTGATGGTGTTCTTTTGGTTATTGTTCGTGGGTTATGCTTATGGTTATACTTGTACAGAATCAAAATCATGTATGAAATCCTCCTTGTAGGATCCCAAGATCGGAACCTGGTGTATAGGTGTTGGGAGCCGAGAATGGAGTACTATGGAGGCTGTCAGCGCCGTATTTGGCAAACAAGAATTTTGTGAGCCCGGTTTCTGAGTTTGGGGCGTGACAGTATCCATCAGGGCGAGTCCAATTTGGCCACTCGATCGAAAACCATTACCGATTGCCTGGAATACGTAGTACTCCCAATTACACTCAAATGCAATAGGTAGTCACATGTGATAATCATAACAGCATTTCACAAACAATTCAAACACGAATCTTATTTGAGCATTTCATCAAAACACAGAGAACATGTTATAATACATATGCATTTTATACATAAATAACGTAATTGAAATTAAAGTTACACGAAGGAATTTATATATATAGCTAAGGTAGTTAAGAATCCTATCTCAACACCATTAATAAATACAATTCATCAAACCATTACTCATTCAGACATTTTACCAAACACTTAGCTTACACATTACTACATACATGAGTTATCATAATTATAGCATATATTATAGCTAATCCCATCACAAGGGAATTACTATACATACAACAAACATGTATTCTAGATTAAAAGTCATGGCAAGTACAAGTCATAATTGTAATTTCATTCAAACATTTCAACAAACACATGGAATACATTATATATTCACATAGTTCACACACATGTATAATTTATCGAATACATCGTAACTAAGATCATATGGTAGCAATCAAGTCAGACATAAATCATTAGCCGACATTGAAAGCCTTGAAAACCATAACTTAAACATTTATAGTCCGCACCTTTCATCGGTACGCCTGTTACGAACTCGGTTCGTACACTACGTCTCCGATTACAGCACAACGGCTACCTAAATCATGAAATAGGTTAGTTATTTCATCTATTCCTTTATTTGGATTTCTAAAACAGATTAGGTTTAGGATATCTTACCCAAATCGAAGTTGAAATCGACGATGAAGCGAAATGGGAGAGATAATTCGGTACGTGGAGTGGTGGGAGTAAATCCCAGCAACGATCTACTACTCCCTGTCTCTTCTTCTCACTCTTTTCTCCTCTTTTCCATCTTCTCTCTCCTAGGGTTAGAGAAATTCGTATGGAATGAGAGAGGGGTGGGTTAAGGGCTTTAAATAGGCCAGAAGTGATGTCAATGGCCCCAGGGCTATGGTATACTTAGGGTATAGCCAAAGGGTGCTTGTTTTTGACAAACGGGGCCCTCAGGAAGGTCCATTTCTCACCTAAGTCGTGGAGCGAGTTTCCTAACAATGGATCTATGCCAGAACTATGTTTATAGTGTGATCTGACAAACTGATCGGCTGAGAAGGACTTGTTTCCGTTTGATGGTCATCGTTACTTGATAGTGGCTACAAGTATATGGATATGTGTAGGGAAATTTCCTTAATCCATGGGTATAGTTGGGTCAGAAGTTGATGGTCTAAAATCTTAAATTTTGCCTGCAAGCGAACGACCCAATTCACTTAAGCTTCAGTGTAATTTCAAAAGATATTCGCGTTTCTCATACACTTTACTCAAGGCTTTAGTTGTTCGTTTCTAGATATTATTCGAGCTCGATTCCCGTGATGGTTGTCAAGCCCAGTACGGTGGTCATAACCTTATAGTTTCGCGGTTATCGAACTTTCGACGTGCGGTCCAAGTTCGATACAGGGTTTCAATGTGCTCCCGAGAGCAACTGGGTTTAGAGATTGCTCCTAGGTTTTTGGGTAATGTTGAGTTGGCGATTCTATTAGTTTTGGGTCTTGCAATTCGTATAGATAGTGGTCCAAGCTAATTTCTCTAATTATTTAGTTTAGTACTTAATTAGTTTTCATATAATTTCTACAGAATTCGATCTTTAGTGATTTTTTCCTGAGGTGGTACTTGGGCCTTTGTACGGATTTTTTCGAGACGTTACAATATACCCCCCTTAAAGAAAATTTTCATCCCCAAAATTTGTACATTTTTGTACTCCTCGAGGATCTGAGGGTAGTTCTTACGGACTTCAGCTTCTGTTTCCCAAGTAGCCTCTTCCTCAGTGTGGTGAGTCCACAATACCTTTACAAGTGGGATAACTTTAGTGCGTAACACTTGTTCCTTCCTATTTAGAACACGTGTTGGTCGCAGTACATAAGTAGCATCTTCACTCAATTGTACTTACTCCCATTTGATAATATGGGAAGGATCAGGAACGTATTTCTTCAGCATCGATACATGAAATACGTTATACAAGCCTGCGAGTGGTGTGGGTAAAGCAAGACGGTATGCTACCACCCCCACTCGGTCTAGAATTTAGAACAGGTCAATAAATCGTGGCATGAGTTTCCCTTTCTTGCCAAAATGAAAGACTCCCTTCATGGGGGAAACTTTAAGAAACACGTGGTCCCCAACCTCTAGTTGTCATCGTCTGGTATCAGCGTAACTCTTCTGTCTGCTATGGGCTGCAAGAAGTTGACGCCTGATAATGTCAATCTTCTCTGAGGCCATCTATACTAAATATGGGCCAATCAAACTCTTCTCGCCAACTTCTGCCCAACAATGTGGTGCTTGACATGGACGCCCATATAGTGTTTCGTAGGGAGCATGTCAATGCTCACTTGAAAGTTGTTGTTATAAGCGAACTCTGCATAGCAAAGACAGTCATCCCAACTATCTTTGAAATCGAGCACACATGCCCGCAACATATCTTCTAACACTTGATTTACCCGTTTCGTCTGCCCATCGGTCTGTGGGTGGAACGCGGTATTGAACTTCAGCTTCACTCCCATTACTTCTTGGATTCAAGTCTAAAAAATAGACGTGAATCAAGGTCTCGATCCGACACAATCTTTATAAGCACTTTATGTAGCTATACAATCTCCTTGATGTACAACCTGGCCAAATCATCTGTTGAGTTTGAAACTCTAATCGGAAGGAGATGAACCGATTTTGTCAATCGGTCCACAATCACCCAAATAGAGGCACGTCCCTTCCTCATCTTTGGTAACCTTGAAATGAAATCCATAGAGATGAAATCCCATTTCCATTTAGCTATAGGCATGGGCTGAAGTAACCCGGAAGGTCGGCGATGTTCGGCCTGGACCTGCTAGCACGTGTCGGCCTGGACCTGCTAGCACGTAAGACAATGGGACACAAAGTTTTCTATGTGGGCCTTCATGTTGTCCCACCAGTACGAACGTTTCATATATCGATACATTTTTGTACTACCAGGATGCATTGTCATCTTCAAATTGTGAGCAACTTCGAGAACTTCCTTCCTCAAGTCATGGAGATTTGGGATGCATAGGTGGCCACGATAACGTAAATCCCATCTGAACCAACTCTCCATTCAGAGTCTTCATTGTCACTAACTCATTTCCTCATCTTCACCAACCATTTATCTTCTCTCTGGGCGACAATGACTAGGTCATCAATAAGTGGCTAGACACGAATATGTGAGACGCTCTCGAACGACTTCTCTACTGTAAGCTTCTATTCGAAGTCTCGCACAAATTCTACCATGTTCCATTCTTCTATCATTAGCGGAGCTGCAAATTCTATTGTCTTCTTGCGGTTCAATGCATCTGCCACAAGGTTGGCCTTGCCATGATGGTAAGAGACCTCAAACTTGAAGTCTTTCAAGGTTTCCATCCAACGTCGCTGCCTCATATTCAGGTCCCTCTACGTGAATATGTACTTGAGGCTCTTGTGGTCATAAAAGAGCTTGAACTTCTCTCCATAGAGGTAATGTCTCCAGAGCTTTAATACGAAGATAACTACTACCAATTCCAGGTCGTGCGTAGGGTAGTTTTCTTCGTGTTTCCTCAACTGTCACAATGCATAGGCAATCACTCTGTCCTTCTGCATAAGAACACAACCCAGACCAACATGAGACACGTAGGTGTAGATAGTGTACTTGACCCCCTACTTTGGCAATATTAGCATGAGTGCAGATGTTAGCTTGTCCTTTAATTCCTGAAAGGCTGCTTCTACTTTCTCGTTCCAAGCAAACTTAAGATCCTTTCGCGTGAGTGGCGATAACGGTCTGACTATCTTGGAAAAGTTTTTAATGAAGTGACGATTGTAACCAGCAAGTCTAAGGAAACTCCTCACTTCTGTAATGAAACCGAGCAACTCCTAGTCTTGAACTGCAGTCACCTTAGCAAGGTCCGTGGCAATTCCTTCTTTAGACACCTATGTCCCAGGAACCTGACTTCTTCCTTCCAAAAGTCGCATTTCTTGTACTGAGTAAATAACTAATTCTTCCTGAGAGTATCGAAGACTACTCGCAAGTGCTCTTCATGATCTTTCCAACTCTTGGAGTATATCAGGATGTCATCTATAAATACAATGATGAATTGGTATAGATACGGTCGAAACACCCGGTCCATAAGGTCCATGAACACGGTCGGTGCATTTGTGAGTCCAAACGACATCGCAAGGAACTCGTAGTGACCAAAGCTAGTTCTGAATGATGTTTTCTGCACGTCTTCATCCCTGACACGCCATTGGTGATACCCTGATTGTAAGTTGATCTTTGAAAAATATTGTGCCCCTTTCAACTGGTCGAATAAGTCATCTATCCAGGGCAGAGGGTACTTGTTCTTCACCATTACTTGGTTCAACCTACGATAATCAATACACAATCGCAGTGATCCATCCTTCTTCTTCACAAACAACATAGGTGCTCCCTAAGGAGATACACTCGGTCGTATGAATCCCGAATCTAACAGATCATCGATCTGTCTCCTCAACTCTTCCATTTCATATGGAGGCATGCGATACGTCTGTAGTAAAATGGGTGTCGCACCAGGCACAAGGTCGATA
Organism: Magnolia changhungtana; assembly: GCA_030180095.1. Classification (NCBI taxonomy): domain Eukaryota; kingdom Viridiplantae; phylum Streptophyta; class Magnoliopsida; order Magnoliales; family Magnoliaceae; genus Magnolia; species Magnolia changhungtana. The sequence continues at coordinate 2,551,493 of JASAUF010000172.1, forward strand.
GTAAAGTCGATCTCGCACCGAGGAGGTAGTCCAGGTATCGTCCTGAACACGTCCGTAAAATCTCAGACTACAGGCGTGTTCCCAAGCATCGGATCATCAGCATTCTCTAATAAGGTAGCATAACAACTAATGCGATAGTACCAACTAACCTGAACTGGGAAAGTAAAGGTCGTGCCCTCAGGTCCATGGGCTATCACTAATCTAGTATCGTAATCAATCTTTACCTTCATCTCGGTGAGCCAATCTATACCAAGGATGACATCGTAATAACATAGTGGGCAACAATCAGGTCAACGAGTATTGTTTTGCTTCCTAAGTCTATCTATCGAACAATCCTTACACATCTTGGTAGCATCTAAGAAGGTCCCTGTGGTGGTAAGGATTCTCACCCCACTCATAAGAGTAGTTTCCAACACTAGTCGCTTGACTACTGCGCATGATATTATCGAAATGGTGGACCCGGTGTCTACCAATAGGAAGACTGGTATACCTTGGATATGTGTTGTGACTTCGAAAGCTAGTGGTGCTGCGGTTGCTGTCTCGGATGCCTCAGCAGCAAGTGAGTGCACACAAGCTTGTTAAGGACGATTCGACTGTGCTGCAGATGGTCGTTGAGGCAGCCTATTCATGGTACATATGGCCTATAGAAAGGTTGTGCTGGCAGTGCTGATCGTAGAGGTGGAGCTGAGATAGCTTGTGGTATCTGACGGTTGATTTTCTGAGGAGGTGTGAAGTCGTTGTCCCTCATCTTGGTAAAACAATAAGTGTCTGTATGGCCCAACCTTTTACAGTACGTACACTACAAATCTGATCGCTTCAGTTGGGCTGGTGGAACCGTAAGTCTAGGAGGCGAATCTACATGTGGCCTCTTGTCGAGGAATGGTCTGATTGGCAAATCAGGTTAAGGCCTCGGACCCATAGATACACGTGTACGAGACAGTTATCCCCATCCTACTCAGCTTGTAGGGACATGTTCACTAGCTCAGCATAGTTGGGAATACTATCCAACATATCTTCGTTTGGATATCGGGCCGCAAACCCTTTGAGAAATGCTGTATCTTCATCAGCTCATTCGCTAGGATCAAAGGAGCGTATCTGGCTAGCTCCGTAAATTTGTTCTCATATTCCAACACGGTCATTCTCCCTTGTCGGAGGCGAAGAAACTCACCCTCCTTTTCATTGCGGTATGTGAGGGGGTATTACTTCCCATGGAAGCGAGTCTTAAATGCCTCCCATGTCCACACGTGTCATGTAGGAACTATTCATAGGACGCTGTCCCACCATAGACTAGCCTCCTTCTCGAAGATATATGTGACCAACTCAACCTGCTCTGCCTCAATGCAGTGCAGTGGTGTCAGCATCTTAGAGATGTGATCTAGCTAGTATTCGGCCTCCTCGGGCCTGTGAGTGCCTGCAAAGGTGAGCAGTCAGAAACGCTGGAAGCACTCAAAAAGACGGCTGGCATTCATATTTCTAGCTGGGTGCATAAGTGGTGCAGGCGGGACCACGTTCATGCTCTGAGCAAGGGCTCCTGAAATTATGGTCCATATTTGTTATTGTTGCTACATTAGGAGCATCATCTGCTCCAATCTATTAGGGGGAAGAGCCGCCCGAGGCATGTGTGGCATCGAGGTAGACGTACGGTTCTATTCTGGAACCGGTGGTGCACTAGGTATTAGCCCATTGGTGGGGCCAGTGGCCGACTGTGAATCCGGCATAGTGTCACTATCAGGGCCTAAACTGGGGTCCATGTGGCAATCGGTTAGGGGAGGTGCCTCGTCAAAAGATCCGCCAAGTGCAAGTCGTGTCGTATTCTGAGTGGTTTTCAGAGGCATTCCCTATACACAACATAGGGTGCAATAAATGTAAGATTTAGGAATACTATGCACTTTCCCAAACATCATACACATTGCATTTCAACAGAAGATCCATGCATTTCATATTACCAAAATTTACCATGATACATATGATGCAGTGTTACATGAATCATGACAGAAAAGCAAGTGAGCTAATACACCAACATGAGATATAGTAAAAGTTTCACACCAACTATTCTAACATATAACTAAGCCTAGAAAGCAAGAAATAAGGAAAATCAAAAGACGACCATAACACATGACTAATCGTTCGACTCAGGTGATGGAGGAGCACCCTTGTCCTGCATACAACACAGGAGGGCCTTCAAGGTGTGAGACATCTTCTTGTATTTCTTCTTCAGGTAAGCCTGATTTTCTTCAAGCTTTTGCTTCACTTTGGCCCGGGTCTCCCTGACCTCTTGTGTCAGGGCGGCCTGGCTATCCTCAATTAAAGCCAAGCGGGCTTCTAAGGTGGCCCGATCACGGTGGTGCTCATGTGTAGAGGAGGGCCCCCATCAGAGCCTTGGGTTTCCTCTTCTTCTTTACTTCCTTCTTCCTCACTACCTTCCTCTGTTTCATTTCCTTCCTCTTCTTCACCACTTTCTTCCTCTTCATTGTCCTCTTCTATCTCATCTCCATGCTCTTCGAGTCAGGCTTGACGTTGTAGTAGCCCAATTCCCATGTTGTTAAGTGTAGTGTCATTAATGAAATGGATCGGCATAAGCTCATCCATGTTAAGTCTGTAGCCGAAATCACGAGCAAGCTTGTATATAAGTCTGCCGAATGGGAGTGAAATATCTCCTTTAATAGTGCGTGCGGTCTGGATTATTTATAGCAGGGTGAACATAAGCAGACACAGCTTGTCTCCCTGCCCAACTTTGTACACGAAGTCCACCATCAAACGTGTGCATTCGGTACAGTTGCTCCACCTATGATACACATTGTAGGTGAATATGTGGTGGAGTAGGTGGAAGTCTGCTGTCATCTTAGTCGATGGGAGGCAATTGCCTCGCTTCCAGTGAACCGGTCGGCTACAAAGAAATCACGTGCGACGATCTCTTTCTCACATACTAGTGAGATGAGATTCATTAGCATGTAGCTCACCCCGTTCAATCCTCATAATTCGGGTCATCACACCAATATCGACTATGGCTTCCTACCTTCCCATGGGGATAGTGAACTGTAGAGGCTCTGGCAGTGGATCCCGTATGTGGGCATAGAAGGCTCGGATAGTGCTTTCATACCACGAGACTTACCTTCAAATATGGGACCCCACCCAGCTCCCAATAGGAGGTCTATCACCGGATATAGCCCAAATAGCCTTTCGTCAACATGTGCTTCAAACACAACTTTACGGCCCTGAAACCTACCTAGTCCGATGCCCGGCGGTAGAAATCTTTCGAGTGAAATTTGGGGATCGAGATCCCGCTTTGTCCTTCTCTCTCGCTCGATGCTAGCGCTAGCCTCGGCGCTTTTCTACTTCCTTGGACGGGTAGGGCGGCTAGGCCCGGCTTCATCCGTGGGCACCCTCTTCTTTCCCATAAGGGAGAGGAGTGTGGACAGGGAGAAGATGGTAGCAACTAGCTCAAAAAGAGCCATGAGGTTAGGAGAGCTTGCATGATGAGATGGGTTAGGGGATTTTTTTTGGAGTTTCTGAGACACAAAGGTGGGTTTGTGTACTCAAACGAGAAGAAATGAGGGAAGTAGGGAATAGTAAGAGAGGCCTTTGAGGACAATGGTGGAGAATGGATGTGTATTGTAGAAGAAGAAGAAGATTTGAGTATGGAATGAAGATTGGAGAGGGAAAATGAAATTTTTGTGGGTTTAAAGGGGTTGAAAACTTGAAAATGGGGGAGAATAGGGCAAAAGGGGATGAAATAAGGTGGCCCCACACGTGGACAGACCCCACATACATGTGGGAAGGGCGACGGGCTGCCAGACCCACAGGCCCACTAGAGGTGGGCCGGTGCACCGCGGTCGATGCAGTGCTTCCACGGTCCCCTGGACAGGTGGTGGTGGCCTCCCCCCAGGTTCCGGAATGATGCAGGGGACCCTCTGGTCCCCCCCCCCCCCCGTTTCGTGTGGTTTGGGCCCCCGTGTCCGTTAGAGATGGTTTCGGATCCCATCGTGCACATATTCATGCCTTTTGGTGTGATTTAAGATTGGTATTCGTCGAAAAATAACTCAAACCCATCAATTGACAGTCTAAGGCAGGATTGAGATCATTTCAGGTGATCTTAGACGCATACGAGGTGCATTTCAGCTGTCAATTTCGCCCGTCGGTGAAACTGGGAATCCTATGTTCGTTTATACATTTTATCGGCCCCACCTAAGTCAAAGTACGTCAACGTGCATGGTGTTACCATAACCTAGGTCCAGTTTAATCTAAATCATGCTCTGATACCAACTTGTAACGCCCCGAATTTTGAGGGTCGAGCAAAGCTCAACTCCTGAGATCCAACACATCACTTACGTCGCATAGATAATGATGTTTAAATGTTGTCCATATTAGTGCATTAAACATGAGTGGGATTACACTAAAATAGCATATCATACTCCAGAGTTAACGTAATTAGGCAAACGGAAGACTGAGATAGATATATAAAGTATATAAGTGTTTCTCAATCCCAGAGTATGAGTATGTCACCAGGCTGACTATATCCATGTATTGTTCCAAAATTTATAAAATATCAAGTGTAAATGTCCAACTAATCTATAGCCTTGTAATCCCAGCAACGCAGCTCTAGGTCTACATAGACCCGCCTAAGAGCTACACATAGGAGAACTCCTCCTCGTCTATGAAATCTGGCTCCATCGCGTAAGCCTCACCATAACCTGCATCTAAATCAAAGTCTGCTTGGTGTTTTAAAACACCGTCCTAGAGTGGGAGTGAGTGAACAACTCAGTCGTACTATAAGGCAAAGGTTAACATGTTATCAATTCAGTCAAATGCAATAGGTAGTCACATGTGATAATCATAACAACATTTCACAAACAATTCAAACATGAATCTTATTTGAACATTTCATCAAAACACAGAACATGTTGTAATACATATGCATTTCATACATAAATCACGTAGTTGAAATTAAAGTTACACGAAGGATTTTATACATATAGCTAAGGTAGTTGAGAATCCTATCTCAACACCATTAATAAATACAATTCATCAAACCATTACTCATTCAGGCATTTTACCAAACACTTAGCCTATACATTACTACATACGTGAGCTATCATAGTTATAGCATATATTATAGTAAAGCCCTTCACAAGGGAGTTGTTATACACACAACAAACATATATTCTAAATTAAAAGTCATGGCAAGTATAAGTCATAATTGTAATTTCATTCAAACATTTCAACAAACACATGGAATGCATTAATATTCACATATTTCACACACATGTATAATTTATCGAATACATTGTAACCAAGATCATATGGCAACAATCAAGCTAGACATAAATCATTAGCCGACATTGAAAGCCTTGAAAACCATAACCTAAATGTTTATAGTCTGTATTTTTTGTCGGTACACCTGTTACGAACTCGGTTCGTACACTACGTCTCCGTTTACAGCATAACGGCTACTTAAATCAGGAAATAGGTTAGCTATTTCATCGATTCCTCTATTTGGATTTCTAAAACAAATTAGGGTTAGGATATCTTACCCAAATCGAAGTTGATATCGATGGTGTAGTGAAACGAGAGAGATGATTCGGTACATGGAGTGGTGAGAGTGAATCCCAGCAACGATTTACTAATCCCTCTCTCTTCTCCTCACTCTTTTCTCCTCCTTTCCCTCTTCTCTCTCCTAGGGTTAAAGAAATTCGTATGGAATGAGAGAGGGGTGGGCTAAGGGATTTAAATAGGCCTAGAAGTGATGTCAATGGCCCCAGGGCTATGGTATACTTAGAGTATAGCCAAAGGGTGCCTGTTTTTGACAAACGGGACCCTCAGGAAGGTCCATTTCTCACCTAAGTCATGGAGCAAGTTTCCTGATAATGGATCTACGCTAGGACTGTGTTTATGGTGCGATCTAACAAACTGATCGGCCGAGAAGGGCCTGTTTCTATTCGATGGTCATCGTTACTCGATTAGGGCCACAAGTATATGGATATGTGCAGAGAAATTTTCCTGATCCATGCGTATAGTTGGGTCAGAAGCTGATGGCCTGAAACCTTAAATTTGACCCGCAAGCGAATGGCCTTATTCACTTAAGTTTCAATGTAATTTCAAAAGATATTCGCGTTTCTCATACACTTCACTCAAGGCTCTAGTTATGCGTTTCTAGACACTATTCGGGCTCGATTCCTGCGATGATTGTCAATCAAATGATGATCAACGTCAAATAGTCCTTCTCTTGTGGCTATTGAAATGTAACGTCCTGAAATTCGAGGGTCGAGTAGCAACTCAACTCTCGAGTTCTAAAACATCACTTATGCAACATAGAGGATGATGATTGAATGTTGTCTGTGTTAGTACAATAAACATGAGTGAGATTATACCAAAACAGTAATTCATACTCCAGATCAATGTAAAAAATGCAAGCGGAAGACTGAAAAATATATATAGATGTGTATTAAAACAAAACGATCTCGATCTGTCTCCAGAGTATAATTACTTTGCTGAGTCATCATATACATGTACTGAATCAAAAACAAAATGTCAAAAATAGTCCAACTGTCGTGATAGCCCAGTAGTCCCGTAAATCCGGATTGCGTAAGCAAAGCCGCCAGAGAACTGCATGAAGGAAAACTCATCCTGATCTTTATAATAATCAGGCTCAGCCTTCTGTGAATCGTCAGTACCTGCGTTAAGACAGAGTCTGGAGGGTGTCCAGAACACCATCCTGTAACGTGGGAGTGAGTAGGTAACTCAGTGGAATAATAAAGCTTAGGTTAACATGTTATCAATTCAGTCAAGCAGTAATGATAAAGCAGTATAATCAACATTCCTAAGTACTGTAATTAATGTAAGGATGAGATGCGATTATGATGCATGCCCTCGCCAACATACTCCCTCGTGCGACACCATCTTACGTCCACGGCATGCTTTCACCCTCAGTGCTCCACATCTTTCAGGCACATGCAATGCGATGATGAGCATGATTACCGAGTTGTTATTAGTCCATTTCAAACAACAGTATTGGAAAACTAAGGTACCTTCTCTATATCATCCCCGAACAATGATCCATTCTAGGGTTGTCAGTCCTAGACAATCTCATATGATGGTGTGTTTCTAGGTCGTTGCAAGGGCTGCCAGGGCTATTACACGGAATCGTTACACCACTCCCCCATCACCTTATCAATACAGGCCTAGTTTATACTTTGTTACTACGGGAAGGCTCGTCCCCTCACCGCAGATTTAGAGTATGCTCGAGGTCACTACACCGGGCACGGTCAGGGCTGCCAGGGCTATTACACGGAATCGTTACACCACTCCCCCATCACCCATCAAAATAGTGTAGGCCGATAACTTGAATACAATGTTCCATACCACCATATTTGGCTCACAAGTCTGATTGCTCGATGGTCACTACGGGGAGGCTCGTGGCCCCAGCGTAGGCCTACAGCTCGACCACGGTCTCCCATACCACCATGCCCGGCTCATGAGTCTTAGCGGATCGAGGTACCACGGTTAACGGGATTCCACTGGTAAGCTTGGTACCTTAGGTTCAAACAGAGGCGTCTAAACATGGTGAACATACACAAGACAGATCAGGTTACTTGACGAGCTCGGCTAGCTCGAGCGTACGACCAATTGAACGACATGAAGCGCTAGCACTTCATGTGGCCTAACCACTGCTGCCAACCGAAGTACGACTCAGGTTCGTCGAACACATCTCACATGGCGAATGAATCTCAACCACGAACTCAAGTTTGTTACTGATTGTCTTGACTATAATCATAGTCCCAATCACAATTAATCCTTAACCAGAAGCATGTAGAGTAAAGCAGAATAAACAAAGTAATTCAAGCATGTTAACAAGCATGTCATAAAGCATGTTATAAAGCACAATATAAACAGAAAATACAACATATATATTTCATAAGTAAGCGGTTAAATTAAACAACCATCATGGAGGAAATCATATACATCTCAAAATTAGTTGAGAATCCTATCTCAATACCTACCTAAAGCACAATCCTCTAAGTACTTACTCTTACAAGCATTTTACAAACACTTAGGATACACTCTTTCAACATACATAGCGTATACTAGCAAAAACATGTATTAGGGCAAACCCTTTCGCCAAGTAAGTATTATGCACATATATAGCATGTTCATACAGTAATTAATCATGTCAAACACACTTTCAAAATTTATACGTGTATGGTACTTTCTACAAATACGAGGAATACAGTATATTCAACGTAGTTAACGTATAACCGAAAAAGGAAACGAACAGCACTTTGTACATGTGTAATAACATACAGATCATGAATCTATCGTTATCTGACATTGAAAGCATTGAAAACTATAACCTATATGTCTAAAGTCCGCACCTTACGCCGTAGAAGCGTAATAAACTTGGTAGGAATGCTAAGGCTTCTTCCACAACAGTACAACGGCCTAAAGCACAAGTAGTGTTACCTATTTCGCTAATTGAATCAATTGAAACCCTAAATCAGATTAGGGTTAGGGTTTTCTTACCTATAAATGAAGTCAGAATCACCGGGAAAACGATTAGAATGGTGTGGTTAAGCTTGTAGAGTGGCAGGGTAAAATAGCAGGGAGATTCTCCCACTTCTCTCACACTTTCTCTCTCTTTTCTCTCTTCTCTCTCCTAGGGTTTTTCTCAAATTCTTATGACCTGAATGAGAGAGTGTTTAAGGTCCTTATATAGCCTAAAACATCACCGAAATAGACCTAAGGTCAAGGTATACTTAGGTTATAACCAAAGTGGATCTGTTCCATCTCAACGGAGCACTTCTGGCTGCCCCTTTTCTGCGTTCGGTCAGACTTAAGCTCACCAACCTTGGATCTAGGTGGAGTTAAGTTTTTGTTCTAATCAGATTCTTAGATCACGCGTGGTGGACCAGTTTCAGTTCAACGGTCACCAAATCTCGATCAGGGTTACCTGTACACGGACATGTGCTAGGAAATATCCCTGATTCGAGGGTGTATTTAGGTCTGATTCTGACGGTCTGATTTATTATAATTAGCCCGCAAACACCAAGTCTCAGATTACTTAAATTTTATTAAATTTCTAAAGAAAACCCGATTTTCTCACACTCCTTGCTCCGAGCTCAAGCGAATAGCCGTGGGACACTGTCTAGATTTGATCTCCAAGATGGTTGTCAAGCCTAGTGAGGCGGTCCTAATCCTATAACCTCGTATCATTCGGACTTTCGATGTGCGGTCCAGATCTGATACAGAGATTTAATGTGCTCCCGAGAGCAGTCGAGTAATGAGTTTGATCCTAGATTTTAGGGTAACCTAGCGTCAATGATTCTATAAGTTTTGGGTCTTGCAGATCGTATTTAAAGTGATTCAAGCAGATTTCATGGCTAATCTAGTTTAGCACTTAGTTAACTTTGTCTAATTTCTAAAGAATTTGATCCTAAGTGATTTCTGCCTGAGGTGATACTCGGGCCATTGTGCAGAATTTTCCGAGTTGTTACATGAAAAAGTTAAAATTTCTAATGAAAAATTACTTATGCATGCAAACATGGATTGTGGAATGGACCGGTATGCTGGCTCACCCCAATGCAATAAGTTATCCCAACATACAGTTTGAAGAATGGGAAGGATATCAGATGGGGCAATATGATTAACATCAACTCGATGTTCCACAATAACATTACACAATCTGATGTCCCGAACATAAGACAGATCATCATCGGAGGCCAGAAGAAGATGCTTAGTAAGAGGAGTAGATTTGGAAGAAGATGGACCACGTGATGTTGTCTTTCTACTTCTTAAAGCCATTTGCAACAAGGATTTCAAGGAAATAAACAGTTGTAAAGGATTGAGAAGTGGGTTTTCTAAAATCAGATTTTGGAGAAGAAAAACCCCAAATCTCAATGAAATTAGAAATAGACAACTTCAAGAAAGAAGTAGAAGCAAACTTGACACAAATTCATAAGAAATAAGCAAATGGAACACTAACATTGAAGGATTTGGAAGGTGGGTTCGACTAGTCGGGCGTCGGCTAGTCGGAGAGGAAAGTTGAAATAAGGAAGAAATGAAATTTTCCCCAATTTAATGATCTACGACTGATCGTGGGATATCTTTGACCAGTTGTGCCACGACAAGTCGAGGAAATCCTCGACTGGTCGAACATCACCAAAAATCTGATACTATGCATATTTCACAAAATTTGAAATTTAAACTAGCAATTATATACAATATGATACAAATATGCTTAAATAATCATTTTAGAATGCACATGCCAAGATTAAATTTCATTTTGTTAAACCTGCTTTTGTCGAGTGGTTTAGTAAAAATGCCAGCACGTTGATTCTCAGTAGGAATATATTCCATAGATATAACTTTTCCTTCTACTAATTTACAAATATAATGAAACCTAATGTCAATGTGCTTAATACGAGAATGCTGAATTGGATTTTTCGAAATATTTAGGGCACTGATATTATCACAATATAATAACATAGACTCCTGTTTAATTCCATAATCACTTAGCATACGATTTATCCAAACAAGTTGTGTACATGCATTACCAACTGTGATATATTCAGCTTCAGTAGTTGAAAGTGATATAGAACTTTGTTTCTTGCTAAGCCAAGAAACTAAACAGTTTCCAATATAAAGACAACCACCACTGGTAGATTTTCTATCATCAAGATTACCAGCCCAGTCAGCATCCGAATACCCAGCTAATTGAACACTAGTTTCATGAGGATACCAGAGATCGAGATTAACAGTACTTGCTACATATCGCATAATTCGTTTAATAACAATTAAATGTGATTATTTAGGATCAGATTAATATCTAGTGCAAATACCAACACTTAAAGCAATATCAGGTCTACTAGCAGTTAAATACAATAAACTACCAATCATACTCCGATATAATTTCAGATCCATATTTTCACCTGCAGAATCTTTTGAGAGTTTCAAGGTTGTACTCATAAGAGTATCAAAATTCCTACCATTCTCAAATCCCAATCTCTTTATCAAATTCAAAGCATATTTAGATTGAGAGATGAACATTCCATCAGGTCGTTGTTTTACTTGTAACCCAAGGAAATAATTTAATTCTCCAACCATGCTCATTTCAAACTGAGATTTCATCAAATCTACAAACTCAATAGTCATGTCAGTACTGGTAGATCTATAAATAATATCATCAACTTAGATTTGAACCATTAAGATATCGTCGTTATGTTTCTTAACAAACAATGTTTTATCAACACTTCCCATTTGAAAGTTATGACTGAGTAAAAACTTAGTCAATTTCTCGTACCATGCTCTGGGAGCTTGGTTTAGACCATAGATAGCTTTTTTGAGACAGTATACATGATCAGTAAACTTAGGGTCTTCAAACCCTGTAGGTTGTTCAACATATACTTCTTCATGTAAATCGCCATTCAAAAAGGCACTCTTTACATCCATTTGAAAAATGTTAAACTTTTTAAAGTATGCAATGGATATAAAAAGTCTGATTGATTCAAGACGAGCAACTGGGCAAAGGTTTCATCATAATCGATACCTTCAATTTGAGGGTATCCTTGAACAACTAATCTTGCCTTGTTTCGAATGATATTCCCAAGCTCGTCAGACTTATTTTTAAAAATCCACTTTATTCCGATAATATGTTTATCTTTGGGTCTTGGAACAAGATACCAGACATCATTTCGAACAAATTGACTAAGATCTTCTTGCATAGAAACTATCCAGTTTTCATCAGCGAGAGCTTCTTTTACATTTTATGGTTCTATTTGGGATGTAAAACATATTTAATTACATATATCCTCAAGTTGTCTACAGGTACGAATGCCAGTGAGAGGGTTTCCAAGAATCTGTGTGGTTTGATGATCTTTAACAGTCCTCAGTTCAGAATCAATCTGATTAGATGAAGTATCAGGTTTATCAATTACAAGAACTTCATCATTATCTGAACTTGAGACAGGTGTGTTTAAGTGATCATCAATGACCACATTGATGGACTCTTGAATCACATCGGTCCTTTTGTTCAGAACCCTATAAGCTCGACTGTTTAAAGAATATCCTAGAAAGATCCCTTCATCACTCTTCGTATCAAACTTTCCCAGATTTTCACGATCTCGTAAAATATAGCACTTGCTGCAAAAAACTCAAAAGTTTTTGACAGTATGCTTCATATCAAACCACATCTTGTTAGCCGTTTTATTATTACCTTTACAAGTGTAAACACGGTTAATGATTTAGCAAGCTATATTGACTGCTTCAGCCCAAAGATTCTTATTTTTCCTTTCCACTATTCCATTTCTTGAAGCACTCTATTAGCCATTTCTTGAAGCACTCTATTTTTCCTTTCCACTATTCCATTTTTTGTGGAGTTTTGGGTGCTGAGAATTCATGTAATATTCCCTGGTCACTACAGAACTTCTCAAAACTACTATTCTCAAATTCAGATCCATGATCACTACGAATCTTACTGACTTGAGAACCTTTTTCAGTTTGAATCCTTTTGACAATTTTTTTTTTTACTTCTTCAAGGGTTTCTGATTTGTCCCTTAAGAAAACAACGCAGGTATATCTGGTAAAATCATCTACAATTACCAAGATATATCTTTTGCCACCTTTACTTTCCGTCCTTGTAGGTCCTACAAGATCCATATGGAAAAGCTCGAGTGATCTTGATGTGGTATTGGAATTCACCTTTTTGTGTGAGTTCCTTGTTTGTTTGCCAATGTGGCATTCACCACATATTTTATCAAAATTTTGTAGTTTGGGTAGATCTTTAATAAGTTCTCGTTTGCTCAATCTATATAGATTTCGGTAGTGTACATGTCCAAGACTTTATGCCATAAATCAGTATCATCTGTATGGACCATGTAACAAGATTAACTAGTTGAGCTGGATTCACTTACAATATAGTAGTTTTCAGACGTTCTATGTCCTATTAAAATTAACCCTTGTTATTTAGAATCTCACAACTTTGATTAGAAAATCTTACACTATGGTTATTATCACATATTTGAGATATGCTAAGCAAGTCATGTTTTAGGCCTTCAACATATAAACATTTTTGAACAAAGGAAGGTTATGAAGTTGAATCGTACCTTGGTCCATAATCTTGCAGTTACTTCCATCACCAAATGTAACTGAACCATCAGTCATATCTTTAAGATCGGTGAATAAACCTTTATTACCAGTCATATGCCTTGAGCATCCACTGTCTAAGTACCACTTCAAATGGCTTGTAGCTTTGAAAGCAGTGTGGGTAACCAAGCAAGTAACTTTAGGAACCCATTTCATTACTGTTTTGGTTTTAGGAGTATAGTTGGTCTTCTTGTATTTGTAATTTTTGTACGAGTGACCCAATGAGTTAGATTTTAAGAGCTCCTTAAGCAAATCAACTATTTTTTTAGCTAAAAGGTTTTGATTTTAATTTTTGTAATTGATATGGTTACTTCTGGTTTTGAAAGATTGAAAAGTTTTAACATTTTTAGAAAACTTTTGACTTTTCTCTTTTGAGTTAGAGGATTCTCCTTTTATAAACATGGGAGGATTATTCTTCTGTTTAGGAGGAATGTTTTTGTTGTAGCCCAAACTAGATCGGTCACCACATTTTCTTGATCCAGTTAAAAGTTTTTCTAATTTAGGATTACCTTGGGCATACCTCCATGTATCCTTTAAACTCAAAAGGGAAGAGACTTCAAGTTTAAGTTTATCATTTTCAGATTTTAGATTTTCAATAAGGGTGGTTTTGAAATTTAGATCACATTTGCATTTTTTAAAACAATCTGAAAGATGAGATTTTTCTAAAACAAGAGACTCAAATCTTTCTCTAAGCCCTGAAAACCTTTCTTTTTGAAGTTTTAATTTTACAGCAATTTTACCACTTTCCTTGTATAGGGCATTATAGGCTTCTTGAAGATCTTCTTCATTATCATGATCACTATTCAGATTTTCTTCACTGGTTGAATCATCATGATCTGAAAAAGTGAACTTGGCTAGAGTCATAAGGGCCTTAACTTTATTGCCCGACTCGTTTTCAGAATCTTTTGATTCAGAAGAGGCTTCAGTGCCAGAAGATTCATCCCAAGTAGCCAACATTCCTTTCTTTTTAGGTTTGTCCTTTTTAGGACATTTGTTTGCTAAATGCCCATATTCTTGGCAGTTGTAACATTGACTATCTTTCAAAGATTTCCAAGGTTTGTCCTTTTTACTTTTGAAAATCTTGTAAAACTTTTTCGCTAAAAGAGCCATATCATCTTCAGAATTTTCAAAATCAGAATTTTCTTGAGAAATACATTTAGAAGACTTAAGAGCTATTAATTTACCTTTAGGAGCTTTAAAAGATAACTCGTAGGTTTGTAAAGACCTAACCAACTCTTCTACCGTCATATTATCCATATCACGAAGTTCTTGGATCACGGTTACCTTAGAATTGAATAATTCAAGTAGTGAGCATAGTATCTTTGCACATACTTTACTTTCTGGGATTTTATCGCCAAGACCCCACAGAGTTTACAATGTCATTTAATCTAGTGTAGAAGTCCAAAAAAATTTCATTTTCCTCCATATGAATTTCTTTAAATTTGGTTGTGAGGAGTTGGACTTTGGATTTTTTGACAATTGAAGTACCCTCGTGTGCCATTTCTGATATATCCCAAGCTTACTTTGCAGCATCACAGGATATAATTCTTTTGAACTCATCCGATGATAGTGTGCAAGTGATTGCATTTAGTGCTTTTGCATTGGCACTACTCGCACTTTTCTGAAGAGTGGTCCATGAGAAAAATGGTGTTATTCTTATTAATTTTGAACCATCGATACCAGTCACTTCAGTGGTAGGTGGGTTCCATTCAGTCACTGTGGCAAACCACACATTTTCATCCATGGATTTGAGGAAGATCCTCATCCTGGCTTTCCAATATACATAATTGGAGCCATCAAAGGGTGGAGGCCTAGTGACTGAAAGGCTATTAAAATTTGACATCTTATATATAGCTTAGATCGTTAGCTTAGGAAATGAATCCAAATAATAAAGCAATTAAAACAAGCTATTAGGCTTTGATACCACTTGAAAAGGCCAAGCTATATGTCCTAGAGGGGGGGGGGGGTGAATAGGACAACGCCAAATTTAAAATAATTACAACAGAATTGAATAAAGAGATAGCCAAAATAAAGTAAATCAATTCTCAATACTAAAATGAAAAGCAACATCAATTAACAAGTATTGGGAGGTTGATACAAAAGTTGTTCTAAGGACAACCTTACACCAAAAACCACGGTTTATGGTAGGACAACCATATTTCTAGAAAGGTCTTTGTATCAAGAACTCAAACCAAAGAGGAATAAATATATTCAAGCTATAATGAGGAATGCAATGCAGTCTCAAATATTAATTGTTCTAAGGACAACCATGCACCATAAAAATGGCAGGGCAACCTTACTAGAACAAGAAGAGAAACTGAAGCTCAAATAAACAAAAGAATAACCAGAGATAAATTATAGAAATATAAGTCTATACTATTACAACATTCCCCAAAGAGCTTGGAATAAAATGATTACAACATTCAAATCCACAAACATTCCATAACTGAATAATCAAAGATAGGAAAGTGAAGCACACATCCATACAACACAAAGAGTTATAGTGGTTCGCCTGTGTGTACACTAACTGATCAACAACAGCCACACAGAATGCTACTCCACTCCTAATATCCTCACACAGGGGATATTAGCATTCACTATCAAATAGGTTTTCACAAGTTCACCCAAAACCTTCACAATTGTGTCTTTTTCAAAGGGCTTACACAATTCAAAAACCCTCGCTTCTGAGTTTTCTGGCTCTCCTCAGATAACCAAAATACAGTAAATTACAAAATGTAAAATACCTATTTTTCTTCTTTGATATACCATCCTGGAAGAACCAAGTCGGAGTAGAGATTTGAATGTCAAAGTTCAATGTCCAATACTCACTATATAATGGTTCTAAGTTCTAATAGATTTTAAATTAAAACATATGGGCTAGCTTTAATTGATTTTGATTTCAGAAAAAGGAAAACAACGCTTCCTCTTTTCAGATCAGATTGGAATACAAGAAACAAAATCAATTTAAAAAGCTAAAGAAAGAAAATATTAAATATGCACACTTAGCTTAAATAGAGCACAAACGAATCTCTCTGAAGGCCGAATTAAATTAGCTTGATTTTCTTATATTATTCTGAGATTCATGCTCTATTTTTATATGAGCAAATCATGTCTTCGATTGGTCTTAAGAAACCTTCGACTGGTCGTAGCACTAACGGCATTTTGAAATTTCGAGCGCAATAAGATGAGGCAGTTTCATGACTGGTCGAGGTAGTCTACAACTGGTCGAAGGTTGCTCACGACTAATCGAAGCAAGACGAATTTCATTGCTGGACTTTGAGTCGAAGGTCTACGATGGGTCGAACAAGCAGTCGACACTGTTCATACGACTAGTCGAACAGACACCAGGACTGGTCGAAGCTCAACTAAAAATTCTGAATTTTTTTAACAAACTTACGATTGGTCCAGGCAAATCATAGACAGGTCGAAACAGCGCTAGGACTAGTCGAACAAAGTCCAGGACTAGTCTTAAAACAGACCAAACTCACTTATATAAAACATATGGATTATGTATCCAAAATGGCTTACTCTAAAGGTCAACCTAAGGTCAGTTATACCTCAATAGTGAAGTAAGGACATTGAAACTTAAAGATGAGTGACCTTGAGCATAATGAAGCTTGAGCTTGAGATCTTGATGTAGCTTAAACTTGAATGCTTTTACAAATCTTGAATCTTGAACTAAGTCTTCCTACATTGTTGAGTCTTCTTGAATTGTGAACATAGCTTGTCTATTGAAGCTGATCTTGTGAGACTTTTGTCTTGACTTGACTTACCATTTGTAGGGCTTTGTTCTTCACATATGCAAGCTTCATAACAAGATACATATAGTGTCTTTTGGCACCTCAAATTTGACAATATAGTGAAGCTATCAACTATAGCACTTACAATTTCCCCCTTTGTCAAATTAGTGACAAAACACACTTACAGGATATATTTCATAAAACAAAACACAATCATGCACCAGTCAATAACGAATCATGCACCAGTTAATATCAACTGGCACATATACATAAGCATGAAATCAATTCAACATATATTCTCTGCAATCTCTGCACAAACTCCCCCTGAGTATAATATATATCCATTAACCATTAACCATCTATTCATTTTCTCCCTTTTTGGCACAATAGGACAAAGGAAGCACATAACAGATGTCTGAGGAGAAATAAATAAAAAATAGGAGAGGTAACAAGTCAAGATATGAGAAAATAGCATAAGTAACACCCATAATACATAAACCGAACTAAGTCAAAGATAGCTACAATCTCAAAAACCAGTTAACCTAGTGCAAGAGAAATAAATTTATTACAGACTGGTAAACATAAAAGAACTAATCTGAACCAAATGAAGGAGCAGGAATGGACGGATCAAGTTGATGCATGCCCTTGTTCAAGTGCCTAAGATATTTGCGCATATACTTGAATTGTAAATCATGGGAAACAGACATGTTATCCATCTTAACATTCATATTATCAACCTTCTCCCCAAATCATGCAAACACGCATCAAAGTCTGATGGTGCATAATCAGGGTCATTTGCGGAATGAGAATCAAGTTCTTCAAAAATATCGTCCATGTTAATATCATCAGAAGGAAGATCAGCAGCTTCTTCCTCATGTTTAGCTTCACCACCAACATTACTAACCCCTTGACCAGGAAGCATATCCAGTTTAATCTTATTAAGGTTAAACTTATTAAATATAAGATGATGGATAGGGGCTTCTTCAACCGGCATGTCGACTAACTTATGCGAAGCCAACACAGTCATCAAATAAGCAAAAGGGATGTCACATTGACCAGGATGGAGTCGAAACTAAATAATGTGGTGATAAATCAAGGATGGTAAACAAATATGTGCACCTTTGGCAACGGCATGAAGAACATGAACTATGAAGGACGTCAATTCGAATTTATTATCAGATCAAGGATACAAGTTAGACATAAATATTTTGTGAAGAATTCTATATTTGGGTAACAAAAACTTTAAAGGGAGCGCATTCCCTTTATGTGTCCATTGAGCATCCACTTTGCATAATAAATCTTTAGTGAGCATGCGTTTTTCAGTGACTGAGAGTTTATCAGATAAGTTATGGATAGGAATGCTCTCATCATTCACAGGAATATCCATAAGAGCTGAAATCAAATGACGATCAACGTCAAATGGTCCTTCTCTTGTGGCTATTGAAAAAGTTAAAATTTTTAATGAAAAATTACTTATGCATGTAAACATGGATTATGCAATGGACCGGTATGCTGGCCCACCCCAATGCAATAAGTTATCCCAACCTACAGTTTGAAGAATGGGAAGGATATCAAATGGGGTAACATGATTATCATCAACTCAATGTTCCACAATAACATTATGCAATCTGATGTCCCGAACATAAGACAGATCATCATCGGAGGCCCGAAGATGACGCTTAGTAAAAGGAGTAGATTTGGAAGAAGATGGACCACGGGATGTTGTCTTTCTACTTCTTGAAGCCATTTGCAATAAGGATTTCAAGGAAACAAATAGTTGCAAAGGATTGAGAAGTGGGTTTTCTAAAATCATATTTTGGAGAAGAAAAACCCCAAATCTCAATGAAATTAGAAATAGACAAATTCAAGAAAGAAGTAGAAGAAAACTTGACACAAATCCACAAGAAATAAGCAAATGGAATACTAACCTTGAAGGATTTGGAAGGTGGATTCAACTGGTCGGGCATTGGCTAGTCGGAGAGGAAAGTTGAAATAAATAAGAAATGAAAATTTTCCCAATTTAAGCCAATCACCGCGATCTACGTCTGGTCGTGGGTTATCTTCGACCGGTCATGCCACGATAGGTTGAGGAAATCCTCGACTAGTCGAACATCACCAAAAATCTGATATTATGCATATTTCACAAAAATTGAAATTTAAACTAACAAATATATACAATATGTAAATAAGCATAAATAATCATTTTAGAATGCACATGCCAAGATCAAATAACCTGTTTTTGTTGAGTGGTTTAGTGAAAATGTCAGCAAGTTGATTCTCGGTAGGAATATATTCCATAGATATAACTTTTCCTTCTACTAATTCACGAATATAATGAAAACTAATGTCAATGTGCTTAGTACAAGAATGCTGAATTGGATTTCTTGAAATATTTATGGCACTGGTATTATCACAATATAATAACATAGTCTCTTATTTAATTTCATAATTACTTAGCATACAATTCATCCAAACAAGCTGTGTAACGCATTACCAGCTGCGTATGTTCAGCTTCAGCAGTTGAAAGTGATATAGAACTTTGTTTCTTGCTAAGCCAAGAAACTAAATAGTTTCCAATATAAAGACAACCACCATTGGTAGATTTTTTATCATCAAGATTACTAGCCCAATCAGCATCCGAAGACCCAGCTAATTGAACACTAGTGTCATGACAATACCAGAGACCGAGATTAACAGTACTTGCTACATATCGCATAATTCGTTTAACAATAATTAAATGCGATTCTTTAGGATCAGATTGATATCTAGTGCAAATACCAACACTTAAAGTAATATCAGGTCTACTGGCAGTTAAATACAATAAACTACCAATCATACTCCGATATAATTTCGGATCCACATTTTTACCTGCAGAATCTTTTGAGAGTTTCAAGGTTGTATTCGTAGGAGTATCAAAATTCTTACCATTCTCAAATCCCAATCTCTTTATCAAATTCATAGCATATTTAGATTGAGAGATGAACATTCCATCAGGTCGTTGTTTTACTTGTAACTCAAGGAAATAATTTAATTCCCCAACCATGCTCATTTCAAACTGAGATTTCATCAAATCTGCAAACTCAATAGTCATGTCAGTACTGGTAGATCCATAAATAATATCATCAACGTAGATTTGAACCATTAAGATATTGTCGTTATGTTTCTTAACAAACAATGTTTTGTTAATGTTGAGGCATAAAATAAGCAAGGAAGAGAAGAAGAAAAAGATCAAGAAATCACTTTGAAGATGAAAGAAAACAGCTTCAAGACCACTTTGCGCGAGGTCGCGCAAAGTGAAATGGTTACACAAAGACCGCGCAAAGTGAAGAGTGTGCGCGGATTGGACAGAGGAGACTTTGCGCGAGATTGAAGGGTTTGCGCGATGTGGCGCAAGCATATTGTTCTGTGAGTCCGCATGAAAGTCTATAATGTCGCGGTAAAAATAGTTGGATGATATTTTTTGTCCCACATCGACCAGATCTGAGATTTTCACTTGGTGAAAATGTCTATAAATACCCCATTCCTTCTCTCAAAAGGGGTTCAAGATTTGTAAGTGAAGCAAAGGCGAGAAAGAAGACAGAAGGTGCGGAGTATTGGACTCCTGCACTTTGCGCGACCCCGCGCAAAGGAGTATTGGACTCCTGGAAGTTTGCGCCGATCAGTACAAAGCAACAGAGTGCTTATATGGTTTGTAGGATCCGCAAGAAAGCATATGGTTTGCATGACACCAGCAAGCAAACCTATTTCTTGACAGTTTTGACAGCAATGGGCTGAAATGCTGTTGGAATGATTGGAGTCTTCAAAGCTTCAAGTTCTTCTTGATCAAGAAAAAAGGAAGAATCATCGATGAAGAGACGTATTCCTCCTAAGTTTCAGGAGATGACCAAAATAGCACTGAAATGCTGCCGGAATTTCCGTTCTCTTGAAGATTATTGAATAACTTGTCTATTCCCTCCTAAGTCATAGGGGATGATTGACATCATTGCCATTATGCTGTCAAAATTATATTTAGCTATAATAATTGACATTTGTAATGAGTTCTTTGTAAGCTATCTTAGAATCAAGGGATACCAGAGGATGTAAATGAATTCAGAATCAATAAAGTGTGATGATTGTCTTTGTAATTATTTCATTGTTATGTTTAAATAAGATGACTTTCCCAAATCAAATACCTTTGTTTCCTTGTCGAAACAAAATGGCGACTCTGCTGGGGATTGGAAAAGATGTACCTGCAGCATCATCTGCAGCCTGGTTTGAAGAATCCCGACGAGATTTCTCAAACTCTCTCAAAACTCCGTGGGCAAACCAGCCATCCAAAGTGTTGATGAGCTTGATTTCACGGATGGGATCTTCTAATGATATCTTTCTGCAAATCTCTCCTGGATGAGATGCATGGCTCCTCTCCGGAATATAGCCAATCCCGCTCTCTAAATTTTTGCCCTTCAGCCTGGGTGGATGAAGAAAGATAGAGGAGTCTACGGGCAGGCATTTATTGACCAGGTATGATTGATGATCCCACCATCGCATCCAGCTATATGATGTACGGACTATGCGATCACAGCTTGGAATTATGAAGGAGGAGCCAACACAGCTATTCAGCAATTGTTTCCATATCATGGCCCAGTTAAGAGGACCAGTTCCATAACAGCGCATTTGTCTGGTAACCAACCCGCAGTCTTGTGGCACAGTTTGATCATAACCAAATTGACGAGCAAAACGACTGGGGTAGTAAGGTTCTCTCCAGAATTCTGTCCCTTCCCGCAGAGGCAAACTGCATGAGCGAATAGAAAAGAAGAAAGCTCTCTCTGCTGCAGTAAGAGTTTCGTCGTCCACCATGTCTGTGTCTGCAGGATAGCGATAAAGGCGGAACTGAAAGAAGTTTATCTGATCATCATCCCGAATCTTATTTATGACCCATTCATATGCTCTTCTAGCCATTGCCCTCTGTTGGAAGAACCAGAGTGGAAGGTGAGAAGGATGAGAATATGCTTGCTCTGAAACCTCGAAAGTCCAAGGGAAGTAGACTCCAAGCCAGCCTGTAAAATAGTGCCAAGAAGTATGCGCAGATGAAGTTCCCAGAATGGGGTCTTTTATATGAGTCGCTATTTCTCCAAGGGCCCAGGTAGAGATAGAACATAGTCTCTGGAGGAGCAAGTGAGTATTTATGTCCCTCCGCCAAGGCACCGGCCACGACAAAGACACTTGGACGGATAGCATCTGCCCATTTAGAGCTGGGCAGAACGACTAAGCTTAGCCAATAGGCCAGAAATGCTGCAAGCTCTCCAAAAGAGCTATATTCCGGCTTTCCTCGTATTGCATCCCGAAGCTTTGTCAGTTCTTTGGAATTGCAGTCGCGAAACCTTCAAAGGAAATAAAAATGAAGAGGTTAATATACATAAATGGCTGAAGAATACAAAGAGGAAGATCAATTATCAGATTGATAAATACCTTAAACCCCTAGAAAAATGGGCCAGCCATTGAAGAGGGGGAATTTTGTGGAAATTGGGGAATTTGCCCATCTCTTTGAAGAGCTCTATGGTAGTCTCGGATATGGAGGGCTTGCGATCCGGAAAAGATACAAAAGCCAATTCTCTGTTGGTAGGAATGAATTCATCGTAGAATTTCCCCGTTATTGTGAGACCAGCTATACGATGAAGGTCCCAAAGAGATATGCTCATTTCGCCGTAAGGAAGATGAAAGGAGTTGGTTGTAGGCGACCAATATTCAAGGAAGCCTTTCAGAACATTGGGCTCCCGATAGAAGTATTTGGAGGTTACTTCTATTGCATCATATAGGCCTATCTTTGCAAGAGTGCTCGTATGTTTCAGCAAAATAGCCTCCGCCCATTCAGAGTAATAGCGACGAGCAATTAGCAGGCCTCTGATGCGGAACTCTGCTTGGCCCCAGAGTTGCTCTCGATCTCTGAAACGCTGTCTCACTGTCTCATAGAAATGAGAAGGAAAGAGATCATGAGGACTGTGGAAGGGAGTCAGGAAAATCATGGGGCGAGCTTCTCCGACATTCTGTCGTGGCTTTTGAGCTTGAATAGTGCCTTCTAGAATTCGGGGCTCTCTTGTGGCCCATGATTCGGTGTACATCAGTCTTTCGCCATGAACACAATCTTTAGGTTCACAGTCCAAGATAGACCGATGGCGATACACCTTTATGGGAATGATAGTCATACCCTCTGCATGAGGGTTGTCGAATTTCATGACCCCTTCAACGACTCGAACTGAGTCCCATGAGTTTTGAAGTCGCTTCTTCTTGTGTTCCTTGATCTTTTCTTCAAATTCCTTCGCCTTGTTGCGACGAGTCTTCTTCGGACGGGAAGGTGGAGGAGTATCCTCTCGGACGGGCGGTCTTTCACTGTCGGTACGAATGTGGGCTGTGGTCTTAAGCCACTCATCCCAATCATATTCCCTTCCATGTTTTGGAGGACATTTTATATCTCCTAAAGATATAGATCTGTGAATAGGGAGGGTAAGGATTTGATACGATCAGAAAAATCAAAGGTAGGGAGAACGGGTTCTTTGAAATAAGCAGGATTCCTGGAAGTTGTTTTTACCCGCTTAGCAGGAGGTTGATCAGAAGGTGAACTAGAAGGAGACACAAGACGGGCTGTTTGTTTAATACGAGCCATGGAAAAGGGACAGAAGAAAATTTTCTAAGTACAGAAGAAAAGATGAAAAGTGACTAAGTATTGAAAATTTTCTAAGTACAGGGAACTTTGCGCGAGGTCGCGCAAAGTCTGGGAGTTTGCGCGGAAAATCTCAAAGTTCAGAAAGCTCGCGCAAAGCTAAACAAAGTTGGAGGTTTGCGCGGAATAAAATCGTCAGAGCGAATGTCAGCAGAGGGAAGTTCGTGAAAATGACTAAGTCATTGGACTATTTATAGGCTTTATGGCCGAGTACGGTACTCGGGTAGGGCTTTGCGCGAGGTCGCGCAAACCTTGGAAGAAAGGAATAGTTTGATCCTTTTCTTTGATTTCTGAACAAACAAAGAACGGATCAAGGGGGCATCTGTTGAGGCATAAAATAAGCAAGGAAGAGAAGAAGAAAAAGATCAAGAAATCACTTTGAAGATGAAAGAAAACAGCTTCAAGACCACTTTGCGCGAGGTCGCGCAAAGTGAAATGATTACACAAAGACCGCGCAAAGTGAAGAGTGTGCGCGGATTGGACAGAGGAGACTTTGCGCGAGATTGAAGGGTTTGCGCGAGACCGCGCAAAGCATATTGTCTGCGCGAGTCCGCGCAAAGTCTATAATGCTGCGGTAAAAATAGTTGGATGATATTTTTTGTCCCACATCGACCAGATCTGAGATTTTCACTGGTGAAAATGTCTATAAATACCCCATTCCTTCTCTCAAAAGGGGTTCGAAGATTTCAGAAGTGAAGCAAAGGCGAGAAAGAAGACAGAAGGTGCGGAGTATTGGACTCCTGCACTTTGCGCGACCCCGCGCAAAGGAGTATTGGACTCCTGGAAGTTTGCGCCGATCAGCGCAAAGCAACAGAGTGCTTATATGGTTTGCGCGGACCCGCGCAAAGCATATGGTTTGCGCGGACCCGCGCAAACCTATTTCTTGACATGACGGTTTTTGACAAAGAATGGGTGAAATGTTGGAATGATTGGAGTCCTCAAAGCTTCAAGTTCTTCTTGATCAAGAAAAAAGGAAGAATCATCGATGAAGAGACGTATTCCTCCTAAGTTTCAGGAGATGACCAAAATAGCACTGAAATGCTGCCGGAATTTCCGTTCTCTTGAAGATTATTGAATAACTTGTCTATTCCCTCCTAAGTCATAGGAGATGATTGACATCATTGCCGTTATGCTGTCGAAATTATATTTAGCTATAATAATTGACATTTGTAATGAGTTCTTTGTAAGCTATCTTAGAATCAAGGGATACCAGAGGATGTAAATGAATTCAGAATCAATAAAGTGTGATGATTGTCTTTGTAATTATTTCATTGTTATGTTTAAATAAGATGACTTTCCCAAATCAAATACCTTTGTTTCCTTGTCGAAACAGTTAACACTTCCCATTTAAAGGTTATGACTGAGTAAAAACTTAGTCAATTTCTCGTACCATGCTCTGGGTGCTTGGTTTAGACCATAGAGAGCTTTTTTGAGATGGTATACATGATCAGTAAACTTAGGGTCTCCAAACCCTGTAGGTTGTTCAACATATACTTCTTCATATAAATCACCATTCAAAAAGACACTCTTTACATCCATTTAAAAATTTTTAAACTTTCTAAAGCATGTAATGGATATAAAAAGTCTGATTAATTCAAGACGAGCAACTAGGGCAAAGGTTTCATCATAATCGATACCTTCAATTTGAGTGTATCCTTGAACAACTAATCTTACTTTATTTCGAATGATATTCCTAAGCTCGTCAGATTTATTTTTAAAAATCCACTTTGTTTCAATAATATGTTTATTTTTGGGTCTAAGAACAAGATACCAGACATCATTTCGAACAAATTGATTAAGTTCTTCTTCCATAGCAACTATCCAGTTTTCATCAGCGAGGGCTTCTTTTACGTTTAATGGTTCTCTCTGGGATGTAAAACATACGTAATTACATATATCCTCAAGTTGTCTATGGGTACGAACGCCAGTGAGAGGGTTTCTAAGAATCTGTGTGGTTAGATGATCTTTAACAGTCCTCAGTTCAGAATCAGTCTGATTAGATGAAGTATCAGGTTATCAATTACAATAACTACATCATTATCTAAACTTGAGGCAAGTGTGTTTAAGTGATCATCAATGACCGCATTGATGGACTCTTGAATCACACCGGTCCTTTTATTCAGAACCCTATAAGTTCGACTATTTAAAGAATATCCTAGAAAGATCTCTTCATCACTCTTTGTATCAAACTTTCCCAGATCTTAACGATCTCGTAAAATATAGCACTTGCTGCCCAAAACTCGATAGTATTTAACAGTAGGCTTCATATCGAACTACATCTCATAAGTTGTTTTATTATTACCATTACAAGTGTAAACACGGTTAATGATAAAGCAAGCTGTATTGACTGCTTCAGCCCAAAGATTCTTAGAGAGCTTCATGCTATTCAACATGACATTAGCCATTTCTTAAAGCACTCTATTTTTCCTTTCCACTATTCCATTTTATTGTGGAGTTTTGGGTGCTGAGAATTCATGTAATATTCCGTGGTCGCTACAGAACTTCTCAAAACTACTATTCTCAAATTCAGATCCATGATCACTACGAATCTTACTGACTTGAGAACCTTTTTCAGTTTGAATCCTTTTGAGAATTTTTCTTTTACTTCTTCAAGGGTTTCTGATTTGTCCCTTAAGAAAACAACCCACGTATATCTGGTAAAATCATCTACAATTACCAAGATGTATCTTTTACCACCTCTACTTTCCGTCCCTGTATGTCCTACAAGATCCATATGGAGAATCTCGAGTGGTCTTGATGTGGTATTAGAATTCACCTTTTTGTGTGAGTTCCTTGTTTGTTTGTATATCTGGCATTCACCACATATTTTATCAAATTTTTGTAGTTTGGGTAGATCTCTAATAAGTTCTCGTTTGCTCAATCTATATAAATTTCGGTAGTGTACATGTCCAAGACGTTTATACCATAAATCAGTATCATCTGTATGGACCATGTAACAAGATTGACTACTTGAGCTGGATTCACTTATAATATAGTAGTTTTCAGATGTTCTACGTCCAGTTAAAATTACCGAACCCTTGTTATTTAGAATCTCACATCTTTGATTAGAAAATCTTACACTTTGGTTATTATCGCGTATTTGAGATATGCTAAGCAAGTTATGTTTTAGGCCTTCAACATATAAAACATTTTTGAACAAAGGAAGGTTATGAAGTTTAATCATACCTTGGCCCATAATCTTGCAGTGCTACCATCACCAAATGTAACTGAACCATCAGTCATATCCTTTAAGATCAGTGAGTAAACCTTTATTACCAGTCATATGCCTTGAGCATCCACTATCTAAGTACCACTTCAAATGACTTGTAGCTTTGAAAACAGTGTGAGCAACCAAGCAAGTAACTTTAGGAACATTTCATTACTGTTTTGGTTTTAGGAGTATAGTTGGTCTTCTTGTATTTGTAATTTTTGTACGAGTGACCCACTGCGTTAGATTTTAAGAACTCCTAAAGCAAATCAACTATTTTTTCAGCTAAAAGGTTTTGATTTTGATTTTTGTAATTGATATGGTTACTTCTGGTTTTAAAAGATTGAAAAGTTTTAACATTTTTAGAAAACTTTTGACTTTTCTTTTTTGAGTTAGAGGATTCTCCTTTTACAAACTTGGGAGGAGTATTCTTCTATTTAGGAGGAATATTTTTGTCGTAGCCCAAACCAGATCGGTCGCCACATTTTCTTGATCCAGTTAAAAGTTTTTCTAATTTAGGATCACCTTAGGCATACCTCCATGTATCCTTTAAACTCAAAAGGGAAGAGACTTCAAGTTTAAGTTTATCATTTTTAGATTTCAGATTTTCAATAAGGGTGGTTTTGAAATCTAGATCACATTTGCATTTTTTAAAACAATCTGAAAGATGAGATTTTTCTAAAACAAGAGACTCAAATCTTTCTCTAAGTCCTGAAAACCTTTCTTTTTGAAGTTTTAATTTTACGGCAATTTTACCACTTTCCTTGTATAGGGCATTATAGGCTTCTTGAAGATCTTCTTCATTATCATGATCACTATTCAGATTTTCTTCACTGGTTGAATCATCATGATCTGAAAAAGTGAACTTGGCTAGAGTCATAAGGGCCTTAACTTTATTGCCCGACTCGTTTTCAGAATCTTCTGATTCAGAAGAGGCTTTAGTGCCAAAAGATTCATCCCAAGTATTCCTTTCGTTTTAGGTTTGTCCTTTTTAGGACATTTGTTTGCTAGATGCCCACATTCTTGGCAGTTGTAACATTGACTATCTTTCAAAGATTTCCAAGATTTAGATCTAGATTTAGATCTTTTCTTATCATTTGATTTTTGAAAATCAACCTTCTTTTTACTTTTGAAAATCTTGTAAAACTTTTTCGCTAAAAGAGCCATAACATCTTCGGAATTTTCAAAATTAGAATTTTCTTGAGAAATACATTTGGAAGACTTTAGAGCTATTGATTTACTTTTAGGAGCTTTAAAAGATAACTCGTAGGTTTCTAAAGACCCAACCAACTCTTCTACCCTCATATTATTCGTATCACGAAGTTCCTAGATCGCGGTTATCTTATAATTGAACCGTTTAGGTAGTGAGCGTAGTATCTTTGCACATACTTTACTTTCTGGGATTTTATCGCCAAGACCCCACATAGAGTTTACAATGTCATTTAATCTAGTGTAGAAGTCCATAAACATTTCATTTTCCTTCATATGAATTTCTTCAAATTTGGTTGTGAGGAGTTGGACTTTAAATTTTTTGACAATTGAAGTACCCTCTTGTGTCATTTCTAATATATCTCAAGCTTGCTTTGCAGTATCACAAGATATAATTCTTTTGAATTCATCCGGTGATAGTGCACAAGTGATTGCATTTAGTGCTTTTGCATTAGGACTACTCTCACTTTTCTGAAGAGTGGTCAATGAGAAAAATGGTGTTATTCTTATTGATTTTGAACCATCGATACCAGTCACTTTAGTGGTAGGTGGGTTCCATTCAGTCACTGTGGCAAGCCACACATTTTCATCCATGGATTTGAGGAAGATCCTCATCCTGGTTTTCCAATATGCATAGTTGGACTCATCAAAGGGTGGAGGCCTAGTGACTGAAAGGCTATCAAAATTTGACATCTTATATATAGCTTAGATCATTAGCTTAGGAAATGAATCTAAATAATAAAGCAATTAAAACAAGCTCTTAGGCTTTAATACCAATTGAAAAGGCCAAGCTATATGTCCTAGAGGGGGGGGGGTGAATAGGACAACGCCAAATTTAAAATAATTAGAGCGGAATTGAATAAAGAGATAGCCAAAATAAAGTAAATCAATTCTCAATGCTGAAATGAAAAGCAACCTCGATTAACAAGTATTGAGAGGTTGATACAAAAGTTATTCTAAGGACAACCTTACACCAAAAACCACGGTTTATAGTAGGACAACCTTATTTCTAGAAAGGTCTTTGTATTAAGAACTCAATCCAAAGAGGAATAAATATATTCAAACTATATTGAGGAATGAAATGCAGTCTCAAATATTGATTGTTCTAAGGACAACCATGCACCATAAAAATGGCAGGGAAACCTTACTAGAACAAGAAGAGAAACTGAAGATCAAACAAACAAAAGAATAGCTAGAGATAAATTGCGGAAATATAAGTCTAAACTATTACAATATTCCCCACTGAGCTTGGAATAAAATGATTATAACATCACATCCACATACATTCCATAACTGAATAATCAAAGATAGGAAAATGAAGCATACATCCACACAACATAAAGAGTTATAGTGGTTCGCCTGTGTGTACACCAACTGTTCAACAACAGCCACACAGAATGTTACACCATTCCTAATATCCTCACACAGGGGATATTAGCATTCACTATCAAATAGGTTTTCATGGGTTCACCCAAAACCTTCACAATTGTGTCTTTTTCAAAGGGCTTACTGTAAGTGCTATAGTCTATATCCCTGTCGGTTGTCAAATTTGTGATGCCAAAATCACTATTATATAACTTGCATAAGTGAAGCTCTCTCAAAGATCAACATTCATGAACAAGCAAAGCTCACAACAAGCAAAGATCACAAGTACAAAGATCAACCTTGACTGCAAGTATTGCTCACAAGACAAGACTCAAGAATGCATGACTTCAAGAAGAGTTCAAGGCAGTTCGTAAAGAACTCAAGACACTTTCAAGGATGAGCTACATCAAGATTTCAAGATTGAGTTACATCAAGACTTCAAGGCTTAAACTTCAAGGTCACTTATTCTTAATGTTTCAATGTCTTTACTTCATGATTGGGGTTTGATTGACCATAGGTTGACCTTAGGAGTAGGCCATTTTGGATACATAAGTCATATGTATATGTCACATGAGTTTGGGCAATTCGAAGACTTGTCCTAAGCTTTCTTCGACTAGTCTTAGCTTTGCTTCGACCAGTCCAAGAAATTCCTCGATCAGTCATGAGCTTGTTACAAAATTCGGATATTTTCTGTTAGCTTCGACCGGTCAGAATCATTCGACCGATTGAAGGAACAAGTTGTCGATCGCATCTTCGACCAGTCGAAAATCTTCGATTCAAAGTCCAGCGATTAATTACAGGGTATTCGACCAGTTGAAGGAGACCTTCGATCAGTCGTAGAACGGTCAAAGCTTATCGCGCCTGATTTTTTTCAAATCTGTTACTTCTTTGACTAGTCGAAGAGCTCCCTAGACCAGTCGAAGACGCGATCTGCTCACCTATAAATTGAGCACGAATCTCAGAAGAAAATGTGAATTTAATTAATCCATTCAAGCCAATCTTCATCAAACTTCTGAGTGATAATTCTGTGCTCCATCTAAGCTAAGTGTGCTTATTTTATATTCTCTTTCTTTAGCTTTATTTAATTGATTTTGCTTCTGCTATTCCAATCTAATTTGATAAGAAGAATTATTATTCCCTTTCTTTGGAATCAAAATCAATTAAGGGAAGCCCTAGTTGGTTTAATTTAAAATCTATTAGAACTAGAACCATTGTAATTGAGTACTGGACATTGAACTTGGATATTCAATCATTTACTCTGACTTGGTTCTACCGGGCTGCTACAACAAAGGAGATAATCAGGTATTTTACATTTAATTGTAAATTCCTTTCTATTTTGGTTTCTTTCAAGATTTGCTAGAAAAATCTTATTGTATTGGTTATCTGAGGAGAGCCAGGAAAACTCAGAAGTGGGGTTTTTTTAATTGTCTAAGCCCACAGACAAAGATACAATTGTAAAGGTTTTGGTATGAAAACCTATTTTGTTAGTGAACGCTAATATCCCCTGTGTGAGGTATTAGGAGTGGAGTAGCATTCTGTGTGGCTGTTGTTTAACAGTTGGTGAACACATAGGCGAACTACTGTAATCCCTTGTGTTGTGGTTGAATGATTTTCATTTCTAATCTTTAATTATTTATTTGTGGGATGTATGTATGGTGGTGAATGTTGTAATCATTTAATTCAAGCATTGTAGGAATTTTGTAATAGTTTAGAATTTATTTTTTGCTATTCCTTTATCAGCTTGAAATTCAATTTCCTTTAAAGTTGTTCCAGCAAGGTTGCCCTGCCATTTTTATGGTGTATGGCTGTCCCTAGAACAATACATTTGTGATTACAATTTATTTCAATTCAGTTTGTGCTTATTTCTGTATTCCGCTTTGGTTTGAGATTTGATACAAGAAATAAGGTTATCCTACCATAAACTCTGGTTTTTGGTGTAAGGTTGTCCTTATAACAACATTTGTATCAACCTCTCAAGATCTAAATTTTGAGGTTGTTTTACTTTCTTGCATTGTGATTTATTTTGGCTATCATATTCTTTTTAATTTCGCTGTTATAAGTTTTATTTGGCATAGTCCTATTCACCCCCCCTCTAGGACATATAGCTAGGCCTTTTCAAGTGGTATCAAAGCCTAATAGCTCGTTCTTATTGCTTTTTATTTGGATTTATTTCATGAGCTAACGATCTAAGCTATATAAAAAGATGTCAAATTTTGATAGCCTTTCAGTCACTAGGCCTCCACCATTTGATGGCTCCAACTATGCCTACTAGAAAGCTAAAATGAGGATCTTCCTAAAATCAATGGATGAGAGTGTGTGGTGAGCCACAATGATTGAATGGAAAACTCCTACCATTGAAGTAATTGAATCCGACGGTTCAAAAACTATGTCTGTACCTACCTATTATTTATGGACCACCATTCATAAAAGTGAGTATAGTGCTAATGCTAAAGCACTAAATGCAATCACTTGCGTACTATCACCGGATGAGTTCAAAAGAATCATATCCTGTGATACTGCAAAGCAAGCCTGGGATATACTAGAAATGACACACGAGGGTACATCAATTGTCAAAAAGTATAAAGTCCAACTCCTCACAACCAAATTTGAAGAAATTCATATGGAGGAAAATGAAATGTTTATGGACTTTTACACTAGACTAAATGACATTGTAAACTCAATGTGGGGTCTTGGCGATAAAATCCTAGAAAGTAAAGTGTGTGCAGAGATATTACGCTCACTTCCTGAACGGTTCAATTCTAAAGTAATCGCGATTCAGGAACTTCGTGATACGGATAATATGAGGGTAGAAGAACTAGTTGGTTCTTTACAAACCTATGAGTTAAACTTTAAAGCTCCTAAAGGTAAATCTATCGCACTAAAATCCTCTAAATATAATTCAGAAGAAAATTCTGATTCAGAAGATGATATGGCTCTTTTAGCTAAGAAATTTTACAAGATTTTCAAAAGCAAGAAAAGGGTTGATTTTCAAAAATCGAATGATAAAAAGAAGTTTAGACCCAAAACTCAAAAATCTTTGAAAGATAGTCAATGTTACAACTGTCAAGAATATGGGCACTTAGCAAATAGATGTCCTAAAAATGACAAACCCAAGAAGAAGGGTATGTTGGCTACATGGGATGAATCATCTGATTCTGAAGCTTCTTCTGAATCAGAAGATTCTGAAACTGAGTCAGGTAATGAAGTTAAAGCACTTATGACTCTAGCCAAATTCACATTTTCAGATAATGACTCAACAAGTGAAGAAAATCTGAGTAGTGAATGTGAAAATGAAGATGATCTTCAAGACACTTACAATGCCCTATATAAGGAAAGTTGTAAAATTGCTGTCAAACTTAAACTTCAAAAAGAAAAGTTTTCTAAACTCAAAGAATGTTTTGAATCACTTGTCTTAGAAAAATCACAAATTTCAGATTGTTTTGAAAAATCAAAATGCGATTTGGAATTTAAAAACTCCCTAATTGTTGATTTGAAATCTGAAATTGAGAAACTAAAAAATGAAGTATCTTCTCTTCTGAGTCTAAAGGACACATGGAAATATGCCCAAGGTGATCTAAAGTTAGAAAAACTTCTATTCGGATCAAGAAAATGTGGCGATCTATCTGGGTTGGGCTATGATAAAAATTTATATTCTAAACAAAAGTATACTCCTCCTATGTTTGTGAAAGGAGAGTCCTCAAACTCAAAAGAGAAAAGTACTTATCAAGGTTTTTCTAGAAATTTAAAAACTCTTCAAAAACCTAGAAGCAGCCATGTCAACTTTAATCAGAAATGAAATCCACTAGCTGAAAAGATAGTAGATTTACTCAAGGAGCTCCTAAATCTAACTTATAGGTTATTCTTACAACTATAAACAAAAGAAGACTAACTATGTTTCTAAACCCAAAACAGTGATGAAATGGATTCCTAAAGTCGCCTGCTTGGTTGCTCACACTACTTTCAAAGCAACAAGTCATTCAAAGTGGTACCTAGACAGTGGATGCTCTAGGCATATGACAGGTGACAAAGCTTTATTCATGAATCTAAAAGATATGACTGATGGTTCAGTCACATTTGGTGATGGTAGCAACTGCAAGATTATAAGCCAAGGTACGGTTCAACATTTTAATCTTCCTGTGTTTAAAAATGTTTTATATGTTGAAGGCTTAAAACATAACTTGCTTAGCATATCTCAAATATGTGATAATAACCATAGTGTTCGGTTCTCTAATCAAAGTTGTGAGATACTAAACAATAAGGGTTCTGTAATATTAATTGGACGTAGAACGTCTGAAAATTTCTATATTATTAGTGAATCCAGCTCATCTAATCAAACATGTTACATGGTCCATACAGACGAGACTGATTTATGGCACAAACGTCTTGGACATGTACATTATCGAAATTTATATAGATTGAGCAAACGAGAACTTATAAGAGGTTTACCCAAACTTCAGAAATTAGATAAAATATGTGGTGAGTGCCAGATAGGTAAACAAACAAGGAACTCACACAAAAAGGTGAATTCAAATACCACATCAAGACCACTCGAACTTCTCCACATGGATCTAATAGGACCTACTAGAACGGAAAGTCGTGGTGGGAAAAAGTATATCCTGGTAATAGTTGATGACTTTACCAGATTCACTTAGGTAGTCTTCTTAAGGGATAAATCTGAAACCCTTGAAGAAGTAAGAAAAGTTCTGAAAAGGATTCAAACTGAAAAATCTTCTCAAATCAGTAAGATTTGTAGTGATCATGGATCTGAATTTGAGAATAGCAATTTTGAGAAGTTCTGTACCGACCAAGGAATATTACATGAATTCTCTGCTCCCAAAACTCCACAACAAAATGGAATAGTGGAAAGAAAGAATAGGGTACTTCAAGAAATGGCTGATGTCATGTTGAATAGCATGAAGCTCTCTAAAAATCTTTGGTTGAAAAGTCATCAACATGACTTGCTATATTATTAACCGAGTCTACACTAGCAAAGATAATAATAAAACAGCTTACGAATTGTGGTTCAATAAAAAAGCCTACTGTCAAATACTTTCGAGTTTTTGGCAGCAAGTGCTATATTTTATGAGATCGTGAAAATTTGGAAAAATTTGATACAAAGAGTGATGAAGAGATTTTTCTAGGATATTCCTTAAACAGTCGTGCTTATAGGGTTCTGAACAAAAGAACTGGTGTGATTCAAGAGTCCATCAACGTTGTCATTGATGATCACTTAAATACGCCAATCCTTAATTCAGATAATGATGAAGTTCTAATCATTGATAAACCCGATACTTCATCGAATCAGACTGACTCTGAATTGAGGACTGTTAAAGATCATCCAACCACTTAAATTCTTGGAAACCCTCCACCGGTGTTCGCACCCGTAGACAACTTGAGGATATATGCAATTATGTATGTTTTACATTCCAAATAGAACCATCTAATGTAAAAGAAGCTCTTACTAATGAGAACTAGATTGTTACGATGCAAGAAGAACTTAACCAATTTGTAAGAAATGATGTTTGGTATCTCGTACCAAGACCTAAAGATAAACACATCATTGGAACAAAATGGATTTTCAAATATAAGTCTGACGAGTGTGGAAATATAATTAGAAACAAGGCTAGACTAGTGGTACAAGGTTATACTCAAATTGAAGGAATTGATTTTGATGAAACTTTTGCACCAGTAGCACGTCTTGAATCTATCAGACTATTTATATCCATTGCATGTTTTAGAAAAATAAAGATATATCAAATGGATGTGAAAAGTGCTTTTCTAGGTGGCGATTTACATGAAGAAGTATATGTTGAACAGCCAATGGGTTTTGAAGATCCCAAATATATTGATCATGTGTATCAGCTTAAAAAGGCACTTTATGGATTAAAACAAGCACCTAGGGCATGGTATGAGAAACTAACAAAATTTCTTTTATGTCATAATTTTCAAATGGGATCTGTTGATAAAACTCTGTTTGTTAAAAAACATAATGATCATATCTTAATGGTACAGATTTATGTTGATGATATCATTTATGGATCAACTTGTACTGACTTGACTACTGAGTTTGCAGATTTGATGAAATCACAGTTCGAAATGAGCATGGTTGGGGAATTGACTTATTTCCTTGGATTGCAAGTAAAGCAACAACCTAAAGGAATATTTATATCTCAATCTAAATATGCTTTGAATCTAATCAAGAGATTTGGATTTGAGAATGACAAGAATTTCGATACTCCCATGAGTACTACCCTAAAACTTTCAAAAGACTCTAATGGTAAAAATGTTGATTCAAAACTTTATCGGAGTATGATTGGTAGTTTGTTATATTTAACTGCTAGTAGAACTGATATTTCTCTAAGTGTTGGTATTTGCACAAGATATCAATCTGATCCAAAAGGATCACACTTGATTGCTGTCAAGCGGATTATTAGATATGTCGCAAGTACTATAAATCTCGGTCTCTGGTATACTCATGCGACTAGTGTCCAGTTAGCTGGGTACTCGGATGCTGACTGGGCTGGTAATCTAGATGATAGAAAATCAACCAGTGGTGGTTGCTTTTACATTGGAAATTGTCTAGTTTCCTGGTTTAGTAAGAAACAAAATTCTATATCACTTTCAACAGCTGAAGCTGAGTATATCGCAGCTGGTAATGCATGTACACAACTTGTTTGGATGCAACGAATGCTAAGTGATTATGGAATTAAACAGGATTCTATGTTATTACATTGTGATAATTCCAGTGCGATAAATATTTCAAAAAATCCTATTCAGCATTCTCGTACTAAGCACATTGACATTAGATTTCATTATATTCGGAAATTGGTAGAAGAAAAAGTTATATCTTTAGAATATATTCCTATCGAAGATTAGCGAGCTGATATTTTCACAAAACCTCGTGATAAAAGTAGGTTTAAAAAGATAAAATTTGATCTTGGCATGTGCTTTTTAAAATGATTATTTATGCCTACTTGTATCATAGTGTATATATTTGCTAGGTTGAATTCTATTTTTTTTAATTTGCAAGAAAAATGAATTTTTGGACATTCTTTGACCAGTCGTGAGTATACTCGACCAGTCGACCTTCGACCAGTCGTAGATTCCCACGACCAGTCGTAGATCTTGGGAATTACTTAAAAATTAGGGATTTTGCTTTCTTCCTCATTCCGTTTTTCTTTTCTAAGGAGCCGAGCTTTGACTTGTCGAACCCACTGCTCTTGTTTTTCAAGGTTAGTATTCCATTTGCGTTTTTCTTGCAGATCTATGTCTAGATTGTTTCCTTTTCTAGCTTGAAGCTTTCTATTTTTGATTTCATTGAGATTTAGGGTTTGGATTAAGAAAAATCTGTTTTGAGTAAACCCACTTCTCAATCCTTTGCAACTTCTTATTTCTTTATTATTATTGTTGCAAATGGCTACTAGAGGTAGAAAAACTACTTCCTGTGGTCCTTCTCCTTCCTCCAGATCGACCAAACGTCATCTTCTTATTCCCAATGATGACCCATCTTATGTTACGGACATTAGATCACGTAATGTTATTGTTGAACATCCTATTGATATTAATCATATTGCACCTTTTGACATCCTTCCTATGCTTGAAGCTGTAGGTTGGGTTAACTTATTACAATAGGGTGGGCTTGCATACCGGTCCATTGCCCAATCCATGTTTACATGTATTAGTGACTTCTCACAGGATAATTTAACTTTTAAAATATCTACAAGTGAAGGGCCTTTTGACATTGATCGTCATTTAATTTCAGCCCTTATGGACATTCCTGTGAATGATGAGGGTATTCCTATTCATAATTTGACTGATAAACCCTCAGTTTCTGAAAAACGTATACTCACTAGAGACTTGTGCAACATGGATGTTCACTGGACTAAAAAGGGAATGCGCTTCCCACAAGGTATTTGTTACCCAAATACAGAGTTCTCCACAGAATCTCTGTGTCTAATCTGTATCCTTGTTCGGGTAATAAAACTGACTTGACTTCATTTATGGTTCGTGTTATCCATGCTATTGCCAGTGGTACTCAGATTTGTTTACCATCCTTAATCTGTCATTTCATTCTTCAGTTTTGACTCCATCCTGGTCATAGTGACATTCCTTTTGGTTATTTAATGAATATATTGGCTACACATATGTTAGTCGATATGCCGGTTGATGAGGCACCTATCCATCATCTGATTTTCAACAATTCTAATCTTAATAAGATGAAGCTGGAATTACTTCCTGAACAAGGTGGTGGTGGTGGTGATCATGAAGAAGCTGGTGATGACATTAATATAGATGACATCTTTGAGGAACTGGATTCTGATTCAACAAATGATCCAGATTTTGAACCATCTGACATTGATGCACATCTGAGTGCATTGGAGAATAAAGTTGAGAATATTAATGTAAAGATGGAAAACATGTCGGTTGCTCATGATTTACAATTCAAGTACATGCGCAAATATCTTAGGCGATTAAACAAAGGCATGCACCAACTTGATCCCTCTATTCCTGCTCCGGCATTTGGTTCTAGTTCTGATTAGTCTATATGAGATTTTCTGGTCTGTAATAACTTTATAACTTAGCACTAGGTTGACTGATTTGGAGTTGGATACTATTTTTGTTTTATGCTAGGTATTTGTTCTATGTGAAACCATGTTGAGTATCTCTATCTCTGATTTTTGCTATTATCTCATAACTCCTCATGTTTACTCTCATATATCCCTTTATTTAGTTCTCCTTTATTGTTATTTCCTTTGTCATATTGTGACAAAAAGGGGAAAATGGTTTGTTCTTAACGATGTGATTGTGAGAGGAGTAGCATTGGTTATGTTACTCAGGGGTTATGTTACTCAAGGGGAGTATGTTTGAACTAGTTGCTGGTTTTGAATGTTGAATATTGAATATTAATTTGCAGGTAAGCCATTTGATATTAACTGGTTCATGTTTCTTTAACCAGTTGTTCTACTTTATGTTATCTTGGTTATGTGTTTTGTCACTAATTTGACAAAGGGGGAGATTGTAAGTGCTATAGTCTATATCCCTGTCGGTTGTCAAATTTGTGATGCCAAAATCACTGTTATATAACTTGCATAAGTGAAGCTCTCTCAAAGATCAACATTCATGAACAAGCAAAGCTCACAACAAGCAAAGATCACAAGTACAAAGATCAACCTTGACTGCAAGTATTGCTCATAAGACAAGACTCAAGAATGCAAGACTTCAAGAAGAGTTCAAGGCAGTTCGTAAAGAACTCAAGACACTTTCAAGGATGAGCTACATCAAGATTTCAAGATTGAGCTACATCAAGACTTCAAGGCTTAAACTTTAAGGTCACTTATTCCTAATGTTTCAATGTCCTTACTTCATGATTGGGGTTTGATTGACCATAGGTTGACCTTAGGAGTAGGTCATTTTATATACAAAACTCATATGTATTTGTCACATGAATTTGGGCAGTTCGAAGACTTGTCCTAGGCTTTCTTCGACTAGTCTTAGCTTTGCTTCAACCAGTCCAAGAAATTCCTCGATCAGTCGTGAGCTTCTTACAAAATTTGGATATTTTCTGTTAGGCTTCGACCAGTCTAGGAATCTATTCGACCAGTCGAAGGAACAGTGTCGACTGCATCTTCGACCAGTCGAAAATCTTTGACTCAAAGTCCAGCGATTAATTACAGGGTCTTCGACCAGTCGAAGGAGACATTCGACCAGTCGAAGGTGACCTTCGACCAGTCGTAGAATGGTCAAAGCTTATCGCGCCTGATTTTTTTCAAATCTGTTACTTCTTCGACTAGTCGAAGAGCTCCCTAGACCAGTCGAAGACGCGATCTGCTCACCTATAAATTGAGCACGAATCTCAGAAGAAAATGTGAATTTAATTAATCCATTCAAGCCAATCTTCGTCAAACTTCTGAGTGATAATTCTGTGCTCCATCTAAGCTAAGCGTGCTTATTTTATATTATCTTTCTTTAGCTTTATTTAATTAATTTTGTTTCTGCTATTCTAATCTAATTTGATAAGAGGAATTGTTATTCCCTTTCTTTGGAATCAAAATCAATTAAGGCAAGCCCTAGTTGGTTTAATTTAAAATCTATTAGAACTAGAACCATTGTAATTGAGTACTGGACATTGAACTTGGACATTCAATTATTTACTCTGACTTGGTT
Organism: Magnolia changhungtana; assembly: GCA_030180095.1. NCBI lineage: Eukaryota > Viridiplantae > Streptophyta > Magnoliopsida > Magnoliales > Magnoliaceae > Magnolia > Magnolia changhungtana. Next base: position 2,591,010 of record JASAUF010000172.1, read on the forward strand.
CTACTAGGCTGCCACAACGAAGGAGATAATCAAGTATTTTACATTTAATTGTAAATTCCTTTCCATTTTAGTTTCTTTCAAGATTTACTAGAAAAATCTTGTTGTATTGGTTATCTGAGGAGAACCAGGAAAACTCAGAAGTGGGGTTTTTTTAATTATGTAAGCCCACTGTGAGACCCGACCCTAGTTCCCATGTTTACATGTATGTGTGTGAGTATGCATCTTGTTCATCATGGTCTCGCGGTCTTACCGGTCGAATTCCGGCGACCCGCGACCTTCAAATTGTGTTTATGGTCACTTTGAGTTCAGTCACGTAGACCCGACTCGGATCGACCCAAGACCTATGTCATCTCGTTCGTATCATCGTTGCGGTTCCAACGACGCGTCTTGTGCGTCAATCCGACCTATGGATCAAAAGTTATGAGCATTTCATCATGTGGCCCACTTTTGTACAAAAGCATGTGGACCACCTCCATGGCACAATTTCCTATGCACACCACACACACACACTACACTATTGCATGGAATAAACACTACCCACCCTAAACACTACCCATACCTAACCTACCCTAGCAACATTGTTATTGTCACCATAGGTTATTATTACTTCCCTTAAAAGATTTTCCCTCTCTTTCCCTCTCATTTTCTCTCTCTCTCTCTTCTCTTCTTCTCCAGCAACTTCTCTCCCATCTCCCTCTCTTCTCCAGCCCCATTTCCCCTTTAATCTTCCAAATCCAACCATCTAAATCCAATCTCACCCATTGAGATGGATCCCTTGGTGCACTAGGAGCTAGGAGGTCCAAATTTGGAGAATCTAAGGTGGGTGTAATCCTAGAAATTAGGATTTCTATTTTCATGTACTTAGATTTCTTTTGTGGGAAGTGTAGGACCCACCAATCCATGGTGGAGATCCTACATCATCCCTTAGTTGTGGCCAAATGGCCTATTTGATGCATGCATGTCCATGCATGGGGTTTCCCCTCTATAGGCCCCCATCATGGAGGATTACTTGGATTTCATAGCATGATAGGTCATCTAGACCCTAGAATCATGGTTGGGATGTCATCCCAACCATTGATCTTGAATCTAGAACATGCATGTGGTGGATCTTTGTTGTAACCTATGAATAAAAGGAATGTATGGTGTGATTGATGAAGGGGAGGGCCTCAATGTGGCGGAGCCCCTCCTCTTGTGGCCGATTCTTCATTTATTTTATTTTATTTTATTTTATTTCTTTATGATAGAATTCTGATCTTGCATGTGTGGCCCACCTTGTAGGCCAACAAAAATCCAGACCAACCATGGAGCTTGGACACCCATAGCAGTCCATCCTTAGACATGTGGCCCTAAAATCTACCTAAATGGGACACATGCAAGGGGTATTTGATGATGGGGAAGGTCTGGACATTTGTGGGGCCCACTGGGATGGTCCACTACACAAATTCCTAGGGTTAAATCCCATGAAAAAAACCATGTTTATATTTTAATCATTTCTATTACATATTGCTGTCCAAATCTGCCTGGACAGATTTTTGGGCTACTTTGGGGCCTGATTTATGGGTCTTTGGTGGGAATAATGAAACAAAATAATATGTGATTCTTGTAGCCTTATGACCCATCTACAACCATACCAAATTTCAGCCCCATCTGACCTTCATTGGGGTCCCAAAGGTGTGGTCCAAATGAGGTGGACAGTCTGGATTTTCTGCACTATTCCAGCAATATTCCACCCTGGACAGGTTGGAATTCCAAAAATTATTAAAATATTTTTGGGTGTCTAAAAATTATAAAAATTTACAGGAAAGTGGTCCACTCATGGTGGGACCAACCTACAAAATTTTGGGGCCAATGGAAACCTGTACACACCATGGTGGTGGCTGGACTGGCCCATTACAATATGGTGTCCAGATCAGTCCGATTTTCAGGACAGATTGATTTCTTTAAATAAACTAAAATATTTTTAGGTGTCCATAAATTCTAAAATTTTGTGAAGTTGTGGTCCACCCATGTTGGGACCTACCTACCAACTTTCAGGGCCAATGGACCCCCGTGCACATCGTGGCGAGGGCCGGACTGGCCCACCACATTGGGATGTCCAGGTCTGTCCGATTTTCTGGACAGACTGTCTTGTTTAAATTAATTAAAATACTTAGGGATATCTAAAAATTCTGAAATTTTGTGGAGGTATGTCCTACCTATTGAAGTATCACTCTGAAAAATTTCAGCCCCAACTGACCCTGTTTGGGCATCCAAAAGAATGGGCCAAAATAGTTGGACTACCAGATTTTTCTGCTGTGCAGTCCAGCAATGTGCCTTGATAAAAACCATAATTCAAAAATATTTCCTCTGATGGTGGGCCACCTTTTTGGGTTTTCTCTCATTGTATACATGATGAGGGACCTTGGCCCTCAATTTTCAGAGTTTTAGAGGCCCTGGGCCCACTCCAATGGAGTGCCCAAATTTAGGACAGCAACATGTTATAATTATGTTTGGCCTTTGGGCTGAAATTTTGAGGAGTGGGGCCCAACACATTGTGAAGAATCTTAGAGGTAATAATTTATACATTTAGTTCCTTAAATGTTGGGCCTAATAAATACACTTTTGAGGCCCACCACAGTTGAATTTAATTGGGTCCATGAATGTGGCTAGTTGTTGAACTCTTTGAGCCCAATTGGGTGGAACTTCCTAGTAGGCCCATTGAACTCTTGGGCCATTTTTACCATACTATTGTGTTGGATTAGTGGGCCAGATTACACAAGTATACGGGCCCTTGATTGTCCACCAAATCAACTTTATACTTGGGCCGGGTTGTAGGCCCAACTTACTTGACTAAGAACATGACATTTGCCTATGTGATTTGAGTAATGGGCTGCCCACTAGGCCACAACAATATATGGGATTAGTAGCCTTTATGTTGGGCCCTAACCTTTCCCCTGTGGGCCCATAGTGGTATATATGGGTTGGACTATGTGTGTTCCCCATGGACCCATGTTTTGGATAGGCCTTGGGCCGCCTTTCTGAAGCCCAACATGAATGTATGTGGTATGTAATGGTTGTCCATTTCTTATTTCTAATGTTGTGTGGGCCTTGGGCCTTGATCCGTAATCACTTAGAGATGGGCTACCTCTTGGAGACCAATTGTGGTTAGATGTCCACATTGGTGGCCCTAAGGTAGGCCCATGGGCTTCTATGGGTGGTTAAAGGCCCACCATAGACCCTTGCTAGGCTCGTTTCATCTATTTGGGCCCATATCATTGTTCTCCTTAGTCTCATGGGCTACCCTGTGTATATGGGCCCCCACTAGAGGTTGTATTCCTTATGAGGAATTGGTTAAGTACCTAGACCCTTCATGGTTAGGTAGAGAGTTCATCTTCACCTCATTGGCACCCCTATTCATCTTCATGGCCCACTCCCATACGCATCATATGCATGCTTGGTTGAGGTATGATTGGCCATGGTTATGTCATTGTGTAGACATGTTGGTATCTCCCGAGAGATAGATGCTTGGGATTGATGCATGGGTGATTGTGTGATTCATGCATTTGGCATTGCATAGCTTATGGATATCTGCCCTTACTTCATCAGGGCCTTGCCTCCACAGGGGTATTCGTGGATGGCTGTATGTGTGGACACCGGAAATATTAGTTGAGCATACCGGGTGCATAGGATGCCCATGGGTGAAATTTCCAAAACTTCCATGGTACCAAGGATCTGCTCCAACGCCGTGACCGGGTGGAATATATGAGCGCACGAGGGCCTTATACCATTAGGCCGCGTCTCCCACTGTCGTGTAGTCGGTTGGATAGGGGTGTGGCCTTACCTGCCTGATGTGAGGAGGCATTGCTAGGGCTGAGTCCGACCAGCTCGTAAATGGGTCCGCTACCTTCGTGCCTTGTTGGTGATTTTGTCCATGAAGCAGGGTAGTGAGGTCTCTTACGCTCGTTTGACTATGCGGGGTCTCAGAGAGCGCGATCATTCAAGAAGTGTAATAGACCCGGTGATTTCCTTATAATTGGAAATGTACATGACTTGTGGTTTGGATATGAGCACCGACATTACTTGCATTGACATTAGCATTGGTTGTACAAGCCCCTTCATGCATTGCCTTGGCATGACACCCAAGACTCATTGCATCTTATTCATGATAAGCCTGGGTAAGGCTAGTGATATCCTCATTGACCATGCTTCTCTCCTTGTATCTCCTACTACCCTTTTGTGCACCATTATCACACACCTACACCACCCTCTAAGCTTCTATAAGCTTATGCACGATTGATGCGTGCAGATACTCTAGCAAGTGTGACGACACGGCGAAAGAGAGCTTGGAGTAGAGCCGAGTATTTGAGGACTCAAGTGTTGTCGACCTTTCTCTCTTTTCCTTTTATCTCATGTATGTCCTTTGGACCTTATGGATGATTGTAAAAGTTCAAATTTATAGTGGATTTTGCGATGTGTGCCTTTGTTATTCTCGATGTTCTTCTTTGTGATCTTGGGTATGCTCGTATTGGAATGATTATATTGTTATGAAAATCCTCCTTGTAGGATCCCAGATCGAACCCGTCTCGTGGGCCGAGAATGGGGTACTATGGAGGTCGTTGATTCGAACCGGTCATCGGAATCCTTGTGAGTCCGACATCGAGTCCGGGGCGTGACAGAGTTGGTATCGAGCATAGCAAGTACTCGGGAATAACTCAGATAACATCACATGTCCGCAAGAACATAGGACAAGTAGTGTCCCGAGATTCTTTTCTTCGCTCCGTATTGAGCCGATAATTATCTTGATTCCTCGCGACGTCATTATTTTGTAGACGATGACGCGTGGACGTGGCGCCCGTGGTCGTGGCACCCGTGGTCGTGGCGCCCGTGGTCGTGGTGCCCGTGGACGAGGCGCCCGAGGTACCCATCCTACTCGAGCACATCCCGCTCCCGTTGTTGATGATCCGATTCCTGAGGTCCCGATCCGCCCGCTCCCAGTTGAGCCCGTAGTGCCCGTACCTCCCGTTGCTCCAGCTCCGCCACCTATTCCCCCTCTTCTCACCTATTTGTTTCGATTCTGAGGCTCCCAGCACTCGATTCCCCCACCTATTCCCCCTCCTCGCTTTCGTCGGTTTCGGAGGCTCCGCTCCGACGGCCGTACCGTGCCTCCGCCCGAGGCGAGTGCGCCCCTTTTCCGACCGTACCTATAGGAGCCGAGCATTTCCAAGGCCGATGATGCACTGGTTGCCACCTGCTGCAGACGTCGACCCGCCTACCACCGAGGTTTCCTGGGCGGCCTAACTTACCGCATGCTAGTGCGATAGCCCGAGAGTTCCGCCAAAGATGATCCCCGAGGTTTAGTGGTGATCCCGACCCTTCGCACCGAGGCTTGGCGCACCGAGGTTGCGAGGATTTTGACACTATTCGGTGTCCCGCGGGCCGAGAGTATCCTTTGCCACCTACCTTCTTCTGTGGTGAGGCCCGACACCGGTGGTCATCCGTGTCCGGGATGGTCGGGGCTCATTCGTTTGGACATGGGAGGAGTTTGTGACCCGCTTCGACCGAAGTTCTTCCCGAGCATGTTCAGATCCGGCACGGCGATCGAGTTTGAGACCCTAGTGCGGTGGCGATATGACCGTATCTCAAGACGAGGCTCGTTTCTTGGCCTTGTCTAGATTTGCTCCTCATCTCACCGGCGATGAGAAGATGAGGGCCCGTCGTTTGTGGACCGGTTTGGCCCCGCACTTCGCAATCGTGTGGTGGGGCATTGCTTGGAGACATTTGACCGGGTTGTGCATCGGGCACTAGTTTATGAGGAGGACCGGGCTATGACCCGAGATCGAGAGAGCGAGTTCGGTGGAGACCGGAAGAGGAGTGCACCGGCCCAGGTTCTAGGCAAAGATCGTCGGCAGAGGCGGAGGGGCGATCGGGGTATCGGCAACCCGCGGCTCGGCCAAGAGCCTCTTCATCGTCATCGCACCGCCACCGCTTCATCTTTCGACCCCTTTTTCGGCGTATGCTTCGGTTGTGGGACATGGCGGGACATCGGAGGCGTGAGTGTCCTCTCCCCATTCAAAGAAGAAGCGGCCACCGTAGCTTGCCCCTCCTCGTCCTCCTCAAGAAGAAGAGCAGAGAGCACGGCCTTCCACCGGCCGCTCCCTGGGGCTCCTCCACAAGCAGAGGCGGCCGGGTAGACCACCTCAAGCAGAGACAAGAAGAAAGAGATTAAAGAAGAAGAAGAAGCCGACAACAGCAGCCCACAACACACAACACCAGCAGAGGGGATATCCGTATGTTGTTCGATCCCTGGGTCCAGTGTGTGTAGCCGCCCAGCAGGCTCAGATCCAGGACCCTCAGTCTTCCGGTTTGCTTCCCCTACCACTCGGGGGCCGTTTTATTATCTAGCGCAGCGCCAAAGCCAGACCCGCAGTCATCGACCGGTGGAGTCGTTGAGGGTATTCTTCTTGTTTCTGCTTGTGTTGCTCATGTTTTGTTTGATTCTGGTGCTTCCCATTCTTTTGTGGCCGAGCAGTTTTGCCGATCGACCGGTATTCCGTCGGGAGGCCGTGTCTGAGGCCTTGACCGTTTCGACTCCCATGGGGAAGTCTATTGTGCTAACCCGTCACGTCCTTCTTGCCGGTGTTAGTGGGCGAGATGTTCCTCCCTGCCGATCTATTCATGATGCCGATAACAGGATTTGATGTGATTCTGGGTATGGACTGGCTTCGCAGTATCGTGCCATCTTGGATTGTGCCGCGAGGACAGTCACGTTTCATATCCCAGGCTTGCCAGTGTTCCAGTTCGTCGCCGAGCCCAGAGGAGAGCTGCTATCTAGTTTATTGGCTTCGGTCGTTGAGGATTCTATGGCAGAGAGTATTGAGCAGCTGCCAGTTGTTTGTGAGTACCCGGATGTGTTTCAGGAGATACCGGGTTTGCCGCCGCGTCGACAGGTGGAGTTTCAGATTGATTTGGTGCCCGGTGCCGCACTTATCTCGAAGGCCCCCTACCGGATGGCACCGTTAGAGTTGAGGGAACTGCAGGAGCAGTTAGATGAGCTCCGGGAGTTAGGTTTTATTCGTCCCAGCAGTTCGCCTTGGGGAGCCCCAGTATTATTTGTGAAGAAGAAGGATGGTTCGTTGCGACTCTGTGTAGATTATCGTGAGCTCAACAGAGTCACCATCAAGAATCGATACCCGCTCCCCCGTATTGATGATCTGTTTGATCAGTTGCAGGGTGCGCAGTATTTTTCGAAGATAGACTTGCGTTCCGGTTACCATCAGATTCGGGTCCGAGAGGAGGACATTCCGAAGACGGCTTTCCGAACACGCTATGGTCACTTTGAGTTTTTGGTCATGTCATTCGGACTGACCAACGCGCCCGCCGTATTCATGCAGCTGATGAACGAGGTTTTTCGGCCGTTCCTCGATCAGTTTGTGGTGGTATTCATTGATGATATTCTTGTATATTCGAGAACCCAAGAGGACCATGCTGAGCACCTGCGGATTGTGCTTGAGACCCTCCGTGCCCACCAGCTGTATGCGAAGCTAGAGAAGTGCGAGTTTTGGCAGGAGGAGATGAAGTTCCTCGGTCACGTAGTGACAAGGGAGGGTGTCGCTGTGGACCCCTCGAAGGTTGATGCAGTGCGTCAGTGGAGCCAGCCCACGAACGCGTCCGAGATTCGCAGCTTCCTTGGTCTAGCGGGATATTATCGGCGGTTTATCGAGGGTTTCTCCCGTATTAAAGCACCGCCGACCCTGGTTGACGCGAAAGGGCGTCGAGTTCGTTTGGAGTGACGCTTGTGAGGAGGCATTTGCGGAGTTGAAGGACCGCCTCACGTCCGCTCCTGTTCTCACTCTTCCTGATGGGAGTGAGGGTTTTGTTGTTTTCGTCGATGCCTCTAGAGTTGGCTTGGGTGCTGTATTGATGCAGCATGGGAAGCCAGTGGCGTATGCCTCGCGCTGACCTTAAGGTCCATGAGCTGAACTACCCCACTCATGATTTGGAGCTTGCAGCAGTTGTCTTCGCGCTGAAGGTGTGGAGGCATTATCTATATGGGGTCAGGTTCGAGCTCTTCTCAGATCATAAAAGCTTGAAGTATCTATTTTCACAATCGAGTTGAACCTGCGATGAGGCGATGGATGGAGTTCTTTGAAAGATTATGATTTTGACCTTCAGTACCACCCGGGTAAGGCAAACGTGGTGGCGGATGCGCTCAGCCGTCAGCCACGAGGCTTGGTGGCATATATGATGGTTCGGCAGTGGCAGATGTTCGAGGATGTTTCAGAGTTTGACTTTGAGTTCGGTTTGCAATCTTCCATTGTTCAGCTTTCGAGCTTATCGATTCAACCCTCTTTGGTGGCTAGGGTGATCGAAGCTCAGCAGACAGATGAGTCACTTCAGGAGTACCGAGCAGAGGCCGCATCCGTGGAGCAGTCAGACTGGCAGATTGGTTCCGATGGTGGATTACGCTTCAGAGGCCGATTGTGTGTCCCGAATGTGCCAGAGTTACGTCGTGATCTGATGACCGAGGCACACCGATCAAGACTTACTATCCACCCGGGCTCCACGAAGATGTATCGTGATATGAGGAGGCAGTACTTCTGGCAGGGGATGAAGCGTCAGATTGCAAGTTTTGTGGCCGAGTGTGACACATGCCAGCGTGTCAAGGCCGACCATCAGAGACCCCCTGGTCCCTTGCAGCCGTTGAGCGTTCCAGAGTGGAAGTGGGAGCACGTATCGATGGACTTTATTGCAGGGTTGCCGAGGACTCAGCGCGGTCATGATACCATCTGGGTTATCGTCGATCGTTTAACAAAGTCGGCTCATTTCATTCCGTACGTGCTTCCTGGTCTATGGACCGGTTAGCGAGGATATTCATTGAGGAGATAGTGAGACTGCACGGCGTCCCAGTTTCGATCGTTTCAGACCGAGACTCCAGATTTACGTCTCAGTTTTGGAGGAGTTTCCAGCAGGCATTAGGGGTCACTTTGCGCCTCAGCACCGCTTATCATCCGCAGACGGATGGGCAGACCGAAAGGGTCAACCAGATCCTTGAGGATATGCTCAGAGCTTGTGTGATCGACTTTGCGGGTAGTTGGGATGAGCATATGCGCCTCGCAGAGTTCGCGTACAACAATAGCTATCAGGCGACTATCGGCATGGCTCCTTTTGAGGCACTTTATGGTAGACCGTGCAGATCTCCTAGTTGTTGGACAGAGGTTGGAGAGCGTCGTCTCTTAGGTCCCGAGCTTGTGCTGCAGACGTCAGAGGCTATTGATGTTATCAGGCAAAGGATGCGCACCGCTCAGAGCCGGCAGAAGAGCTTTGCTGATCGTCGGCGTCGACCCCTCGAGTTCGCAGTCGGGGACATGGTATATCTCAAGGTCTCCCCTATGAAGGGTGTGGTACGCTTTGGTGTGAAGGGCAAGCTCGCCCCAAGATTTATTGGACCTTTTGAGATTACCAAGCGCATAGGCGCTGTGGCCTATAGGCTTGCCTTACCTCCTGAGTTGTCCGCGATCCACAATGTATTCCATGTTTCTATGTTGCGGAAATGTGGGTTGGACACTATTCCCGTGATTGATTGGCAGCCACTTGAGGTCCGTGAGGATGCTTCCTACATTGAGCAGCCTATTCGTATTCTCGATCGGAAGGAGCAAGTCCTCAGGACCAAGGTCATTCCCTTGGTGAAGGTGCAATGGGGTCATCATTCGGAGACCGAGGCGTCTTGGGAACGCGAGGCCGAGATTAGAGAGCGTTATCCCCATTTGTTTGATGATTGATAGATATATGATTATTTGTATTACCTTTCTTCTAAGATGATTGTTATATGATGGTGGTGTTTTATTTTTTCTTTTGTCCTGGATTGGTCAATTTCGAGGACGAAATTTCTTTGTTGGTGGGGAGGATTGTGAGACCCGACCCTAGTTCCCATGTTTACATGTATGTGTGTGAGTATGCATCTTGTTCATCATGGTCTCGCGGTCTTACCGGTCGAATTCCGGCGACCCGCGACCTTCAAATTGTGTTTATGGTCACTTTGAGTTCAGTCACGTAGACCCGACTCGGATCGACCCAAGACCTATGTCATCTCGTTCGTATCATCGTTGCGGTTCCAACGACGCGTCTTGTGCGTCAATCCGACCTATGGATCAAAAGTTATGAGCATTTCATCATGTGGCCCACTTTTGTACAAAAGCATGTGGACCACCTCCATGGCACAATTTCCTATGCACACCACACACACACACTACACTATTGCATGGAATAAACACTACCCACCCTAAACACTACCCATACCTAACCTACCCTAGCAACATTGTTATTGTCACCATAGGTTATTATTACTTCCCTTAAAAAGATTTTCCCTCTCTTTCCCTCTCATTTCTCTCTCTCTCTCTCTCTTCTCTTCTTCTCCAGCAACTTCTCTCCCATCTCCCTCTCTTCTCCAGCCCCATTTCCCCTTTAATCTTCCAAATCCAACCATCTAAATCCAATCTCACCCATTGAGATGGATCCCTTGGTGCACTAGGAGCTAGGAGGTCCAAATTTGGAGAATCTAAGGTGGGTGTAATCCTAGAAATTAGGATTTCTATTTTCATGTACTTAGATTTCTTTTGTGGGAAGTGTAGGACCCACCAATCCATGGTGGAGATCCTACATCATCCCTTAGTTGTGGCCAAATGGCCTATTTGATGCATGCATGTCCATGCATGGGGTTTCCCCTCTATAGGCCCCCATCATGGAGGATTACTTGGATTTCATAGCATGATAAGTCATCTAGACCCTAGAATCATGGTTGGGATGTCATCCCAACCATTGATCTTGAATCTAGAACATGCATGTGGTGGATCTTTGTTGTAACCTATGAATAAAAGGAATGTATGGTGTGATTGATGAAGGGGAGGGCCTCAATGTGGCGGAGCCCCTCCTCTTGTGGCCGATTCTTCATTTATTTTATTTTATTTTATTTTATTTCTTTATGATAGAATTCTGATCTTGCATGTGTGGCCCACCTTGTAGGCCAACAAAAATCCAGACCAACCATGGAGCTTGGACACCCATAGCAGTCCATCCTTAGACATGTGGCCCTAAAATCTACCTAAATGGGACACATGCAAGGGGTATTTGATGATGGGGAAGGTCTGGACATTTGTGGGGCCCACTGGGATGGTCCACTACACAAATTCCTAGGGTTAAATCCCATGAAAAAAACCATGTTTATATTTTAATCATTTCTATTACATATTGCTGTCCAAATCTGCCTGGACGGATTTTTGGGCTACTTTGGGGCCTGATTTATGGGTCTTTGGTGGGAATAATGAAACAAAATAATATGTGATTCTTGTAGCCTTATGACCCATCTACAACCATACCAAATTTCAGCCCCATCTGACCTTCATTGGGGTCCCAAAGGTGTGGTCCAAATGAGGTGGACAGTCTGGATTTTCTGCACTATTCCAGCAATATTCCACCCTGGACAGGTTGGAATTCCAAAAATTATTAAAATATTTTTGGGTGTCTAAAAATTATAAAAATTTACAGGAAAGTGGTCCACTCATGGTGGGACCAACCTACAAAATTTTGAGGCCAATGGAAACCTGTACACACCATGGTGGTGGCTGGACTGGCCCATTACAATATGGTGTCCAGATCAGTCCGATTTTCAGGACAGATTGACTTCTTTAAATAAACTAAAATATTTTTAGGTGTCCATAAATTCTAAAATTTTGTGAAGTTGTGGTCCACCCATGTTGGGACCTACCTACCAACTTTCAGGGCCAATGGACCCCCGTGCACATCGTGGCGAGGGCCGGACTGGCCCACCACATTGGGATGTCCAGGTCTGTCCGATTTTCTGGACAGACTGTCTTGTTTAAATTAATTAAAATACTTAGGGATATCTAAAAATTCTGAAATTTTGTGGAGGTATGTCCTACCTATTGAAGTATCACTCTGAAAAATTTCAGCCCCAACTGACCCTGTTTGGGCATCCAAAAGAATGGGCCAAAATAGTTGGACTACCAGATTTTTCTGCTGTGCAGTCCAGCAATGTGCCCTGATAAAAAACCATAATTCAAAAATATTTCCTCTGATGGTGGGCCACCTTTTTGGGTTTTCTCTCATTGTATACATGATGAGGGACCTTGGCCCTCAATTTTCAGAGTTTTAGAGGCCCTGGGCCCACTCCAATGGAGTGCCCAAATTTAGGACAGCAACATGTTATAATTATGTTTGGCCTTTGGGCTGAAATTTTGAGGAGTGGGGCCCAACACATTGTGAAGAATCTTAGAGGTAATAATTTATACATTTAGTTCCTTAAATGTTGGGCCTAATAAATACACTTTTGAGGCCCACCACAGTTGAATTTAATTGGGTCCATGAATGTGGCTAGTTGTTGAACTCTTTGAGCCCAATTGGGCTGGAACTTCCTAGTAGGCCCATTGAACTCTTGGGCCATTTTTACCATACTATTGTGTTGGATTAGTGGGCCAGATTACACAAGTATACGGGCCCTTGATTGTCCACCAAATCAACTTTATACTTGGGCCGGGTTGTAGGCCCAACTTACTTGACTAAGAACATGACATTTGCCTATGTGATTTGAGTAATGGGCTGCCCACTAGGCCACAACAATATATGGGATTAGTAGCCTTTATGTTGGGCCCTAACCTTTCCCCTGTGGGCCCATAGTGGTATATATGGGTTGGACTATGTGTGTTCCCCATGGACCCATGTTTTGGATAGGCCTTGGGCCGCCTTTCTGAAGCCCAACATGAATGTATGTGGTATGTAATGGTTGTCCATTTCTTATTTCTAATGTTGTGTGGGCCTTGGGCCTTGATCCGTAATCAATTAGAGATGGGCTACCTCTTGGAGACCAATTGTGGTTAGATGTCCACATTGGTGGCCCTAAGGTAGGCCCATGGGCTTCTATGGGTGGTTAAAGGCCCACCATAGACCCTTGCTAGGCTCGTTTCATCTATTTGGGCCCATATCATTGTTCTCCTTAGTCTCATGGGCTACCCCTGTATATGGGCCCCCACTAGAGGTTGTATTCCTTATGAGGAATTGGTTAAGTACCTAGACCCTTCATGGTTAGGTAGAGAGTTCATCTTCACCTCATTGGCACCCCTATTCATCTTCATGGCCCACTCCCATACGCATCATATGCATGCTTGGTTAAGGTATGATTGGCCATGGTTATGTCATTGTGTAGGACATGTTGGTATCTCCCCGAGAGATAGATGCTTGGGATTGATGCATGGGTGATTGTGTGATTCATGCATTTGGCATTGCATAGCTTATGGATATCTGCCCTTACTTCATCAGGGCCTTGCCTCCACAGGGGTATTCGTGGATGGTCGTATGTGTGGACACCGGAAATATTAGTTGAGCATACCGGGTGCATAGGATGCCCATGGGTGAAATTTCCAAAACTTCCATGGTACCAAGGATCTGCTCCAACGCCGTGACCGGGTGGAATATATGAGCGCACGAGGGCCTTATACCATTAGGCCGCGTCTCCCACCGTCGTGTAGTCGGTTGGATAGGGGTGTGGCCTTACCTGCCTGATGTGAGGAGGCATTGCTAGGCTGAGTCTGACCAGCTCGTAAATGGGTCCGCTACCTTCAGGCCTTGTTGGTGATTGGCTGTCCGCAGGCAGGTAGTGAGGTCTCTTACGCTCGTTTGACTGTGCGGGGTCTGTAGAGCGGCAGTCATTCAGCAGTGTAATAGACCCCGGTGATTTCCTTATAATTGGAAATGTACATGACTTGTGGTTTGGATATGAGCACTGACATTACTTGCATTGCATTAGCATTGGTTGTACAAGCCCCTTCATGCATTGCCTTGGCATGACACCCAGTACTCATTGCATCTTATTCATGATAAGCCTGGGTAAGGCTAGTGATATCCTCATTGACCATGCTTCTCTCCTTGTATCTCCTACTACCCTTCTGTGCACCATTATCACACACCTACACCACCCTCTAAGCTTCTATAAGCTTATGCACGATTGATGCGTGCAGGATACTCTAAGCGGCGACACGGGCGGTAGAGCTTGGAGTAGAGCCGAGTATTTGAGGACTCAAAGTGTTGTCGACCTTTCTCTCTTTTCCTTTTATCTCATGTATGTCCTTTGGACCTTATGGATGATTGTAAAAGTTCAAATTTATAGTGGATTTTGCGATGTGTGCCTTTGTTATTCTCAGATGTTCTTGCTGTGATCTTGGGTATGCTCGTATTGGAATGATTATACTGTTATGAAAATCCTCCTTGTAGGATCCCAGGATCGGAACCTGTCTCAGGGGCCGAGAATGGGGTACTATGGAGGCTGTTGCATTCAGAACCGGTCATCGGAATCCTTGTGAGTCCGATTACTGAGTCTGGGGCGTGACACCCACAGACAAAGACACAATTGTAAAGGTTTTGGGTGAACCTGTGAAAACCTATTTTGTTAGTGAACGCTAATATCCCCTGTGTGAGGATATTAGGAGTGGAGTAGCATTTTGTGTGGCTGTTGTTTAACAGTTGGTGAAAACACAGGCGAACCACTGTAATCCCTTGTGTTGTGGTTGAATGATTTATATTTCTAATATTTAATTATTTATTTGTGGGATGTATGTATGGTGGTGAATGTTGTAATCATTTAATTCAAGCATTGTGGGAATTTTGTAATAGTTTAAAATTTATTTTTTGTTATTCCTTTATCTGCTTGAAATTCAATTTCCTTTAAAGTTGTTCCAGCAAGGTTGCCCTGCCATTTTATGGTGGATGTCTGTCCCTAGAACAATACATTTGTGATTACAATTTATTTCAGTTCAGTTTGTGCTTATTTCTGTATTCCTCTTTGTTTTGAGATTTGATACAAAGATCTTTCTAGAAATAAGGTTGTCCTACCATAAACTCTGGTTTTTGGTGTAAGGTTGTCCTTAGAACAACATTTGTATCAACCTCTCAAGATCTAAATTTTGAGGTTGTTTTACTTTCCTACATTGTGATTTATTGTGGCTATCATATTCTTTTTAATTCCGTTGTTATAAGTTTTATTTGGCATAGTCCTATTCACCCCCCCTCTAGGACATATAGCTAGGCCTTTTCACTTACACAATTCAAAAACCCTCACTTCTGAGTTTTCTGGCTCTCCTCAGATAACCAACAACTTTGAGATTTTTCTGGCTTAACCTTAAATAAAAACCAAAATACAGTAAATTACAAAATGTAAAATACCTGTTTTTCTTCTTTGATGTAGCAGCTCGGAAGAGCCAAGTCGGAGTAGAGATTTGAATGTCAAAGTTCAATGTTCAATACTCACTATATAATGGTTCTAAGTTCTAATAGATTTAAATTAAAACACATGGGCTAGCTTTAATTGATTTTGATTTCAGAAAAAAGAAAACAACACTTCCTCTTTTTAAATCAGATTAGAATACAAGAAACAAAATCAATTTAAAAAGCTAAAGAAAGAAAATATTAAATATGCACACTTAACTTAAATGGATCACAGACGAATCTCTTAGAAGGCTGAATTAAATTAGCTTGATTTTCATATATTATTCTGAGATTCGTGCACTATTTATAGATAAGCAAATCATGTCTTTGACTGGTCTTAAGAAACCTTCGACTGGTCGTATCACTAACGGCATTTTGAAATTTCGAGCGCGATAAGAAAAAGGTAGTTTCACAACTGGTCGTAGGTAGTCTACTACTGGTCGAAGGACACCTTCGACTGGTCGAAGGTTGCTCACGACTAGTCGAAGTAAGACGAATTTCATCGCTGGACTTTGAGTCGAATGTCTATGACGGGTCAAACAAGCAGTCGACACTGTACATACGACTAGTCGAACAGACACCAGAACTAGTTGAAGCTTAACTAAAAATTATGAATTTTTTCAACAAACTTATTACTGGTCCAGGCAAATCTTAGACAGGTCGAAACAGTGCTAGGACTACTCGAACAAAGTCCAGGGCTAGTCTTAGAACAGACCAAACTCACTTATATAAAACATATGGATTATGTATCCAAAATGACTTACTTTAAAGGTCAACCTAATGTCAGTCATACCTCAATAGTGAAGTAAGGACATTGAAACTTAAAGATGAGTGACCTTGAGCATAATAAAGCTTGAGCTTGAGATCTTAATATAGCTTGAACTTGAATGCTTCTACAAATATTGAATCTCGAACTAAGTCTTCTCACATTATTGAGTCTTCTTAACTTGTGAACATAACTTGTCTATCCAAGCTGATCTTGTGAGACTTTTGTCTTGACTTGATTTACCATTTATAGAGCTTTGTTCTTCACATATGCAAGATTCATAACAAGATACATACAGTGTCTTTTGGCACCTCAAATTTGACAATATAGTGAAGCTATCAACTATAGCACTTACAATCTCCCCCTTTGTCAAGTTAGTGACAAAACACACTTACAGGATATATTTCATAAAACAAAACACAATCATGCACCAGTTAATAACGAATCATGCACCAGTTAATATCAACCAGCACATATACAAAAGCATAAAATCAATTCAACATATATTCTCTATAATTTCTGCACATACTCTCCCTGAGTATAATATATATCCATTAACCATTAACCATCCATTCATTCTCCCCCTTTTTGGCACAATAGGATGAAGGAAGCAAAGAACAAATGTGTGAGGAGAAATAAATAAAAAATAGGAGAGGTAACAGGTCAAGATTGACCTTAGGGTAGGTCACTTTGGCTACATAATTCATTTGAATATTATTACATGAATTTGGTCTATTCTAAGACTAGTCCTAGACCTTGTTTGACAATCTTAGCACAGGTTCGACCAGTCTAAGAAGTTCCAGGACCAGTCCTAAAATTGTTGTAATTTATCGAATTTTCTGATTCGGCTTCAACCAGTCCTGGAGTCTGTTCGACCAGTCATGGGATGGTCTCAACTAGACCTTCGACCAGTCGTAGTGCTACGACTCAAACTCCAGTGACTAACTCAAGTGTCGCACGACCAGTCTTAGAGGGGTCTCGACCGGTCGTGGACTGCCTTCGACCAGTCGTGGACTGCCTAAGACCGGTCATACAACGGTTTGATCCAATCGAGCTTAAAAAATAAAAAATTTGTTTATCCTTCGACCAGTCGTGGTGACCCTAGGACCAGTCGAAGACAAATTTCTGCAGCTATAAATAGCACACGATTTTCAGAGTTTTTCATTAAAAATTAAGTGAATTCAAGGCTCCACTCTAAGATAAGTCTGTGTTTATTTTTAAGCTATGTTGTGCATAATTCTATTTCCTTTTGTTAGTTTATTGTTATTTGATTTTGATTTGTATTCCAATCTGATTAGAAAAAGGGGAAATTCTTAATTCCTTCTTCACGAAATTAAAATCAAATACGGCTAGCCCTAAGTTGATTAAATTTAAAATCAATTAGAACTTAGAGCCATTGTAAAGTGAGTATTGGACATTGAACTTCCATATTCGAACTTCTACCCCGATTGGTTCTTCCGGGCTGTTACAAGAGGAGAAATTCAGGTATTTTACAATTCTGTAAAATTTCAATTCCTTTAGTTTTTATTTGGGATTCACCAGAAAAAATTCTATTTGTGTGGTTATCTGAGGAGAGCCAGAAAACTCAGAAAGAGGGGTTTTTTGATTGTGTAAGCCCAAGTTTAAAAGACACAATTGTGAAGGTTTTAGGTGAACCTGTGAAACCTATTTTGATAGTGAATGCTAATATCCCTTGTATGAGGATATTAAGAGTGGAGTAGCATTCTGTGTGGCTGTTGTTTAACAATTGGTGAACACACAGGCGAACCACTATAATTCTGTCTTGTAGATTGAATGCTTGCCTAATCTTTTACCTTTTATCATTCAAAGCTGTGGAATGTATGTGTGGTTGTGAATGTTGTAAATATTTACATTTCAAGCAAGTGTGGGGAATGTTGTAATAGTTCAATTTAAATTTCAGCAATTTATTTCTAGCTATTCCTTTATTAGAGCTTCAGTTTCTTAAATTGTTCTTGTAAGGTTGCCCTGCCATTTGTATGATGCATGGTTGTCCTGAGAACAATCAATATTTGTAATTGCTTTTTATTCTTCCGTACAGTTTGAATTTATTTATTTCTCTACGGTTTGAGTTCTTGATATAAAGATTTTTCTAGAAATCAGGTTGTCCTACCATAAAGTTTGGTTTTTGGTGTAAGGTTGTCCTTAGAACAACTTTTATATCAATCTCTCAATACTTGTTCATTGAGGTTGCTATTCATTTCAGTATTGTGGATTGATTTACTTTATTTGGCTATCTTGTTTTTTAATTCTGTTATTTTAATTTTAAATTTGGCTTAGTCCTATTCACCCCCACTCTAGGACATATAGCTTGGCCATTTCAAGTGGTATCAGAGCCTAATAGCTCGCTCTTATTGCTTTTTATTTAGATTTAATTCCTAAGCTAACGATCTAAGCTATATATATAAGATGTTAAATTTTGATAGCCTATCAGTCACTAGGCCTCCACCCTTTGATGGCTCCAACTATGCCTATTAGAAAGCCTGAATGAGGATCTTCCTCAAGTTAATGGATGAGAGTGTGTGACAAGCCACAGTGACTGAATGGAGCCCTCCTACCATTGAAGTAACTGGTATCAATGGATCAAAATCAATGAGAATAACACCTTATACTTCTTGGTCCACTCTTCAAAAAAGTGAGAGTAGTGCCAATGTAAAAGCACTAAATGCAATCACTTGCGCACTATCACCGGATGAGTACAAAAGAATCATATCCTGTGATACTGTAAAGCAAGCCTGGGATATATTAGAAATGACACACGAGGGTACATCAATTGTCAAAAAATCTAAAGTCCAACTCCTCACAACCAAATTTGAAGAAATTCATATGGAGGAAAATGAAATGTTTATGGACTTTGACACAAGATTAAATGACATTGTAAACTCAATGTGGGGTCTTGGCGATAAAATTCCAGAAAGTAAAGTGTGTACAAAGATACTACACTCACTTCCTGAACGGTTCAACTCTAAAGTAACCGCGATCCAGGAACTTCGTGATACGGACAATATGAGGGTAGAAGAACTAGTTGGTTCTTTACAAACCTATGAGTTAAACTTTAAAGCTCCTAAAGGTAAATCTATAGCTTTGAAATCTTCTAAAAATGTTTCTGAAGAAAACTCTGATTCTGAAGATGATATGTCTCTTTCAGTAAAGAAGTTTTATAAGATTTTCAAAAGTAAGAAAAGAGTTGATTTTCAATCAAATGATAAAAAGAAATTTAGACCCAAAACTCGAAAATCTTTAAAAGACGGTCAGTGTTACAACTGCCATGAATACGGGCATTTAGCAAACAAATGTCCTAAAAAGGTCAAACCCAAAAGGAAGGGTATGTTGGCTACTTGGGATGAATCATCTTAGTCTGAAGGTACTTCTGATTCAGAAGATTCTGAAATCTAGTCGGGCAATGAAGTTAAGGCCCTTATGACTCTAGCCAAGTTCACTTTTTCAGATCATGATGATTCAACTAGTGAAGAAAATCTGAATAGTGATTATGAAAATGAAGAAGATCTACAAGATGCTTACAATGCCCTATACAAGGAAAGTTGTAAAATTGCTGTGAAACTTAAACTTCAAAAAGAAAAGTTTTTTAAACTCAAAGAATGCTTCGACTTACTTGTTTTAGAAAAATCCCAAATTTCAGATAGTTTTGAAAAATCAAAATGTGATTTGGAATTCAAAACCTCCCTGATTGAAGATTTGAAATCTGAAATTAAGAAACTCAAGAATGAAGTATCTTCTCTTTTGAGTTTGAAGGATACATGAAGGTATGCCCAAGGAGATCCGAAGTTAGAAAAACTTTTATCCGAATCTAGAAAATGTGGCGATTGATCCAGGTTGGGTTATAATAAAAACATACCTCATAAACAGAAGAGTACTCTTTCCAACTTTGTGAAAGGAGAAGCCTCTAACTCAAAAGTAAAAGGTACTTGTCAAGGTTTTTTTAAAAATACAAAAACTTTTCAAAAACCTAAACGTAGCTATATCAATTTCAAAAATCAGAACAGAAACCCACTGGCTGAAAAAATAGTTAATTTACTCAAGGAGCTCTTAAAATCTAACTTAGTAGGTCATTCCCACAACTATAAACAAAAGAAGACCAACTATGTTCTAAACCCAAAACAGTTCTGAAATGGGTTCCTAAAGTTGCCTGCTTGGTTGCCCACACTACTTTCAAAGCAACAAGCCATTCAAAATGGTACCTAAACAGTGGATGTTCCAGGCACATGACAGGTGATAAGGCTTTATTCACTGATCTAAAAGATATGACTGATGGGTCAGTCACATTTGGTGATGGTAGCAACTGTAAGATTATTGGCCAAGGTACGGTTCAACTCTATAATCTTCCCTTATTTAAGAATGTTTTATTTGTTGAAGGACTAAAACACAACCTATTAAGCATATCTCAAATATACGACAATAACCATAGTGTTAAATTTTCTAATCAAGGTAGTCAGATTATAGATAAAAAGGGTTCTGTAATATTAACTGGTTGCAGAATTTCTGAAAACTGCTATATAGTAAGCAATGGTAGCTTATCTAATTAAACGTGCTACGTGGTCCATACCGATGAGACAGAATTATGGCATAAACACCTTGGACATGTACACTACCAGAATTTATACAGATTGAGCAAAGGAGAACTTATTAGAGGTTTACCTAAGATTCAAAAAGTAGACAAGATATGTGGTGAATGTCAGTATGGTAAACAAACTAGGAGATCTCACAAAAAGGTGAACTCCAATACCACATTAAGACCACTCGAACTTCTCCACATGAATCTTATAGGACCAACGAGAACGAAAAGATGAGGTGGCAAAAAATACATCTTGGTTATTGTAGATGATTTTACAAGATTCACATGGGTTTCATTTTTAAGAAACAAATCAAAAACCCTTGATGAAGTGAAAAAGATTATCAAACGGATCCAAACTGAAAAATATTCTCAAGTCAGTACGATTTGAAATGATCATGGATCTGAGTTTGAAAATAGCGATTTTGAGAAATTCTGTAGCAATCAGGGAATATCACATGAATTCTCTGCACCCAAAACTCCACAACAAAATGGTATTATGGAAAGGAAAAATAGAGTACTCCAAGAAATGGGAAATGTTATGTTGAATAGCATGAAGCTCCTTAGAAATTTATGGGCTGAAGCAATGAATACCACCTGCTATATTATTAACCGTGTCTATACTTGTAAATCCAATAATAAATTGGCTTATGAGATGTGGTTCGATAAGAAGCCGACTGTCAAATACTTTCAAGTTTTTGGCAGAAAATGTTATATTTTCATGACTGTGAGAATCTGGGAAAGTTTGACACAAAGAGTGATGAAGGAATCTTCTTAGGATACTCTTTAAACAGTCGTGCATATCGTGTACTGAACAACAGGACCGGTGTGATTCAAGAGTCAATTAATATGGTCATTAATGATCACCTGAATACACCTGCACCTAGTTCAGATAATGATGAAGTTCTTGTAATTGAAAAACCAGATACTTCATCAAGTGAAATTAATTCTGAATTAAGTACTGTTAAAGATCATCCAACTGATCAAATTCTTGGAAACCCTCTCACTAGTGTGCGCACTCGTAGACAACTAGAAGACATGTAATTACGTGTGCTTTACATCTCAGATTGAACCGGTAAACGTAAAAGAAGCACTTTCTGATGAAAATTGGACAGTAGCAATGCAGGAAGAACTTAATCATTTTGTTCGAAATGATGTTTGGTATCTTGTTCCTAGACCTAAAGATAAACACATTATAGGAACTAAGTGGATTTTCAAAAATAAGTCTGATGAACTTGGAAATATAATTCGAAACAATGCAAGACTGGTTGTTCAAGGGTACACTCAAATAGAAGGTATTGATCACGATGAAACTTTGCTCCAGTTGCTCGCCTTGAATCAATTAAACTTTTTATATCCATTGCATGCTTTAGAAAGTTTAGAATTTTTTAAATGGATGTGAAGAGTGCCTTCTTAAATGGTGAGTTACATGAAGAAGTATATGTTGAACAACCTACAGGGTTTGAAGACCCTAAGTTTACTAATCATGTATACCGCCTTAAAAAGGCTCTCTATGGTTTGAAATAAGCTCCTAGGGCATGGTACAAAAAATTGACTAAGTTTTTACTAAGTCATAATTTTCAAATAGGTAGTGTCGATAAGACTCTCTTTGTTAAGAAACATAATGATGATATTTTAATGGTTCAAATCTATGTTGATGATATTATTTATGGATCAACTTGTACTAATATGACTGTAGAATTTGCAGATTTGATGAAATCTAAATTCGAAATGAGCATGGTTGGGGAATTAAATTATTTCTTAGGATTGCAAGTAAAACAACAATCTGACAGAATTTTTATTTCACAATCTAAATATGCTTTGAACTTGATTAAGAAATTTGGATTTGAGAATGGTAAGAATTTTGATACTCCTATAGGTACAACTCTAAGACTCTCAAAAGACTCTACAAGTAAAGATGTAGATCCTAAATTGTATCGTAGCATGATAGGCAGTTTGCTTTACTTAACTGCAAGTAGACCTGATATTGCTTTAGGTGTTGGAATCTGTGCTAGATATCAGTATAATCCTAAAGAATCTCACTTAACTGCTGTTAAGCGAATTATTCGATATGTCGCAAGTTCAGTTAATCTGGGTCTTTGGTATCCTTATGATACTAGTTTCAATTGGCTGGGTACTCAGATGCTGATTGGGCTGGTAATATCAATGACAGGAAATCAACCAGTGGTGGTTGTTTTTACATTGGAAATTGCTTGGTTTCTTGGTTTAGCAAGAAGCAAAGTTCCATATCACTCTCAACTGCTGAGGCTGAATACATTGCAGCTGAAAATGCATGTACTCAGCTAGTTTGGATGAAACGTATGTTAAGTGATTATGGAATTGCATAGGACTCGATAGTTTTATACTATGATAATTCCAGTGCGATAAATATTTCGAAAAACCCAATCTAGCATTCACGTACTAAGCACATGACATTAGATTTCATTATATCCGTAAATTAGTGGAAGAAAAAGAAATATCTTTAGAATATATTCCAAGCGAGACTCAGCTTGCTGACATTTTCACTAAACCGCTTGACAAAAGTAGGTTTAATAAATTGAAATTCAATCTCAGTATGTGCAAGTTAAAATGATTGAGCATGCATCTCTGTATCATAGTGTAAATACTTTATTGGTTTATATTTCAAAAATTCTTAAAAAATGCATGTTTATTTTTTTTCTATACACGACCAGTCGAGGACGTGCTCGACCAGTCGTGGCACGACTGGTCGAGGACGTCCCACGACCAGTCGTGTAGCGCACTAATTGACTTTATTTGGGGAAAAACCACTTCTTCTTCATTTCATTCCTCTTCTCCAATGAGCCGAGCTTCAACTAGTCGAACCCCACTGTTCGATTCACTCAGGTTAGAGTGTTTTCTCTTGATTTCTTGAAGAATCTTAGTCTTTTCTCTTAAATTTATTGATTGTAGTTTTCTATTTCAACTCGTTCTTCAAGTTTGTGGGTTTTTCTTCTCATTTACTGAATCTAGAGAAACCCATCTCTCTTTTCTTAATATTTCTGGTATTTCTTCAAGAAAATGGATTTTAGAGGTAAAAAGAAAAATCCTAGAGGTGCTTCTTCTTTTAGATCGAATGTTATCACTAGACGCCAACTTAGGGCTCCTGAAGATGATCCACCATTTGTGCATAATTTGCGTATGTGTAATGTGATAGTTGAAAAAATCGTTGATTTAAACCATAACGCTCCTTTCAATCTCCTTCCTCTCCTTCAATCTGTAGGATGGGAAAACATTTTACGCTGGGGCGGGCCGACATACCAATCCATAGTACAGGCCATGGTTGCATGCATAACTGACTTTTCTACTGAGCAACTGACTTTCACTATTACCACTAGAGAAGGGCCTTTTTCTGTTGATCGACATTTAATTTCAGGCCTTATGGACATACCAGTAAATGATGATGGTGTTCATCTTAGTACACTTGCTGAGAAAGTGTCAGAATCGGAAAAATGTGCTTATACTAGAGCATTGTGTAACATGAATGCACCATGGACCGCAAATGGGAATGCCCTTAAAACCAGGTACTTGTTACCCAGATACAGAGTTTTACATCGTATCTTCACTTCTAATCTGTATCCCCATTCTGGAAACAAGACTGAGTTGACTCTGTTTATGGTTTGTATTTTGTACTCAGTCATTACTGGTGCTAATGTCTGTTTGCCTTCTTTAATTTGTTCCTCTATCATTCCAATCTGTAGTCATCCTGGTCATGGTGATATTCCATTTGGGTATCTATTGAATGTATTAGTCACTCACATGTTAATCGCTATGCCCGTCGGAGAGGCTCCTATCTAACACCTCATATTCAACAACTCTAACTTAAACAAAATGAAGTTGAAATTGGCTCCAGGCCAAGTTGCTGTTGGTGAAGGTGGAGTTGCTGCTGAGTCTGAGAATGATGAAGATGGTGATGATCTTCCTTCAGATGATATCAATATGGACGATATTTTTAATGAAATGGATTCTGACTCTGGGAATGATCCTGACTTCGAGCCATCTGATTTCAATGCTCATCTAAGTGCATTAGAGGAGAAGGTAGAGAATATGAATGTTGGCCACAATCACCAATTCAAAAATATGCGCAAGTATTTTAGGCGCTTACAAAAAGGCCTTCATCAAATTGATTCTACCATACCTGGTCCTTCTTTTGGATTAGATTGAGATTTTAATCTTTGGTCTGTAATTACTATAATACTTTTTCCTTTCTATGGTTATGTTAAACTTTATCTGTCTTGACTTTATTACTCCTTATGCTATGTTCCGTACTCTTAACTTTCAATCTTTCTAACTTTATGACTTGATCATTACTTCCCTGTCTCTTCAATCCTATTTTTGGTTCTTCCTTTGTCATATTTTGACAAAAGGGGGGAGAAATTTGAGAATATTCTATGGGTTATTCTTGGATTGATGATGTGAATGGGATGGTTGAAGTATACTACTAAGGGGGAGTTACACAAGAGAAGTTAAGTGGTTGTGCTAGTTCATGACAAAGTTGTGCTAGTTCATGACAACTGGTGCATGATTCGTTAATATGCATGTTGTGCTTTTCTTGTTGAAGTATGTTTTGTCACAAATTTGACAAAGGGGGATTTTGTAAGTGTTATGGTTTGATTCCTCTTTGATTGTCAAATTTTGTGTGTCAAAACCTCTATATGTGACTTGTGTTTATATCTTGATAAAATTGTTCGAGACACCATGTCAAGAAGTTGAATTCCTCAAGCTAGTTCAAGCTATAAGATAGAAGATATAAAGAAGAATTCAAGCTCAAGTTCACATGTAAGAACTCAAGCTCAAGTTCACGTGTACTCAAGGTCAAGACTCAAGCATAGTTTGGGACTCAAGTGCAACTCAAAATGATATTGATTTCAAAGCTTGTGAAGTAGTTAAGCTGCATCAAGAAAAACTCAAGCTTGATAATGATCAAAGTCTAAGCGAATGAAGTTTTCAATGTCCATACTTCATGTCCCAGGTATGATAAACCTTAGATTGACCTTAGGGTAGGTCACTTTGGCTACATAATTCATTTGAATATTATTTCATGAATTTGGTCTATTCTAAGACTAGTCTTAGACCTTGTTCGACCAGTCCTAACACTGGTTCGACCAGTCTAAGAAGTTCCAGGACCAGTCCTAAAATTGTTGTAATTTATCAAATTTTCTGGTTCGGCTTTGACCAGTCTTGGAGTCTGCTTGACCGGTCGTGGGATGGTCTCGACTCGACCTTCGACCAGTCGTAGTGCTATGACTCAAACTCCAGCGACTAACTCAAGTGTCGCACGACTAGTCTTAGAGGGGTCTTGACCGGTCGTGGACTGCCTTCGACTAGTCGTGGACTGCTTATGACCGGTCATACAACGGTTTGACCCGATCGCGCTCAAAAACTTAAAAATCTGTTTATCCTTCGACCAGTCGTGGTGACCCTAGGACCAGTCGAAGACGAATTTCTGCAGCAATAAATAGCACACGATTTTCAGAGATTTTTATTAAAAATTAATTGAATTCAAGGCTCCACTCTGAGATAAGTCTGTGTTTGTTTTTAAGCTATATTGTGCATAATTCTATTTCCTTTTGTTAGTTTATTGTTATTTGATTTTGATTTGTATTCCATTCTGATTAGAAAAAGGGGAAATTCTTAATTCCTTCTTCACGGAATTAAAATTAAATACGGCTAGCCCTAAGTTGATTAAATTTAAAATCAATTAGAACTTAGAGCCATTGTAAAGTGAGTATTGGACATTGAACTTCCATATTCAAACTTTTACTCCGATTGGTTCTTCCGGGCTTCTACAAGAGGAGAAATCCAGATATTTTACAATTCTGTAAAATTTCTATTCCTTTGGTTTTTATTTGGGATTCGCCAGAAAAAATTCCATTTGTGTGGTTATCTGAGGAGAGCCAGAAAACTCAGAAAGAGGGGTTTTTGGATTGTGTAAGCCCAAGTTTAAAAGATACAATTGTGAAGGTTTTAGGTGAACCTATGAAACCTATTTTGATAGTGAACGCTAATATCCCCTGTGTGAGGATATTAGGAGTGGAGTAACATTCTATGTGGCTGTTGTTTAACAGTTGGTGAACACACATGTGAACCACTATAATTCTTTATCTTGTGGATTGAATGCTTGCTTAATCTTTTACCTTTTATCATTCAAAGCTGTGGAATGTATCTGTGGTTGTGAATGTTGTAAATATTTACATTTCAAACAAGTGTGGGGAATGTTGTAATAGTTTAGATTTAAATTTCAGTAATTTATTTCTAGCTATTCCTTTATTAAGTTTGAGCTTTAGTTTCTTAAATTGTTCTTGTAAGGTTGCCCTGCCATTTGTATGGTGCATGGTTGTCCTGAGAACAATCAATATTTGAAATTGCCTTCTATTCTTCCGTACAGTTTGAATTTATTTATTTCTCTACGGTTTGAGTTCTTGATACAAAGACCTTTCTAGAAATCAGGTTGTCCTACCATAAAGTTTGGTTTTTGGTGTAAGGTTGTCCTTAGAACAACTTTCTTATCAATCTCTCAATACTTGTTCATTGAGGTTGCTATTCATTTCAGT
This sequence comes from Magnolia changhungtana, assembly GCA_030180095.1. Classification (NCBI taxonomy): domain Eukaryota; kingdom Viridiplantae; phylum Streptophyta; class Magnoliopsida; order Magnoliales; family Magnoliaceae; genus Magnolia; species Magnolia changhungtana. Next base: position 2,618,185 of record JASAUF010000172.1, read on the forward strand.
ATTGTGGATTGATTTACTTTATTTGGCTATCTTGTTATTTAATTCTACCATGTTAATGTTAAATTTGTCATAGTTCTATTCACCCCCCTCTAGGACATATAGCTTGGCCATTTCAATTACAGACTGGTAAACATAAAAGAACTAATCTAAACCAGACGAAGTAGCCGGAATGGATGGATCAAGTTGATGCATGCCCTTGTTCAAGTGCCTAAGATATTTGCGCATATACTTGAATTGTAAATCATGGGCAACAGACATGTTATCCATCTTAACATTCATATTATCAACCTTCTCCTCCAAATCACGCAAACACGCATCAAAGTCTGATGGTGCATAATCAGGGCCATTTACGGAATCAGAATCAAGTTCTTCAAAAATTTCGTCCATGTTAATATCATTAGAAGGAAGATCAACAACTTCTTCCTCATGTTCAACTTCACTACCAACATTACCAACCCCTTGACCAGGAAGCATATCTAGTTTCATCTTATTAAGGTTAGAATTATTTAATATAAGATGATGGATAAGGGCTTCTTCAACCGGCATGTCGACTAATATATGCGAAGCCAACACAATCATCAAATAAGCAAAAGGGATGTCACTGTGACCAGGATGGAGTCGAAACTGAATAATGTGGTGACAAATCAAGGATGGTAAACAAATATGTGCACCTCTGGCAACAACATGAAGAACACGAACCATGAAGGACGTCAATTCAGATTTATTAGCAAATCAAGGATACAAGTTAGACACAAAGATTTTGTGAAGAATTCTGTATTTGGGTAACAAAAACTTTGAAGGGAGCGCATTCCCTTTATGTGTCCATTGAGCATCCACTTTGCATAAATCTCTAGTGAGCATACGTTTTTCAGTGACTGAGGGTTTATCAGATAAGTTATGGATAGGAATGCCCTCATCAGTCACAGGAATATCCATAAGAGCTGAAATCAAATGACGATCAACTTCAAATAGTCCTTCTCTTGTGGCTATTGAAAAAGTTAAATTTTTCAATGAAAAATTACTTATGCATGCAAACATGGATTGTGCAATGGACCGGTATGTTGGCCCACCCCAATGCAATAAATTATCCCAACTTACAGTTTGAAGAATGGGAAGGATATCAAATGGGGCAACATGATTAACATCAACTCGATGTTCCACAATAACATTACGCAATCTGATGCCCGAACATAAGACGAATCATCATCGGAGGCCCAAAGATGACGCTTAGTAAGAGGAGTGGATTTAAAAGAAGATGGACCACGAGATGTTGTCTTTCTACTTCTTGAAGTCATTTGCAACAAGGATTTCAAGGAAACAAACAGTTGCAAATGATTAAGAAGTTGGTTTTCTAAAATCAGATTTTGGAGAAGAAAAACCCCAAATCTCAATAAAATTAGAAATAAACAACTTTAAGAAAGAAGTAGAAGCAAACTTGACACAAATCCACAAGAAATAAGAAAATAGAATACTAACCTTGAAGGATTTGGAAGGTGGGTTCGACTGGTCGGGCGTCGGCTAGTTGGAGAGGAAAGTTGAAATAAGGAAGAAATGAAATTTTCCCCAATTTAAGCCAATCACTGCGATCTATGACTGGTCGTGGGTTATCTTCGATTCGTCGTGCCACGACAGGTCGAGGAAATCCTCGACTGGTCAAACATCACCAAAAATCTAATATTATGCATATTTCACAAAAATTGAAATTTAAACTAGCAAATATATACAATATGATACAAATAGGCATAAATAATCATTTTAGAATGCACATGCCAAGATCAAATTTTAATTTTGTTAAACCTGCTTTTGTCAAGTGGTTTAGTGAAAATGTCAGCATGTTGATTTTCGGTAGGAATATATTCCATAGATATAACTTTTCCTTCTACTAATTCATAAATATAATGAAATCTAATGTCAATGTGCTTAGTACGAGAATGCTGAATTAGATTTTTCGAAATATTTATGGCACTGGTATTATCACAATATAATAACATAGACTCCTGTTTAATTCCATAATCACTTAGCATACGATTCATCCAAAAAAGTTGTGTACACACACTACAGTTACGATATATTCAGCTTCAGCAGTTGAAAGTGATATAGAACTTTGTTTATTGCGAAGCCAAGAAATTAAAAGTTTCCAAAATAAAAACAACCACCATTGGTAGATTTTCTATCATCAAGATTACCAGCCCAGTCAACATCCGAATATCCAGCTAATTGAACACTAGTGTCATGAGGATACCAGAGACCGAGATTAACAGTACTTGCTATATATCGCATAATTTGTTTAACAGTAATTAAATGCGATTCTTTAGGATCAGATTGATATCTAGCGCAAATACCAACACTTAAAGCAATATCAGGTCTACTAGCAGTTAAATACAATAAACTACCAATTATAGTTCGATATAATTTCGGATTCACATTTTTACCTTCAGAATCTTTTGAGAGTTTCAAGGTTGTACTCATAGGAGTATCAAAATTCCTACCATTCTCAAATCCAAATCTCTTTATCAAATTCATAACATATTTAGATTGAGAGATGAACATTCCATCAGGTCATTGTTTTACTTGTAACCCAAGGAAATAATTTAATTCCCCAACCATGCTCATTTCAAACTAAGATTTCATCAAATCTGCAAACTCAATAGTCATGTCAGTACTAGTAGATCCATAAATAATATCATCAACTTAGATTTGACCTATTAAGATATCATCGTTATGTTTCTTAACAAACAATGTTTTATCAACACTTCCCATTTGAAAGTTATGACTGAGTAAAAACTTAGTCAATTTCTTGTACCATGCTCTGGGAGCTTGTTTTAGACCATAGAGAGCTTTTTTGAGACGGTATACATGATCAGTAAACTTAGGGTCTTCAAACCCTGTAGGTTGTTCAACATATACTTCTTCATGTAAATCGCCATTCAAAAAGGCACTCTTTACATCCATTAAAAAAATTTTAAACTTTTTAAAGCATGCAATGGATATAAAAAGTCTAATTGATTCAAGACGAGCAACTGGGGCAAAGTTTTCATCATAATCAATACCTTCAGTTTGAGTGTATCCTTGAACAACTAATCTTGCCTTGTTTCGAATGATATTCCCAAGCTCGTCAGACTTAATTTTAAAAATCCACTTTGTTCCGATAATATGTTTATTTTTGGGTCTAGGAACAAGATACCAGACATCATTTTGAACAAATTGATTAAGTTCTTCTTGCATAGCAACTATCCAGTTTTCATTAGCGAGAGCTTCTTTTACGTTTGATGGTTCTATCTGGGATGTAAAACATACGTAATTACATATATCCTCAAGTTGTCTACGGGTACGAACGCCAGTGAGAGGGTTTTCAAGAATATGTGTGGTTGGATGATCTTTAACAGTCCTCAGTTCAGAATTAGTCTGATTAGATGAAGTATCAGGTTTATCAATTACAAGAACTTCATCATTATCTGAACTTGAGACAGGTGTGTTTAAGTAATCATCAATGACCACATTGATGGACTCTTGAATCACACTTGTCCTTTTGTTCAGAACCCTATAAGCTCGATTGTTTAAAGAATATCTTTGAAAGATTCCTTCATCACTCTTTGTATCAAACTTTCCCAGATTTTCATGATCTCGTAAAATATAGCACTTGCTACAAAAACTCGAAAGTATTTGACAGTAGGCTTTTTATCGAACCACATCTCGTAAGCCATTTTATTATTACCTTGACAAGTATAAACACGGTTAATGATATAACAAGCTGTATTGACTGCTTCAGCCCAAAGATTCTTAGAGAGCTTCATGCTTTTCAACATGACATTAGCCATTTCTTGAAGCACTCTATTTTTCTTTTCCACTATTCCATTTTTTTGTGGAGTTTTGGGTGCTGAGAATTCATCTAATATTCCCTGGTCGCTACAGAACTTCTCAAAACCGCTATTCTCAAATTTAGATCCATGATCACTACGAATCTTACTGACTTGAGAACCTTTTTTAGTTTGAATCCTTTTGAGAATTTTTTTTTACTTCTTCAAGAGTTGTTGATTTGTCCCTTAAGAAAACAACCTACGTATATCTGGTAAAATCATCTACAATTACCAAGATATATCTTTTACCACCTCGACTTTCCGTCCTTGTAGGTCCTACAAGATCCATATGGAGAAGCTCAAGTGATCTTGATGTGGTATTGGAATTCACCTTTTTGTGTGAGTTCCTTATTTGTTTGCCAATGTGGCATTCACAACATATTTTATCAATTTTTTGTAGTTTGGGTAGATCTCTAATAAGTTCTCGTTTGCTTAATCTATATAGATTTCGGTAGTGTAGATGTCCAAGACGTTTATGCCATAAATCAGTATCATCTGTATGGACCATGTAACAAGATTGACTAGTTGAGTTGGATTCACTTACAATATAGCAGTTTTCAGACGTTCTACGTCCAGTTAAAATTACCGAACCCTTGTTATTTAGAATCTCATAGCTTTGATTAGAAAATTGTACACTTTGGTTATTATCGCATATTTGAGATATGCTAAGTAACTTATGTTTTAGGCCTTCAACATATAAAACATTTTTGAACAAAGGGAGGTTATGAAGTTGAATCGTACCTTGGCCCATAATCTTGCAGTTGCTTCCATCACCAAATGTAACTGAACCATCAGTCATATCTTTAAGATCGGTGAATAAACCTTTATTACCAGTCATATGCCTTAAGCATCCACTGTCTAAGTACCACTTTGAATGGCTTGTAACTTTGAAAGTAGTGTGGACAACCAAGCAAGTAACTTTAAGAATTCATTTCATTACTGTTTTGGGTTTAGGAGTATAGTTGGTCTTCTTGTATTTGTAATTTTTATACGAGTGACCCACTGAGTTAGATTTTAAGAGCTCCTTAAGCAAATCAACTATTTTTTTTAGCTAAAAGGTTTTGATTTTAATTTTTGTAATTGATATGGTTACTTCTGGTTTTGAAAGATTGAAATGTTTTAACATTTTTAGAAAAATTTTGACTTTTCTCTTTTGAGTTAGAGGATTCTCCTTTTACAAACTTGGGAGGAGTATTCTTCTGTTTAGGAGGAATATTTTTGTCATAGCCCAAACCAGATCGGTCGCTACATTTTCTTGATCCAGTTAAAAGTTTTTCTAATTTTGGATCACCTTGGGCATACCTCCATGTATCCTTTAAACTCAAAAGGGAAACGACTTCAAGTTTAAGTTTATCATTTTCAGATTTCAGATTTTCAATAAGGGTGGTTTTGAAATGTAGATCACATTTGCATTTTTCAAAACAATCTAAAAGATGAGACTTTTCTAAAACAAGAGACTCAAATCTTTCTCTAAGTCCTGAAAACCTTTCTTTTTGAACTTTTAATATTACGGCAATTTTACAACTTTCCTTGTATAGGGCATTATAGGCGTCTTGACGAACTTCTTCATTATCATGATCACTATTCAGATTTTCTTCACTGGTTGAATCATCATGATCTGAAAAAGTGAACTTGGCTAGAGTCATAAGGGCCTTAACTTCATTGCTCGATTCGTTTTCAGAATCTTCTGATTCAGAAGAGGCTTCAGTGCCAGAAGATTCATCCCAAGTAGCCAACATTCCTTTCTTTTTAGGTTTGTCCTTTTTAGGACATTTGTTTGCTAGATGCCCATATTCATGGCAGTTGTAACATTGACTATCTTTCAAAGATTTCAAAGATTTAGATCTAGATTTAGATCTTTTCTTATCATTTGATTTTTGAAAATCAACCTTCCTTTTACTTTTGAAAATCTTGTATAACTTCTTCGCTAAAAGAGCCATATCATCTTCGAAATTTTCAAAATCAAAATTTTCTTGAGAAATACATTTGGAAGACTTAAGAGCTATTGATTTACCATTAGGAGCTTTAAAAGATAACTCGTAGGTTTGTAAAGACCCAACCAACTCTTCTACCCTCATATTATTCATATCATGAAGTTCCTGGATCGTGGTTACCTTATAATTGAACCATTCAGGTAGTGAGCGTAGTATCTTTGCACATACTTTACTTTCTGGGATTTTATCGCCAAGACCCCACATAGAGTTTACAATGTCATTTAATCTAGTGTAGAAGTCCATAAACATTTCATTTTCCTCTATATGAATTTCTTCAAATTTGGTTATGAGGAGTTGGACTTTAGATTTTTTGACAATTGAAGTACCCTCGTGTGTCATTTCTAATATATCCCAAGCTTGCTTTGCAGTATCATAGGATATAATTCTTTTGAACTCATCCGGTGATAGTGCATAAGTGATTGCATTTGGTGCTTTTGCATTGGCACTACTCTCACTTTTCTGAAGAGTGGTCCATGAGAAAAATGGTGTTATTCTTATTGATTTTGAACCATCGATACTAGTCACTTCAGTGGTAGGTGGGTTCCATTCTGTCACTGTGGTAAGCCACACATTTTCATCCATGGATTTGAGGAAGATCCCCATCCTGGCTTTCCAATATGCATTGTTGGAGCCATCAAAGGGTGGAGGCCTAGTGACTGAAAGGCTATTAAAATTTGACATCTTATATATAGCTCAAATCATTAGCTTAGGAAATAAATCCAAATAATAAAGTAATTAAAACAAGCTATTAAGCTTTGATACCACTTAAAAAGGCCAAGCTATATGTCCTAGGGGGGGGGGGGTGGATGAACAGGATAACACCAAATTTAAAATAATTATAGCGGAATTGAATAAAGAGATAGCCAAAATAAAGTAAATTAATTCTCAATGCTGAAATGAAAAGCAACCTCAATTAACAAGTATTGAGAGGTTGATACAAAAGTTGTTCTAAGGACAACCTTACACCAAAAACCATGGTTTATGGTAGGACAACCTTATTTCTAGAAAGGTCTTTGTATCAAGAACTCAAACCAAAGAGGAATAAATATATTCAAACTATATTGAGGAATGAAATGCAGTCTCAAATATTGATTGTTCTAAGGACAACCATGCACCATAAAAATGGCAGGGCAACCTTACTAGAACAAGAAGAGAAACTGAAGCTTAAACAAACAAAAGAATAGATAGAGATAAATTGCAGAAATATAAGTCTAAACTATTACAACATTCCCCACTGAGCTTGGAATAAAATGATTACAACATTCACATCCACATACATTCCATAACTGAATAATCAAAGATAGGAAAATGAAGCACACATCCACACAACACAAAGAGTTATAGTGGTTCGCCTGTGTGTACACCAACTGTTCAACAACAGCCACACAGAATGCTACTCCACTCCTAATATCCTCACACAGGGGATATTAGCGTTCACTATCAAATAGGTTTTCACGGGTTCACCCAAAACCTTCACAATTGTGTCTTTTTCAAAGGGCTTACACAATTCAAAAACCCTCACTTCTGAGTTTTCTGGCTCTCCTCAGATAACCAACAACTTTAAGATTTTTCTAGCTTAACCTCAAATTAAAATCAAAATACAGTAAATTACAAAATGTAAAATACCTATTTTTCTTCTTTGGTGTAGCAGCCTAGAAGAACCAAGTTGGAGTAGAGATTTGAATGTCAAAGTTCAATGTCCAATACTCACTATATAATGGTTCTAAGTTCTAATAGATTTTAAATTAAAACACATGGGCTAGCTTTAATTGATTTTGATTCCAGAAAAAGGAAAACAACACTTCCTTTTTTCAGATCAGATTGGAATACAAGAAACAAAATCAATTTAAAAAGCTAAAGAAAGAAAATATTAAATATGCACACTTAGCTTAAATGGAGCACAGACGAATATCTCAGAAGGCAGAATTAAATTAGCTTCATTTTCATATATTATTCTGAGATTCGTGCTCTATTTATAGATGAGCAAATCACGTCTTCGACTAGTCTTAAGAAATCTTCGACTGGTCGTAGCACTAACGGCATTTTGAAATTTCAAGCATGATAAAATAAGGCAGTTTCACGACTGGTCGTAGGTAGTCTATGACTAGTCGAAGGTTGCTCACAATTAGTCGAAGCAAGATGAATTTCATCGCTGGACTTTGAGTCGAAGGTCTATGACGGGTCGAACAAGTAGTCGACACTATTCATACGACTAATCGAACAAACACCAGGACTAGTCGAAGCTTAATTAAAAATTTTAAATTTTTTCAACAAACTTACGACCGGTCCAGGCAAATCTTAGACAGGTCGAAACAGTACTAGGACTAGTTGAACAAGTCCAAGACTACTCTTAGAATAGACCAAACTCACTTATATAAAATATATGGATTATGTATCCAAAATGGCCTACTCTAAAGGTCAACCTAAGGTCAGTCATACCTCAATAGTGAAGTAAGGACATTGAAACTTAAAGATGAGTGACCTTGAGCATAATGAAGCTTGAGCTTGAGATCTTGATGTAGCTTGACCTTGAATGCTTCTACAAATCTTGGATCTTGAACTAAGTCTTCCCACATTGTTGAGTCTTCTTGACTTGTGAACATAGATTGTCTATCGAAGCTGATCTTGTGAGACTTTTGTCTTGACTTACCATTCGTAGAGCTTTGTTCTTTACATATGCAAGCTTCATAATAAGATACATACAATATCTTTTGGTACCTCAAATTTGACAATATAGTGAAGCTATCAACTATAGCATTTATTGTTCTCACCTTTAAATTTATTAGTTTTAATTATTTAATTCACAATAACTCTCACTATAACTTCAAAATTAGGTTTACATCTTCTTCTAGCTCTACTTCTAGTTACTTTCATAAGACACGAGTTCATTCCCTGTGGATTCGACCTCGGTGTCACCGAGATTATTACTGTATTGCGACCCTACACTTGGGGCTGTGAATAGAGACATTCCAATAGGGATCTTAAATACAGTACGGTAAGCCCATAAGGCATCAGTCAAGCGGATTGACCAATCCTTACAGTCAGGGTTAACAGTTTTTTCCAAAATATGTTTATTTTCCCTATTGAAAATCTCAGCTTGCCCACTTGTTTATGGGTAGTATAGAGTGCTCACTTTATGAAAGATGCCATATTTCTTCATTAAGTTTGCAAATGGCCTATTACAAAAATGTGAACCTCCATCACTGATGATGGCTCGAGGCGTTCCGAACCGGGAGAGGGTGTTCTCTTTTAAGAATTTAATGACCATTTGATAATCATTGTTCCAGCATGGGATTGCTTCGACCCATTTAGTTACATAGTCTACTGTGAGCAATATATATAAATTTCTGAAAGATTGGGGGAATGGTCCCATGAAATCAATGCCCTAACAATCAAATGCTTCAATGATTAGAATGGGGTTCAAGGGAATCATATTTCGACGGGATAATGCTCCCAATTTCTGACAACACTCACAATCTTTGTAAAACTCACGAGTGTCCTTGAACATAGTGGGCCAGTAAAAGCCATAGTGCAGAATTTTGGTAGTGGTCTTTTTAGCAGAAAATTGACCATCACAGGCCTGAGAATGACAGAAGGAGATGATGCTTTGGTGTTCATTGTCTGGCACACATCTCCTTAAGATTTGGTCTGGAAAATATTTAAATAAATACGGATCATCCTAGAAGAATTTACATACCTTAGCGAAGAATTTCTTATTATCTTGAACAGTTCAATGTGTTGGCGTGAAACCTGTAGCAAGATAATTAGAAATATCTGCACACCAAGGTAAATGGGAGACTTTAAACAATTGTCCATCAGGGAACATGTCATTTATATGTGTCATCTCAAGGGAATCAGAGATATCAAGGTGGAAAAGGTGATCAGCCATTACATTCTCTACTCCAATTTTATCTTTTATTTCCAAATCAAATTCTTGGAGTAGGAGGATCCATCTTATTAAGCGGGGCTTAGCATCATTCTTAGAAAGAAGATAGTTGAGCACCGCATGATCTATGTAGATGATGATCTTGGATCCGATCAACTAGAACCTAAATTTGTCTAAACCGAACTCTACTGTTAAGAGTTCCTTTTCCGTAGTAGAGTAGTTCACTTGAGCAGGATTTAATGTTCTACTTGCATAATGTATAACATAAGGCTTCTTCTCTTTTCTCTAGCCTAAAACTGCTCCAAGAGCATAGTCAGACACATCAGACATAATTTCAAAAGGAATGCTTCAATCGGGTGGATGCATGATAGGTGCGGTGGTTATCATGCGCTAAAGCTTAGAAAAACCTTCCTGGCATTGCTCAGTCCACTCGTATGGTGCATTCTTTTAAAGTATATTGCATAAAGGATGATAGAGGTGACTGAAGTCCTTTATGAATTGTCTATAAAATCTGGCATGTCCTAAGAAGGATCGCATATCTCGTATGTTCTTGGGTGGAGGTAAGTTAGAGATAAGATCAATCTTAGCCTTATCTACCTCAATTTCCTTGGACGAGATGATATGCCCAAGGACAATCCCCTTACAAACCATGAAATGACACTTCTCTCAATTTAGTACCAAATTCTTTTCCTCATATCACTTCAGCACACATTTAAGATTCTTCAAACAATCGCTGAAGGATGGACCAAAGATAGAGAAGTTGTCAGTGAAGACCTTTAAATATTTTCCCACCTTGTCAGAAAAAATACTCATCATGCGTCGCAGAAAAGTAGCGGGGCATTACACAGTCCGAATGGCATCCTTCGGTAAGCAAAGGTGTCAAAGGGTGTTGGAGCATAAAATTTGATTAAGGGAGGAAAACAAGTGAAGAAGAATTGAGGAAAAAGAAAAAAGACTGAAGCAAAATGTAAAGGAGTCATGTTGCGTGGAGCACAAGTTGCGCTGAACATGAGTTGCACGGGACCGCGCAACTCATCATAGTTGCGCCGACCTGCCCAACTCTTTAAAGGGACGGATAAATTAAGATTTACAAAATGATGCGAAGTGGGGTCCACGGCACAAGATTCAAGGGACCACACATGCAAAAGCCTATAAATACTGAAAGTGACCTGGTTTGTCAATTAGCGTGAGTGTTGAGTCAGCAAGACAAGTGAGCCCCATAGGAAGACCATTCAAGCGTCTGCCTCATCTAGATGTGTGCCCCGAACTCGAGAAAGGTAAACTTAGCCTCACATCCCATGTCCCAAAACACCAAGTATATAAAACCCTTAAAAATAGTTAGAACAACATAAGGTTTAAGGTGAGAAAACTGTTTTGCAAAATCAGGAAAATCTCTAAGTTTTCAGCCTTTGTCGATTTATCGATAAGTGCTTCAATGAAATCGGACTCTATTATCGATGTCCTTGATACTCAATCGATGTTATCGAAATGAGGACTTCAGATGTCCAACAACCAAAATGAATCTTAGACTAAATTATCGATGAATCGATGACAGGATCGATATCATCAACTTTCGAATCTCGAGTTCATTGAGACGGCTCGATAAAATCGACATCTAGTCAGTTTGTGTCCAAATGCAGTTAAGGAAAATCATGTGATTTTTTATATCTTGAAGAGAGCCTCGATATCGTTGAAATTCAAACCTCGATGATATCAATGGACCTTCGATGATATCGGATTGGGACACAAATCTATCCAGTAAGCCTTCAGGTAAATTCTTTCAAAATGTTCGAAGTATTGAGAATCACTAGATGATATCGATATTCAAAGATCGATCATATCGAGACCAGGATGATAACATCGAACTGGGACATAAAACTGTCCAGCAAGTTTATAGGAAAATACATTGAAAAGATCAATGAATCGAAACTGGTGTCGATATCATCGATATTCAAAACCAGATGATATCGAGGGATGCTCGATCATATTGAAGCCTGTTTAGTTCCAAAGGCAAGTCCACTCTTAGGTTTTCAAATGTCGAGGAATCTAACCATGGGTCAATGAAATCGGAGTTCGAAATTCGATGACATAGAAGCATGTTCGATATCCTCGATCAGTTGGCAAAAACGTTCAAAAGCGTTTGACAGATTGAGCTTATGTCATCGAGCGGCCATTCGATGTTATCGAGAGTATACACTCGATGATATTGAAGCCTGCTCGATGATATCAAACACTGTAAAAAAAATATGACTGTTTTATTTTCTTTGGAACTTTTTGCCTATTTAATGAGAGCTTGCCTGAGGTTGTTGTTGAGAGAAAAATAGATAGAGCTTTTGAGTGTTTAATTCATATCACCTATCCTAAGCCCTTTTCTCTCATGGGAGTTCATTCCTTAATCCACCCTCATCATTGATATTCAATAGAGTGGATTGGTGAATGAACTTCCACATTCAAGGATTTTTTCAGCTACCACCTTAATGGCAAATCATTGAGCTGAGATTCCTTGAATGCATAGATTGTGGTATTACTCTGTCACTTAAATGATTAATCATTTAATAGCGTAATTACCAACATAACCTTGACCCAACCCGTCGCCTTACATTGGAGCATTATAACTGTTGCGAATCAAGGGAGCTGAAGATTCTTCATCAACAAAGGAGGAGATCTTCGTCAATGTGCTTAATGGGTCTCATCTGCTTAGTTGTAAGTCATTAGAGTCCAGAGACCCTGCTAATCATTCCTTTGTATAGGATTGGGTCACAGGTGATTCTCACCCCTTTCAAGTCCTCATAGGAGGCCTCCAACGAGAGAATACGTGTGGGTGCTGTGTGTTGACCCTTGCTCTTGGTGAGCATAAACTTAGGTCCTTAGTGTAGGTCCTTAGCCTGTGTGGCCTAAAACCTAGGTGTTATGTGTTGACCTTTGCTCTTGTGTAGGGCATAAACTCTAGGTTCCTTGTATGGATCCTTGGCCTGTGTGGCCTAAAACCTAAGTACTGTGTGTTAACCTTTGCTCTTGTGTAGGGCATAAACTCTAAGTTCCTTGTGTGGATCCTTAGCCTGTGTGGCCTAAAATCTGGGTGCTGTGTGTTGACCCTTGCTCCTATGTGGCGTATAAACTTGTGTCTCGTGGAGACATGTTAGGCACCTTGTGTATGTCCTAGTGTCAACCTTGTGTAGGTTGTACTGGTTTGAGGTAAACCTGATTTGAAACCTCCATTAGTGAGATCTGGTACACTCAAGGGTTGAGTGTGTTCGCCAGAAGTGGAGTAGACACATAATCGAACCACTATAAAAATGACTATGTTTCCTGTTTATATTTTGAATAGTCTTATGATTGGATCCTCTAGTTGGCTTGGAAGCCATTAGAGTTACATTAAAGAAATCCTGATACTTGCATATTAATTCAGAATTTCTTCATTGTAACTCTAATGGCTTCCAAGCCAAATAGAGGATCCAATCATAAGACTATTCAAAACATAAATAGGATGAGAAACATAGTTCATGATGGATGTGACTGTGTGTGTGAGAGATGCAATTCTAATTAGTTCTAGGTAATCATGTAAGCATGCATTAAGAGAACATTTAGAGAAATCACACAAGTATTAAAAGTAAATAACAATTCCAAACACAGTCATTTTTATAATGGTTCGACTATGTGTCTACTCCACTTCTGGCGGATGACTCAACCCTTGAGTGTATCGGATCTCACTAATGGAGGTTTTAAATCAGGTTTACCTCAAACTAGTACAACCTACACAAGGCTGACTCTAGGACCTACACAAGGTGCCTAACATGTCTCCACAAGACACAAGTTTATGCCCCATACAGGAGCAAGGGTTAACACACAACACCCAAATTTTAGGCCACACAAGCCAAGGATCCATACAACCTAGAGTTTATGCCCTACACAAGAGCAAAGGTCAATACACAGCACCTAAGTGATCCACACAAAGAACCTAGAGTTTATGCCCTATACAAGAGCAAAGGTCAACACACAGCACCTAGGTTTTAGGCCACATAGGCCAAGGACCTACACTAAGGACCTAAGTTTATGCTTACCAAGAGCAAGGGTCAACACACAGCACCCACACATATTCTCCTGTCAGAGGCCTTCAATGAGGACTTGAAAGGGGTGAGAATCACCTGTGACCCAATCTTATACAAAGGAATGATCAGCACTCTGGACTCTAATGACTTATAGATAAGTAGATGAACCCCATTAAGCACGTTGACAAAGATCTCCTCCTTTGTTGATGAAGAATCTTTAGCTCCCTTGATCCGCAACACTTATGATGCTCCAATGTAAGGCGACGAGTTGGGTCAAGGTTATGTTAGTAATTACTCTATTAAATAATTAATCATTGGAATGACAGAGTAATACCATGATATATGCATTCAAGGAATCTCAACTCAATGATTTTCCATTAAGGTGGTAGCTGAAAAAATCCTTGAATGTGGAAGTTCATTCACTAATCTACTCTATTGAATATCAATGATGAGGGTAGATTGAGGAATGAACTCCCATGAGAGAAAAGGGCTTAGGGTAGGTGATATGAATTAAATACTTAAAAGCTCTATCTATTTTTCTCTCAACAACAACCTCAGGCAAGCTCTCATTAAATAGGCAAACTCTCATTAAATAAGCAAAAAGTTCCAACGAAAATAAAACAGTCATATTTTTTGAAAAGGTTCGATATCATCAATCGTATACTCTTAATAACGTCGAATGACCACTCAATGACACAAACCCAATCTGTCAAATGCTTTTAAACTTTTTGCCAACTGATCGAGGATATCGAACAAGCTTTAATCTCATTGGATTTCGAACACCGATTTCATCAACCCATGGTTTAATTCGTCGACATTTGAAAACCTGAGAGCAGACTTGCCTTTGGAACTAAACAGGCATCGATATGATCGAGCATCCCTCGATATCATCTGGTTTTGAATATCGATGATATCGATACTAGTTTCGATTCATCGATCTTTTCAAGGTATTTTCCTATAAACTTGCTGGACAGTTTTGTGTCCCAATTCGATGCTCTCGTCCTGGTCTCGATATGATCAATCTTTGAATATCGATATCATCGAGTGATTCTTGATACTTCGAACATTTTGAAAGAATTTACTTGAAGGCTCGCTAGATAGATTTGTGTCCTAATCCGATATCATCGAAGGTCCGTTGATATCATCGAGGTTTGAATTTTAACGATATCGAGGCTCTCTTCGAGATATTGAAAATCACATGATTTTCCTTAACTGTATATTGGACACAAACTGACCAGATGTCAATTTTATCGAGCCGTCTCGATGAACTCAAGATTCAAAAGTAGATGATATCGATCCTGTCATCGATTCATTGATAATTCAGTCCAAGATTCATTTTGGTTGTTGGACATCTGAAGTCCTCATTTTGATAACATCGATTGAGTATCGAGGACATCGATAACAGAGTCCGATTTCACCGAAGCACTTATCAATAAATCGACAAAGGCTAAAAACTTAGAGATTTTCCTGATTTTGCAAAACAGTTTTCTCACCTTAAACCTTATGTTGTTCTAACTATTTTTAAGGGTTTTATATACTTGGTGTTTTGGGACATAGGATGTGAGGCTAAATTTTTACCTTTGACGAGTTCGGGGTACACACCAATTGAGGAAGACGCTTGAATGATCTTCCTATGGGGCTCACTTGTCTTGCTAACTCAACACTCACGCTAATTGACAAACCAGGGCACTTTCAATCTCTCCCTCTGTCAACTACGTGACAAAATACCTGAAATCCTAGAACAATATCTAGACTAACACCCTAAATTGTGTCTACAAGAACTTTACACAATTTTACAAATAGGCTATTTGAGTTCACACACAAGAATAACATTCAGTAGTAGTCATTCCCCTTATCTTCATGCAGCTGCTCCCCGTAACATCTGTACCATCATTCATACATACATACACACAATTTTCTCCATGGTGGGATTTGTTCTCCCCCTTTTTGTCAGTCATTGGCAAAGGGCAATATCGCAATATTAGTTAACTGAAGTTGTAGCATAAAGACATGGGAGAAGCAATAGAGATCTAGATATTTCAATTCATAACAGATAACAACATTTCTAAAAGGCATAATCAGTAAGAGACAGATGTATAATAGAGAACGACATCTCTATACTCATGAAAATCATCCATGTATGATTTCTAAAAAGATAGCAGTATATCTTCAAATGACATAAATCACAAACCAATTCTCAATCTGTAAGAGATATGCAGGAGAAATCAATCACAGTTTATACCAACATATCATAGAGAGCAGTGAAGAATTGAGAACAGATGGTAGCAAATATATATAAATTATCAAACACCCATCAAAATATCCAAAATAAGAACTGCCCAAGTTTGACAGTATTTCATCATCCATCCCAAAATAATTAAACCAAAAATCTAGCCCAACCATGGGCCTGTAAGTATTTTCCTCAATAAAGGATATCTATAAACCACACAAAAAACTGTTAGACTTTTCATAATAGCTAGCCACCACATACACACACAAGAACGTAGGGCATTCAAAAAGATACCCATGCCCGTACGTGCAGATGAGTAGTCGGTGTATCTGGAGGCAGGAGAGTAGTCAACTCAATGGTGCTGGTGCTGAGGAAGATGGCACCGTATCATCTCGATGACACGTCAGCAGATTAACAAGCTGCTGGACCGTGTGCTATACACCAGAAACTATTTCTCTAATGCCAAGAACCGTTCATCATGTCTTTCCAGCTTATCCTCTATTCGAGCTAATCCATGCTGCGTCGCTCCGACCCTATCTTGATGAAATTTGAAGCGTTGGGTTTGACCAGAATCAGTCGGAGCTGGAACTTGTTGAGGCTCTTGTGGATCTCCTCCCGGTGGCATCGCACCTTCTCCCATCTCCCCTTCTCCAGGAATTTCTTCCTCAGGTTGGCCTTCTGGATATGGATGAAATTTAAGGTCCAGTTTTCGAATATTGACCCTGTTAAAATGCTGGAGAGGATGCTCAGGATCATCTGCTCGATGAAGACCGATTGTGTCGCAGATCACATGAATGATGTGAGGAAAGGGCAGATGGACTTCTCTGGACTGGTGGATGACACTTGCCATTTGGTGAAGAATCAAGGTAGGCAGACACAACTTGATTCCAGTGGCAACACAGTACTTAACCATGACCATGAACCCGGCAAGATCTGCTCGATTGGGTCCACGAGGGTAAGCGTTGGAGCAAAATATTCCGTGCAAGACTTGGTATTTAGGGTGCATATATTTAGCTTTCAATGCATTCCCTTGGTACCATAGGATATCTCGGTCCTAACACAGGAATGTTATGATTGTAGACCGAGTGATTGGGTTCTTAAGGTCAAGATCAGACAACCCGACTGGAGACAAGGTTAGACCAAAAATGCTAGCAATGGATTCCGCAGTAATGTCAATGCTACCATCCTCGACCGTGATAGTAATGGATGGTGGATCTAGTATTGGAGAATGACAATATGCAAGAAAATGGTAGGTCCACCCATCATGACATGGACCCCCAGAAATCAAGAAGAGGTAGCTAGTCAATTGCCATCAACAGAGGTTCCACATTGTAGGGTTTGATGCATTCCCTATCAATCTTACGCTTATACACCAAGCGCCTCGATGTGTACTTTTCAAGAATATGCGGAGGAGGGCCCACAACAATACATGGGGATGCTAGTGCACCAGCAAGAGCCTCACCACTCGTCGTTTGTCTGCTCTGCTAGCGTGTTGAGGTTCTCTGGACTGGTGCCTTAACCCTGTTCTTTGGGCCAAGAGTTTTCTGCTTGGTGGATCTAGAAGATTCCCCAACAATAGGTGCATTCCCTTTGTCTTTACTCATTTGGACAAGAATATGTAACAATGACAGAGGGAAAGGTTTAGAAAAGAGACTGAAAGCTATGGGCACCACTAAGAGATTTCTCAATTGAAATCAATCAATCTAGAATAACCCAAAACACTAACGCAGACCTTGAGGAATCAAGAAGATGTGCAAGAAATTACCTGATTCGAACCACCCTAGATGGCTTATGGTTAATAAAAGAGAGACATAAAAAAAAAACTTGCCAAAGAAGTCGAACAGTTAAGATGAGAAGCAAAATGAATTTTTCCCGCTCGCCCACTTTTTATCGGGTGGTGACCTTTGATATCATCAAGTATGGTTTCGATGATATCGATATGCCTCATTCGATGTTATTGAAATAGGAGTTTGATAACAGATCCTTTAGTTCGACGTTTCTGATTCTGAGAAGCTGTTGATGATATCGATGTGAGGTCAATAATATCGACAGATCATTCGATTTGACAATTACTCTATCGAGGAGAAGAGTTCGACATTTTATCTCTAAATTTTGATAGACAGACGGACATGTATATCACAGAGTGTATTCTTATCAGCTTTTATACCCAACAAAATTTGTACAAAAAGATACGACACCAAAATTATAAACATCAGCCATGCTTATATGTAAAAAGAATTTTTGAGGTGTAGAACCCTCAGATATATCATGATAATTTCCAAGGATGCATCATTTCACATAGCCATCTAGGTTTAGATGCCATGACCTGGACATGTTTTCCATGCTCAATTGTTTACTAAGCATATGAATCAACATTTCCATTGCCTTTGATGACATAACAATTGTCACTTGTGCGAAGACCCTCCATGACAGATTTTCCTGATAAGTCCAGGATCTTGCACTTTAGTTTGTCAAAGGTAACCACATGTTTGTTGTCACATATTTGAGAGATGCTTAAAAGATTATGAGTCAGTCCTTTTATGCAAAAGTTATTCTCATTTTTTAGCATCTCCATTCCTTCTATGGTTCCACACCCTACTACCTCAGCGGTGCTTCCATCACCATAAGTGACTATCCCATCATCGAGATTTGAATAATTTGAGAGAAGGGATTTGTCACCCATGACATGTCTGGAGCAACCACTGTCTAAGTACCACTTAGTACTATTGCCTGTTTTAAAGTTTGAGTGAGTCACAAGGTAATTTTTCTTTCCCTTAACCACCCACTTTGTAGCTGAGGATGGCTCTTTCATTTTGCTAGGAACTTGTTTGGGTATAGTGGGTAGCTGAATCACTTTTCCTTGTTTTATCAGTTCATTTGTCTTCTGATTCAATTGAGCCACCTGATTTAGTAGTTCCTCCATTTTCTTAGTTATTTTAGGTGGAGATGGATATGTCTTACCTTTGGGTATGAACCTTGGTGGACTCTTGACATTTTGTACTATTCTTCCGGTTAAGTTAGTCCAATCAAAGGTATGACATTCAAATTTGTAATGTCCTGAATCTCAACATAAGTGACAAATAGGAGTCACCCTTGTATTACTTCCTGAAGTAGCTGTTTTCTTAGTTATTGTTGCTCCAGGGGTAGGAATTGGTTTAAAGTTTTCATATCCCATTCCCCTTTTGTCCTTTTGTGGTCTCCCCATTCCCAAAAGTTTTTCTAATTTTTCACTGTTTTGGGAGAATTTGTAACTCAACTCAACAGATTTTTTAGATTTTTCTGCATCAAGTATAAGTGTGTGATTTTCATTCTTAAGATGCATGTTTTCATCTTTTAATGACTCAACCTGTTTGTTTAGTCTCACTGACTCAGATTTCAGAAATGAGTTGATTCCTCCAAGCCTATCATTATTTGAATGGTATTGTTGAAGATCATTAATTATGTGTATTGGTTTCTAAAGTTTTATCTAGATCCATTTACAGCAATTTATTCTTGTTTTCACTAATCCCAAGTCTTTTAAGGATATTGATGCTATGTATATAAAGTTGATTGTAAGCATCCTATAATTTATCCTTTTCTTCTTCTTCTTTCTCTATTTCCTCATCATCAGATGGAAATGATCATGTGGCTTGAGGTTCTTTAATATTCTAAGTCTCTATGGGAATGTTGGAGGAAGTAGATGTCATAAGGATTTTCAAGGATTTTTTATCTCCATCACTCTTTGAGTCACCACATTCTGAGTTTGACTCTTCAGTATCATCCCAAGTGGCTGCCATCGCCTTTCCTTTAATTTTTCTATTTGGGCATTTAGTGGACAGGTGCCCAAACTTTCGGCAAGTGTAGCACTATGGCTCTTTAGAATTTTTACCAAGTTTACTTGTATAATGCTTGTTGTTCGATTATTTCCCTTTAAATGGTCGGCCACGATTTTTGTTGAAGAATTTTCTGAACCGTTGAGCCAAAAGAGCCACTTCTTCATCTTCATTTTCCCTTTCACTTTCATCTTCCTCATTAGTAGTGTGTTTTGAGGTTTTGAGAATAGTATTCTTGGTTTTAGGAGTTTGCTTGAAGTGTAGTTCATATATTTGTAGGGAAACTACTAGTTCTTCTACTTTCATTTCATCCATGTTTCTTCATTCTTCAATGGTTATAACTTTTGAGTTGAACCATTCTCGTAAGGATCTTAGAATTTTCCTACAGATTTTGGGAACTGGAACTTTTTCTCCTAGTCCATACATGGAGTTGCAGATGATGTTCAGTTTTGTGAAAAACTCCATGAAGGTCTCATGCTCTTCCATTTTGAGACTTTCAAGCTATGATGTTAGGAGTTGCAGTTTGGATCTTTTCACTGTGCTGGTTCTTTCATGAGTTATTTCCAACAAGTCCCATGCTTCTTTAGTTGTTCCACACATACTAATTTGATTAAAGACTTCTTGGGACACAACACAGTAGATAACTTCATTGCTTTAGCTTCAGAAGTTTATTTTTCTTTATCGAATGTTGTCCACATTTCTTTGGATTTTAGTTTGGCGATAGTTGTGCTATTTTCAAGTACTATTTATTCGGTTGGTGGCACATATCCTTTTTCAACAATGTCCCAAATATCATGATCCAAAGATCTCATAAAGTGATGCATCTTAGCCTTCCAGTAAGCATAATTTGATCCATCAAATACAGGAGGCCTAGTTACAGATGAGCCCTCTCCTTTAGCCATATTACTAACTTCAGTCAAGATCACTATTTAGGTGGTGAAGCCCTTAAGAGAGACCCGCTTTGATACCAAATGAAATTGCAGTAATGACCGCCGACCCGTGCAACTCTTTGAAGAGATGGATAAATTGAGATTTGCAAAATGATGTGAAGTGGGGTCCACAGCACAAGATTCGAGGGCCCATACATGTAAAAGCCTATAAATACTCCCCTACTCCCTCATTTGAGGGATCAGATCTCCAGTAGACCAGTACCTCTGACAGGTATTAAAGAGAGAAGAGCAAGAGAAGGGAAGGCTCAATCGTGCAACTCCTAGCGAGTTGCGAGGGCCCGCACAACTCCTCACCCTGCACAACTCACCAAGGAGTTGCGCGGATGATCTATGGGGCAACACCATGCTATTTTTCCAGAATATCTCAAGATATTTCAAGTCTCTTAAGGGATTTCTGGTATTCTTTTATTATATTGATAAAGGAAGATGCGTTGAGAAGATATGCACAACTCATCTCTTATGGAGACATGAATGATATGAGCCGAAATGCTGCCGAAATTTATATTTGAATCTATTCCATACTTGTACTTTTAATTATAAAGGCTCTATCTTGGAATCAAAGGATAGAAAGGATGTAATGAATTCAGAATGAATAAATTGGATGATTATTCTCTTCGTTCTTTCTCTTTGTTGTTATTAAGTAAGATAATCCCTCACACCCTGATCCATAGCTCAAGTGGTAGACTGAGTGAAAGATACCTCATTTCAACACTAAGGTCTTGGTATCGATCCCTAGTGGGGGTGGCTACCAATGAAGTGTCAACTGACGGTGGGGTGTATAAACAAGCTAACAAAAAACAAGTAAGATAATCCCTCGAATAAAAATACTTTTCGTTTCTGGTCGAAACAAAATGGCAACTTTGTTGGGGAATTATCATCTTATTTAATATTGACTTAGAAACAATTTGGAGAATTTCATCATTGTTTGACACCTTATAAGATGCCAAAATGGCGACTCACAATGGGAACATCCTTCCTTTCATCTCCAGGATAGAGTGCATTTGCAAATATAATAATTGATATCGTTTATGTCCTCTGACAAAATTACAATACGATACACACATGCAAGCTATAATTAATGGCACTGTTGCACGCAAGACGATCTTCTACTTCATACTCACAGGATTCGTGGTGGAATATGCCTATGACCAGTTCTTGGTTCATCAGAAATAACTTGTATCGAATGGAAAAGACAAGTTTCAAGTCACCGTTGGAATCGTAACTGTATCTCCAATAGCACAAGAAAACATAAATGATTGGATCATCGTGTCACGCCAAAGATTGAAGGCCCAAAATATCTTGACTACTAGGATGAGTCCATCGGCACAGAAAACCAAAGGACCAGTGACACGAAATGTGACGAGAAAAAATCCTGAACTCGCTCCCCCAGCAATATACCCCCAAAAATCCTCATCGGTACCACAAGATTTTCTAGCTCTACCAGCCGCAAGTGCTAGATGGACGAAGAAACAAAAGGGTAAATCACCCATGGAAAGTCCGTTAGTTCATGTATCGCCGCAGAACGCACCACTACAAGTTATATTACAATCAGTCGAACACTATGGAAGAACCAAAGAATCAAATCAAACTCCTCTTTCAGTAAGCCCCATCATACCAACATACTCCCACTCCACTCCAATGATTTCTTCGTCAGGAAACAAAGAGGCTGCCATATGCATGGTAGGAACAAGTAAAGGTCCACCGCCTACTACTGAGGATCGTATGGCCGAGATGGCATAAGTGCAAAAGACACTGATGAAAGAATATAGGAACCTCCGGGAGACCTTGGCTACTCTCGTGCATAATGTAGCTCAGATAGTAGCACCTCTAATGATGGGTACTATAAATGAATGAGAGCAGCAGCCCGAAGGTTCTCAACCACTAAGAGCGGGATCACACAGATCTGCTTCCATGGCAAGGGTAATAACCTAAGAAAAAGTACGACAAGTGGTCGCAAAAGCTATTAGAACAGAAAGGGAACACGCTAACATAGGAAGGTTTTGATACTGGACACCATATCGAAGAGAGGTGGAAGAGATACCTATTCCGGTCAACTTCAAGCACCCTGATTTTCAAAAGTTCAATGGAGACGGGTCTCCAGATGAGCATCTAATGCACTTTATCACATCTATGGGTAATTTCTCCACTATCCTATAATATCACTTGCAGCTATTCGGTTCTTCTTTAACGGGCAAGGCATTTCAATGGTATTCTAGCTTAGCGCCAAAATCAGTACGAACTTGGGAACAGATGCAAGATGCATTTATGTCAAACTTCTTTTCATCAGATTGTGATATCATTATTGTAGAATTAACATTTATAAGATGTTCACAACCCCAAGTGTAGGGTCGCGATGCAGTAATAATCTCGGTAAGACCGAGGTCGAATCCATAGGGACTAATCTTATGAGTAATTCTAAAAGCAACTAGAAGTAGAATTAGAAGAAGATGCAAGTCGAGATTTGGAAATAAAGGGAGTAATTGTGATGTATGGAATTAGAAACTTAAGAAATTAAAGGTGAAAACTACGGTTTTCAAGGATCCACCTGTAGCAATTGAGAGGCTACCTTGCTTTATTTAAAGACACAACTGGAATCAGAGTCCTATCCTACCCAATTGATAAGAAGAGATTTGTCAGATCTATGAACTTCTCATGGATCTAATCATCAATGGATGAGGGTTGTGAGGACTTGGAAGTGATTCCATCACCTAGGAGACATGTAAGGCCTGTATCCTAGTATGTACTATTCCTTAGACTTTCGCGATACTCTCCGTCAAATTCCGGCAACCCACGACCTATATTCAGCGTTTGCGCATGACCCTAAGTCGCATCCTGTAGATTTGAGTTGACTCAACCCAAGACTTGTACCATTGCGATCGCGTCGTCACCATGGTTCCAACGCTATGTCTCACGCCCCTATACGATACCTAGACTAAGTGATGTGGGCCCGCGCATATCTCGAGGAAACACTGCACGATGCAAATTTTGAGAGAATCTCTACCATCCATCACATCAATCATTTAAGTACTAGTCAAGTACACAACTCATACCTCTCTTACACAAGTCATCCCCAAGTCAACTCTCTCTCTCTCTCTCTCTCTCTCTCTCTCTCCACCCATCCTTTTCTTACACACATCCCATCCCTTTCATCCCATCACATTCTCTCTCTCTCATTCTCTCCACCATTTCCAAGTAACCAAGGAGTGGATGTCCAAACAATTCCCAAGGAGAGAAAGAGCCAAGTGTGGCCCACTTCTTACCCTCCCCCCCCCCAAATCTCTCATCCTAGCCCTTCAATCTTCATCATCCTTCGTTTAAGTTGAAGCCAAGTGGCTTAGCATTCCAAGGAGCCTAGAAGAAGTGGAATCAGTGGATGATTTGTAGGATTAGATTGTGTTTTTGATGATGGGCTAAGTGGGGCCTACCGATTGATGGTTTGGATCTCACTTTGGACCCTAGGTGTGGCCGATGGCCCACCATGATTCATATGTTCATCCCATGATGGGGCCATTCTCCATGGACCTCATCATGATGCTTATTTTTCCCATTTTGAAAAGGTCATCTAGACCTTGCATTTTTGTGGAAAAGGGATCTCCACTATTAATTTTTATGATTTAGGGCCCACATGATTTGGGACCCATTTTGATGTATATATTGTATCTACATGGCCCACCTAGGGAGGGCTCATAGTGGTAGAGCCCCTCCCCTCCATCGCATGTCATCTCTCTCTCTATCTCTCTCTCTTTCCCTATTGCGGCCCACATTAATAAATGGATTAGATCCACACCATCCGATCATGTGGCCCACTGGACATGGGGCCCACCTTGATGACGTATTGCATCCAGCACGTGGGACCCACCATGCTATGGAAGTGGATTGGTTGGTGTACCTTACAACAACTATATAACTATTGTATTGATGTTAGCAAGTCTGTAGGTCTGATCATGAGGTATGTGTTATATTTACATCATCCACCTGATTGGACGATGGGACACAAGTACACGTGTGGAGTCCAACACCGTCCAGCAGGGATGGTGGGACCCCACCATGATGTATATGTGTATATCCACATTGTCCAGCCTGCTCAATGGTGGGACCCACCTCATGTATGTATTCTTACCACACTGTCCATTCATTTTCTGGACGTGGGACCCACCCTACATGTGCTGCACATGTGGGGGGTGGGGCCCACCTTAAGGTATGTGTTGTATATTCACACCATCCATCCTTGGACGGTGATATGTGGGGCCTACCTTGATGATATGTGTGTATCCACACCGTACAGTCCCTAGACGGTGGGACCCACATGATGTAAGTGTTGTATCCACTCCGTCCACCCATGGATCCCACCTGATGTAGGTGTTTAATCCAAACCATCCAGTAAGGACATGGGGCCACCATGATATATGTGTTGTACATTCACGTCGTCCGTTTGACCATCTTAGGGCGGTGAGACTCGCCTCGATGTATGTGTTCCATATCCACACTGGCCATTAGTGGTGGGGCCCATTTTTATGATGCAATATGCCCACCATGATGTATGTTGTATCTAGGCCGCCCAGCTTAGGCCCATTTTGCAAGCCATTATGTTGTATGTGTTCTAATACTCATGCTACCCATTTATTTTCTAGACTATACAGACCGCCCCATCAAGCCCACTATGATGCACTCACTATCCATCCCTTGTGCCTAGCCCATGGGCCCTTGTGTGAGGCCGAATATGATGTATTTGTGGCCCTTATTGAGGCCTAACATGATGTATATGTGGCCCATTTGGTGAGGCCTAATGTGATGCATGTGAGGCCCTTATATGAGGCCAATGTGATGTATTTGAGGCCCATGGGTGTGGCCCACTGTGATGTATTGAGCCCATGGATGTGGCCCATTGTGATGTATTTGAGGCCCATGGATGTGCCATTGTGATGTATTTAAGGCCTATGGGATGTGGCCCATTGTGATGTATTTGAGGCCCATGAGATATGGCCCAATGTGATGTACATGTGAGGCCCATTGTGATATGTATGAGGCCCTTGAGCAAGGTCCATTGAGATATATGTGAGGCCCTTGTATGAGGCCCAATGTGATGTATATGAGGCCCAATTGTGATATGTGATTCCACCATAATGTTTATAATGCCCATTCATCTTCCTAGTTGGTATTATAATGGGTCATGCCTTAGGAGCAATGGTGGTTAAATGTCTACATTGTAAGAGAAATGATGGTTAAATGTCCACATTATAACCCTCCCTAAGGCCCATTGTTAGGCCCATTCTCATTTCCCTTTTGTGGGCTAACCTAAATAATTGGCCCCCATAATTGTTAGGCTCATTCTTGATATGAGTAGCCTGTTTAGGCCCATCCTTGTTATGAGGAGAGTTCATCATCGTATAACATGCTTAGTATGACTTTATGATACATGCCCATACGCACATATGTATGCTTAATACGAGGAATATTGATCATAGCATGTGTCATTGAACAGATTATTTATGGGACCCTTGACAGGCAAGTTGCCCCACATGATTGCTGCATAACTAGATAGTGTGATTCATGTATCTCACATTGTATGACATGACCACTGTACCCCCTAGCGACATCAGGGCCGTAGCCTCCACAGGCATATCGTGGATGGTAGGATTGGACACCGAAAATCTTTTCTTTACATGGGGCACGATAGATGTCCCTGGGTAAAATTTCCTAAACCCTTATGGTACCAGGAGGTTGCTCTAACGTCTAGATTGAGTGGATGCATGAGCGCCAAGTGTCAAATACCAGGAGGCCACACTTTCCACTGTGTCGTGGTTGGTTGGAAGGAGGTGAAGCCTTATCTGGCTGAGAGGAGGGGGTAAAGCTAGGATGAGTTTGACCAACTTGAGGAATGGTTCTCTATCGACAATTTGTGCCCAATATTGGCAGGTGGATAGTGAGGTCTCTTCCACTCACCTTGTTGTGCGCAATGGGGCAGCAATCTGATTTGGAGTGTACTAGACCTCGGTGATATTCCAAAGATTAGCTATATTATTATGTGGATTCAAATGAGAACTAGCATGCTTGCATTGCATCTCGCATATGACATTTGGCTACGTAGGCCTCACATCGCATGACCTTAGTATGACCGATAACATTCATGCCTTACATCGCAAATCCTTGGTACGGCTGATAACATTCATGGACTCACCAGCATGTTTCCGCATTGCTCTGCTATTACATACTTGGCACTTACCTTGTGCATAGACTTACACCACCCTATAAGCTTTTTATAAGCTTATGCACGATCATTGCATGCAGCTGACGCTAGGACGCCACAACAGCATTGAGATAAGAGCGTTCAACTGTCTTCTAGAGCTTCTGATATTACTATTATATTTTCCTTATACATTGTACTTAAAGGTTTTTATTATAGTGAATATGTGGTGATGTTGTTGGTTATTGTTTGTGAGTTATGCTTATGGTTATGCTTCTTACGAGATAGATGTATATCAGAAATCCTCCTTGTAGGATCCAAAGATTAGAACCTAGTATATGGGTGTCAGGAGCCGAGAATGAGGTACTACGGAGGCTGTCGGCATCAGATTCACCGATCGGGAATTTTGTGACCCGGTTTCCAAGTCTGGGGCATGACAGAAGTTGGTATCAGAACATAACTTGGGAATAACTTAGAACAACATCACATATCTGCTATGAGCTTAGGACAATTAGGTCCCGAGTGCATCACCTTCTGGTTTAGTTCCCTAACGTCTGAGCCTTCGAGGGTTCTCAAGGCTGATAGGTGCCCTTATTCTTTTTTGTAGACCTTGTCGTCCAGACAAGGCACCAGAGGCGCCCAAGCGCCCGACCGACTTCCGCTCCACCTCCCACAGCTCTCGTTCCCCCACTTAAGCCTCATGTTCCCGTGCCCAAGATTCCTCCAGATCCTGTGCCTTCGTCTGAGACTAGTGCAGCCTCCACCGTATCAGTCAGTGTTGACTAGTTGCAACAAATGCTTCAAGCTGTGACAGCCGCCCTTCATGGGCAGGGCAGGCGTCCCGCTGAGACCCCGGAGTAGGCAGAGCATGAGCGCGCTAGCATCTTATTGCGAGATTTCCTTCGGCTCGATCTCCCATGATTTCAGGGAGAGCCCGATCCATCTATGGCCGAGAGATGGCGCCCCCAGGTGGAGAAGATGTTTGAGACCATGAGATGTATGACCCAATAGTGGGTCCCATTAGCAGTATATATTCTTGAGGGTGAGGCCGAGCATTGGTGGGCCTCTTTCGCTTGTGCTATAGGGCCTAATTTCATTTAGACATGAGAGGACTTCATGGACCGGTTTGATCGACAATTCTTTCTCGACAATATTCGAAGGCAGCGAGCATTAGAGTTCGAGACCCTGGTGTAGGGAGATATGTTTGTGACGCAGTACGCGGCTCGTTTTGTGGCACTGTCGAGGTTCGTACTATACTTAGTTGATGATGAGGGGCGTAAGGCTCGTCGTTTTGAGAATGGCTTGCGTTATGGACTCAGAGGCCATGCTATTGGCCATATGCTTCAGACCTTCGAGGAGGTGTTCAGAGGGCCGGTGTGCAGAGTGACCGTGATAAGAGGAGATACCTGAAGAGGCAGGCCCCCTCTGGTGGCTCCCAGCAGTGTCAACCACGGCAAAGGTGCACAGGCTGCCCAGCCTTTTGAGCGCTAGCAGCACCTCTAGCACCACCTCCGAGGTAGTTCACTGGTGTCTGTTTTGGGTGCGGTGAGATAAGGCACCGTATTTGGGAGTGTTCCCACCCTCAGCAGCAATAGCCAAGAGGGCCACAACAACCTCCACCGCAGCAGCAATAGCAACCACAGCCACCTCAGACGCCAAGGCCCCAGCAGCAACAGAGGCAACAGTATAGGCCGTCACATCGACAGTAGTAGCAACAACAACCACAGAGGGGACAGACACCTCCCCAGCTAGCTCAGGATAGATTCTATGCAGCTCAGCAGGACCCGTAGGCATCCGGAGGAGTCATTGAGGGTATTCTTCCCGTCTCTGCATGCATCACTCGAGTATTATTTGATTCTGGTGTTTCACACTCCTTTATGTCCTAGGGTTTTTGCCGTTCGACTGGATTGCCGATAGAGTCTGCCCGTGAGGGATTGTCAGTGTCGAAGCCCATGGGGAAGACCGTAGTGTTAGGCTGCTTTTGTTCATCTTGCTCTGTTTTGGTAAGAGAGACTTTCTTGCCTACCGATTTATTTGTGCTGCCGATGTCAGAGTTCGATGTCATCAATATTATCAACGCTTTATCAAGGATTCTCTCGTATCGCATCACGGCTGACTAGGTTGACCCGAAAGGGCGCAGAGTTTGTGTGGAGCGACGCATGTGAGCAGGCATTCGCAGAGTTGAAGGACCGTTTGACATTCGCACCAGTCCTCATTCTTCCCTTTGGGAGTGAATGATTCATGATTTTTACTAATGTCTTGCATATTGGTTTGGGTGTTGTCCTGATGTAGCATGGGAAACCGGTGGCCTTCGTGTCTCACCAGCTTAAGGTCCATGAGCAGAACTACCACGCGCATGATTTAGAGTTGGTTGTAGTTGTCTTCGCACTAAAGGTGTAGAGGCACTATCTCTATGGGGTTATTTTCGAGATCTTCTCTTACCATAAGAGCTTAAAATATCTCTTCTCACAATT
The DNA here is from genome assembly GCA_030180095.1 of Magnolia changhungtana. Taxonomy (NCBI): domain Eukaryota; kingdom Viridiplantae; phylum Streptophyta; class Magnoliopsida; order Magnoliales; family Magnoliaceae; genus Magnolia; species Magnolia changhungtana. The sequence continues at coordinate 2,647,621 of JASAUF010000172.1, forward strand.
CGAGTTGAATATGAGGCAAAGACGCTGGATGGAGCTCATGAATGACTATGATTTTGATCTTCAGTATCACCCTGAGAAGGCGAACGTGGTGGCAGACGCTCTTAGCCATCAACCACGGGGCCTAGTGGTGCATATGATGGTCCAGGAGTAGAGGATGCTTGAGGATATAGCAGTGTATGACTTCGAATTTAGTTTGAAATCTACTATCGTTTAGCTATCGAGCCTGTCGATTCAACCCTCTCTTGTTGCAAGGGTAATCGAGGCTTAACAAAAAGATGAGTATTTACAAGGTTACCGAGCAGAGGCCACAGCAGAGGGGCAGTCAAATTAGCAGATTGGTTCTGATGGTAGACTTCGTTTCAGAGGTCGATTGTGTGTCCCGGATGTTCCATAGTTGTGCAGAGATTTGATGACCGAGGCACACCGATTGAGATTTAATAATCCACCCTAGTTCCACGAAGATATATCGCAACATGAAGAGGTAGTATTTTTGGGCGGGGATGAAGTGTCAAATTGCCAGTTTTGTGGCTAAGTGTGACACGTGCCAATGTGTCAAGGCCGATCATCTAAGGCCCTCAGGTCCTTTGCAGCCGTTGAGTGTCCCTACGTAGAAGTTTGAGCACGTATCCATAGATTTTATCACGAGTTTTCCGAGGACTCAGCGTGGTCATGACACCATCTGGGTTGTTGTCAATCGTCTGATGAAGTTGGCGCATTTTCTTATGATTTGTGCGACGTGGCCTTTGGACCAGCTTGCTAGGTTATTCATCGAAAAGATTGTGAGACTGCACAGTGTTCCAGTTTCGATCGTTTCTGACCGAGACCCGAGGTTCACGTGTCAGTTTTGGAGGAGCTTTCAGAAGGCGATGGGATCTACCTTACAGCTTAGCACCACGTATCATCCACAGATCGATGGGCAAACCGAGAGGGTCAAACAGATTCTTAAGGATATGCTCAAAGCTTACGTGATTGACTTTGCGGGCAGTTGAGATGAGCACCTGCGATTGGCTGAGTTCATATATAACAATAGCTATCAGGCGACCATTGGCATGGCTCCTTTCAAGGCATTATATGGCAGACCGTGCAGATCACCTAGTTGTTGGACCGAGGTTAGAGAGTAGCATCTCCTAGGTCTCAAGCTTGTGCGGTAGACGTCAGAGGCTATCGATATCATCAGGTAGAGGATGCGTACAACTCAGAGTCAGCAAAAGAGTTTTGTTGATCATCGGCGTCGTTCCTGGGAGTTCGCAGTTGGGGACTATGTGTATCTTAAGGTCTCACCCTTAGAGCATAGGGCAAGCTTGCCCTGAGGTTAATTGGACCTTTTGAGATTACTGGGTGTGTTGACGTTGTGGCCTATAGGCTTGCCTTACCACCTCAGTTGTCTGACGTCCACAACTATTTTCATGTATCTATGTTGAGGAAGTGTGGGTCAGACATCGTTCCTGTTATTAATTGGCAGTTATTAAAGGTTTGTGAGGATGCTTCCTACATTAAGCAGCCAGTTCGCATCCTTGATTAAAAGGAGCAGGTCATCCGAACTAAGGTCATTCCTTTGGTGAAAGTGCAATGGGGTCACCATTCTGTTGAGGAGACGTGTTGGGAGCACGATGCTGAGATTCGCGAGCGTTATCCTCATCTCTTTGATGATTGATTATATATTGTATCTTGTGCGCTGTCTCCGATTTTATATGATGATGATATGTTTCCTTTTCCCTTATGAGTTATGTTTAGTTGAAATGTTAGTGTAAATTTCGAGGACGAAATTTTTTTAGGAGGGGGGAGCTGTAAGGCCTGTATCTTAATCAGTATCGTTCCTTACACTTCCGCGATCCTCCCCGTCGAATTCCGGCAACCCATGATCTATAATCGGCATTTGTGCGTGACCCTAAGTCGCATCCTCTAGAGATGAGTTGACTCGACACGAGACTTGTACCATTGTGACCACGCCGTCGTCGCGGTTCTAACGCTGCGTCTCACGGCCGTATTTGATACACAGGCTAAGAGATGTGGGACCACACATATCTCGAGAAAACACCACGCGCTGCAAATTTTGAGAGAATCTCTACCATCCATCACATTAATTAATTAAGTGTAGTCAAGTACACAACCCATCCCCAAAGTCAACTCTCTCTCTCTCTCCACCCATCCCCTTCCCTTTCTTACACACACCCATCCCTTTCTTACACACATCCCATCCCTTTCATCCCATCACATTCTCTCTCCCTCTCATTCTCTCCACCATTTTCCAAGCAACCAAGGAGTGGACATCCAAGCAATTCCCAAGGAGAGAAAGAGCCAAGTGTGGCCCACTTCCTAACCCCCCCCCCCAAATCTCTCATCCTAGCCCTTCAATCTTCATCATCATCCATCTAAGTTGAAGCCAAGGAGCTTAGCATTCCAAGGAGCCTAGAAGAAGTGGAATCGGTAGGTGATTTGTAGGATTAGATTGTGTTTTTGATGATGGGCCAAGTGGGGCCTACCAATTGATGGTATGGATCTCACTTTGGACCCTAGGTGTGGCCAATGGCCCACTATGATTCATATATTATCCCATGATGGAGCCATTCTCCATGGACCCTATCATGATGTTTATTTTTCCCATTGTGAAAAGGTTATCTAGACCTTACATTTTTGGTGAAAAAGGGATCTCCACCGTTGATTTTTACAATTTAGGGCCCACATGATTTGGGACCCATTTTGATGTATGTATTGTATACATGGCCCACCTAAGGAGGGCTCATAGTAACAGAGCCCCTCCCCTTCATCGCACGTCGTCTCTCTCTCTCTCTCGCTCCCTATTGTGGCCCACATTGATGAATGGATTAGATCCACACCGTCCGATCGCGTGGCCCACTAGACGTGTGGCCCACCTTGATGATATACTGCATCCAGCACGTGGGACCCACCGTGCTATGGAAGCAGATTGGCTAGTGTACCTTACAGCAGCTATATAGCTGTTGTATTGACGTCAACAAGTTCTGTGGGTCTGATCATGAGGTATGTGTTATATTTACACAGTCCACCTGTCTGGACGATGGGACCCACATACACATGTGAAGTCCAGCACCATCCAACAGGGACAGTGGGACCCCACCATGATTGTCAGGCCTGTATCCTAGACCGTACTGTTCCTTAGACTCCTGCAGTCCTCCAGGTTGAATTCTAGTGACCCGCGATGCATAGATAGCATTTACGTGTGACCCTGAGTCACATCCTGTCGATCTGAGTCTGCTTGACCCGAGAATTGTACCCTTGCGATCGCGCCGTCGTTGCGGTCCAACGCCGCGACATGTGCACCAACACGATACCCAGGCTAGGAGTTGTGGGCCTGCGTTTATTTCAAGAAAATGTCATGCGTTGCAAATCCTGAGAAGAGAATCTCTACAACCTATCAAATCAATCCCATCAATCAATCAAGTACAACATGCAAATCTCTCTCACCCAAAAGTCAACACAACCATACCTCCCAAGTACACCCATCACTCATCCATCACACCCATCCCTCTCTCCTTATATCCTCTCTCTCTCTCTCTCATTCTCCACCCATTCTCCCAAGCACCAAGAGAGAGCCAACGTCTAAGCTTTTCATGAGAAGAGCCAAGTGTGGCCCACTCCCTACCACCCTATCTCCCATCTTCACCCTTCAATCTACATCTTCCACCATCAAAGGGAAAACTTAGGAGCTAAGGAGTCCATGGAGCCTAAACGAAGTGGAAATCGGTGGGTGTTCATAGTATTAGATCTTGATTTTGATGTAAGGCCCACTTGTGATGGGACCCATTTTCATGTATGTGTTGTAAGCAAAGAGGGGCCCATAGTGGTGGGGTCCCTCCATCACACCGCCTCTCTCTCTCTCTCTCTCTCTCTCTCTCTTTCCCTTATCTTGTGGCCCACCTGATGTGTCTAGACATCCAAATCATCCACCCATTTGGCCAGACATGGGGGGGCCACCTTGATGATGTATTCCATCCAGGCCGTTCATTTGATGGACATCCAGGACGCCTGGATGGGAGATGGGAAAACACAAATGTCCGCTTTATTCAAATCTGGTGGGTCCCACACGTGTGGACCCACCTTATGTTGTATATCCAACCGTCCATTCATCTGGACATTGGTTTTTTTAATAATAGTAATAATACAATATTATATATATCATATGTATATGGTGGGACCCACGTGGGACCCACCTTTTTGGAAGTAAATTGGCTGGAGTACCTCACACCTCTTGTATAGCTAACGTATATCGTAAGCAAGTCCTGTGGGCCCCACCGTAGCATGTGTTATATCTAAACCGTCCATCTGGATGGTGGATCCCACACAGCTGAAGCTGTTGTTGACGTCAGCAAGTTCTATGGCCCCATCATGAGGTATATGTTACATCCCAACCATCCATCCAGGACGTGGGACCCACTCCACACATGTTGCATGTGTGGAGGTGGGGCCCACCTTGATGTATATATCTGTAACGACCCGTAAATTTCCGTACGTTGGTTCGAGTACCACCTCGACCAAAAATCAATTAGGATTAAATCCTTTAGAAAATTAACAAAGTTAACTAAGTACTAAACTCGATTAGCCATGAAATCCATTGGGATCGCTTTAAATACGATCTGCAAGACCCAAAACTTGTAAAACAAGTGACTCTAGGTTACCCTAAAGTTTAGAACCAAACTCATTTCCCGGCTGCTCTCGGGAATGAAACGAAACTTCGTATTAGGTCTAGATCGCACATCGGGAGTCCGATTAACACGAAGCTAAGGAACTAGGACCGCCTCACTGGGCTTGACAATCATCTCAAAAATCAGGTCCAACCGATGTCCCACGGCCATTCGTTTCGATCCGGAGCGAGGGTGTGTGAAAAACACTATTCCCATCCCAAAATAAATATCAGGAATAGTGATCTGGCACCTTTCGCAACGCGTCAAGATAAGCAACCCGACCGTCAGTCGAATCGACCAAATTACACCCTCGGATTAAGAAAAATTTCGGGAACATTTACATGTACTTGGAATTTCGATCGTGCACCACCGTCCGGCCGAACCGAAAGTGGTCCGCCACGTGCGATCGGGAATCCGATCGAGTCAAAAACGTAATCCCACATAGATCCATAGGTGGTGAGCTTAAGTCGACGTTTGGCTCAAGGAGGGCTACCGAACCTCTCTTTTGAAGCTGGAAAAGTGACGAATATCCTATATTAGCAGTAACCCTTGAACCTGAGTCTATTTTGAGAATGTTTTTGGCTATAAAAGGAGCTTAGAACAGCCCCTCTCACAGCCATACGAATTTGGGATAAAACCCTAGAGAGAGAGAGAGAAAAGAGAGTGAAGAGCTTGGAAATTGTGGGTGATCTTCCTCCTACTGCTTTCGGTTGTCGCACGGCCTACACCGCTCCTTTCCAGGTGTTTTCTCGGCGGTATCCATTCCGTTTGAAGGTAAGAAACCCTAACCCTAGGTCTGATTTGATGTAAGTTCGTTGTAGGTTATGTAAAGGCTAACCGATTCCGCTCTTTAGGCTAGAAAACTCTCGTATACGGAAGCTCAACGACCCTTGCTGATTCGTTGTGATTCCAAGGGCAAAGGTGAGGACTTTAAGTGTATAAGTTACGGTTTTCAACGCTTTCAATGTCAGATAATGATAGATTCATGATCTGCATGTAAATGCACATGTACAAAGTGCTTTCCGTTTCCTGTTTCGATTAACGTTGTAGAATATGGAATTTCACATACTCTAGGTATACGTAGAAATACCGTATACGTATTTTTTTTGGGGAAATGTTTGACATGTTTATTTAATGTATGATTATATGATATATGGATAAAATACTAATTTGGCGAAAGGAATCGCTGAAATACATGTTCACTTGTAAATGCTACGTATGTTGAAATTGTGTATTCTAGAAATACCGTATACGTATTTTTTTGGGAAAATGTTTGACATGTTTATTTAATGTATGATTATACAATATACGGATAAAATACTAGTTTGGCGAAAGGAATCGCCGTAATATATGCTCGCTTGTAAACACTATGTATGTTGAAATTGTGTATTCTAGAAATACCGTATACGTATTTTTTTTGAAAAAATGTTTGACATGTTTATTTAATGTATGATTATATAATATATGGATAAAATACTAGTTTGGCGAAAGGAATTGCTGAAATACATGTTCGCTTGTAAATGCCTAGTATGTTGAAATTGTGTATTCTAGAAATACCGCATATGTGTGAATTTTGGAAATACAATTGTAATGATTATTTGCTGTATGATTATGATATACATGGGTAAAATACTCACGTGGCGAAGGGACAGCCCTAACACGTATTTTGCTAACATACATCATGTATGTTGGAATAGTGTATTCTAAGTGTTTGTGTAGATGCTTGTGTGTGTAAATGCTTGAGTGTTAGTGCCTTAGAGAGGTGCTGATATGGGATTCTCGATTCCCTTAGAGACATGTAGGATCCCCTCCATGCGGTGGTTCGCTATAACCACTCACTTGTGATGTGTATGTAATTGTATCCCTATGTGTATAGTGCTTTACAACATGCTTTACAACATGCTTTACAACATGCTTTATTTCATGCTTTACTTCATGCTTTATAACATGCCTGCTAATATGCTTGTATTGCTTGTTTATCATGCTTTACTCCACATGCTATTGATGAGAACTGTTTGAGTTTGGGACTATGCCTATAGTCCAAACATTCGGTACCAGACTTGAGGTTGTGGCTGAGATGCATGTCGCCACAAAGGATGTGTTTGGCGAACCCGAGTCGTACTTCGGTTGGCCATAGTGGTTGGCCACAAGGAGTGCTTTTGCGCTCCATATCGCCCAACTTGTGGTGCGCTCGAGCTAGTCAAGCTCGTCAAGTAAACCAAAGTGTATATGTGTGTTCACCATGTTTGGTCGCTACTGCTTGAACCTAGGGTACCAAACTTACCAGTGGCGATCCCGTTAACCATGGTACCTCGATCCGCTAAGACGCATGAGCAGGGCATGGTGGTATGGGACACCGTGGTCAAGCTGTCGGCCTACGCTGGGGCCATGTGCCTCCCCGTAGTGACCATTGCGCAATTAAACTTGTGAGCCGAATACGGTGGTATGTGACACTGTATTCGAGCTGTTGATACTTACGGCGAGAGCCGAGTACGGTGAGACCTGTGCTCGTGCTGACGGGCGACGAGTCCTCCGTAGTATCTTCGAGTATACTCCAAGTGTCTGTGATTGGCGACGAGTCTTTCACAACAACTAGAGTATGAGTTGAGCCAAGTACGGTGAGACCTGTACTCGAGCTGACGGCTAGTGATTGAGCCAAGTACGGTGAGACCTGTACTTGAGCTAACGGCCAGCAATTAAGCCGCATACGGTGAGATCTGTATCCGCGCTGACGGGTGACGAGCCCTTTGCGATGCCTTCACTACGCTTCTCAAACCATAATATCGTATGAGATTAGCTAGGATTGACGACCCTAGAATGGATCATGTTTGGGAATGATACAAGGGAGGTACCTTAGTTTCCCAATACTGCTGGTTGAAATGGACTAATAATAACTTGGTAATCATGATCATCATCACACCGCATGTGCTTAGTAGATGTGGCGCACCGAGGGAGTTAAACATTCGCGAACGTAAGATGATGTCGCTTGAGGGTGGTTTGGCAAGGGCATACAGCATCATGTCATTTCATTTTCGCACTTAATAAGAGTAGTTAGAATTGTTTGATTTGTCTTGCTTTATCATTCTTGCTTGATTGAATTGATAACATGTTAACCTATGCTTTATTGTTCCACTTGAGTTAGCTACTCACTCCCACGTTACGGATGGTGTTTTTGCAACACCCACCAAACTCTGTCGCGGTATAGATGGTGCATCGGTTCGGGGCCGGAGCCTAACCGAGGAGGATCGGGATGAGTTCTCCTTTATGCGAGTACTCGACGGCTATGCTTAGGCCGATTGCATCATGTGGGATCCAGGGCTTATCTACGGAATTGTATTTTGATTTTTGACTTAGAAACAATACACGTATATTGGTACTCAGTTAGTACTCATACTCTGGAGTTCACAAAATTTTGTTACTTTACATACTTTGAATATAAAATTTCAGTCTTCCGCTTGCCTTTATACAATTGAACTGGAGTATGATTTACTGTTTTGGTATAATCTCATTCATGTTTATTGCTCTAACTCAGACAACATTTAACCATCATTGTGTATGTTGCATAAGTGATGCGTTGGAACTCGAGAGTTGAGTTCATACTCGACCCTCGATTTTCAGGGCGTTACAATATCCTATAATCCACACCATTCATTCTTAGGACAGTGGGTCCTTGGCTGATTGACGTCAGCAAGCTTGGTGGGCCCGCATGATGTATGTATTTTATACATACCATCCATCCCTATGGCCCATGTGATATTATGGGCTTTATCTACACCATCTGTGTAGTGGACCCCATCATGATATAGGTGTTTTATCTCTCATTGTCCAGCTTGCTAGATGGTGGAGTTACGCCGTGATATGTGTTGGATGCACATCGTCCGTCTGTGGAGCCCCACACGTGATGTATATGCTTTATCTACACCGTCCACACATGGACGTGGGGTCCACACATGATGCATGTATTTTATAGCGACATTGTCCAATGGTCTGGATGGTGGAGACTGCCACAATGTATGTGTTTTATATCCACGCCATCCGTCCATTTGCTAGATGGGTGGGGCCCATGATGATGTATGTGTTCTGTCTCCACATCGTCCATTCATGGACGGTGCTTCATGTGGGGCCAACGTGGTGTATGGGTCTTATCCACAACATCCTGGTGGCTGGACGATGGGACCCACCGCCGATGTATATGTTTTATATCCCCACCGTCTATCAAATGGACCACACTATAGCAACAGTGGAGGATTGAACGTCTATCATTGAAACCTGTTTGGGGTCACTGAAGTTCTGGATCAATATGGAATTTGTTTTTTTCCTCTTAATCCAGGTCTTCCTGACCTTATGATCCGATTGGATGGAAAATAAACGTTATGGTGGGCCCTGTGATTTGTTTAACAGAGAAAATCATTATCTCCACTGCTATTTGTGGTATGGTCCAGATGATCTTTCGATATGATTCATTTCTTGGGAAATGCTCTTTAATGTCTTAAAAATTAGATGAATGGTGTAGATGGTACGGTCCACTTGATGTATATGAGGCCCATTGGTGCAGCCCATGTGATACGGCCCATTTGATGAATATGAGGCCCACTGTGATATATTTGAAGCCCATGGGGTGAGGCCCATTGCGATGTATTTCAAGGCCCATGGGACGTGGCCCATTATAATATATTTGAGGCCCAGATGAGAGGTCCATTGTGATATCTTGGAGGCCCATGGGTTGTGGTCCATTGTGATGTATTCGAGGCCCATGGGACGTGGCCCAATATGATGTATGTGAGGCCCTTATATGAGGCCCATGGTGATGCATTTGTGGCCCTTGAGGGAGGCCCATTGTGATGTTTATTAAGCCCTTGCATAAGGCCCATTATGTTGTATATGAGGCCCTGGCGTGAGGCCCATTATATAGTGTATGAGGCCTTTGTGTACAGCTTAATGAGATGTGTATTGGACCCTTATGTAAGGCCATGGGCTCACTATATGTTAGGCTCTATGTGGGCCACTCCTTGGGAACAATGTTGGTTAAATGTCCACATTGATGGGCAATGATGGTTGAATGTCCACATTGTGACCTTCCCTTAAGCCTTGTTAGGCCCATTCTCATCGATGCCGATTATCGATGCTGATTATCGGTGCCGATTATCGAGGCCGATGCTGATCATTGATGCCGATGCTAATCATCGATGCTGATTATTGATGTTAATTATCGGTGTCGATTATCAATACCGATTATGAGTATGTGACAACATAACATCATGATACATGCCCATGAGCATCACCTGCGTGTTTGTTATGAGATGTGGTTGACCATTGCATATACCATAAAGCAGGTTGTTTATGGGACTCCCTGATAGGCGAAGTCGTCCCACATGAGTGCACGGTATGCGCAGGATTGATGCATGATTGGACTATGTGACTCATGCATCTTGCATTTTGTGATATGACCACCGTACTTCCTATCGACATCAGGGCTGTGGCCTCCACAGGCATGTCGTGGATGGCCAGATGGGACACCGAAAATGTTTGGTTCGATCATCTAGGCACGTTGGATGTCCATGGGTGAAAATTCCTAAACTTTCGTGGCCAGGAGACGCTCCAACGTCTAGACCGAGTGGATACATGAGGGCCGGAGTGCCAAATACCAGAAGGCTGCATCTCCCACTGTGTTATGGTCGGTTTAAAGGGAGTGTGGCCTTTATCCGCCTGAGTGAGGGAGTTGTAAGCTAGGTTGAGTTTGACTAGCTCACAAATGGGTCCGCTATCGATGAGTCAGGTAGGCATTGGTATATTATTGGGAGGCGGATAGTGTGGTCTCTTCCACTCGCTAGGTTGTGCGGCTAGGGAGACAGAAGTCAGTGTGGAGTGTACTAGACCCCGGTGATGATCCCAGAGATGTACAGTACTGATATGTGAACTTATTGAGGAAGAGTTGTATACTTAGCATTTTACTCATTCATTCATTCATTCATTATCCACTCGGGTTGGTGGTGAGTAACTAATTATTATGTACCTTCACAATGGCCAGGATTTCGGTTGGGGCGCGTGACCAACCTGAGATCAGGAGTCTACCACGCTGAGTCTGGCTATCCAAATTTAGGTATGGGACTGGTTTGAATAGAAGTCCCTTATGTTGGACCCCATAACCTACGATACTACGTACTATCATCCCGACTTCACACTCCAGCTTGGTCATTTCATTCGCACCGCATATTGCATTACATCTGCGGCATACGGCATATTGAGTTACTATGTTTTTACATTTATATGGCCTAGATGAGGCTAATGATATTCGTGGACTAGTCAGGATTTTTGCATATTGCATTGTATCCTCAGTATATGCTATTTGGTTTACTATGTCTCCACATTGCTTTACTGATCTACATTGCTTCCTCAGCACATGATATTGGCTTATTATGTTTTTGCATCGCATAGCCTGGATAAGGCTGATGATATTTATGGACTTACCACCGTGTTTTCGGTAAGTCCATAAATACTTGGCACTTACCTTGTCCACACACTTACACCACCGTTTGAGCTTTCTATAAGCTTATGCACGATAGATGCGTGCAGGTAGCATTAGGTCGCAGCAGCGTTGAGCTTGGAGCGTGCAACATCTACTGGAGCTTTAATTTTCAATATATATATATATATATCCCTTTTCAGCACCGTATTCAAATGTTTATATTAGTAGATATGTAACGATGATGTTACCTTTGTGATTTGGGTAAACTTGTGGTTATACTTCTTACGAGATAAATGTACGTTGTAAAATCCTCATCCCAAGATCCGAATCTGGTGTATGGTAGCTAGGAGCCGAGAATGGGGGGTACTAAGGAGGCTGTCAGCACTGGATTCGGTGATCGAAAATTTTATAGTCTGGTTTCCGAGTTTGAGGCGTGACAATGATGTATATGTGTATATCTACATTGACCAGCCTGCTTGATGATGGGACCCACCTCATGTATGTATTCTAACCACACTGTCCATTAGATTTTTGGACGTGGGACCCACCCTACACGTGCTGCACGTGTGGGGGGTGGGGCCCACCTTGAGGTATGTGTTGTATATTCACACCATCCAACCTTGGACAGTGATATGTGGGGCCTACCTTAATGATATGTGTGTATCAGTATCGTCAAGTCCTTGGAGGGTGGACCCAATGATGTAAGTGTTGTTGTAACGCCCTGAAATTCGAGGGTCGAGTAGCAACTCAACTCTCGTGTTCCAAAACATCACTTATGCAACATAGATAATGATGATTAAATGTTGTCCGTGTTAGTGCAATAAACATGAGTGAGATTATACCAAAATAGTAATTCATACTCCAGATCAATTGTATAAAGGCAAGTGGAAGACTGAAACTATATATAATTGTATGTAAAAGAAACAAATCCATTACAATCTCCAGAGTATGAACTCAACTGAGTCACCATAAACACGTATCTATTTTACGATCAAAATGTCAAAAATACAACTAGAGAAGTAAGCCCTACAAGTCCCGTCGATCCAGGCAGTCTAGTCAAAGCCACCAGAATACTGCATATACGAGAACTCGTCCTGCTCCTCGTCGTAGTCCGGCTCAGCCTCCTGAGTCGTCACATCATCTGCACCTAAGACAGAGTCTGGTTGGTGTGTACAACACCATCCCGTAATGTGGGAGTGAGTAGCTAACTCAGTGGAACAATAAAGCATAAGTTAATATGTTATCAATTCAGTTAAGCAGTAACATGCAGTGCGATGTTACTCCCTCATGCGATACCATCTTACGTTCGCGGCATGCTTTCATTCCTCAGTGCTCCACATCTTTCAGGCACATGCAGTGCGATGATGAGCATGATTACCGAGTTGTTATTAGTCAGCAGGATTGGAAAACTAAGGTACCTCCCTTGTATCATTCCCAAACATGATCCATTCCAGGGTTGTCAAACCTAAATAATCTCATATGATAGTGTGGTTTTAGGGTGCTGCAAAGGCTATCAAGGCTGTTACACACAATTGTTACACCACTCCCCCATCACTCAGGCCTAGTTCATACTCTATACATCGCGGCAAAACTCGTCGCCTCACTACAAATTCAGAGTATGCTCAAGGTCACTACAAAGGGCTCGTCACCAATCAGTGTAGGCCGACAGCTCGAATACAGTATCCCATACCACCGTATTTGGCTCACGAGTCAGAGTTGCTCACTGGTCACTACAGGGAGGCACGTGACCCCAGCGTAGGCCGACAGCTCAACCACGATGTCCCATACCACCATGCCCGACTCATGAGTCTTAGCGGATCGAGGTACCATGGTTAACGGAATTTCACTGGTAAGTTTGGTACCCTAGGTTCAAGCAGTAACGTCCAAACATGGTGAACATACATTAGACAAATCAGGTTACTTGACAAGACTGACTAGCTCGAGCGTACAATCAACTGAACGACATAAAGTGCATAAGCACTTCGCGTGGCCTAACCGTTGTCGCCAACTGAAGTACGACTCGGGTTCGTCAAACACATCCTACGTGGCGAAATGAATCTCAACCACGAACTCAAGTCTGGTACCGATTGTCTGGACTATAAACATAGTCCCAATCGCAATCAATCCTTATACAGAGCATGTGGAGTAAAGCATAATAAACAAAGTAAGTCAAGCATGTTAACAAACAAGTCATAAAGCATGTTACAAAGCACAATGTAAACAAGAAATACAAACACATATATTTCATAGAAAGCGATTAAATTAAACACCCAATCATAGAGGAAATCATATACGTGTCTAAGGTAGTTGAGAATCCCATCTCAACACCTACCTAAAGCACCATCATCCAAGCACTTACTCTCACAAGTATTTTCACAAACACTTAGAATACACTATTTCAACATACATAGTGTATATTAGCAAAACATGTATTAGGGTGAGCCCTTTCACCAAAAAAGTATTTTACACATATATAATATGTTCATACAGCAAATAAACATGGCAAACACATTTCCAAAACTTATACGTATACGGTACTTTCTACAAATACCTAGAATACACAAAATTCTATATTCTTCGTATTTAATCGAAACGGAAAACAGACAGCACTTTGTACATGTGCAATTGCATGCAGATCATGAATCTATCATTATCTGACATTGAAAGTATTGAAAACCACAACCTATACACCTAAAGTCCTCACCTTTTATCGTAGAATCGTAACGAATCCGATAGGTTTGCTAAACTTTCGTATTCGGCAGTTTGGTGACCTATGGAATAAAATAGGTTAGCTATTTCATAACCTACAACCATCACAACCCCAAAATAGATTAGGGTTAGGGTTTTTTACCTAGAAACAAAGTTGGAATTGCCGGGAAAATGATTAGATTTGAGTGGTTACGCTTGTAGAGAGGCAGGGGAAAGCAGTAAGGAGGTTCTCCCACTTCTCTCACACTTTCTCTCTCTTTTCTCTCTTCTCTCCTAGGGTTTTTCTCAAATTCGTATGGCTGAATGAGAGAGGGTTTTAAGGTCTTTATATAGCCTAAAACTACTCCAAAATAGACCTAAGGTTAAGGTATACTTACGTTATAACTAAAGTGAGCCTGTTCCAGCTCAACGGAGCATTTCTGGCGGGCCCCCTTGAGCCAAAGGTCGGACTTAAGCTCACCAATATTAGATCTAGGTGGAGTTAAGTTTTCGTTTCAGTCGAATTCCCAGATCACGCGTGGCGGACCAGTTTCAGTTCAATGGTCAGTGAAACTCGATTAGAGATTTCAAGTACACTACCATGCATATGAAATTTTTCCTGATCCGAGGGTGTATTTGGGTCAGATTCTGATGGTCTGGTTGCTTACAAATTGTCCGCAAGTAACAAGTCTCAGATTACTATTTGAGATATTTATTTATAAAGAAAACTAAGTGTTCTCACACTCCTCTCTCCAGACTCAAGCGAACAGCCGTGGTACACGATCTGGATTTGATCTCTGAGATAGTTATCAAGCCCAGCGAGGCGGTCCTAAGTCTATAACTTCGTATTATTCGGACTTTCGATGTGTAGTCCAGATTTGATACGGAGTTTCAATGTGCTCCCGAGAGCAGTCGGGTAATGAGTTTGATCCTAAATTTTAGGGTAACCTAGCGTCAATGATTCTACAAGTTTTGGGTCTTACAGATTGTATTTAAAGCGATTCTAGCGGATTTCATGGCTAATCTCGTTTAGCACTTAGTTAACTTTGTCAATTTTCTAAAGGATTTGATCCAAAGCGATTTCTGCCTGAGGTGGTACTCGGGCCATTGTACGGGATTTTTCGAGTCGTTACAGATGTATCCACTCCATCCGCCCATGGACCCCACCTGATGTGGGTGTTTAATCCAAACCATCCAGTAAGGACGTGAGGCCACCATGATATATGTGTTGTACATCCACGTCGTATGTCTGACCATCTTAGGGCAGTGGGACTCACTCCGATGTATGTGTTCCATATCCACGCTACCATCAGTGGTGGGGCTCATTTTTATGATGCAATAGGCCCACCATGATGTATGTTATATCCAAGCCACCCAGCTTAGGCCCATTTTGCAGGCCACTATGTTGTATATGTTCTAATACCCATGCTACCCATTTATTTTCTGGACTATATGGGCTGCCCCATCAAGCCCACTATGATGTACGTGATGCACTCACTATCCATCCCTTGTGCCTAGCCCATGGGCCCTAGTGTGAGGCCCAATATGATGTATTTATGGCCCTTGTGTGAGGCCCAACATGATGTATATGTGGCCCATTTGGTGAGGCCTAATGTGATGCATGTGAGGCCCTTGTATGAGGCCCAATGTGATGTATTTGAGGCCCATGGGTGTGGCCCATTGTGATGTATTTGAGGCCCATGGATGTGGCCATTGTGATGTATTTGAGGCCCATGGGATGTGGTCCATTGTGATGTATTTGAGGCCCATGAGATGTGGCCCAATGCGATGTACATGTGAGGCCCATTGTGATGTGTATGAGGCCCTTGAGCGAGGCTCGTTGAGATGTATGTGAGGCCATTGTGTGAGGCCCAATGTGATGCATCTGAGGCCCAATTGTGATATGTGATTCCACCATGATTTTATGATGCCCATTCATCTTCCTAGTTGGTATTATAATGGGTTATACCTTGGGAGCAATGGTGGTTAAATGTCCACATTATAAGAGCAATAATGGTTAAATGTCCACATTGTAACCCTCCCTAAGGCCCGTTGTTAGGCCCATTCTCATCTTCCCTTAGTGGGCTAACCCAAATCATTGGGCCCCCATAATTGTTAGGCCCATTCTTGATATGAGTAGGTTGTATGCCCATCCTTGTTATGGGGAGAGTTCATCATCGTATAACATACTTAATATGATTTCATCATACATGCCCATATGCATTTATGTATGCTTTATATGAGGAGTGACTGCTCATAGCATATGCCATTGGGCAGATTGTTTATGGGACTTCTTGATAAGCGAAGTTGCCTCACATGAGCGTGCGGTATGTGCAGGATTGTTGCATGACTGGATAGTATGATTTATGCATCTTGCATTGTGTGACATGACTACTGTACGCCCTAGCGACATCAGGGCCGTAGCCTCTACAGGCATATCGTGGATGGCAACATTGGACACGGAAAATCTTTTCTCTACATGGGGAGCGATAGATTTCCTTGGGTGAAATTCCCTAAACCGTTATGGTTTCAGGAGGTTGCTCCAACGTTTGGACTGAGTGGATGCATGAGCACCAAGTACCGAATACTAGGAGGTCGCGCTTCCCACTATGTCGTAGTCGGTTGGAAGGGGGTGTGGCCTTACCCACCTAAGAGGAGGGGACAAAGCTAGGCTGAGTTTAACTAGCTCGAGGAATGGGTCCGCTATCGACGTGCCGGGCCCAATATTGGTTGGTGGATAGTGAGGTATTTTGCACTCACCTTATTACGTGCGATGGGACAACAATTTGGTTTGGAGTGTACTAGACCCTGGTGATTTTCCACAGATAAGATGTATTGTTATGTGGATACAGATGAGGACTGGTATGCTTGTATTGCATATCGCATATGACATTTGGCTACGTCGGCCTCGCATCGCATGGCCTTGGTATGGCCGATAGCATTCATGCCGTACATCGCATAGCCTTGGTACGGTTGATAGCATTCATGGACTCACCAACATGTTTCTGCATTGCTTTGATATTGCATATGTTTCAACAAGAAAACAAATTCGTTCTATTTGGGAAATTATCTTATTTGAGTATAATAAAGAGAATGAACATGGATTAATCATCATATTTTATTACTGAATTCATTTACATCCCTTTAATATCCCTTGATTTTAAGATAGGTCAAAATAACAAGTTACAATTAGCTAGTTTTATATGTCCAATCTTAAATCCGACAGCATCTTGACGTTATTTTAACCATCTCCTAATACTTAGGAGGAATTGCTGAATGGATTAGCCAATCTTCAATAAGATAGAAATTTCGGCAGCATTCTGGCGCTATTTCGATCATCTCCCAATACTTAGGAGGAATTTATTCTTTCCAAAGAAGAACTTGTGGAGATAAAGGCTGGACTTAAATGCTCCCTGTAATTCCCACAACATGCTTGGTTGAATCATGAGCCTGTTGTTCGACCCGCGTAATTGATATGCTAGTTGCGTGATCCACGCAACTCATAAGTGTGTTACGCGATCCGCGCAACCCGAAAGAGATGTTGTGTGATCCGCGCAACCGACCCTTCTCTCTACTCTTCTACCTTCAATCGCTCTGCTCTGGTCTCTGAAATCTTCGATCCCCAAATGAGAGGGGGAATGGGGTATTTATAGGTTCTTCACATGTGCCAATCCTTAATTCTTGTGCCCTCGGACCTACTTTGCACATAGAGAAGACCATTCATCTCACTGCCTTTCTTTTATTGATTGCGCGATCCGCGCAACAGTGTTTACTGGTTGCGCAACCCGCACAACAGACTTCCTTGGTTACGGGACCTGCGCAATGATGCCTTCTGGTTGCGCGATCCACACAACGGAGCTTCTTTGTTGCGCGATCCGAGCAACTGACTAAACTGTTCTTCCATGCATTCCTTTCATTCTATGTCTAGCTTTCATTCTTGAATCTTTCTCCCCTTCATAATTTTTTATGCTCCAATAGATGACCCCTTGATCCGTTCTTTGTTCCAAAGAATCAGGATCAATCCCCCCCTTTTTTTTCTTCCAATTTCTACTGCTCTTAAGACCGTTGCACGACCCGCGCAACGCCTACCCGAGTACGGTACTCAGCCCAAACTTTTATAAATATCCAAACTTGGTTCATTTTCTCATTCTTCTATTCTACAGTGAAGCTCTTGCGAAAATTTTCCTTGCGCAACTGATACTTGTTGCGCGACCCATGCAACGATTCCTTCGTCGCGCAAGTCTTTCCAATAGTTACGCTGCCCACGCAACGCCTAATCTGTTGCGCGACCTGTGCAACACCCGATTCATTGCGCGATCCGCGCAACTGCCACTTCAGTAATTCTTCTCGATCTTATTAGAATTTCCTCATATTTAATCATGGCCCGAACCAAAAGAACTTTCATTGTCGTCGATCCTTCTTCTAATCAACCCTCACATCGAGAGCTGCCAAACACTGAAGCTTATCAGATGGCAACTCCTCAAGCAACAGAATTACCGTCCTCTCCAGCTCAAGCCCTGTGTAAGCGATTAAAGACGACTGCTAGATGGCCTGCTTACATAAAAGAACCAGTACTCCCCACATTTCACTTCACCGCACGTATTAAGTCATTATCATCTCCCATCCACAGGGCTATCGCCATGGGCGATCTGAAAATGCCTCCAAGGCACGGTCGTGAGTACGATTGGGATGAATGGTTGAAGACAACAGCACATTATCAGACAATCAGTCAACAACCGCTTACTACAGAAGATATCCCTCCTTCCAGACCCAAGAAGTATCGTCGAAACAAAGCCCAAGAGTTTCAAGAGAAGATTAAAGAGCACAATAGGAAGAAACTCCACTACTCTTGGGAATTTGTCCGTGCCGTTCAGGGTGTCATTCAATTTGACAACCCCTATAAATAGGGCATCATCACAATTCTGATCAACATTCATCGCCATCACTCTATGTTGGTCTGCGAACCCAGGGAATCACTGTAGAAAGATTAGCCTACATGTAGTCTTGGTCATTCAAGGAGCCAAGACTATTAGAAGGCATTTTGCAGCCACCAAGACCTCGACAGAAAATAGGCGGCATTCATCCCATGATACTCCTTGTTCCCTCCTATGACGTTCATAGTCTCTATCCAACTTGCTTTTATGAGACACTCAAGCAACATTTCAGTCACCATCTAGAAGAATTTAGAACAAGGGGTCTTCTGACTCCTCACAACTACTATTCTGAGTAGGCTACCACGATTTTGGCAAAACATGCTATGACTTTGTCGAAGATCGACATTCTCCATGTGATAGAAGCTACATCACATTCCTTCTACAAAGAACCTTCTATTTTGAAGGCATTCCTCAACTATTGGTGCCCTTCCACTAATTCCTTCCATCTTCCTGAGGGTGAAATGAGTATCACACTCTGGGATATTCATAGGATTTGCGGCTTACCAATAACCGGCAAGTTTCTTGATCAATTTGTTCCCACTAATGAGGAATTCGCTTTCGTCTCCTCTCCTAATCGTATCCCCTCTATTTCGGAATCGACTACCGAACTCTTCAGGGAGATGTCAAAATTCACGAATATCCATAAGATTCCTCCCATGCAGTGGCTAACTCACTTCGGCAGAGCTTTCAAAGAATTCCTTTCTTCTCCAATCTCTCTTCATGGCAACTTGATATATTTATACATAATTATAATTTCATTTATCTATCCCTTCAGGTTTACCGATAGTCATTCACGAGAACTCGAACGTCTCAGAAAGAGTATAAGAGGTCGTGCTGAATACTCGGTTTATGGGAAACTGGCAACATTCATCGCATACTGGCTAAGCATGGTGGTCTTCCCCAGTTCTAAATTGGCAGATGTTATTCGCCCTTCACAGTTTGTTGTTGCAGGTGTCATGGCCGAGGGAACCAAGTATTCTCTTGCTCCGCCCGTTCTTTGTTCAATCTATAGAGGTTTCGGAGAGATTGTGTGCCATATAAAAAGTCCCTCTGTCGGTTCTGCCTCAACTTACATGTCGTGGCATTATTTCCTGGGTTTGCTTGGCGTCTACTTCCCCTGGACTTTCGAAGTACCAAAAAAAGCCTATGTCCACCCTTCCAGAGTTCCTCTCCACTTCTTCCAAAAGAGATCTATGGCAAAGATATCCTACGACTGGGCAAAAGATGTCATTTCCTCGAATGACAAGATAAACTATTTCCACTTCGGCCTACCTTGTTACATCGTAGATACATAGAAGGCAGACATAGAATCGATCTCTTCAGCAGAGAGAGGATTCTTTGTATCGATTAGATCGTGCAGTCTTCTACTGAGAGAAGGGACCGAATTCTGGCGAGAGCCGTATTACCCTAGTTGCTTTGCCTGTCACTTTAGTTTTGATCAGGCTGTGCCGGAAGATTGCGGACTAGTGACTTGCTGAATGTGAAGTTACGGGATTGGCCCTTTTAACTCGACGATGATTTGGAAGCAATTATTGGGCCGAGCCAATTCTTCATTCATCATTCTAGGGTGTGATCGTGCGCCGAGAGCATCATACAACCATATGAGATGGTGGGTGCACCAGTCATACCTGGTAAGAAAAAGTCTGCCAGTGTCTAGACCCGTATGGCTTCCACCTCTCGTGCTTAAGGGTCGTATCATCGAAGCAGGAGTTGGTTTTATCGCAGAGACCAGTCATGCCCCCACTGCCGGTCATCACAATATTCAGATTTCTATGGATGAACCTATTTGTGAAATAAAACCCGATAATACCCTTAAAGGATGGACAACATACGGTGATATTCACGAATTTGAACAAATCCCTCTCCATCGTCCACAATAAAGAACTACAGAAGAGGCTTTCCTTCAACTAGATGATATTGTCAATCCTCAGGATCAACCCTCTTCTTCTATTCATCCTCAGCAATAGCCGATTTCTTCTCCCGTTTCTAAGACGAATCTTTCTTGACAGCGGTCAACTCCTCCTATCTCCAAGACTGACATTCCTCATCAGCAGCCAACTTCTTCTCCGATGACGAGGTCTCATACACGCGCTCAAGCTTCTCCACAGGGAGAGACTACTGCTATTACTCCTCCAGTTTCAGCTGCTACAGATATTCAACCAAAAAGCTCTCAATCTCTTCCCTCTAAAGGAAAGCACGTTGTTGTCGAGGAGTCAAGCACAGAAGACACTGTTGGAGAAGATTCAACTTCTTCGTCTGGACATACTTCTTCTAACGAAAGCAATATAGGAGGAGAGGGTCAGGAGAATGACTATGAGGAGAGAGAAGTGGATATCAGTGGTGAAGATGATACAATTGCAGAAGATATCCCCACTAATGAGGGACATATTCTTTCAACTTCTGAAGTCGTTCTTGCAAAGACTTCTTCTATGGCAAGGGAAGAAGAACCACTGGACTATGGGGAATATGGATATTCACCATGTAAGGAAGTCTTGATACTGTTATTTACTTTTGTCTTTCTTTATTTCTTATCTTGCGCATCTTATTTCAGGTGACCATGTTGTAAATACGGAGGTAGATAGTGCTTCTCCTCTAGATTTGCCCCCTGTTACACCAACAGCCTCACCAAGATCCTCAATGCCTCCGCGAGCAGTGGTACGTAGGATTGCTTTTCCAAAGGAGTCAACTAATTTACCCACTCCTACCATTGTTGCTTCAAGTGATGGACGCGAAATGGTTTTTTCGATGGTCTCAACTGTTCTACCCACCTCTACCACCGTCAATTCGAGTACTGAAGCTAGGGCTCCATCTTTTGCTGAGATGGTAGTACCAAATCCTTCCTTTGCTAGAGAGACGCAACTGCCCGCTGTTCCAATACCAGCGGAAGGTATTTCCTTTTTCTTGTCTACACTTTCTTAGATTACCTGCACATAAAACTTCTACCATAACTTTATATTTCTTAATAGGAAATTTACCTTAAAGCGGTGCAGCAAGTTCCGGCTTTATTGGCACTTCACTAAATGCGCCGTCACTCGAGAAGATTTCTGGGTACAAATTGGCGTTGATCAGAAGCTCCATATTGGCGATTGTTGAGATATTCAAGAATCCTGGTCAATGGTCTGATCTGACTGCTGCTTTGGATGTCCTGGATAGTGCCGCACGAGTGGCCAAAGTTGATGTTTCCTCTATACGCGATGCTCTTCTCAGGTTTCATAATTCAATAGCTACTCTGTCATTAGCTAAAGCCGTGGTTGCTCCACCTGAACTCTTAGAATACAAGAAGCAGCTTGCATGTTCTAAAGAGAAAGTTTCTCAGCTTGCTCCAATTGTGTCTCCCCATGATCCAGAACACTTATCTCTGCACGAGCAATAGGAGACCTTTGCTGATAATAAGACAACTATCCAAGATCATATTTCTCTCCTGAAGCAAGAAATAGCTCAACTAGAGAAGTAAAGTTCAGAGGAGGATCTGAACATAGAGAGAATGCAAGAATAGATAGATTGTAGCCTT
Organism: Magnolia changhungtana; assembly: GCA_030180095.1. Classification (NCBI taxonomy): domain Eukaryota; kingdom Viridiplantae; phylum Streptophyta; class Magnoliopsida; order Magnoliales; family Magnoliaceae; genus Magnolia; species Magnolia changhungtana. The sequence goes on from JASAUF010000172.1 coordinate 2,669,881, forward strand.
CATTCTGTGGATTCTGAAAGATCCGAACTGATTAAGAATGAAGAATTGATTGCTTCTTTGGAGGAGAAGTTAGCTGGCATCCCAGATCCTGCAAGAATGATTTCGACTGCCAGACTGGAACATGCAACTGCTCAAGTTAATTTTTAAGGAAGTTTGCAACAATATTTAGCAGTACTAGGCATTACAGGGGAATTCTGAAATGTTTAACTTCAATACATTGTATTTTGCTACTGTGAATATAATGTTCATTTTGATTACTGCTTTATCCTTTTATGCTTTGTTAGTAAAGGATTTCCTAAATGATCCTTATCTTAATTGGTGGTACTAAATTTCAATTTAGTTAGTCGCACATAGTTTAAGCTCTTGAGTAGTGGAGCATATGCAGTTTCTTAGACTCTTGTGTAGTGGAGTCGAGTGGTCTTACGTGATGGTCTCTGTAACTCAGGAGTTCACTAGACTTCTCACTGCCTGGGGAGTTCACAAGCTGCGGTCCATCAGAGGGGCCCAATGAAGCTACTGGGGCTATGAACTCGATTGGAATTATGCACAGGGTTGGCCACGGTAACTCTTTAGAGTTCACAGAGCTCACAAGGCGACCTTTAGGGTGCCAAATCCTTGGCCGCCAGTCCGTCAATGAGTAAGTTTAAGCCCTTCCTCATGAGTTAGTACTGAAATCGAGCCAAAGATCTGGGGGGTCTTACACATGGTTGGCCTATCTATGGACATGGCCAAAGAGCTCATACTGCGGCCTGTTTTTCTTCGTCTGCAAGGTCGAGCCCATTCACTGGAGGGCATTTTCTTCCATTCCTTGTGATGCTGCCGGAAAGCTATACAGATGGCATTGGTCTTACGCGTGATTGACCATTTGAGGACTTTTAGCCTTTCAGGCTTTTAGTCGCTGGCTTCGTCAGCTGCCCACGTAGGTATGCTTACGATGGCCTTCACGGGCTTTTTAGGGTCACTGGCTTCTCGCCACTGCCCGAATGGTGAAAATGATAGGTCTTATGCGTAGCTAGCCTTTTTTAAGGCTTGGCCATTTAGGTTTGACTAGACCGCCTTAAAATGCCTCAAGAGACAATAATAGATGTGATCATTGCAACTATGAAAATGACAGACATCTCTAACTGAGATTGATGCGTCACCGCTTCTGCTAATATCTTCAAGAAGATCCATTTGTTTTGTTTATAATATATCAGCTTAGTGACGATATCAATTTCGACAATCAGAGCTCTCTTAGTCTAACGATGTTCACTTTCTTTTCGCAACACTTGTTGATATGTAGTCTTGATATGCTCCCGAATTCCTTCTTTATTTATTCATCTGCCAATACATTGTCATGGTCCTGCCCATTCTTGCCCCCTTTTAATACAGAATCATTATGCTGATAATATTCTTGATCAAAATTAATAATGTCTTCAGGGATGATATTTCTTTATAAAGTGAGCAATGACCGATATACTTATACCTTACCCGTCTTGATTCACCACTCTATATGCACCATTGGAGTATACCTCTTTAATTATATAAGGTCCATCCCATTTAGGCTCGAATTTGCCCCCTATTTGTCGGGTGACCACTATGGATCTTTTCAGCATCAGCACCATATCCCCTTTCTTGAAAGAGCAGTATTTAACACGTTTATCGAAAGCGGTCGATATTCTTGCTTGATACGATTGTAATCACTGTTAGGCTGCCAGGCATTTTTCATCCAGCAAATCTAACTCTTTCAGCCTTAGTTTTATATTTTCATCCTCGATTATAGACTGATGTACTGCTACTCTAAGTGACGCTACTTGCATTTCAATTGGGATCACTGCTTCTACACCATAAACCAATGAATACGCTGTTGCTTTTGTCACTGTCCGGTGAGTGGTTCTATATGCCCATAATGCTTCTTCTAATCTTTCATCCCAATCATGTTTGTTCTCTGTCACTGTTTTCTTCTGTATTTTAATTATCATTTTATTAAATGCCTCTGCTAGTCCATTGGCCAGTGGATAGTAAGGCGTTGAAAACGAATGACGAATATTGAATTTCTGACACAACTTTTCCATGCCTCTGTTTTTGAAAGGCGTATCATTATCCGTAACAATTTTCTTCGGAATACCATGACGGTATATTATCGCGTGCCGGATGAAATTCACTACGTCCTTTTCTTTGATATTACGTAAGGCAACTGCCTCTGTCCACTTGAAAAAATAGTTTGTTGCTGCTAAGATATACTGCTTTCCTTTGGATGAAGGCGGATTTATAGGACCAATGACGTCAAGTCTGTTCACTCCCCAAGTATAGGGTTGTGATGTAGTAATAAACTCGGTAAGATCGAGGTTGAATCCCACAAGGACTGGTTGTCACAATTCAAATCTATGACTCTCCTTAACTAATCCAACAAATAATGGAATAATCTACTAAGCACAATTCTATAAAAAAAAAAATAATTAAGAACAGGGAAGAAATTCAATCAGATAGAGAGCACTAGGACTTTCGAATCCACCCCTAATTATCCTAACCCTTGTTTTGTCTGTTGATTCACCTTGATCTAGATTGATACCACTTAAATAGAGAAAGCACAATCTGTGTCCTTAATCGGGCATACAGACTGTCTAATTCCTTTAAGCAATGCCATGAATAACAAATTCCATGTCCTTGGTCGGGCACATGGAATGTACATTCATTAAAGCACCCTGTTTCTTCCTCTATAGGAAACCTGTTCTTGATCAGACACAAGCACCTGTAATAAGCATGCATCCAAACAACATCCATCTATATACTTTGATCAAGTTCATAGATGGAGAAGTATGGAATTTAAACCCATAAAACCCACTTAGAGAAAGAAACAAATTAATTAATATTCAAAGTAAATCAACCAATACAAGAGCTAATCAAATTAGGGGCTTCATCTCAGCCCTAGCTGAGAGATTAGTGACCCATAAAATCCATAAAAAATATTAAATAAAATTCATAAAATAGAACACCAAACCGAACAATCTCTCTCTCTTCTTCCTTCTCTTTCTTCTCTTTCTCCTCTCCCTGGCTCTGGATCTCAAATTCCCTAGATCTGAATGCCTTTCCCACGTCCAAAACTCCACTTTTATAGGCATTGGATGGCTGGAATCGTAGGCGAGTCGTAGACGGACTCGAAGTGCAATTTTTCGCAGCCGTGATCGGTGGGCCCCACAGAGGTGTTTTCTGGAAAATCCACCCCGTCCATTGAATTCAGGACAAAATTTCAGTCAAGAATGGGTAGTTTTGAAGGTCCATTAGCACGGCCCATAGAAGAAATCTCGAAAAGATCAGATTTGAACGTCGTCGGGTAGCCCTTTTGTGGCCTCTGTATCACGCACATGTGCACGCATGGTTGCAAAGTTTAACATGGACTTGTACTATTCGTGGCCCTCTACAAGATGGATGGATTGGATCGGCCGTACAGGCCATGGGTGGGGTCCACAACTCTTCGCAAAACTGGCCAGCGGCCGGTTACGCGGTGACGCAAAAACAGGGACGTGGATTCGCTGACGTTCTGGTGGGGTCCGTGATCAGAATCCACAGCGGAATCCACTCCGTTCATTCGACTCCCAACTAAAAACCGTTCAGGGATGTCCGGTTTCAACTGTTTTCGGTGTGGCCCACCAGAGTTCTTCGTTCACCGTCAGTCTTCCTTCTAAACGGCTGTATTTCTCTCAAGATGATCATTCACGATTCGGACACCTATGCATTGAAGAGGGCCTTCATTTGGACCTGATGGACGGTCCGGATTGTCGGTTTGATGGACGGTGTGGACCCACAACCGAAACCCAAATCCATCAGAGAAGACGCTGCATCTTCTCGGTTTGAGAGGATGGCCGAGCGCGGGTCAGCGGCTCGCTGACCGCTTTAGCCCGTCCGGTGCACGGCGGTACAGAGTTGTGTACTATACACACTCTGTACATGTGGGTTCCACGGTGATGTTTTCGAGAAATCCAAGCCGTCCATCCTGTCTCTCATATAATTTAAACCGTCTAGGTAAATTTTGAAGAAGTTCCAGACATCAGGTGGGCCCAGAATCGATGGTTTGTGGGCTGATTTGTCCGTTGGGGCACTTCCCGAAATATCCAGAGGTTGGAATTTAATATGTATGGTTAATTTGCGGCCCTCATCCCATGTATGAAGTTTCGAATTGATCGAATGGCGGGAAACATGTGATCTTGCATTCTGGACCAATTTTGGGCCCCTTTGGCTTGCTTTCCTCCGATCCCAGGCGTGTAAAATCTTCATTATTGGTTTTCTGGAGTCCATCCCGTGCTTTGGTAATTTTAGAGCGCCAAATTCATGTTTTTAACATCATCTTTTAATACACACTCCTGATTTCATCCTGTAATAAAAACACGAGTAATACACTCCATTAATCCTTATCATGTACGTAAAATTAGGCAATCTTTGAGTCCGATATGCAATATTCGACCCTGATCACAACCCCAACCAAAGCATTTTGCTAGTCCCGAGCAAAACATGCGAAAATAATTTCAGAAATAAAAGACAATTCCTGTAAACTCAAGTGACTTGTGAACAGATAGCTGAGATGTGAAAATTCTAAGATTCATGATTGGTGTGTGGAATTTTTCTCTTGAAATCAAGTTTACAGTAAACTTCATAATCAAGTTCAAAATATTAATCCATCAATTAGAACATTCCTAAACATTGAGTTCCACGAGTGTAAAATATAATCTCGACTTACAATCAGTAAGAGATCCAATTGTCAATTTCATGATATTATTAGTAATTCGTGACAATCAAAACTTGAAACCAACACTTATCTCACAGATTAACTTTTCATTTTACCAGCCTTTGGTTTTCTTTATGAGCAGTAACATAAATGAGGGGAATCAAATTCTCACCTATAGGGAGCAAACCTATGGCGAAAACTTGTCGCCTAACTTTTTTTTTTTTATGTCAACTATGGAGAATCAAATCCACACCTATAGGGAGCAAACCTATGGTGAAGATTATGTGACTTACTCTTTCAATTCTTCTTTTTACCAAGTTAATCATTCAGTTATCAAACCAACACTTAATGTGTAAGCGAGATGTGATATGTGGAATCATGGCTCAATCAATGTTTACAACTTCTAATCATGGATTAACAAGTCAAAATTGACTGTGAAATTAAGCAGGTGGCCAGATCCAAGAGTCATAAGTTACCAACATCACAAATCTTATAATGTTAAAACCACAACTATCCTTCAAAATCACTTAGAATTTAATAGAAATTCCAAAAAAAATTTTAAAATTTTCACAAATTTTGCTCAAGACCAAGAAAATACTGATTAGGTAACCTAATCTCCCACCCCCAACCTAAAATCTACATTGTCCTCAATGTAAAAGAAATAAGCATACAATGCATATAGGACAACGAAAATAAAAGAGGAATGAGGAAAAGATAGTACCTGGACGGAGAATTAAGAAGCTTTCTCAAAAAATTTCAACGTAAAAGTGAGTTAGCACAAGAGAGAAATCAACAGAAGCAAAAATAACAAAAAGAAAAACAAAAGAAGATCCTACCTATACCACTTTCGCAGGTGCTCTCGATTGCATTTAGCGCATGCAACAAGCTTTTAAACCCCTAGGTTACCCCTAGTGGACGAGTTGTAGCCTCGTGAGGGTTTGCAGTAATGTTACCCACAAACATTGAAATAACTAAGAAAAAGCAATACAAGAAAGCAAAAGGCTGGGTTGCCTCCCAGGAGCGCTAAGTTTAACATCTTCAGCCAGACAAGAACGGACCATGAATGAGCTTAATCGTTATAACCAAGGTCCGCCAAAGAAATTACCTTACCACCTTAATTAACCAATCCCAGATAAGTGATGTGAGTTCCCATGAGCTGTGCTATCTGCAAGGAGGTAACTGACACTGTCGTCAAATAATTTAAGAACTTCTGCTCGCACGACTTCTTCCATGTGAGGATCACGCTTCCCTTGTAGTTCACGCGACATTTCCACAGCATGATCCATGCATATCGTGGGGCATACTCCCTATATTTCCACTATCTTCCTTTCAATTGCTGCCTTATATGTTCTAAGAAAATTAAGCAGCCTGCTCGCCTTTGTCTTCTCAGAGTTCGAAACTGTGCTGTCAGGAGGCGTCTCAGAGAGATGAAGAGGTTCCACTTTCGCTCTCCATTTTTCAGTCTCCAAGATAGGAGTAAAGTCGAGCAGTGCATTGACTTCATGGATGGGACTATCGATGTCAAAGTCCATGCCAGCTTGTGCTAAGCAGGTCTCAAGTGAATCTTCAAAAGATGTACGGAAGGAGTCCTGCACAAGGCTCTCGATCATGTCCACTTCAAATATGTCATCCAAATTTGCGGATTGTTGTCCTGCATTAAAAACATTGAGTTTAATATTCATGTTACCAAAGGACAATTTCATAACTCCATTCCGGCAATTTATAATAGCATTAGATGTGGCCAAAAATGGACGACCCAAAATGACTGGGATCTGACTATGAAGATTCTGAACAGGCTGAGTATCAATGACTATGAAATCCACTGGAAAATAAAATTTATCAACCTGGATTAACACATCTTCAATAACACCCCGGGGCACCTTGACAGATCTATCAGCCAGTTGTAATGTTACCTTAGTCGGTTTCAACTCACCAAGTCCTAGCTGCTCATAAACCGAATAAGGTAACAAATTAACGCTCGCCCCTAAATCGAGTAATGCCTTCCCGATCTTATGATCTCCTATGCCGCAAGAAATGGTGGGAGCTCCTGGATCCCTAAATTTAGGAGGAGTGTTATGTTGAATCATGGAGCTGAGCTGCTCTGCAAGGAAGACTTTCTTATGAATATTCTGCTTACGCTTTTGAGTGCATAAATCTTTCAGAAACTTAGCGTAAGCAGGGACTTGTTTGATAGCGTCAAGCAACGGGATGTTGACTTGCACTTTTTTGAACACATCCAAGATTTCATCAAAGTTATTTCTTTTCTTCATTGGTGCCAGACGTTGAGGAAAGGGTGCTTTGGGCACGTAAGGTGGCACATTAGTGGCTCCCTGGAGAGTCGAGAGCTTTTGAACTTTGGATGCATTGGTGTGACTCTCTGCTTCATCTTGATCTTTGTTTTAGAATTTGATTCATCCCCAGGCATCTCTATTCTGTTATCAATCTGCTTGCCTGACCTAAGGGTAGTAATCGATTTGGCCTGTTCATGATATTGCCCTTGGTTAGAATTAGAGCCAATCTCATATTGTCCCTTTGGGTTAGCCTCGGGTTGGCTAGGAACTTGCCCTTCTCTCTCTCACTCAATGTGGCGACTAGTTGACCCATTTGAATTTTCACTTAGCAATGGATTGTGCATTTGCATGTAAGCTTTCTTTGGTTAGCCAATAAGGTGTGTTGGGTATCTTTTGGAATTGGAGAGAACTCTGCATAAAAAGATGGAGTGTATCCTCAAGAGATGGGTTCCTTGATTGTGTAGGCAGTTGTTGATATTGCGGAATTTGTTGACTGCCAACTTGGAGGTGCGGTTGCATGGGAGGATTTCCAGATGGTCCTCCTTGATGTGGTCCTTTTGCCCAAGAAAAATTTGGATGCCTAGCCCATCCTGGGTTGTATGTGTTCGAGTAAGTATCATTCCGGGTTTTGAAAAGTGTTCATAGCATGAACTTGTTCGAGAGAAGTTCTGGGGATCTGCCCCAGATGGACAAGATCAAAGGACTAGAACATGTGGCACATGCCTCCACTTGAGCTGTTTGTGGAGGTCCATTATTTAATACCAGAGCATCAACTTTCTTTGTCAGGTTATCAAGTTTGGCGCACAACTCTGGCACGACTCCTATCTCATATATACCACCTCTCTTTTGTGGTTGGGAACTTCTTTCACCTCTATCTGAATAGTCCCATTGCTGGGAGTTTTCACACAAGGTTTCAAAGAATTTCCATGCTTCGGTATCGCTTTTGGTCATGAAGGATGGTGGCATCAACCATGCGACGGTTCTGGGGTGTCGACCGTCAAAAGTATTGCACTTGTTGCCACTTCTCAAAACCGTGGTGTGGACATTTAAGAAGCAAGTCCTTCCATCTTTCCCAACATTCATGAAAGTGCTCTCCCTCTTTTTGTGTGAAATTAGTGATTTCTCTACGGAGAGCATTAGTTTTGTGAACAGGGAAGAACTTGTTTAAGAACTTTCTAGACAATTGGTCCCATGTAGTGATAGGCCCAACTTCTAGAGAATTCAACCATGCTTTCGCCTTATCCTTCAAAGAAAAAGGAAACAAAGAGGCGGATCGAATCGTCTGAGAAGTTTTGAAATTTAAAGGTGGAGCAAATGTCTAGGAATTCTTTCACATGATGATATGGGTCCTCCTTGTCCAACCCATAAAAGGAAGGCAACAACTGTATGACCCCAGTCTTGAGTTCAAAGTGTGCTACCGTGGTGGTGGGCAACACTATGCATGAAGGCGCATTGAATTGGACAGGAGCTGAATAATCTCTTAGAGTTTTAGTTCCATTCTCTTCTGCCATTTCAACTGAAATGTCTTTCAATATTCTATGGAATGTTCTTTATATTTCAGGATCAAAAGGTGCTAGTTCTTTATCTATAGATCTACGTCCTAGCATAAACTAAGTAACAACCTAAGAGAAAGAAAACTAGAACTAGAAATTATGCTATTAAAAAAAAATAAGTTAAAACTATGTAAGTGAGAATGGGAAGAAAGAACCCGGAAAAGGAGATGATTGGTGTTAAGAAGCTCCTCCTCACTTAGTAGCTTTCTTCCTCAATTCCAAATTAGAGGTTTATCTCAGGACCCTACAAAACAGGAAATAGGTTAATAAAGAAAGGAACTCTAAGTTAGTAAAATCCTAAGCTATGAATTATGATAAGAGAGAATCCTAAATTCAATTTGGAATGAAACAACAGTCAAAAAACTTGGATGTTTTATTTAAACCAACACAAAAACTTGTTCACTCCCCAAGTATAGGGTTGTGATGTAGTAATAAACTCGGTAAGATCGAGGTCGAATCCCACAAGGACTGGTTGTCACAATTCAAATCTATGACTCTCCTTAACTAATCCAACAAATAATGGAATAATCTACTAAGCATAATTCTATATAATAAAAAAAACAATTAAGAACAGGGAAGAAAATTCAATCAGATAGAGAGCACTAGGACTTTCGAATCCACCCCTAATTATCCTAACCCTTGTTTTGTCTGTTGATTCACCTTGATCTAGATTGATACCACTTAAATAGAGAAAGCACAATCTGTGTCCTTAATCGGGCATACAGACTGTCTAATTCCTTTAAGCAATGCCATGAATAACAAATTCCATGTCCTTGGTCGGGCACATGGAATGTACATTCATTAAAGCACCCTGTTTCTTCCTCTATAGGAAACCTGTTCTTGATCAGACACAAGCACCTGTAATAAGCATCCAAACAACATCCATCTATATACTTTGATCAAGTTCATAGATGGAGAAGTATGGAATTTAAACCCATAAAACCCACTTAGAGAAAGAAACAAATTAATTAATATTCAAAGTAAATCAACCAATACAAGAGCTAATCAAATTAGGGGCTTCATCTCAGCCCTAGCTAAGAGATTAGTGACCCATAAAATCCATAAAAAATATTAAATAAAATTCGTAAAATAAAACACCAAACCGAACAATCTCTCTCTCTTCTTCCTTCTCTTTCTTCTCTTTCTCCTCTCCCTGGCTCTGGATCTCAAATTCCCTAGATCTGAATGCCTTTCCCACGTCCAAAACTCCACTTTTATAGCTGCTGGATGGCTGGAATCTGTGGCAGAGTCGTAGACGGACTCGAAGTGCAATTTTTCGCAGCCGTGATCGGTGGGCCCCACAGAGGTGTTTTCTGGAAAATCCACCCCGTCCATTGAATTCAGGACAAAATTTCAGTCAAGAATGGGTGGTTTTGAAGGTCCATTAGCACGGCCCACAGAAGAAATCTCGAAAAGATAAAATTTAAACATCGCCGGGTAGCCCTTTTGTGGCCTCTGTATCACGCACATGTGCACGCATGGTTGCAAAGTTCAACATGGACTTGTACTATTCGTGGCCCTCTACAAGATGGATGGATTGGATCGGCCGTACAGGCCATGGGTGGGGTCCACAACTCTTCGCAAAACTGGCCAGCGGCCGGTTACGCGTTGACGCAAAAACAGGGACGTGGATTCGCTGACGTTCTGGTGGGGTCCGTGATCGGAATCCACAGCGGAATCCACTCCGTTCATTCGACTCCCAACTAAAAACCGTTCAGGGATGTCTGGTTTCAACTGATTTTCGGTGTGGCCCACCAGAGTTCTTCGTTCACCGTCGTCTTCCTTCTAACGGCTGTATTTCTCTCAAGATGATCATTCACGATTCGGACACCTATGCATTGAAGAGGGCCTTCATTTGGACCTGATGGACGGTCCGGATTGTCAGTTTGATGGACGGTGTGGACCCACAACCGAAACCCAAATCCATCAGAGAAGACGCTGCATCTTCTCGGTTTGAGAGGATGGCCGAGCGCGGTCGGGTCAAGCTCGGCCGACCGCTAGCCCGTCCGGTGCACATGCAGTACGAGTTGTGTACTATACACACTCTGTATATGTGGGTTCCACGGTGATGTTTTCGAGAAATCCAAGCCGTCCATCCTGTCTCTCATATAATTTAAACCGTCTAGGTAAATTTTGAAGAAGTTCCAGACATCAGGAGGGCCCAGAATCGATGGTTTGTGGGCTGATTTGTCCGTTGGGGCACTTCCCGAAATATCCAGAGGTTGGAATTTAATATGTACGGTTAATTTGCGGCCCTCATCCCATGTATGAAGTTTCGAATTGATCGAATGGCGGGAAACATGTGATCTTGCATTCTGGACCAATTTCGGGCCCCTTTGGCTTGCTTTCCTCCGATCCCAGGCGTGTAAAATCTTCATTATTGGTTTTCTGGAGTCCATCCCGTGCTTTGGTAATTTTAGAGCGCCAAATTCATGTTTTTAACATCATCTTTCAATACACACTCCTGATTTCATCCTGTAATAAAAACACGAGTAATACACTCCATTAATCCTTATCATGTACGTAAAATTAGGCAATTGCTGGGGTCTGATATGCAATATTCGACCCTGATCAAAGTCCCCAGACTGAAAAGGGCCAAGAGGTAACTGACTAATGTAAGTCTTCTGGGGGGACGTGTATAACATCTCCATGAATTTGACATTCATGACACCGCTTCACATAATTTATCTCATCTTTAAACATAGAAGGCCAATAATATCCCATTTGATGTATTCGATGGAATAGGTTTCATCCCGCCTAATGTGCCCCACATTCCCTAGAGTGTGCTTCCCGTAACATTTGATTTGCTTCTTGTTCATCTAAACATCATAGCAGTATTCCATTATAAGATCTTCTATACAATACTTCACTACATATGATGAATTTGTTTGACCATTGCTTAACTTGTTGTTTGTGCACTGGCTCTTCTGGTAGGATGTCGTATTTGAGATAATCAATGAAAGGCTGACGCTAATTGTTTGTCGTTATCTCTAAGCATGATACAGGAAGGGTTTCGACGATTTCTTTAATGACCTCCGAGGGTGGCAAAAATCTTCTTTCTTCTATAGTTATCTACAGGGGGCTTCTATTTGGGCAGGACAGAGCTACTGCCAGGCTGGCCAAAGCATCTGCTCTTGCATTCTCAGACCGTAGTATATGCTTGACTTCAACATGACAAAATTGTTCTAGTAATTGCTATGCTTTCCGACAGTATGGTAAAATTTCTTGCTTTCTTACCTCAAATTCAGTCGTCAATTGATTTATAATCAATTTAGAATCCCCAAAAATATGAAGCGCTCTTACCTTCATTTCTTGAGCCATTTCCATTCCAATAATGAGGGCCCTATACTCAGCTTCATTATTCGTGCATGTGGCACTCAACGTGAAGGAGTACGGTGGCAAGTCACCTTGAGGAGTGATAAATATTATTCCTGCCCCCGCTCCTGATGATCGAGCTGCTCCATCAAAATACATCTACCACGGGTTTTGTGTCTCAATCAACATGACTTGTTCGTCAGGAAAGTCATCACTAACAACTTCGCATTCTGCTATGGGATGTGCTACAAGAAAGTCTTCCACTGCTTGTCCTTTTACTGCTTTTGTTGGCTCGTTCGTAATGTCATATTCTGAAAGCAACAACATCCATTTGGCTAATCTTCCAGACAACATTGGTCTTGTCATCAAAAACTTTATAGGATCTGCCCTTGAGATCAAAGTTATGTTGTGAGAGAGACAATAATTTCTTAATTTTTGTACCGCAAATATCAATGCCAGACACTCTTTCTCAATTGGGGAATAGTTGCATTCTGCACCCATCAAAGTTTGGCTTAAATAATAAAGAGCAATTTCTTTTCCAGTTTCATTCACCTGAGCTAATAAGGCTCCTAAAGAACCCTCTGCCGCAGAGATATATAAGATTAATGGCTTCCCTTTTATTGGAGCTGATAATACTGGCGGCTGTTTTAGCAAATCTTTGATTGAGTCAAATGCATTCTGGCAAGCTTGGTCCCATACAAATTTATGTCTTTCTTCATCAAATGGGAAAACGGTTGACATTTTCCTGCTAAATTTAAAATGAAGCGGCAGATGTATGCCAACTTTCCTTGCAAACTTTTCAATTCTTTGAGTGTTTTTAGTGGCTGCATATTTTAAATAGCTCAGACTTTCCCTGGATCAATTTCAATGCCTTTACGCCGGACAAAAAAACCAAGAAACTTACCTGAGGATAATCCAAATTCGCATTTAGCTGGATTCATCTTCAGCTGTTTCTTTCTGAGTCGGCGAAAAACTGAAGCCAAATGTTCATGGTGTTGCTGATGATTCCCTAATCTGACCACCAAGTCATCGACATAACATTCAACATGCTTGTGCATCATGTCTTGGAAGATATTCTTCATCGCCCTCTGATATGTTGCCCCAGCATTTTTGAGACTAAACGGCATAACTTTATAGCAATAAATTCCCAACGACGTCCTGAACGTCGTTGCTTCTTCATCTTCAGGTGTCATCCTAATCTGATTATACCCTGCAAAGTTGTCTATAAAGAACATGATAACATACTGAGTTGTACTGTCAATTAGTAATTCAGTTATTGGGAGAGGAAAATCATCTTTCAGACAGGCTTCATTTAGATCTCTGAAGTCAACACACACCCTGACTTGTCCATTTTTCTTTTTCACATGGACAATGTTTGATATCCACTTTGGATATTTGACCTCCCTGATAAATCTCACCTTTATTAACTTATTCACTTATTCTTCTATCAGTGGAACCAAGTCAGGATGGAATCGTCTTTGTGCCTACTTGACTGGTCTTTTCTCTTTAGATATATTCAATCGGTGCATTGCTATGGAAGGTTTCAAGCCTGGCATCTCTGTGTACGTCCAAGCGAAAACGTCTCTATTCTCTTTGAGAAGCCGAACATATTCCTCGGACTCTTTTTCAGAAAGACCAGCACTGACAAATGTGTTCCTCGGTTCTTCTTTGATACCCAGATTTACTTCTCGTAAATTATCTATCGTTGGCTGCCCTCCATCTTCTATTTGTTGTGGGGCCACTTTAGGGTGTTCAATTGTCTTGAGATTCTCTTCTGATGACTGCATGGCTGTGACTGTGTTCACTGATGATTCTGCCCCCAGTCCTTAAGACTTCCTCCTCTTTTCCTAACTCACCCTAATGGGAATTTGAATTCCTCTTCCGTGATTCAGACCGGTAGGTTCTTCATAATCAAAACCCATGTTTTTCATAATTTTCTTGCTCACCCAACTGTATTTTTTGAGATCTTGCGGCGTAAGCTTACTGTGATATACGTTACTCTCGGTTTCTTCTCCAACCCTTGCTTCTTCTACGACGTAAAATTCTATTAATTCCTGATGCTTTGCACTGGCCTTAACCTAAAATCTTCCTGGAGTGATCAGAAATAGTTTATTCCTTTCTACATACGGCAACGGCATTGTATAATTAGATTGCAAAATTCTCAACTACTCGTGAGATAACAAGGTTAACGGCGACTGCCCTGGTTGTCTTAGACGTTTCAGAACAAAATTGAATTTCTTTTTTGTTTCTGCGGTTTTGGACAATTTTGCCCTTTCTTCTTCAACCTCATTTACCGGGATGTCCCTCAGGACTCTGCTTTCATCGTTCTCTTTATCTTTTTCAGTAAATCCTTTATAATAGCTGGCATCCACAAAGAAAGACTCGGCTTCCGTATATGGCTACACGTCGGCCTTTACTTTATACTACATCTCATTTTTACAGTATATAAAACATTGATACGGGATAGAAGGTATAATACGGTACTGATGTATCCAGGGCCTTCATAACAGAAGATTATATGTTGTCACAGCATTTATAACATGGCACACAACATCAGTTGTTAATTGTCCCACTTCCAATGTCATTGTAATCTTACCGAGTGTACGTTGCCCATCTTGATTAAAGCCCTGTATCATCATTCCACTAGGGCATAAGTCTGAGCGACGGTACCCTAATTTTCCCAACACTAAGAGCAGTAAAAGGTTTACAGCGGACCCATTATCTATCATAATCCGCTTAACCTTCTTCCCGTGTATGTGGCCTTCTATCATCAGTGGCCTATTGTGCTCTTCTTCACAGATCAATCATCATCAGAAAAGGAGATGACTGGGAGGCAATTCTCTTGCTCCCCATGCTCTTCGCGTTCTATCTCTACCAATAAGGTTTCCCTGACATCGTGATTGAACAATGCTTGAACCAAATTCTGTCGGAACTCTTCTGACAATTTGAGAGTGACATAGATGCTTAATCGAGCCGGTATGCCCTTCAAATGGCTTACCACATCATAAGTCACCTTTGCTGCCTCGCTCTTTTCCTCTTCTTTATCAATATTGCTTTGTTTTTCAACGAATTCTTTTCTTGTGAGACCAGACTTTTACTTTGCCGGGCTTATCATTTTCTTGCCTGATCTTAGCATGATTACTGCTACCTTTTTCATTGTATCAGTGTCTCCTTTCTCTTTCATACCCTGAATCCTTTCTCGGATCGTGGACATGTTCATCGTAGCCATTGCGCCTTTTTCCTTCTCTTTTCAAATTACTATTTCTCCTCCATCCATCATTCGCTGCATTATGCATTTCAATGTATAACAATTTTTTATTGGATGTCCCACAAGACGATGATAGCTACAAAAGTCTCTCTCTAGTTTTCGTCACATCTTCAGGGCGTTTGGGTTCTGGTAATTCAAGCGTGTCAGCCTTCAACAGTTGGGTCATCATTGGAATGACATCTTCTTTATCGAATGCGAATCCCTCATGATAATTGAGCATCTTGGACCTCTTCCTGCTGTATCTATTTCTTGATTGGTTCCATTCTTCTTTTCATTCCGGCCTTTTTTCCCTTACGTCCCTAGCGTCTTTGATTCTTTTATCACAATCAATGTTTACGGCCATTCTGCTGGGTATTCTCCTAGCCGTTTCACGATGGAATGTTGGCATCTTATGGGTCATCAATTCCAAAGCATGGGCCTTGGTAGCCAAGTCGTGCAAAGTCCTGATATCGACACTGGTGAGTCCAAATACGATTCCTGTTTCCATGGAATTCAAACACATTTTGACTTGTTATTTTTCTTCTGGCAATTGTCTACATAAGGCTCCTAATGTCTTCCACCTATCTATGAACTTTTCTACCAATTCTCCTTCTTTTTGCCGCACAGAGGTCAATTCTATAATACTAACATCTCGTTCTGAGGAGAAGAAATTTGACATGAAGGCATCTTGCATTTATTCCCAAATATGTATAGATCCCAGGACTAGACTGGAGTACCACCGAAATGCCTTATGAGTCAGTGAGGACCCGAACAATCGCAAGCAATACTTTGGTATCATAGAGAAATTTCCTATACTGGTAATGAATTGCATTAAATGTTCTTCTGGCGATCCCTCTCCATTGAACTTTTGAAAGTCCGACTGCTTGAAATTGGCTAGGAAGGGTATATCTTCTACCTCCCTTGGGTATGACATTCGGTATCTAAAACGACTCGTATTTTTGCGTTCTCTTTCTATTCTGACAGCTTCTTCGATGACTTGCCTTACTTCATCTTGTGTCACGATTCTCATGGCTGGGATAGACCCTCTTGATACCGTTCCTTGTGGTTGAGAGCCTGCGGGTTGGTTTTCTTGTTCATTTATTGGCGGAGCTACTATCTGAGCTACATTATGTGTCAGCGTCGCCAAGGCTTCCCTAAGGTGCCTGCACTCTTCTATTAATGTCCTTTATGTTTCCGCCATTGCATTCACACGCTCTTCTGTAGTCTGCATATCATCTTGATTTGTCCCGGCCATATATACTATGGCCTCTCCACTCTTCGACGCAGCTGTAATTGGAGTGGAGCAGGAATATGTCAGTGTAATAGGGCTTACGCAGAGAGGAGAGGAAGAAGTTTCGTTTGACTTTTGTACACTCCTGGTGCTATTGATCGATTGGGGCGACGTACACATTGGTGAACTTTCTTGGGGTGACACGGGTATCGACGAGCTTGTCATCAATGCTTTGCCTTTTTACTCTTTCATCCATCTGGCCCATAGAGTAATCAACGCTGGGAAGTCGCGTGACATGAACTGCGGAATCACTCGTTCAGGGTATACCACCGGAGGGGTGAGCTCAGGATTTTTCCTAGCTACATTGCACATTACTGGCCCTCTGACTCTTGATGAAGATAGATTCGTTCTAGAGCTTCTTGAATTTCGTATTTTCGTCCTATGAGATGTTATGACGATCCATCCTTTATCACCTCCCAGCGGTTGAGGCAAAGCAGATACAACCCCAACTGTCATTCAAGCCATGTATTCTAAAGTTTGATCCGGTATGTATTCTATTACGAATCCAGTTGGAGTGAAGCGGAAGCTCACTTTCCTTACAGAAATTGCCATTGATTGTACTTCGTAGTTGGATTCAGAAACTTCCTGGTATGAAACACAACTGTAATTAGTATTTGGTTAACCAGATAACCTATCTTAGAGATGAAGGGGGAGGATGTTCCCACTGAGAGTCGCACTATGGCGTCGAAGAGACGCCGAAAATATAATGAAAGCTTCATAATCGTCCCAATGTTAATATCAAATAAGAATAAATCCCCAGCAGAGTCGCCATTTTGTTTCGACAAGAAAACAAATGCGTTCTATTTGGGAAATTATCTTATTTGAGTATAACAAAGAGAATGAACATGGATCAATCATCATATTATTATTGTTGAATTCATTTACATCCCTTTAATATCCCTTGATTCTAAGATAGGTCAAAATAACAAGTTACAATTAGCAAGTTTTATATGTCAAATCTTAAATTCGGCAGTATCTCGACGCTATTTTAACCATCTCCTAATACTTAGGAGGAATTGTTAAATGGATCAGCCAATCTTCAATAAGATAGAAATTTCGGCAGCATTCTGGCTCTATTTTGATCATCTCCCAATACTTAGGAGAAATTTCTTCTTTCAAAAGAAGAACTCGTGGAGATGAAGGCTGGACTTGAATGCTCCCTGCAATTCCCAGAGCATGCTTGGATGAATCATGAGCCTGTTGTACGACCCGCGCAACCGATATGCCAGTTGCCCGATCCGCGTAACTCATAAGTGTGTTGTGCGATCCACGCAACCCGAAAGAGATGTTGCGCAATCCGCGCAACCGACCCTTCTCTCTGCTCTTCTACCTTCAATCATTCTGCTCTGGTCTCTGAAATCTTTGATCCCTAAATGAGAGGAGGAATGGGGTATTTATAGGTTCTTCACACTTGCCAATCCTCAATTCTCATGCCCTCAGACCTACTTTGCACATAGAGAAGACCATTCATCTCATTGCCTTTCTTTTGTTGATTGTGCGACCCGCGCAATAGTGTTTACTAGTTGCGCGACCCGTGCAATAGACTCCATGGTTGCGCGACCCGCGCAATGATGCCTTCTAGTTGCGCGATCCGCACAATGAAGCTTCTTTGTTGCGTAATCCGAGCAACGAAGCTTCTTTGTTGTGCGATCCGGGCAACTAACTAAACTGTTCTTCCATGCATTCCTTTCATTCTATGTTTAGCTTTCATTCTTAAATCTTTCTCCCCTTCATGATTTTTTATGCTCCAACCTTACCTTGCGCACACACTTACACCACCTCTAAGCTTTTTATAAGCTTATGTACGTTTGTTGCGTGCAGGTGACGCTAGGACGTCATAGCAGCATTAAGATTGGAGCATGCCGCTGTCTTTTAGAGCTTCCAATATTACTATTGTATTTCCTTTATGCATTATACTCAAAGTTTTTTATTATAGTGGATATATGGTGATGTTGTTAGTTGTTGTTTGTGGATTATGCTTATAATTATGCTTCTTATGAGATAAATGTACATTAGAAATCCTCCTTGTAGGATCACAGGATCGGAACCTGGTATATGGGTGCCAGGAGCCGAGAATGGGGTGTTACGGAGGCTGTCGATGCCGGATTCGGCGATCGGGAATTTTGTGAGCCCAGTTTCCGAGTTCGTGGCATGACAAGACAAAGAAAACAACATGATTTACCAATCCCACAACCAATCATAAGAGAATTGTAAAGGTTAGGAAGGATTTCATCATCCTACCATGCCTAAGGGATGATGGTGAACTACAGGATTTTCT
The DNA here is from genome assembly GCA_030180095.1 of Magnolia changhungtana. Lineage (NCBI taxonomy): Eukaryota > Viridiplantae > Streptophyta > Magnoliopsida > Magnoliales > Magnoliaceae > Magnolia > Magnolia changhungtana. The sequence goes on from JASAUF010000172.1 coordinate 2,688,558, forward strand.
AATTTCACAATCTGAATTCAGGAAAAGAAGATATTTTAAGTTATCACAGATCTATTGTAATTTGTCACAACAAACCATTAAAAACTAAAAATATTGCTTAATTATCAAACTAGAATCCAAGAGAGTTCAACAAAACATGAATCAAAACAAAGTAAACATCCCAATCATGTTACAAGCTTCACTTCTTAGCCCTAGCTAAGAGGTTTAGCCAACCATAGATATGATTGAACTAAAGACTCTTAAACAAAACATTAACTAAGGAAGAAGAAGAAAAACTCTTGGACAATGACTCCACCCTTGTGCTCCACTCCTCAAACCTTTAAAGATGCCTAGGAACATCCTAGGGACCCCTATTTATAGTTTTTCAACTCCAACTTTCGCACCCAATTGGAAAAATCTGAAAATCGCTTAAAATTTACACAGTCCGTGTGCTATCTGCGTAACCTTAGATTGGTCGAGGACAACAACCTTTGATTGGTCAAGGGTCTCCTTCAACTAGTCGAGGATGACGGGAATTTAGGGCATTTTGTAGCTGGAGTTCGAGTTGAGGAATCTTTGACTAGTCGAAGGAGGTAGATTTTTGGGGTTCCTTTTCTTCACTTCAAATCTTCAATGCTCTTCATTCCTCACTTGATTTTCTTAGATCTTTGGCATGTGAATTCTTCATTCTTGGTCTCATAAGATCCATCCTTGGCTTTGGTGATTCTCAAGCGTTAAATCCATGCTTTTAGCATCCTTTTCAATCCAAGCTCTTAAATTCACCTTGCAACAAAAACATGATTAAAGTAGAACATTAAGCATTATTATGCTCATAAAACCAAGTAATAAATGGGGGATAATATGCAGTATTTGACCCTCAACATAAGACAGAGAAAGAATGAACCCACGGAGAGATTTATTAGTAGATGAAAACTTTATGAGTGTCATACCGACAATTACTTGAAGAAAGAGAACAGGTAAAGATGTGTTTAAGCTCCATGGAGACAGGGATCACGTTTGGACTCACCAGCTCTAACATAAGGACTTTTCGGGATCTGGCAACCAAAGCACATGCGTTAGAGTTTATAACTAGAAAAATGCCAACATTTCAAGTCAGAGTTGAAAAGAAAGGACCGAAAAGGGCAGCAGTAAATGTTGTCAATCAAGAGAAGAAGAAAAATACTTTTTGCGATAAACGGGAAACAAGAAGGGAAGATTCATATCAACGAAAGGATTATAAAAATGATAAATGACTGCAATCATATGATTCTCATAAAGAATATGCTTTTGACAAAGAAGATGTGTTGCCAATGATGGAACAACTACTAGCTATTGGAACCATCAAGTTACCTTCACTGAAATATCCAGAAGAGGTCAGAATGACAAAAGAAAAGAATTATTCTCATTATCACCGTTGCCTAAGACATCATATAAAAGATTGCTTCATACTAAAAAATATATTGCAAAGGATGATAAAATAAGGATAAATAGTTCTGAAGAAAGACGATGAATGAAATAGAAGGGAACTATAAATACAACATTTATGAGTGAATCGTCAAAGCCTTCTACTAGAAAAATTAGTCTGAATGACCTAACTTCTACATATCACTAAGAAGATGAATCGGTAAAAGAATCCATCAGTCAAAGGAGAATTTTGGGGGCATACACATTTGAAGAAGATGATATGCTTCTTATGATGAACCGACTGCTGATAGCAGATAAAATCAAGTTGCCATGGCCTAAACGCCCAAAGGAAATGAAGCAGATAAGAGAAAGTGATTATTCCTATTACCATCATTTTCCCGGACATCGAACTGAGAATTGCTTCACTTCAAAGAAGATTCTACAGAAGATGATTGACAATGGTGAGATTGTCATAAGGAAGACATGTGAAATAGGGGAAGAGAAAGTGATGGCTTACAATCCTAATTGAAATGCTCATTATGATCAGGATATGAAGCCACAACATAAAACATATTCATTGTGGGGCAAATCTGCGTCAATATGCCTGTCAATACCCAGTTTATCAACAGCATATCAATACAAAAAATGACCGCAATTTTGATTTTGAAGAATATTAGCATAATACTTCAAAATCAAAAGGGGGCAAGACAGAAGAATAATAGAAAAGCTTCAAAAGTTAAAATTTTGTATTCCTCTCTATACATGAATGAAAGTGCAAATTCTCAAGCGCTGAATGTTCACTAAATTCTCAAGCGCCGAATGATTGCTAAATGGCAAGCGCCAATAATTATCATCAAATCAACAATAGTCGCCATCATCGTCATCGCCGTATCGCTAAATGTTCACTAAATTCTCAAGTACCAAATGATCGCCAAATGTCAAGTGTAAATGATTATCATCAAATCAACAGCAGTCGCCATCATCATATCGCTGATGCAAAGGCATTTTATTATCCAAATTTATCGAAATTAATATCATCTCCAAGCTGATATACTATCCTAACCATAAAAAGCTTTATTATAATACCATTAACAATGCCGACATATAAATTATCGATTTATTATTTTCAAAGGGGCCTATAAAGTCAACTATCTATAAATATCATCAGCAATGGTGATTCATTATTTACAGCAGACAACGATGGTGATTCATCATTTACAACAATGGAATAAGCTTATAAAGACAGCCACGTATAAGTCCTACGATAACAACGACGATTTATCATTTACGGCAGCAGACCTAAGCCTGTATGGCCAACTATGCATGAGGCCATCATTGGCGATACAATGAAATTATTTGGAAAGCAGTGAGAAGCCTGTGGCCCTAAAAAGCCCGCAAAGAGCATCACATGCACCTATAAGGGTAGTTGATGAAGCAATCACATAAGACTCATGTTGTCTGTACAGTTTTCGACAGCGTTATGAGGGATGGTGAGAAAATGCCCTCTCATGAATGGGTCTGACCTTATAGACGAAGAAAAAGTGAGTCTTTGAAGCAAGATGACTCCCCAAATCCCTAACTTGATTCTAGTAGTAACTCATGAGGACAGATCTCTGAAGCAAGATGACCCATCATTGATAGACTAGAGGCCTTGGATTTGGTACACGAAGGTAGCCTTGCATGCCCCATGAACTCTAGAGAGTTATTGTGGCCAATCCTGTGCATAAAACCCACTAAGTTCACTTCCCCAGTAGCTTCATTGTGCTCCTCTGATGGACCTTGGTTTGTGAACTCCCTGACTGCGATAAGCCCAGTGAACTCTAGAGAGTTACAGGGGCCATTTGTGTAAGACTCGACTCCAACTACTTATGAGTCTAAAAAACTGTGATTGCTCCACTACTCATGAGCTTAAACTATGTGTGAAACTAACTGAAACTAAAATTTAACGTCGTCCATATAAAAAATGTAGGCGACGTCATGCTAAGAATAAAAAAACCATGCAAAAGTATGCTTGCAAGAACTGATCATTCCTCATATATTCATAAAATTTCTGAATTATCAAAATTCATTCATGATATTAAAGAACAAGAATGAAAGTTACAGTAGATATAAAAGAAAACTCATAGATCTTCTAACATTCCTAATGCAAGCATGCATCGTCGAAAAGACTCCTTTAATTGAACTTCTGCAACTGCATTGTCTAGCTCAGCATTGATGATAAGCTTAACTTGATTAGGAACGTCAGTTAGTTCTTACTCCAGAGAAATTATTGCTACTTCCCCTTTCGAAATCTCTAATTACTCAAGATTAGCTATTCGCCTGTTAACTTCAATATCAGCTTCAAGTTTGCTAGACTTCAAGTCTGCTTCACGCTATTAAACATCCAAATCAGAGATTTGTTGTTTAAGACTCAAAATCTTTTCACTTATGATTGTGGAAGAATGCTTGGAAGCTTTCACCTGCTTTTCGAGAGAGTTGAATTCTCTATCATACCCAGAAATTGTCGATGCTACTTTGGAAACTTTATCTTTAAGTTGTAATAACTCTTTTTGGCGAGCAAGAATCTTAGGAGCGATAGCCATGTCTTGAGCAGCTCCCAATTTGCGAAATGTGGTGCAAAAATGAGAAATAGATTCACACAAGGGAGAGATGTTAATCTTTGCTATCCTCGTAACATTTTCTAGAGATGCCAGTACTATCTCCAAATCCAACCATTGGGTTGGATCTTTAAAAATATATATGGCCACTGATAGAGAACTCTTCAACAAAATCGGTGCAGGAGGAGGAATCTTCTCTAACGCCCGTATCCTGGTATCGAACCGTTCCACCAACTCCCATAATTCTCTCTGTCGAATTTCGCCTACCCGCAACCTATAGACAACAATTGCGTGCAACCGTAAGTCGCATCCTAATGATCGGATTCGACTCGACTCGAAACTTATACCCTTATGACCGCACCGTCGTTGCGTCTTGCAAACCAATGCGATACCAAGGCTAGGAGTAGTGAGCCAGCGTATATTTCGAGGAAACACAGCGCGTTATGAATCCCAAGAGATTCCATTTTGGAGAGATGAATCTCTACCCATCCTTTCACATCAACTAGTTAAGTACAACTTCATTTCAAACCCATGCCTCTCTTCCCACCAAGACAAGTAACCCATCCCCTCTTATCCCAAAAGTAAACTTAACCCATGCTTTCCATGTCACCTCTCTTACACAACCCATCCCTCCTCTCTCATTTCAATCCATCCCATCGCATTCCCTCTCATTTTCTAACCATTCCCTAACAACCAAGAGGAGAGAAGATATAAGGAGAGAAAAGAAGGACCCAAGCAAGACCCATCTCCCTACCACCCAATCTCTCCATCCAACCATTCGATCTTCATCATCCACCATTAAAGTAGAAGCTTAGGAGCTAAGGATTTCAAGGAACCAAGAATGAGAGCAATAGGTGGGTTATTTAGGTTTAGATGTCGATTTTATCCATGGGACAAGTGGGGCCTACCAGTTAATAGTAGGGATCCCATGTTCGACCCAATGTGTGGCCAACAGCACACCGTGATACATGTGTAAATCCATGATGGGGCCATTCTCCATCAGTGTTGAGACAGCTAGACTACAGAGCCTCATAGGAAGATCAATTCAAAGCAACTGCCTCAACCGGATGTGTGCAAGCTCACCACAGGTAAATCTAAGCCTCACATCCCATGTCCCAAAACACCAGGTAAATAAAACCCTTAAAACAAGTTAGAACATCATAGGGTTTTTAAGTTAAGAAAACTTTTTCAAAATCAGAAAATCTCTAAGTTTTCTTGCTTGTCAATTTTACCGATACATAGCTGGATATGATCGACCTGCGCTGTCGATGTCCTCGATAACAAATCGATTCCATCGAAATGAGGACAAAAGTGTCCAGTAACCACATGTATATCTGGACAGATTTATCGATGTATCGATATACTTAACGATATCATCGATATTTAAATATCGAGTCCATCGAAGGTGACTCGATAATATCGACAGGCAGATCTCCGATGCCCTTATTTTCTCTCAAGAATATCATATATGCATCGATATATCGAAGCCCTCCTCGATACTGTTAGTGCTATGATTTCATATCCCTTTGGTTATCAAATTTTGTAGTGCCAAAACCTATATGTCTTGTACTTCTTGTGTTTCTTGTTTGTGACTACACACTGCTTCAAGACAAGATCATGAATGAAGAATGTTTTCAAGACAAGATCATGAATGAAGAATGTTTTCAAGACAAGATCATAAATGAAGAATGTTTACAAGACATGTCATGAATGAAGTCTACAAGAATAGAAGACTCCAAGTTTGCTTCTATCAAGTTCAAGATTAGAAGACTTCATCAAGACAAGTCAAGAATGTACCAAGCTCGAGAAAGACCATCAACTCGACTCAAGCTTCTACTTCAAGATCATCTGAGAATACAGACCTTTAAGACTTCAATGTCCATCTCACTTCAAGGTTTGTTTGACCTTAGGTTGGTCTATATGATAGGTCATTCTGGATACATAATTTGAATATTTTAATTTACTTGGTATGACTGTTCTAAGACCAGTCCTAGCTTCGCTTCGACCAGTCTTAGGTTTCTCAGGTGTTGAGGCATAAAATTAGCAAAGAAGTGAAGAAGAGAAAGATCAAGAAATCAGTTTGAAGATCAAAGAAATAAGTTTCAAGACTACTTTGCGCGGGTTTGCACAAAGTGAATGGATTGCGCTGAACCGCGCAAACTAAATGGGTTGCGCGGGTTGATCCTGGAAGACAGATTGCGCTGGATTGATAGATTGCGCTGGACCGCGCAAAGCATGTCGTTTGCGCGTGTCCGCGCAAAGTACTTTACGGAGGTATAAAAATGATTGGATGTTATTTTGTCCCACATCGACCAGAACAGAGATTTTCACCGGTAAAAATGTCTATAAATACCCCGTTCTTTCTCTGGAAAAGGGTTCAAAAATTTCAGAGTGAAAGAAAGACGAAAGAGAAGACAGAAGGTGCGGAGTATTGGACTCCTGCAGTTTGTGCGAATGAGCGCAAAGGAGTATTGGACTCCTGAAGTTTGCGCCGACCCACACAAAGCAGCATGTGGCTTATATAGTTTGCGCGGACCCGTGCAAAGTATGTCGTTTGCGCGGACCCGTGCAAACTGGTTGGTTGGCAGTTTTTAACAGCAATGAGCTGTTATACTGTTGGAATGATTAAAGTCTTCAAAACTTCAAGTTCTTCTTGTTCAGGAGAGAAGGAAGAATCATCGACAAAGAGGTGTATTCCTCCTAAGTTTCAGGAGATGACCGAAATAGCACCGAAATGCTGCCGAAATCTCCGTTCTCTTGAAGACTGTTGATCAACTTGTCTATTCCTCCTAAGTCGTTGGAGATGATTGAGATTATTGCTGTTATGCTGCTGAAAATTATATTTAACTATTGTCACTTATAATGAATTCTTTGTAAACTATCTTAGAATCAAGGGATATCAGAGGATGTAAATAAATTCAGAATCAATAAAGTGTGATGATTGTCTTTGTAACTATTCCATTATTATGTTTGAATAAGATAGTTCTCCCAAATCAAATACATTTGTTTCCTTGTCGAAACAAAATGGCGACTCTGCTGGGGAACCAATCTTATTTAACACTAACATTGGGAAAGTTGCGAAACTCTCATTACTGTTTTTGGCATCTATTAGACGCCAAAATGGTGACTCTTAGTGGGAACATCCTCCCCTTCATCTCTAAAATAGTTTACTTAATCTTTCGCATACTAATTTCATATATGTTTCGTTATTGAAGGTACCCAAATTCAATCACATAACATTGCTAATGGCTGACGTTGCAAGAAAAGTGAACTTCTAATTCACCGCTACTGGATTTGTAATTGAATATGTGCCAAGCCAAACTCCTGAGCATACAAAGGCAAGCACTACAAGCAAGCACAAAGTGACTCGAGTAACAGCGGGAGTTATTTCTGTCTCACCCCAACCACAAGAAAGTGATGAGAACTGGACTTTGGTCTTGTCCAAAAAGACAAAAACGAAGATCCTAAAGAACCGCAAGGCGAAATTGGTTGTACAAAGAGCTGAGGGACCAATCACGCGTAGCATAGCAAGAAGAAAACCTGAGCTTGCTCCTCCGACGATTTATCCTGAACAAGCTGCTCCGCAGTTCTCATCGCACGATTTTCCAGCTTTGGTCGCCCCAAAGACCAAATGGACAGAAGCATAGAAAGGTAAAGCACTGATGATAGGATCACCAATGCCTGTATCACCCCAGATCAGCTTGCCTATAACTGTATCACCCCGATCGGTTGAAAACACGGGAAGTACACAAGAGTCAAACGAGACTCCAATTTCTCCCCTCTTTATAAGTCCTGTTACGTCAACATACTCTCGTTCTACTCAAAAAACAGCTTCGACAAATAGTAAAGAGGCTACAGTATATATGGCAGAGACGGGTCAAGGAAATAGACCAACTACTGAAGAACGTGTTGATCAAATGGCAGAGGCACAAAGAGTGCTAATGGATGAATGTCGAAACCTTAGAGAAGCTTTGGCAACTCTGGCACATAATGTAGCCCAGATAGTGGCTCCACCCATGATGGGAGCAACAAATGGACAAGAGAACCAACCTGAAGGTTCCCGTCCGCAAGAGATAGGATCGCGAGGGTCAGTTCCAGCAACAAGAGCTATAACACAGGATGACGTAAGACAAGTCGTCGAAGAAGCAGTCAGAATAGAAAGGGAGCGCGCGAATACCGGTCGTTTCAGATATCGAACACCCTATCCGAGAGAGGTAGAGGATGTTCCGTTTCCGGCAAATTTTAAGCACCCAGATTTTCAGAAGTTTAATGGGGAAGGATCGCCAGAAGAACACCTGATGCATTTCATCACCAGCATGGGGAATTTCTCCATGATACCTCAATACTGTTTGCGCTTATTTGGGTCATCATTGACAAGTAAAGCTTTCACGTGGTATTCAAATTTAGCACCAGGATCTATACGCACATGGGAAGAAATGCAAGATGCTTTCATGTCAAACTTCTTCTCGTCAGAGCGCGATGTTAGCATCACAGAATTAGCTTCAGTACGACAGAGAGAAGGAGAACCAGTTGAAAAATTCATAGACCGATGGAAGACACTGGGGGCATCGTGTAGGCAGTTGTCAGAAGAAAAAGAACAAGTCAAAATGTGTCTGAACTCTATGGAGACAGGGATTGCGTTCGGACTCACCAGCGCTGATATCGGAACCTTTCGCGATTTGGCTACCAAAGCCCATGCATTAGAATTGATGACTCGTAAGATGCCGGCATTTCATCATGAAACTGTCAGAAGAATACAACCGTCAACACCATTGATCGGGATAAGAAAAATCAAGATGTGAGAGGCTCAAGAGATAAAAGGCCGGAAGGAAAAGAAGGCTGGAATCAATCAAGGGACAAATACAGTGGAAAAAAGCTCAGAATGCTCGATTCTCATGAAGGATTTGAGTTCGATAAAGAGGCTGTGGTGCCTATGATGCAACAATTGTTAAAAGCAGGTACCTTAGAATTACCCGAACCAAAATGCCCTGAAGATATGACAAGAACTCGAGAAAGAAACTTTTGCCGTTATCATCGCCTAGTGGGACATCCGACTGAAAATTGTTACACGTTAAAATGCATCATACAGCGAATGATAAATAAAGGTGATACAATAACCAGCGAAAGCAAAGAAAAGAATACAAGGGCGACAGTAAATGTATTGTCAATTCAAGAAAAGACTCGGGGAATAAAAGAGAAGGAAGATCGAAGGTCAATAAGGAATGCGACAATGATTACGTTGCGATCGGGAAAGCAGATAACGAGTCCGGTAAAGCAAAAAGCGGGAATTATCAGGAAAGAAGTGACTGAAAGACAGAATACTGAAGATAGAAGTAGAAATGAAGACAAAGCGACAAAAGTGGCTTATGATGTAGTTAGCCACTTAAAGGGTATACCGGCATGTTTAAGTATTTATGATGCGCTCAAGCTGTCAGAAGAATTTCGGCAGAGTTTGATTCAAGCACTGTCTGATCACGATGTGAGAAAAGCTTTACTGACAGAAATGAAGAATGAAAGAAACAATGAAAAGATGAATTATTTACCAGTAATATCTTTCTCGGACGACGATTTAATTGGCGAAATGGAACATAACAGGCCATTGATGATAGAAGGATACATTTGCGAAAAGAAGATAAAACGGATTATGATAGATAATGGATCTACAGTGAATCTTTTGCCACTCTCCATGATTACTAAATTGGGTTATCGCCATTCAGATTTGCGCCCCAGCGGAATGATGATACAGGGGTTTAATCAAGATGGACAACGCGCACTCGGTAAAATTACAGTAACATTGGAAGTGGGAGAATTAATCACTACTGTTGTATGTCACGTTATAAATGCTGTGACGACATATAACCTTCTCTTGGGAAGGCCGTGGATACACCAATACAATATTGTTCCTTCTACTCTATACCAATGTTTTAAATACTGTAAAGACGGAATGCAGTGTAAAGTGATGGCCGATGCGAAACCCTATACAGAAGCTGAGTCTTTCTTTGCGGATGCTAGCTATTATAAATGTTTCTCCGAAGAAGTGGGAAATGGTGATGGAAAAAGAGTCTTAAAAAATGTTCGAATAAATAAAGTTAGAGAAGAAAGGGTGAATCTTAAAGGGCTGCAGAAGCAAGAAAGAAGTTCTATTTTGTACCAAAGTTACCGAGACAACTGGACAAACCGTTAACATTGTTGTTAATGAATCAAATTGAAAGTCTTGTACCCAATTATACAATGCCCTTACCCAATATCGAAAGATGTAAGCCATTTGCAGCCGCTCCAAAAACATTTCAAGTCAAAGCCAGTGCTAAATATCCTGAACCAATAGAGTTTCACACTGCAGCAGAAATGAAGAATGAAAATACAAGCAATGTATATCACGGAGAGTTAGCACCGCAGAATTTAAGAAAATACAGTGCAGTAAGCAAGAAAATCATGAGTAATATGGGTTTTGATTGTGACAAACCCACCGGCTTGAATCATGGGAAAGGAATTCAAATCCCCCTCGGGGTTAATCAAGAAAAGCGGAGAAAATTCTAAGGATTGGGAGCAGAATCATCAGTAAGCATGATATCAGTTAACATGACTTCAGCTGCAAAAGATGCTAAGGTAGTCGAGTATCCTGAAACCGCTCCAAGACAAATAGAAGACGGGGGGCAGCCGACGATAGATGGCTTGCGAGAAATAAATTTGGGAACAGCAGAAGAGCCAAGGAACACATTCATCAGCGTCAGCCTTTCAGATCAGGAATTTGAGAAATATGGCCAACTTCTCAAAGAAAATAAAGACATCTTCGCCTGGACATATGAAGAAATGCCGGGACTAGAACCCTCTGTGGCAATGCATCGATTAAATATTTCCAGAGAAAAGAAACCAGTGAAGCAAGCACAAAGGCGATTCCATCCAGATCTGATTCCATTAATCGAAAAAGAAGTGAATAAACTAATAAATGTTGGGTTCATCAGAGAAGTTAAATATCCCAAGTGGATATCAAATATTGTTCCGGTGAAAAAGAAGAATGGGCAGATTAGAGTATGTATTGACTTCAGAGATCTGAATGAAGCATGTCCAAAGGATGATTTCCCTCTCCCGATAACAGAATTATTAATTGATAGCACTACTCAGTATGCTATCATGTCCTTTATGGACGGATATGCAAGCTATAATCAAATCAGGATGGCACCCGAAGATGAAGAGGCAACGGCCTTCAGAACGCCGCTTAGAATTTATTGTTATAAAGTTATGCCTTTCGGTCTCAAAAATGTTGGGGCAACATATCAAAGGGCAATGAAAAATATCTTTCAAGATATGATGCATAAACATGTTGAATGTGTAAGTGTTATGGTCTCATACTTCTTTGGTTGTCAAATTTGTGATGTGTCAAAACATCTATCTATGTCCTGTGCTTGTATGATGATTTATATGAATTCAAGACACTGCATAAATACTTCATGAAGCTACAAGTTGAACTTTTCAAGAAGCTACATATTGAAGTTCAAGAAGCTACAATGTTGATGTTCAAGTCTCATGACTTCAAGACTAATAAGCAATGCATGAAGTAGTTGTTATGCTGATGAAGATCTCAAGTTTGAAGCTACAACAAGTTCAAGATCTCAAGCCTGATATGGTTCAAACAAACTACATTCGTTGAATGGTTGAAGTTCAATGTCCATACGACATGATTCAGGTTTGAATGACCTTAGGTTGACCCTTTAAGTAGGTCATTTTGGATACATAAATCAAATGTTTATTTTACATAAGTTTTGTCTATTCCAAGACCAAATCCTAGCTCTTGTCGACCCGACGGGCCCCTGGCATTGGTTCGACTAGTCCAAGAAATTCCACGACCAGTCCTAAGTTGTTGAAGATTTTTCGTAATTTTTGGAACGCCCACGACGATCTGGAGGTCCTTCGACCGGTCGTAGGTGTGGCTTCGACTCCACAACCCAGTCGTGATTCTACGACTCAAAATCCAGCAATGTTATCCTGGTCCTACGACCAGTCGCTGGGATCTACGACCAGTCGTAGGTGACCCACGACCAGTCGTAGGGTACTCACGACCAGTCGTAGGAACGACTTTCAAAGATCGCGCTCAATATTTCAAAAATCTGTTTGAGCTACGACCAGTCCAAGGTTTCCAAGACCAGTCGTAGGAACGATTTTTGCTTCTATAAATTGAACACGAAATTCAGAGTTTTCTCACTTCAACTCCATTCAATTCAAGAATTTTCAAGTGATCACTCTGAGATAAGTCTGTGTTTATTTTAAGCTACATTGTGCTTATTTAATATTCCTTTTTGCTAGCTTATTTAATTTGATTTTGTTTCTATATTTCAATCTTATTTGAAAAGAGGAATTATCTTATTCCTTCTTCTTGGGATCAAAATCAAATATAGCTACGCCCAACGAGTTAAATCTAAAATCTATTAGAATCTAGAACCTTATGAATGTGAGTATTGGAAATTGAACTTTGACATTCAATCATCTACTCCGATTGGTTCTACCGGGCTGCTAAGAAAAGGAAAAATTCAGGTATTTTACAATTCTGTAAAATTTATTTACTTTTGGTTTTGTTTGAGGTTAAGCCAGAAAAATCTCATTGTACTGGTTTTGTTTGAGGTTGAGCCAGAAAAATCTCATTGTTTTGGTTGTCTGAGGAAAACCAGAAAACTCAGAAAAGAGGGGTTTTTGAATTGTGTAAGCCCAAGTGAAAAAGACACAATTGTAAAGGTTTTTGGTGAACCTGTGAAAACCTATTTGATAGTGAACGCTAATATCCCCTGTGTGAGGATATTAGGAGTGGAGTAGCATTCTGTGTGGCTGTTGGAAAATAGTTGGTGTACACACAGGCGAACCACTATAACTCTTTGTCTTGTGGATTGAATGCTTGCTTAATTTTCATATCTTTTATCATTCGATTGTGTGGAATGTACAAGTGGATGTGAATGTTGTAATTATTTACATTTCAAGCAAGTGTGGGGATTGTTGTAATAATTTAGATCTATACTTCTGTATTTAATTTCAATTCCTTACTATTTCATTTACTTATATTAAAATTGAGTCCTTGATCCAAAAGAGGTTCTAGAAATAAGGTTGTCCTACCATAAGCCCTTGTTGATTATGGTGTAAGGTTGTCCTTAGAACTAAATTTGTATCAATCTCTCAATACTTATTTATCAAGGTGATTTAAAATTTAGCATTGTGAATTGATTTATATTGTAAGGCTATTTGTTTACTTTATTTCCGTTAATTTTATTTTAAATTTGGCATAGTCCTATTCACCCCCCCTCTAGGACATATAGCTTGGCCTTTTCAAGTGGTATCAAAGCCTAATAACTTATTTTTGTTGCTTTTTATTTGGATTTATTTCCTGAGCTAACGTTCTAAGCTATATAAAAAATGTCAAATTTTGATAGCCTTTCAGTTACTAGGCCTCCACCTTTTGATGGTTCCAACTATGCCTATTGGAAAGCCAGAATGAGGATCTTCCTCAAATCAATGGATGAAAGTGTGTGGCAAGCCACAGTGACTGAATGGAAACCTCCTACCATGGAAGTAACTGGTGTTGATGGTTCAAAATCTATGAAAATTACACCGTATTATCAATGGACCACACTTCAGAAAAATGAGAGTAGTGCTAATGCTAAAGCACTAAATGCAATCATCATGCGCACTATCACTAGGATGAGTTCAAAAGAATCATATCCTGTGATCTTAAAGCAAGCCTGGGATATTTTAGAAATGACACACGAAGGTACATCAATTGTCAAGAAATCTAAAGTCCAACTCCTCACAACTAAATTTGAAGAAATTCATATGGAGGAAAATGAAATGTTTATGGACTTTTTACTAGATTGAATGACATTGTTAACTCAATGTGGGGTCTTGGCGATAAGATCCCAGAAAGTAAAGTGTGTGCAAAAATACTACGCTCTCTTCCGAACGGTTCAATTCTAAGGTAACCGCAATCCAGAACTTCGAGATACTGAGACAATATGAAGGTAGAAGAATTAGTTGGTTCTTTACAAACCTATGAATTAAGTTTTAAAGCTCCTAAAGGTAAATCTATTGCCTTGAAGTCATCTAAAAGTATTACTCAAGAAAATTGATTGAGAAAAGTCTCGAAGATGATATGGCCCTTTGGCGAAAAAGTTTTATAAGATTTTCAAAAGTAAGAAAAGAGTCGACTTTCAAAAGGCAAATGAAAAGAAACGTACTAAACCTAAGTCTAAAACTTGGAAATCATTGAAAGATAGTCAATGCTACAACCGTCAAGAATATGGGCATTTAGCAAACAAATGTCCTAAAAGGACAGATCCAAAAGGAAGGGTATGTTGGCTACTTGGGATGAATCGTCGATTAAAGCCTCTTCGAATCAGAAAATTCAGAAACCGAGTCGGGCAGTGAACTTAAGGCCCTTATGACTCTAGCCAAGTTTACCTTTTCCGATCACGATGATTCAACAAGTGAAGAAAATTTGGATAGTGATCATGAAAATGATGAAGATCTTCAAGATGCTTACAATGCCTTATATAAGGAAAGTTGTAAAATTGTCTTTGTCAAACTTAAACTTCAAAAAGAAAAGTTTTTTAAACTTAAAGAATGTTTTGAAACCCTTGTTTTAGAAAAATCTCAAATTTCAGATTGTTTTGAAAAATCAAAGTGTGATCTTGAATTCAAAACCTCCCTAATTGAAAATTTGAAATCTGAAAATGAGAAACTTAAAAATGAAGTATCTTCTCTTCTGAGTTTGAAGGACACATGGAGATATGTCCAAGGTGATCCAAAATTAGAAAAATTATTATCCGGATCAAGAAAATGTGGCGATCGATCCGGGTTGGGCTTTGATAAAAACACATCTCCTAAACAGAAGAATACTCCTCCCAATTTTGTGAAAGGAGAGACTTCTAACTCAAAAGGAAAAGGTACTAGTCATGTTTTTTCTAAAAATACAAAAACTTTTCAAAAACACAAAAACAGCTATATAAATTTCAAAAATCAGATTCGAAACCCACTAGCTGAAAAAATTGTTGATTTACTTAAGGAGCTATTAAAATCTAACTCAGTAGGTCACTCTTATAACTATAAACAAAAGAAGACCAATTATTCTCCTAAACCAAAAACAGTACTGAAATGGGTTCCTAAGGTTGCTTGTTTGGTTGCTCACACTGCTTTCAAAGCTACAAGCCAGTCAAAATGGTACTTAGACAGTGGATGCTCCAGACATATGACAGGCGACAAAGCTTTATTCACCGATCTTAAAGATATGATTGATGGATCAGTCACATTTGGTGATGGTAGCAACTGCAAGATAATTGGCAAAGGTACGGTTCAACTCTATAACCTTCCCTTATTTAAAAATGTTTTATATGTTGAGGGTTTAAAACACAACCTGTTGAGCATATCTCAAATATGCGATAACAACCATAATGTTAAATTTTCTAATCAAGGTTGTGAAATTATAAATGAAAAAGGTTCGTAATATTAACTGGTCGCAGAACTTCTGAAAACTGCTATATAGTAAGCAATGGTAGCTCATCTGAACAAACGTGCTACATGGTCCATACCGATGAGACAGAATTATGGCATAAACGCCTTGGACATGTACACTACCGAAATCTATACAGATTGAGCAAAAGTGAACTAGTTAGAGGTCTACCTAAGATGCAAAAAGTAGACAAGATTTGTGGTGAATGCCAGTATGGTAAACAAACTAGGAGCTCTCACAAAAAGGTGAACTCCAATATCACCACAAGACCACTCGAGCTTCTCCACATGGATCTTATAGGACCAACAAGAACGGAAAGTCGAGGTGGCAAAAAGTACATCTTAGTTATTGTAGATGATTACACAAGATACACTTGGGTTTCATTCTTGAGAGATAAATCAGAAACCCTTGATGGAGTTAAAAAGATTATAAAACGGATTCAAACTGAAAAATGTTCTCAAGTCAGCAAGATCCGTAGTGATCATGGATCCGAGTTCGAAAATAGCGGTTTTGAGAAATTTTGTAGCGATCAGGGAATATCGCATGAATTCTCTGCACCTAAAACTCCTCAACAAAATGGAATTGTCGAGAGGAAGAATAGAGTGCTTCAAGAAATGGGAAATGTTATGTTAAATAGCATAAAGCTCCCTAGGAATCTCTGGGCTGAAGCAGTGAATACAGCCTGCTACATTATTAACCGTGTTTATATTTGTAAATCTAATAATAAAACGGCTTATGAAATGTGGTTTGAGAAAAAGCCTTCTATCAAATACTTTCGAGTTTTTGGCAGCAAGTGCTATATTTTGCGTGACCGTGAAAATTTGGGAAAGTTCGACACTAAAAGTGATGAAGGGATCTTTTTAGGATATTCTTTGAACAGTCGTGCATATCGTGTTCTGAACAACAGGACCGGTGTGATTCAAGAGTCAATAAATGTTGTGATTGACGATCTTTTGAATACACCTGTCCCTAGTTCAGATAATGATGAAGTTCTTATACTTGAAAAACAAGAAATTCCATCAAGTGAAACTAATCCAGAATTAAGGACTGTTAAAGATCATCCAACTTCTCAAATACTTGGAAACCCTCTCACTGGTGTGCGCACTCGTAGACAATTAGAGGACATATGTAACTACGTATGCTTTACATCCCAGATTGAACCGGTTAATGTAAAAGAAGCACTTTCGGATGAAAACTGGATTCTTGCGATGCAAGAAGAACTTAATCAGTTTGTCAGAAATGATGTCTGGCACCTTGTTCTTAGACCTAAAGATAAACATATTATTGGAACAAAATGGATTTTCAAAAACAAATCTGATGAACTTGGAAATATTATTTGAAATAAAGCAAGAATAGTTGTACAGGGGTATACACAAATTGAAGGTATTGACTATAATGAAACATTTGCTCCTGTAGCTCGTCTTGAATCAATCAGACTTTTTATCTCCATTGCATGTTTTAGGAAGATTAAAATTTACCAAATGGATGTAAAGAGTGCCTTTCTGAATGGTGATTTACATGAAGAGGTATATGTTGAACAACCTGATGTGGTTTGAAGATCCTAAATTTACTGATTATGTGTATCATCTTAAGAAGGCTCTCTATGGTCTAAAACAAGCTCCCAGAGCATGGTACGAAAAATTGACTAAGTTTTTACTGAGTCATAATTTTCAGATGGGATGTGTTGATAAGACGCTCTTTGTTAAGAAACATAACGATGATATTCTAATGGTTCAAATATATGTTGACGATATTATTTATGGATCAACCTGTACTAACATGACTGTTGAGTTTGCAGATTTGATGAAGTCAAAATTCGAAATGGGCATGGTTGGAGAATTAAACTATTTTCTAGGGTTGCAAGTAAAACAACAACCTGATGGAATTTTTATCTCTCAAACCAAATATGCTCAGAGTTTAATTAAGAAATTTGGATTTGAGAAAGGTAAAAATTATGATACTCCTATGAGTACAACTTTGAGACTCTCAAAAGACTCTACAGGTAATAATGTGGATCCTAAATTGTATCGTAGTTTGATTGGTAGTTTGCTTTATCTGACTGCTAGTAGACCAGATATTGCTTTGAGTGTTGGTATTTGTGCTCGTTATCAATCTAATCCTAAAGAATCTCACTTAACTGTTAAGCGGATTATGCGATATGTCGCAAGTTCTACTAAATTGGGTCTCTGGTATCCACATGAGACTAATGTTCAATTATTAGGGTACACAGATCTTGTCGACTGGTGGAAACATTGATGATAGGAAATCAACCAAAGTGGTGGTTGTTTCTACATTGGAAATTGTCTTGTTTCTTGGTTTAGCAAGAAGCAAAGTTCTATATCGCTATCACAAAGGTGAATACATTCTTCTTTGAAATGCATGTACTCAACTTGTTTGGATGAAACGAATGTTAAGCGATTATGGAATTACTCAGATTCTATGATTTTATTTTGTGATAATTCCAAAGGCAATAAATATCTCTAAAAATCGATTCAAAGATTCATGTACTAAACATATTGACATTAGATTTCACTACATTCGTGAATTAGTGGAAGAAAAATTAATATATCTGGATTACATTTCAACCGAGACTCAACTTGCAGACATTTTCACTAAACCGCTCGACAAAAGCAGGTTTAATAAATTAAAGTTTGATCTCGGTATGTGCAATTTAAATTGAATTTGCATGATTTGGTGTATCATAATGTACATAAATTGATGTATCATAATGTACATAAATTTATTTGCTTAAATTTGAAAATTTTAAAAAATTACAAATTTTATGTCGTACTCGACCAGTCGTGAGTGTACACGACCGGTCGTACCACGACCGGTCGAGCACTTACACGACCAGTCGTGAAACTCGGGATTTCACTTTAATTTGAGGATTTTGACTCTTCTTCTTCATTTCTTTTTACCCTCCAACGGCTCTAGCTATGACCGGTCGAACCCACCTTCATAGTTCTTCAAGGTTAGTAGTTCTTTTGCATTTTCTTTGTAGATTCTTGCTTCTAGTGTTTCAAATCTCATTCTTGTGGAATCTATTTGGTCGTTCATTGCAAGTTTGGGGTTTTATCTTGAAAAATCTGTTCTATCTAAACCTCATTTTTCTATCTTGCATCCTGTTGTTTTCTTGAAATCCTTCTTAGAAAATGGATGTTAGAGGTAAAAAGAAAACTACTCGAGGTCCATCTTCATCTAGATCAGCCTCTATTGTACAACGTCATCTTCGCTCTCCCGAAAATGATTCTTCTGATGCTCGGGATTTGCGTATGCGTAATGTTATTGTTGAACGTCATGTTAATATTAATCACATTGCTTCTTTTGGTATCCTTCCTCTGTTGGAATCTGTGGGATGGGAGAACATCTTACATTGGGGTGGAGCTGCATACCAGTCCATTGCCCAATCCATGTTTGCATGTATCTGTGATTTTTCTCTTGAGGATTTTACTTTTAAAGTTGATACTCAAGAAGGATTGTTTTTAGTGGATCGACATTTGATTGCTGACATTATGGAAATACCTGTCAATGATGAGAGCATTCCAATTAATATTTTACATGACAGTCTCTAATCGAACGAAAAATGCTTACTAGAGATTTATGTAATTTGGATGTTCATTGGACTCATAAAGGTCATGTACTTCCCTCAAGGTATTTGTTACCCGCATTACGTAGTACTTTATCGGATATTCATCTCAAATCTTTATCCACGATCTGGTAATAAACCGAACTCACCGCTTTCATGGTTCGTGTTTTGCATTCTGTTGTCTCTGGTGCAAAAATATGTCTACCGTCTTTGATTTGTCATTCCATTATTCTGTCTCGTCACCATCCTGGCCATAGTGATATACCCTTTGGTTATTTATTGACTATGCTGGCAAATCATATGCTCGTGGCTATGCCTACTAGAGAAAAACCCATCCATAATCTTCCTTTTAATAATTCCAATCTTAACAAGATGAATTTAGAATTGGCTGAAGGCCAAGTGGATGCTGGTAGCAGTGGTGCTGAAACAGGAAATGCTGAAGCTAGTGATCTTCCTGAAGACGTGAATATGGATGATTTATTTGAAGAACTTGAATCAGACTCGGCTGATGATCCTGATTTTCAGCCTTCTGATTTTGATGAAAGATTGAATTCACTTCAAGAGCAGGTGGCTCAAATTCGTGTTACCCAAGACACACAATTTTCCTATTTACGCAAATATATGAAGCGGATTGCTAAGGGTTTACATAAAATTGATCCATCTAATCCTGCACCCTCTTCTGGTTCGATTTGAATTTTTTAATGGGTCTGTAATATTTTTCTCTTGAACTTTACATGCTTACTGACTTTTTGGATTATGCACTATGTTTTCTTGAATCAACTCCTATTGCTGCTCTTCTTCCTTTGTCATTTTGTGTCAAAAAGGGGGAGAAGTTTTGGTCTTTGATGATTTATTTATTACTCAAGCTATTACTCAGGGGGAGTTAAGCTTCTCAGGGGTTGTTATAGGAGAATGATGCTTGTTATGCTTGTTATTACTTAACATATCTATGTATGTTTCTCTATTGTGAACTTGTTTATACTTCTCTTATGTCTATTGGAAGAATTATTATTACTTGAGTGTTTTGTCACAAATTTGACAAAGGGGGAGATTGTAAGTGTTATGGTCTCATACTTCTTTGGTTGTCAAATTTGTGATGTGTCAAAACATCTATCTATGTCCTGTGCTTGTATGATGATTTATATGAATTCAAGACACTGCATAAATACTTAATGAAGCTACAAGTTGAACTTTTCAAGAAGCTACATATTGAAGTTCAAGAAGCTACAATGTTGATGTTCAAGTCTCATGACTTCAAGACTAATAAGCAATGCATGAAGTAGTTGTTATGCTGATGAAGATCTCAAGTTTGAAGCTACAACAAGTTCAAGATCTCAAGCCTGATATGGTTCAAACAAACTACATTCGTT
This sequence comes from Magnolia changhungtana, assembly GCA_030180095.1. Taxonomy (NCBI): domain Eukaryota; kingdom Viridiplantae; phylum Streptophyta; class Magnoliopsida; order Magnoliales; family Magnoliaceae; genus Magnolia; species Magnolia changhungtana. The sequence continues at coordinate 2,708,979 of JASAUF010000172.1, forward strand.
GAATGGTTGAAGTTCAATGTCCATACGACATGATTCAGGTTTGAATGACCTTAGGTTGACCCTTTAAGTAGGTCATTTTGGATACATAAATCAAATGTTTATTTTACATAAGTTTGGTCTATTCCAAGACCAGTCCTAGCTCTTGTCGACCAGTCCTGGCATTGGTTCGACTAGTCCAAGAAATTCCACGACTAGCCCTAAGTTGTTGAAGATTTTTTCTAATTTTTGGAACGCCCACGACCGATCCCCTGGAGGTCCTTCGACCGGTCGTAGGTGTGGCTTCGACTCGTCCACGACCGGTCGTGATTCTACGACTCAAAATCCAAGAATGTTATCCTGGTCCTACGACGATGGGCCGGGATCTACGACCGGTCGTAGGTGACCCACGACCGGTCGTAGGGTACTCACGACCGGTCGTAGGAACGACTTTCAAAGATCGCGCTCAATATTTCAAAAATTGTTTGAGCTACGACCACCCAAGGTTTCCAAGACCGGTCGTAGGAACGATTTTTGCTTCTATAAATTGAACACGAAATTCGAGTTTTCTCACTTCAACTCCATTCAATTCAAGAATTTTCAAGTGATCACTCTGAGATAAGTCTGTGTTTATTTTAAGCTACATTGTGCTTATTTAATATTCCTTTTTGCTAGCTTATTTAATTTGATTTTGTTTCTATATTCCAATCTTATTTGAAAAGAGGAATTATCTTATTCCTTCTTCTTGGGATCAAAATCAAATATAGCTACGCCCAACGAGTTAAATCTAAAATCTATTAGAATCTAGAACCTTATGAATGTGAGTATTGGAAATTGAACTTTGACATTCAATCATCTACTCCGATTGGTTCTCCGGCCGCTAAGAAAAGGAAAAATTCAGGGTATTTTACAATTCTCAGTAAAATTTATTTACTTTTGGTTTTGTTTGAGGTTAAGCGAGAAAAATCTCATTGTCTTGGTTTTGTTTGAGGTTGAGTTGGAAAAATCTCATTGTTTTGGTTGTCCGAGGAAAACCGAAAACTCGAGAAAGAGGGGTTTTTGAATTGTGTAAGCCCAAGTGAAAAAGACACAATTGTAAAGGTTTTTGGTGAACTGTGAAAACCTATTTGATAGTGAACGCTAATATCCCCGTGTGAGGATATTAGGAATGGAGTAGCATTTCTGTGTGGTCGTTGGAAAACAGTTGGTGTACACACAAAGCGAACCACTATAACTCTTTGTCTTGTGGATTGAATGCTTGCTTAATTTTCATATCTTTTATCATTCGATTGTGTGGAATGTACAAGTGGATGTGAATGTTGTAATTATTTACATTTCAAGCAAGTGTGGGGATTGTTGTAATAATTTAGATCTATATCGCATTTAATTTCAATTCCTTGCTATTTCATTTACTTATATTAAAATTGAGTCCTTGATCCAAAAGAGGTTCTAGAAATAAGGTTGTCCTACCATAAGCCCTTGTTGATTATGGTGTAAGGTTGTCCTTAGAACTAAATTTGTATCAATCTCTCAATACTTATTTATCAAGGTGATTTAAAATTTAGCATTGTGAATTGATTTATATTGTAAGGCTATTTGTTTACTTTATTTCCGCTAATTTTATTTTAAATTTGGCATAGTCCTATTCACCCCCCCTCTAGGACATATAGCTTGGCCTTTTCAGAATGTTACGTTGATGACTTGGTGGTCAGATCAGGAGATCATCAAGAACACCGTGAACATTTAGCATCAGTCTTCCGTCGACTCAGAAAGAAGCAATTAAAGATGAACCCTGCTAAGTGTGCATTCGGAGTCTCTTCTGGCAAATTCCTCGGCTTTGTTGTACGACACAGAGGGATTGAGATTGATCCAGAAAAAATTAAAGTTATTCAAAATATGCCACCACCAACAACGTTGAAGGAATTAAAAAGCTTACAAGGAAAATTGGCATACATTCGCCGTTTCATTTCGAACCTTGCAGGAAGGTGTCAGCCATTTTCCCAGTTAATGAAGAAAGATATAGAATTTGTATAGGATCACGCCTGTCAAAATGCATTTGACTCAATTAAGGAATTATTAAAACAGCCACCGGTGTTAACAGCTCCAGTGAAAGGTTAGCCACTTATCTTATATACATATACAGCTACAAATTTGTTGGGTGCTTTGTTGGCACAGGTAAACGAAGCCAGAAAAGAGACTGCTCTTTATTATCTAAGCCGAACACTGATGGGGGCAGAATGCAATTACTCCTCGATTGAAAAAGAATGTTTGGCGTTGATATTCACCGTACAGAAGTTAAGGCATTATTGTCTTTCCCATGATATAACTTTGATCTCAAGAGCAGATCCGATAAAATTTTTGATGACTAGGCCAATGTTATCGGGAAGACTAGCCAAGTGGATGTTATTGTTATCAGAATATACTATTTCGTATAAGCCAGCGAAAGTAGTGAAAGGACAAGGTATGGCAGACTTCCTCGCAGCACATCCTATAGCAGAAAGTGAGGAAATCAATGACGAATTTCCAGATGAACAGGTTATGTTGGCTGAATCTCAGAATATTTGGCAAATGTATTTTGATGGTGCTGCTCGAATAACGGGAGCGGGGGCAGGAGTGATATTCATTACTCCTCAAGGCGATTTGTTACCATACTCCTTCACGTTGGGCACTACATGCACAAATAATGAAGCTGAATACAGAGCTCTTATCATCGGAATGGAAATAGCCCAGCAAATGGAAATAAAATTATTGCATATCTTCGGAGATTCTAAATTGATCATAAATCAATTGACAACAGAATTTGAAGTAAGGAAAGAAGAACTCCTGCCCTATTATCGGAAGGCACAACAGTTGCTTGAATAGTTTTGTCATGTGGAAATTAAACACATACCGCGGTTGGAGAATGCAAAAGCAGATGCTTTAGCCAGTTTGGCAGCAGCTTTATCCTGCACAAACCGAAGTCCTCTTCAGGTAACTATAGAAGAAAGAAGATTCCTGCCATCTGCAGAGGTTATCGAAGAAACCGTTGAAATGTTTCCCATATCCTGTCTGGAGGTAATGACAGATGATTGGCGTCAGCCTTTTGTTGATTATCTCAAATATAATATCTTGCCAGAAGATAATGCACAAAGACAGCAGATTAAGCAGCGATCGGGCAAATTTGTCATATGCAGCGAAGTATTGTATAGAAAATCTTATAATGGAATGCTGTTAAGATGCTTAGACAAGCAAGAAGCAAACCAAAATGCTGTGGGAGGCACATTCAGGCGAATGTGGAGCACACCAAGCCGGCCGAAATTTATGCCATAGAGTGCATCGAATGGGTTATTATTGGCCTACTATGTTCAAAGATGCAATAGCATACGCAAAGCGGTGTCATGAATGTCAAATACATGGAGATGTAATACATATTCCCCCAGAAGACTTACATCAGTCTGTTGCTTCTTGGCCTTTCTCAGCTTGGGGACTCGACGTGATTGGTCCTATAAATCCCCCTTCATCTAAAGGAAAACAGTATATTCTGGCAGCAACAGATTATTTCTCCAAATGGACCGAAGCAGTCGCCTTGCGTAGTGTTAAAGAAAAAGATGTGGTCAATTTTATCCGGCATGCTATAATATATCGTCACGGTATTCGAAAAAGATCGAATTGATAATGGTACCCCTTTTAAAAATAAAGGCATGGAAAAGTTGTGTCAGAAGTTCAACATCCAGCATTCGTTTTCAACACCTTATTATCCTCCGGCCAATGGATTAGCAGAGGCGTTTAACAAAACGATTGTCAAAATAATGAAAAAGATGGTGACATGCAATAAGCGCGATTGGGATGAAAAGTTACAAGAAGCATTATGGGCCTACAGAACTACCCATCGTACACCAACAGGGGCGACACCGTATTCATTAATCTATGGTATGGAGGCAGTTATCCCAATTGAAATGCAGGTGGCATCACTCCGAATAGCAGTACATCAGTCTATAACAGACGATGAAAATACAAAAATAAGGCTGAAAGAATTAGACTTACTCGATGAGAAACGTCTTGCAGCTCAGCAAAGGTTGCAGTCATATCAGGCTAGGATATCGGCAGCCTTTGATAAACAGGTTAAATACCGCTCTTTCAAAAAAGGGGATATGGTGTTAATGTTGAAAAGACCAATAGTGATTACTCGCCGGACAGGGGGCAAGTTCGAACCTAAATGGGACTGTCCATATGTGGTAAAAGAAGTATACTCCAATGGGGCATATAGAATCACAAATCAAGAGGGACAAGGTATCAGTGTACTTGTTGTTGAGGCATAAAATAAGCAAGGAAGTGAACAAGAAAAAAGATCAAAAAATCACTTTGAAGATGAAAGAAACAGCTTCAAGACTACTTTGCACGAGGTCGCGCAAAGTGAAATAGTTTCACAAAACCGCGCAAAGTGAGGAGTTTGCGCGGAAGAGGGTTTGCGCGAGATTGAGGGTTTGCGCGAGACCGCGCAAAGTATATTGTTTGCGCGAGTCCGCGCAAAGTCTATAATGCTGCGGTAAAAATAGTCGGATGATATTTTTTGTCCCACATCGACCAGATCTGAGATTTTCACTGGTGAAAATGTCTATAAATACCCCATTCCTTCTCTCAAAAGGGGTTCGAAGATTTCAGAAGTGAAGCAAGGACGAAAGAGAAGACAGAAGGTGCGGAGTATAGGACTCCTGCACTTTGCGCGGGCTCGCGCAAAGGAGTATTGGACTCCTGGAAGTCTGCGCCGGTCGGCGAAAAGCAACTGAAGGGTTTTATTTGCATGACCGCGAAAGCATATGGTTTCGCGGACCCGCGCAAACCTATTTCTTGGCAGTTTTAACAGTAATGGGCCGAAATGCTGTCGGAATGATTGGAGTCTTCAAAGCTTCAAGTTCTTGATCAAGAGAAAGGAAGAATCATCGACGAAGAAACAGATTCCTCCTAAGTTTCAGGAGATGATCAAAATAGTATCGAAATGCTGCCGGAATCTTCGTTCTCTTGAAGACTGTTGAACAATTTGTCTATTTCCTCCTAAGTCATAGGAGATGATTGACATCATTGCCGTTATGCTGCCGAAATTATATTTAGCTATGATAATTGACATTTGTAATAATTTCTTTGTAAGCTATCTTAGAATCAAGGGATACCAGAGGATGTAAATGAATTCAGAATCAATAAAGTATGATGATTGTCTTTGTAATTATTTCATTGTTATGTTTAAATAAGATGATTCTCCCAAATCAAATACATTTGTTTCCTTGTCGAAACAAAATGGCGACTCTGCTGGGGATATTATCTTATTTAACACTAACATTGGGAAAGTTGCAAGACTCTCGTCACTATTTTTTTTTTGGCGTCTATTAGACGCCAAAATGGCGACTCTCAGTGGGAACATCCTCCCCTTCATCTCCAAGATAGTTTACTTAGTCTTTCACGTACTAATTTCAGATATGTTTTGTTATTGAAGGTACCCAAATCCAATCACACAACACTGCTAATGGCTAACACTGTGAGAAAGGTAAACTTCCGATTCATCGCTACTGGGTTCGTAATTGAGTATGCGCCAAGCGAAATTCCTGAGAACACAAAAGCGAGCACTTCAAGCGGGTGCAATGTGATTCAAGCGACAGCGGGAGTCATTTCCGTTTCACCTCAACTACAAGAAAATGATGAAAACTAGACTCTGGTTTTATCCAAAAGGACAAAAGCAAAGGCCTTAAAGAGTCGCAAAGCAAAATTATTTGCACCAAGAACTGAGGGACCAATTACACGGAGCATAGCAAGAAGAAAACCCGAACTCGCTCCCCCGGCGATTTATCCTGAACAAGTTGCTTCGCAGTTCTCATCGCAGATTTTCCAGCTTTGGTCGCTCCAAAGACCAAATGGACACAAGCACAAAAGGTAAAGCACTGATGATAGGATCACCGATGCAAGTATCACCGCAAATAAGCTCGCCTATAACTGTATCACCTCGATCGGTTAAAAGCACAGAAAGTACACAAGAGTCAAATGAGACTCCAATTTCTCCCCTCTTTATAAGTCCTGTTATATCAGCATACTCTCGTTCTACTCCAAAAACAGTTTCGACGAACAGTCAAGAGGCTGCGGTATACATGGCAGAGACAGGCCAAGGAAATAGACCGACTACTGAAGAACGTGTTGATCAAATGGCGGAGGCACAAAGAATGTTAATGGATGAATGCCGAAACCTCAGAGAAGCCCTGGCAACGCTGGCGCATAATGTAGCCCAGATAGCGGCTCCACCCATGATGGGAGCGACCAATGGACAAGAGAACCAGCCTGAAGGTTCCCGTCCGCAGGGGATAGGATCACGAGGGTCAGTTCCAGCGACAAGAGCTATAACACAAGATGATGTAAGACAAGTCGTCGAAGAAGCAGTCAGAATAGAAAGAGAGCGTGCGAACACCGGTCGTTTCAGATACCGAACACCCTACCCGAGAGAGGTAGAGGATGTTCCATTTCCAGCCAACTTCAAACACCCAGATTTCCAAAAGTTCAATGGGGAAGGATCACCGGAAGAACACCTGATGCATTTCATCACCAGCATGGGGAATTTCTCCATGATACCTCAATATTGTTTACGCTATTTGGATCATCATTAACAAGTAAAGCTTTCAGATGGTATTCAAATTTGCACCAGGGATCCATACGTACATGGGAAGAAATGCAAGATGCTTTCATGTCAAACTTCTTTTCGTCAGAACGTGACGTTAGCATCACAGAACTGGCTTCAGTACGACAGCGAGAAGGAGAACCCGTTGAGAAATTCATAGACAGATGGAAGACACTGGGGGCATCATGCAGGCAGCTGCCGGAAGAAAAGGAACAAGTCAAGATGTGTCTAAACTCTATGGAGACAGAATTGCGTTTGGACTCACTAGCGCTGATATCGGAACCTTTCGTGATTTGGCTACCAAAGCCCATGCATTGGAACTGATGACTCGCAAGATGCCGGCATTTCATCATGAAACTGTCAAAAGAATACCTGGCAGGACAACCGTCAATACCGTCGACCGGGATAAGAAGAATCAGGATGCGAGGGGCTCAAGAGATAAAAGGCCATAAATCCGCGAAGACTAGTCACCGTAATTCCCATGCCGTCTGTATAGCTTCCGGCAGCGCCACGGGGAACGGATGAAAATGCCCTCCTGTGAATGGGCTCGACCTTGCAGACGAAGAAAACGGGGCGCGCAAAGTGCGAGCTTTATGCCAACCGTGCGTAAGACCCTCCGGGTCTAGGGTTTGATTTCGTAGTAACTCGTGAGGAAGGGCTTAAACCTACTCATTGATGGTGGCGACCCTAGATTTGGTGCCCAAAGGTAGCCTTGCGAGCCCCGCGAACTCTAGAGAGTTACCGTGGCCAACCACGTGCGTAAATCTAACAGTTCACCGTCCGTGGCGTCAATGGGCCCTCTCGATGGACCGTGACCGTGAGCTCAAGGCGTGAGAAGCCCAAAAGCGAACTCTAGAGAGTTACTGAGTGGCCATCACATAAGACCCATAAATGCTCCACTACTCACGAGCTTAAAGCGTGTGTGTGCGCACGCTCCACTACTCATGAGCATAAACTGTGTGTGGCTAATTGAACTGAAACTTAGTACCGCCAATCTAAATACTCACCTAGAGAATCCCATACTAACAAAACATAAAATGTTTAGAAATTATAAAAATATATAAATAGAAAATATTATATAAAATATAGATATAATTAGATAAAATTAGTAATGAAAATATTATATTAAGTATAAATACAATTCGATAATATTAGTACAAATATCATCAATATGCAAGGTGGAAAATACCATCATAAACATCCCAAAATAATCTCATGAAATAGATGTCAAGCAAAATAAATTACATCCGAGAAACACAAAAAGCAAATATCACATGTTTAAAATTACATGATTCAAAGATTCTCTGTGATCCCCATTGCTTCTGAATATCTGAGCAAATCTTCTTTTAATTGCGCCTGAGCTGCATTATGTCGAGATTTTTCTTCAAGAATAAGTTTCGCCTGATCAGGAACGCCAGCAAGTTTGTTCTCCAAAGAAACAACCATTTCTTTATTCTGAAGTTGTGCAGATTTTTCAGTATCAATAGATTTGGCATTCGCTCGCATCTTCTCTTCAACCTCTTGAATGATTAAGGCTTGCTCATGATTCTTTCTCTCCAGCTGAGAGATTTCTTCCTTCAGAGCTGCAATGCGATCTTGGATAGTTATGCTTTCATCAACATGAATCTTTAATTGATCTTGAAGAGTCATACGTTCTTGTTCAAATTTGGAAATTGAAGAAGCCGTTAAAGAGACTTGTTCTTGAGAAAGAGCCATTTTCTATATTCTAAAATTTCAAAGCAATTGTGATATTTTCCACTTGAAGCTAAAGAAATTACGAGAATCACGAAATTTGAAGAGTGAATCCCGTAAGGGAGATATGTCAATTCGCCATCTGGCGAACTCTCCAAAATCTCTATGGCAACGTCCAAATCCAGCCACTGATCGGGATTCTTGAAGATATGGATTATTGCTAATAAGGAATGCTTCACCATAAGCATCTTATGAACTGGTATCTTCGCAAAAGATGATAATTCAAAAGCGGTGGCCACAGAATCGGAACTAGCCGCACCACTACAAGAAGGAGTTCCTATAGCAAAAGGAGAAGGATATTTAAAATATTATTAAATAATCTTGAAGAAAGGAAAATCAGCACATATATATATATATACCTGTCATTGGGATATGGCTAAGAGAAGGAGAAGCTCCCCGAGGTATGGAAGGACCAAGTCCCACCATATCAGCAAAAGAGGGTGCTCTGGCTTCTGTACTAGAATCCCTAGTAGCTGGAGTTGGTAAATCAGTAGTTTCTGTAGAAAATATAATCTCGCGAGCAACTACTCTTGGTACTACCAACGGAGCTACAGATGCTCTCGGTGAAGATATTACAAGAGGGGCCACTGGAGAGATGACACCTGTTTCTGCAACTTGGGCACCTAAAAAAGGGAGATGCAATGATTTTAAATAAATAATAGTTGTCACAATATAAATTGAGAAATATATATATGAAATTTTCCTTTACCTGGTGAATATCCATATTCTCCATAATCTAAAGGTTCCTCTTCATCTTCCTCAGCTGCAGGAGATTTAGTAGGAACATTAATGCCAGAAGGAGTCTTAGCAGTTGCAGGGGAAGATTCTATCTCAACTTCTTTCGCAGCTGTTTCTTCTTCTTCGCCAATATCAACTTCTCCTTCTTCAAAGTCATCATCTTTATCTCTGCCATTATCACTATCTCCGCTATCTTCATCCTGCGAAGATTCGGTTGTACCTGATGATGAAGTAGAACTTTCGTCTCCCAAAATTTCTTCGTCAGCTTCTTCAACGATAACTTGCTTCCCTTTATAAGAAACGGGTCGACTGCTCTCCGGTGCAAGCTCTTGAACTGAAGGGGAAGCAGATGCTTGGCCGATCTTTTCCGAAGGGATAGGAGACGATGATTGCAAACGTGTTCTTGATCTAGTCATCGGAGAAGATGGACTAGGACCAATGGGTTGCGGAGGAGATATTGAAGTACCAATAGCTGGTCCCTCTTGAACCGCCACGGTCTCTGCAGGAATTGGAGAAGATGTACCTGCAGCATCATCCACACCTTGATTTGAAGAGTCCCGACGAGATTTCTCAAATTCTCTCAGAACTCCGTGGGCAAACCAGCCCTCTAAAGTGTTGATAGGCTTGATTTCACGGATGGGATCTTCTAATGATATCTTTCTGCAAATCTCTCCTGGATGAGATGCATGGCTCTTCTCCGGAATGTAGCCAATCCCGCTTTCTAAATTTCTGCCCTTCAGCCTGGGTGGATGAAGAAAGATGGAAGAGTCTACTGGCAGGCATTTATTGACCAGGTATGATTGGTGATCCCACCATCGCATCCAGCTATATGATGTACGGACTATGCGATCACAGCTTGGAATTATGAAGGAGGAACCAACACAGCTATTCAGCAATTGTTTCCATATCATGGCCCAGTTAAGAGGACCAGTTCCATAACAGCGCATTTGTCTGGTAACCAACCCGCAGTCTTGTGGCACAGTTTGATCATAACCAAATTGACGAGCAAAACGACTCGGGTAGTAAGGTTCTCTCCAGAATTCTGTCCCTTCCCGCAAAGGTAAACTGCACGAACGAATAGAGAAGAAGAAAGCTCTCTCTGCTGCAGTAAGTGTTTCGTTGTCCACCATATCTGTGTCTGCAGGATAGCGATAAAGGCGGAACTGAAAGAAGTTTATCTGATCGTCATCTCGAATTTTATTTGCCACCCACTCATATGCTCTTCTAGCCATTGCTCTTTGCTGAAAGAACCAGAGTGGAAGATGAGAAGGATACGAATATGCTTGCTCAGAGACTTCGAAGGTCTAGGGGAAATAAACTCCAAGCCACCCTGTAAAGTAATGCCAAGAAGTATGCGCAGATGAAGTTCCCAGAGTTGGATCTTTTACATGGGTAGCTATTTCTCCAAGGGCCCTGTAGATAGAACATAATACAGGAGGAGCAAGAGAATATTTATGACCCTCTGCTAAAGCGCCAGCTACAACAAAGACAGTAGGACGAATAGCATCTGCCCACTTGGAACTGGGCAATACAACCAGGCTTAGCCAGTAAGCCAAGAATGCTGCAAGTTCTCCAAAAGGAGTATACTCTGGTTTTCCTCTTATCGTGTCTCGGAGCTTAGTCAATTCTTTCGAGCGGCAGTCACGAAACCTTCAAAGAAAATGGAGGGTGTTAATATGCGAAATAATAAGAATATAAAGAAGGAAAATAATGATTAGATTGGCAAATACCTGAGACCCCTAGAGAAATGGGCCAGCCATTGAAGAGGGGGAATTTTGTGGAAGTTGGGAAATTTGCCCATTTCTTTGAATAGTTCTATAGTGGTCTCAGAGATGGAAGGCTTGCGGTCCGGGGAAGATACAAAGGCTAATTCTCTGTTGGTAGGAATGAACTCATCATAGAATTTGCCTGTTATTGTTAGACCAGCTATACGGTGAAGGTCCCATAAAGATATGCTCATTTCTCCATAAGGAAGATGGAAGGAGTTGGTTGTAGGCGACCAGTATTCCAGGAAGCCTTTTAGAACGTTGGGTTCCCGATAGAAGTATTTTGAAGTTACTTCTATTGCATCGTAAAGGCCTATTTTTGCAAGAGTGCTCGTATGCTTCAGCAAGATAGCTTCCGCCCATTCAGAATAGTAGCGACGAGCAGTTAACAAGCCTCTAATGCGAAATTCTGTCTGACTCCAGAGTTGCTCTCGATCTCTCAAGTATTTGTCTCACTGTCTCATAGAAATGAGAAGGAAAGAGATCATGAGGATTTGTAGAAGGGAGTCAAGAAGATCATAGGACGAGCTTCTCCTACATTCGTCGCGGTTTCGAGCTTGAATGGTTCCTTCTAAGATGCGGGGCTCTCTTGAGGCCCATGATTCGGTATACATAAGCCCTGTCGCCATGGGAACAATCTCTGGATTCACAGTCTAGCATAGACTGATGACGATACACCTTTATAGGGATGATTGTCATGCCCTCTGCATGAGGGTTGTCGAACTTCATGACGCCTTCTACAACTCGCACCGAATCCCACGAGTTTTGGAGCCGCTTCTTCTTATGTTCTTTGATCTTTTCGGCAAACTCTTTCGCCTTATTGTGGCGAGTCTTCATCGGGCGGGAAGGTGGAGGAGTATCTTCGCGAGGGGCGGTCTTTCATTGTCGGTACGAATGTGGGCTGTGGTCTTAAGCCACTCATCCCAGTCATATTCCCTTCCATGTTTTGGAGGACATTTTATATCTCCTAAAGATATAGATCTGTGAATAGGAGAGGGTAAAGATTTGATACGGTTAGAAAAATCAAAGGTAGGGAGAACGGGTTCTTTGAAATAAGCAGGATTCCTGGAAGTTGTTTTTACCCGTTTAGCAGGAGGTTGATCAGAAGGTGAACTAGAAGGAGACACAAGACGGGCTGTTTGTTTAATACGAGCCATGAAAAAGGGACGAAGAAAATTTTCTAAGTACATAAGAAAAGATGAAAAGTGACTAAGTGTTGAAAATTTTCTAAGTATAAAGGCCACTTTTGCGAGGTCGCGCAAAGTATAAAGGTTTGCGCGGAAAATCTCAAGTTCGGTGGAAGTCGCGCAGTGAGACGCTTTGCGCGAGGTCGCTAAAGTCGAGGTTTGTGCGGAATAAAATCGCGAGCACGAGTTCTAGCAGAGAGCAGTTTAGAAAATGACTAAGTCGTTGGACTATTTATAGGTTTTATGGCCGAGTACAGTACTCGAGTGGGACTTTGCGCGAGGTCGCGCAAACCCTGGAGCAAAAAGAATGGTTTGATCCTTTTCTTTGATTTTTGAAATAAGCAAAGAACGGATCAAGGGGGCATCTGTTGAGGCATAAAATAAGCAAGGAAGTGAACAAGAAAAAAGATCAAAAAATCACTTTGAAGATGAAAGAAACAGCTTCAAGACTACTTTGCGCGAGGTCGCGCAAAGTGAAATAGTTTCACAAAACCGCGCAAAGTGAGGAGTTTGCGCGGAAGAGGGTTTGCGCGAGATTGAGGGTTTGCGCGAGACCGCGCAAAGTATATTGTTTGCGCGAGTCCGTTCAAAGTCTATAATGCTGCGGTAAAAATAGTCGGATGATATTTTTTGTCCCACATCGACCAGATCTGAGATTTTCACTGGTGAAAATGTCTATAAATACCCCATTCCTTCTCTCAAAAGGGGTTCGAAGATTTCAGAAGTGAAGCAAGGACGAAAGAGAAGACAGAAGGTGCGGAGTATAGGACTCCTGCACTTTGCGCGGGGTCGCGCAAAGGAGTATTGGACTCCTGGAAGTCTGCGCCGGTCGGCGCAAAGCAACTGAAGGGTTTTACAGTTTGCGCGGACCCGCGCAAAGCATATGGTTTGCGCGGACCCGCGCAAACCTATTTCTTGGCAGTTTTAACAGTAATGGGCCGAAATGCTGTCGGAATGATTGGAGTCTTCAAAGCTTCAAGTTCTTGATCAAGAGAAAGGAAGAATCATCGACGAAGAAACAGATTCCTCCTAAGTTTCAGGAGATGATCAAAATAGTATCGAAATGCTGCCGGAATCTTCGTTCTCTTGAAGACTGTTGAACAATTTGTCTATTTCCTCCTAAGTCATAGGAGATGATTGACATTATTGCCGTTATGCTGCCGAAATTATATTTAGCTATGATAATTGACATTTGTAATAATTTCTTTGTAAGCTATCTTAGAATCAAGGGATACCAGAGGATGTAAATGAATTCAGAATCAATAAAGTATGATGATTGTCTTTGTAATTATTTCATTGTTATGTTTAAATAAGATGATTCTCCCAAATCAAATACATTTTGTTTCCTTGTTGAAACACTTGTCAATGCCCATTTCATCAAAAGATACTATCCATGAAGATAAATATATGGATTTTTTTTCGATTCAGAATATTATTGGCATAATGATCCTGTATCAAAAGGGGGCAAGGATGAATAAGATCATGTCTATATGTCAACAAAAGAAGCTATAAAGAAGAAATTCCAAACATGTCAATTATCAAGCATCAAATCAAAAATATATATATGATCATCATCATCACTAAATAAATCATCTTGAAGATTCTCTTGAAGATATTGACAAGACTGATATATTGCCTTACAAGGCATGGATTTTCTTGAAGATATTGATAAAATTGATATGTTGCCTTACAAGGCACGGATCTTCTTAAAGATATTATCCCAGTTGGAAATATCTACTATACTGGAAATGGTGATGATCATAAATGTTATTGTCTTACAAGGCATGGATCTTCTTGAAGATATTATTTTAGTCGGAAATATCTACTATACTGGCAATGACGATAAAATTGATATTATTGCCTTACAAGGCACGGGTCTTCCTAAAGATATTATCAAAAGCAAGGATACATCAATCTCAGTTAAAGAGGCAGTATAGCCAAGCCAAATCCTAAAAGAGCCAAATTGAGCCAAATCAAAAAGATCAAGCTTAAAAAAAAAATGCTCTCAAAGGATCAAGCTCTAAAAGAGCCGGCCAACTATACGTAAGACCTATGAAGATCGCCATTCGGGCAGCGGCGAGGAGTCAATGGCCCTAAAAAGCCCGCGAAGACCATCGTGCGCACCCATGCAGGTAGCTGACGAAGTCAAGGATTCAAAGCCTAAAAGGCCATAAATCCGCGAAGACTAGTCACCGTAACTCCCATGCCGTCTGTATAGCTTCCGGCAGCGCCACGGGGAACGGATGAAAATGCCCTCCTGTGAATGGGCTCGACCTTGCAGACGAAGAAAACAGGGGCCGCAGTGCGAGCTTTATGCCAACCGTACGTAAGACCCTCCAGATCTAGGGTTTGATTTCAGTAGTAACTTGTGAGGAAGGGCTTAAACCTACTCATTGATGGACTGGCGACCCTAGATTTGGTGCCCAAAGGTAGCCTTGCGAGCCCTGCGAACTCTAGAGAGTTACCGTGGCCAACTCTGTACGTAAAACCAACAGTTCACCGCCCGGTAGCGTCAATGGGCCCCTCTGATGGACCTTGGCCGTGAGCTCAAGGTAGTGAAAAGCCCAAAAGTGAACTCTAGAGAGTTACAGTGGCCATCACATAAGACCCATAAATGCTTCACTACTCATGAGCTTAAACTGTGTGTGTGCGCACGCTCCACTACTCATGAGCTTAAACTGTGTGTGTGCGCACGCTCCACTACTCATGAGCTTAAACTGTGTGTGGCTAATTAAATTGAAACTTAGTACCGCCAATCTAAATACTCACATAGAGAATCCCGCACTAACAAAGCATAAAAGGTTTAGAAATTGTAAAGGATGTAATGAAATGATTATATAAAGTATAAATATAATTTGATAATATTAGCATAAATGTCATCAACATGCAATAAGAAAATGCTATTATAAACATTTCAAAAATGCTTTCATAAAAACATATGTGAAGCCAAATGAATTATATGTCCAAAAAACATGAAAGCAAAGATCACATGTTCAAAATTACATGTCTAAAGATCTTCTGTAATTCCTATTGCTTCTGAATATCTGCACAAATCTTCCTTCAATTGTGCCTGAGCCGCATCATGTTTAGATTTTTCTTCAAAAATAAGTCTTGCCTGATCAGGAACACCAGCAAGCTTATTCTCCAAAGAAGCAATCATTTCTTTACCTTGAAGTTGTGCGGATTTTTCGATATCAATGGATTGAACATTCATCCGTATCTTCTCTTCAACATCTCGAATGATTAAGGCTTGTTCATGATTCCTTCTCTCCAGTTGAGAGATTTCTGCCTTCAGAGCTGCAATACGATCTTGAATAGTCCTACTTTCATCAACATGAATCTTTAATTGATCTTGAAGAATTGTATGCTCATTTTCAAGTTTAGAAATTGATGAAGCTGTCAGAAGGGCTTGTTCTTGCGATGAAGCCAACTGCTTTCTACACTCTAAAATCTCAGGGGCGATTGTAACATTCTCTACCGACGCCAAAGAAATTACGGAATTGCGAATTTGAGGAGTGAATCTCGCAAAGGAGATATGTTGATTCTAGCCATCTTGGCAGAGCTCTCCAGAATCTCTATAGCAACATCCAAGTCCAACCATTGTTCAGGATTTCTGAAGATATGGATTATTGCTAACAAAGAATGTTTCACCATAAGCATTTTATGAACAGGGATTTTCGCAAAGGATGACAGTTCAGAAGTAGTGGCTATAGAATCAGAACTAGCCACACCGCTGCAAGAAGGAGTTCCTATAGCAAAGGAAGAAGGATATTCAAAATATTATTATGAAATATAGTCCTGAGTAAAGATAATCAGTGTATATATATATGTACCTGTCACTGGAATATGACTAATAGAAGGAGAAGCTCCTTGAGCTATGGAAGGACCAAGTTCCACCATATCAGCAAAAGATGGTGCTCTAGCTTCCGTGCTTGAATCTCTGGTAGCCGGAGTTGGCAAGTCCATAGTTTCTGTTGGAAATATGATTTCATGAGCCACTACTCTCTGTACTACCAATGAAACTACGGGTGCTCTTGGTGAAGATACTACAAGAGGGCTCACTGAAGAGATAGCACCTATTTCTGCAACTTGGGCACCTAAAAAGGGAGACACAATGATTCTAAATAAATAATAGTTGTTAAAATATAAATTAGTATATGCATATGAAATTTAAATTTCCTTTACCTGGTGAATATCCATATTCACCATAATCTAAAAGCTCCTCTTCATCTTCCTCAGCTACAGGAGATTTAGCAAGGACATTTACACCAGGAAGAGTCTTAGCGGTTGCAGGGGAAGATTCCATCTCAACTTCTTTTACAGTTGTTTCCTCATCTCCGTCAATGTCAACTTCACCTTCTTCAAAGTCATCATCTTTATCTTCACAACTGTCACCATCTCCGCTGTCTTCATATTGTGAAGATTCAGTAGTATCTGATGATGAAGTTGAACTTTCATCTTCCAAAATTTCTTCGTCAACTTCTTCAATCATAACTTGCTTCCCTTTGTAAGAGACGAGTTGGCTGCTCTCCGGTACGGATTCTTGGACTATAGGGGAAGCGGATGCTTGGCGGGTTCTTTCTGAAGGAATAGGGGATGATGTTTGCAAACGCATTTTTGATCTAGTCATCGGGGAAGATCGACTAGGACCAAGGGGTTGTGAAGGGGATATAGAAGCACCAATAGCTGGTCCTTCTTGAACTATTACAGTCTCTGCAGGAATGGAGAAGATGTACCTTCGGCATCATCTGTGGCTTGGTTTGAAGAGTCTCGACGAGATTTATCAAATTCTCTCAGAACTCCGTGAGCAAACCAGCCATCCAAAGTATTGATGGGTTTGATTTCACGGATGGGGTCTTCCAATGATATTTTCCTGCAAATTTCTCCAGGATGAGATGCATGGCTCTTTTCAAGAATATAGCCGATTCCACTCTCTAAATTTCTGCCCTTCAGCCTGGGCAGATGAAGAAAAATAGAAGAATCCACTGGCAAGCATTTAGTGACCAAGTATGATTGGTGATCCCACCATCGCATCCAGCTATATGATGTACGAACTATGCGATCACAGCCTGAAATTATGAAGAGAGATCCAACGCAGCCATTCAGTAACTGTTTTCATATCATGGCCCAGTTAAGAGGACCAGTTCCATAACAGCGCATTTTTCTAGTAACTAGCCAGCAGTCTTGAGGTACGGTTTGATCATAACCAAATTGACGAGCAAAGCGACTGGGGTAGTAAGGTTCTCTCCAAAATTCTGTTCCTTCCCGAAGAGGCAAACTGCATGAGCGAATAGAAAAGAAGAAAGCTCTCTCTGCTGCAGTAAGTGTTTCTTGGTCCACCATATCTGTATCTTCAGTGTAGCGATAAAGGCAGAACTGAAAGAAGTTTATCTGGTCATCATCTCGAATTTTATTGGCAACCCACTCATACGCTCTTTTTGCCATTGCTCTTTGCTGAAAGAATCAGAGTGGTAGATGAGAAGGATGAGTATATGCTTGCTCCGAAGCTTCAAAAGTCCAAGGAAAATATACTCCTAGCCACCCCGTAATATAATGCCAAGAAGTATGCGCAGACGAAGCTCCAAGAATCGAGTCTTTTACGTGGGTAGCTACTTCTCCAAGAGCCCTGTAAATAGAACATAATACCGGAGGAGCAAGAGAGTATTTATGGCCTTCCGCTAAAGCACCAGCCACAACAAAGACGCTTGGACGAACAACATCTGCCCATTTAGAGCTGGGCAATACGACCAAACTTAGCCAGTAAGCTAAGAACGCTGCAAGCTCTCCAAAAGAGCTATATTCTGGTCTTCCTCTTATTGCATCTCGAAGCTTCGTTAGTTCTTTGGAATGGCAGTCGCGAAAACTTCAAAGAAAGAGTAAAGATGAGAAGGTTAATATACAGGAATGGCTAAACAGCAAGAATACAAAAAGGAAGATCAATTATCAGATTGATAAATACCTGAGACCCCTAGAGAAATGAGCCAGCCATTGCAGAGGGGGAATTTTATGGAAACTTGGAAATTTGCCCATCTTTTTGAATAATTCTATGGTAGTCTCAGAAATGGAAGGCTTGCGGTCTGGAAAGGATACAAAGGCCAATTCTCTGTTTGTAGGAATGAATTCATCATAAAATCTGCCTGTTATCGTGAGACCGGCTATACGATGAAGGTCCCAGAGTGATATGCTCATTTCACCATAGGGTAAATGGAAAGAGTTGGTTGTAGGCGACCAGTATTCAAGGAAGCCTTTCAGAATATTGGGTTCCCTATAGAAGTATTTGGAGGTCACTTCTATTGCATCATAAAGTCCAATCTTTGCAAGAGTGCTTGTATGCTTCAGCAATATAGCCTCTGCCCATTCAGAGTAGTAGCGGCGAGCAGTTAACAGGCCTCTGATGCGGAATTCTGCTTGGCCCCAGAGTTGATCTCGATTTCAGTTACTGACAAAACTGTCTCATAAAAATGAGAAGGAAAGAGATCATGGGGACTGTGGAAAGGAACTAAGAATATCATGGGATGAGCTTCCCCTATTCTTTGACGTGGCTTCTGTGTTTGGATGATGCCCTCAAGGATTCGGGGCTCTCTCGAGGCCCATGATTCAGTAAACATTAACCTCTCGCCATGGATGTAGTCTTTAGACTCACAGTCGAGCATGGACTGATGGCGATATACTTTGATGGGAATAATCGTCATCCCCTCTGTATGAGGATTGTCAAACTTCATGATACCTTCAAAGAACTCGTATCGAGTCCCACGAGTTTTGAAGTCTCTTCTTCTTATGTTCCTTGATCTTCTCTGCGAATTCTTTCGCTTTATTGCGCGAATTTTCTTTGGACGAGAAGTCGGGGAACTGTTTTCACGGGGAGGTGGTCTTTCACTATCAGTACGAATATGAGCTGTGGACTTTAACCATTCGTCCCAGTCATATTCTCTGCCATGCTTAGGAGGACATTTAATGTCTCCCAAAGAAATAGATTTGTGAATGGGGGAAGGCAAAGATTTAATGCAGTTAGAAAAGTTGAAGGTGGGAAGAACAGGCTCTTTGAAATAAGCGGGAGTTTTGGAAGTAGTCTTCATCCGCTTAGCAGGAGGTTGATCAGAAGAAGGCGAGTCAGAAGGAGTTATGAGACGGGCTGTTTGTTTAATACGAGCCATGAAAATGAGACAAAGGAATGAAGATAGATGACAGAGTAAGAAAGGAAGGAGAGAAAATGGCTAAGTGTTGGAAACAGTCTGAAAGAAATTGGCTAAGTACGAAGGACTTTCCGCGGGTCTGCGCAAAGTATATAGTTTGCGCGAAAGAACCCCAAGTTCAAAAGTCGTCGCGCAAGGTGAAAAGGTTTGCGCGGGGTCGCGCAAAGTGAATGCTTTGCGCGGGAGAAAATTGCCAGAGTAAAGTTTCGACAGAGTGCTGATTGTGAAAATGACGAAGTCGTTGGACTATTTATAGTATTTCTGGCCGAGTACGGTACTCGACCGAGCTTTGCGCGAGGTTGTGCAAACCCTACAAAATAAGTGGTTTGATCCTTTTTCTTTGATTTTCTGAAAAAAAAGAACGGATCAAGGGGGCATCTGTTGAGGCATAAAATTAGCAAAGAAGTGGAGAAGAGAAAGATCAAGAAATCAGTTTGAAGATCAAAGAAATAAGTTTCAAGACTACTTTGCGCGGGTTCGCACAAAGTGAATGGATTGCGCTGAACCGCGCAAAGTAAATGGGTTGTGCGAGTTGATCCTGGAAGACAGATTGCGCGGGATTGATAGATTGCGCTGGACCGCGCAAAGCATGTCATTTGCGCGTGTCCGCGCAAAGTACTTTGCGGAGGTATAAAAATGGTTGGATGTTATTTTGTCCCACATCGACCAGAACAGAGATTTTCACTGGCAAAAATGTCTATAAATACCCCGTTCTTTCTCTGGAAAAGGGTTCGAAGATTTCAGAGTGAAAGAAAGACGAAAGAGAAGATAGAAGGTGCGGAGTATTGGACTCCTGCAGTTTGCACGAATGAGCGCAAAGGAGTATTGGACTCCTGAAGTTTGCGCCGACCCGCACAAAGCAGCATGTGGCTTATATAGTTTACGCGGACCCGCGCAAACCGGTTGTTTTAGCGATTTTTTAACAAAGAATGAGTCATTATCTTTGTTAGAATGATTAAAGTCTTCAAAACTTCAAGTTCTTCTTGTTCAGGAGAAAAGGAAGAATCATCGACAAAGAGGTGTATTCCTCCTAAGTTTCAGGAGATGACCGAATAGAAAAATGCTGCCGAAATCTCCGTTCTCTTGAAGACTGTTGATCAACTTGTCTATTCCTCCTAAGTCGTTGGAGATGATTGAGATCATTGCCGTTATGCTGCTGAAAATTATATTTAACTATTGTCACTTATAATGAATTCTTTGTAAACTATCTTATAATCAAGGGATATCAGAGGATGTAAATGAATTCATAATCAATAAAGTGTGATGATTGTCGTAACTATTCCATTATTATGTTTGAATAAGATAGTTCTCCCAAATCAAATACATTTGTTTCCTTGTCGAAACATCAGGACCAGTCCTAGGTTGTTACAGATTTTCAGATTTTCCTGGTTGTCCTTCGATTAGTCCTGGACTTGCTTCGACCAGTCCTGGGAAGTCCTACGACTCATCCTTCGACCAGTCGTAGTTCTACGACTCGAACTCTAGCGACTTTTCTCGAGTACCACGACCAGTCGCAGGTGTCTCACGACCAGTCGTAGGTAGTCCACGACCGGTCGTAGGCTACCTAAGACTAGTCGTGAGTATAGAAAATCTAATCCCGCAAAAATCTTTCAAAATCTTTGACACTACGACTAGTCCTAGGATTCTAAGACTAGTCGAAGATGGGATTTTTGAGGCTATAAATAATGCACGAATTTCAGAGTTTATTCATTCCATTCCATTCACTTCAAGCGATTTAAGGCTATACTCTAAGATAGTAGTGATTATTTTTAAGCTATTGTGCATATTTAATATTTCTTTTATTAGCATTTTTCTATTGTGATTTTGATCCATATTCCAATCTTATTTAGAAAAGAGGAATTTGTGATATTCCTTCTTCTGGGATCAAAATAAAATAGACCTTGCTCTTCTTGATTTAATCTAAAATCAATTAGACATAGAACCATTCTTTATGTGAGTATTGGACATTGAACGATGTATCATTCATCTACTCCGATTGGTTCTACTGGGCTACTTCAAAAGGAGATCTAGGTATTTTACTTTGTAATTTACTTTCTCTGGTTTTGTTGAGATTCGCCAGAAAAATCTCATTATTTTGGTTATCTGAGGAGAGCCAGAAAACTCAGATTGTGGGGGTTTTTGGATTGTGTAAGCCCGAGATAAAAAGACACAATTGTGAAGGTTTTGGGTGAACCTGTGAAAACCTATTTTGATAGTGCATGCTAATATCCCCTGTGTGAGGATATTAGGAGTGGAGTAGCATTCTGTGTGGCTGTTGGCTAACAGTTGGTGAACACACAGGCGAACCACTATATATCTTTGTGTTGTGGATGTGCTTGATTTCTTTATTCATTTATTCCTTCAGTATTGTGAATTGCTTTTGTGGATGAATGTTGTAATTTTCATTTCAAGCAAGTGTGGTTGAATGGTGTAATAACTTAGGATTTATTTCTTTAAGTTATTCTTGATTTATTTTCCATATCATTTGTGTTTTCTAGATCGTTCTAGAAATAAGTTGTCCTACCATAAGCCATTGGTTTTTGGTGTAAGGTTGTCCTTAGAACTGATTTAGTATCATTCTCATATTTCATATGTTTTGAGAGTGTTATTATTTCAGCATTGTTATTTATATCTTTTATTATTCCGCTGTTTTAAATTTTATTTGGCATTGCCTATTCACCTCCCCTTTAGGGCATATAGCTTGACCCTTTCAAGTGGTATCAAAGCCTAATAGCTCGTGCTTATTGCTTATTTATTGGATTTATTTCCTGAGCTAACGATCTAAGCTATATTAAGATGTCAAATTTTGAAAGCATATCTGTCACTAGGACACCACCCTTTAATGGCACAAACTATGCCTATTGGAAAGCAAGGATGAGAATCTTTCTCAAATCCATGGATGAAAGTGTGTGGCTGGCCACAATGAACGGATGGAAACTACCTATCAATGAAGTAACTGATGAAGATGGTTCAAAATCAATGAAAGTAATATCTTATGCTCTTTGGACCACACTTCAGAAAAGTGAGAGTAGTGCTAATGCAAAAGCACTAAATGCAATTACTTGTGCATTGTCACCAGATGAATTCAAAAGAATCATCTCATGTGAAAATGCTAAACAAGCATGGAATCTTTTAGAAATGACACACGAGGGTACATCAATTGTCAAGAAATCTAAAGTCTAACTCCTCACAACTAAATTTGAAGAAATTCATATGGAGGAGAATGAAATGTTTATGGACTTCTACACTAGATTGAATGACATTGTAAACTCAATGTGGGGTCTTGGTGATAGAATCCCAGAAAGTAAAGTATGTGCAAAGATACTACGCTCACTTCCTGAACGGTTCAATTCAAAAGTAACCGCGATTCAGGAACTTCGTGATACGGATAACATGAGGGTTGAGGAACTAGTTGGTTCTTTACAGACCTACGAATTGAACTTTAAAGCTCTAAAAGGAAAATCAATTGCTCTCAAGTCATCTAAAAATATTCCACAAGAGAGCACTTCAGACTTTGAAAATTCTGAAGATGATATGGCACTTTTTGTAAAAAGGTTTTATAAAATTTTGAAAAATAAGAAAAAAGGAGATTTTCAAAAATTAAATGATAAGAGACAATCTAAACCTAAAGCTCGAAAAACTTTGAAAGATAGTCAATGTTACAACTGTCAAGAGTATGGGCACTTGGTTAACAAATGTGCCAAAAAGGACAAATCAAAAAGGAAGAGTATGTTGGCTACTTGGGATGAATCATCTGATTCGGAATCCTCTTCAAAATCAGAAGATTCTGAAAACGAGTCAGGAGATGATGTTAAAGCCCTTATGACTCTAGCCAAAGTCACTTTTTCAGATTATGATGAAGTAACTAGCGAAGAGAATCTAAATAGTGATTGTGACAATAAAGATGATCTTCAGGATGCTTACAATGCCCTTTATAAGGAGAGTTGTAAAATTGCTGTCAAGCTTAAATTACAAAAGGAAAAATTTTCTAAACTTAAAGAAGATTATGAGTCTCTTGTCTTGGAAAAATCTCATATTTCTGATTTTTTTAAAAAAACCAAATGTGATTTAAAAATCAAAACCTCCCAAGTTGATGATTTGAAAATCGAGAACGAGAAACTCAAAAATGAAGTAGCTTCTCTTTTGAGTTTAAAAGACACTTAGAGATATGCCCAAGGTGATCCTAAATTAGAAAAATTGTTATCCGGATCGAGAAAATGTGGCGATAGATCCGGGTTGGGCTATGATAAGAATACTTCTCCTAAACAAAAGAATCTTTGCTCCTAAGTTTGTGAAAGGAGAGTCTTGAACTCAAAAGTAAAGTATACTTATCAAGGTTTTTCACAAAATTCAAGGACCTTTCAAAAATCTAAAAATAGCCATGCCAACTTCAATCTTCAAAACCAAAATCCTTTGGTTGAAAAGATTATTGATCTTCTCAAGGAGCTATTAAAATTTAACTCTATAGGTCATTCATATAACAATAGACAGAAAAAGTCCAACTACACTCCTAAACCCAAAACAAGATCTTGAAATGGGTTCCTAAAGTTGATCGCTTGGTTGCCCACATCGCTTTCAAAGCTACAAGCCATTCAAAGTGGTACCTTGACAAAGTGGATGCTCCAGACATATGACAGCGACAAAGCTTTATTCACCGATCTTGAAGACGGGATCGATGGTCAGTCACTTTTGGTGATGGAAGCAATTGCAAAATCATTAGCCAAGGTACGGTCAAACTTTATAACCTTCCCTTATTTAAAAATGTATTATATGTTGAGGGCTTGAAACACAACCTACTGAGTATATCTCAGATATGCGACAACAATCATAATGTAAAGTTTTCTAATCAAGGTTGTGAGATTGTTAATAAAGAGGGTTCTGTTATATTAACTGGTCGCAGAACATCTGAAAACTGCTACATCGTTAGTAATGCAAGCTCATCTACTCAATCTTGTTACATGGTCCATACTGATGAGACTGAATTATGGCATAAACGCCTTGGACATGTACACTACCGGAACTTATTTAGATTGAGCAAAAGAGAACTTATAAGAGGTCTACCCAAATTACAAAAAGTAGACAAAATATGTGGTGAATGCCAGTTGGGCAAACAAATTAGGAGCTCTCATAAGAAAGTGAACTCCAATACCACATCCAGACCTCTCGAACTTCTCCACATGGATCTCATTGGACCAACTAGAACGGAGAGTCGAGGTGGCAAAAAATACATCTTGGTTATCATAGATGACTTTACTAGATTCACTTGGGTATCGTTCTTAAAAGACAAATCTGAAACCCTAGATGAGGTAAAGAAGATCATCAAACGAATCCAAAATGAAAAAGGTTCTCAAGTTTATAAGATTCGTAGTGATCATGGTTCTGAATTCGAAAATAGCAGTTTTGAGAAATTCTGTAGCGATCAGGGAATATCACATGAATTCTCTGTGCCCAAAACTCCTCAACAAAATGGTATAGTTGAGAGAAACAATAGAGTACTTCAGGATATGGCTAATGTCATGTTAAATAGTATGAAGCTCTCCAAAAATCTTTGGGCCGAAGCAATTAATACTACTTGCTACATTATTAATCGTGTTTATACTAGTAAATCTGAAAATAAGACTGCTTATAAGTTAGGGTTCGAAAAGAAACCTACTGTCAAATACTTTAGAATTTTTGGCAGTAAGTGTTACATTTTACGAGATCGTGAAAATTTGGGAAAATTTGATACAAGGAGTGATGAAGGTATTTTCCTTGGATATTCCTTAAACAGTCGAGCCTATAGGGTTCTAAATAAAAGAACAGGTGTGATTCAAGAGTCCATCAATGTGGTCATTGATGATCATTTGAATACACCTGCTCCGAGTTCATATGATGATGAAATTCTTATAATCGAAAATCAAGATACTTCTTCATCTCAATCTGAACCTAGGACTGTCAAAGATCATCCAACTAATAAAATCCTTAGAAACCCTCTCACTGGAGTTCGTACACGCAAACAACTTGAAAACATATGCAATTATGTTTGTTTTACATCCCAAATAGAACCGGTCAATGTAAAAGAAGCTCTTTCTGACGAAAATTGGATAGTAGCTATGCAGGATGAACTTAATCAATTTGTTCATAATGATGTCTGGTATCTTGTTCCTAGACCTAAAGATAAACACATTATTGGAACAAAATGGATCTTTAAAAATAAGTCTGATGAACTTAGAAATGTTATACGAAACAAGGCTAGACTGGTTGTACAAGGGTACACTCAGATCGAAGGCATCGATTACGATGAAACCTTTGCTCCAATCGCTCGCCTTGAATCTATCAGACTTTTTATTTCCATCGCTTGCTTTAGGAAGTTTAAAATTTATCAGATGGATGTAAAGAGTGCCTTCTTAAATGGCGATTTACATGAAGAAGTTTATGTAGAACAACCCTCAGGGTTTGAAGACCCCAAGCTTTCTGATCATGTATTTCGTCTCAAAAAGGCTCTCTATGGTCTGAAACAAGCGCCCAGGGCATGGTATGAAAAATTGACTAAATTCTTACTGAGTCATAGTTTTTAAGTGGGAACTGTCGATAAGACGCTATTTGTTAAGAAACATAATAATGAGACTTTAATGGTTCAAATCTATGTAGACGATATTATTTATGGATCAACTTGTTCTAACATGTCTATTAAGTTTGCAGAGTTGATGAAATCAAGATTCGAAATGAGCATGGTTAGTGAACTAAATTACTTCCTAAGGTTACAAGTAAAACAACAACCTGATGGAATCTTCATTTCTCAAACCAAGTATGCTACAAACTTGGTTAAAAGGTTTGGATTTAAAAATGGTAAAAAATTTGATACTCCTATGAGTACAACCTTGAGACTCTCAAGAGACTCTACATGTAAAGATGTAGATCCTAAGCTATATCGTAGTATGATTGGTAGTTTATTATATCTAACTGCAAGTAGACCTGATATCGCTTTTAGCGTTAGTATTTGTGTGAGATATCAGTCTAATCCTAAAGATTCACATCTTACTGCTGTCAAACGAATTATTAGATATGCCGCAAGTACAACTAATTTGGGTCTTTGGTATCCTTTTGATACTAATGTTAAATTAGCTGGGTATTCTGATGCTGATTGGGCTGGTAATATTGATGATAGAAAATCAACCAGTGGTGGTTGTTTTTACATTGGAAATTGTTTGATTTCTTGGTTTAGCAAGAAGCAAAGTTCAATATCTCTTTCCACTGCTGAGGCTAAGTATATCGCAGCAGGATATGCATGTACACAACTCGTATGGATGAAACGCATGTTAAGCGATTTTGGAATTAATCAAGATTCAATGATCTTACATTGTGATAATTCCAGTGCTATCAATATTTCCAAAAATCCAATTCAGCATTCGCGTACTAAGCATATTGACATTAGGTATCATTACATTCGTGAATTAGTTGAAGAAAAAGCTATCTCTTTGGAATATATTCCAACTAATGTCCAACTTGCTGATATATTTACTAAACCGCTCGACAAAAGCAGGTTTACTAAAATGAAATTTGATCTTGGTATGTACATTTTAAATTGAATATACTTGTCTGTATGTATCATAGTGTACTATATTTTAAATTTTTATGTGTATAAATTTCAATTTCTACATAAAAATATTTATTTTTTGTCGATGCTCGACCGGCCTTTGCCATACACGACCTAGCCCCGACGATTTCGGCCGGTCGTGGACTGCACTCGACCGGTCGTAGAGATCGTGAGCATCATATAATTTGGAGAAAATCACTTTGTTCTTCATTTTCTCTTCTTCCTTCGACGAGTCGTGGCTCGACCAGTCTTGAGAGTTCGTGATTTTCTTCAAGATAAGTCGTTTTTCTTCATTTTTATTGAAGATTTATGCCTTCTATGCTTTGATTTGTTTATTCCATAAGCTAAATCTCATCTTTTGTTGATTGTTTAGGGTTTTCTCTCTAAAAATCTAATCTAGAGAAACCCACCACTTCTAGTGTTCTTTGTGTTTGCTCCTTTGTAAATCTTGTTGAAAATAGATGTTAGAGGGAAAAAGAAAACATCCCGTGGTCCATCTTCATCTAGATCTACATCTATAACAAGACGGCACCTTCGGTCACCCGAAGATGATCCCAATGATGTACGGGAGTTACGTAACTGTAAAGTTATCGTTGAGCGTCCTGTAAGTCTCAGTCACATTGAACAATTTGAGATTACAGCTCTCCTTGAATCTGTTGGTTGGACTAACATTTTGTTTTGGGGTAGGCCTGCGTACCAGTCCATTGCACAATCTATGGTTGCATGTATCTCTGATTTTTTCCTTGATAATTTAACGTTCTCAATTGCTACTAGAGAAGGGAAATTTTTGATAGATCGACATTTGATATCAGGTATTATGGATATACCTGTCAAAGATGAAGGTATTCCGATTCATACATTATATGACAAACCATTAGAATCGAAAAAATAAATGTTGAAAAGACATTTATGCAATATAGAAGTGCATTGGACGCACAAAGGAAATGTGCTCCCTTCAAAATTTTTATTACCCAGATACAGAGTTTTGCACCGGATCTTCACTTCAAACGTGTATCCTCGGTCAGGCAATAAAACCGAGTTAACTGCCTTCATGGTTCGGGTATTGCACTTTGTTGTGTCCGGCATTGTTGTCTGTTTACCTTCTTTGATATGTCATTTTATCATTCAGTTTCGTCTTCATCCGGGTCATAGTGATATTCCATTTGGTTATCTTATGACTTGTTTAGCCACAAATATGCTCGTTGCTTTACCTGAGAATGAGGCACCAATTCATCATCTTTTATTCAATAATACTAATTTAAATAAGATGAAGTTGGATTTGCTTCCTGGTCAATTCTATGAAGGTGGTGGTGAAGGTGCTGAAGCAGGAAATGAAGGAGAAGCTGCTGATCTTCCTCCACAGGCTAATATAAATATGGATGATATATTTGAAGAAATTGAAACTGACTCCCAAAATGATTCTGATTACGATCCATCTTCTGGTTATGATGCACATCTAAGTGCATTGGAGGAGAAGGTTAATAACCTGAGTGTAGCCCATGATATGCAATTTAAATATATGCGAAAATATCTTTGTCGCATTAATAGGGGTTTACATCAGATTGATCCAACCATCCCTGCTCCTTCATCTGGATCTGATTAAGTGGATTATCCTTTTTATTTTTATGGATTCTGTATTATTATTACGATTGATGACTTTGGTTGTATGGTTTGGATTGATGACATTGAAGTATTGTACTAATTTGATAATTAAATCTTGACTCTTCATTTGGTGTTCTCTTCTCTCCTTTGGCCTTCCCTTGTCATTTTATGACAAAAAGGGGGAGTAGTATGGAAAGGGGAAGAATGGGAGAAAGGGAGAGAGTGAGTACTTGAATATGGTTGATTGTTTCTACTCACTTAAGGGGAGTAGAGTATTTTTTTTTTCACTCTGATGGCTCATGATTCACTCTGATGGCTCATGATTCTTTCTTCATTTTACTCTTATATTTATAAATGTGTTTTGTCACAAATTTGACAAAGGGGGAGATTGTTAGTGCTATGATTTCATATCCCTTTGGTTGTCAAATTTTGTAGTGCCAAAACCTATATGTCTTGTACTTCTTGTGTTTCTTGTTTGTGACTACACACTGCTTCTCTAGTAGTAATTGAGAACGTTAAATTAGGAGTGGAGTAGCATTCTGTGTGAGGTTTTTGGTGAACCTGTGAAGACCTATTTTGATAGTGCATGCTAATATCCCCTATGTGAGGATATTAGGAGTGGAGTAGCATTCTGTGTGGCTGTTGGCTAACAGTTGGTGAACACACAGGCGAACCACTATATATCGTTGTGTTGTGGATGTGCTTGATTTCTTTATTCATTTATTCCTTCAGTATTGTGAATTGCTTTTGTGGATGAATGTTGTAATTTTCATTTCAAGCAAGTGTGGTTGAATGGTGTAATAACTTAGGATTTATTTCTTTAAGTTATTCTTGATTTATTTTCCATATCATTTGTGTTTTCTAGATCGTTCTAGAAATAAGGTTGTCCTACCATAAGCCATTGGTTTTTAGTGTAAGGTTGTCCTTAGAACTGATTTAGTATCATTCTCATATTTCATATGTTTTGAGAGTGTTATTATTTCAGCATTGTTATTTATATATTTTATTATTCCACTGTTTTAAATTTTATTTAGCATTGTCCTATTCACCCCCCCTCTAGGGCATATAGCTTGGCCCTTTCAGATACCATCGAAGTTCAAATCTCGATGATATTGGTCATGGGCTCGAAGATTTCCAGTAAAATATTTCAGGATTGTTTATCTATGATCGAGGGTCACTCAGTAGAATCAATATTCAAATATCGGTGATATCGGTACAATTTTGATGGCATCAAATAGGGACAAAAACTGTCCAGCAAGCTTAAACAAAAATCCCTTGGATTTATCGATGCCTCAACACAGCTATCGATATCATCGACATTCAAATTCTGATGATATCGAAGGTCCCTCGATCATTCTTGTAAACCTGAAATTTTTCAAAGAAAAGACTCTCTCATTTTCAAATGCAGAGGAATCGAACCTCATTTCGATAAAATCCGAGTTTGAAATCCGATGACATCAATATTTGTTTCAATTCCATCGACCAGTTGGCAAAAGGTTTCATAGCGTATGACATTTGAGTTTGTGTCATCGAGTGGCTCGTCGATACAATCAAGAGTATACGCTCGATGATATCGAACCCGCTCAATGATATCGAACTCTGTCATAAATGTGACCGTTTTATATCCGTTGGAACCTTTTACCTATATAAAGAGGACTTGTCTATTGTTGCTAGTAGAGAAAGAAGAGAGTGTTTTTGAGTGTTTTACCTTAGATCATTTACCCAAAGCCCTTTCTCTCACGGAAGTTCATCCTCCAATCCACCCTCATCATTGATATTCAATAGAGTTGATTGGGGAATGAACTTCCACATTCAAAGATCCTCAAGCTACCACCTTAATGGCAAATCATTAAGTTGGGATGCCTTGAATGCATAGATAATTGGAATCACTCTATCTTCCTTATAGGAAAATATTTTATAGAGTAGGATTCCATCTTAACCTTGACCCAACCCGAAGCCTCGTATTAGTACATCATCTGAGTTGTGAATCAAGGAAGCAAAAGATTCTTCATCAACAAGGAGGAGATCTTCGTCAACATGCTGAAGGACTCATCCACTTATTTGTAAGTTATTAGAGTCTAGAGGACACTTGTGATAATTTCTTTTTAGGATTAGGTCTAAGGTGTTTCTCACCCTTGTAAGCCCTTGTAGGAGGCCTGACAGGAGTGTACATGGTGGGTGCGTCGTGTTGATGCTTGCTCTATGGAAAGCATAAACAGTTAGGGTCTTATAGAAGATCCTTGGCCAATGTACCTAAAAGTGGGTGCGTTGTGTTGACTCTTGCCAATGAGAGCATAAACAGTGAGGTTCCTTGTGTGGATCCTTGGCCAGTGTGCCTAAAATCAGATGTTATGTTTGACCCTTACTCAGGGAGCATAAACAGTCAGCCTAGGTGTAGGTTGTAAAGGTTGAAGGTGAACCTGATTTAAAACCTTAAGTTTAAGGTGAACCACTATGAAACCTCCTTAGTGAAATCCGGTACACTCAAGGGTTGAGTACAGTTACCGGGAGTGGAGTAGACAAGTAGTCGAACCACTATAAAAATGACTGTGTTTGAGATTGTTATTCATTTGATTGTGTGATTTCCTTCTACATTTTCATATCTAATTATTCGATATCACACCTCACATACACAGAATCATATCCATCATAAACTAGTTTGCATATTATTCATTTCTCAAATAGTTTATGATTGGATCCTCTACTGGGCTTGGAAGCCAGTAGAGTTACTTTTGAGTAATCCTAATCTATGCTTATTGTTAGGATTAGTGTAATAGGATTTTAAGTTGGCATAAAATTATTAAGAAGTCCTATTCACCCCCCTCTAGGACATATTGGCATATTTCTACTTTAAGTAAAGCGATCATCACCGCTATTTTAATTGGTATCAAAGCGGGTCTCTCTTTAAGGGCTTCACCACCTAGAGAGTGATCTTGACTGAAATTGGGAATATGGCTAAAGGAGAGGACTCATCAGTCACTTGGCCTCAAGTATTTGATGGCTCAAATTATGCATACTGGAAGGCTAGAATGCACTACTTTATGAGATGTTGGATCATGATGTTTAGGATATAGTTGAAAGTGGACATGTGCCACCATCTGAACAAATTATACTTGTAGTGGCACAACCATCACAAAACCCAAACCCAAAGAGAAGTGGACAACGTTCAATAAAGAAAGACAAATTGCTAAAGCTAAAGCTATGAACACCATCTACCGTGCCGTGTCCTAGGATATATTCAATCAAATAAGTATGTGTGAGACATCCAAAGAAGCATGGGATCTATTGAAAACAATCCATGAAGGCACAAGTACTGTGAAGAGGTCTAAACTATAACTACTGACCTCACAGTTCGAAAGTCTCAGACTGGAAGAGCATGAGACCTTCATGGAGTTCTTGACAAAGTTGAATATCATTTGTAACTCCATGGGTGGATTGGGAGAAAAAGTTTCGGTTCCAAAAATCTATAGGAAAATACTTAGATCACTGCCGGAACAATTTAATCCCAAAGTAACAACTATTGAAGAGTGTAGGAATATTGATGAAATGAAAGTAGAACTGGTAGGTTCCCTACAAACTTTTGAACTACACTTCAAACAAACCCACAAATCCAAAACTACTGTTCTAAAAACTTCAAAGAAAATAACAAATGACGATAATGGAAGTGAAAAGGATGATGAAGATGAGGAAGTGGCTTTGCTAGCACAAAGATTCAGGAAATTCTTCCAGAAGAATCATGGTCGTCCTACCTGAGGAAGAAAGATAGACAACAAACCTTCTACAGGCAAATTTGGTAAAAAGACCAAAGAACCACAATATTATGCCTGTCAGAAGTATGGACATCTATCTACCGAATGCCCAAACAGAAAAATTAAGGGTAAGGTAATGGCTACCACATGAGATGATACAGAAGAGTCAAACTCAGAATCTAGTGACTCAAAAAGCGATGGTGACCAAAAATCCTTGAAAATTCTTATAGTCTCCACCACTCCAATCATTCCCATTGAAACTGAAAATGAGAAGGAACCACAAGCCACTGAATCATTTCCTTCTGATAATGAGGAAACTGGAGGAGAAGAAGAGGAAGAACAAAATAAACTACAAGATGCCTATAATCAACTTTACATTTATAGCATCAACATTGTTAGAAAACTTGGTATATCTGAAAATAAAAAGGAATTGCTGCAAAAAGACTTGGATAAAACTCTAGAAATTACTACACATCTAATCAATGACTTACAGCAATATCATTCAGATAATGATATACTTGAAAGAATCAACACCTTCCTTAAAACAGAGTCTGAAAAACTAAACAAACAGGTTGAGTAATTGAAAGATAAAAACATGTTCCTTCAAAATGAGAATCACATAATCCTGTTTGATTCAGAAGAATCTAAAAAAATTGTTAAGCTAAACTATAAGTTTTCCCAAAGTGGTGAGAAATTACAAAAACTTTTAAGCATGGGAAGACCTGGATATGAAAATTTTAAATCAAAATCTGAAAATGCAGCACAAATGGATGAAAAATCTGCTGCTTCAGGAAGTAATACAAGAACTACTCCAGTTTGTCATTTATGTGGTGATTCTGGTCATTATAAGTTCGAATGCATGTCACCTAGGAGGACCCATCGTAGCTCTGGTCAGAATCATATGAGTAAACTCAAATTAACCAGAGAAATGCAAAATGTCAGGAGTCCACCTAGGAATATGGATAAAATAAAAACACATCCATCACCACCTAAAATGTCTAACAAGGAGCTATTGAATCAAGTGGTCGAATTATACAAGAACACAAAATCTACCATTGTCAAAAATCCTGTCACAAAATGGGTTCCCAAAGAAAAGAAGAATTGTCTAGTGACTCATTCAAACCATATACCAGGCAATGAAACAAAGTAGTACCTGGATAGCAGATGTTCGAGACATGTCACAGGTGACAAATCCCTTCTTTTAAACTATTCAGATCTTAATGATGGGATAGTCACCTATGGAGACGGAAGCACTGCTAAGGTAATTGGATAGGGAATCATTAAAGGAATTAATTCGCTTAAAAATGAGAATGCTTTCTACATAAAAGGATTGACACATAATCTACTGAGCATATCTCAAATATGTAATAATAAGCATGTGGTTACATTCAATAAGGACGAATGTGAAATCTCAGACTTATCAGGAAAAACAGTAATGAGGGGTTCTAGCACAAATAACTACGGCTATGTCATCAAAGGAAAAGGAAAGAATGATCTCTATGCCCAAAATTATTGATCATAGAAAAACAAGTGCAGGTCATGCATCGAGATCTGGATATTTGCTGAAATGATGCAATTTTGTTGAACTCTTAATGTCATATCTGAGGTCACTCACCTCATCTTTTGTACATAAACATCTTTATGTTTATAATTTTGATTTGTACAAATCTTGTACAAAATTTTGCTATGTATATGTTTGATTCAAAGATGATCTGTACTACACACGTAAGTCTGTCGTTCTATGGGAAAATGAAAAATACTCACCTTCGATATGACTATCGATGAGTCATGTGCATTTTCGATCAAATCAATCAACAGTCAATATTATTGACACCTCTTCAGAATTTGAAAAGTCACATGATCAGAACTATTATCAAAGCCATTATCGATAACATCGAATGTGTATCATCGATATGATTGTCATGCCCCAGACTCGGTAACCGGACTCACAAGGAACCCGATGGCCGGTTCTGACCGCAACAGCCTCCATAGTACCCCATTCTCGGCTCCTGGGGCAGGTTCCGATCCTGGGATCCTACAAGGAGGATTTTCATAACAGTATAATCATTACCAATACGAGCATACCCAAGATCACAAAGAAGTACATCTGGAAGTAACAAAGGATACATATCACAAAATTCACTAAGAATTTGAACTTTTACAAGCTTACATCAGGTCCGAAAGGACATACATAAGATAATTGGAAAAGAGAGAAAAGAGTCAACACTGGAGTCCTCAAGCTCAACTCTACTCCACGCTCTGCTGCTACGACGCCTGCCTAGGATTTCCTGCACGCATCAATCGTGCATAAGCTTATAGAAGCTTAGAGGGTGGTGAAAGTGGGTGATAATAGTGCTCAGAAGAAGATAGAGAATGCAGAAGGGAGTCATGATCAATACCAATACCACTAGCCTTACCAAGGCTATCATGAATGCAAGAAACTATACCAAGGCAGTACGATAATGTAGGAAGTCATACCAAGGCTATATAATACAATGAGTACTGTAATGCCATGAGTACTGTAATGCGATGAGTACTGTAATGCAATGAGTACTGTAATGCAATATGAGGCTTACACAGCCAATGCAAATACAATGCGAAGTAATGTCAGTGCTCATATCCAATCCACATATCAAATATATTTCCATCATAAGGAAATCATCGGGGTCCATTACACTGCTGGATGACTGCCGCTCTACAGACCCCACACAGTCAAACGAGCGTAAGAGACCTCACTACCCTGCCTGCAGACAGCCAATCACCAGCAATGCCTGAAGGTAGCGGACCCATTCACGAGCTGGTCAGACTCAGCCTAGCAATGCCCCCTTACATCAAGCGAGTAAGGCCACACCCCTATCCAACCGACTACACGACAGTGGGAGTCGCGGCCTAATGGTAGAAGGCCCTCATGCGCTCATATATACCACCCGGTCACGCCGTTGGAGCAGATCCTGGTACCATGGAAGTTTTGGGAATTCACCCATGGGCATCCTATGCACCCAGTATGCTCAAGTAACATTTTCGGTGTCCAAACATGGCCATCCACGATGTATCTGTGGAGGCTACAACCCTGATGAAGCAATGGCGATAATGCTCATATGCTATGCAATGTCAAATGCATGAATCACACAATCAACCATGCATCAATCCCAAGCATCCAACGTGCTCAAGAGGGGATACTACGTCCCTTGGGGAAGGTATCATGCAATGCCCAATATGACCACACACACAGTGTCAACCAAGCATACAATGATGCACATGGTCATGAGGATGAATTTAATTACACTATAGAGTGATACACAATGTATATTACATTCCTCCAATCCAAGAAGGAACCAAGACCAGGTACTTGACAATATCCTTAAGGAATCCAACTTCTAGTGGGGGCCCATTTACCTGGGGTAGCCCACGAACTAAGTATACAAGCTACGGGTCTAAGTAATGTGGAAATGAGCCTAACAAGAGTCTAAGATGAGTATTTAATCACATTTAGATACAATCGGGCCTAGAGGGGTCCATAATGGGGACATTTAACCACCATTCCCCAAGAAGCATCTCAACCACGAACTATATGGATACAAGGCCCAAGGCCCTACATTCAAGATAAGAACACAGGTAACCACATACATACATTCCTCATAATGGGCCATAAAAAGATACAATACCACTTTTAACAACATGGGCCCTAAGAGAGAAATTAAGGCCCAAGGCTCAATTCTCAATGGCCATAGAATCCATGCATTAAGTTGGACTTGGTGGGCAGCCTGCATACACAATATACGGTCCAAAATAAGTTTAAGTTTAGATGATGAAATGGGCCCAACTACATCAGCCCAATAACTAGCGATTTAAGTGGGCAACCAAGAGCCCAATACTATCCTTATATTAGCCGACAAGTCCATTAAAATGGTGGAAGCTGGCCCAACATATGGTTGGTCTAAGCTGGGACATCCTAGCCCACTCTAGGCCTAAGGGATGTCCTAAAAATCTGATCTAAGATGGTGTCCTCATGTGATCACTAAAGGTGACCCAAAAGAATGCACTGATTAAGCCCAAAGATTATAAGAAAACCCAAGAATGTAACACGTACACAAGTTCTCAATATGGTGGGTCTCATATCCAATAAAGTTTCAACCATAACAATGTACATTTGAGGCCCCTTAATAAACGTTCGGCCTACTCTGCTTCCTGGGCTTGCGAAAGTCCAGAAATTAGTCAAATAAGTGGGAATGATCTCATAAAGGCCAACAATATTTATAGGGGACCCCACCAGATAGAGGGTGTGTATACATCAAAAAAAGATCAAGTGGGCCTGCTATTAGATTGTGAATCCAGTAGCAACCCAAGGCAGAGAGTGCCTCCATGATTGGGCGATCCAAGGCTTGGACAGCCTGGACCACATGCATTAAGGTAGGTTCCACATACATGCACATTGAGCCTTAAACAAATGGCCTAGGGTCTATGGTGGGCCTTTAACCATCCATAGAGAAACCTATGGGCCTACCTTAGGATCACCCAGGAGGACATCCAACCTCAACTGGTTTCCAAGAGGTAGCCCGCCACTACTCGAACATGAACTAAGGCCCAAGGCCTAAGGCAAATCCATGGCCTAGTGGGCTTATACTCAAAGCCCAACACTTAGGTAGCATGGTGGGCCCTTAAGAAAGGTTTGGGCCCAACCATAGAGGTCATAAATCCATATATTGTGGTGGGTTTCATGGGCAGCCCAATAATTCATTTACATGGGCAAGTTTCACATTTAACACAAGGGACTTGGGCCTCACTTTTGGCCCAAGTACAGGGTCAGTTTAGTGGGCAGCCAAGGGCCCAACCTCTTGTGTATTATTGCCCCTAAGCCCATCACAATAGATAGGAGAGTATAGGCCTAAGATCAATGGGCCTATCCAAAAGAACTGAGTCCACAAGGCCTACTTGCTAACACAAACATGCATATAATATATCACATAATGGGCCTAAAAGAAATGGCTCAAACAAAAGCCATCCAATTCATACATTATGGTGGACTTGAAAGCAACCCGTAAATCCAAGAATACACATGGGCAAGGCCTATACTGACAGTGTGGGCCTTGCCATACCTGCCCAAAGACTTAGCAAGGTCCCCACAATATACATTTATGCGGGCCTTGCAAGTCAGCCCACAATTAAGCACTTCATGAGGGCATCAAGGCTAATAAATGCACATGATCAGCTTGTAGACGGCCCATTGGGCCCATGAATCAATAAGGTCAGCCCTTGCACAATCTTGGGCTCACGGGATAGGTTTCCAGCCCAAAAGTCCCATAAAGCTACCAAAAATCTGGTTAAGGCTAGCCCATATTATCACCTCAAAGATGTGCCTTAAGAGGCACTGATTACACCCAAATTTGTCTAAATAAATAAGGCAAGGAGTGTGTACAATACTCCCTTAAATCTGGTGGACCGCCACGGCTCCAAAAGATCAACTATGCACAAATTTGGGCCCCTTGCTAGAATTCCAGCCCACCCACTTCCTGGGCCTGCTGGAGTCCAAAAATTTATTTAATTTAAATGGGTTACTGACCCATGGTGACCCACACTCATCATAGTGGGTCCCACCAGATAAGAAGGGGGATATACAACACTTACTTCAAGTGGGTCATGCCGTTAGAATGCAGGCCCAGCAGCCCAAGGTAGGGGCATGCCATGGTGGTTAGTTATTTGGGCCTGGGTATTTGGCCCAAAACTGACCCAATTTACAGGCCATACCACGGTCAGTCCAGGAGCCTGATGGCCCTGAAAATTTGCAGGATTGTCCTTCCATAGGTGGACCACAACCCCACAAAATTTCAGAATTTTTTGACATCTAGAAATAATTTAATTAATTTGAATAAAACAAGCTGTCCAGAAAATCGGACTGGCCTAGACGTCCCAACGTGGTGGGCCAGTCCGGGCCTTGTCACAGTGTGTACAGGGCTCCATTAGACCTGAAATTTGGTAGGTAGGTTCTAACATGAGTTTACTACCTCTCTGTAAATTTTCATAATTTTTGGATACTCAAAAGTATTTTAATTAATTTAAAGAATACAATCTGTACAGGGTGAAATATTGCTGGAATATAACTGTCATGAATTTGGGCCATCAAATGGGTGGGTTCTGGGCCTCCAAAATTCTTGGAATTTGGACCCAAGGTCCCTAATCAAGCCCAAAACAAGGTGGGACCCAGAAATATGGCCCACCTTCAGAGAAAATATTTTTTTAAAAATTTATTTTTATGAAACTATGCTGCTGGACTGCATAGCAGAAATTTCTGGCAGTCCACTATATTGGCCCACCCATTTGGATGCCCAAATGGGGTCCATTGGCCCTAAAATTTTGCAGGCAGGCCCTACCATGGGTGGGACACCTCTCTGCAAAATTTTAGAATTTTTGGGATATTAAAAGTATTTTATTTAACTCCTACAATTTATGGACAGCAAGGTATTTCAAAAAAATTCTACTGCTGAAACAATGCTGCTGCCCCTGATTTGTACACCCCATTAGAGTGGACCCAGGTCTGTCGAATTTTAAGAAAATGTAGGACAAACATCCCTACACAAGTATACAACAAGGTGGGGTCCACAAAGGTAGCCCACCATTTCAGAAATAGACTGATAATTATGTTTGTACAACAAGCACAGTTGCTAGACAGTCCAGAAAATCTGGACTATCCACCCTCCTTGGCCCACTCTTTTGGGTGATCAAACAGGGACGGATGATGGTGAAATTTGGAGAACATCTAGGTGAGATCCCCACCTTTAAGAGGTATATGTCAAATGGGACCAAACACCCCACCAATCATCCCCAAAACTGAGCTTAAGACAGCTCAAAAATCTGTCCAGATGGCTTTTGGACAGCAACATAATACTGAATTAAAATAATTATAATCACTATAAAAAGAGGAAATCAATCCATGAAAATTGTGGTATGGACCACCCCAGTGGGCCCCACAAACATCCAGACCATGCCCCCTCCATGAAACCCATTGCATGTGCCCAAAATGGAGCAAATAGAGTGCCAATGTCCAAGGAATGGACAGCCATGGGCATCTACTTTGCTTGGACGGTTTGGATATTCCGAGGCCACTAAGTGGGCCACACACATCAGGAAATCAAGAATAGAACAATGGAAAATAAAACTAATCCAGCCACAAGAGAGGAAAATGAATGCATCAAAGGAAAATGCCATGATGGGGTCCATGGAGAATAGCCCCATCCATGGATCATGCATGCAAGGAAAAAGGGCCATTGGCCTCAACCATGGAGACATGAGGGACCTCCATCACCACTTGATGGGTCCCACAAGCTCCTAAGAAAGAAATGAAGAAGGATCTAAGAGCACCCACCTAGATCAACGTTGAAACTTACATCACCATCATCTAGAGGCTCCAAGTAACATGGATCAATGGCTAAGATCAAGTGAGAAGGGGTAGATGAGGAGGTATTTTAGGGAGAAGGGGCTGGAGAAAATGGAGGAATTGCTGGCCATGGAGAGAATGAGAAGGAGGGAGAGAGATAAGGAGATAGAGAGAGAGAGAAATCATTTGTTTGTAAGAAAAGAAATAATTACCTATGGGAGGAGAAAACAAGGTTGTAGGGTAGAGTAGGCTTTTGGGTGGTGTGTGTGGGGTGGGTAGTGTCTATTCCATAGAAATTATGTAGTGTGTGTGGTGTGCATGGGAAATTGTGCCAAGAGGAGTGGGGTCCACATGCATTTGTACAAAAAGTGGGCCACATGATGAAATACTCATAACTTGAGATGTACATGTCGGATTAACGCATGAGACGCGGCGTTAGAATCGCGGCGCCGATACGAACAAGATGGCATGGGTCTCAAGTCAATCTGAGTCGGGTCTATGTGACCAAACTTAAGGATGACCACAACATAATCCAAGGGTCACGAGTCACCGGGATTCGACCGGTAGGACCGCGGGACCAAAATGAACGAAATGCACACTTATGCACACACATGCACACATGAGAACTCAGGTCGGGTCTCACAATGATCAAAACTAAGTTCGATAAAATTGAAGTCTGCAGCCTAGTAAAAGGTGGTCGAGTGGAATTATTTTCTGAAAAGGGCATTCCATTTTTTTCTACTCATCCCCTTGGCTGGAGGTACATCGTGGGTCCCGGAAGCTCCTCGAGAACTGGTATTATCCTTCCATTCAAGAGTTTATCTTACTTTTTGGTCGGGTATTTTCAGTTTTTTTAAAAGAGGAATTTTATTTATTCTTCCCAAATCTGTCTTTATGGGTAAGGACAAGGAAACATTGTCAGGTCCTAGGGAGTCATCAAGAGCCTCTCGACGAAAGACCCTTGCCTCAAAAGAAAAGGCAAGAGCTCCCGAATGAGGGACCCCCACTCGTCAGAGATCTCGACAAACTTCACATGGCGGGTCCCAGATCGAAACACCGGCGCCTTCTCTGGCTAGCTTAAATCCACGTCCAATAAAATACACGGGAAGGAAGCTCATTCACGAGAGGAAGGTAGATAGGGATTGTTTAAAACCATACAATCTGGAATCCCTGTTTGCTACCATTAATTGGTTGCCTGTGCTAGACTTCGGTGGGCCGTGCCATCTGGAAGGCACATGCAACTTTCTCACTGCTTGTCACTCACTCATGTCTAATCCTCCTTCAATCATGGTTTCTCTAGATGGTGATGATGTACTGATCACTCCTACTACAATGGCAAACATCCTCGGGCTGACAATGGCACTAGAAGGTCTCCCTGAAATGGACCTCGAAGATGTTGAAATCCGGTCCATGGTAACTAAGTGCCTATGTCATGGTAGAGACATCCCTTGGTATCAAGTAATTTTGGTACGTTGAAATCTAGGTACATGGAACCATACAATCTTCACCACAAACATCTATCCGAGAAGTACCAACAGGTCTGATCTCACAGGATTCGTGACCATGATAGTGTATGTAATAGCCATCGAGATAAAAATCTGCCTCCCAACTCTGATTGTACATCAGTTGGTCTACGCCGTTCATACATCCAGGGTTCTTCACCTACCCTATCCCTAGATCATAAACATGGTATGCAATGCCATCGGCTTCCTAGCGACCAGTGATCCAGAACTTTCCCTCCAAGTCTTCAATAAGAACAACATTCGAAGGATGGACTTGAAGTTCCACAAGTATCCCAAGGATCCAGAGGAAGGCATTCAAGAAGAAGGAGAAGGAGGTGCAGGTGAAGCTCCCATGGAAGGAACTGAGACGGCTGGAGATGAAGCTCCTGGACTCCATCAAGCACCGTTGACATCAACTCCTGGGCATGCTAAACGATTTAAGCTCCACCAGGATTGGATTGGAGCGATTCAGCGGGATGTCTCCCAATTCAGGGAATCCATGAATGAGTGACTTACCATTCTGGAACGGTTGGTCCACAGAGTACAGCAAACTGTACAACAATTAGTTGATTTGATGACTTGCCATCGAGACAACACGGTGCCATCCTCCTCTGCTCTGTAGTATAGATCTCTGAATGCTATCACATTCACCCTCTCTTATTTCTGCGTATGAGCATAAGTATCTTTTTTAGATGCTTTACACTCTCATGATGTTGATGTGATCGCTCCCCAACAGTCTGACTTTTCTTTTGGATGATTGTATATGCCCATGGTTGGGCCAAATACTGATGGTTATTTTTGGGTGCCCATGAACGGGCTTGTTAAGTTAGTTGGGATAACTGTCTATCTACTGCCACTCTTAGGCAGAGTTTATTTTTGGATATTTTTGCATATGGCTGGATATAATTCACACATTTATTGCCATATTTATGCCTTACAGATCCCCTGGTTTATCTAGTCTCTGAATGCATGTGATTTCTTTTAATGATTATTCTATCTCCTATATCACTGCTCTATTTTGTCTTATATGCATACATTGTTTCTAAATATGATGTCTGATTAAACTTTGTTGATCATTATACATCTTTATATATATGTATGCTTTCTGGATGGTGGTTCTCCCAAATACTTCAAACTTCAGTCAATATCAACTGTTATATTTATCTTTACCAAATGACTGACAAAAATGGGGAGAACAATTCAAACACCCCGAGCAGAAAATTGTATATCTACTTGAATGGTGTTGTAGGTGTGAGGGGGAGCAGCTGCACCAAGATAGGGGGAGTTTGCAGATAGGGGGACCAGCTTCTGAATTCGTCTGAATGATTATGTGTGTGCCCACTATATTAAATTGTAAAATTGCGTAAAGTATATGTAGACACAATTTAGGATGTTAGTATAGAAGTTGTTCTAGGGTGTTTTGGTATTTTGTCACGTAATTGACAAAGGGGGAGATTGAAAGTGCCCTGGTTTATCAATTAGTGTGATTGTTGAGTCAGCTAGACTATAGAGCCTCATAGGAAGATCAATTTAAAGCATCTGCCTCAACCGGATGTGTGTAAGCTCGCCACAAGTAAATTTAAGCCTTACATCCTATGTCCCAAAATACCAGGTAAATAAAACCCTTAAAACAAGTTAGAACATCATAGGGTTTTAAGTTAAGAAAACTTTTTCAAAATCAGAAAATCTCTAAGTTTACTTGCTTTGTCGATTTTATCAACACACAACTCAATATGATCGACCTGTGTTGTCGATGTACTCGATGAAAAATTGATTCCATCGGAATGAGGACAAAAGTGTCCAGCAACCACATGTATATCTGGACGGATTTATCAATGTATCGATATACCTAACGATATCATCGATATTTGAATATCGAGTCCATCGAAGGTGACTAGATAATATAGACAGGCAGATCTTCGGTTCCCCTGTGTTTTCTTAAGAATATCATATATGCATCGATATATAGAAGCCCTCCTCAATACCATCGAAGTTCAAATCTCGATGACATCAGAA
This sequence comes from Magnolia changhungtana, assembly GCA_030180095.1. Lineage (NCBI taxonomy): Eukaryota > Viridiplantae > Streptophyta > Magnoliopsida > Magnoliales > Magnoliaceae > Magnolia > Magnolia changhungtana. The sequence continues at coordinate 2,752,042 of JASAUF010000172.1, forward strand.
GGCTCTCGATGATATCGGTCATGGGCGCGAAGATTTCCAGCAAAATATTTCAGGATAGTTTATCTATGATTAGGGGTCACTCAGTAGAATCAATATTCAAATATCAATGATATCGTTACAGTTTTGATGGCATCGAACAGGGACAAAAACTGTCCAACAAGCTTAAACAAAAATCCCTTGAATTTATCGATGCCTCGACACAGCTATCGATATCATCGACATTCAAATTCCGATGATATCGAAGGTCCCTCGATCATTCTTGTAAACCTGAAATATTTTAAAGATAAGCCTCTCTCATTTTCAAATGCCAAGGAATCGAACCTCGTTTCGATAAAATCGGAGTTCGAAATCTGATGACATCGATACTTGTTTCGATTCCATCGACCAGCTGGCAAAAGGTTTCATAGCGTATGACATTTGAGTTTGTGTCATCGAGCGGCCCGACGATACAATCGAGAGTATAAGCTCGATGATATCGAACTCTGTCATAAATGTGACCGTTTTATATCTGTTGGAACCTTTTGCCTATAAAAAGAGGACTTGTCTATTTTTGCTGGTAGAGAAAGAAGAGAGTGCTTTTGAGTGTTTTACCTTAATCATTTACCCAAAGCCCTTTCTCTCAGGGAAGTTCATCCTCCAATCTACCCTCATCATTGATATTTAATAGAGTGGATTGAAGAATGAACTTTCGCATTCAAGGATCCTCCAGATACCACCTTAATGGCAAATCATTAAGCTAGGATGCCTTGAATGCATAGATAATCGGAATCACTCTATCTTCCTTATAGGAAAACATTTTATAGAGTAGGATTCCGTCTTAACCTTGACCCAACCCGAAGCCCCATATTGGTATGTCATCTGAGTTGCGGATCAAGGAAGTAGAAGATTCTTCATCAACAAGGAGGAGATCTTCGTCAACGTGTTAAATGGGACTCATCCACTTATTTGTAAGTTATTAGAGTCCAAAGGACACTTGTGATCATTCCTTTTTAGGATTGGGTCTAAGGTGTTTCTCACCCTTGCAAGCCCTCGTAGGAGGCCTCCAACAGAAGTGTACGTGGTGGGTACGTTGTGTTGACCCTTTACTCTATGGAGAGCACAAACAGTTAGGGTCTTTTGGAAGATCCTTGGCCAGTGTGCCTAAAAGTTGGTGCGTTGTGTTGACTCTTACTCGTGAGAGCATAAACATTGAGGTTTCTTGCATGGATCCTTGGCCAGTGTGCCTAAAACCGAGTGCTATGTGTTGACCCTTTCTCAGGGAGCATAAATAGTCAGCCTAGGTGTAGGTTGTAAAGGTTGAAGGTGAACCTGATTTAAAACCTTAAGTTTAAGGTGAACCGCTGTGAAACCTCCTTAGTGAAATCTGGTACACTTAAGGGTTGAGTACGGTTACCGAGAGTGGAGTAGACAAGTAGTTGAACCTCTATAAAAATTACTGTGTTTGAGATTGCTATTCATTTGATTGTGTGATTTCCTTCTATATTTTCATATCTGATTATCTGAGATCACACCTCACACACACAGAGTCATATCCATCATAAACTAGTTTGCATATTATTCAATTCTCAAATAGTTTGTGATTGGATCCTCTACCAGGCTTGGAAGCCAGTAGAGTAACTTTTGAGTAATCCTAATCTATGCTTGCTGTTAGGATTGGTATGATAGGATTTTGAGTAGGCATAAAATTATTAAAAAGTCTTATTCACCCCACTCTAGGACATATTGGCATATTCCTACTTCAAGTAAAGCGATCTTCACCGCTATTTCATCCTCATCTTGATTTGGTAATTTAAGGGCCCACCTATTTTAGGGCCCATCTTGTTGTATGTATTGTATGGCAAGGGAGCTCATAGTGGCAAAGATCCCTCCACCACTCTCTCTCTCTCTCTCTCTCTCTCTCTCCCCTTGTTTGATGACCCACCTGATGAATGTATCAGACCCACGCTGTCCAATTAGTGGGACACCCTTGCTGCCCAAATTAGGGCCCACCTTGCTGCCACTATCCAGCAGTCCCCCTGGTTGCCCATTTTCGGGCAGGCCTGGTTGTTGGGAAAACACAAATATCAGCTTGACCCTGATGATGGTGGGCCACCACATGGACACTACCTTGACGTATGCTTTTTATCCACACCGTCCAGCAAGCAGACCCACTTTGATGACCGTTTTGGGCAGCCTGTCAGGTGGAAAACACAAATGTCAGGTTGCTCAGTTGAGTGAGGTGGCCCACTGACGTGGACCCCACCTTAATGTATGTGTGTTATACACACTATGACGTGTATTCTATCCACATCGTCCGTCTAGTGGAGAGATCATGTTAGGACATGGGCCAGATGGGCCATGTGCAATCAGACAGTTTGTTGTGCAGCAGAAGGCCTAGACGAAGGGAAAATACTAATATCAGATTGATCATAGAGCTGGTGGGCCACATACATGTGGACCCCACCTTAACGTATGGTGCATCCTCACTATCCATCTAATTTTTCATATCATTCTAAGCAATGGGCCTCGGAATGAAGCAGATCCAACGCTCAGCTGACCACAGGTAGCAGTGGGTTGATGCCTACCATTTGAAACCTTTTTAGGTCCACTATAATGTTTATGGGAGGCCCATCGGTCGACTCACTCCCTAGGTGGCCCACATCCAGTGGGACCCACATGTATGTGTTTTAGCCCAGGCTGTCCATTGGCTACACGCCCAGTTGGGCCATGACACTGCTAGACTGACTGTCCAGCAGCTGGCCATCGTGATGCAGGTGTTATGTACACATGTTGTCCATCTGGTGGGGCCCATATGCAATGTATATGCCCACTGTGAGGTGTATGTTTTATCTAGACCGTCCATCAGTAGGACGCCCAACAGGCCCAGCCGCTGGTGGGCTAGCCGTTCACCAGACAGCTCACCTGTTGTATGTGTTGTATATCTATGCTACCCATGGTTTTGTGGGGCACATCAGTGCCTTGTGAGGCCCACCTTATACTTGTATGTGGAGTATCCAGGCCATCGATTCACTGGACGTCCAGAGGCCCAGAGGCCCAGCTCGTTGGGTGGGCTGGACGTCCGCAAGGGCCCATGTTGTATGTGTTTTAGGGCCATGCTAGCCATTTGTGGGGGCCCATTGTTGATGTGTGGGGTCCCCACACCCTTCTCCAGACTTTCCCGGGACCCATTCTATGAGGTAGGCCTAGATCTAATAAAACAAGTCTACAATTCAGGTGGGCGCCCACCATCAACATCTAGTGGAGTATCCAGGCCATCCATTCACTAGACGTCTAGAGGCCTAGCTCGTTGGGTGGGCTGGACGTCCAGCAAGGGCACATTGTTGTATGTGTTTTAGGGCCATGCTGGCTATTTGTGTGGGGCCCATTGCCGATGTGTGGGGTCCCCACACCCTTCTCCAGACTTTCCCGAGCTCACTCTATGAGGTGGGCCCAGATCCATAATTCAAGTGGGCGTCCACCAGTAGCAGCTAGGTAATTCTCATATCTTTTATCATTCAATTGTGTGGAATGTACATGTGGATGTGAATGTTGTAACAATTTACATTTCAAGCAAGTGTGGAGATTGTTGTAATAAATTAGATTTACATTTCTACATTTAATTTCAATTCTCTGCTATTCATTTATTTTTATTAAAATTGAGTTCTTGATCCAAAAGAAGTTCTAGAAATAATGTCCTACCATAAGCCCTTGTTTATTATGGTGTAAGGTTGTCCTTAGAACTGAATTTGTATCAACCTCTCAATACTTATGTATTAAGGTGATTTGATTTCAGCATTAATAATTGATTTATAATTGTAAGGCTATTGTTTAAATTTATTCCGCTGATTTTATTTTTAATTTGGCATAGTCCTATTTACCCTCCCCCCCCCCCCCTCTAGGACATATAGCTTGGCCTTTTCAAAAATATATACTCGACTTTGACCATCCTTTAAGGTTAACACTCGGGTTTTTAGGAAACTAGTCGTGTACTCGGTTCCTGAAGATTCGGGGCGTTACAGTTGGTATCAGAGTATAATTTGGACAAACTTGGCCTTGGAAAATGATCTTATATAAACTCAAAATGTCTCAAGTTAGGATGTTTGAAATTAGAAATTTGAACTTAGGTAAATTTCCCTTATATTTAGAAGAATGATTGAGAATGTGAGAACCCAAACTTAGGTTCCCTATAAATTACTAAGATAGTCATTTTCATTGATGCGAAATCCCTAGTAAGGGACATTGAGAATATAGACACCCAAAATCTTAGGCCCCATTAGAAATTATTGGGACAACTATTTGAACTTATGAGAAATCCCCTTGTAGCTAAGAGAAATTGAGAACATAGAAACTTGAAGTTCTACGCTCCCTGTGGAATTCTTTGGATGGTCGTAGGACCTAGAAATAAACTTAGGTTCCTTAAGATTTTTAGACTAGTTGATCGAACTTAGAAACCACTAGAATAGTCATCTGAACTTATGAAAAGTTCCCTTCAAAATATATTTTTGAGAACATGGATGCTTTAAACTTTAGGCCCTTAGAAATTTGTGTGGATGACGGAAGGGCTTGGAAATGATCTTACGATCCATTGAAAAGATAGATACTCAATATTCTAGGTCCCTTGGAGAGTTGTTTGGATGATCTCAGAAAGTACGAACTAAACTTAATCCTCTTGAATGTTTTGGGTTTAGTCATTTGAATTTATAAATAGGGATTTTGGTTTCCTTGTAAACTACCTAAAATAGTTGTTCAAACCGAGGAATAAAAGGGTGTACCGTAAGAGGACAAATACCCATTAAAGGTGTACACAAAGCTATATAGGGGCATTCCCTTATACTTGACTTCTAATTGAAGCTCTTTTGGAAATCTAGGGTATGAATATTTAAAAAAAAAAATCCCAGCTAGGAACCACACTATCGTATTTATCAACAAGCGAACCAAACTTAGGCACTGTAGGAAATTCCTTACCCACCATCTTATATCTTAGAACAAATTTAAACACTTCCTAAACTTAGAAATTATACTTAGGAATTGTAACTTGAATTCCCTAATACATCTCGTTAGCTAGAGGAGACATCTTTCATGATTTCCAGTACTTAGAAATGACTAGAGGCGAAGTTCTAAAATTTTGGGTATGTTTTCAACCCTAGGCTGCATATATTAGGATTAGATATGAAATACTGAGTGAGTTTAGAAATTTCAACTCGAACTTCATGTAGAAATCTTGACCCTGAAATTTTTACTTGGAATTAGAATGCGCATTAGAAGTGCAATGGGCCACACTAATTTACTGGCTATAAAAATAGAAGGTTACATGATGTTTCCCAAAAGTCTAGAGTAATCGGGTTCATGGATTGATGAAATCATGTATACGTGATGTATACGCGGTTTGTCTCAAATTCTAAAGTCCAAGCAAATCTCAATGATTCCAATGCCCTGATTAGGCAAAGGACCGAGGTCTAACAGGATTATGAATTGATACTCAAATCCTCTACTATACGTAGGCAAATGATCGAGGTATCGCGATCAAACCCACTACGACCATCTATCTGTTACAGCTCGAACATTGAAAACCAGAAAATTGTATTATACTTCACATGTTGGGAATTATCATTAAAGGTAAAGGAAGATAAAAGCAAAGCTGAGATATTAGTATTAGTGTAACGACTCGGCAAATCCCATACAATGGCCCGAGTACCACCTCAGGCAGAAAACACTCAGGACCAAAAACCTTTAGAAATTAGATGAGGGTTAACTAAGTGTTAAACTAGATTACATACGAAATCACTTTAAATACGATCTGTAAGACCCAAAACTTGTAAAATCATTGACGCTAGGTTACCCTAAAATCTAGGATCAATTTCATTACTCACGAAACTCCATATCAAATCTGGACCACACATCGAAAGTCTGAATAATGCGAGGTTATAGGATTAAAACTACTTTGCTGGGCTTGACAACCATCTCGGAAATCAAAATCAGATGATGTCCCAGGGCTATTCGTTGAGCCCGGAGCGAGGAGTGTGAGAAAATATAGTTTTCTTTAGAAATTAAATCTAATTTAAGTAATCTGAGACTTATCGTTTGTGGGCCAAATACAAGCAATCAGACCGTCGGAATTTGACCCAAATACACCCTCGGATCGGGAACATTTCTCATACATGTCCGTGTACTTGTAACCCTGATCGAGTTTCGGTGACCGTTGAACTGAAACTGGTCCGCCACGTGTGATCTGGGAAGCCGATTGGAATGAAAACTTAACTTGACATAGATCCATAGTCAGTGAGCTTAAGTCCGACCTTTGGCTCAAGGGGGGGCTCTTGAAGTGCTCCGTTGAGATGGAACAGACATACTTTGGCTATAACCTAAGTATACCTTGGCCCTGGGTCTAATTTGGAGTGTTTTAGGCCTATATAAAGACCTTAAACCCTCTCTCATTCCCACCATACGAATTTGAGAAAACTCTAGGAGAGATAAGAGAAGAAAGAGAGAGAAAGTGTGAGAGAAGTGAGAGATTATTCCTGATACTCTACCTTGCTATCCTACGTGCTTAACCATCATCATCTAATTGCTTTTCCGGCGATTCCAGCTTTGTTCTTAGGTAAGAAAACCTAACCCTAACCTATTTTAGGGTTCCAGGTAGTGTGAGTTGTGAAATAACTAATCTGAGTCATGTTGTAGGTTGCCAAATCACCGTAGACAAACGCTTATCGATTCTATCAAATTCTTTACGCTTCTATGGTGTAAGGTGCGGACTTTAGACGTATAGGTTATGATTTTTAACGCTTTCAAAGTTAGATAATGATAGATTCATGATCTGAGTGTTATTGTACATGCACAATACGATGCTCGTTTTGCGTTTCAGTTGCGTATGCAAATTATGAGCATATTGTGTATTCTGTATATTTGTAGAAAATAACGTATATGTACAAATTTTGAAAGTGTGTTTTCCATGATTAATTACTGTATAAACATGCTATATATATGTGTAATACTTACTTGGTGAAAGGATTCTTCCTAATACATGTTTTTGCTAGTATACGCTATGTATGTTAAAAGAGTGTATTCTAAGTGTTTGTGAAAATGCTTGTAAGAGTAAGTACTTAGGTGATGGTGCTTTAGATAGGTGTTGAAATGGGATTCTCAACTACCTTAGAGATGTGTATGATTTTCTCCATGCAAGTTGTTTAAATTAATTGCTTACTTATGAAATATATGTGTTTGTATTTCCTGCTTGCCTTGTGCTTTATAATATGCTTGTTAACATGTTTGAATTATTTTGTTTATGTTACTTTACTCTACATGCTTCTGGTTAAGGACTGAATATGATTGGGGCTATGTTATAGTCCAGGCAATCGGTAACAGACTTGAGTTCGTGGTTGAGATTCCTTCGCCACGTGGGATGTGTTTGACGAACCCGAGTCGTACTTCGGTTGGCGACAGTGGTTAGGCCACGCGAAGTGCTTATGCACTTCATGTCGTTCAGCTGGTTGTGCGCTCGTGCTAGTCGAGCTCGTCAAGTAACCCGATCTGTCTAATGTATGTTCACCATGTTTAGACGCTACTGCTTGAACCTAAGGTACCAAACTTACCAGTGTAACCCCGTTAACCTTGGTACCTCGATCCGCTAAGACTCATGAGCCGGGCATGGTGGTATGAGACACCGTGGTCGAGCTGTCGGCCTACGCTGAGGCCACGAGCCTCCCCATAGTGACCAGTGAGCAACCCAGACTCGTGAGCCGAATACGGTGGTATGGGACACTGTATTCGAGCTGTCGGCCTACACTGATAAGGTGATGGGGGAGTGGTATAACAATTGCATGTAACAGCCCTGATAGCCCTTTGTAGTGACCTCGAGCATACTCTGAATTTACGGAGAGGGACGAGTCTTCCTATAGTAATCAGAGTATAAACTAGGCCTGTATTGATAAGGTGATGGGGGAGCGGTGCAACGAGTGCATGTAACAGCCCTAGCAGCCCTTTACAGTGACCTAGAACCATATCATCATATGAGATTATCTAGGACTGATGACCCTAGAATGGATCATTGTTTGGGAATGATATAAGGGAGGTACCTTAGTTTCCCAATACTGCTATATGAAAATGACTAATAATAACTTGGTAATCACGCTCATAACATAGCACTGCATGTGCTTGGAAGATGTGGAGCACTGAGAGATGAACGCATGCGTGGACGTAAGATGTTGTCGCATGAGGGAGCATTGGCGAGGGCATGCATCAGGACTGCATTTCATACTTCCATTAATAAGAGTATTTAGGAGTGTTTGATTGTACTGCTTTATCATTACTGCTTAACTGAATTGATAACATGTTAACCTATGTTTTATTGTTCCACTGAGTTAGCTACTCACTCCCACGTTACGGGACGGTGTTCTGGACACTCATCAGACTCTGTCTTAGATGCAGGTATTGACGAGACACAGGAGGCTGAGCCTGATTACTATGATGATCAGGATGAGTTCTCTTAGGCTTCGCTTAGGCCATTCAGATGACAGGACTACAGGGTTTACCATTATAGTTGTACCACTTTTTGGCATTTTGATTTTGAAACTAATACATGTATATGGTGAGTCAGTAAGGTGTTCATACTCTGGAGACCGATTGTAACATTTTTGGCTTTATATACATCTTTCAGTCTTCCGCTTGTGTTTTATAACTTGATCTAGAGTATGAATTACTGTTTTGGTATAATCCCACTCATGATTATTGCACTAACACAGACAACATTCAATCATAAGCATTTATGTTACATAAGTGATGTTTTGGACTCGGGTGTTGAGTTGCTACTCGACCCCCAATTTTCAGGGCATTTCAAGTTGGTATCATAGTATGATTTGGATTAAACCGGACCTGAGTTATGGTCACACGATGTACGCTGTCACCTTTCGACTTAGGTGGGTGTGAGAAAAACGTAGAAACAGTCATAGGTATCCCGATTTCACCAATTGGCGAAGTTCACTGAAATCGGTCGTTTTGTTTAAGTCTGTACTCAACCGCGATGGCGCGAGTCGACCCCAAAATACTTCTAGACCGTCAAACGATGGGTTTAGATCACAACTCACTCCATCCCAGCTATTAGAAATCGGTAAATACAGATATATATCAGAAACTTCCCGAAAGGACCCGAAATGACTCAAAATGGAGTCATGGGCCTATCCACACCATTCCAGAGGGACCTAGGGTGGGACCCATACTTTTTTGGGACCTACGGGGCACGAGGACCTTGCCCAAATGGCGAGGCATCACCGATTAGTCCAGAGGGTGGCGAGGACCTCGCCGGTTAACGGGCTAGCCCGGGTAGGCTGACGATCTTTGGGGACTAGGGTGACCCCCTGATGAGTGGGTCGTGGCTTAAAACCACCCTAAACACCTACCTCCTTCATAAAACCCACCTCCAAGCTCTCCTTTTCCTTCAAAATTTCAGTTTTCTCTCTCAAACCTCCCCTCCAATCGCCCATTCCGCCATTTCCTGTTAAAACCCACACCCCTCCATCGTTTACAGCAACACCTACTCCCCTACCCTCTCCATTATCTTTCATTTGAGCTCCAACACCTCCCATTTAAAGCTCAAAATCGTGTAAGCTCTCAACCCATTCCATCTCTTCATTTTCTTTCTTCAATCCTTGTCATTTGGGCCTTTACAAACCCCTGTTGAGGTCAAACTCATGGAGAACTAGAAACTCCAGCCCTATTCTCCCTTTTTTCTTCACTTTTCATGGCCTTATTCGAGTTCGTTGCGGCCATTTTCTCGATTTCCACCGTCCTTTCTCTCATGGGAAAGAGAAAGGGGGTCATGGATGAAGCTGGGCCTAGCTGCCCTACCCGTTCAAGGAGGCCGAGAGGCGCCGCCGCTAGCACAAGCGCCGCTTGAGAGTTTCGGACGAAGCGGGATCTTGATCCTTGAATTCCCGCTGAAATGGCTCTATTAGAGGAGATGTCTCATGGAGTGTATGAGAGCCGTAAGGTCCTTTTTGAAGCTCAAGTGGATGGGCGACTCTTTGGAGAGTATCTATTGTTCGAGTTCCTGGAAGAAGCCCGTTGGCGTTCTCTATTTGATGGCAGGAATCGCACCAATGCGAGCTCTATCTGAGCTTTCTATGCCAACATTCACGAGCCTACGCTCGAACCCTTGTAGTTCCAAATCCCATGTGGAAGGGATCGGTTGGCCACAGTTGATGTCAGAGTGATATCGCGGCTTCTGAATGTGCCCCTTGGCAAGGTGCATGCTAGCGAGCTAAATCTGAGGAGTATACGTGAAAGGGATTGTCGCACACGTTTCCTTTGTGGTGGCCGACTGGTCGAGTGGCAGCCGAACAAAAGTCTTCTAACGACTGATATGTCTGACGACTTCCGCTTACTCCATCACATCTTCACATTCAATGTCTACCCCAGGTGGAGCAATCGCAGTGAGTGTACGCGCCTCATAGTAGTTTCCTGTATCAAGTGGGGCAGAGAGCGAACCTATGCATGCCTACATTCATGTTACGACAGATAATTAATACCGCACGCTCCGCTAGAAGGACTGATTCGCTTCCCTTCGGCCGGCTCATATGCAAGATTGCACGTGAGTTAGGCTACAGTCTTGGGGCAGAGATACCAACGCCGATTCATCACATCGGCGAGACTACCCTCAACCAGATGAAGATCGGGCCACGACAACGCCAAGCTCGACTTGCAGAGAACGATGATGAGAAAGGAAGTGAGGAAGAAAATAGAGCTGAGATAGAAGAGGAGGAACAGGAAGAAGAGGAAGAGGAGGTCCAAGATACAGAGGAGAGCTCCCCTCCTATGGCACCGGTGCATGACACTGATCGGGCTGCTTGGGATGCTCGTATAGCTCGACTGGAGGAGAATCATGCTGAGCTACGATAGGGTTAGGCTGTCCTATAGTAGGATGTCATGGATCTTAGAGGCCTTGTAAAGCACAAGTTCAAGAAAGTAACTCGCGCGTTGAAAACTATCATGTGCTGCCTGAAGGATAAGGGTGCCCCTCCTCCAACGCCAGACTCGGATGCCTAGTCATCCATACTGTTGTCTTGTAGTTTGCTTTGGTTACCGCCTTAGGATACTTATGTTTTCATGTTGATGGGTGTAGTAGTTGGTAGAATGTTTTAGATGTTTGAGGCTTTAGTTGTATTAGCTCCCATGCATCTTCTGTCACGATTCATGTAACTCTGTATTCCATGTATTGTGACAATTTTGGTAAATGAAATGTATGCAGCCTCTTTTGCTATGAAGTGTGTGGAATGCTTAAGTGATTGTGTATTGTGTTGCTATGCTTCATTCTACTGCATTACACCCTATGTTGTATAGGGCATGCCACGGAAATATACGCGGGGTACGGCTTTTACTTTCCCTGTTCAGGTCAGTCACGCTTCTCGATTGAGATGTTTTGCTTCTTCATTGAAGGATGCTGATGTTCCGATGCTTGTGGATACGCCCGTAGATCAGGCTTTTGCAGTCGTATTTGAGTCGATTCCTGGATTACCTCCTCGGCGCGAGATTGATTTTACCATTGATCTTGTGCCTGGTGCGACCCTCATTTCATTACCATCTACCGGATGCCTCCATCTGAGATGGAAGAACTGCAGAAATATATTGACGAGCTCGTAGAGAAGGGCTTCATACGACCTAGTGTGTCTCCTTATGGAGCCCCTGTGTTGTTTGTCAAGAAGAAAGACGGGTCGTTATGGCTATGTATTGATTACCCTAGGTTGAACCAGTTGACCGTGAAGAACAAATATCCTTTGCCCAGGATAGATGACTTGTTTAATCAGTTGAAGGAGGCAAAGTATTTTTCAAAGATCGATTTATAGTCAGTGTATCATCAGTTGCGCGTCAGGGATGAAGACGTGCAGAAGATAGCCTTCAGGACCAGTTTTGGGCATTACGAGTTCCTTGTGATGTCATTTGGTCTCACGAACGCACCGGCCGTGTTCATGGACTTGATGAACCGGGTATTTCGGCCATTTCTATACCAATTTGTCATCATATTTATAGATGACATCCTGATATACTCCACGAGACAGGAAGAGCACGAGGAACACTTACAGGCAGTCCTGGATACTTTGAGGAAGAACCAGTTGTTTGCACAGTATAAGAAATGTGACTTCTGGCAAGAGGAAGTCAAGTTCCTGAGACATGTGGTGTCCAAGGAAGGGATAACAATGGACTTAGCTAAGGTAGCCGTCGTTCAGGACTGGAAGCAGCCTAGTTCAATTACTGAGGTAAGGAGTTTTCTCGGCCTGGCAGGTTATTACTGACGATTCATCCGGGACTTCTCGAATATAGCCAGACCAATGTCACAGTTAACGTAAAGGGATCTGAAGTTCGCCTGTAATGAGAAGGTGGAAGTGGCTTTTCAGGAGCTGAAGACAGGATAACGTCCGCCCCTATGCTAGTATTGTCAGACCAAGGGGTTAAGTACACTATATATACTGACGCGTCTCGGGTTAGTTTGGGTTGTGCCCTTATGCAGAAGGACAGGGTGATTGTGTATGCCTCGAGACAATTAAGGAAGCACGAGGAGAATTACCCTACGCACGACCTTGAGTTAGCAGCGCTCATATTCGCATTGAAGCTCTGGAGACATTACCTCTACGGAGAGGAGTTCGAACTTTTCTGCGACCACAAGAGCCTTAAGTATATATTCACTCAGCGGGACTTGAATATGAGGTAGCGCCGATGGATGGAGACCTTGAAGGACTTCAAGTTCGAGGTTTCCTACCATCCTAGTAAGGCCAACCTTGTGGCAGATGCGTTGAACCGCAAGAAGGCAATTATATTTGCGGCTCCGCTGATGATTGAAGAGTGGGATATGTTGGAGTTTGTGCGGGACTTCAAGTAAAAGCTCATGGTGGAGGAAGCATACGAGTGTGTTGCACATGTTCAGGTGTGGCCACTTATTGATGACCGGATTATCGAGGCCCAGAAGGGCGACGAGCGGTTGTCTGAGCTTCGAGAGCAAGTTAGCAATGATGTGGACTCCAAGTGGCGAGTTAGCGCAGATGGGGGCCTACGATATCGTGGCCGCCTATGTGTCCCAGATATTTAGGACTTGAGACAGAAGCTTCTCAAGATTGCCCACAGATCGAAGCTTGCGATGCATCCTGGTAGCACCAAGATGTATCAGGATATGAAGCGGTCATATTGGTGGGACAATATGAAGGTTCATATAGCAGAGTATGTTTCTCGTTGTCTCAGTGTCAGCAGGTCAAGGCCGAGCATAGCCGACCTCCTGGACTCCTTCAGCCCATTCCCATAGCAGAATGGAAGTAAGACTTCATCTCTATGGACTTCATCTCGGGGCTACCGAAGATGAGAAAGGGTTATGACTCTATTTGGGTGATCGTGGACTGGTTGACCAAATCGGCTCATTTCCTTCCGATCAAAGTTTCGAACTCTGCAGAAGAGTTGGCCAGATTATACATTAAGGAGATAGTGCGTCTGCATAGAGTTCCCTTGGAGATCGTGTCGGACCGTGACACATGATTCAAGTCTATCTTCTGGACCCGTATCTAGGAAGCGACGGGTGTGAAGTTGAAGTTCAGTACCGGGTTTTAGCCTCAGACCGATGGGCAGATAGAGCGGGTAAATAAGATTTTAGAAGATATGCTGCGAGCTTGTGTTTTGGACTTCAAGGATAGTTGGGATGACTGCCTCCCGTATGCAGAGTTCGCCTACAACAACAGTTTTCATGCAAATATTGACATGGCTCCTTACGAGGCCTTGTATGGGCGTCCTTGTAGAGCACCACATTGCTGGGTGAGGTTGGCAAGCGCAGTTTAGTTGGCCCAGAGTTAGTACAGGCGACCTCAGAGAAGATCGACATTATCAGGCGTCTACTCCTGATGGCACAGAGCAGACAGAAGAGTTATACCGATACGAGGCGGCGACCACTTGAGTTTGAGGTTGGAGATCATTTATTCCTCAGAGTTTTCCCTATGAAGGGAGTCCTTCGGTTTGGGAAGAAGGGAAAGCATACGCCGCGGTTCATTGGCCCATTTCTGATACTTGATCGAGTGGGAGCGGTGGCATATGTCTCGCTTTGCCCACACCACTCGCGGGCGTGCACAACGTATTTCATGTATCTATGCTGAAGAAATACGTCCCTGATCCTTTGCACATCATCCATTGGGAGCAGGTGCAGTTGAGCGAATATGCTACATATGTGCTGCGTCCGACGCGTATCCTAGACAGGAAGGAGCAGTTGTTGCGCAGTAAGGTGATTTCACTCGTGAAGGTATTATGGACGCATCATACAGAGAAGGAAACTACCTGGGAGACTGAAGCCGAGGTCCGAAAGAACTACCCTCAGCTTCTCGAGGAGTACGAAAGGGTACTAATTTCGAGGACAAAATTTTTCATTAAGGGGGGTAGATTGTAACGATTCGAAAAATCCTGTACAATGGCCCGAGTACCACCTCAGGCAAAAATCACTCAGGACCAAAACTTTTAGAAATTAGATGAGGGTTAACTAAGTGTTAAACTAGATTACATACAAAATCCGCACTATCACTTTAAATACGATCTGCAAGACCTAAAACTTGTAGAATCATTAACGCTAGGTTACCCTAAAATCTAGGATCAATCTCATTACCTGGCTGCTCTCGGGAGCATCACGAAACTCCGTATCAAATCTGGACCACACATCGAAAGTCCGAATAATGCGTGGTTATAGGATTAAAACTTCCTTGCTAGGCTTGACAACCATCTCGGAAATCAAAACCAGATGATGTCCTAGGGCTATTCGCTTGAGCCCGGAGCGAGGTGTGAGAAAACATAGTTTTCTTTAGAAATTAAATCTAATTTAAGTAATCTGAGACTTGTCGTTTGCAGGCCAAATACAAGCAATCAGACCGTCGGAATCTGACCCAAATACACCCTCGGATCAGGGAACATTTCTATACATGTTCGTGTACTTGTAACCCTGATCGAGTTTCGGTGACCGTTGAACTCAAAGTGGTCCGCCACTTGTGATCTGGGAAGCCGATTGGAATGAAAACTTAACTTGACATAGATCCATAGTCAGTGAGCTTAAGTCCAACCTTTATCTTAAGGGGGGCTCCTGAAGTGCTCCGTTGAGACGGAACAGACATACTTTGGCTATAACCTAAGTATACCTTGGCCCTGGGTCTAATTTGGAGTGTTTTAGGCCTATATAAGGACCTTAAACCCTCTCTCATTCCCACCATACGAATTTGAGAAAACCCTAGGAGAGAGAAGAGAAGAAAGAGAGAGAAAGTGTGAGAGAAGTTCGTTTTGCATTTCAGTTGCGTATGCAAATTATGACATATTGTGTATTTTGTATATTTGTAGAAAATACCGTATACGTACAAATTTTAAAAGTGTGTTTGCCATGATTAATTACTGTATGAACATGCTATATATATATATATATATGTGTGTAATACTTATTCGGCGAAAGGATTCACCCTAATACATGTTTTTGCTAGTATACGTTATGTATGTTAAAAGAGTGTATTCTAAGTATTTGTGAAAATGCTTGTAAGAGTAAGTACTTAGGTGATGGTGCTTTAGATAGGTGTTGAGATGGGATTCTCAACTACCTTAGAGATGTGTATGATTTCCTCCATGCAAGTTGTTTAAATTAATTGCTTACTTATGAAATATGTGTTTGTATTTCCTGCTTGCCTTGTGCTTTATAACATGCTTATTAACATGTTTGAATTATTTTGTTTATTCTGCTTTACTCTACATGCTTCTGGTTAAGGATTGAATATGATTGGGGCTATGTTATAGTCCAGGCGATCGGTAACAGACTTGAGTTTGTGGTTGAGATTCCTTCACCACGTAGGATGTGTTTGACGAACCCGAGTCATACTTCAGTTGGCGA
Source organism: Magnolia changhungtana (assembly GCA_030180095.1). Classification (NCBI taxonomy): domain Eukaryota; kingdom Viridiplantae; phylum Streptophyta; class Magnoliopsida; order Magnoliales; family Magnoliaceae; genus Magnolia; species Magnolia changhungtana. The sequence goes on from JASAUF010000172.1 coordinate 2,767,895, forward strand.
CAGTGGTTAGGCCACACGAAGTGCTTATGCACTTCATGTCATTCAGCTGGTTGTGCGCTCATGCTAGTCGAGCTCGTCAAGTAACCCGATCTGTCTAATGTATGTTCACCATGTTTGGACGCTACAGCTTGAACCTAAGGTACCAAACTTACCAGTGTAACCCCATTAACCTTGGTACCTCATTCCACTACGACTCATGAGCTGGGCATGGTGGTATGGGATACCGTGGTCGAGCTGTCTGCCTACGCTGGGACCACGAGACTCCCCATAGTGACCAGTGAGCAACCCGGACTCGTGAACCAAATACGGTGGTATGAGACATTTATTCAAGCTGTCGGCCTACACTGATCTGGTGATGGGGGAGTGGTGTAACGATTGCGTGTAACAGCCCTGACAGCCCTTTGTAGTGACCTCGAGTATACTCTAAATCTGCGGAGAGGCGACGAGCCTTCCCGTAGTAATCAGAGTATAAATTAGGCCTGTATTGATAAGGTGATAGGGGAGCGGTGCAACGAGTGCGTGAAACAGCCCTGACAGCCCTTTACAACGACCTAGAACCATATCATCATATGAGATTATCTAGGACTGACGACCCTAGAATGGATCATTATTTGGGAATGATATAAGGGAGCTACCTTAGTTTCCCAATACTGCTGTATGAAAAGGACTAATAATAACTCGGTAATTAACTCATAACATAGCACTGCATGTGCCTGGAAGATGTGGAGCATTGAGGGATGAACGCATGCCGCGGACGTAAGATGTTGCACATGAGGGAGCATTGGCGAGGGCATGCATTATGATTGCATTTCATACTTGCATTAATAAGAGTATTTAGGAGTGTTTGATTGTACTACTTTATCATTACTGCTTAACTGAATTGATAACATGTTAACCTATGCTTTATTGTTCCACTGAGTTAGCTACTCATTCCCACATTACGGGATAGTATTCTGGACACCCACTAGACTCTGTGTTAGATGCATGTATTGACGAGACGTAGGAGGCTGAGCCTGATTACTATGATGATCAGGATGAATTCTCCTACATGCAGTTTTCTGGAGGCTTCGCTTAGGCCATTCAGATGGCGAGACTATAGGGTTTACCATTATAGTTGTACCACTTTTTGGCATTTTGATTTTGAAACTAATAGATGTATATGGTGACTCAGTAAGGTGTTCATACTCTAGAGACCGATTGTAACATTTTTGGCTTTATATACATCTTTCAGTCTTCCACTTGTGTTTTATAACTTGATCTAGAGTATGAATTACTGTTTTGGTATAATCCCACTCATGATTATTGCACTAACACAGACAACATTCAATCATAAGCATTTATGTTGCATAAGTGATGTTTTGGAACTCGGGTGTTGAGTTGCTACTCGACCCCCGATTTTCAGGGCATTATAATTAGCCACCCAAATGAACTTAAAATCTTAGTAAGTGCTATAAGAAATCCTTATGTTGACAAGCATTAGTAAGATCCCCTAGTTTTAGTTAATACTGAAATGATTTCTAACATTTAGTGGGACCTAAACGCATCAGTAGGTTTGCTAGGATGGAGAGTTAAGGGTTGTGGTAGATTAGAATACAACATTGAAGTTTCACACATAGGCATACACGAAATAGGGTACACCTTGTCACCAAATCTCAGGACGAGATTTCTGTTAAGGGGGGTGTCACCACGTGGGTCTAAATTAGCCTACATGTATGTGGTAACACACGCAGCTAAATAACACATGTCGAGTGGTCCCACAAGCTACATACATATATAATAAATAAATAAATAAATGGCAATGTATATGTAATAATAATAATGGTAATGATAAAAATAACAATGATGATAATGATAAATAAAATAATGATAATAATAGTAGTAGTAATAATAATAATAATAATAATAATAATAATAATGGCAATAATAATGATACTAATAATAATAAATGACATTATGAAAAAAGTAGCTTGATATTTAGTATTATGAGAGCATAACAGTCATTATATCCATAACTTGACCATTGATGATCGAGTCGGAACAAATCCAACCGTTAGATTTGATTAGACAACAATAAAGGATGTTAATTCAACTAGTATGGCCCACCTAGGAATTTGATCTGCCTGATCTTTCGTTATGGACCTTGATAGTCCTCCCCAAACTGCATGGACAGAGTGGATTTGTAACGACCCGTAAAATTCCGTACAAGGGCTCGAGTATCACCTCGACCAGAAATCACTTAAGATTAAATCCTTTAGAAATTTAACAAAGTTAACTAAGTGCTAAACTATATTAGCCATGAAATCCGTTAGAATCGCTTTAAATACGATCTGCAAGACCCAAAACTTGTAGAATCATTGACGCTAGGTTGCCCTAAAGTCTAGGATTAAACTCATTACCCGACCGCTTCTCTCGGAAGCAATTGAAACTCCGTATTAGGTCTAGACCGCACATCGGAAATCCGATTAACACGAAGTTAAGGAGCTAGGACCGCCTCACTGGGCTCGATAACCATCTCGGAAATCAGGTCCAGACGATGTCCCACGGCCAGTCGCTTGAGTCCGGAGCGAGGGAGTGTGAAAACTACTATTTCCTTTACAAAATAAATATCTTGAATAGTGATCTGGCACCATTTGCTTGCGGATCAGTATTAAGCAACCAGACCGTCAGAATCAGACCAAATTACACCCTCGGATCAGGAAAAATTTCAGGAACATTTACATGTACTTGGAATTTCGGATCGTGGCCCACTGACCGTTGAACTGAAAATGGTCCGCCACGTGTGATCTGGAAATCCGACCGAGACGAAAATGTAATCCCACATGGATCCATGAGTTGTGAGCTTAAGTCTGACGTTTGGCTCAAGGGGGGCCGCCAGAAACCCTCTTTTGAGCTGGAACAACGCCGAAATGCTTATAATAGATGTACCTCTCGAACCGGAGTCTATTCTGGAGAGGTTTTAGGCTATATAAAGGCTTAGAATAGCCCCTCTCACAGCCATACGAATTTGGGATAAAACCCTAGAGAGAGAGAGAGAGAAAAAGAGAGAGAAAGCTTAGGATTTGTGGGAGCACCTTCCTCCTACTGCTTTCGATCATCACACGGGCTGCACCGCCTCTTTTCAGATGCTTTCCCGACGGTACCGACTCCGTTTTAAGGTAATAAACCCTAACCCTAAACCTGTTTTGAGGTGTATAGGCTACAGGTTATGAAATAGCTAACCGATTTCACTTTTTAGGTTCAACCCTTGTCGATCCGTTGAGATTCTAAGAAGCAAGGTGATGACTTTAGGTGTATAGGTTACTGTTTTCAACGCTTTCAATGTCAGATAATGATAGATTCATGATCTGCATGCAATTGCACATGTACAAAGTGCTTTCTGTTTTCTGTTTCGATTAGAATTGTAGAATATGGAATTTCACATACTCTAGGTATTCGTATAAAATACCGTATACGTATTTTTTTTCAAAAATGTGTTTGACATGTTTATTTGTCGTATGGATATACGGTATATGGATAAAATATTTATTTGGCGAAAGGATTCACCTAAATACATGTTTACTAATAAACACTATGTATGTAGAAATACGGTATTGTAAGAAGTACCGTATACATGTATATTTTAGCAAGGTGTTTGTCATGATTAATTGTTGTATAAATATATTATGTACGTATAAAATATTTGCTTGGTGAAAGGAATCGCCGTAATACCGGTTCCCTTGTATACACTATGATGTTGAAATTGGGTATCCTAGAAAATACCCCATACGTATAAATTTTGGTGATGTAATTGTCATGATTATTTGCTGTATGAATATGATATATACGTATAAAATATTAGTTTGATAAAAGAACAGTCCTAATACACATTCCTCTAACATACGTCATGTATGTTGAAATAGTGCATTCCAAGTGTTTGTGAAATTGCTTGAGAGTGTAAATGCTTGAGTGTTAGTGCCTTAGGTAGATGCTGAGATGGGATTCTCAACTACCTTCGAGTCACGTATGATACCCTTCATGTGGTTGTTTACTCTAACCACTCACTTATGAAATATATGTATTTGTATCCCTATTTGTATAGTGCTCTATAACATGCTTTTTAACATGCTTTGTAACTTGTTTCATAACATGCTTTATAACATGCTTTATAACATGATTGCTAGTGTGCTTGAATTACCTTGTTTATCATACTTTACTTCACATGCTATGGTTGGGAATTGATTGAGCTTGGGACTATGTCATAGTCCAGACATCCGGTATCAGGCTTGGAGTTGTGGTTGAGATTCATTTCGCCACACATGATGTGTTGGCGAACCCGTGTCGTACTTCGGTTGGCGATAGTGGTTGGCCACACGAGGTGTTTATGCGCTTCATATCGCCCAACTTGTTATGCGCTCGAGCCAGCCAAACACGTCAAGTAACCCGTGTGTCTTATGTATGTTCACCATGTTTGGTCGCTAATGTTTGAACCTAGGGTACCAAACTTACCAGTGAGAATCCCGTTAACCATGGTACCTCGATCCGCTAAGACTCATGAGCTGGGCATGGTGGTATGGGACACCGTGGTCGCATTGTCGGCCTTCGCTGGGGCTACGTGCCTCCCCATAGTGACCAGTGAGCACCTTAACTTGTGAGCCGATTATGGTGGTATGGGACACTATATTCGCGCTGTCGGCCTACATTGATAAGGTGATGGGGGAGTGGTGCAACCTTTGTGCGTAACAGCCTTGGCAGCCCTTTGTAGTGACCGCGAGCATTTTCTGAAGTCGTAGTGCGCCTTAGGGTTCGCCGCGATATATAGAGTATGAACTAGGCCTGTTTCTGTATTGTGATGAATCGTTTAAGGGGTAATGGGGGAGTGGTGCAACTTTTATGCGTAACAGCCCTGGCAGCCTCTGCAGTGATCTAGAAAATACACCATCGTCTGATATTAACTAGGACTGACGACCCTAGAATGGATCATGTTTGGGAATGATACAAGGGAGGTGCCTTAGTTTCCCAATCCTACTGTATGAAATGGACTAATTAAAAAATTGGTAATCATTCTCATCATGCATTGCATGTGCCTGGAAGATGTGGAGCACTGTGGGATGAAAGTATGCCGCGAGCATGAGATGGTGTCGCATGAGGGAGTATGTCGGTGAGGGCATCCATCATACCTGCATTCATACTTGTATTAATAAGAGTAACTAGGAGTGTTTGATTTACTGCTTTATCATTACTGCTTGACTGCATTGATAACATGTTAACCTATGCTTTATGGTTCCACTGAGTTAGCTACTCACTCCCACGTTACGGGACGGTGTTGCGCACACCAACCAGACTCTGTCTCAGGTTTAGGCGAGCCGACGACTCTGGAGGCGGAGCCTGATTATGACGAGGACCAGGAGGAGTTCTCGTATATGCAGTTCTCTGGCGGCTTCGACTAGGCTGCCAGGACCGACGGGTTTTCACAGGGATTGTACTTAGTTTTATTTTTGACGTTTTATTTATAAAACAGACATGTATATGGTGACTCAGATGGATTCATACTCTGGAGAATGAAACGTTTATTTTGTTTCTTTACATACATATATATATAGTTCAGTCTTCCGCTTGCTTTTATACAATTGATCTGAAGTATGAATTACTGTTTTGGTATAATCTCATTCATGTTTATTGCTCTAACACAGACAACATTTAAACATCATTAATTATGTTACATAAGTGATGCGTTGGAACTCGAGAGTTGAGTTACACTCGACCCCCGATTTTCAGGGCGTTACAGGATTAATCACAAACATCACCGTGGACCCCATTCACATGAGGTGTGTGCACAGGGTGTGTGCACATACAGTGCACCGGACCGCTAACCTGGGTCAAATGCTGCTGACCCACGTTTTACTAAAAGAGGTGAGATCTTTCTCTCTCTCTCTCTCTCTCTCTCTCTCTCTCTCTCGCTCCATTTTCCCAGCGAATGGACGATGTCCATTTGTTGCGATAGTGGCCCACCAGCGAGGCCCACGTTCGTGATTAGAATAATCCATCTAACTCAGGCTATGCGCTCGACCAAAACCCAGCTTTCATATTGGGTTTTCATGTATGCACGGGCAAACATTTCCCACCTCCAGCTAGGCGATTCGCGAGAGGTGGGATTCTCCAATCCTAGCTGTCCATTGGGACGGATCTCAGGCATTGCTCCCCTTGGTTTGATTTTTCATAGGAAACCAAATAAAGACAGGTGGTTTTCCACCCACTGTTTCATTGGCGGTTTCGACTAGAGAAGATCCGGGCTGTTGCCATCAATCCAATGGCTTAAAAGTGTTAGGGCAGCAATATAAGGTAGGCTGTGATAGAGAGAAAACAAATCCTACCACCATTCTTTCAAGAGCCCTAGAAAACCATCCGTTTCTTCCCCATTTGAAACCCACCACCCAAACCTCCTTCAACCTTCAAAACCTTCATTCCACAAGCATCCTTGCATCTGTCTTATCCGTTTATAACCACCAGATCAAAGGACAACTGTCCGGGTGAGATTCTGCCATTAACTGCCATGATCGTCTTCATTAAGTTGTTGACTCGCTTAGACTCTATTAAATCGAGTCCTGAGCTTGTTAGACATGTCAGAAGGAAGAAAGAAGAAAGAAATGAGAAGATGGGAGAAGAAGACGAAGGAAGAACATGTGGGTGCATGCGATAACAACTCAGCACATCCAGATTGTTGTTGCAACTCACCCAGGTCATTGGGTTAGGTTGAACAGACCTGGTTGGGCCCAGTTCATCCCAGGGAAGAAGTAAAATAAGGAGAAGAAAGAAGAGAGAATCAGAGAGTGGGAGGGTGCATGTGGTGCAGTTGCACCATGATGCTACCCGACCCATCGAGTTGCTGACTCGGTCCAGTCAGGTTTGGGCTGAGTTCGGTCCTATTGCTGCCGGCCAGTAGGAGAAGAAGGAAGAAAAGAGAAAGAAAAGGAAGGAGGAAGAAAAGAGAAAGAGAAGGGAGAAAAACAGGGGAAGGGAAAAGGAGAGAAACAGTAGGAGAGAGAGAGAGAGAGGTGGTGTACGTTGCACCAACTCAGAACTGAGCCGAGTTCGACTCATTGGTGAGTCTGAACTAAGTTCAGGTTCAGCAGGGTATAGGTTTGGCATAGTCCAACAGTAGAAGAAGGAAGGGAGAGGAAGGAGAAAGGAAAAGAAAAAGGAAGAAAGGAGAGGAGGATAGTTGCATTGGGATCAACTCGGCCCAGTTGAGTTAACTCAGCCAATCGCCCCACTGAGTTTAACAGGGATTGATTTGAACCCATAGCCGCAAGCAGGCCGTGTTTCTCTCCGAGTAAGAGAGATTCAGATTTTAAGGTGAGTTGAGCCTCAACCGCTCGTTTGATTTAAGGTCAGTGATATATTAAAGTTAATCTTAATTTATTAAATTTCTTAAGTATCATTGTTGCCACTATTATCATTAAGTAGGATTAGTAATAGCTTTCTTATACTAACACTGGTTATTACTTACAAATTTCAATAATTAGATAAAAGCGTCTACCCTTCGTTCTTAAAGATCGCCCTTAATAGTAAAGCACGCTATTTGTTCTATTACAATGATTACTGGTGTCATGTTAACTAATATTAATTATATCATTACTAATATCGATGGATTAATACTATGAGTATTATTCAATTCATTGCATAATGATAATAATAATATTATTAATAATAATAACTTAGGATTCAAACCCTAAAACCTAACCTAGACCTAAACTCTAGGATAAAATCCTAGGCCTAAGTAACCTAAACTTTAGGTCTATACTTTAAACATAAGTGATGAGATCATAACACCTATTATCATTACTAGATCCATTGTTATGACTATATTATCATTCTTCTCCTTATGGGATTATTATAATACTTGTTTATATAAATTTTAGTATAAATCCTTATTATATTATCATTAGTAAATATTCTATTGTTATTACTTGAATTATTTAAGGGATTATCAGTAATTATACAAATATTAGATGATGTCAATATGTTTAAATATGAACTTATGGACCATCATTATAATATGGACGGATTAATACCCCTATCATGAATATTATTTGACCATTGTACGATAATGACATTAATGATAACTTAATTCAAATCTTAGAATCTAGAACCTATAACTAAACCCTAGGATAAAGCCCTAACTCAATACCAAAACATTAAAAGTAATCTAAACCTGAGGTGGTGTGTATAGATTGGATCTAATTGTACAAGTTCCTTATTTATGATAGGGATTGATTCTAAGGAAACACGCATTCTCTAGCAACATTGGTAGGCGATTCAAAGTATAAGGTGATAATTCTTCCCCTTGAGCTTTCGATTTTCCCATTAGCTTAAAGTTATAGTTTTTATTTTAATTTATAATTGATATCTCTATTTGTTGAGGCATAAAAAAAGCAAGGGAGAAAAGAAGAAAAAAATCAAGAAATCACTTTGAAGAGAAAGAAAACAGCTTCAAGACCACTTTGCGCGAGGTCGCGCAAAGTGAATGAGTTATACAAAGACCGCGCAAAGCATATTGTTTGCGCGAGTCCAGCGCAAAGTCTATAATGCTTGTGGTAAAAATAGTTGGATGATATTTTTTGTCCCACATCGACCAGATTTGAGATTTTCACTGGTGAAAATGTCTATAAATACCCCATTCCTTCTCTCAGAAGGGGTTCGAAGATTTCAGAAGTGAAGCAAGGACGAAAGAGAAGACAGAAGGTGCGGAGTATTGGACTCCTGCACTTTGCGCGATCCCGCGCAAAGGGGTATTGGACTCCTGGAAGTTTGACGACGGCGGTAAAAGCAACAGAAGGCATTTATGGTTTGCGCGGACCGCAAGAAAGTCTATCATTTTGTGAGACCGCTCAAACCTATTGTTTACACGATTTTGTGATAAGAATGGGTGAAATCTTTGTCGGAATGGTTTGAGTCTTGGTCTTCAAATTCTTCTTGTTCAAGAATTAAGAATCATCACGGAAGGGACGTATTCCTCCTAAGTTTTGGGAGACGACCAAAATAGTACTGAAATGCTGCCGGAATTTCCATTCTCTTGAAGACTGTTGAACGACTTGTCTATTCCTCCTAAGTCATAGGAGATGATTGACATCATTGCTCGTTATGCTGCAGAAATTATATTTAGCTATAATAATAAGTAACATTTGTAATGAGTTCTTTGTAAGCTATCTTAGAATCAAGGGATACCAGAGGATGTAAATGAATTCAGAATCAATAAAATGTGATGATTGTCTTTGAAATTATTTCATTGTTATGTTTAAATAAGATGACTCTCCCAAATCAAATACATTTGTTTCCTTGTCGAAACACTATTTATAATCACATGTGTTAGCTGGTGGAAATTGAATTGCTGTAATTCATGCTTTATGATTATCCTGCATAATTGTTCATACTTGTGGATTTTTTTTATGGATTGCTTACGGGACTTAAATTGGTACATTAGTGGAAATTTTTCACATATGAGTGTACACCCATACTTGGGATGTAACTTGACTAGTTGTGATCGTAATGGACCTTCAGCTTGGTAGTTATTGGGTGGTGGTCTAGATGGATCATTGATGTGGGCCTACCATCCAGGGTTGTTGTGCACAATGGTTCTTAAGGATGGTCTTTATCGTATGGTTTTGATATCGGCCATATGTGGCATATTTTGATACTCGCCCTACGTGATTTTATTTTAGTACTTGCCCTAAATGGGTTGGATGTTTTATATAATGCAACCATGCGATAGTAAGCCCCATATACTGTAATATGATTAGCCACTAGTCGACCGATTTCTACTAAACATCCTAAGATGGTAGTCTCATGGGCCAGGGATGGTGATCATGGGACACTATGTCCGAGCCGTCAGCCTTTGCTGGGCCATGTGCTCCCCGTAATGACCGTGAGCTTATTTAAATTGGTTGGTTGTAATTGGATTAATAACAGGTTGGTTAATCATGCATGCATAGTAAAGACCATCATCTATTGCTGTTGTACGTGACCTACGGATTTGCCTAACTGGATGTTTTGCCCGGAGCACAATCCATCATCTATTGTCATCGTACATATTTGTCTGTTTGGATGTTTTACCCAAGGCACAGACCGTCTGGATATTTTTCCTGGGTCGACGTATTCGCCTGACTGGATGTTTTTCTCGGGGCACAGACCGTTTGGATGTTTTACCCGGGTCGACGATTTCATGGGTGACGACCCTAATGTCCATCTGGATTTTTACCAGGGACAATGATTGTATTCATGCATCCATGCATATAATAAGACTGCATTTACTCTGTTTTGGTTGTCTAGTTGTTTTATACTATATCTTACCTAATGCGGCAGGGTGTAATCTTTAGGGGAATTCACACTAAGTTAGCCACTCATCCATCAAATATATAACCGTACAGGTAGCACAGGTGGCCCGGGTGAAATTCATGTTTATATTGATGAGAAGCAAGTTATATTTGACAGGGATGCATGATTGTAATTGCTAAGGGTTGATACAAGGATTTTATAACCCAAATTTGTTGTAATTTACTTTACTTCACATGTAATATTATTTCATTTTGTAATTGTAAGAATGGGGACATTGGTTGGTATAAGTCATTATGGGTACTCTCTTGTATACTCTAAATGAAATTGAAATTTCTCATTATGCTTACTTGTCCATTCTATGCTCATCTGCTTACTCTGGTGAAAGATAAAAGAAAAATATATACTCAACTTTGACCACCCTTTAAGGTTAACACTCTAGTTTTTGGGAAACGAGTCGTGTACTCGGGTTCTGAAGATTCAGGGCGTTACAGATTTACGTTTCGGAGCTTTAAAGTTTAACTCGTAGGTTTGTAAAGAACCAACCAGTTCTTCAACCTGCATATGGTCTGTATCACGAAGTTTCTGAATGGTCATGACTTTCGAATTGAACCTTTCTAGTAGTGAGCATAGTATCGTTGCACAGACTTTGGTTTCTGGGATGCTGTCTCCAAGACCCCACATAGAGTTGACTATGTTAGTCAACTTAGTATAGAAGTCCATGAATATTTCACTTTCTTCCATATGTATTTCCTTTAAGCTAGTGGTGAGGATTTGTAGTTTTGATCTCTTGACAGTAGTCGTACCCTCGTGTGTCATTTCTAAGATATCCCAGGCTTGTTTCACAGTATCACAAGATATAATTCTTTTGAATTCATCTAGTGATAGTGCGCAAGTAATTACATTTAAAGCCTTGGCATTGACACTACTCTCAATTCTCTGAAGAGTGGTCCAAGTGCTATAAGGAGCAACTTTTAGAGTTTTAGTTCCATCAAAGCCTAGAACTTCAATAGTAGGTGGAGTCCATTTAGTTACTATGGTTTTTCACACATTTTCATCAATAGACCTCAAGAATATTCTCATTCTGGCTTTCTAATAAGCATAATTAGAGCCATCAAAAGGTATAGGCCTAGTGATAGAAAGCCTATCAAAATTCGACATCTTAAAAGCTCAGATCGGTTAGCTCAAGAATTAAATCCAAATAAACAAGCTATTGAAAGTGCACCTACTTGTGCCCTGATTTGTCAAGTTACGTATGATGGGTCAGACTGTCTACAGAGCTCGATAGGAAGAACAATTCAAGCGTCTACCTCAACCGGATGTGTGGAAGCTCACAATAGGTAAATCATAGCCTCACATCTCATGTCCCAAAACACCAGGTGATTAAAACCCTTAAAACAAGATAGACATCTTAGGGTTTTTTAGGTGAGAAAACTTTTTGAAAATAGGAAAATCTCTATGTTTTTCTTGCCTTGTCGATCTTATCGAAACACCCTCGATATGATCGACCTGCACTGTCGATGTCCTCGATACATGAACGATATTATCGATAAGAGGACCAAAAATGTCCAGCAACTAAATGATCATCTGGACGGATTTATCGATGTATCGATACACCTATCGATATCATCGATAAAAGCACTAATTATGTCCAGCAACTTCACAACATAACTGGACGAGTTATTGATGTATCGATACACATATCGATATCATCGATATTCAAATCTCGAGACCATCGAGAGTGGCTCGATAAGATCGACAGGTAGATTTTCGTCGCCCTTATTTTTTAAAGAAAATCGTAAAATTCTTCGATAGCATCGATGCTCTTCCGATATGATCTGAATTCAAATACCGATAAGATCGGAGATCCATCGATGATATCGATAGTGGGCGCGCATTTCTTACAGCAGATATTTCAGGTTGTTTTTAACTATGATAGGGGGCCCTTCGATTGAATCGATATTCAAATATCGATGATATCGGCAATAAGTCGATTGCATCGAACTAGGACACAAATCGTCCAGGAAGCTTAAAGTCAAATCCGCTGGATTTATTGATGTATCGACTCTGATCTCGATATCATCGACATTCAAATTCTGATGATCTCGACGGTTCCCCTAATCATTCATGAAAACCTGAAATATCTCAAAGTCAAGTCTCTCTTATTTTTCATGTGTCGATCAATCGATCTTGTCATCGATGGAATCGAAGTTCAAAATCCGATGACATCGACAACTGTTTCGATTCATCGACCAATTGGCAAGAAGTTTCAAAAGAGTATGACATCGAGACCGAGTCATCGAGCAGACCATCGATGCTATCGAGAGTATACGCTTGATGATATCGAACTCTGTCATAAATGTGACTGTTTTATATCCGTTGGAGCTTTTTGCCTATATATAGAGGACTTGTCTTTTGTTGCTGTAAGAGAGAAAAGAGAGAGCTTTTGTGTGTTTCAACTTACATCTTATACCCTAAGCCCTTTCTCTCGAGGGAGTTCATCCTCCAATCCACCCTCACCATTGATATTCAATAGAGTGGATTGGGGAATGAACTTCCGCATTCAAGGATCCTTCAGCTACTACCTTAATGTCAAATTATTGAGCTGGGATGCCTTGAATGCATAAGATTGGAACTACTCGACCTTCCTTATAGGTAAACCTTTAGAGAGTAGGATTTCATCTTAAACTTGACCTAACCCTAAGCCTAGTCTTGGTATATCTTTTGTGTTGCGGATCAAGGAAGTAGAAGACTCTTCGTCAACAAGGAGGAGGAGGTCTTCGGCATTGTGCTTAACGGGACTCATCAACTTATCTGTAAGTATCTAGAGTCCAAGAGGACACTTGTGATCATTCCTTTCTAGGATTGGATCTTAAGTGGTTCTCACCCTTTGAAGCCCTCGTAGGAGGCCTCCAGCGAGAGTGTACACTGTGGGTACATTGTGTAGACCCTTGCTCTGTGAAGAGCATAAACATCTGGTTAGGAGTAAACCAGTAACACTCTAGGGTTAGAGGTGAACCGAGTAGAAACCTCTGGGTGCGTTGTGTGGACTCTTACTCTATGGAGAGCATAAACATCTGATTGGAGTGAACCAATGAAACTCCAGGGTTAGAGGTGAACCGAGTAGAAACCTCCGTGTAAAGGTTAAAGGTGAACCTGATTTAAAACCTTAGGTTTGAGGTGAACCCTGGGAAACCTCCTTAGTGAAATCTGGTACACTCAAGGGTTGAGTGCGACAGTCGGGAGTGGAGTAGACTTATCGTCGAACCACTATAAAATGACAGTGTTTGTGATTGCTTTCTATATGTGTGATTCATGACAATGCATTCATATTTATATATCTGATAACATCTCACACACATACACAGTCACATCCAACATAAACTAAGTTGCATATTGCTATATCTTGGTTAGTTTGTGATTAGATCCTCTACCTGGCTTGGAAGCTAGTAGAGTTACATTTGAGTAATCCTGAAAATTGCATACATGATAAGATTAGAGTGATAGGATTTCTAATATAACTCAAAAATCTTTAAAAAGTCTTATTCACCCCCCTCTAGGATATATTGGCATATTTCGACTTCAACTCAAGCAGTCTTCACCGCTAGTTCAGCTATTAGGCTTTGATACCACTTGAAAAGGCCGAGAAAAATGTCCTAGAGGGGGGGGGTGAATAGGACTATGCCAAATAAAAATTAATAAGTGGAATAAAGACAATAAGATAGCCAAATAAATTGCAAATAACCAAAGGAAATAACAACCTCAAAAATTAAGTATTGAGAGGTTGATACAAACTTGGTTCTAACGACAACCTAACACCAAAAACCAATGGTTTATGGCAGGACAACCTTACTAGATCGTGGGTGAGTATCAAAAACTCAAACTAAAGAGGAAATGAAAGAAACAGAATCTAATCTATTACAACATTTACCACACAATGTTGAAATGTAAAGGTTACAACATTCACATCCACAAATACATCCCACAATCTTAAACCATAAAAAATAAAGAAATAAACCACACATCCACCAAATACAAAGAATTATAGTGGTTCGCTTGTGTGTACACCAACTGTTAAACAACAACCACACTACTCCACTCCTAATATCCACTCCCTCGGGATATTAGCGTTCACTAGTCGAAATAGGTTTTTTAAGGTTCACCTAAAACCTTCACAATTGTGTCTTTCAAGTGGGCTTACACAATTCAAAACCCCACGTTCTGAGTTTTCTGCATCACCTCAGACAAACTAAAATAAAGATTTTCTCGAACAATCTCACAAACCAAAAAAGAATTGAATTACAGAAAAAGTAAAAACTTATCTGTATGATGATTTTGAAGCAGCCTAGTTGAACCAACTTGATGACGATGTAGATGTTCAATGTTCAGTCTCAAAAGTGTATAAGGTTCTAAGTCTAAATGATTTTTAATTAAATCAGCAAGGGCTTTGTATTGATTTTGATCTCAAGGAAGAGCAAATCGAATATCCCTTTTCAATATAAGAATAGAATATAGATTCAAAATCAAATTACAAGAGCTAATTTAAAGAATCTAAAATATGCACAAAATAGCTTAGAATGTACTCAAAATAAACTCAGAGTGATTACTTAAGAATTATAAGAATTGAATTGAAAACTCTGAAATTCGAGCACCATTTATAGGTGAAAAATAGGTTCTCACAACTGGCCTTTGGTTAGCTACAACTGGCCTTATCCAAACAAATTTTCAAAAATTCTGGCGAGATAAGATTTTTCAATTGCACGACTGCCCTTGTGAGTCCCACGACTGGTCGAGTGGCCTGCTCGACTGGTCGTGGATACCACACAACTAGTCGTGTGAGTCCAGATTACACACTGGAAAACAAGTCGAGCACGGCACGACTAGTCAAGTACTATTCACACGACTGGTCGAGCAGTTTCCAGGACTGGTCATAGACCAACAGAAAAATTTTAAAAATTCATAACAAATCCTGGACTGTTCGAGCCAGTGCTAGGACTAGTCGAAAGAATAAAATTTTACACTTATAAAATGACCAAAATGACCGACCGAAGTTTGAGATGTTCTAATCATGATATAAGGTCAATCATACCTTACTTGTGAGATAGAACATATGAACACTTAATATATCAATCACTTTAGTAGCTTTAATTCTTGCGATCTTCAAAGTTTACACTCGACATACCAAACATGATCTTCAACTAGGTCTTGAGTTCTTGGACTTTTCTGGTTCCAGATCTTGAACTACAATGTTCTTGAAAACTCTGTCTTCACTCAATATATGAAAGTCTTTACTTTCTTCTAGTTTAAAGATCTCGGTAAGTTTGTCATAAATATAGGCAATATAGATTCAACGCGAATAGAACGAACGTTGAAGATTCAATGTGAATAAATGCACAAGCTTAATACCAATGAAGATATAAACTTGAATTGGTTTGACACACCAAAATTTAACAATACTTAGGGTTTATCAACATAGCACTTTCAGGGCTCTGCATTGTTGGGCGGATGTTGGCAAGAAGAGCTTGGTTGGCCCAGATCTGGTTCAGGCGACCTCAAAAAATATCGATATTATCAGGCGTTGACTCCTTACAGCCCATAGTAGGCAGAAGAGCTACGCGGATACGAGACGGAGGCAGTTGGAATTTGAAGTTGAGGACCATGTATTCCTTAAAGTTTCTCTAATGAAGGGAGTACTCCATTTTGGCAGGAAAGGGAAATTTACACCAATGTTTATTGGGCCTTTCCAGATTTTAGACCGAGTCGGTGTGGTGGCGTACCGTCTCGCCTTACCCACACTACTCGCAGGCGTGCACAACATGTTTCATATGTCAATGCTGAAGAAGTACGTTCCCAACCCTACTCATATCATCAGGTGGGAGCAAGTACAACTAAGGAAAGACGCCACCTATGTATTGTGGCCCACACATGTCCTAGATAGGAAAGAACAAGTGTTGCGCAACAAGGTCATCCCACTCGTGAAAGTGTTATGGACACACCACACTAAGGAGGAGGCTACTTGGGAAACAGAAGCTGAGGTCCGTAAGAACTACCCACAAATCCTCGAGTACAAAAAAGATACAAATTTTGAGGAGAAAATTTTCTTTAAGGGGGGTAGATTGTATCGTCCCGGAAAAAGTCAATACGAAGACCCGAGTACAACCTCAGGCGGAACAACCTAAGGACCACACCCGGTTGTATAATTTAGGCGAAGTTAATAAATGCTAAGCATTTGGTGGATTAAGCTTGGGCCACCATTTTTCACAAGTGGGAAGGCCTAAAATCAGGAGTACCACTGGCCCAATGCCACCTGAAGATTTAGGAGAAATCTCAAGGGCCTGTCGCTCTTGGGAGTACACTGAAACTCCGTAAGGAACCTAGACCGCACGTCGAGGGTCCGATGACCTTGAAATTATAGGACAATGTCCGTCCTGCTGAGCTTGAAAATCATCGCGGGAACCAAGCCTAGATAGTGTCCAGAAATGCCCAACTTGAGCCGTGAGTTAAGAGCGTGAGAAATGCATATATCCTAAGAAAATGAATTAAAACTTAAGTAAATTGGGCCGTCCGTTCTTACACAAAGTTGAGGATTTTGGACCGTTGGTTTGTGACCAAACTTCATACATGGAGAAAGGAAATTTTCCTGCACATATCCGTATAACCGTGGCCTCGATTGGACACGTATGATCGTTAATCTGACACAGGCTCTCCACGGTCGACCTGCTTATCCGATCGCACCGAAATCATGTCCTAGAGTGGATTCATTGTTAGGGAGTGTACCTCATGATGTAGATGAGTCGTGGGCCTCCCTAAGAGCCCTGTTCATCAGAAATGGCCGCCCACAGGGTATAAACATAGTACAAAGTGGTCCTGGGGGCATTTGCACCTCATTTAGGGCAACAAATAGCTCCCAACACACCCCCTCTCCCAAATACGAATTTCGTAAACCCTAGGGAGAGAGAGAAGAGAAAAGAAAAAATAGAGAAGAGGAAGTTTAGGAAATCGCTGCAACTGTGGAAAATCTTCTCCCGTGGATCCGCGTGCCTAATCACCGCCATGTTTCGCTCCCAAAACTCTTCCGGCTGCGACTTCGGGTAAGAAATACTAAACCCTATAATGATTTTTCTCCCACCTAGCTAACCCGTTTACCCGTTTAGGCGACCGACGTTCTTTCCTTGCAAACGTAGTCCTAGAGCCGAGTTCGAGTCGAGCGTACTACCTAAAGGTGTGGACTATAAACGCTTAGGTTACGGTTTGTCATTGCTTTCATTACAGCTAATGATTTATGTTTGCCATGACTGCTACCATATTGTCTTAAACATGTCGATTTCTATATGTGATACACCTATGAACTGTAATAAGTAAATGACGTAACTTATGTGTTTGATGAAATGTCTAAATGGGGAATAGAAAATGATTAGCACTTGCCATGATTGTTAATCTAAGATTCATTGTTGCCATATGCACATGTATTTCTCTATGTAATGAATTGATAAAATGTAAGTCATAGCTAACGTAGTTCATGTGTTTGATAAATTGTCTAAATGAGAAATAGTTGATGATTTACACTTGCTATGATTATTAAGGTAGGATTCTTTGTGGCCATATGCATATGTATATTTTTCTCTATGTAACCAATTGATAAAATTCAAGTTGTAGTTGACATGGTTATGTGTTTGATGAAATGCCCAAATGAGAAATTCACTAGGATTGCTTATCGAATGCTGATATATATATATATATATATATGTGTGTGTGTGTGTGTGTGTGTGTGTGTGTGTTACACGTGCATGTTAACAACATTTGGATAGGAATGGGGCTACAATCGTAGTCCAGGCAATCGGTAAACGCCCATGTTTGGGTGGCTGAATTAATCTGGCCACTTGGGTTAACCCGAAAGATAGGGGTCGTACGACGACTGCCGACAGTGGCTAGGCCATGAGGGGCACTTATGCGCTCCATGTCAATTAAGTCAGCATGCGCCCGTACCAATCAAGCTTGCCTAACGAACCGGTTGACCTATTATGTATTTACCATGTATGGACATGACTGTTTGAATCTACGGTACCCCTCGCCAATGTAAATATCCACCTTCAACCATGGTACTAGGATCCTCAAGATTCGTGAGCAGGGCATAGTGGTATGGGATACCGTGTTCAGGTTGTCGGCCTATGCTAGGGTGACGAGCCTCCCTGTAGTGACCGCGAGCACCACTTCCTACAACTTGCCTATCGTATGTGTTTATCTAGGAGTGACGAACCTAAATGGATCCAGAACATAGGAATAGGACCGCTGTGGTTGTCCGATGCCTAATGTTCGATTTGGGTCAATGTTAAAAAGGGAGCTACCCTAGCTTCCCAAACTTACTAAATGAATGAACATAATTAATCACTTGGCTAACATGACCATGCATCGCACCACATTAGTTAGAATGTGGCGAAAAGGCGTTGGACTCGCACCTTTGAAGAAGTGTTGCATTATGTGAAACAGGCGGTTAGAGTCGTGTGTTGAGAGAGTGTTGATGGGCGAGGGCATGCATTATTACCTACACTCCATTCTCGCATTAAAAAGAATAGCTAGGAAGTGATTGTTTATGATTGCCTTATCATTACTGCATTGATTAACTTGATAACATGTGTAACTTTTGCCTTGTAGAACCACTAAGTTGATCACTCACTCTCACTCTGGGACAGTGTTTTAAAACACCAACTAGACGTTAATGTAGATGCAGGTATGGATGATGTTTATGCATTGGAATAGGACTTCTTGGATGAGGAAGAATTCTCCTACTTCTAACTCTCGGGTGGGCCAATGTAGTCCACGTACCGTTACGCAGGGAACGCTGGGCATCTGGGCTTAGTTGGATGCTACATTTACACTACCACATTTTATTCATTCTGAAATTGTGTATGTATATATTAAACCCAGTCGCAGACTCACACTCTGGAAGAAATTTTGTGAGACATGTACCTATTTTTACAGATATGTTTTGGATTTATGCATTCGCTTAACTTCATTAAATCTGGAGTATGATACGTCGTTTAGTAAAATTCTATGCATGCTTAATCAATCAATATGGAAGAAATCAGAACATTATCTTCCACAGGACATAAGTGATGTTTGGAATCTCAAGATTCGAGCTTTACTCGACCCTCGAAATTCAGGGCATTACAGATTCGCTCAAGCTATGACAACAGCTCATCTTGCTGGTGAAGTTTATGTATGATCGAGGCTCGGCGCTCGTGCTAGCCGCCATGACGATGGATGTGTGTGACCGGTGTGAACAGGACATCACTAGCCTGTTGTCTTTCATCTTTTGTTTCTCCTGCCTCGGTCTCCATTGCTTCAGTCTCAGCTCCTTCAGCTTCCGTTTCACCCATGGTATCATCATGATAGGGCACAGAAGAAGTTGGTATATCAAGTCGACCCATTTTCTTAAGATTTGACTTAGTAAAGTTGCAAGGTTATATAGGACGGTTAGTGGTGGGAAGTAATCCCACATGGCAGGAGAAAAGACACATGAGATAAGGGAATGGAATGTAGGTATCTCTAGTCCCTTGGATTGCTATAGCCAACCGATGTAAAATAAGAGTAGGTAGACACAATTTCACTCCTTGACTGACGGGTTAGAGAATTTCCAACAGAAATGGGGTAAGATCAGATTTGTTAGTACCCCGAGGATAGATATTTATAGTAAAAATTGCATGAAGAATACGAAATTTTAGAGAGATGTGGGATCCACGCAGTGCATTACCTTCATGCGAAGGATTGTTTTTTCCCATAACAGAGATGTTTAGTGATTTATGCACGTACTTCGAGTGAGTTGAAGTCACTCTGCGAAATCTTGAGTTTTAATTGGAATTCTAATGTGTTGGCTTGTAATGGCTGGAGTGATGTTAGTAGTGGTTTACCTAATGGTGACCTCTATGGAAGGTGGATCAGTCACGGGTGAGTGATAGTAGGCTAGAAACCTATATATTTGTTCGTTTCATGTCACTCCACTAAAATCAAGCATACGTGACCACCCAATGGCCTCAAGCATTAGTTCAATCCCATATGGTGTTAGACAAGTTATGTCAATTTATCTTTCATACACCATTTTCCATACTCTAAATTTTTCATATAGAGTTTCAAGCAGTGGTGGCTCAATGGGAGTTTGAACTTTAGGGGCCAGATCATTCCTTTGCAATGGAGAATCTGTTTAGGTTGGTGGATGAGCTGATTTTCTTCTAACAACTTTTTTGGTTCGTTTTGCCCTAGTTCGTTTCTCCTAGTACAAATGATTTACTCTTATCTTTTCCCATTTGCAAGAAGGAAACTCAAAAGTATTATGGGGAAAAGGAAAAGTAGGGATTGGTGACAAGGAGACTCAAAACAGATGAACGAGCCAATTTCAAAGGATGGGATTTAGATTTGAATGAGTAGAAACGACTTACCAATCTCAAATGTTCAAGAAAATGGATCGAATGCAAGTCCACCAACGTCTGGGAGTCGAGAGGTTGTGGAACGAGGGAAGAAGAGTGAATGAAATGAAATTTCTCGCCCGTGTCGCATATATAGGATGCGACTCTTCAATTTTATTTAAACACTTTCGATGATATCAAAGGTGAAACTTCGATTATATCGAACCATGTTTGATGTGTTTCGAACAAGAAACAAATGAGTTTGATTTGGGAGATTATCTTATCTAAACATAACAGAGAAAGAGTATTTGAAACGATCATCACACTTTATTGATACTTAGTTCATTTACATCCTTTTAGTATCCCTTGATTCTAAGATAGATTATTCAGAATACAGGAATTATTATGAGTTCAACTGTCATAGTCAAATATGAAATTTGGCAGTATTTCGTCAGTGATTTCAGTCATCTCCTAGGACTTAGGAGGAATATGCTCTTCTGCTGATTGTTCTCCTTTAGACTTAAACAGAAGGAACTTGAAGACTTCAACCATTTGGGCAGCATAACGGCCCTTTATCTTCACAGACTGCAGGGCAGTCAGGTTGCACTGACCCGTGCAACGGATGTCGGTTATGTGGACCCACACAAACTACTGTAGCCTTCTCTCTCACCTTCGATCTTCCTCCTTGCTTCATTTCCTCTCGAAAATCTTCAATCGGTCTAAATGAAGGAGGGGAGGGGGTATTTATAGGCCCTCGCACATGTGGTACCTCGATTTTGGTGCCATGGGACTCACCTTTCAGTGTTTAAGTCCTTTTTATGAACAATCACTCCTGGAACTCATTGCGCGGACCCGCGCAATGCCTATTTTGGTTGCGCGGTCCCGGCAACGGATATTTGTTGCGTGGACCCACGCAAACCACCCTCAAGTCACTTCATTCTTCTTCTTTTTCAATTCTCTTTCTCAATTTCAATCTTCCTTTACTTCAGTCCATCATTTTTTTATCTCAACAAATGCCCCCTTGATCCTTTCTTTATTTCCCCAAAATCAAAGAAAAAGGATCAAAATAATTCCCTTTTATAGGGTTTGCGGGGACCCGCGCAATGGAAACCCGTGCATCATACTCGCCCCCTGGGTATATAAATACTCTGAATCCTCCTTTATTTACATTTTACCTCCGCCTGTAGCGAACCTTCATCACTCTGATTCTCTTCCACGCAACCAATATTCATTGCATGGCTCCGCGCAACGACTAGCTCGTTCGTGTAAGGCCTTCAAGAGTTACGACGCTCCGTGTAAGTGACTTCCGTTGCATGGTCCCGCGCAACTAAGGACTTAACATTTTTTCTGCTTTTAATCTTTTCCAGAACCTAGACAAGTTTCCTTTAGAACTTTTCTTCAATTACCTTCAAGTCCCCAATCCTCTATTCAATATGGCTCGTACTAAGCGAACATACCCTATTATGGACCCCTCTACCGATAAGGCAGTTTCACGACTGGTCGTAGGTAGTCTACGACTGGTTGAGGGACACCTTTGACTGGTCGAAGGTTGCTCACAACTAGTCGAAGCAAACTGAATTTCATTGTTGTAGTTTGAGTCATAGGTCTACGACTGATCGAATAAATAATCGACATTGTTCATACGACTAGTCGAACAACCCTCAAGATTCTGATTTAGAAAATTCTGAAGATGATATGGCCCTTCTTGCTATAAAGTTTTACAAGATTTTTAAAAGTAAAAAGAGGGTTGATTTTCAAAAATCAAATGATAAGAAACGTTCTAAGCCAAAATCTAAATCTTGAAAATCTTTGAAAGATAGTCAATGTTACAACTGCCAAGAATATGGGCATCTAGCAAGCAAGTGTCCTAAAAAGGACAAACCTAAAAAGAAAGGACTGTTGGCTACTTGGGATGAATCTTCTAGCACTGAAGCCTCTTCTGAATCAGAAGATTCTGAAACCGAGTCGGGCAATGAAGTTAAGGCCCTTATGACTCTAGCCAAGTTCACTTTTTCAGATCATGATGATTCAACTAGTGAAGAAAATTTGAATAGTGATTATGAAAATGAAGAAGATCTTCAAGATGCTTACAATGCCCTATACAAGGAAAGTTGTAAAATTGCCGTAAAACTAAAACTTCAAAAAGAAAAGTTTTTAAAACTTAAAGAAAATTTTGAGGTTCTTATTTTAGAAAAATCTCACATTTCAGATTGTTTTGAAAAGACTAAATGTGATCTAGATTTCAAAACTACCCTAATTGAAAATCTTAAATCTGAAAATGACAAACTTAAACTTGAAAACTCTTCTCTTTTGAGTTCAAAGGATTCATGGAGGTATGCCCAAGGAGATCCGAAGTTTGAAAAACTTTTATCCAGATCTAGAAAATGTGGCAACAGATCCGGGTTGGGCTATGATAAAAATGTACCTTCTAAATAGAAGAATACTCCTCCTAAGTTTGTGAGAGGAGAAACCTCTAACTTAAAAGGGAAAAGTATTAATCAGAGTTTTTCTAAAAATGCTAAAACTTTTCAAAAACCTAAAAGCAATTATGTCAACTATAAAACTTAAAAACAAAACCCTTTAGCTGAAAAAATAGTTGATTTGCTTAAGGAGCTCTTAAAATCTAACTCAGTGGGTCACTCGTACAAAAATTACAAATACAAGAAGACCAACTATACTCTTAAACCCAAAAGAGTAATGAAATGGGTTCCTAAAGTTACTTGCTTGGTTGCCCACACTGCTTTCAAAGCTACAAGTCATTCGAAGTGGTACTTAGACAGTGGATGCTCAAGGCATATGACAGGCAACAAGGCTTTATTCACCGATCTTAAAAATATGACTAATGGATCAGTTACATTTAGTGATGGTAGTAACTGCAAGATTATTGGCCAAGGTACGGTTCAACTCTATAACCTTCCCTTATTTAAGAATGTTTTATATGTTGAGGGGCTAAAACACAACCTGTTAAGCATATCTCAAATATGTGATAACAATCACAACATGAAATTTTCTAATAAAGGTTATGAATCTTGAACAAAAAGGGTTCTGTAATATTAACTGGTCGCAGGACTTCTGAAAACTGCTATATTGTAAGCGATGGTAGCTCATCTAATCAATTGTGCTACATAGTCTATACCAATGAAATAGAATTACGGCATAAAAGCCTTCGACATGTACACTACCGTAATTTATACAGATTGAGCAAGGGAGAACTAATAAGAGGTCTACCTAAATTACAAAATGTAGACAAGAAATGTGGTGAATGCCAGTATGGTAAGAAAACAAGGAGCTCTCACAAAAAGGTGAACTTCAGTGCCACATCAAGACCACTCGAGCTTCTCCATATGGATCTTATAGGACCTACCAGGACGAAGAGTCGAGGTGGCAAAAAATACATCTTGGTAATCGTAGATGATTTTTCTAGATTAACTTGTGTAGCCTTCTTAAGGGATAAATCAGAAACCCTTGATGAAGTTAAAAGGATTCTCAAACGGATCCAAACTGAAAAACATTCTCAAGTTTGTAAGATCCGTAGTGATCATGGATCTGAGTTCAAGAATAGTAGTTTTGAGAAATTCTGTAATGTCAGGGAATATCGCATGAATTCTCTGCACCCAAAACTCCTCAACAGAATGGAATTGTGGAAAGGAAAAATAGAGTGCTTCAAGAAATGGGAACTGTAATGTTGAATAGTATGAAACTCCCTAAAAATCTTTGAGCTGAAGCAGTGAATACTGCCTACTATGTTATTAATCGGGTTTATATATGTAAATCTAATAAGAAAACCGCTTATGAAATGTGGTTGGATAAAAAGCCTACTGTCAAATACTTTCGAGTTTTTGGTAGCAAGTTCTATATTTTGCGTGACCGTGAAAATCTGGGGAAGTTTGATACAAAAAGTGACGAAGGAATCTTTTTAGGATACTCTTTAAACAGTCATGCATATCGTGTACTGAACAAAAGGACCAGTGTTATTCAAGAATCAATTAATGTGGTCATAGATGATCAATTGAATACACCTGCCCCAAGTTCAGATAATGATGAAGTTCTTATAATTGCCAAACTTAATACTTTATCAAGTCAAAATAATTCTAAATTAAGGACAGTTAAAGATTATCCAACTGATCAAATTCTTGGAAACCCTCTCACTGGTGTGCGCACTCATAGACAACTAGAAGACATGTAATTATGTGTGCTTTACATCCCAGATTGAACCGGTAAATGTAAAAGTAGCTCTTTCTGATGAAAACTAGATAGTAGCTATACAGGAAGAACTTAATCAGTTTGTTCGAAATGATGTCTGGTATCTTGTTTCTAGACCTAAAGATAAACATATTATAGGAACTAAGTGAATTTTTAAAAATAAGTCTGATGAACTTGGTAATATAATTCGAAACAAGGCAAGACTAGTTGTACAAGGGTACACTCAAATAGAAAGCATTGATTACGATGAAACCTTTACTCCAGTTACTCGCCTTAAATCAATCAGACTTTTTATTTCCATTACATGCTTTAAAAGTTTAAAATTTATCAAATGTATGTAAAGAGTGCCTTTTTGAATGGTGATCTACATGAAGAAGTATATGTTGAACAACCCGCAGGGTTTGAAGACCCTAAGTTTACTGATCATGTATATCGACTTAAAAAAGCTCTACATGGTTTAAAACAAGCTCCTAGAGCATGGTACGAAAAATTGACTAATTTTTTACTAAGTCATAATTTTCAAATGGGTAGTGTCGATAAGACGCTTTTTGTTAAGAAACATAACGATGATATCTTAATGGTTCAGATCTATGTTGATGATATTATTTATAGATCAACTTGTACTAACATGACTGTTGAGTTTGAAGATTTGATGAAATCTAAGTTCGAAATGATCATGGTTGGGAAATTAAATTATTTCCTTGGGTTGCAAGTAAAACAACATCCAGATGGCATTTTCATTTCCCAAACAAAATATGCTTTGAACTTAATCAAAAAGTTTAGATTTGAGAATGGTAAGAATTTTGATACTCCTATGAGTACAACTTTAGGGCTCTTAAAAGACTCTATAGGTAAAAATAGAGATCCTAAATTATATCGTAGTTGATTGGTAGTCTACTTTATTTAACTGCTAGTAGACCCGATATTGCTTTAAGTGTTGGGATTTGCGCTAGATATCAGTCTGATCCTAAAGAGTCACATTTATCTGCTGTCAAGCGGATTATGCGATATGTGGCAAGTTCTGCTAAAATGGGTCTCTGGTATCCATTTGATACTAGTGTTCAATTGGCTGGGTACTCAGATGCTGATTGGGCTGGAATATTGATAACAGAAAATTAACCAGTGGTGGTTGTTTTTATATTAGAAATTGTTTGGTTGCTTGGTTTAGTAAGAAGCAAAGTTCTATATCACTCTCAACTGCTGAGGCTGAATACATTGTAGCAGGAAATGCTTACACTCAGCTTGTTTGGATGAAACATATGTTAAGTGATTATGAAATTGCACAGGAATCAATGATTTTATATTGTAATAATTCCAATGCTTTAAATATATCAAAAAACCTAATCCAGCATTCCCGTACCAAGTACATTGACATCAAGTATCACTATATTCATGAATTAGTCGAAGATAAAATAATATCCTTGGAATATATACCAACCGAGACTCAACTTGCTGATATTTTCACTAAATCGCTTGACAAAAGCAGGTTTAATAAATTGAAATTTGATCTCGTTATGTACATTCTAAATTGATTATTCATGCATGTTTGTATCATAATGTATATATATTTGATAATTTAGTTGTTAAAATTTTAAATTTTTATGGAAAATGGATGTTTTTGTGTTTTCATGACTAGTCGAGGACGTGCTCGACCAGTCGTGGTATGATTGGTCGAGAACGGTCCTCAACCAGTCGTGTAGTGCATTGGAATCTTTTAAAATTGGGGAAAATTTTCATCTTCTTCATTTCCATTTCACTCTCCAACGATCCGAAGCACGACTAGTCATACCCACCTTCCTAGATCTTTAAGGTTAGTGCATCATTTTTGTTTCTTTGTAGATTCTAGTTTTTATTACTTCATTTTCACTCTTAGAGTAATCTATTTTGAGATTCCTTACATTTTGGGCATTTTTAAAAAAAATCTGTTCTAGCAAAATCCCTTTTTCACATCTTTAGTATCTACTTGTTCCTTTGATTTTTATATTGATAATGGATGCTAGAGGGAAAAAAAACTTTCCGTGGTCCATCTTCTTCTAGATCAACTCCTCTCTCTAGGCGCTATCTTCGTTCACCTAAGGATGATTCCTCTAATGTATGGGATTTGCGTATGCGCAAAGTCATTGTTGAACGGTCTTTCTGTATTGAACATATTGCTCCTTTTGGTATTTTACCTCTACTCCAAGCTATAGGATGGGATAATATTTTACGTTAGGGACCAATCTATTGCATAGGCCATGTTTGCATGTATCTCAGTGTTCTCTTTTGAGAATTTAACTTTTAAAATTGATACTAGAGAAAGTCTATTTGAAGTTGACCGCCATCTGATTGCAGGGTTAATGGATATACCTGTTAATGAGGAGGGTATTCCTATTCATAATTTATTTGAAAAACCCTCTGAATCTGAAAAGTGTATGCTAACCAGAGATTTGTGTACTATGAATGTGCAATGGACTCATAAAGGGAATGCGCTCCCCGCAAAGTACTTGTTACCCAAATACAAAGTACTTTACAGGATTTTTATTTCTAACGTGTATCCTCATTCTGGTAATAAGACAGAATTAACTGCCTTTATGGTTCGTGTTTTGCACTCTGTCATTTCTAGTTCTAAAATTTGCCTTCTTTCCTTGATATGTCATTCCATTATTCATTCTTGTCTCCATCCAGGTCATAGTGATATTCTTTTTGCCTATCTCTTGACTATTTTAGCTACTCACATGCTCGTGGCTATACCTGTTGGAGAAGCTCCCATCCATCATCTTATTTTAAACAATTCAAATATTAACAAAACGAAATTAGAATTGGCTCATGGCCAAGTGGATGTTGGTAGAGCTGAGGCTGGGGATGAAGAAGCTAGTGATCTTCTTCCTGACGATGTGGATATGGATGATATTTTCAATGAACTTGAATCAGATTTGAAAATGATCCTGATTTTGAGCCTTCTATTTTTTATGCTCATCTTCGTGCTTTAGAAGAGAAGGTAGAGAATATGAATATTACTCATGATCTTCAGTTTAAATATATGTGCAAATATCTTAGGCGCTTGAATAAGGAAATGCATAATCTTGATCCTACCATTCCTGCTTCTTCTTAAGGATCTGATTGAGTGTTTTTCATTCTTGCTATGTAATAATTTTCATACTTATGTTGGATTATGCACTCTATGTGGTTTGATGACTTTTTAGTTATTCTAGTAATTAGTTTATGACCTTTTACTTCCTTGTCATGTTACTCCTTCTATTGGTTATTATCCTTTACATTATTACTTCCTTTGTCATCTTGTGACAAAAGGGGGGAGAAGGTTTGATTGCTTATGGATATAAGTAGTTATATTTCTAGTTATATTTTTGGATAATGTGCTGCTACTCAGGGGGAGTATATAAATAATGAGTTGTGCTACTTATTGACAACTAGTATATAACTGGTGCATCATCCATTAATATGCATATTGTGCTTCTCTTATTGGAGTATGTTTTGTTAAAAATTTGACAAAGGGGGAGATTATAAGTGCTATTGTCTCATGCTCTTTTGATTGTCAAATTTTGTGGTGCCAAAACCTCTTTCTGTGTGTCTTGTGTTTTTATGGATTTAAGTCGACATCAATGGTTCAAGACATGTACGGTGCTCTGCTTCAAGAAATGCAAGGTTATGTACTTTGTCCTCTTCCGAATGCATCAATGTTCAGAGCTACATCCATAAGAAGAGTGTTTGTTCAAGACTCAAGTGCATTTCAAGACTCAAGTGCAACTCAAGTTGAAGTTTATATTCAAGCTGTAGAAGATCTCAAGATCAAGCTACATCAAGTAGAGATCTCAAGCTTCAAAGGTTAACCATCATCTGAAAGAATGAAGTTCAATGTTCATACTTCATATCCCAGGTATGATAGACCTTAGTTTGACCTTAGGGTAGCTCATTTTATATACATAATTCAAGATGAATCTTCTTACATGAATTTGGTCTATTTTAAGACTAGTCCTGGACCTTGTTCGACTAGTTTAGACCTGGTTCGACCAGTCTAAGAAATTTCACGACCAGTCCTAAGTTGTTGAAGATTTTTAGAATTTTTTAGTTATTCTACGACCAGTCCTGGAGACTGTTCGAGCGGTCGTAGGAATGTCACGACTCGTCCTTCAACCAGTCCTAGAACCAGCAACCAAACCTGGTTGTCTACGACCAGTCCTGGGTCTACTACGACCAGTCGTAGGTGGTTCACGATCAGTCGTAAACACTCTAAGACCAGTCGTAAAATGGATTTTTCAGATTGTGCTTAAAATTTCAAAATGCCGTTAGTGCTATGACCAGTCGAAGGGTTCCTAAGACCAGTCGTAGACGCGATCTTTGCATTTATAAATTGAACTCGAATTTCAGAGTTTTTCATCGATTTATTTTGAGAAAATTCAAGCCTCCACTCTAAGATAAGTTGTGTTCATTTTTAGCTATGCTGTGCATATTTAATATTCTTTTGTTAGCTTATTTATCTTTGATTTTATTCCTATATTCCAATCTTATTTGAAAAAGAGGAATTGTTGTATTCCTTCTTCATTGGAATCAAAATCAACTAGAGCTATGCCCAATTTGATTTAATTTAAAATCAATTAGAACCTAGAACCATTTCTTGAGTATTGGACACTGAACGTTGATTCAAACTTCTACTCTGATTGGTTCTACCGGGCTACTACAAAAGGAAAAATCCTGGTATTTTTACATTTATTATAAATTCCTTTATTTTGGTTTTGTTTGAGATTTGCCAGAAAAATCTCATTGTGTTGGTTATTTGAGGAGTGCAAGAAAACTCAGAAAGTGTGGGTTTTTGGATTGTGTAAGCCCAAGTTAAAAGACACAATTGTGATGGTTTTAGGTGAACCTGTAAAAACTTGTTTGATAGTGAACACTAATATCCCCTGTGTGAGGATATTAGGAGTGGAGTAGCAAGCTATGTGGCTGTTGTTTAATAGTTGGTGAATACATAGGCGAACTACTATATATTGGTGTATTTTGTGATTTAAATGTTCGTTTAATTTCTATATCTTTAATCATTCAGATTTGTGGAATGTATATGTGGATGTGAATGTTGTAATATTTACACTTCAAGCAAAGTGGGGAATGTTGTAATAATTTAGAATCTATTTCTTGCTATTTCCTTTATTTCCTTTCTATTTGAGTTTTGATATTCAATTTGTTCTAGTAAGGTTGTCTTGCCATAAACCCTTGGTTTTTATGGTGCAAAGGTTGTCCTTAGAACAACATTAGTATCAAGCACTTTATTTAAGATTACTTTATATTTCAGTTCTTTGATTTATTTAAAGTACTGTTCTTTATTTTTATAAGGCTATCGTATTTCAATTCCGTTGTTAAATTTTAATTTGGCACAGTCCTATTCACCCCCTCCCCTCTCCTCTAGGACATATAGCTTGGCCTTTTCACTATTTAGACTTGAATTTGCCCCTGATATATTTACAATTACTGTTGGGCAGTCAAGTATTTCTTATCAAACAAATCCAACTCTTTTTGGCTTATCTTCACATTTTCATCATTTGTTATGAACTAATGTACTGATGTTATTTTTATTTCAATCAAGATCCATGATTATGCACCATAGGATCAATATGGCACTCTCGGTATATTTGACCCCCTTGATAAATTTGACCTGTATCAACTTATTCGCTGCTTCTTCTATCAGGGGAACCAAGTCCGGACGGAATCACCTTTGCGTTTGTTTAATCAACTCTTTCTCCATAGAGACATTGAAGCAGTGCATTACCGTAGAAGACTATGCGGCTGTAATCATATTCACTGATGAGTCTACCCCCAGTCCTTGAAATTTTCTTCGCTTATCCTGACCGATTCCAATAAGGATTTGGATTCCCTTCCCATGATTTAAGCCGGTGGGTTCTTCATGATCAAAACCCATGTTTTTCATAATCTTCTTACTTGTTGGACTATATTTTTTAAGATCTTGCGGCGTCAGCCTACCATGGTACACATTATTTTTAGTTTCTTCTCTAGTATTTACTTCTTCTGAAACATAAAATTCTATTGGTTCAGGGTATTTTATGCTTGCCTAAACCTGAAATCTCCCTGGAGCGGCAAAAAATGGTTTATTCCTTTCAACATACGGCAGTGGCATTGTGTAATTAGACTGTAAAATCTTCAACTATTCAGATGACAACAAGGTTAATGGCGGTTGCCCTGGCTGCCTCAAATGTTTCTACACAAAGTAGAATTTCTTCTTTGCTTCTGCAGTTTCGAACGATTTTGCCCTTTCTGTTTTTTTCTTAATCACATTCACTGGAATGTCCTTTAGGACCTTGCTTTCATCATTCTTCCTCTCCTCTATAGCAAACCCTTTATAGTAACTGGCGCATGCAAAGGACTCGACCTCTATATAAGGCTTTGCATCAGCCATTACTTTATGTTGTATTCCGTCTTTACAGTATTTGAATCATTGATGCAGAGTAGAGGGTATAATGCTATACTGATGTATCTATGGCCTTCTTAGGAGAAGATTGTATGTTGTTACTGCATTTATAACATGACACACGACATCAGTGGTCAGTTCTCCAATATCTAGCGCTACTGTAATCTTACCAAGTGCGCGTTGTCCATCTTGATTAGAGACCTGTATCACCATTCCACTAGGGCGTAGATCTGAACGACGGTAATTCAATTTACTTAACATCGAGAGTGGCAAAAGGTTCACCGTAGACCCATTGTCTATCATGATCCGCTTGACTTTCTTCCCACGGATATGACCTTCTATCATCAATGGCCTGTTATGCTCTGCTTCACAGATCAAATCGTCATTAGAGAAGGAAATGACTGGTAGACAGTTTTCTTGTTCATCATGTTCTTCATGCTTTAATTCTGCCAGTAAAGTTTCTCTAATTACCTGATCGGACAACGCTTGAACCAAGCTCTGTCAAAATTCTTCTAATAGCTTGAGTGCGTCATAAACACTTAATCGAGCCGGTATACCCTTCAAATGACTTACTACATTGGAAGTTACTTTTGCCACTTCGCTCTTCTTTTCTTTCTCGCCATTATTGTTCTGCTTTTCAATGACTTCTTTCCTAGTAATTTCTAGTTTCTACTTCACAGGACTTGTTGCCTTCTTACTCAATCGTAATCTAATCACTGCTACCTTCTTCGACGTTTTACAATCTTCCTTCTCATTCACATCTCGAGCTTTTCCTTGGATTGTAAGCACATTCACTGTCACCATGGTACCCCTTTCCTTTTCATTACCAAGTACTATTTCACCCCTATCTATCATCCGTTGAATTATACATTTCAGTGTATAGCAATTTTCTATTGAATGTCCCACCAAGCGGTGATAGTGACAAAAATCTCTTTCCTTGGTTCTTGTCACATCTTCAGGGTGTTTGGGATCTAGTAATTCTATCGTGCTGACTCTTAACAGTTGGTTCATCATAGGGATGACATCTTCCTTGTCAAACGCGAATCCCTCATGAGAATTGAGCATCCTAGGTCTTTTTCCACTGTATCTGTTCCTTGATTGGCTCCATTCCTCCCTTCGGTCCGACCTCTTTTCCCTCAAGTCCCTTGTATCTTTGCCTCTTTTGTCACGATCAATAGCATTTACAGCCATTATGCTAGATACCCTCTTAGTTGTCTCATGGTGGAACGCTGGCATCTTACGAGTCATCAATTCCAAAGCATGAGCTTTAGTAGCCAAGTCGTGAAAAGATTTGATATCGACGCTGGTGAACCCAAACACAATTCCTATCCTTATAGAATTCAGACACATTTTGACCTACTCTTTTTCTTCTGGTAACAGCCT
This sequence comes from Magnolia changhungtana, assembly GCA_030180095.1. NCBI lineage: Eukaryota > Viridiplantae > Streptophyta > Magnoliopsida > Magnoliales > Magnoliaceae > Magnolia > Magnolia changhungtana. The sequence goes on from JASAUF010000172.1 coordinate 2,800,604, forward strand.
GCATGAGGCTCCTAATGTTTTCCATTTGTCTATAAACTTTTCTACCGGTTCTCCTTCTCTCTGTCATACAAAAACCAACTCTATAATACTGACATCGCGCTCTAAAGAGAAAAAGTTTGACATGAAAACCTCTTGCATTTGTTCCCAAGTATGTATCGATCCTGGTACTAAACTGGAATACCATCGAAATGCTTTGTGTGTTAGTGATGACCCGAATAATCGTAAGCAATACTGTGGTATTGTAGAAAAAATTTTCATGCTAGTGATGAAGTGCATTAAATGTTCCTCTGGAGATCCTTCCCCATTTAACTTTTGAAAATCCGGATGCTTGAAATTTACTGGAAAGGGGATATCTTCTACCTCCCTTGGATATGACGTTTGATACCTAAAATGACTAGTATTTTCGCATTCTCTTTCTAGTCTGACAGCTTCTTCAACCACTTGTCTCACCTCATCTTGTGTCACGGTTCTTGCTGCTGGAATGGACCCCAGTGACCCTGCCCCCTATGGTTGGAGGCCTTCAGGCTGGTTTTCTTATCCATTCATTGTACTCTGGGGGACCACCATTCGGGCTATATTGTGTGCAAGGGTTGCTAGGGCCTCTCTGAGGCTCTGTATTCTTCCATTAATGTGCTTTGGGCTTCTGCCATTTCATTGATACGATCCTCCGTAGTCGCTCTACATTTTGGGTTCGTCCCGGCCATATATACCGCAACTTCTCCACTCTCTGACGAAGCAGTAGTTGGAGTAGAGCAAGAATATGCTGACATAATAGGATTTACAAAGAGGGGAGAGGATGGGGTTTCATTGGACTTTTTTATGCTCCTAACATCATTAATCGATTGAGGTGATACTAATACTGGTGAACTTGTCAGGGGCAGCACGGACATTGGTGAACTGACTACCAGCACTTTTCCTTTCTGCTCTCTCGTCCATTTAACTCTCGGGCCACTCAAAGATGGGAAGTCATGCACTGTCAATTGTGGGGTTATTCGTTCTGGATATATCGCCGGAGGAGCGAGTTCGAGATTTCTTTTGACTGCATTACGTGTTATCGGCCCTCTAACTCTTAGCGAAGGCTGATTCATTCTAGAGCTTCTTGCATTTCGTGCTCTCATCCTACGAGATATTACATTAGTCCAGCCTTCATCACCCCCCATTGGTTGAGGCAAAGCAGATACAACCCCAGTTGGAGTCATGCTATTTCCGCTCGTAGGGATTCAAGTCATGTGATTCAGGATTCGATCCGGCTTGTATTCTATCACGAACCCGGTTGGAGTGAATCGGAAGTTCACCTTTCTTACGAGAGTTGCCACGAGTAGTAGGTTATAATCGGATGGAGAAACCTTCGAACACGAAACATGATTGTAGTTAGTGGTTGAAGAACTAAATAATCTATCTTACAGATAAAGGGGAGGATGTTCCCACTGAGAGTCACCATTTTGGCATCTGAAAGACGCCAAACTATGATGAAAGTTTCGTAACGATTTCATTACTAATGCTAAATAAGTAGATAACATGCTCCCCAACAGAGTCGTCATTTTGTTTCGAACAAGAAACAAATGCGTTTGATTTAGGAGATTATCTTATCTAAACATAACAGAGAAAGAGTATTTGAAATGATCATCACACTTTATTGATACTGGGTTCGTTTACATCCTTCTAGTATCCCTTGATTCTAAGATAGATTATTCGGAATAAAGGAGTTATTATGAGTTCAACTGTCAGTCAAATATGAAATTTGGCAGCATTTCGTCAGTGATTTCAATCATCTCTTAAGACTTGGAGGAAAATGTTCTTCTGCTGATTGTTGTCCTTTAGACTTGAATAGAAGGAACTTGAAGACTTCAACCATTTCAGCAGCATAATAGCCCTTTATCTTCACAAACTGTAGGGCAGTCTGGTTGCGCGGACCTGTACAAAGGATGTCGGTTGCACGGACCCGTGCAAACCACTGTAACCTTCTCTCTCACCTTCGATCTTCCTCCTTGCTCCGTTTCCTCTCAAAAATCTTCAATCGGTCCAAATTAAGGAGAGGAGGGGGTATTTGTAGGCCCTCGCACATGTGGTACCTCGATTTTGGCACCATAGGACTCACCTTTCAGTGTTTAAGTCCTTTTCGTGAAGAATCACTCCTGGAACTCATTGTGCGGACCTGCGCAACGCCTATTTTAGTTGCGCGGTCCCGCGCAACGGATATCTGTTGCCCGAACCCGTGCAAACCACCCTTAAGTCACTTCATTCTTCTACTTTTTCAATTCTCTTTCTCAATTTCAATCTTCCTTTACTTCAGTCCTTCAACATTTTTTTATGTCTCAATACGATGATATCGAAAGGAGTCCAGATAGGTCTGGGCATTTTTACAATCTTTAATTTTATCGAGTAGTGTTCAATGTTATCAAAGGTGGTTCAATTGATATCAAACATCCCTTGATATTATTGAAACAACTCATTTTTCATTTCAGATAAGTTAGCCTTTTTCAAGTGATGTACATATATATTTTTCAGTATGTGAAAAGGTGAGCCTAAGAAGTCCTAGAGGGGGGTGAATAGGACTATGCTAAATAATCAAATAAAGTGCTGAATAAATAAATAAATCGGAGATCTTAATCGCACTAGTATTGAGACGTTGATTCAAATTGATTCGTAGGACAACCTTCACCTAAACAAGTTAGGCAGGATAACCTTATTTCACGAATATAATAAGAATCAAAATATTAAATTGAGCAGGAGTAAATAAAACTAACTATTACAAACATTCACCACTTTTGCATAAAAGAAATTATAACCATTCAACACAAAAGTAATAAAAACATTCACGACAACACCAAGAATTATAATGGTTCAGTATGTTAACAACTGTTCTCAAACAGCCATACCTACCCTACTCCCAAGATTACTAACCACGTAATCTTAGCTTTCACTATGAATAAGCTTTTCATAGGGTCACCTTAAAACCTGATACAATTGTGATTTTAACGGGCTATCACAAACAAAGAAACCCCCCACTGAGATTTTTTGACTTATCTCAGAAAAACCAACTCTGAGATTTTTTAGCTATCTCAGAAAAACCAAATACAAAGTAAAAAAGAATACTTATATTCATCATTGAAGAACTTGTAACTGAAGAACACATTTCTTGAATGACAAATGTTTAATGTCTAGTCCAATAGAAGAGGTCCATGGTTCTATTTGATTTTAATTAAGTTTGAACCAAAGGCTACTTGCATTAATTCCCTTAAATCTCAATAAAAGCACTCTTTTTAGAATCAAAATGGCAAAGTTTTGAGATGAAGGAATTAATGAAAAAGCTATAAAAAAAATATTATAAATACTGCTTGATAGCTTGACAATCAATGAGTCCTCTCTCTCTCTCTCTCTCTTGAATAAGGGTTTTAATAGGCTTGAATTGTATTTTTAGATTAAGAAAGAACCTCTATTTATAGGAAGAAAGTTTGTTCCTTTGACTGGTCTAAGGCAGTCTTCAACTGGCCTAAGCACTCGATTCGTTCCAACAAATTTTCAATTTTGAGAAGGATAAGATCTAACAGATCTTCGACTGGTGGAAGGACCCATTGGACTGGTCGAGCAAGTTGAATCCGAACTGATTTTAGTTTCTGGACTTCGAGTCGAGGAACTTTTGACTGGTTGAAAAGACTACTTAACTAGTCAAAGATTCAACAGAAATTCTGTTATACTTTGGTTGTTGCTTGGACTAGTTGAGAAATTCTTAGACTGGTCGAGCCAAAACTTAGACTAGTTGAAACTCAGTCAATTATAAGTATAAAAACTCAATTTAAATATTTTTTGAAAGCCCTAAAACCTAAGGTCTTTCTAGGGTTAAAAATACCTGTTTGGACTGAACTTCATTGAATTAGAAACTTGAAGTTTTCAAAGGAGCTTGATCTTCTACTAGAACCTTTCAGTAGATCTAGCTTGGTTTTCAACTTAAGCTTGAGTTTGAACTTGATTATGAACTTGGGCTTGAACTTGAACTTGAACTAGAACTTAAGCTTGAACTTGAACTTGAGCTTGAGCTTGAGCTTGAACTTGAACTTGATCATGAGCTTGACTTGAAGATCACTTTTCTAAGTTGTTTTGATAAGACAAAATTTGACATACCAAATGTAAAATGTGCTTTAAACATAATAGCACTTACAATCTCCTCCTTTGTTAATTTTGTGACAAAACACTTAGTGTTACAAGAATCTGAATGTAGCCCTGTATTATTGTACTCATGATGTACTTGAATATTGCAAAAAGTTGTACTCCCCCTCAAGTTGCACTCTCCCTGTTCATACAACCATTCCAAGCATACCTATTCCCAATTCACATGCATGCATCATAACATATATACAACATATTCCAATCATTCATGCCATTTGTATCATATATTCATACCATATTTCAACTCTCTCCCCCTTTTTGTCACAAGTTGATAAGGGAAGAAGGATGTTAACTATCAAGTAAAAGCATATGAATAATCATAGACATATGTAGAAAACCATAAGAAGTAGCATATTAGATTGTCAAGTTAAAGGAATAATCACCCAAACAAAGTTAAAAAGAGTTATCAAGCAAACTAAGTAAGTTTATAGTTATACCGCCTCATAGAAATAAAAGTGAAATGAAAAGAACTCAGTCAGATCCATAAGAAGGAGTAGGCATGGAGGGATCCATCTAATGCAAACTTCTCGCAATATGGTGGAAGTACTTTTTCATGTATTTCATAGATGATTTATGAGTTTGTGCCAGGTTATCCTGAAAAACCTGCAATGCCGTGACCTTCTCTTCTAGTGATTTGAGTCAATCATCAACCTGAGAAGGCTGAAAATTTGGATCAGCTGGATCATCTGACTCGTCGAGTTCAACAAAGATATCGTCCATAGACGTGTCTTCTGGTGGTGCAGGTGCTTCTTCCTCTTCTTCGTCATCACGTTGGCCAGGAACATATTACAGATTCATCTTATTTAGATTGGTATTGTTAAAAGGTAAAACAAATTCCGGTGCCTCAAATGTTGGAATTTGGACATTACAGTATAAAGCGATACACGTCATGAGATAGGCAAATCGAATAGAACCATAACTAGGATGAAGACGAAACTAGATAATGAGATAGCAAATAAGAGAAGGAAGGCAAACTTGTACACTAGACAACTGAATGGAGGACATGGGTCATGAAGGGAGTATGTTCTGACTTATTCACAGACCTAGGATAAACATTTGATGTAAATATGTGATGCAGGACTCGATATTTGGGGAGCATTTGGTTGGAACGAAGCGCATTACCAGAATGTCATTCCACATTAAACCTACATAGTTTATGCGTAATCGCTAGCCATTTGGTACGAGTCATTTTATCAGTTAATGCTGAAATAAGATAGAGATTCACTGTGAATGTGTCTTCTACAAATTTAATTGTAAAAGTAAGGTTTTCGAGAGACACATCACAAGTCGATGGGTACATTGCCTGCGCTGTAGAATGGTAAGCCGTTCCACCCCAACCAAATATGTCTTTCCATCCGATATTTGTAAGAATGGGGACAAGTTCGATTCAAGCAATGTGAGGTAGATTAACAATATGCTCAATAATTATGTCCCTTGAACGAAAATCCCTAGAATGCTCTGAATCTTCTTCGAGGGCCCTTAGGGTTCTCAAATTAGATGGAATCGGCCTACATGACATGATACTATGAGCTTTGCATGATGTTGTTCTCTTCGTGTGATGCTCCATTCAAAAAGGGTTTGAAAATAAGAATAAACCCAAAACGATAGATTAACTAGAAAGGAAGAACTCAAATTTACAAAGAAATTGAAAAATGACCACTTACAAGCAAGATTTGAAGTTTAGTTCGTCGAGAGGGCTTCTGACTAGTCGAAGAAGGTGAAAATGAGATTGAAAAAAAGTAAAATTTCACTTTTAGGGGTGAATTCGTGCGGTCCTCGACTGGTCGAGCAGAGTGCTCGTGTAACACCCTGTCCATTCTGTACCACTTTCTATTCCTATTGCACGATGATCAACGCCTTTGGCTAGACCTGGACTATTCATGCATAGTGCACACCTGACTGACTGGATCCCCAAGGCTTCAAAACCGATTTCATATTGACCGCCCCATCGCCGCAATCGCTTAGGTACCACCCGTGCGTCTGTACGATGCTCCGTTAGTGAGATACGCCGTGAAGAATCGTTAGTATATCATGTGCACATGCGCCATGTACTCCATTCTACACATGTGCACAACACGTGCCATACACACATGTACATGCCACACATGGGTGAGAGAATTTCTACCCATGTGTGTGATGTCACCCTTTCATGCTATCCCTCTCTCATGTGCTCCCCAAAGTCAACTCTTCTCCATACCATACCCTATGTATGATGTCATCACACCATGTCATCCCATGTCCCTTCAATCCACCATTAATTACTAATCATGAATTAATTGCCATAATCCTAGTCTAAGCTAACCAAGATCACATTAATTGAATCTAACCACATTTTAATAATTTCTCTACATATATCCCTTCAATCCTTAACATTTCACCATTTTTCTACATAAAGAGAGAGAGAGAGGGAGAGAGAGAGAGAGAGAGAGAGAGAGAGAGAGAGAGAGTGATCTTGGTGAGCCATCAACTCCATCAATCCCATCCCTTTCATCCATCTCAACCATCCATCTAATCCATTAAGGTGAGTACACCCCCTCCACTCTTATGGTTTGTTTTATTTCTTGATTATTTGGATGATTAATTGTGGTGATGATGTGATGATAATGATAATGATGATGGAATAGAGACTCATTAACCATGGCCCCCATCATTACATTTGGATGCAATCTGAACCATTCATAGAACTATGCCTATTTGGATGAAGGAAATATTCAAAAACGTTATAGGCTCAGCGATCAGGTGGACCAAATTGTATGAAACAGTGTGATTAAAAACCTCACCATTAAAAAAAAACTTCCAAAGGTCCACCAAGCCATTGATTTAAAATAATAATAATAAATAAATATATATATAAATAAATAATTTTTTTTAAAAAAAAGAGAAGAGAGAGCGTACTGTGGTAGACGCTGCAGCAAGCAGCGTCCCAGCTGCTTTAAAGCAAGGAGGGGCAGTGGGACCACAACAGACCCCACCCATGAAGTATGTAGTTAATCCACGCCGTTCATCCAATTTTCCAGCTCATTTTAGGCATTGAGCTGAAAAATGAAGCCAATTCAAATCTCTAGTAGGCCACACCATCAAAAATATTATTTTAATAGTAATAATTTGTTAGGGCCCACTGTGATATTTCTGTACGTAAAAAAATACTGAATATTGGACTTGTTAGATCTGTCTCAGGCCATAAAATCCAACAGATGGAGTGGATCGTCAAGATATGGGCTCCACCTATGAAAAACCTTAGGAAAAAAAATAAGTGGGTGCTGGACGTTGTTGCTGCCAGCGTCCAGAGGACGCTGTAGCAAGCAACGTCCTACTGCTTGGATAGGCAGGGACCATGGGTCCCAACCATAGACCCCACCATGAAGATTGTCGAACATCAACATCGTGCATTTGATGGGTTCCCTTTAAATGATGGGATCCCTCAAAAATCAGCCATACACAGAACTCAAGTGGCCCACACCATCAAAAATCATGTGAAAACATGCCTAAAACATATAAGGGCACTTACTGGGGCCCACCTAAAATTTGGATGCATTTGAAACTTGGATTGACCCCTCAACCAAGTGGGACACATAATGGATGGGCCGGATTCGTGAACCACGTCCCGGTGGCCCAACAAATGATTATAAATGTTTTAATGGAAGATAACCCTCTCAACCTTTGTGTGTGTGGTGTGGCCCACAAGAGCCACAAATTGACTTGATTTTAAGCCCCAGGCCTCACCATGATGTATGTGTTAAATCCACACCATTCATCCATCTTACTAGCCCCATTCATTGTATGGTCCCAAAAATCAGGTCGATTAGAAGCTCATGCAGGCCATGCCACTTGGACAGCGGAAATTGTAGTAAAAAATGCTCAGATTTTTTTGGGGCCCACCTTGGTGATGAAAAGTATATCTGGGCCATTCATCCTCTCCTTCAGACCATTTTAAGTCATGAGTAAAAGAATGAGGCAGATCCACACCTTAGGTGGACCACACTATAAGAAACAGTGGGAATAAAAATCCCGACTATTAAATCCTTTGAGTTCTACCGTGATGTGTAACTGCCACCAAAGTTGGGTCAGTCATTAGACTGTGGAGCCAACTTGTTACATGTATTTTATATCCAAGTCGTCCATCATTTAGACCATCCATGTGTTATGAGCCCCACCCGACGTATGTACCTTATATCCATGTCATTCATCTAGTGGGTGGTATCAACTATGATGTTGTTTGTTGTACAAATTGTTCATGGGGTGGACCTCACCATGTCAATTGGACCCACAATTATACAAAATATAATAATAATAATACTAATAATAATAATAATAAGGAAAGGGAATTGCATACTTACCAATGAAAACTTCCCTAGACATAATATGATGCATGTGAAGCCCACCTAGGTGCATGTGTTGTATACCCACACTGCCTATATTTTTCAGTCACTTGGGAAGTGGGCCCACCTCCTACCCATGGACACAAGATCAAGTAGAATTCAATTTTAGGTGGGCTACTCTGTAAGTAAAAACAGTGGTAACAACCATTGGAAATTCTTAGGCTCTAGTGTGCCCCTTATATGCTGGAACGCTTCCTTGACCATGGACTCCACCTTGTAGTATGATGTAGATCAATGCCATTCATCAGTTTATCCTTATCAATTTAGGGTATAGTCCAATAAACTAGTCAGATCCAAATCTCATGCCACGGGAACAATATTGATCACTTGTCCACCATTAAATATTTCCTAGAGCAGCAGTAATGTTTGTGAGAAATCTATCCATCTATTCTTTTTTTTAAACCGATCATGGGCCACCTAATATACATGTTTTACCAACTATTCATCTATTTTAATTAGATCATTTTAGAGTGTGGGGCTGCCTATATATTTACTGTAATCTAAGTCCTTTTCATGGTACCCATTGTAATGGTTATTCCTCATTTAGACCATCAGTTGGTAGGAATCATGTGGATCACTACACTATAGGAATTTGGGATTTTAGGTGGCCCAACTAGTCATGTGAATTGGTGAAAGTTGTGTGGGCCACCACACCATGTGAGTGCGTGATTTTTATAGCCCACCTAATTGTATGAAATTGTGCCAATTGTGTGACTACTCGTCTAAGTGGATTTATAACTGTTGTGGCCCTTAACCATATGATCATTGACGGGATGAATGGCAGCTAGATTTGGCAAAATGGTGTTGAATATGTAGCTCATAAATCTTGTGATCATGCGTGACGTGGATAGCCGTAAATCATTTGGGTATTTGGGGAATGTGTGGCCTAACCATATGATCATGTGGTGCTTAGATGACTACTAAACTATGTGAAATTGTGGTACTGGCCGCCTGATGATGAGTGTCGAATATTGCATATCAGACCCCAGTAATTACCTAATTTTACGTACATGATAAGGTTTAATGGAGTGTTTTAATCGTGTTTTTATTACAGGATGAAATCAGGAGCGTTAATTGGAAATTGATGTTAAAGGCATGGATTTCACGCTCCAAAATTACCAGAGCACGGGATGGACTCCAGAAAACCAATAATGAAGATTTTACACGCCTGGGATCTGAGGAAAGCAAGCCAAAGGGGCCTGAAAAGGGTCCAGAATGCAAGATCACATGGTTCCCGCTATCCGATCAGCTCGAAACTTCATACATGGGATGAGGGCCATAAATTAACTGTACATATTAAATTTCATCCATTAAAGATCTCGGAAAGTGGAGTAACTGACAAATCAGCCTATAAACTATTGATTCTAGGCCCACCTGCTGTCTGGATATGCTTCATCTTCGGTCCCCACGGTTTAAATGATATGACAGAATGGATGGATGGATTAGATTTCATATATACGTCATGGTGGACCCCACAAGGGGGCGTGCGAGTGTATAGGCGGTGCATTCCCGCGGTGCACCGAATCTGTACAACGGGAATGCACCGAATCTGTACAACGGGAATGCACCGAATCTGTACAACGGGAATGCACCGAATCTGTGTACAACGGGAATGCACCGAATCTGTACAACGGGAATGCACCGAATCTGTACAACGGGAATGCACCGAATCTGTACAACGGGAATGCACCGACCAGATAACGGTCGAAGAATCTGCTGACCCGACCTTCTTTGCGAAAGGAAACAGCGTCCGTCTCTGCGGACGCTGATTTCTGTTAGTGGGCCACTCTTTCGATCCGGAGGAGAAATCCGATCCATCCATTCAAATTTCAAGGCTCCCCTGACCAAGGCCTAGAGGAGGAAATTTGAAGAAAGTTCCGCGAACAGTGTCTATGTGATCGAACACGAGATGGACGACTTAAAAAAAATCAAGTGGGTCGCATCAGAAGCAATCCAAAACCGACAATATCTTACTGAATTGTCGAGACAAAGCAAATGGAATGAGTGGATTTCTCAGAAACTTCTGGCAGAAGGCCACCAATCACCGCACCGGTCAGCGCGTCATCTTCCAAAACGGCAGCTGCCGTTTCCAGTCTGCGTAACGTCACTCGCTGGCATTTTTGCAGAAGACAGTGGGCCCCACCCGTCAACCGTACGGAAGATCCGATCCGTCCATCGTGTAGAGGGCGTTGAGAACTACAAAACCATGTTGATATTCCTTTCCCATGCATACACACGTGTGCGGTACAGAGGCCACAAACAGGCGACCCGGCGACGTTCAAAACTGATCTTTTTGTATTTTCTTCTCTGGGCCGTGTAAATGGACATTCAAAACCACCCATTCTTGACTAAAATTTCGTCCTGAATCCAATGGACGGGGTGGATTTTCCAGAAAACACCTCTGTGGGGCCCACCGATCACAGCTGCAAAAATTTGTACTCCGAGTCCTTCTACGACTCTGCCACTGACTCCAGCCATCCAGCAGCTATAAAAGAGGAGTTTTGGACGTGGGAAAGACATTGAGAACCAGGGGATTTGAGATCCAGAGTAAGGGAGAGAAGAAAGAGAAGAAAGAGAAGAAAGAAGAGAGAGAGAGAGAGATTGTTTGGTTTAACGTTTTTTTATGAATTTTGCTTAATATTTTTTGATGGATTTTATGGGTCACTAATCTCTCAGCTAGGGCTGAGATGAAGCCTCTAATTTGATTAGCACTTGTATTGGTTGATTTACTTTGAATATTAATTAATTTGTTTCTTTCTCTAAGTGGGCTTTATGGGTTTAAATTCTATACTTCTGCATCTATGAACTTGACCCAAGTATATATATGGATGTTGTTTGGATGCTTATTATAGGTGCTTGTGTCTGATCAAGAACAGGTTTCCTATAGAGGAAGAAACAGGGTGCTTTAATGAATGTACATTCCATGTACCCGACTAAGGACATGGGATATGTTATTCATGGCATTACTTAAAGGAATTAGACATTCTGTATGCCCGATTAAGGACACAGATTGTGCTTTCTCTATATAAGTGGTATCAATCTAGATCAAGGTGAATCAACAGACAAAACAAGGGTTAGGATAATTAGGGGTGGATTCAAAAGTCCTAGTGCTCTCTCTCTGATCGAATTTTTTTCCCTGTTCTTAATTGTTTTTCATAGAATTGTGCTTAGTAATTAGTTCCATTATTTGTTGGATTAGTTAAGGAGAATCATAGATTTGAATTGTGACGACCAGTCCTCGTGGGAACGATCTCGTAATACGTACCATATCTACATCTGATTCGTATACTTGCGAGTTTAAAAATCATTTAAATCGTGTTGGTTTAAATAAAACATCAAGTTTTTAGGCGCCATTCCTGGGGACTGTTTCGTTCCAAATTGAATTTAGGATTCTCTCTTATCATAATTCATAGCTTAGGATTTTACTAACTTAGAGTTCTTTTCTTTATTTTAGAAACTAACCTATTTCCGGTCTTGTAGGGTCGTTGATAGATCTTCTAACTTGGTAACCTCATCCTAATTTCTTTACTTTCTTTATTTTTATTTTATTTATTATTATTATTTTTTTTGGTCTTATCCCCTGGATACTAACTTGTTTTATTTTGTTTCGCAGGTTTTTAACATAAGAACTTCTACTCTGGTAACATCTTTCTAACTTCTCCTTTACTTTCGGTATTGCTGTAGGATTTTGCTTTCTTCTAGGATTAGACTCAGAGTAAGGTTCTACCATGGAATCGTGGGTACATGCATATGCTGAGTTGGATAGGTTATATTGGGAAATGCCTGAAGGTTGTGGAATTCAACATATACCTCAAGATTTCTCTCCATCGAGAACAGACATTGAGAACCGACTAGAACATTATGTTCCATTCGTTAATAGGGCCGTATACGATCATAATTATGGGAATGAGGTCTATTATCAACCATCATATTCTCCCATGTATGATCAGTATGACTATAACCAGTGGAACCATCAAAACTGGGAAGATGAACCAACAACATATTGTAATAATTATTCTCTTGGATCCCATACCTTTGAGATCCAACCAGAAATGATCCAAGAGGATTCATGTTTTAATCTAGAACAATTCAACCAGCATGTTGCGAAAGTGATGAAATCATTAGAAGCACTCAATTCGCACCTTGAAAGGATAGAGGAAGCTCGCTCATCCCAACTACAATCCAATCCAGAAATACAATGCAAGGAAAGTGATCCTCACTCGCTTTTGATGAAATCTGGAATTTGGAATGAGGAGTTGGATTCCATTAATGAGCACACAGTTCAATTCTCCGATGAGTCGATCTCAATGACTGTTCAAAAGAATGGGGAAGAAACATGGTTGTCTTTCAAATATAATGATGATGATACACTTGAGTTCAATAAAGAGGAAGAGGTTAGTTTATACGAACCTCAACCCAATCTGGAAATAGAATGTGAGGGAAGCGATCCCATCCCAAGTGTACACTGCATGAAAGTGGACAATGATGCATATTGGGAAGATGATTATGAATGTGCAACCCAAATTCCCTTTGAATCAATCTCAAATTTGGTCCAAGTCAATGATCAAGACGTACACGAAGTGGTCGGTCATAATGAGCCACTCCCCTCACCTAACATGTCTGATTTAAAGGTGGAGGATGGGCCCCTTACAACTGACCCTTCTAACTCTTGTGAAATGTATTTGGACCACTCCTCGGAATTATATGATGATATGATTCGGGAGATGGACGAGCTACTCGATATGACTCTTGAATTCGAAACCACCCAGTTGAGGCCACCATCTGAACTGTTAAATAATGACGATTCATCGCCTCTTCTGAGTAGTATCGATGAACAGAGTCCATACATCAATGCTTCGTATACTGATCTTCAATCTGTCTGTGCAGGGCTGGAGCAAGAGAGCACACCTCCGTTTACCTTCAAAAATGATGGATTCCTTGGGCAGATCATCACGAGCTCTAATATGAAAAATAAGTCACACTCAACTGAATTGCCCAATTCTTTGGATGATTGCTTGGCACACTTTGCAGATTCAAATGATCCCATGATAAGAGACATAGTGAATGCCTTGCAAAACAATATCTCGGTAGTCATCACTGACTGAGAGAACCCTTACTCTGAAGCCCCTCCTTCCACAAATCCTGAATATTTACCATTAAGGGAGGAGGAACTAAAAATTGAACCGAAGTCTACTACTTCGGAATGTGTTGAGACTACGTCACTTTCTGAGAATTTTTCTGACTTTAATCTATGTGTAGTCTCTGATTCAACATGGGATACTAACATCGAAACTTTTTCTGTCGCAGGTGAATCGTATATACTCTGGATACCTCAGGCGAATCAACGACAAATTTTTGATGAGGTACATAAGTTTCTCTAGAATGTCATGCTCCAGGGCATCCAAGCCTATTACAAAAAGGGCTTTTGGATGATCTTGTTAAGAAACCTACTGAGAAATTTATCACGATACTGGCCGGAAGAGGAACCTTGCAGCATGACTGAGTAGTTTTTCCCTGCTTTTTAAGGACTAGAGTAGTTTCCTTTATGTTGTTTTAGGATAGACAGTAAACTTAGCGCTCCTGGGAGGCAACCTAGTCTTTTGTTTTATGCTTTTTCTTAGTTAGTTACTTCAATGTTTGTGGGTAACATTACTGCAAACCCTCACGAGACTACAACTCGTCCACTAGGGGTAACCTAGGGGTTTAAAGGCTTGTTGCATGCGCTAAATGCAATCGAGAGCACCTGCGAAAGTGGTATAGGTAGGCTCTTCTTTTATTTTTCTTTTTGTTATTTTTGCTTCTGTTGATTTCTCTCTTGTGCTAACTCGCTTTTACATTAAAATTTTTTGAGTAAGCTTCTTGATTCTCCGTCCAGGTACTATCTTTCCCTCATTCCTCTTTTACTTTCATTGTCCCATGTGCATTGCTTGCTTATTTCTTTTACATTGAGGACAATGTAGATTTTAGGTTGGGGGTGGGAGATTAGGTTACCTAATCAGTATTTTCTTAGTCTTGAGCCAAAATTTGTAAAAATTTTAAAAATTTTTCTGGAATTTCTATTGAATTCAAAGTGATTTTGAAGGATAGTTGTGATTTTAACATTATAGGATATGTAATGTTGGTAACTTATGACTCTTGGATTCGGCCATCTGCTTGATTTCACAGTCAATTTTGAATTGTTAATCCATGATTAGAAGTTGTAAACATTGATTGAGCCATGATTTCACATATCACATCTCGCTTACACATTAAGTTTTGGTTCGATAACTGAATGATTAACTTGGTAAAAAGAAGAATTAACAGGTTAAATCTTCACCATAGGTTTGCTCCCTATAGGTGCAGATTTGATTCTCCATAGTTGACATAAAAAAAAAAAAAAAGTTAGGCGACAAGTTTTCGCCATAGGTTTGCTCCCTATAGGTGAGAATTTGATTCCCCTCATTTGCATCACTGCTCATAAAGAAAATCAAAGGCTGGTAAACTGAAAAGTTAATCTGTGAGATAAGTGTTGGTTTCAAGCTTGGCAACTTACTAAAGATATCATGAAATTGACAATTGGATCTCTTAATGATTGTAAGTCGAGATTACACTTTACATTCATGGAGCTCAATGTTTAAAATTGTTCAAATTAATGGATTAATATTGTAAACTTGATTATGAAATCTGCCGAGAGCTTGATTCCAAGAGAAATACTCTACACACCAATCATGAATCTTAGAATTTTCACATCTCAGCTATCTGTTCACTTGTCACTTGAATTTACAGGAATTGTCTTTTATTACTGAAATTATTTTTCGCATGTTTTGCTCGGGACTAGCAAAATGCTGGTTGGGGGTTGTGATGAGTGTCGAATGTTGCATATCAGACCCCAGTAATTGCCTAATTTTACGTACATGATAAGATTTAATGGAGTGTTTTAATCGTGTTTTTATTACAGGATGAAATCAGGAGCGTTAATTGGAAATTGATGTTAAAGGCATGGATTTCACGCTCCAAAATTACCAGAGCATGGGATGGACTCCAGAAAACCAATAATGAAGATTTTACACGCCTGGGATCTGAGGAAAGCAAGCCAAAGGGGCCCGAAAAGGGTCCAGAATGCAAGATCATATGGTTCCCGCTATCCGATCAGTTCGAAACTTCGTACATGGGATGAGGGCCATAAATTAACCGTACATATTAAATTTCATCCATTAAAGATCTCGAAAAGTGGGCTAACTGACAAATCAGCCTATAAACTATTGATTCTGGGCCCACCTACTGTCTGGATATGCTTCATCTTCGGTCCCCACGGTTTAAATGATATGACAGAATGGATGGACGGATTAGATTTCATATATACGTCATGGTGGACCCCACAAGGGGGCGTGCAAGTGTATAGGCGGTGCATTCCCGCGGTGCACCGAATCTGTACAACGGGTCAGCAACCGCTGACCCGACCTTCTTTGCGAAAGGAAACAGCGTCCGTCTCTGCGGACTCTGATTTCTGTTAGTGGGCCACTCTTTCGATCCGGAGGAGAAATCCGATCCATCCATTCAAATTTCAAGGCTCCCCTGACCAAGGCTTAGAGGAGGAAATTTGAAGAAAGTTCCGCGAACAGTGTCTATGTGATCGAACACGAGATGGACGACTTAAAAAAATCAAGTGGGTCACATCAGAAGCAATCCAAAACCGATAATATCTTACTGAATTGTCGAGACAAAGCGAATGGAAGGAGTGGATTTCTCAGAAACTTCCGGCAGAAGGCCACCGATCGCCGCATCGGTCAGCGCGTCATCTTTCAAAACGGTAGCTCCCATTTCCAGTCCGCGTAATGTCACTCGCTGGCATTTTTGCGGAAGACAGTGGGCCCCACCCGTCAACCGTACGGAAGATCCGATCCGTCCATCGTGTAGAGGGCATTGAGAACTACAAAACCATGTTGATATTCCTTTCCCATGTGTACACACGTGTGCGGTACAGAGGCCACAAACAGGCGACCCGGCGACGTTCAAAACTGATCTTTTTGTACTTTCTTCTCTGGGCCGTGTAAATGGACATTCAAAACCACCCATTCTTGACTGAAATTTCGTCCTGAATCCAATGGACGGGGTGAATTTTCCAGAAAACACCTCTGTGGGGCCCACCGATCACGGCTGCGAAAATTTGTACTCCGAGTCCTTCTACGACTCTGCCACTGACTCCAGCCATCCAGCAGCTATAAAAGAGGAGTTTTGGACGTGGGAAAGGCATTGAGAACCAGGGGATTTGAGATCCAGAGCAAGGGAGAGAAGAAAGAGAAGAAAGAGAAGAAAGAAGAGAGAGAGATTGTTTGGTTTAACGTTTTTTTATGAATTTTGCTTAATATTTTTTGATGGATTTTATGGGTCACTAATCTCTCAGCTAGGGCTGAGATGAAGCCTCTAATTTGATTAGCACTTGTATTGGTTGATTTACTTTGAATATTAATTAATTTGTTTCTTTATCTAAGTGGGCTTTATGGGTTTAAATTCTATACTTCTCCATCTATGAACTTGACCCAAGTATATATATGGATGTTGTTTGGATGCTTATTATAGGTGCTTGTGTCTGATCAAGAATAGGTTTCCTATAGAGGAAGAAACAGGGTGCTTTAATGAATGTACATTCCATGTACCCGACTAAGGACATGGGATATGTTATTCACGGCATTACTTAAAGGAATTAGACATTCTATATGCCCGATTAAGGACACAGATTGTGCTTTCTCTGTATAAGTGGTATCAATCTAGATCAAGGTGAATCAATAGACAAAACAAGGGTTAGGATAATTAGGGGTGGATTCGAAAGTCCTAGTGCTCTCTCTCTGATCGAATTTTTTTCCCTGTTCTTAATTGTTTTTCATAGAATTGTGCTTAGTAATTAGTTTCATTATTTATTGGATTAGTTAAGGAGAATCATAGATTTGAATTGTGACGACCAGTCCTCGTGGGAACGATCTCGTAATACGTACCATATCTACATCTGATTCGTATACTTGCAAGTTTAAAAATCATTTAAATCGCGTTGGTTTAAATAAAACATCAAGTTTTTGGGTGATGAGTGTCGAATGTTGCATATCAGACCCCAGTAATTGCCTAATTTTACGTACATGATAAGGTTTAATGGAGTGTTTTAATCGTGTTTTTATTACAGGATGAAATCAGGAGCGTTAATTGGAAATTGATGTTAAAGGCATGGATTTCACGCTCCAAAATTACCAGAGCACGGGATGGACTCCAGAAAACCAATAATGAAGATTTTACATGCCTGGGATCTGAGGAAAGCAAGCCAAAGGGGCCCGAAAAGGGTCCAGAATGCAAGATCACATGGTTCCCGCTATCCGATCAGTTCGAAACTTCATATATGGGATGAGGGCCATAAATTAACCGTACATATTAAATTTCATCCATTAAAGATCTCGGAAAGTGGGCTAACTGACAAATCAGCCTATAAACTATTGATTCTGGGCCCACCTGCTGTCTGGATATGCTTCATCTTTGGTCCCCACGGTTTAAATGATATGATAGAATGGATGGACGGATTAGATTTCATATATACGTCATGGTGGACCCCATAAGGGGGCGTGCGAGTGTATAGGCGGTGCATTCGCTGCGGCACCGACCAGATAACGGTCAAGAACACGACGACGACCTTCTTTGCGAAGGAAACAGCGTACCGTCTCTGCAGACGCTGATTTCTGTTAGTGGGCCACTCTTTCGATCCGGAGGAGAAATCCGATCCATCCATTCAAATTTCAAGGCTCCCCTGACCAAGGCCTAGATGAGGAAATTTGAAGAAAGTTCCGCGAACAGTGTCTATGTGATCGAACACGAGATGGACGACTTAAAAAAAATCAAGTGGGTCGCATCAGAAGCAATCCAAAATCGACAATATCTTACTGAATTGTCGAGACAAAGCGAATGGAAGGAGTGGATTTCTCAGAAACTTCCGGCAGAAGGCCACCGATCGCCGCACCGGTCAGCGCGTCATCTTCCAAAACGGCAGCTGCCGTTTCCAGTCCGCGTAATGTCACTCGTTGGCGTTTTTGCGGAAGACAGTGGGCCCCACCCGTCAACCGTACAGAAGATCCGATCCGTCCATCGTGTAGAGGGCGTTGAGAACTAGAAAACCATGTTGATATTCCTTTCCCATGCATACACACGTGTGCGGTACAGAGGCCACAAACAGGCAACCCGGCGACGTTCAAAACTGATCTTTTTGTATTTTCTTCTCTGGGCCGTGTAAATGGACATTCATAACCACCCATTCTTGACTGAAATTTCATCCTGAATCCAATGGACGGGGTGGATTTTCCAAAAAACACCTCTGTGGGGCCCACCGATCACGGCTGTGAAAATTTGTACTCCGAGTCCTTCTACGACTCTGCCACCAACTCCAGCCATCCAGCAGCTATAAAAGAGGAGTTTTGGACGTGGGAAAGGCATTGAGAACCAGGGGATTTGAGATCCAGAGCAAGGGAGAGAAGAAAGAGAAGAAAGAAGAGAGAGAGAGAGAGAGGATTGTTTGGTTTAACGTTTTTTTTATGAATTTTGCTTAATATTTTTTGATGGATTTTATGGGTCACTAATCTCTCAGCTAGGGCTGAGATGAAGCCTCTAATTTGATTAGCACTTGTATTGGTTGATTTACTTTGAATATTAATTAATTTGTTTCTTTCTCTAAGTGGGCTTTGTGGGTTTAAATTCTATACTTCTCCATCTATGAACTTGACCCAAGTATATATATGGATGTTGTTTGGATGCTTATTATAGGTGCTTGTGTCTGATCAAGAACAGGTTTCCTATAGAGGAAGAAACAGGGTGCTTTAATGAATGTACATTCCATGTACTCGACTAAGGACATGAGATATGTTATTCATGGCATTACTTAAAGGAATTAGACATTCTGTATGCCCGATTGAGGATACAGACTGTGCTTTCTCTGTATAAGTGGTATCAATCTAGATCAAGGTGAATCAACAGACAAAACAAGGGTTAGGATAATTAGGGGTAGATTCGAAAGTCCTAGTGCTCTCTCTCTGATCGAATTTTTTTCCCTGTTCTTAATTATTTTTCATAGAATTGTGCTTAGTAATTAGTTCCATTATTTGTTGGATTAGTTAAGGAGAATCATAAATTTGAATTGTGACGACCAGTCCTCATGGCAACGATCTCGTAATACGTACCATATCTACATCTGATTCGTATACTTGCGAGTTTAAAAATCATTTAAATCGTGTTGGTTTAAATAAAACATCACCTGACTATGTAAAAGTTTAGTAAAGCAGTTGGCCCATTATGCGAGCTATGGTATAGTAAATAATAATAATAATAATAATAATAACAACCACGTGACTTTAAATCCTTTATTATGGCAACTAGAGTGACATTTGTGTGGCTACTCAACCATATGGACTTCTGATAATGGAGTGGCCATAAGACCATGTGGGCATATGAGAATTTTCTGATTACTCAAGATTCGTGGATTATGATGATGGTGTAACCTCTTGGATATGTGAACTTAGGACGTGTGTCGGATTGATCATAAACCCTACCTTGATGTAAGTATTTTGCATATTTCACTATTTATCCATTAGGCTAGTTAATTTTAGAACATGATTCCAAAATGACCTAGATCAAATTCCTAAATAAGTCAAACGATGTGAAATAGTGTTAATTGAATGTATAACTTCCGAACACTTGTGAACCCACTCAATGTACGTATTTTATTCTTACTGTTCAATTGTTTTACCAACCAAACGGTTCGATCATAGAGCCCGCTGATGTGTGTCTTGTGCATCTGAACTGTTCTTCCTTGTACTACCTTAATGTATGTGAGTTACCTATAATATCTACTTGTTGGGACCCACCGTAATGTTTGTGTGTGGACCCATCTGCTTACAGTACCACTTGGAAGTAGGACCGGCCCACTACATTGTATGAGACAAACTCACGTCATCCAACCGTGACTAAATCTTATGTGTATATTATATACCCAAGTTGTTTAATTTAGGGCTCACAGTATCTTATGAGGTTTACCTGTGCCTTCCCAACCATTGTAAAACTACTATGATAATTATTTGTAAATCCAACCAACTAACAACCCACTTGAAGGTGAAGCCCACTACATTATATCAGTTTCACTGACACCATCCATGTTGTGGCTCATTTACTATATATTATATCTATGCCTTTCATCTCATAACCACTTGGTGCATGTACTTTACGTCACCTCCACTCATTAACCATAAGGCTCAGTTAGGGTATAACCATGTGGTCCCAATCGAAGAAAATCATGTCGGGCCAAAGCTGTTAATGAAATATCTATCTTCCGAAGGATATGGTGTAATTATGAATATAATTAATGCTCGTGATTATAATAGCTATGGATGACATTAGTGATGTTAGTGATTATGGTTAATCAAAGTATGTGATTTAATATCTTGATTAATGTTGTTCCACTTCCTAGCATACTAAATTCATATACTTAACCATGTTGATATTGATCATACTCATGCACCATGGAATGATGGTAAGTGCAAGTGTACTTCAATACATTTGTTTATGTATAAGAAATGTCCTCTTTTGTTTAGTCACACGGCCATGGATTGATATAGTTGATAATGGCACATGATGATTATATGTCATTGTTGAGGCATAAAATTAGCAAAGAAGTGGAGAAGAGAAAGATCAAGAAATCAGTTTGAAGATCAAAGAAATAAGTTTCAAGACTACTTTGCGCGGGTTAGCGCAAAGTGAATGGATTGCGCTGAACCGCGCAAAGTAAATGGGTTGCACGGGTTGATCTGGAAGAGATGATTTGCGGGACTGATAGATTGCGCTGGACCGCGCAAAGCATGTCGTTTTAAGATATCCGCGAAAGTACTTTCATGGAGGTATAAAAATGGTTGGATGTTATTTTGTCCCACATCGACGTAACGTAGATTTCCACCAAGAAAATGTCTATAAATACCCCGTTCTTTCTCTGGAAAAGGGTTGGAAGATTTCAGAGTGAAAGAAAGACGAAAGAGAAGACAGAAGGTGCAGAGTATTGGACTCCTGCAGTTTGCGCGAATGAGCGCAAAGGAGTATTGGACTCCTGAAGTTTGCACCGATCCGCACAAAGCAGCATGTGGCTTATATAGTTTGCGCGGACCCGCGCAAAGTATGTCGTTTGCGCGGACCCGCGCAAACTGGTTGCTTGGCAGTTTTTAACAGCAATGAGCTGTTATGCTGCTGGAATGATTAAAGTCTTCAAAACTTCAAGTTCTTCTTGTTCAAGAGAAAAGGAAGAATCATCGACAAAGAGGCGTATTCCTCCTAAGTTTCAGGAGATGACCGAAATAACATTGAAATGCTACCGGAATCTCCGTTCTCTTGAAGATTGTTGATCAACTTGTCTATTCCTCCTAAGTCATTGGAGATGATTGAGATCATTGCCATTATGCTGCCGAAAATTATATTTAACTATTGTCACTTATAATGAATTCTTTGTAAACTATCTTAGAATCAAGGGATATTAGAGGATGTAATGAATTCAGAATCAATAAAGTGTGATGATTGTCTTTGTAACTATTCCATTATTATGTTTGAATAAGATAGTTCTCCCAAATCAAATACATTTGTTTCCTTGTTGAAACAAAATGGCGACTCCACTGGGGAACCAATCTTATTTAACACTAACATTGGGAAAGTTGCAAAACTCTCATTACTGTTTTTGGCGTCTTTTAGACGCCAAAATGGCGACTCTCAGTGGGAACATCCTTGTAACGCCCTGAAAATCGGGGGTCGAGTATGAACTCAACTCCCGAGTTCCAATGCATCACTTATGCAACATACACAATGATGGTTAAATGTTATCTGAGTTAGAGCAATAAACATGAATGAGATTATACCAAAACAGTAATCATACTCCAGTTCAATTGTATAAAGGCAAGCGGAAGACTGAAATTTTATATTCAAAGTATGTAAAGTAACAAAATTTTATGAACTCCAGAGTATGAGTATTAACTGAGTACCAATAAACATGTATTGTTTCTAAGTCAAAAATCAAAATACAACTCCTAAGAGAAGCCCTGAAATCCCCGCGATGCAGCCGACCTAAGCAAAGCCGTCAGAGTACTGCATAAAGGAGAACTCCTCCTGATCCTCATCGAAGTCGGGCTCCGTCTCCTGAACCGAGGCGCCATCTATACCTGTGACAGAGTCTGGTGGGTGTTGCAAACACCGTCCCGTAACGTGGGAGTGAGTAGCTAACTCAGTGGAACAATAAAGCATAGGTTAACATGTTATCAATTCAATCAAGCAGTAATGATAAAGCAGTACAAATCAAATAATTCTAACTACTCTTATTAAGTGCGAGAATGAAATGACATGATGCTGTATGCCCTTGCCAAACCACCCTCATGCGACATCATCTTACGTTCGCGAATGCTTAACTCCCTCAGTGCGCCACATCTACTAAGCACATGCGGTGCGATGATGATCATGATTACCGAGTTATTATTAGTCCATTTCAAACAGCAGTATTGGGAAACTAAGGTACCTCCCTTGTATCACTCCCAAACATGATCCATTCTAGGGTCGTCAATCCTAGCTAATCTCATACGATCTTATAGTTTGAGAAGCGTAGTGAAGGTATCGCAAAGGGCTCGTCACCCGTCAGCGCGGATACAAATCTCACCGTATGCGGTTCAATTGCTAGCCGTCAGCTCAAGTACAGGTCTCACCGTACTCGGCTCAATCACTAGCCGTCAGCTCGAGTACAGGTCTCACCGTACTCGGCTCAACTCATACTCTAGTTGCTATGAAAGACTCGTCGCCAATCACAGACACTTGGAGTACACTCGAAGATACTACAGAGGACTCGTCGCCCGTCAGCACGAGTATAGGTCTCACCGTACTCGGCTCTCGCCGTAAGTATCGACAGCTCGAATACAGTGTCCCATACCACCGTATTCGGCTCACGAGTTTGGTTGCGCAATGGTCACTACGGGGAGGCACATGGCCCCAGCGAGGCCGACAGCTCGATCACGGTGTCCCATACCACCATGCCCAGCTCATGCGTCTTAGCGGATCGAGGTACCATGGTTAACGGGATCGCCACTGGTAAGTTTGGTTCCCTAGGTTCAAGAAGTAGCGACCAAACATGGTGAACACACGTACACATATCAGTTTACTTGACGAGCCTGACTAGCTCGAGCGCACCACAAGTTGGGCGATATGGAGCGCAAAAGCACTCCGTGTGGCCAACCACTATCGCCAACCGAAGTACGACTCGGGTTCGCCAGACACATCCTTTGTGGTGACATGAGTCTCAGCCACAATCTCAAGTCTGGTACCGAATGTTTGGACTATAGACTTAGTCCCAAACTTAAACAGTTCTTATCAATAGCATGTGGAGTAAAGCATGATAACAAAGTAGTACAAGCATGTTAGCAGGCATGTTATAAAGCATGAAATAAAGCATGAAGTAAAGCATGTTGTAAAGCATGTTATAAAGCACTATACAAGTAGGGATACAATTACATACACATCACAAGTGAGTGGTTATAGCGAACCATCACATGGAGGGGATCCTACATGTCTCTAAGGTAGTCGGGAATTCCATATCAGCGCCTATCTAAGGCACTAACACTCAAGCTTTTACACACACAAGCATTTACACAAACACTTAGAGTACGCTATTCCAACATACATGACGTATGTTAGCAAATGCGTATTAGGGCTATTCTTTCGCCAAGTGGTTATTTTATCCGCGTATACCATATTCATACAACAAATAATCATGACAATTACACTTCCAAAATTTACACATATGCGGTATTTCTAGAATACACAATTTCAACATACATAGTGTTTACAAGCGAACATATATTACGGCGATTCCTTTCACCAAACTAGTATTTTATCCATGTATTGTATAATCATACATTAAATAAACATGTCAAACCTTTTCCCAAAAAAAATACGTATACGGTATTTCTACGTATACCTAGAGTATGTGAAATTCCATATTCTACAACGTTAATCGAAACAGGAAACGGAAAGCACTTTGTACATGTGCAATTGCATGCAGATCATGAATTTATCATTATCTGACATTGAAAGCATTGAAAACCGTAACTTATACACTTAAAGTCCTCACCTTTGCCCTTGGAATCACAACGAATCAGCAAGGGTTGTTGAGCTTCCGTATACGGGAGTTTTCTAGCCTAAAGAGCGGAATCAGTTAGTCTTTACACAACTTACAACCTTCCTAGTTCAAGTCAGACCTAGGGTTAGGGTTTCTCACCTTCAAACGGAGTGGTTACCGCAGGAAAAACACCTAGAAGGAAGCTTTGTAGGCCGTGTGATGAATGAAAGCAGTAGGAGGAAGATCTCCCACAAATCTCAAGCTCTTCTCTCTCTTTTCTCTCTCTCTCTCTCTAGGGTTTTATCCCAAATTCGTATGGCTGTGAGAGGGGCTATTCTAAGCTCCTTTTATAGCCAAAACCCTTCCCAAAATAGGCTCAGGTTCAAAGGTTATTGCCTATATAGGTATTTCATCACTTTTCCAGCTCAATGAGTGTTTCTGGTGGCCCCCCCTTGAGCCAAACGTCAGACTTAAGCTCACCACACATGGATCTATGTGGGATTACGTTTTCGACTTGATCGGATTCCCAGATCGCACGTGGCGGACTACTTTCAGTTCAACGGTCAGTGGGCCACGATCCGAAATTCCAAGTACATGTAAATGTTCCTGAAATTTTTCTTAATCCGAGGGTGTAATTTGGTCTGATTCTGACGGTCGGGTTGCTTAATACTGACGCGCAGTAAACGAATGGTGCCGATCACTATTCCGATATTTATTTTGGAATGGGAATAGTGTTTTTCACACACCCTCGCTCCGAATCGAAACGAATGGCCGTGGGACATCGGCTGGACCTGATTTTAGAGATGATTGTCAAGCCCAGTGAGGCGGTCCTAGTTCCTTAGCTTCGTGTTAATCGGACTTCCGATGTGCGATCTAGACCTAATAAGAAGTTTCGTTTCATTCCCGAGAGCAGCTGGGAAATGAGTTTGGTTCTAAACTTTAGGGTAACCTAGAGTCACTTGTTTTGCAAGTTTTGGGTCTTGCAGATCGTATTTAAAGCGATCCCAACGGATTTCATGGCTAATCGAGTTTAGTACTTAGTTAACTTTGTTAAATTTCTAAAGGATTTAATCCTAATTGATTTTTGGTCGAGGTGGTACTCGACCCAACGTACGGAAATTTACGGGTCGTTACAATCTACTCCCCTTAAACAAAAAATTTTGTCCTCGAAATTTATACCTTTTCATATTCCTCGAGAATCTGAGGGTAGTTCTTCCAGACCTCGGCCTCAGTCTCCCAAGTAGCTTCCTCCTCGGAATGATGTGTCCAAAGTACCTTCACAAGTGGGTGACCTTGCTACGCAGTACCTGCTCCTTCCTGTCAAGGATGCGCGTCGGGCGCAACTCATACGTAGCATCCTCGCTCAACTGCACCTGCTCCCATCTGATGATATGCGAAGGATCAGGAACGTACTTCTTCAGCATAGATACATGAAATACGTTGTGTACAGAGGCAAGTGGTGTGGGCAAAGTGAGACGATATGCCACATCACCCACTCGATCCAGTATCTGAAATGGACCGATAAACCTCGGTGTGAGCTTCCCCTTCTTCCCAAACCGAAGGACTCCCTTCATAGGGGAAACTCGAAGGAACACATGATCCCCGACTTCGAACTCCAGCGGTCGCCGCCTCGTATCGGCGTAACTCTTCTGCCTGCTCTGCGCGGTAAGTAATCGACGCCTGATAATGTCGACCTTCTCTGTAGTCGCCTGTACCAACTCCGGGCCAATCAGACTACGCTCGCCAACCTCTGCCCAACAGTGCGGTGCCCTACAAGGTCGACCATATAGAGCCTTATATGGCGCCATGCCAATAGTCGCCTGGAAGCTGTTGTTGTAGGCGAACTCTGCGTACGGAAGACAGTCATCCCAGCTATCCTTGAAGTCCAACACACATGCTCGCAACATATCCTCCAGAATCTGATTCACCCGCTATGTTTGCCCATCAGTCTGAGGATGAAACGCCGTACTGAACTTCAATTTCACACCCATCGCCTCCTGGATACGAGTCCAGAAGATGGATGTGAACCGCATGTCTCTGTCCGACACGATCTCTAATGGAACTCCATGCAGACGGACAATCTCTCTGATGTACAATCTAGCCAGCTCGTCTGCAGAGTTCGTAACTCTGATAGGGAGGAAATGGGCCGACTTGGTCAACCGGTCCACAATCACCCAAATGGAATCGTGTCCCTTCCTCGTCTTTGGCAGCTCGGATATGAAATCCATGGAGATGAAGTCCCACTTCCACTCTGCTATGGGCATGGGCTGAAGCAGTCCAGGAGGTCGGCGATGTTCTGCCTTGACCTGCTGGCACGTCAGACATCGAGACACATACTCAGCAATGTGGGCCTTCATGTTATCCCACCAATATGTCCGTCTCATATCCTGGTACATCTTCGTGCTACCAGGATGCATCGCAAGCTTCGAGTTATGGGCAGACTCAAGAAGCTCGCGTCTCAAGTCAGGAACATCCGGAACTCATAGGCGGCCACGGAATCATAAACCCCCATCGGAACCAACTCTCCACTCGGAGTCCTCGGCGTCGCTAGCCTGCTCTCAAAGCTCAGACAGCCGTATATCGCCCTCCTGGGCCTCAACAATCCTGTCGTCAATAAGTGGCCGCACCCGAATGTGCGCAACACACTCATATGGCTTCTCGACAGTGAGTCTCTGCTCGAAGTCCCATACGAACTCCACCATGTCCCACTCAGCTATCATCAGTGGTGCCGTAAATGCAATCACCTTCTTGCGGCTCAACGCGTCTGCCACAAGGTTCGCCGCTTGCCAGGATGGTAGGAAACCTCGAACTTGAAGTCCTTCAAGGTCTCCATCCATCGGCGTTATCTCATATTCAAGTCTCGCTGTGTGAATATGTACTTAAGGCTCTTGTGGTCACAGAAAAGCTCGAACTCCTCTCCATAGAGGTAATGTCTCCAGAGCTTCAATGCAAAGATGACAGCTGCCAACTCCAGGTCATGTGTAGGGTAATTCTCCTCGTGATTCCTTAATTGTCTCGAGGCATACGAAATCACCCTATCCTTCTGCATCAGAACACAACCCAACCCAACGCGTGACGCGTCAGTATATATCGTGTACTTCTCCCCTTGCTCTGGCAATACTAGCACAGGGGCAGACGTCAACTTGTCCTTCAGCTCCTTAAAAGCTGCCTCCGCCTTCTCGTTCCAGGCGAACTTCAAGTCTTTCCGAGTCAACTGAGACAATGGCCTGGCAATCTTCGAGAAGTCCCGAATGAAGCGTCTGTAATACCCAGCCAGACCAAGGAAACTCCTCACCTCAGTAACCGATTCAGGCTGCTGCCAATCCTGAACCGCGGCTACCTTAGTAAGGTCCACTGCTATTCCATCCTTGGACACTACATGTCCCAGGAACTTGACTTCCTCCTGCCAGAAGTCGCACTTCTTGTATTGTGCGAATAACTGGTTCTTCTCCAGTGTACCCAGCACCGCTCTCAAGTGCTCCTCATGCTCCTCCCGACTCGTAGAGTATATCAAAATGTCATCAATAAAGACGATGACGAATCGGTAAAGGAAAGGCCGAAATATCCGGTTCATCAGATCCATGAACACGGCTGGTGCGTTCGTGAGGCCGAACGACATCACCAAGAACTCATAGTGCCCAAAGCACGTCCTGAAGGCTGTCTTCTGCACGTCCTCCCGCGCAACTGGTGGTACCCCGACTGAAGATCAATCTTCGAGAAATACTTCACCCCTCTCAACTGATCGAACAGATCATCTATCCTGAGCAAAGGATACTTGTTCTTCACTGTGACCTGGTTCAACCTACGGTAATCAATACACAACCGTAGCGACCCATCCTTCTTCTTCACAAATAGTACAGGTGCTCCCCAAGGAGACACACTAGGCCGTATAAAGCCCTTCTCTACAAGCTCCTCAATCTGTCTCCGCAGCTCCTCCATCTCACATGGAGGCATACGATAAGTCGGCAACGAGATGGGCGTCGCACCAGGTGTAAGATCAATCGTAAAATCAATTTCGCGCCGAGGAGGTAAACCAGGGATAGTCTTAAACACACCAACAAATTTCCGAACCACCGGCGTACCTTCTAATGTCGGACCATCAATCGGCACAAGTAAAGCAGCATAACAATCAACACGGCAGGGCCAACTGACCTGCACTGGAAACGTAAAAGCTGTGCCGTCAGGTCCATAGGCCGTCACGATCCGAGTATCGCAATCTATCTCCGCCCTCATCCTGGCGAGCCAATCCATACCAAGGATAACGCGTAGTGCCATAGTGGAGCAACAATAAGGTCGACGAGTACTGTGCTGCTACCCAAAACTATCGAGCAACCCTCGCATAACCGTGTGACATCCGAAAAGGTCCCAGTAGCCGTAGTGAGTCTCATTCCCTTTTTGGGAATCGTAGGCAAAGATAGACGTTTAACCGCCCCACAAGAAATAATAGAAGTAGTGGACCCAGTGTCCACTAATAAAGAAACGGGAGTACCATGAATATAAGCCGTACCCTCAAAAGCCGTCAGAGCCGAGATCGACGTCTCAGGTGCCTCAGCCACAAGCGTATGAACGCGCGCCTGCTACTGACGGTTCGGCTGAGGAGCCAAGGGTCGCTGTGGCGGCCTGAAGCGCGACACAGGAGGTCGGAAGGAAGGATGTGCAGGAGTAGTCTGTAACGGTGGAGCTGATATGGCCTGTGGATAAGGGTGATCCAATCTCTGCGGTGGTGCAAATCCACTAGCCCTCATACGCGAGAAGCAACTCTCAGCAGGGTGTCCTGGTTTCCCGCAATACATGCAGGTCACCAACGGGCATCTCACAGGAACAACTGGTGCTGCGCCTTGGGGGCGATCAGCACGAGGCCTCTTGCCTAAGATAGGCCTCGCTTCAGTAAATCCCGGCGTGGCCTCGCAACCATAGCACCACGCGATCTCGGCCAATCGGTCCACATCCCGCTCGGCCGTCATAGACATGTGGACCCGTTGCTTTGCTTCGTAGGTAGGTATACCGAGGCAAAGATATCTTAGACCGTATCTCCGGCCGCAAACCCAAGGAAAACGACGCATCCGCATCCGCTCATCCACCAAGATAGTCGGGACAAAGCGGCCCAACTCGTGAAGCGGTGCTCGTACTCCGTAATCGTCATGCCTCCTCGCCCGAGGCGTAGGAACTCATCCTCCCGCCGTGCCGATAAGTCCGCGGGTAGTATTTCTCATGGAACCGAAACTCGAAGGCCTCCCAGTCCACACGTAATCCATCGCGACCGTCGTCCAAAGACACCGTCCCACCATAAACTGGCCTCCCTCTCAAACATGAAGGAAGCCAGCTCGACCTGCTCTGCCTCTGAACAGTGAAGTATCCGTAGCATCTTAGAGATGTGGTTGAGCCAAAACTCTGCCTCCTCGGGTTTGAGAGAACCCATAAATGAGGGAGGCCTTAAGCGCTGAAACCGCTCGAGTAAACCATGTGTACCTACATCTCCAGTAGGAGGTGCGACGGATGTGGGCAGAGGCACATCCTCAAATCGAGCAGGAGGCTCAGAAGGCTCATCAGGATGTGCAGATGTCGTAGGTGGAGTCGCACTACCACCATGGGACAAGGCCTCAGCGATAGTGGCCATAAGCGTTGCCAGGCCGCCGCCGCCAGACTCTTCTGCCGTCGCCGCCGCACTCTTGCTGATGCATCATCAACATCAGCTGCTCAAACCTATCAGTCGGCGGAGTAGCCTGGGAGTCATGCTGCGCAGAAGAAGATGGCCGATACTGCTCAAGGACTGGGGGCGTGTAAGGTGGCAGTCCACCGGTAGGACCAGCAGGAGGCTGATCAGAACCCAACCCTCGGTCCGCAGGACCGCTACTACCAGAAGGAGTCTGGTCCATAGAGCCAGTCAGACGGAGATGTGCCGTGCTCCGCGTATACTGTCGCGGCATACCCTATACAACATAGGGTACAACATTTGTGAGATACAGCATAACACACATCATAAAGCACTTTAAGCATTCCACACATCATCAAAACAAAAGAGGCTACATGCCTTTCATTTACCTAAAATTGTCATAATACATGGAATACAGAGTTACATGAATCATGACAGAAATCACATGATAGCCAATATATCCACAACATCAAACACTTAAAACATGCTACTATCTACTACATCATCTTCATAAAAATATAAACCGCCTATCGCGGCAACCAAAACAAACAACAACCACACACAACAACGTGGATGACTAGGCATCCGAATCAGGCGATGGAGGAGGAGCGTTCTTGTCCTGCACACAGCACAGAATGACCTTCAACGTACGAGACACCTTCTTAAAGCTCCTCTTCATGTAGGCTTCGGTCTCTTCAAGCTTGGCTCGAGTCTCACCAAGCTCAGCCCGAACTTGTCCAACCTCTTGCCGCAGGGCGGCCTGGTTTTCCTCAATGCGATCCATACGAGCCTCTCTCGCCCTGAGCAGCCCAACTCAGGTGCACCCGGAGGAGAGCTCTCCTCAGTATCCTGAGCCTCCTCTTCCTCTTCTTGTATGTCATCACCGCCCTCCTCATCACTTTCTGCCTCAAGGTCAACACTCTCCTCACCGGCGCTATTCGACTCATCTCCAGACTCGTCGAGTCGTGCTTGCCGCTGTTGAGGGCCGATCTTCATATTCTTAAGTGTCGCCTCGCTTATGACTCGGACTGGTGCAAGGTCTTCCATGTTGAGTCTATAGCCGACATTACGAGCCATCCTACATATCAGGCGGCCAAATGGGAGCGAAAGGTCGTTCCTGATAGATCGAACAACCTGAACTATCTGAAATAGGATGAATGTGGGAAAGCATATGTTGTCCCCGCGTCCCATCTTGTACAAAAAATCCACCATCAACCGAGTACACTCCGTGCGGTTACCCCACCGTGGGTATACATTGTATGTGAAAATGTGATAGAGTAAATGGAAGTCTTAGGCCATCTTTGTCGCCGCAATATAATTTCCTCGCTTCCAAGTAACTCGGCGACCACAAAGGTATCGCGTGCGGCGATCCCTTTCTCGCGCACTCCTGGAGAAGTTATCACTAGGAAGCACTTGACCACGTGGAATCTTCGTGATTCGAACCACCTCATACACAGTGATTGTGCGTCTTATGCCCCTCACAGAGATAGTGAACTGAAGAGGCTCCAACGATGAATCCATGATATGAGCGTAGAAGGCGCGTACCGTGTTCTCACATGCAAGAGACTCGCCTTCAAATATAGAATTCCATCCGATATCCACCAAGTGGTCCATCAGTGGGTGTAGCCCGAACATCCTTTCATCCACATGAGCTTCAAACACAACCTTGCGGCCCACGAAGCGCCCATATTCAACGCCTATCGGATAAGCATTTCTGACGGGATGGTCAGGATCCAGGTCTCGCTTCGACCTAAACTCCCGAACGGTGCTAGTGCCGGCCCCAACGTCAGATCTTCTTCGGGAATGGGCTGGCCTACTTGGGCCGGCGTCATCAGCCGCGGTCTTCCTCTTTCCCATGAGAGATAGGATGGAGGAAATGGAGAAAATAGTCGCCACCACACCAAAGAGGGCCATGGAAAAATGCCAAAATGGGGAAAAAGGGGCTGATCTCTTTGATCCACCACAAGCAACAATACAATAGGTGTGGAAGGGGCAATAGAGGTAGGAAATGAAGGACAAACAAAAAGAAAATGGAATGGGTTAGGAGATTACCCGATTTTGAGCTCCAATGAGGGGTATGAGAGCTCCAACTTGAGAAAATGGGGAAAGGAGGAGGCTAGGGCTGTTGTGGAAGGTTGGGGTGTGTGGGTTATGGAAGAAAATGAAAGATTGCAAGGTTTGGAGGGATGAGTTTAGAGAAAAATCGAAAATGGGGTTTGAAGGTGCTTGGAAAGGAAGAAATGAGGGAGAAGGGTACTCCAGCCCCTTAAAACCTAAACGTATGGGAATTTCGCACGTGCCAGGGGGTAGAGGAGGTCGGGCCGACCAACCCCAGCCCTGGCCCCACTCGAGATGGCCCACCGGACCGCGGTTCGCGGTCCGCCGCCGGAGCCGCGGCTCCGCCGCGGTCGAACTTGGCCGGAACCGCGCCACCGCGGTGGGGACCTGTTTCCCACATGCCCAGGGTGCCAAATGCACCCTGGTTCGATCTGGAGGTTTAGTGTATTAACTTGGAGGGGCCCCCGACTCAGTTTAGCTCCCGAACGGTTAGTTCCGAGAAATTTCTGAACTAAACCGATTTTTCCTGATTTTTAACGACTGGTTTTGGGTGGATAGTGACCTGGACACATCAATAGATGGTCTAGAAGTGATTTAGAATCCGTATGTGCGGTCAGGATCGAGTACAAACTCGATCAACGCGTCCTTTTTTTTTTGAATTTCGCCGAACGGTGAAATCGGGAGACCCTAAGACTGTTTCTATATTTTTGCGCACCCTCCTAGGTTGTAACACGTCAACGTATGTAGTGGGGACATAACTCAGGTCCGGTTTAATCAAAATCATGCTCTGATACCAACTTGTAACGCCCTGAAAATCGGGGGTCGAGTTTGAACTCAACTCCCGAGTTCCAATGCATCACTTATGCAACATACACAATGATGGTTAAATGTTGTCTAAGTTAGAGCAATAAACATGAATGAGATTATACCAAAACAGTAATCATACTCCAGTTCAATGGTATAAAGGCAAGCGGAAGACTGAAATTTTATATTCAAAGTATGTAAAGTAACAAAATTTTATGAACTCCAGAGTATGAGTATTAACTGAGTACCAATATATATGTATTGTTTCTAAGTCAAAAATCAAAATACAACTCCCAAGAGAAGCCCTGAAATTCTCGCGATGCGGCATTTAAGCCTAAGCAAAGCCGTCGAGTATCGCATAAAGGAGAACTCCTCCGATCCTCATCGAAGCCTCGGCTCCGACTCCCGAACCGAGGCGCCATCTATACCGCGACAGAGTCCGGTGGGTGTTGCAAACACCGTCCCGTAACGTGGGAGTGAGTAGCTAACTCGATTGGAACAATAAAGCATAGGTTAACATGTTATCAATTCAATCAAGCAAGAATGATAAAGCAGTACAAATCAAACAATTCTAACTACTCTTATTAAGTGCGAGAATGAAATGACATGATGCTGTATGCCCTTGCCAAACCACCCTCATGCGACATCATCTTACGTTCACGAATGCTTAACTCCCTCAGTGCGCCACATCTACTAAGCACATACGGTACGATGATGATCATGATTACCGAGTTATTATTAGTCCATTTCAAACAGCAGTATTGGGAAACTAAGGTACCTCCCTTGTATCACTCCCAAACATGATCCATTCTAGGGTCGTCAATCCTAGCTAATCTCATACGATATTATGGTTTGAGAAGCGTAGTGAAGGCATCGCAAAGGGCTCGTCACCCGTCAGCGCGGATACAGATCTCACCATATGCGGCTCAATTGCTGGCCGTCACCAAGTACTGTGTCTCACCGTACTCGGCTCAATCACTAGCCGTCACCGAGTACTGTGTCTCACCGTACTCGGCTCAACTCATACTCTAGTTGTTTGTGAAAGACTCGTCGCCAATCACGACACTTGGAGTACACTCGAAGATACTATGGAGGACTCGTCGCCCGTCAAAGACGAGTACAGTCTCACCGTACTCGGCTCTCGTAGTAAGTATCGACGGCTCGAATACTGTTGTCCCATACCACCGTATTCGGCTCACGAGTTTGGTTACGCAATGGTCACTACGGGAGGCACATGGCCCCGGCGTAGCCAGAGGCCGACAGCCGGCTCGACCACGGTGTCCCATACCACCATGCCCGGCTCATGCGTCTTA
The DNA here is from genome assembly GCA_030180095.1 of Magnolia changhungtana. NCBI lineage: Eukaryota > Viridiplantae > Streptophyta > Magnoliopsida > Magnoliales > Magnoliaceae > Magnolia > Magnolia changhungtana. The sequence continues at coordinate 2,835,113 of JASAUF010000172.1, forward strand.
GCGGATCGAGGTACCATGGTTAACGGGATCGCCACTGGTAAGTTTGGTACCCTAGGTTCAAGCAGTAGCGACCAAACATGGTGAACACACGTACACATATCGGTTTACTTGACGAGCCTGACTAGCTCGAGCGCACCACAAGTTGGGCGATATGGAGCGCAAAAGCACTTCGTGTGGCCAACCACTATCGCCAACCGAAGTACGACTCGGGTTCGCCAAACATATCCTTTGTGGCGACATGAGTCTCAGCCACAATCTCAAGTCTGATACCGAATGTTTGGACTATAGACTTAGTCCCAAACTCAAACAGTTCTTATCAATAGCATGTGGAGTAAAGCATGATAACAAAGTAGTACAAGCATGTTAGCAGGCATGTTATAAAGCATGAAATAAAGCATGAAGTAAAGCATGTTGTAATGCATGTTATAAAGCACTATACAAGTAGGGATACAATTACATACACATCACAAGTGAGTGGTTATAGCAAACCATCACATGGAGGGGATCCTACATGTCTCTAAGGTAGTCAGGAATTCCATATCAGCGCCTATCTAAGGCACTAACACTCAAGCTTTTACACACACAAGCATTTACACAAACACTTAGAGTACGCTATTCCAACATACATAACGTATGTTAGCAAATGCGTATTAGGGCTATTCTTTCGCCAAGTGGTTATTTTATCCGCGTATACCATATTCATACAACAAATAATCATGACAATTACACTTCCAAAATTTACACATATGCGGTATTTCTAGAATACACAATTTCAACATACATAGTGTTTACAAGCGAACATATATTACGGCGATTCCTTTCGCCAAACTAGTATTTTATCCATGTATTGTATAATCATACATTAAATAAACATGTCAAACCTTTTCCCAAAAAAAATACGTATACGGTATTTCTACGTATACCTAGAGTATGTGAAATTCCATATTCTACAACGTTAATCGAAACAGGAAACGGAAAGCACTTTGTACATGTGCAATTGCATGCAGATCATGAATTTATCATTATCTGACATTGAAAGCATTGAAAACCGTAACTTATACACTTAAAGTCCTCACCTTTGCCCTTGGAATCACAACGAATCAGTAAGGGTTGTTGAGCTTCCGTATACGGGAGTTTTCTTGCCTAAAGAGCGGAATCGGATTCCAAGGGTTGTTGATCGGATTCCCAGATCGCACGTGGCGGACTACTTTAACTTATACACTTAAAGTCTGCCACGTTCTAAGCTCCTTTTATAGCCAAAACCCTTCCCAAAATAGGCTCAGGTTCAAAGGTTATTGCCTATATAGGTATTTTGTCACTTTTTCAGCTCAATGAGTGTTTCTGGTGGCCCCCCCTTGAGCCAAACGTCAGACTTAAGCTCACCACACATGGATCTATGTGGGATTACGTTTTCGACTTGATCGGATTCCCAGATCGCACGTGGCGGACTACTTTCAGTTCAACGGTCAGTGGGCCACGATCTGAAATTCCAAGTACATGTAAATGTTCCTGAAATTTTTCTTAATCCGAGGGTGTAATTTGGTCTGATTCTGACGGTCAGGTTGCTTAATACTGACGCGTAAACGAATGGTGCCAGATCACTATTCCTGATATTTATTTTGGAATGGGAATAGTGTTTTTCACACACCCTCGCTCCGAATCGAAACGAATGGCCGTGGGACATCGGCTGGACCTGATTTTAGAGATGATTGTCAAGCCCAGTGAGGCGGTCCTAGTTCCTTAGCTTCGTGTTAATCGGACTTCCGATGTGCGATCTAGACCTAATACGAAGTTTCGTTTCATTCCCGAGAGCAGCCGGGAAATGAGTTTGGTTCTAAACTTTAGGGTAACCTAGAGTCACTTGTTTTGCAAGTTTTGGGTCTTGCAGATCGTATTTAAAGCGATCCCAATGGATTTCATGGCTAATCGAGTTTAGTACTTAGTTAACTTTGTTAAATTTCTAAAGGATTTAATCCTAATTGATTTCTGGTCGAGGTGGTACTCGACCCAACGTACGGAAATTTACAGGTTGTTACAATCCTCCCCTTCATCTCTAAAATAGTTTCCTTAATCTTTCGCATACTAATTTCATATATGTTTCGTTATTGAAGGTACCCAAATTCAATCACATAACATTGCTAATGGCTGACGTTGCAAGAAAAGTGAACTTTCGATTCACTGCTACTGGGTTTGTAATTGAATATGTGCCAAGCCAAACCCCTGAGCATACAAAGGCAAGCACTACAAGCAAGCATAAAGTGACTCGAGTAATAGCGGGAGTTATTTCCGTCTCACCCCAACCACAAGAAAGTGATGAGAACTGGACTTTGGTCTTGTCCAAAAAGACAAAAACGAAGACCCTAAAGAACCGCAAGGTGAAATTGCTTGTACAAAGAGCTGAGGGACCAATCACGCGTAGCATAGCAAGAAGAAAACCTGAGCTTGCTCCTCTGGTGATTTATCTTGAACAAGCTGCTCCATGAGTTCTCATCGCACGATTTTCCAGCTTTGGTCGCCCCAAAGACCAAATGGATAGAAGCACAGAAAGGTAAAGCACTGATGATAGGATCACCAATGCCTGTATCACCCTAGATCAGCTTGCCCATAACTGTATCACCCCGATCGGTTGAAAACACGGGAAGTACACAAGAGTCAAACGAGACTCCAATTTCTCCCCTCTTTATAAGTCTTGTTACGTCAACATACTCACGTTCTACTCAAAAAACAGCTTCGACAAACAGTAAAGAGGCTACAGTATATATGGCAGAGACGGGTCAAGGAAATAGACCAACTACTGAAGAACGTGTTGATCAAATGGCAGAGGCACAAAGAGTGCTAATGGATGAATGCCGAAACCTTAGAGAAGCTTTGGCAACTCTGGCACATAATGTAGCCCAGATAGTGGCTCCACCCATGATGGGAGCAACAAATGGACAGGAGAACCAACCTGAAGGTTCCCGTCCGCAGGGGATAGGATCGCGAGGGTCAGTTCCAGCAACAAGAGCTATAACACAGGATGACGTAAGACAAGTCGTCGAAGAAGCAGTCAGAATAGAAAGTAAGCGCGCAAACACCGGTCGTTTCAGATATCGAACGCCCTATCCGAGAGAGGTAGAGGATGTTCCGTTTTCGGCAAATTTTAAGCATCCAGACTTCCAGAAGTTTAATGGGGAAGGATCACCAGAAGAACACCTGATGCATTTCATCACCAGCATGGGGAATTTCTCCACGATACCTCAATACTATTTGCGCTTATTTGGGTCATCATTGACAAGTAAAGCTTTCAGGTGGTATTCAAATCTAGCACCAGGATCTATACGCACATGGGAAGAAATGCAAGATGCTTTCATGTCAAACTTCTTTTTGTCAGAGCGCGATGTTAGCATCACAGAATTAGCTTCAGTACGATAGAGAGAAGGAGAACCAGTTGAAAAATTCATAGACCGATGGAAGACACTGGGGGCATCGTGTAGGCAGCTGCCAGAAGAAAAAGAACAAGTCAAAATGTGTCTAAACTCTATAAAGACAGGAATTGCGTTCGGACTCACCAGCGCTGATATCGGAACCTTTCGCGATTTAGCTACCAAAGCCCATGCATTGGAGTTGATGACTCATAAGATGCCGGCATTTCATCATGAAACTGTCAGAAGAATGCCTGGCAGGACAACCGTCAACACCATCGATCGGGATAAGAAAAATCAAGATGCGAGAGGCTCAAGAGACAAGAGGCCGGAAGGAAAAGAACGCTGGAATCAATCGAGGGACAAATACGGTGGAAAAAAGCTCAGAATGCTCGATTCTCATGAAGGATTTGAGTTCGATAAAGAGGATGTGGTGCCTATGATGCAACAATTGTTAAAAGCAGGTACCCTGGAACTACCAGAACCAAAACGCCCTGAAGATGTGACAAGGACTTGAGAAAAAAACTTTTGCCGTTATCATCGCCTAGTGGGACATTCGACAAAAAATTGTTACACGTTAAAATGCATCATAAGCGAATGATAAATAGAGATGATATAATAACCAGCGAAGGCAAAGAAAAGAATACAAGGGCGACAGTAAATGTATTGTCAATCCAGGAAAAGACTCGGGGAATAAAAGAGAAGGGAGATCGAAGGTCGATAAGAAATGTGACAATGATTACGTTGCGATCAGGAAAGCAGATAACAAGTCCGGTAAAGCAAAAAGCAGAAATTATAAGGAAAGAGGTGACTGAAAGAAAGAATACTGAGGATAGAAGTAGAAATGAAGACAAAGCGACAAAAGTGGCTTATGATGTAGTTAGTCACTTGAAGGGTATACCGGCATGTTTAAGTATTTATGATGCGCTCAAGTTGTCAGAAGAATTTCGGCAGAGTTTGATTCAAGCACTGTCTAATCACAATGTGAGAGAAACGTTGCTGACAGAAATGAAGAATGAAAGAAACAATGAAAAGATGAATTGTCTACCAGTAATATCTTTCTCGGATGACGATTTAATTAGCGAAATGGAACATAACAGGCCATTGATGATAGAAGGATATATTTGCGAAAAGAAGATAAAACGGATTATGATAGATAATGGATGCGCAGTAAATCTTTTGCCATTCTCCATGATTGCTAAATTGGGTTTTCATTGTCAGATTAGCCCAATGAATGATGATACAGGGGTTTAATCAAGATGGACAACGCGCACTCGGTAAAATTACAGTAACATTGGAAGTGGAAGAATTAATCACTACTGTTGTATGTCACGTTATAAATGTTGTGATGACATATAACCTTCTCTTGGGAAGGCCATGGATACACCAATACAATATTGTACCTTCTACTCTACACCAATGTTTCAAATACTGTAAGGACGGAATGCAAGGTAAAGTAATGGCTGATGCGAAACCCTATACAGAAGCTGAGTCTTTCTTTGCGGATGCTAGCTATTATAGATGTTTCTCCGAAGAAGTAGGAAATGACGATGGGAAGAGAATCTTAAAAAATGTCCGAGTAAATAAAGTTAGAGAAGAAAGGGCAGAATCTTCCGGGACTGCAGAAGCAAGAAAGAAGTTCTATTTTGTACCAAAGCGCCTACAGCCGGGATAACCGCCATTGACATTGTTGTCGACAGAACAGCTGAAAGTCTTACAGTCCAATTATACAATGCCCTTACCCAATATCGAAAGATGTAAGCCATTTACAGCCGCTCCAAAAACATTTCTAGTCAAAGCCAGTGCTAAATATCCTGAACAAATAGAGTTTCACGCTGCAGTAGAAATGAAGAATGAAAATACGAGCAATGTATATCACGGAGAGTTAGCACCGCAGAATTTAAGAAAATACAGTGCAGTAAGCAAGAAAATCATGAGTAATATGGGTTTTGATTGTGACAAACCCGCCAGCTTGAATCATGGGAAAGGAATTCAAATCCCCCTCGGGGTTAATCAAGAAAAGCGGAGAAAATTCCAAGGATTGGGAGCAGAATCATCAGTAAGCATGATATCAGTTAACATGACTTCAGCTGCAAAAGATGCTAAGGTAGTCGAGTATCCTGAAACCACTCCAAGACAAATAGAAGACGGGGGCAAATGACGATAGATGGCCTGCGAGAAATAAATTTGGGAACAGCAGAAGAGCCAAGGAACACATTCATCAGTTTCAGCCTTTCAGATCAGGAATTTGAGAAATATGGCCAACTTCTCAAAGAAAATAAAGACATCTTCGCCTGGACATATGAAGAAATGCCGGGACTGGAACCCTCTGTAGCAATGCATCGATTAAATATCTTCAAAGAAAAGAAACCAGTGAAGCAAGCACAAAGACGATTCCACCCAGACCTGATTCTATTAATCAAAAAAGAAGTAAATAAACTAATAAAGGTTGGGTTCATCAAAGAAGTTAAATATCTCAAGTGGATATCAAACATTGTTCCGGTGAAAAAGAAGAATGGGCAGATTAGAGTATGTATTGACTTCAGAGATCTGAATGAAGCATGTCCAAAGGATGATTTCCCTCTCCCGATAACAGAATTATTAATTGATAGCACTAGTCAGTATGCTATCATGTCCTTTATGGACGGATATGCAGGCTATAATCAAATCAGGATGGCACCTGAAGATGAAGAGGCAACGGCTTTCAGAACGCCGCTTGAAATTTATTGTTATAAAGTTATGCCTTTCGGTCTCAAGAATGCTGGGGCAACATATCAAAGGGCGATGAAAAATATTTTTCAAGATATGATGCATAAGTATGTTAAATGCTAGTTGATGACTTGGTGGTCAGGTCGGGAGATCATCAAGAACACCACGAACATTTAGCATCAGTCTTCCGTCGACTCAGAAAGAAGCAATTAAAGATGAACCCTGCTAAGTGTGCATTCGGAGTCTCTTCTGGCAAATTCCTCGGCTTTGTTGTACGACACAGAGGGATTGAGATTGATCCAGAAAAAATTAAAGCTATTCAAAATATGCCACCACCAACAACGTTGAAGGAATTAAAAAGCTTACAAGGAAAATTGGCATACATTCGCCGTTTCATTTCGAACCTTGCAGGAAGGTGTCAGCCATTTTCTCGGTTAATGAAGAAAGATACAGAATTTGTATGGGATCACGCCTGTCAAAATGCATTTGACTCAATTAAGGAATTATTAAAACAGCCACCGGTGTTAACAGCTCCAGTGAAAGGTAAGCCACTTATCTTATATACATCTGCAGCTACAAATTCGTTGGGTGCTTTGTTGGCACAGGTAAACGAAGCCGGAAAAGAGACTGCTCTTTATTATCTAAGCCGAACACTGATGGGGGCAGAATGCAATTACTCCTCGATTGAAAAAGAATGTTTGGCGTTGATATTCGCCGTACAGAAGTTAAGGCATTATTGTCTTTCCCATGATATAACTTTGATCTCAAGAGCAGATCCGATAAAATTTTTGATGACTAGGCCAATGTTATCGGGAAGACTAGCCAAGTGGATGTTATTGTTATCAGAATATACTATTTCGTATAAGCCGGCGAAAGCAGTGAAAGGACAAGCTATGGCAGACTTCCTCGCAGCACATCCTATAGCAAAAAGTGAGGAAATCAATGACGAATTTCCAGATGAACAGATTATGTTGGCTGAATCTCAGAATATTTGGCAAATGTATTTTGATGGTGCTGCTCGAATGACGGGAGCGGGGGCAGGAGTAATATTCATTACTCCTCAAGGCGATTTGTTACCATACTCCTTCACATTGGGCACCGCATGCACAAATAACGAAGCTGAATACAGAGCTCTTATCATCGGAATGGAAATAGCCCATCAAATGGAAATAAAATTATTGCATAGCTTTGGAGATTCTAAATTGATTATAAATCAATTGACAATAGAATTTGAAGTAAGGAAAGAAGAACTCCTGCCCTATTATCGAAAGGCACAACAGTTGCTTGAACAATTTTGTCATGTGGAAATTAAACACATACCGCCGTTGGAGAATGCAAAAGCAGATGCTTTAGCCAGTTTGGCAGCGGCTTTATCCTGCACAAACCGAAGTCCTCTTCAGATAACTATAGAAGAAAGAAGATTCCTGCCATTTGCAGAGGTTATCTTAGAAACCGTTGAAATGTTTCCCATATCCTGTCTGGAGGTAATGACAGATGATTGGCGTCAGCTTTTTGTTGATTATCTCAAATATAATATCTTGCCAGAAGATAATGCACAAAGACAGTAGATTAAGCAGCGATCGGGCAAATTTGTCATATGCAGCGAAGTATTGTATAGAAAATCTTATAATGGAATGCTGTTAAGATGCTTAGACAAGCAAGAAGCAAACCAAATGCTGCGGGAGGCACATTCAGGAGAATGTGGAGCACACCAAGCCGGCCGAAATTTATGCCATAGAGTGCATCGAATGGGTTATTATTGGCCCACTATGTTCAAAGATGCAATAGAATACGCAAAGCGGTGTCATGAATGTCAAATACACGGAGATGTAATACATATTCCCCCAGAAGACTTACATCAGTCTATTGCTTCCTGGCCTTTTTCAGCTTGGGTACTAGACGTGATTGGTCCCATAAATCCCCCTTCATCTAAAGGAAAATAGTTTATTCTGGCAGCAACAGATTATTTCTCCAAATGGACCGAAGCAGTCGCCTTACGGAGTGCTAAAGAGAAAGACGTGGTCAATTTCATCCGGCATACTATAATATACCGTCATGGTATTCCGAAAAAGATCGTCACTGATAATGGCACCCCTTTTAAAAATAAAGGCATGGAAAAGTTGTGTCAGAAGTTCAGCATCCAGCATTCTTTTTCAACACCTTACTATCCTCCAGCCAATGGATTAGCAGAGGCGTTTAACAAAATGATTGTCAAAATAATGAAAAAAATGGTGACAGGCAATAAGCGCGATTGGGATGAAAAGTTACAAGAAGGATTATGGGCCTACAGAACTACCCATCGTACAGCAACAGGGGCGACACCGTATTCATTAATATATGGTATAGAGGAAGTTATCCCAATTGAAATGCAGGTGGCATCACTCCGAATAGCAGTACATCAGTCTATAACAGACGATGAAAATGCAAAAATAAGGCTGAAAGAATTAGACTTACTCGATGAGAAATGTCTTGCAGCTCAGCAAAGGTTACAGTCATATCAGGCCAGGATATTAGCAGCCTTTGAGAAACAGGTTAAATACCGCTCTTTCAAAAAAGGGGATATGGTGTTAATGTTGAAAAGACCAATAGTGATTACTCGCCGGACAGGGGGCAAGTTCGAACCTAAATGGGACGGTCCATATGTGGTAAAAGAAGTATACTCCAATGGGGCATATAGAATCACAAATCAAGAGGGACAGGGTATCAGTGTACTTGTCAACACCCGTTTCATCAAAAGATACTATCCATGAAGATAAACATATGGATTTTTGATTCAGAATATTATCGGCATAATGATCCTGTATCAAAAGGGGGCAAAGATGAATAAGAGCATGTTTGTATGTCAACAAAAGAAGCTTTAAAGAAGAAGTTCACCAGCATGTCAATTATCAAGCATCAAATCTGAAAAATATATATGATCATCATCATCACTAAATAAATCATCTTGAAGATTTTCTTGAAGATATTGATAAGACTGATATATTGCCTTACAAGGCACGGATTTTCTTGAAGATATTGATAAAATTGATATATTGCCTTACAAGGCATGGATCTTCTTGAAGATATTATCCCAAGTTGGAAATATCTACTATACTGGCAATGGTGATGATCATAAATATTACTGCCTTACAAGGCACGGGTCTTCCTAAAGATATTATCAAAAAGCAATTATACATCAATCTCAGTTAAAGAGGCAATATAGCCAAGCCAAATCCTAAAAGAGCCAAATTGAGCCAAATCAAAAAGATTAAGCTCGAAAAAAAAAATGCTCTCAAAGGATCAAGCTCTAAAAAAGAGCCGGCCAACTATATGTAAGACCTATGAAGATCGCCATTCGGGCAGCGGCGAGGAGTCAGTGGCCCTAAAAAGCCCGCGAAGACCATCGTGCGCACCCATGCGGGCAGCTGACAAAGTCAAGGATTCAAAACCTAAAAGGTCATAAATCCGTGAAGACTAGTCACTGTAACTCCCATGCCGTCTGTATAGCTTCTGGCAGCGCCATAGGGAACAGATGAAAATGCCCTCCCGTGAATGGGCTCGACCTTGCAGACGAAGAAAACAGGGGCTGCAGTGCGAGCTTTATACCAACCGTGCGTAAGACCCTCCAGATCTAGGGTTTGATTTCAGTAGTAACTCGTGAGAAAGGGCTTAAACCTACTTATTGATGGACTGGCGACCCTAGATTTGGTGCCCAAAGGTAGCCTTGCGAGCCCTGCGAACTCTAGAGAGTTACCGTGGCCAACCCTGTGCGTAAAACCAACAGTTCACCACCCGGTAGCGTCAATGGGCCCCTTTGATGGACCTTGGCCGTGAGCTCAAGGCAGTGAAAAGCCCAAAAGTGAACTCTAGAGAGTTACAATGGCTATCACATAAGACCCATAAATGCTCCACTACTCATGAGCTTAAACTGTGTGTGTGCGCACGCTCCACTACTCATGAGCTTAAACTGTGTGTGGCTAATTAAATTGAAACTTAGTACCGCCAATCTAAATACTCACATAGAGAATCCCGCACTAACAAAAGCATAAAAGGTTTAGAAATTGTAAAGGATGTAATGAAATGATTATATAAAGTATAAATATAATTTGATAATATTAGCATAAATATCATCAACATGCAATAAGAAAATGCTATTATAAACATTTCAAAAATGCTTTCATAAAAACATATATGAAGCCAAATGAATTATATGTCCAAGAAACACGAAAGCAAAGATTACATGTTCAAAATTACATGTCTAAAGATCTTCTGTAATTCCTATTGCTTCTGAATATCTGCGTAAATCTTCCTTCAATTGTGCCTGAGCCGCATCATGTTTAGATTTTTCTTCAAAAATAAGTCTTGCCTGATCAGGAACACCAGCAAGCTTATTCTCCAAAGAAGCAATCATTTCTTTACCTTGAAGTTGTACGGATTTTTCGATATCAATGGATTGAACATTCATCCGTATCTTCTCTTCAACGTCTCGAATGATTAAGGCTTATTCATGATTCCTTCTCTCCAGTTGAGAGATTTTTGCCTTCAGAGATGCAATATGATCTTGAATAGTCCTACTTTCATCAACATGAATCTTTAATTGATCTTGAAGAATTGTATGCTCATTTTCAAGTTTAGAAATTGATGAAGCTGTCAGAAGGGCTTGTTCTTGCGATGAAGTCAACTGCTTTCTACACTCTAAAATCTCAGGGGCAATTGTAACATTCTCTACCGACACCAAAGAAATTACGGAATCACGAAATTTGAGGAGTGAATCCCGCAAAGGAGATATGTTGATTCTAGCCATCTTGGCAGAGCTCTCCAGAATCTCTATAGCAACATCCAAGTCCAACCACTGGTCAGGATTTCTGAAGATATGGATTATTGCTAACAAAGAATGTTTCACCATAAGCATTTTATGAACAGGGATTTTCGTAAAGGATGACTGTTCAGAAGTAGTGGCTACAGAATCAGAACTAGCTGCACCGCTGCAAGAAGGAATTCCTATAGAAAAAGAAGAAGGATATTCAAAATATTATTATGAAATATATAGTCCTGAGTAAAGATAATCGGTGTATATATGTACCTGTCACCGGAATACGACTAATAGAAGGAGAAGCTCCCTGAGCAATGGAAGGACCAAGTTCCACCATATCGGCAAAAGATGGTGCTCTAGCTTCCGTGCTTGAATCTCTGGTAGCCGGAGTTGGCAAGTCCGTAGTTTCTGTTGGAAATATGATTTTACGAGCCACTACTCTCTGTACTACCAATGGAACTACGGGTGCTCTTGGTGAAGATACCACAAGAGGGCTCACTGAAGAGATAGCACCTATTTCTGCAACTTGGGCACCTAAAAAGGGAGACATAATGATTCTAAATAAATAATAGTTGTTAAAATATAAATTAGTATATGCATATGAAAATTAAATTTCCTTTACCTGGTGAATATCCATATTCGCTATAATCTAAAAGCTCCTCTTCATCTTCCTCAGCTGCAGGAGATTTAGCAAGGACATTTACACCAGGAAGAGTCTTAGCGGTTGCAGGGGAAGATTCCACCTCAACTTCTTTTATAGCTGTTTCCTCATCTTCGTCAATGTCAACTTCACCTTCTTCAAAGTCATCATCTTTATCTTCACAACTGTCGCCATCTCCACTGTCTTCATATTGTGAAGATTCAGTAGTATCTGATGATGAAGTTGAACTTTCATCTTCCAAAATTTCTTCGTCAACTTCTTCAATCATAACTTGCTTCCCTTTGTAATAGACGGGTTGGCTGCTCTCCGATACGGATTCTTGGACTATAGGAGAAGCGGATGCTTGGCGGGTCCTTTCTGAAGGAATAGGGGATGATGTTTGCAAACGCGTTTTTGATCTAGTCATCGGGTTGTGAAGGGGATATAGAAGTACCAATAGCCGGTCCTTCTTGAACTGCTGCAGTCTCTGCAGGAATTGGAGAAGATGTACCTTCGGCATCATCTGTGGCTTGGTTTGAAGAGTCTCGATGAGATTTCTCAAATTCTCTCTGAACTCCGTGAGCAAACCAGCCATCCAAAGTATTGATGGGTTTGATTTCACGGATGGGGTCTTCCAATGATATTTTCCTACAAATTTCTCCAGGATGAGATGCATGACTCTTTTCAGGAATATAGCCAATTCCACTCTCTAAATTTTTGCCCTTCATCCTGGGCGGATGAAGAAAGATAGAAGAATCCACTGGCAAGCATTTAGTGACCAAGTATGATTGGTGATCCCACCATCGCATCCAGCTATACGATGTACGAACTATGCGATCACAGCCTGAAATTATGAAGAGAGATCCAACGCAGCCATTCAGTAACAGTTTCCATATCATGGCCCAGTTAAGAGGACCAGTTCCATAACAACACATTTTTCTAGTAACTAGCCCGCAGTCTTGAGGTACGGTTTGATCATAACCAAATTGACGAGCAAAGCAACTGGGGTAGTAAGGTTCTCTCCAAAATTCTGTTCCTTCCTAAAGAGGTAAACTGCATGAGCGAATAGAAAAGAAGAAAGCTCTCTCTGCTGCAGTAAGCGTTTCTTGGTCCACCATATCTGTATCTTCAGTGTAGCGATAAAGGCGGAACTGAAAGAAGTTTATCTGATCATCATCCCGAATCTTATTAGCAACCCACTCATATGCTCTTTTTGCCATTGCTCTTTGCTGAAAGAACCAGAGTGGAAGATGAGAAGGATGAGTATATGCTTGCTCCGAAGCTTCAAAAGTCCAAGGAAAATATACTCCTAGCCACCCCGTAATATAATGCCAAGAAGTATGCGCAGACGAAGCTCCAAGAATCGGGTCTTTTACATGGGTAGCTACCTCTCCAAGAGCTCTGTAAATAGAACATAATACTGGAGGAGCAAGAGAGTATTTATGGCCTTCTGCTAAAGCACCAGCCACAACAAAGACGCTTGGACGAACAACATCTGCCCATTTAGAGCTGGGCAATATGACCAAACTCAGCCAGTAAGCTAAGAACGCTGCAAGCTCTCCAAAAGAGCTATATTCTGGTTTTCCTCTTATTGCATCTCGAAGCTTCGTTAGTTCTTTGGAATGGCAGTCACGAAATCTTCAAAGAAAGAGTAAAGATGAGAAGGTTAATATACAGGAATGGCTAAACAGCAAGAATACAAAAAGGAAGATCAATTATCAGAGTGATAAATACCTGAGACCCCTAAAGAAATGAGCCAGCCATTGCAGAGGAGGAATTTTGTGGAAACTTGGAAATTTGCCCATCTCTTTGAATAATTCTATGGTAGTCTCAGAAATGGAAGGTTTGCGGTCTGGAGAGGATACAAAGGCCAATTCTCTGTTTGTAGGAATGAATTCATCATAAAATATGCCTATTATCGTGAGACCGGCTATACGATGAAGGTCCCAGAGTGATATGCTCATTTCACCATAGGGTAAATGGAAAGAGTTGGTTGTAGGCGACCAGTATTCAAGGAAGCCTTTCAGAATATTGGGTTCCCTATAGAAGTATTTGGAGGTAACTTCTATTGCATCATAAAGTCCAATCTTTGCAAGAGTGCTTGTATGCTTCAGCAATATAGCCTCTGCCCATTCAGAGTAGTAGCGGCGAGCAATTAACAGGCCTCTGATGTGGAATTATGCTTGGCCCCAGAGTTGATCTCGATTTCTGAAACGCTGACAAACTATCTCATAAAAATGAGAGGAAAGAGATCATGGGGACTATGGAAAGGAACTAAGAATATCATGGGATGAGCTTCCCCTATTCTTTGACGTGGCTTCTGTGTTTGGATGATGCCCTCGAGGATTCGGGGCTCTCTCGAGGCCCATGATTCAGTAAATATTAACCTCTCGCCAGGGATGTAGTCTTTAGATTCACAGTCGAGCATGGACTGATGGCGGTATACTTTGATGGGAATAATCGTCATCCCCTCCGCATGAGGGTTATCAAACTTCATGATACCTTCGACAACTCGTACTGAATCCCACGAGTTCTGAAGCCGCTTCTTCTTATGTTCCTTGATCTTCTCTGCGAATTCTTTCGCTTTATTGCGGCGAATTTTCTTTGGACGAGAAGCCGGAGGACTGTCTTCACAGGGAGGTGGTCTTTCACTATCAGTACGAATATGAGCTGTGGACTTTAACCATTCGTCCCAGTCATATTCTCTGCCATGCTTAGGAGGACATTTGATGTCTCCCAAAGAAATAGATTTGTGAATGGGGGAAGGCAAAGATTTAATGCGGTCAGAAAAGTCGAAGGTGGGAAGAACAGGCTCTTTGAAATAAGCGGGAGTTCTGGAAGTAGTCTTCATCCGCTTAGCAGGAGGTTGATCAGAAGAAGGCGAGTTAGAAGGAGTTATGAGACGGGCTGTTTGTTTAATACGAGCCATGAAAATGAGACAAAGGAATAAAGATAGATGACAGAGTAAGAAAGGAAGAAGAGAGAAAATGGCTAAGTGTTGGAAACACTCCGAAAGAAATTGGCTAAGTACAAAGGACTTTGCGCGGGTCCGCGCAAAGTATATAGTTTGCGCGAAAGAACTCTAAGTTCAAAGGTCGTCGCGCAAAGTGAAAAGGTTTGCGCGGAGTCGCGCAAAGTGAATGCTTTGCGCGGGAGAAAATCGCCAGAGTAAAGTTTCAACAGAGTGCTGATCATGAAAATGACGAAGTCGTTGGACTATTTATAGTATTTCTGGCCGAGTACGGATCGACCGAGCTTTGCGCGAGGTCGCGCAAACCCTACAAAATAAGTGGTTTGATCCTTTTTCTTTGATTTTCTGAAAAAACAAAGAACGGATCAAGGGGGCATCTGTTGAGGCATAAAATTAGCAAAGAAGTGGAGAAGAGAAAGATCAAGAAATCAGTTTGAAGATCAAAGAAATAAGTTTCAAGACTACTTTGCGCGGGTTCGCGCAAAGTGAATGGATTGCGCTGAACCGCGCAAAGTAAATGGGTTGCGCGGGTTGATCAAGGAAGACAGATTGCGCGGGACTGATAGATTGCGCTGGACCGCGCAAAGCATGTCGTTTGCGCGTGTCCGCGCAAAGTACTTTGCGGTGGTATAAAAATGGTTGGATGTTATTTTGTCCCACATCGACCAGAACAGAGATTTCCACTGGTAAAAATGTTTATAAATACCCCGTTCTTTCTCTGGAAAAGGGTTGGAAGATTTCAGAGTGAAAGAAAGACGAAAGAGAAGACAGAAGGTGCGGAGTATTGGACTCCTGCAGTTTGCACGAATGAGCGCAAAGGAGTATTGGACTCCTGAAGTTTGCGCCGATCCGCACAAAGCAGCATGTGGCTTATATAGTTTGCGCGGACCCGCACAAAGTATGTCGTTTGCGTGGACTCGTGCAAACTGGTTACTTGGCAGTTTTTAACAGCAATGAGTTGTTATGCTGCTGGAATGATTAAAGTCTTCAAAACTTCAAGTTCTTCTTGTTCAGGAGAAAAGGAAGAATCATCGACAAAGAGGCGTATTCCTCCTAAGTTTCAGGAGATGACCGAAATAGATCGAAATCTTTGCTTAGGAATCTCCGTTCTCTTGAAGATTGTTGATCAACTTGTCTATTCCTCCTAAGTCGTTGGAGATGATTGAGATCATTGCCGTTATGCTGTCGAAAATTATATTTAACTATTGTCACTTATAATGAATTCTTTGTAAACTATCTTAGAATCAAGGGATATTAGAGGATGTAATGAATTCAGAATTAATAAAGTGTGATGATTGTCTTTGTAACTATTCCATTATTATGTTTAAATAAGATAGTTCTCCCAAATCAAATACATTTGTTTCCTTGTCGAAACAGTCATTTTTGGCTTAAAGGTTAAGCAGACCCTAAACTCATGGCATTATATGCATACCACATGCACTTGAACGTATGCCTTATCATAATTGCTTGAATTCATGCATAATCATGACATACATGATGATTGAAATACCACAGTCGTGCCGTATAACATGAGTTGGATCTTAACGATGAAACGTACATCTATGATGACTACTTGGGTTATCCCTAAACATGAACGGGACACCGAAAGCGTGGAAATAGTAGGGGATGATGTGCCCCTTGGGTTAAAAGTCCCTAAACCCCGATGCTAGCTAGGGATACCTCATCATCGGTCCAAGTGGATACATGGGTCATGGATTTGATTCCCACTGATAAGGTCGGGTTGAGAAGAGGTGGGTCTAACTTGCTTAAGGGCTGAGGTACAAACAGGGACCAGTTTGACCCGCCAGCGAGGAGAAGCGCAAACGAGGTTTGCTACTAGTATATAAGATGGTGGTTGTAACCCTATTGGTGGGTAGCGGGGTCAATTGCTGGTGTCTGGTGCATGGGTGTTGACCACAGTGTTTTCCCGAGATATAGAGTTATGATATGGCATGACAATATGATGATGATGATGTGATTACAGATGCGTGTAATACGGTTATGGCTGTGGTATAAGAGAAATGAAAATATGACTTGGTGATGTTGGTATCATTGACTCGGAATATTACTATGATGCATATGCATTGCATTGGCATTGGCATCGACATCATACCTTACATACTACACGCCTTTTACAATACATGATTTCTTCGTGGCATATTTATCTTGCTTACATGTAGGACACACTACAAACACGTGTGTACTCACTAGGCTTTTTGCCTAAGCTTCCTATTTCCTATTTTTTCACGGCAGAAGTAGCTTGGAAGACTTGGCTTTCTCGATGTATTGTATCTATTTTTCAATTTAGCAATGTTAACGTTGTATACCTTTTAGAAAGCTGTAACAGCCCGGATTTTTTCCAACCTAGAATTAGACGTCCTCAGGTAATGGGTCGCTCCTAACACCTTATTAACTTGTCAGAACTGAATCCCACAGTCTAAACTCACTTCTTAACCCATTTCCTTCACAAATCCCACCCTTCACCACCTTGTTCTTTCAATTATTTCAAGTACTTTCACCCTAGACACTATCTTAAACTAGCTAAGTATTATAACTTGGATCACCTTATGTACAAACTACAAAGGCCTAGGTACCACCTCATATAAAAATCTTATAGGACTCAATCCTTTAGAAATGAGACAAAGTTAACTAAGTGCTAAACTAGAGTAGCCATGAAATCCGTTTGAATTGCTTTAAATACGATCTACAAGACCCAAAACTTGTAGAATCATTGACACTAGGTTACCCTAAAATCTAGGATCAAAACTCTTTACTCGACTGCTCTCGGGAGCACATTGAAACTCCGTATCGGTCTGGACCGCACATCGGAAGTCCGAATAATACCAAGTTAAGGAATTATGACCACCCTGCTGGGCTTGACAACCATCTCGGAAATTAAATCCAGGCAGTGTCCCATGGCTGTTCGCTTGAGTCCGGAGTGAGGGAATGTGAGAACACTTGTTTTCTTTACAAAATAAATATCTCAAATAGTAATCTGAGACTTGTCGCTTGTGGGTCAGTATTAAGCAACCTGACCATCAGAATCTAACCCAAATACACCCTCGGATCAGGAAAAATTTCATAAACATATCCATGTACTCGAAATACCCGATCGAGATCCGCTGACTGTCGAACTGAAACTGGTCCGCCACGCGTGATATGGGAATCTGACTGAGACGAAAACTTAACTCCACGTAGATCCAATGTCTGTGAGCTTAAGTCCGACCTTTGGCTCAAGGAGGCCCGCCAGAAGTCCTCCGTTGAGCTGAAAAAGTACCGCTTTGGTTATAACCTAAGTACACCTTGTCCACAAGTCTACTTTGGTAAATTTTTAGGCTATATAAGGACGTTAGAACCCTCTCTCTCACAGCCATACGAATTTGAGAGAAATCCTAGATTGAGAAGAGAGAAAAGAGAGAGAAAGTGTGGGAGTTGTGGGAGGATCTCCCTGCCATGCTCCCCTGCCGCTACACAAGCTGCACCGCCCTATTCTCATCGCTTTTCCGATGATTCCAGCGTCATTTCTAGGTAAGAAACCCTAACCCTAATCTGATTTGGGGTGTTGATAGTTATAGGTTATGAAATAGCTAACCTATTTCATTCTATAGGTTGCCAAACTGCCGAATACGGAAGCTTAGCAAACCTATCGACTCTGTTACGATTCTACGACAAAAGGTGAGGACTTTAGGTGTACAGGTTATAGTTTTCAACGCTTTTAATGTCAGATAATGATAGATTCATGATCTGCATGTAATTGCATATGTACAAAGTACTTTCTGTTCTCTGTTTCGATTAAAGACATAGAATATAGAATTTTACATATTCTAAGTATTCGTAGAAAATACCGTATACGTATATATTTTGGAAAAGTGTTTGACATGATTATTTATTGTATAAATATATGATATATGGATAAAATACTCATTTTGCGAAAGGATTCGCCCTAATACATGTTTTGCTAATATACACTATGTATGTAGAAATAGTGTATTGTAAAAAGTACGTATATGTATATATTTTAGAAATGTGTTTGCCATGATTATTTACTGTATGAATATATAATATGTGTGTAAAATACTTTCTTGGCGAAAGGACTAACCCTAATACATGTTTTGCTAACATACACTGTATGTTGAAATTGTGTATTCTAAGTGTTTGTGAAAATGCTTGTGAGAGTAAGTGTTTGGATGATGGTGCCTTAGATAGGTGTTGAGATGGGATTCTCAACTACCTTAGAGACCTGTATGATTTCCTCCATGTGGTTGTTTACTTAAACCGCTTACTTGTGAAATATACGTGTTTGTATTCCTATTTATGTAGTGCTTTATAACATGCTTTATGACATGCTTACTAATATACTTGAATTACTTGGTTTATTATGCTTTATCCACATGCTATAAATAAGGATTGATTGAGCTTGGGACTATGTCTATAGTTCAGACAATCGGTACCAGACTTGAGATCGTGGTTGAGATTCATGTCGCCACGTAAGATGTGTTTGACGAACCCGAGTCGTACGTCAGTTGGCAACAGTGGTTAGGCCATGCGAAGTGCTTATGCACTTCATGTCGTTCAATTGATTGTGCGCTCGAGCTAGTCACGCTCGTCAAGTAACCCGATATGTCTAATGTATGTTCACCATGTTTGGTCGTTACTAGTTGAACCTAGGGTACTAAACTTACCAGTGGAATCCAGTTAACCATGGTACCTCGATCCGCTAAGACTCATGAGCCAGGCATGGTGGTATGGGACACCGTGGTCGAGCTGTCAGCCTATGCTGAGGCCACGTGCCTCCCCGTAGTGACCAGTGAGCAACCAGACTCGTGAGCCGATTATGGTGGTATGAGACACTATATTCGAGCTATCGGCCTACACTACTTGATGGGTGATGGGGGAGTGGTGCAACGATTCCGTGTAACAGCCCTGGCAGCCCTGATCGTACCCGGCGTAGTGACCTCGAGCATACTCTAAATCTATGGTGAGGCTACGAGCCTTTCCATAGTAACAGAGTATAAGCTAGGCATATATTGATAAGGTGATGGGGGAGTGGTGCAATGATTCCATGTAACAGCCCTGGCAGCCCTTGCAGTGACCTAGAAACACACCATCGTATGAGATTGTTTAGGACTGACGACCCTAGAATGGATCATGTTTGGGAATGATACAAGGAAGGTACCTTAGTTTCCCAATCCTGCTGTTTGAAATGGACTAATAACAACTCGGTAATCATGTTCATCATGCATTACATGTGTCTGGAAGATGTGGAGCACTGAGGAAAGTAAGCATGCCGCGAACGAAGATGGTGTCGCATGAGGGAGTATGTCGATGAGGGCATCCATCATGACTGCATTCATACTTGCATTAATAAGAGTAGTTAGGAGTGTTTGATTGTATTGCTTTATCGTTACTGCTTGACTGAGTCGATAACATGTTAACCTATGTTTTATTGTTCCACTGAGTTAGCTACTCACTCCCACGTTACAGGATGGTGTTCCAAACACCCAACCAGACATTGCCTGATTTCAGATGGTGACGCTACTTCTGAGGTGGAGCCGGACCTTTGTAATGACTACGATACCTGGTTGTATTGGTTGTCTTCTGACGGCTTCCTGTGAGTCGTGTCCTGATCGACGGGGCTTTCTGGGATATTGTAAGTGTTATAGTCTATATCCCTGTCGGTTGTCAAATTTGTGATGCCAAAATCACTGTTATTATAACTTGGATAAGTGAATCTCTCTTAAAGATCAACATTCATGTACAAGCAAAGATCTCAACAAACAAAGCTCACAAGTACAAAGATCAATCTTGACTGCATGTACTGCACACAAGACAAGTCTCAAGAATGTATGATTCACGAAGTGTACAAGGCAGTTCATAAAGAACTCAAGAGACTTTCAAGGCTGAGCTACATCAAGATTTCAAGACTGAACTACATTAGATTGAACTACATCAAGACATCAAGACTTAAGCTTCAAGGTCACTTATTCCTAATGTTTCAATGTCCTTACTTCTATTTGAGGTTTGATTGAACATAGGTTGACCTTAGGAGTAGGCCACTTTGGATGCATAAGTCATATGTATATGTCACATGAGTTTGGGCCGTCCGAAGACTTATCCTAGGCTTTCTTTGACTAGTCCAAGCCTTGTTTCGACCAGTCTAAGAATTTCCTCGATCAGTCGTAAGGTTGTTACAAAATTCAGATATTTTCAGTTAGCCTTCGACCAGTCTAGGAATCTCTTCGACCAGTCGAAGGAACAGTATCGACTGCATCGTCGACCGGTCGAATATCTTCGACTCAAAGTCCAACGATTATTTACAGGGTCTTCGACCAGTCGAAGAAGACCTTAGTCGAAGGTGACCTACGACCAGTCGAAGGAGACCTTCGACCAATCGTAGAACAGTTAAAGCTTATCGTGCTCAATTTTTTTCAAATCTATTACTTCTTCGACTAGTCGAAGAGCTCCCTAGACCAGTTGAAGATGCGATCTGCTCACCTATAAATTGAGCATGAATCTCAGAAGAATGGGGGAATTAATCAGTCTATTCAAGCCAATCTTCGTCAAACTTCTGAGTAATAATTCAGCACTCCATCTAAGCTAAGTGTGCTTATTTTTTATTCTCTTTCTTTAACTTTATTTAATTGATTTTGTTTCTGCTATTCCAATCTAATTTGATAAGAGGAATTGTTATTCCCTTTCTTTGGAATCAAAATCAATTAAGGCAAGCCCTAGTTGGTTTAATTTAAAATCTATTAGAATTAGAACCATTGTAATTGAGTACTGGACATTGAACTTGGACATTCAATCATTTACTCTGATTTGGTTCTACCGGGCTGCTACAACGAAGGAGATAATCAGGTATTTTACATTTAATTGTAAATTCCTTTCTGTTTTGGTTTCTTTCAAGATTTGCCAGAAAAATCTTGTTGTATTGGTTATCTGAGGAGAGCCAGGAAAACTCAGAAGTAGGGTTTTTTTTTTTAATTGTGTAAGCCCACAGACAAAGACACAATTGTAAAGGTTTTGGGTGTACCTGTGAAAACCTATTTTGTTAGTGAACGCTAATATCCCCTGTGTGAGGATATTAGGAGTGGAGTAGCATTCTGTGTGGCTGTTGTTTAACAGTTGGTGAACACACAAGCGAACCACTATAATCCCTTATGTTGTGATTAAATGATTTACATTTCTAATCTTTAATTATTTATTTGTGGGATGTATGTATGGTGGTGAATGTTATAATCATTTAATTCAAGCATTGTGGGAATTTTGTAATAGTTTAGACTTTACTTTCTGTTATTCCTTTATCTGCTTAAAATTCAGTTTCCTTTAAAGTTATTCCAGCAAGGTTGCCCTGCCATTTTTATGGTGTATGGCCATCCCTAGAACAATACATTTGTGATTACAATTTATTTCAGTTTGTGCTTACTTCTGTATTCCTCTTTGGTTTGAGATTTGATACAAAGATCTTTCTAGAAATAAGGTTGTCCTACCATAAACTTTGGTTTTTGGTGAAAGGTTGTCCTTAGAACAACATTTGTATCAACCCCTCAAGATCAAATTTTTGAGGTTGTTTTACTTTCCTGCATTGTGATTTATTTTGGCTATCATATTCTTTTTAATTCCGCTATTATAAGTTTTATTTGGCATAGTCCTATTCACCCCCCTCTAGGACATATAGCTAGGCCTTTTCAAGTGGTATCAGAGCCTAATAGCTCATTCTTATTGCTTTTTTGGATTTATTTCCTGAGCTAACAATCTAAGCTATATAAAAAGATGTCAAATTTTGATAGCCTTTCAGTCACTAGGCCTCCACCATTTGATGGCTCGAACTATGCCTATTGGAAAGCCAGAATGAGGATCTTCCTAAAATCAATGGATGAGAGTGTGTGGCGAGCCACAGTGACCGAATGGAAAACTCCTACCATTGAAGTAACTGAATCCGACCGTTCATAAACTATGTCTGTACCTGCTTATTATTTATGGACAACCCTTCAGAAAAGAGAGTATAGTGCCAATGCTAAAGCACTAAATGCAATCACTTGCGCACTATCACCGGATGAATTCAAAAGAATCATATCCTGTGATACTGCAAAGCAAGCCTGGGATATACTACAAATGACACACGAGGGTACATCAATTGTCAAAAAGTCTAAAGTCCAACTCCTCACAACCAAATTTGAAGAAATTCATATGGAGGAAAATGAAATGTTTATGGACTTTTACACTAGACTAAATGACATTATAAACTCAATGTGGGGTCTTGGCGATAAAATCCCAGAAAGTAAAGTGTGTGCAAAGATATTACGCTCACTTCTTGAACGGTTCAATTCTAAAGTAACCGCGATCCAGGAACTTCGTGATACGGATAATATGAAGGTAGAAGAACTAGTTGGTTCTTTACAAACCGACGAGTTAAACTTTAAAGCTCCTAAAGGAAAATCAATTGCTCTAAAATCCTCTAAATGTAATTCAGAAGAAAATTCTGATTCAGAAGTTAATATGGCTCTTTTAGCAAAAAAGTTTTACAAGATTTTCAAAAGCAAGAAAAGGGTTGATTTTAAAAAATCGAATGATAAAAAGAAGTTTAGACCCAAAACTCAAAAATCTTTAAAAGATAGTCAATGTTACAACTGTCAAGAAT
Organism: Magnolia changhungtana; assembly: GCA_030180095.1. NCBI lineage: Eukaryota > Viridiplantae > Streptophyta > Magnoliopsida > Magnoliales > Magnoliaceae > Magnolia > Magnolia changhungtana. The sequence goes on from JASAUF010000172.1 coordinate 2,858,267, forward strand.
ATGGGCACTTAGCAAATAGATGTCCTAAAAAGGACAAACCCAAGAAGAAGGGTATGTTGGCTACATGGGATGAATCACTTGATTCTGAAGCTTCTTCTGAATCAGAAGATTCTGAAACTGAGTTAGGGAATGAAGTTAAAGCTCTTATGACTCTAGCTAAATTCACATTTTCAGATAATGACTCAACAAGTGAAGAAAATCTGAGTAGTGAATATGAAAATGAAGATGATCTTCAAGACGCTTACAATGCCCTATATAAGGAAAGTTGTAAAATTGTTGTAAAACTTAAACTTTAAAAAGAAAAGTTTTCTAAACTCAAAGAATGTTTTGAATCACTTGTCTTAAAAAAATCACAAATTTCAGATTGGTTTGAAAAATCAAAATGCGATTTGGAATTCAAAAACTCCCTGATTGTTGATTTGAAATCTGAAATTGAAAATCTCAAAAATGAAGTATCTTCTCTTCTAAGTCTAAAGGACACATGGAAATATGCCCAAGGTGATCCAAAGTTAGAAAAACTTTTATCCGGATCAAGAAAATGTGGCGATCTATCCGGGTTGGGCTATGATAAAAATTTATCTCTTAAACAAAAGTATACTCCTCCTATGTTTGTGAAAGGAGAGTCTTCAAACTCAAAAGGGAAAAGTACTTATCAAGGTTTTTCTAGAAATTCAAAAACTCTTCAAAAACCTAGAAGCAGTCATGTCAACTTTAATCAGAAACGAAATCCACTAGCTGAAAAGATAGTAGATTTACTCAAGGAGCTCCTAAAATCTAACTCTATAGGTTATTCTTACAACTATAAACAAAAGAAGAACAACTATGTTCCTAAACCCAAAACAGTTATGAAATGGGTTTCTAAAGTCACCTGCTTGGTTGCTCACACTGCTTTCAAAGTAACATGTCATTCAAAGTGGTACCTAGACAGTGGATGTTCCAGGCATATGACAGGTGACAAAGCTTTATTCACGGATCTAAAAGGTATGACTGATGGTTCAGTCACATTTGGTGATGGTAGCAACTGCAAGATTATGGGCAAAGGTACGTTTCAACTTTTTAATCTTCCTGTGTTTAAAAACATTTTATATGTTGAAGGCTTAAAACATAACTTGCTTAGCATATCTCAGATATGTGATAATAACCATAGTGTTCGGTTCTCTAATCAAAGTTGTGAGATACTAAATAATAAGGGTTCTGTAATATTAACTGGACGTAGAACGTCTGAAAATTGCTATATCATTAGCGAATCCAGCTCATCTAATCAAACATGTTACATGGTCCATACAGACGAAACTGATTTATGGCACAAACGTCTTGGACATGTACGTTATCAAAATTTATATAGATTGAGTAATCAAGAACTTATAAGAGGTTTACCCAAACTTCAGAAATTAGATAAAATATGTGGTGAGTGCCAGATAGGCAAACAAATAAGGAATTTGCACAAAAATGTGAATTCAAATACCACATCAAGACCACTCGAACTTCTCCACATGGATCTAATTGGACCTACCAGAACGGAAAGTCGTGGTGGAAAAAAATATATCCTGGTAATAGTTGATGACTTTACCAGATTCACTTGGGTAGCCTTCTTAAGGGATAAATCTGAAACCCTTGAAGAAGTAAGAAAAGTTCTCAAAAAGATTCAAATTGAAAAATCTTCTCAAATCAGTAAGATTCGTAGTGATCATGGATCTGAATTTGAGAATAGCAATTTTGAGAAGTTCTGTACTGACCAAGGAATATTACATGAATTCTCAGCTCTCAAAACTCCACAACAAAATTGAATTGTGGAAAGAAAAAATAGGGTACTTCAAGAAATGGCTAATGTTATGCTGAATAGCATGAAGCTCTCTAAAAATCTTTGGGCTAAAGCTGTTAACACAGCTTGCTATATTATTAACCGAGTCTACACTAGCAAAGAAAATAATAAAATGGCTTACGAATTATGGTTCAATAAAAAGCCTACTGTCAAATACTTTCTAGTTTTTGGCAGCAAGTGCTATATTTTACGAGATCGTGAAAATTTGGAAAAATTCGATACAAAGAGTGATGAAGGGATTTTTCTAGGATATTCCTTAAACAGTCGGGCTTATAGGGTACTAAACGAAAGAACTGGTGTGATTCGAGAGTCCATCAATGTTGTCATTGATGATCACATAAAAACGCCAATCCCTAATTCAGATAATGATGAAGTTCTAATCATTGATAAACCCGATACTTCATCAAATCAGACTGACTCTGAATTGAGGACTGTTAAAGATCATCTAACTACTCAAATTCTTGAAAATCCTCTCACCGGTGTTTGCACCCATAGACAACTTGAGGATATATGTAATTATGTATGTTTTACATCCCAAATAGAACCATCTAATGTAAAAGAAGCTATTGCTGATGAGAACTGGATTGTTGCAATGCAAGAAGAACTTAACCAATTTATAAGAAATGATGTTTGGTATCTCATACCAAGACCTAGATAAATACATCATTGGAACAAAATGGATTTTCAAAAATAAGTCTGACAAGTGTGGAAATATAATTAGAAACAAGGCTAGACTAGTGGTATAAGGTTATACCCAAATTGAAGGAATTGATTTTGATGAAACTTTTGCACCAGTAACACGTCTTAAATCTATCAAACTATTTATATCCATTGCATGTTTTAGAAAGATAAAGATATATCAAATGGATGTGAAAAGTGCTTTTCTAAATGGCGATTTACATAAAGAAGTATATGTTGAACAGCCAATGGGTTTTGAAGATCCCAAAAATACTAATCATGTGTATCGGCTTAAAAATGCACTTTATGGATTAAAACAAGCACCTAGGGCATGGTATGAGAAACTAACAAAATTTCTTTTAAGTCACAATTTTTAAATGGGATCTGTTGATAAAACTCTATTTGTTAAAAAACATAATGATCATATTTTAATGGTACAGATTTATATTGATGATATCATTTATGGATCAACTTGTACTGACTTGACTACTGAGTTTGTAGATTTGATGAAATTCACAATTCGAAATGAGCATGGTTGGGGAATTGACTTATTTCCTTGGATTGCAAGTAAATAAACAACCTAAAGGAATATTCATTTCTCAATCTAAGTATGCTTTAAATCTAATCAAGAGATTTGGATTTGAGAATGACAAGAATTTCGATACTCCCATGAGTACTACCCTGAAACTCTCAAAAGACTCTAATGGTAAAAATGTTGATTCAAAACTTTATCGGAGTATAATTGGTAATTTGTTATATTTAACTGCTAGTAGACCTGATATTTCTCTAAGTGTTGGTATTTGCGCAAGATATCAATCTGATCCAAAAGAATCTCACTTGATTGCTATCAAGCGATTATTAGGTATGTCGCAAGTACTGTAAATCTTGGTCTCTGGTATCCTCATGAGACTAGTGTCCAACTTGCTGGGTACTCAGATGCTGACTGGGCTGGTAATCTAGATGATAGAAAATCAACCAGTGGTGGTTGCTTTTACATTGGAAATTGTTTAGTTTCCTGGTTTGGTAAGAAACAAAATTCTATATCACTTTCAACTGCTGAAGTTGAGTATATCGCAGCTGGTAATGCATGTACACAGCTTGTTTGGATGTAATGAATGCTAAGTGATTATGGAATTAAACAGGATTCTATGTTATTACATTATGATAATTCCAGTGCAATAAATATTTCAAAAAATCCTATTCAGCATTCTCATACTAAGCACATTGACATTAGATTTCATTATATTCGGGAATTGGTAAAAGAAAAAGTTATATCTCTGGAATATATTCCTACCGAAGATCAGCGAGCTGATATTTTCACAAAACCTCTTGATAAAAGTAGGTTTAAAAAGATGAAATTTGATCTTGGCATGTGTATTTCAAAATGATTATTTATGCCTATGTATATCATAGTGTATATATTTGCTAGGTTTAATTCCAATTTTTTTAAAAAAAAATTACAAGAAATATGAAATTCTGGACTTCCTTCGATCGTGAGTATACTCGACCAATCGACCTTCGACCGATCGTAGATACCCACGACCAGTCGTAGATCTCGGGAATCACTTAAAATTTGGAGATTTTTACTTTCTTCCTCATTTCGTTTTTCTTTTCTAAGGAGTCGAGCTTCGACTTGTTCAACCCACCGTTCTTGTTCTTCAAGGTTAGTGTTCCATTTACATTTTTCTTGCAAATCTGTGTCTAGATTGCTTTCTTTTCTAACTTGAAGCTTTCTATTTAGGATTTCATTGAGATTTAGGGTTTGGATTTTGAAAAATCTGTTTTGAGTAAACCCATTTCTCAATCCTTTGCAACTTCTTATTTCTTTGTTATTGTTGTTGCATATGGCTTCTAGAGGTAGAAAAACTACTTCCCGTGGTCCTTCTTCTTCCTCCAGATCGGCCAAGCGTCATCTTCTTGTTCCCAATAATGATCCATCTTATGTTAGGGACATTAGATCATGAAATGTTATTGTTGAACATCCTGTTGATATTAATCATATTACACCTTTTGACATCCTTCCTATGCTTGAAGCTGTAGGTTGGGTTAACTTATTACATTGGGGTGTGCCTGCATACCGGTCCATTGCCCAATCCATGTTTACATGTATTAGTGACTTTTCACAGGATAATTTAACTTTTAAAATATCTACTAGTGAAGGGCCATTTGACATTGATCGTCATTTAATTTCAACTCTCATGGATATTCCTGTGAATGATGAGGGCATTCCTATTCATAACTTGACTGATAAACCCTCAGTTTCTGAAAAACGTATGCTCACTAGAGACTTGTGCAACATGAATGTTCATTGGACTCATAAAGGGAATGCGCTTCCCGCAAGGTATTTGTTACCCAAATACAGAGTTCTCGACAGAATCTTTATGTCTAATCTGTATCCTCGTTCGGGTAGTAAAATTGACTTAACTTCATTTATGGTTCGTGTTATTCATGCTATTTCCAGTGGTACTCAGATTTGCTTGTCATCCTTAATCTGTCATTTCATTCTTCAATTTAGACTCCATCCTGGTCATAGTGACATTCCTTTTAGTTATTTAATGACTGTATTGGCTACACATATGTTAGTCGATATGTCAGTTAATGAGGCACATATCCATCATCTGATTTTCAACAATTCTAATCTTACTAAGATGAAGCTGGAATTACTTCCTGAACAAGGTGGTGATGGTGGTGATGGTCATGAAGAAGCTGGTGATGACATTAATATGGATGACATCTTTGAAGAACTGGATTCTGATTCAACAAATGATCCAGATTTTGAACCATCCGATTTTGATGCACGTCTGAGTGCATTGGAGGGTAAAGTTGAGAATATAAATGAAAAGATGGAAAACATGTCTGTTGCTGATGATTTACAATTCAAGTACATGCGCAAATATCTTAGGCGATTGAACAAAGGCATGCACCAACTTGATCCCTCTATTCCTGCTCCATCATCTAGTTCTAGTTCTGACTAGTCTATATGGGATATTCTGGTTTGTAATAACTTTAAAACTTAGCACTAAGTTGTCTGATTTGGAGTTGGATACTATTTTTTTTGCTGGGTATTTGTTCTTTGTGAAACTATGCTAATTTTGAGTTGGATACTATCTGGTTTTCTGCTATAATATCCTCATAATTACTCTCATATCTCTTTTTAGTTCTCCTTGTTGTTGTTTCCTTTGTCATATTGTGACAAAAAGGGGGAGAATGGTTTGTTATTTGTTCTTAACAATGTCATTGTGAGAAGAGTAGCTTGGTTATGTTACTCAGGGGGAGTAACGTGATTATGAGTGGAGTGGTTGAATGTTGATTATTGTTGTTAAATATTGGGAGAGTATATATATTTTGATTTGCAGGTAAGCTAGTTGATATTAACTGGTTCATGATCCTTTAACCAATTGTTTTACTCTATGTTTATCTGGGTTATGTGTTTTGTCACTAATTTGACAAATGGGGGAGATTGTAAGTGCTATAGTCTATATCTCTGTCGGTTGTCAAATTTGTGATGCCAAAATCACTGTTATTATAACTTGGATAAGTGAAGCTCTCTCAAAGATCAACATTCATGTACAAGCAAAGATCTCAACAAACAAAGCTCACAAGTACAAAGATCAATCTTGACTGCATGTACTGCACACAAGACAAGTCTCAAGAATGTATGATTCACGAAGTGTACAAGGCAGTTCATAAAGAACTCAAGAGACTTTCAAGGCTGAGCTACATCAAGATTTCAAGACTGAACTACATCAGATTGAACTACATCAAGACATCAAGACTTAAGCTTCAAGGTCATTTGTTCCTAATGTTTCAATGTCCTTACTTCTATTTGAGGCTTGATTGACCATAGGTTGACCTTAGGAGTAGGCCACTTTGGATACATAAGTCATATGTATATGTCACATGAGTTTGGGCCGTCCGAAGACTTATCCTAGGCTTTCTTCGACAAGTCCTAGCCTTGCTTCAACCAGTCTAAGAATTTCCTCGATCAGTCGTAAGGTTGTTACAAAATTCGGATATTTTCAGTTAGCCTTCGACCAGTCGAAGGAACAGTGTCGACTGCATCGTCGACCGGTTGAATATCTTCGACTCAAAGTCCAGCGATTATTTACAGGGTCTTCGACCAGTCGAAGGAGACCTTCGACCAGTCGAAGGTGACCTATGACCAGTCGAAGGAGACCTTCGACCAGTCGTAGAATGGTCAAAGCTTATCGTGCTCGATTTTTTTCAAATATGTTACTTCTTCGACTAGTCGAAGAGCTCCCTAGACCAGTTGAAGACGCGATCTGCTCACCTATAAATTGAGCACGAATCTCAGAAGAATGGGGGAATTAATCAATCTATTTAAGCCAATCTTCGTCAAACTTCTAAGTAATAATTCAGTGCTCCATCTAAGCTAAGTGTGCTTATTTTTTATTCTCTTTCTTTAACTTTATTTAATTGATTTTATTTTTGCTATTCCAATCTAATTTGATAAGAGGAATTGTTATTCCCTTTCTTTGGAATCAAAATCAATTAAGGCAAGCCCTAGTTGGTTTAATTTAAAATCTATTAGAACTAGAACCATTGTAATTGAGTACTGGACATTGAACTTGGACATTCAATCATTTACTCTGATTTGGTTCTACCGGGCTGCTACAACGAAGGAGATAATCAGGTATTTTACATTTAATTGTAAATTCCTTTCTGTTTTGGTTTCTTTCAAGATTTGCTAGAAAAATCTTGTTGTATTGGTTATCTGAGGAGAGCCAGAAAAACTCAAAAGTGGAGTTTTTTTTTTAATTGTGTAAGCCCACAGACAAAGACACAATTGTAAAGGTTTTGGGTGAACCTGTGAAAACCTATTTTGTTAGTGAACGCTAATATCCCCTGTGTGAGGATATTAGGAGTGGAGTAGCATTCTGTGTGGCTGTTGTTTAACAGTTGGTGAACACACAGGCGAACCACTATAATCCCTTGTGTTGTGATTGAATGATTTACATTTCTAATCTTTAATTATTTATTTGTGGGATGTATGTATGGTGGTGAATGTTGTAATCATTTAATTCAAGCATTGTGGGAATTTTGTAATAGTTTAGACTTTACTTTCTGTTATTCCTTTATCTGCTTGAAATTCAGTTTTCGTTAAAGTTGTTCCAGCAAGGTTGCCCTGCCATTTTTATGGTGTATGGCTATCCCTAGAACAATACATTTGTGATTACAATTTATTTCAGTTTGTGCTTACTTCTGTATTCCTCTTTGGTTTGAGATTTGATACAAAGATCTTTCTAGAAATAAGGTTGTCCTACCATAAACTTTGGTTTTTGGTGAAAGGTTGTCCTTAGAACAACATTTGTATCAACCCCTCAAGATCAAATTTTTGAGGTTGTTTTACTTTCCTGCATTGTGATTTATTTTGGCTATCATATTCTTTTTAATTCCGCTGTTATAAGTTTTATTTGGCATAGTCCTATTCACCCCCCCTCTAAGACATATAGCTAGGCCTTTTCAGATATTGACTAGAGGACCTTACACATTTGGTATATTTTAGGATTGTACTTGTAATTATTTAACTTGGAAATGTTATCACACTCTGGAGACTCACCATAGTTTATATATTTTATCTATCTATCACAGTCTTCCGCTTGCAAATTTAACTGTCTCTGGAGTATGATATGTTGTTTTAGCTTAATCTCACTCATGTTCACTACTCTAATACAATCAACATTCAATCATCATTCATTTTGTTGCATATGTGATGCGTTGGAACTCGGGAGTTGAGTTTATGCTCGACCCCCGATTTTCAGGGCGTTACAAAAGCATTGTACTTGTAACCATCAGAAATTATAATGGAGAGTGTTGCTTGGTATTTTGATCATGGATCTTCATACTTAGGTATTATTATTATTATTATTATTATTATTATTATTATATAAATTTAGTAAAAAATCTTCCTTGTGGTGTGCCGAACTCGAGACTTGGTGTATGGAAGTCGAGTGCTGGATTCAGGGCATCATGGAAGTTGTCCGTCCCCGAAGTTGGGGCATGACAACTCGACACGTCGAGGGTTCGACTGGTCGAGCACATCCTTGACCCGTCGAAAAACCCAAAAAAATGAATTTTTATATATTTATTTTTTAAATTTTAATTTTATAATTATTTTATTATTATTTTATGCATTTAATTAATTATAAACAAGAAAAACTGTATAAATAATTAATTAACAACACAAAAACCAATATCGTGCTTTAAATTTGAAAATCTATTCCTGTCAAGCAGTTTGGTCAGTATCTCTACAAACTGCTTCTCAGTGTGAATATATTCTAGCACAACACTCTTATCTTCAACTAGTTCTCGAATATAATGTTATCGAATATCGATATGTTTTGTACAAGAATGTTGGATTGAATTTTTTATAATATTAATCGGGCTCGAATTATCACAATATAATATCATTATATCTTATGGAATGTCATAATCAGCTAACATTCTTTTTATCCAGATGAGTTGAGTGTAGGCATTACTAGCTGCAATATATTCAGTTTCAACAATTGAGAGTGATACAGAGTTTTATTTCTTATTGAGCCATGAAACTAAACAGTTCCCCACGTAGAAACATCCACCACTGGTAGATTTTCTATCGTCAATATTTCCAGCCTAGTCTGCATCAGTATATCCAGCAATTTATACGGATGTATCATGCAGATACCAAAGTCCTAAATTAGCAGAACTTGCGACATATCTGATTATCCATTTAACAACAATTAGATGTGATCCTTTAGAATTAGACTGATATCGTGCACATATTCCAACATTAAATGCAATATCAGGTCTACTAGCAGTTAAGTATAAAAAACTACTAATCATGCTTCTATATAAACGGGGAGTTTATACTATTACCTAATTCATCTTTTGAGATTTTAAAGGTTGTACTCATTGGAGTATCAAACTTCTTTCCATTCTCAAACCCAAACCTTTTTATAAGGTTCAAGGCCTATTTGGTTTGTGATATGAATATACCATCTTCGTGTTGCTTAGCTTGTAATCCAAGTTTTTCAACAAGAATAAATACATTTGATTTAAGGAATTTCATTCAATGATAACAAAGAAAGGATGAGAGAATAATGATCACATTTATTCTGAGTTCATTTATTCTGAGTTCATTTACATCCTCGCATTCCCTTGATTCTAAGATAGATTATAATGAATGGGCATAATGAATGAAAGAGAAAGCAGTCGCAATGGCAATTTTGGCAGCATTTTGACACTTTTGATGTTCATCGTAAAGGAAACTCTTAATTCCACAAACTTGAGTTGTGTGGGTGCACAATTGAGGAAACGCTTGTGGGCCACATGATGTTCCATCAGAAGGGTTGTGTGCTCCACTAACCACTTAGCGCACAACAAGTATTGCCAATGCTTATGCTCTAATATTACTCTTTGGGGTTCTCTAATTTCTATCTTCTTTCATTTCCCTTCTATCTCACTGACCTCTCTAAATGAAGATGGGAGAGAGGGTATTTATGGACATCTAACAGATGTGGAGGTCGTCTATCTGAAGGTAGAAGTGTACAAGCTTAGACAGGGAATATGGAGTGCACAAGGCTTGTTTCAGGACAAGAGCCATGCATTAAGACAAGTCTCCATCCAAAGTGGCATCAAAAGCCTGTTGTTAGGAAAAAGGTGCATGAGAAGTGGCGCATAAACCACGTACTCCACAAATAGTGGCACCAAAAGCTTTGCTTTAAGGGGTTTGCCCGAACCACACAGAGGGCTTTCTTCAAGAGGTTGTACAAACCATGCAAAGGTCTTTCTTCATGATAATGCCTCGTGAGAAGTGGCACAGGAAGGAAGGCTTTAGGACAAGTCCCTTGAGAAATGGCGCAGGAAGGAATGCTTTAAGATAAGCTCCATGCAAAGTGGCATAGAAGGAAGGCTTTAAGACAAGCTCCATGCAAAGTGGTGCAGAAGCCAGACATTAGGACAAGTTTCCATAATAGGTGGTGCAAGAGCCATTTTCAAGAGGAGGTTATGCGGTTCGCGCAAGGACTTTCTCTCCACTTTTCTTTCTTCACTTCTTATCTTTCTCCTTCTTGTCTTCCTCCTTGTCTTCCAACATGTCTTCCAACCAACAACCCCTCAAATGAGGCATGGGGAGGGGTATTTACATCCAAGGCCCCTCACTTTTTAAATAGTGGTGATTACCACCACTTCTTTCTTTAGCAACATCCATCCTTCTTCCTTAAATAGTGATGTTCACCAATCTCTCCCTTAAATAGTGGTGCACAACACTTCTTCCTTCATATAAGGCAACAACCATCCACTCCTTTTTACCAAAATACCCCCTTTTCACTCTTTTTTACCAAAATACCCCCATTCACTCCTTTTTACCAAAATACCCCCTTCACTCCTTTTACCAACCCCCCCCCCCTCTTCACTCCTCTATTCTAGATGATGCCTATCCACTTCTCTATATCAAATGATGTCCATCCATTCTTCTATCCTAGATGACATCTGTCCATTCTTCCATCCCAAATTGTGGAGCGTACAACCTCTTCTAACATGGAGAAACGCTTCATAAGGCTTTTCTACTGTTATAGGTGCACAACTCTGGGAAGGATCTGCACAACAAAATTCCACTACTAATGCAATGGGCATGTAATGAGATTTCCAGAGAGAATGATGAAATATTTTTTATGCCTCAACAGATGCCCCCTCGATCCTTCTTTGATTGATTTATGAGATCAAATGGAGTATCGATCTTCTCTTGCATAAAAAAACTCTTTCACTTCAGAGAAGTATTCTTCATGAAATGTAATCACATAACGGAGAAGAGTCATTTGAACGAAGATCTTCAATAATTGATTTCGAAATAATTAACCTTAATGGAATCGTATTTGAACAGATTGCGGTTGAAGGATAACTGGATGATCATGCTTGCATGGAAGACTGAATGATCACACTTGACCAGAAGACTGAATGATCGCACTTAAACGGAAGACTGAATGATCGCGCTCAAATGAAAGATTGAATGATCGTGCTTGAATGGGAGATTGAATGATCGCGCTCAAACCGGAGATTGAATGGCGGCGCTCGAACGGGAGATTAAATGTCCCCAGCGAAAAGCACTAAGTGAATGATTCAATATAGAGGATAATGCAGCAACGAAAGCACTTTGTCTTCATAGGAGTCAATCAGATAGAACGACTTTCTACAATCAGAGCTTCAACTGCATCCTCCACAGCCTTAACTCTCTTATTCACATAATTCTCTTTTCATTGAAGCTTACCATTGTAACAGTGGTGGTGACTTCCTCTTTGAGTAACTTGACCAGCGAACTATCTTTTAGTATTGCTGCTGCTGTAACGGTCTTTTTGATCAACTCCGACTACTCTTTGTTTAAACTTTGTGACTAGGGAATTGTTCTTTAATGCTACTCCTACTGCAATAATCTTTTCGGTCGTCTCCTTTATTCATGATCTGCATAATCTAAGATTTCGAATGGTAATCTTTCCTACCAAATTAACCAGAATTAGTATCCCAAGACATTATAATTTTCCAATTCAGTTTCACGAAGTATATATTGAAAAACTTTTTAAAATGATTGTAAGATTTGTAATATGATAATGATCTAGTCATTTCATCTTTGTGCTTATCAGTGTGCTTTGCATTGCATTTGTTGCATTTTTTGCTCATTATATCATGCTCTTGAAGATGTTGTCTCTGGTTCTAAGGATCCTTCTTCCGAATCTTTTCATGTTTGTGCTCCATGACACTTCTACATAAGCTGGCTAGGAGTGTACTTCCCCTTGGACATCTCTTGACTCTAGTAGAGCATATTCAAACCCTAATCACCTTGATCACCTTTCTCCTTTTAACGCTTCTTATTCCTGTTTCAAAAGAAATGCATTTTGTATATCGTATATCCATTTATGTTAAATATGAAATTTTTATGATTTTTGTTATCATATCAAGTAGTTTGTATCTTTGAGTGCATTTCTAACAGATAGATGATCATGTATTTTTGTAGCATTTTGATCCTACATGTATTTTAAGCTCTTTGAATAATGAAACTAGCATACTTTTGACTAACCATACTTTGATTGGACAAGACTTGACTTGACTTGACCTTACTGATTAGACTAAACTGGGCTTGACTTGACAGGACAAGACTTGGGCTCAAAGAGTAAAGGCTTAAGAGAGCAGGGCTCAAAGAGCAAAGGCTCAAGAGAGCATACACAGAGTTTATATTTGCATGCAAGGTCAGACCCATTTATGAGATGGTATTTTCATCCTTCCCCGTGACACTGTCGGAACCTCTACAGGCGGCATTAGTCTCACGCGTGACTAGCCGTTGTGGACTTTTTGTCATTGGATCCATCCGCTGCTCGCATGGGTATGCTTGTTATGGCTTATATGGGCTTTTTAGGGCCACTGGCTTCTCATTGCTGGCCGAATAATATATATAGCGCCGATGATGATAGGTCTTATGCGTAATTGGCTGTTGAAGGCTTGTATAGGCTGCCTTAAATAATGATAAGCTACCATCGCTGTCGTCAATTTTATATGTGGTTGATCATATAGTTTATTCCACTGCCAAAATTGGTGAATCAATAATTGATATTTCGCCACTGCTGATAATGTTTTAAGAACATTCTTATCGTGTTTAAAATAGTGTATCAGCTTGGCAATGATAGCAATTTTGATAAAATGAGTTTATATGAGCGACTAATGATGACAGTGATAGTTATTAATTTTGGTGATAATCATCGACACTTGGCGAATTTGACGAAAATCATCAACGGCGGCAGCAATCTTCAGTGCTTGGTAGGAATCATCAATGCTTGACAGCGATCATCAACGCTTGATAGCAATCATCAGCAACGCTTAGCAGTGATCATCAACGCTTGACCTTAATATGCCTGATATACTTAAGAAGTTTTGTTTGAAAATTTGCATCTTTTATTCATTCACATGAAGAGGAGCACATGACTTTTGTCTTTTGCAGCCTTTAATCTTTCTACTTGTCATGCCCCCTTTCGATTGGATAAGATTTTCTCTGAGAATCTTTGCAATTGAAACTTCTTTATCTTTAAACTACAGTATATCGCCCTTCTTGAATATTAAATCTCTTTATGTCTTGACTGACATTATAAGCTTGCTAATTGCTGATAATCTGGATATAATTGTCGCTTCATAAATCTTTGCAGATAAATGGACAGAAATAATTTTGCAAGGCCTCATTTTCAAAATATATATAATTTCAGAGCCACTTTCATCGATCGTAGCAATAATCCAATTACAATAGCAATTCTAGGCTTGAGCTTTAATATATAATAATTCAATCGTTGTAATAATTTTTGCCCCAATTTTGACCTGCAAAAATTGATATCGACAATTATCATCTCAGGATATCAACAATTACCTCATTTGGGATTAGGTGGATTGAGAATTTCGTCTTACTACTTGAAAGTATATAGATAGATTTTAGAAATTGTATTTCTTCGACTCCTTCGTTTGCTAGTCATTCTTCATCTTTGCTTCACTGAGAGATAAAAACCCATGAAGATATATGATTGAAGATTACTCTATATCAAAATTAATTGTCTTATTGTGTTGTTACATAGTTCTTCTTCTTTTCTTCTTGCGCATAAGCACAATGTAGCATACGAACACTAAAATCCCGTTCCCTTTCTCAAAAGATTATCAATGTTTTGGAATCGCCATTCTTCCTTTTCTGTCATATTCTTCCATCACAATTTCTCCCTTATTAATCATTTTTTGTAGCTTTTTCCTGAGTGCATTGCGATTTTTTGTATGATGTCCAGATGTGTGATAATGACAATAATCCATTCCTCTTGTATTCTCAATTTCTTCGAGATGTCTTAGCCAAGGTAATTCAATACTCTTTATAGTCAACAATTGTTTCAACATAGGAAGTATGTCCTTTCTTGTGAACGAATACTTCATATGGTCTTTATTTTGCCTGGACCTTTTATATACCATTGTAACCGCACAACCATTTCTATCTTCTTCATTACTGTCTCTTTCAACATCATGATAATCTTCTTTATTTTCTTCTTTCTGAGTGATGTGGGTTGATGTTGGCTGAAAAGTAGACATTCTTCCAATCATCTTTTCAAGAGCATAAGCCTTCGTAGAAAGATCACAAAAGGTTTTCCAATCTTTACTAATCAGGTTGCATGCCAGTTCTGGTCTCATGCCTTCTAAACATAGTTTTACTTGTTCTGATTCCTGCAGAGGATGTCGACATGATGCCCCCAAGTCCTTCCATTGATTGATGAATTCTTCGACTGGTTCATTCTTTTCTTAGCGAATTGAGGCCAACTTGGCCAAACTATCTTCTCTATCAGAAGAGAAAATGTTTGACATAAAAGCATCCTGCATCTGTTCCCAAGTATGAATAGATCCTGTGATTAAACTTGAATACCATCTGAAAGCTCTTCCTGTCAGAGAATATCCAAATAATCATAGACAATGTTGAGGAACTCTAGAGAAATTTCCCATCTTTGTTATGAAATACATCATATGCTTTTCTGGTGATCTGTTCCTATTAAATTTCTGAAAGTCTGGGTGTTTGAAATCAGTAGGAAATGACATTTCTTCTATTTCATGAGGATACGGTGTTTGGTATTGAAATTTTTTATTCTGACCTCACTCCTCTAGATGAATGGTTTCAATGACCATCTATCGGATTTCTTCCTATGTTATGTTCTGAGTAATATTAGGCGTCGGTTCTTGAAATCTAACCGCTTGCAGTTGTGGCCTTTCTTCTTATGGTTCGATGTTGTTCACAACAGTCACTGTTGGAAAATTATGGACTCCTTGACTACATGCTTATTTAGTGAAGGTTGGTTAGGCTGATTGATATCTGCCAATAAAATTTCTATTTTCTTATTCTTCGACCGTCTTGATATTGAAGGAGGAAGCGAGTGCTGCACTACTGATGCTGTTTAAGAAGATGAACTATTGTTTGATTTGAAACTATCGTATTGCAGCTTGGAATAGCTAACTCAAATCGTGGCATTCTTAATACATGAGTTTGCTCAAAATCTTTTACAGGAAGTGTTGTAAGTGAACATTCGCTAGTCGCGATGGCTTTCCCTTTATTCTTCTGAACTCGTAATGATTCTATGGAAAATGTTTGTACGGTTGTAGTTAACGATACTGGAAGACCTTTTAAAGTAATGGACCTTTCTGTTTTTCTTGAATGAAATGATTGTATGACTGAGGCATGACTGCATCTCACGACACTTCGTATAATCGACCCTGTACTTGGCGGGATGATGCTTCTTGTGGAGGTAGGGCCGTATAAGGATTAGCTAGGTTGCCTTAAATGATAAGCTACCATCATTGTCGTCAACTTTATACGTGGTTGGCCATATAGTTTTATTCCACTGCCAAAAATAGTGAATCAATAATTGATATTTCACCATTGCTGATAATGTTTTGTCAATATTTATGTTATATTTAAGATAGTATGTCAGCTTGGCGATGATAGCAATTTCAATAAGATAAGCTTGTAAGAGTGATTATTGACGACAATGATAGTTGCTAATTTTGGCAATAATCATCGACGCTTGACGATTTTGGCGATATCATCAACGCTTCACATCAATCATCAATGCTTAGCAGTAGTCATCAGTGCTTAGCAGCAATCATCCATGCTTGATCTTAACATGTCCGCATAGTTCTGCCATATCGCCATCACCCATAATGATAAACCTTATGTGTATTCGGCTTCATAGCGGCGTCTTTCTCGTTGTCATACATGATAGATTGTCATTGTTGTTATGATTCTTCTGCCACCTACAAATGATGAATCGGCCTTGCTGGGATAATGAATCAAAATTAATATACCACATTTGCTGATGATATAAATTTTATGGTTAAGATATTATATCAGCCTGGTGGTATTATTAGTTTTGATAACTTTAAATGGCCTTGTGCTAGCAAGATAATAATAACAGCTTTGGCGATTCAGTGATAATCATCGGTGCATTGGCGAGTTTTGGTGATTTGCATTTGGCTATATGGCAATAATCATTGGCGCTTTATGTTGACTCACTTGGATTTGATGTACTTTGAACGCCTGCATTTCATTAGTATTCAAAGATAAATATAATATTAAAAGGAAATACAGAGTTCTTACCTTTGTATGCTTATGTCTGCCCCCTTTTGATTGAGAAGAATTGTGCCATAAATCTTTTGAATCAAAACTTCATGTACAATCAAGGATGATATATATTTTATAAAACAAGCATTGACCGATATGCCTCACCCATCTTGATCTATCATCCGATACTATGTATACTTCTAATATTATACTTCTGATATTATGCTTCTGATATTATACTTTCTGATATTATACTTTTGATATTATGCTTCTGACATTATACTTCTGATATTATATATGGGTCACCCTATTTAGGGTCGAACTTGCCCCCATGGTGAATATACTTGTCTTGCTTTCTCCTACTCTGATTTCAAATATATGAAGAATCATCTCTTTGTTAATTTTCTCCTATCAAGTGACTATTTTCAATTGAGACCATATACCATTACTTTCTCTCTTATGACAATTTCTACTATCGTTGGCCACCTTCTGTAGAATACCCTTTTCTTCTTCGCTTTATTTCCTTTGAATGCTAGCTTGGTTCTCACTGTGGCTAGCCATTGATTCATCGTATGAAGTATATCGTCTTTTTCAACTGTATGTTTCCCATGGTCTTTGAATTGTCTAAACTCTTTCTTTACTTTCTTAATTATAGAATAACTCATGTTCTCTTTATCGGAAGGTTCGATTCTTTACTTTTTGACGATCTTTCGTTTTTCTTTTCTTTGTTTGGCAATCTTTTGGGGCTTTCTTAACTTTTGGTCCTCCATTACCAACTCATTCCATCTTCCTCTGGGTGAGATGAGCATTACCCTGTAGGATCTTTTCTGTATAGCAGGTCTTCCCATCATGGGTAACATCCTTGATATTTATATTCCTTCAAATGAGGAATTGTCTTGTGCCTCTGCAGAAGACTGTAAATCTGGGATTTCAAAGAATACTCTGGAAATTTTTAGCGAACTGATCAACTTCCCCCATCTTGAACACATTACTTCTCTTGAATGGTTAACTCATTTCTGTTGCAAAATACAGTATGCTCTTCTTCTCTTATTCTTTTCTCTTCAAATCTTGATCCCTTCTCTGGAATAACCATAGTATTTTACCTTAGCAGTTTTGTAGACTACAATCATCATGATCTCAGAACCAACTGCAAGAATATTACAAGCACCGCTGAATACAGTAACTCTTGTGAATCAGCTGCTACTCTCTTAAGATTTTAAAATAGTCGATTCATATGAGAGTTGAGCGGCTTCACTTTGACTCTTTTCAAATTGTAATCTTTCATAATCGACTCTTGAAAGATCTGTATATTTAGATCAATGAATCCTAATGTAATGTCTGGTTTTATGCATTCTATACATAATTTGACTCGCTCTTCTACTCTGGCATTATATACATAGGGCCTACTGGGCTATTAAAAATCTGAACTTTGACGTGGACAATGCTGGCTCGCTGTACAAACTTCAGTTGAATGAACTTGAAGATATCTAGAATGATGCATATAAGAACTCGAGAATTTACAAGGATAAGATGAAGGTGTTTCATGACCAACACATTCTTTGGAAATCATTCACACCAGGTCAAAAGGTCATTTTGTACAATTCTTGGTTACATCTTTTTCTGGGAAAACTCCGATCTCATTAAACCAGCCCTTTAACTATTACTAATGTTTATCCTCGTGGGGTCGTTGAGATTCAGAATCTAAACAATGACAATATTTTCAAAGTGAATGGACATCGATTAAAGCCATTTGTTGAGAAATTTGATTCAGAGGACATGTCCATACCTCTAATTGATCCTGTTTACTAGGATTGACCTCCTAGTCTAACGGAGGTATAGTTAGGTTTATTACTTTCATATATGTTAGGATTATGATTGTTTACTTTTCGTTGTTTAGGATAGTTTGCTTTCCGTTGTTTAGGATAATTTACTTTCTATTGGTTTAATTCTTGTGCTAACCCATCTTCATACCGAGATCATTAAAAAAGCCTCAGAATTCCTTCTTCATGTATTACCTTTCCATCACTTCCCTTTTCTTTTCATTGCCTCTTTTGTATTACATGCTTATTTCTTTTTCATTGAGGACAATGTATATTTTTCGGTTGGGGATGGGGGATTAGGTAAACTAATCAGTGTTTTTTTTTTCAGTTTTGAGTAAAATTTTTGAAAATTTTCAATGTTTCAAGTTGAAATTTGTTTGGGAAGCGATGAACTGTGTACTTGAGAATGCTTTGGGTATGAAAAGATAGAGATTGAACTTTGGATTGTTGGAGTTTGATAAACTAAGTAATTTATCACCTAAGTTCTTGCACTTGATTAATTAAGAGGTAGTTTGAATATCATATTAATCTAAATCACAAGACACATTAAATTTATCTTTTATGAGACATGCTAGAAGTTCTGATTATTAGTATGTGAATCATTAATATATGGTGAGAATTGAGTCTGGAGAATTTTATCCACCTTAAAAGAAGAAAAGAATCAGTTAAAAAATAGGAGATCGACAAAGAGGTCATGAAAAAGAATGTAAAAATAAAGAATGAATAAAAATTAACCGTCGATATAAAATCAAAAACTGGAAAAAGAAGGAGAAGGGGATAAGTTCGGAATCAGTACTTGAATTTCAAACCAGTCTAGAAGTGATGAGCATGGCTAACATGATGAATTGATAGTATTCGTACAAGAAGTAAGTTGATTTTCACTTAACACATTGAAAAACTTGATATGTAAGCTATGCTTTCATTGAATGGACAAAGAATTTACTTAATTGGTTGCTTATGTAATTCGGTGTGTTGGAGGTCAAATATTGCATATTAGACCCCATTTATATCTTGGTTTTATGAACATGATACTGCTTAATGTCCTATTTTACTCATGTTTGTGTTGTAAGGTGAATTTGAGAGCTTGGATTGGAAAAGGTGCTAAAAGCATGGATTTGACGCTCAAAGATCACCAAGGCAAAGAATAGATCTTAAAAGACAAAGATTGAAGATTTCAATATCTCAAGATTCAAGAAAACCAAGTGAAGAAGGAATGAAGCTAAAAGAACAAGTACAAAATAACATTGACTGTGTCATTGAGCACCGTTCGTTGACATCGAGGTAACATTTGATGACATCGAACACAAGTCCATGACATCGAATTTATGAAGGATAATCGAGTTGGTCACTGGATAAATTGAAGACATTTTTTGATGACTCGAAGCTTTGCTCGATGACATCGAAGACCTGCTCAATGACATTAAATTTTCTCTGGAATTTCGGCAAAACTCGCTGGACATATTGGGCACCATTTTCGATTACTTGAAGCACTACTCGATGACATCGAAGATCTGCTCGATGACATCGAATTTATTGAAAAAATTGGAATAACTCTCTGGACTATTTTAGACACATTATCGATTCCTCGAACAATGTTCGATGACATCAAAGGTAGATTCGATGACACGGAAGGTTATAGAATCTAGATGAAGCTACAAAAGTATGAAAAAAGCACATATAAAAGACACCTTTGATGACATCGAAGCCTGTTCGATGTCACCGAACAAATCGCACAAAGTTGCGCAGAGTTACCTAGAGTGCGTAAATATGAGGCAGTTTCCGGACTTTTCGAAAGAGGTGTAAAAGGAGGTGCTATACAACTATAAATAGGAGTCCTCAAGGCATCTATTAATCTATCTAATCATTCTAGGGTTTGGAGGAGCGTAGCACAAGAGCGGAGATCCGTCACTAAGCATTTTTCTTCTTTCTTCTTTAGTTTTTCATGCTTTCTTCTAGGGTTTTAGATCCAATCATGTTTATGGTTCGCTAAACCTCTTAGATAGGGCTAAGAGGTGAAGCTTGTAGCGTGATGGGATGTTTTCTATTGATTTAATTCATGTTTATGTAGAACTCTATTTGATTCTAGTTTGATTATTAAGAAATACTTTAAGTTTTTAATGGTGATTTCTTCCCACCTTGAGCAAGAACAAGAAAGTATGCTCATTTTTACTCTCATTGAGCACAAAGGAGCCCTTGGATGGTCGATTGCGGACCTCAAGGGAATTGACACTTCAATTTGTACTCACCGCATTTATCTAGATGATAATGCGAAGACCTCCCGGCAACCGTAACGTAGATTAAATCCAAACATAAAGGAAGTGGTTAAGGTCGAGGTTCTTAAGCTATTGGATGTGGGTATCATATTCCCTATATCCGATATTCAATGGGTGAGTCCAACTCAGGTGGTTCCTAAGAAGTTCGGAATCACCATTGTGGCCAATGATGACAATGAACTCATGCCAATTAGAGTCACTACTGGTTGGAGAATGTGCATTAACTACAAGAAGTTGAATACCGTCATGAGGAAGGACCACTTTCCTTTGCCCTTCATTGATCAAATTTTGGAAAGGCTAGCTAGATATTTCTATTACTGTTCCCCTGATGGATATTCGGGCTACAATCAGATCGAGATAGCCCTTGAAGACCAAGAAAAGATCACTTTCACATGTCCTTTTGGCACATTTGCTTATCGAAGGATGTTATTTAGACTGTGTAATGCCCCCGCCACCTTTCAGCAATGTATGTTGAGTATTTTTTCAGATATGGTGGGGCAATATTTAGAGGTCTTCATGGATGATTTCTAGGTTTTTGGTCCATCCTTTAGCGAATGCCTGGAAATTTTGGAAAATGTATTGAAGCAATGTGAGGAAAAAATTTGGTACTTAATTGGGAGAAGTGTCATTTCATGGTTCATAGGGGAATTGTCCTTGGACATCATCTTGTCCAAGGGAATTGAGGTAGATAAGGTTAATATTGATCTTAACTCTAACTCACCTCCACCTAAGAACATACGAGATGTGTGATCCTTTTTAGGACATGCTAGATTTTACAAAAGATGCATAAAGGACTTTAGTCACCTCTCTCATCCTTTATGCAATCTACTTCAAAAGGATGTGCCATATGAGTGGACTAAGCAATACCAGGAATCTTTTACTAAGCTCAAGGGCATGTTAACCACCACACCTATCATGCAGCCACTCGATTAGAGCCTTCCTTTTGAACTTATGTGCGACACGTCTGACTTTGCTCTTGGGGCGGTTTTAGGCTAGAGAAAAGAAAAGAAGCCCTATGTTATTCATTACGCAAGTAGAACTCTAAACCCTGCCCAAGTGAACTACTCTACTATGGAAAAGGAACTCTTAGTCGTGGTGTTCGCTTTGGACAAATCTAGATCCTACTTCGTCGAATCTAAGATCGTCATTTACATAGATCATGCGGTGCTTAAGTATATTCTTTCTAAGAATAATGTTAAGCCCCGCTTGATAAGATGGATCCTTCTAGTCCAAGGATTTGATTTGGAAATAAAAGATAAAAAGGGAGTAGGGAACGTAGTGGCTGACCACTTTCTCGCCTTGATCTTTCCGATTCCCTTAAGACGACACACATAAATGACATGTTCCCCGATGAACAATTGTTCGAAGTCTCTCATTCACCTTGGTTTGCAGATATTGTTAATTATTTTGCTACAAGTTTCACGCCAACACAGTGGACTACATAAGATAAGAAGAAATTCTTTACCGAGGTACGCAAATTCTTCTGGGACAATCCATATTTGTTTAAATATTACCTAGACCAAATCTTAAGGAGATGTGTACCAGACAATGAACACCAGAGTGTCATCTCCTTCTGTCATTATCAGGCCTGTCGTGGTCACTTTTCTGCTAAAAAGTCTAAGGATAAAATTCTACAATGTGGCTTTTACTTGTCCACTATGTTCAAAGACACTCATGAGTTTTACAAATCTTGTGAGCGCTGTCAGAAGTTTGGATTATGGTCTCGTCAAAACATGATGCCCTTGAACCCCATTCTGATCATTGAAGCATTTGATTGCGGGGGCATCGATTTCATGGGACCATTCCCCCAATCTTTCAAAAATTTATATATTTTTCTTGTCATAGAATAACACTAAATGGGTCGAAGCGATTCCATGCCGAAATAATGATCATCAAATGGTCATTAAATTCTTACAAGAGAACATCCTTTCCTGGTTCGGAACTCCTCGAGCCATCATTAGTGATGAAGGTTCACATTTTTGTAATAGGCCATTTACAAACTTAATGAAGAAATATGGCATCTCCCACAAAGTGAGCACTCCATACCACCCACAAACAAGTGGGCAAGATGAGATTTTCAATAGGGAAATTAAACACATCTTGGAAGAGAAGGTTAACCCTGATTGTAGGAATTGGTCAATCCGATTGACCGATGCCCTATGGGCTTACCGTACCACATTGAAGACCCCTATTCTAATGTCTCCTTTAGACCTGTCTATGGGAAGGCTTACCACTTACCTGTGGAATTGGAACATAGGGTCTACTAGGTTATTAAAAATCTGAATTTCATTTTGCACAACGCTGGCTCTCTATGCAAACTTCAGTTGAATGAACTTGAACCGGAATGATACATACGAGAACTCAAGAATTTGCAAGGATAGGATGAAGGTGTTTTATGACCAAAACATTCTTCTGAAATCATTTACACCAGATCAGAAAGTCCTCTTGTACAATTCTCAGTTACATCTCTTTCCTGGTAAGCTTCGATCTCGTTGGACCGGTACTTTCACTGTTACTAATATTTATCCTCATGGGGATGTTGAGATAAAGAATCTAAACAATGGTAATGAATTCAAAGTGAATGGACATCGATTAAAGCCATTTGTTGATAAATTCGATTGAGAGGACATGTCCATACCTCTAAGGGATCCTGTTTACCAGGATTGATTTCCTAGTTTGATGGAGGTATAGGTAGGTTTATGGCTTTCATATGACTAAGGTAGTTTGCTTCCGCTGTTTAGGATAGTTTGCTTATATTCTATTAAGTTTTGTTGTGCTAACGTATCTTCGTAATAATATCATTAAAAGAAAAAGCCTCAGAATTCCTTCTTCAGGTATTACCTTTCCATCAGTTCCCTTTTCTTTTCATTGCCTCTTTTGCATTGCATGTGTATTCTTTTACATTGAGGACAATATAGATTTTTCATTTGGGGATGGGGGATTAGGTAACTTAATCAGTGTTTTCTTAGTTTTGAGTAAAAATTTTGAAAAATTTCAATGTTTCAAGTTGAACGCTGTTTGGGAAGCGATGAATTGTGTACTTAAGAATGCTTTGAGTATGATAAGATAGAGATTGAATCTTGAATTGCTGGAGTCTAATCATCTAAGTAACTTATCATTGTGCTCAATTGATTAAGAGGAAGTTTGAATATTATGTTAATTTAAATCACAAGACACATTAAATTCAATATTGCCTTCTTTAAGATGCACTAGAAGTTTTGATTGTTAGTATGTCAATCATTGATAGATGGTGAGAATCGAGTCTGGAGAATTTTGTCCACCTTAAAAGAAGAAAAGAACCAGTTAAAAAATAGGAGATCGACAAAGAGGTCATGAAAAAGAATGAAAAGATTGGAAAAGAATACAAAAATAAAAAGAATGAATAAAAATTGACCGTCGATATAAAATCAAAAACTGGAATAAGAAGTAAAAGGGGATAAGTTCAAAATCAGTACTTGAGTTTCCAACTGATCTTGAAGAGATGACCATGGCTAACATGATGAATTGATAGTATTTGTATGGGAAGTAAGTTGATTTTCACTGAGCATAGTAAAAAACCTGATATACAAATTATGCTTCGATTTAATGGACAAAAACTTATTTGATTGGTTGCTTATGTAATTGGGTCCCAGGTTTTCAAAATTTCACTTTCGTATCTTATTTATACCCATTCATACTTAAGTGCACAAAAGATTGTTTTCTGAAGAAGATTTCTAACATTAAGCATTGAGATTTATTTTACTCATAATTTTGCTCGGGACTAGGAAAATGCTGGTTGGGAATTGTGTTGAGGGTCAAATATTACATATTAGACCCCATTTATATCTTAGTTTTACGAACATGATACTGCTTAATGTCCTATTTTACTCATGTTTGTGTTGTAAGGTGAATTTGAGAGCTTGGATTGGAAAAGGTGCTAAAAACATGGAATTGACGCTTAAAGATCACCAAGGCAAAGAATGGTTCTTAGGAGATAAAGATTGAAGATTTCAAGGTCCCAAGCTTTAAAGAAACCAAGTGGAGAAGGAATGAAGCTGAAAGAACAAGTGTAGAGTACACATGGACTGTGTCATTGAGCACCATTTGATGACATCGAGGAAACGTTCGATGACATCGAACACAGGTTGATGACATCGAATTTATAAAGGAAAATCGAGTTGGTCATTGGATAAATTGAAGACGTTTTTTGATGACTCTTGAACTTGTTTGATCACTCGAAGATTTGCTCGATGACATAGAAGACCTGCTCGATGACATCGAGTTTTCTTTGGAATTTTGGCAAAACTCGCTAGGCATATTGGGTACCATTCTCGATTACTCGAAGCACTCCTAGATGACATCGAAGGTCTCTTCGATGACATTGAATTTATTGAAGAATTAGAATAACTCTCGGGACTATTTTAGATACATTATCGATTCCTCGAACAATGTTCGATGACATCGATGGACTCTTCGATGACATCAAAGGTTGATTCGATGACATGGAAGGTTACAGAGTCTGAATGAAGCTACGAAAGCACGAAAAAAGAACTTATGAAAGACACCTTCGATGACATCGAAGCCTGATCGATGTCATCGAATGACTAACGTAAAATTGCTTAGAGTTAACGTGGAGTGCATAAATTTGAAGCTGTTTTGGGATTTTTCGAAAGAAGTGCAAAAGGAGGTGTTGCACAACTATAATTAGGAGTCACCAGGGCATCCCTGGGCATCTATTAATCTATCTAATCATTCTAAGGTTTGGAGGTATGAAGCACAAGGGCAGAGAGTTGTCACTAAGTGTTTTTCTTCTTTCTTCCTTAGTTTTGCCTGCTTTCTTTTAGGGTTTTAGATCCAATCATGTCTATGGTTAGTTAAACCTCTTAGCTAGGGCTAAGAGGTGAAGCTTGTAGCGTGATGGGATATTTTCTATTGCTTTGATTCATATTTATGTTGAACTCTTTTTTATTCTAGTTTGATTCTTAAGAAATACTTTCAGTTTTTTATGGTTATTGTGACTCAAATTACAATAGATCTGTGATTTCTTTGAGATGTTCTTGAGATTGTGAAATTAGAAAATCTTATTGTTCACCATTGTCCCTTGGGCATGGTTGGATGACGTAATCCCTTCTAATCTTCATGATTCTCTTCTATTTGGTTATGAGATCGGTATATCCTATTGTGAGTCGTTGTCTCCTGGGCATGGTTTTGTGATGGAACACTTCCAATTCTCACAACTCTCATCCATTGAGAATTAGGTTAAAGGAAGTTCAGATTTGGTTTTACTGAGATATCTTCTAACTGGATAAGATGGGACTCTGATTCCAGTTGTGTCCTTGAATCAAGCATAGATCTCCCTGATCTCTACAAGTGGATCCTTGGAAACCCTAGTTCCCACCTTTTAATTTCTTAAGTTTTATTTATATAATTCACAATTACTCTCTCTACACTTTTAGATTTATGTTTACGCCTTCTTCTAGTTCTACTTCTAGTTGTTTTCAGAATACTCATGAGATTAGTCCCCGTGGATTTGACCTCGGTCTCACCGAATTGTTACTGCATCGCGACCCTACACTTGGGGTTGTGAACAAGTTTTAGGCGTCGTTGCCAGGGACTAACGGTTGCATTTGTCTGAGCTTAACTAGTTTTGGAATTAGGTTAAGATTAGGATTTTTCTACTTTCTATTTTTAGGTTAGGTTTTTTTTTTCTAAATTATTTTAGAAACTAACTTAGCTTTCTATTTCTAGGTTTAGAAACTACTTTCTAATTCTAGGATAGAAACTTTCCTAATTGGATTTTAGAAACTAACACTTTCTCTTTTTAGAAACTTTCTATTTTAATGTTTTAGGAACTTTCCTTTTTCGTTTTTAGAAACTAGGTTGCTTTCCTTTTTTCTTTTGCTGGATCCTAACATAGAACCTTCTAATTTGGTAACTTCTTTCTAATTCTCTCTCTCTTTCTAATTATATATTTTTATTTCCCTTCTTTCTTTTAAGTTTAGGTTAGAATCTGAAATTGAGGGTTGAGAGTGTTTCATGCTTAAGTAGGTCCGTGACAATACTCGACGTCTTTTGAGCGACGTCTTTTGAGTGAATGAGGATTAGTTGAGGGGTTATCTATCCATCACAGGGTTAGACACCACTCGAGATCCTCATAGTTAATTGAGGTTATGGCTACAAATCAACCTATAAATCAACTGGTAAATCAATCGCAACCTCAAGTTGTGGAAGTCCAAGATGAGAATGAGGTGCATTGAGCACCTCACCTTGTACTTTACAAGATTACTTACAACCGGCAGGGGTAAGCACGCCCTCATGTATGGTTTTTTCAAGAAACACAGGAAACATGGATATCAAGCCTGGAGTAATCCAACTCCTTCCAAAGTTTCTTGGACTTGAATATGAAAGTCCATACCTGCACTCGAAAGAATTTGACGAGGTTATAGCTACTTTATACTTTCCTAACGTGTCTGAGGACACGGTCAGGCTGAAACTCTTTTCTTTCTCCTTGAAAGAAAAAGCTAAGACGTGGTTGCACTCATTACATCCACGATCTATTGGCACATGGAATGACATGATAAAGGAGTTCATAAAAAAATATTTCCATACCATAAGACGAACACTATCAGGAAGTCGATCATGAACTTCGCCTAAAAGGAAGATGAAACCTTCTTCTAATGTTGGGAGCGGTTCAAGGATCTCATCAGTTCATGCCCACAACACGGTTTTGAAATGTGGCATATAACAACTTTCTTCCATGATGGACTAACATCTTCCATGTGCCAATTCGTCGAGATGATGTGCAATGGGGAATTCATGAACGAAAATGTCGATGAGGTGTGGGATTACTTTGACAAACTCGCTAAAACTGCACAATCATGGGACATCTCCCTAAAACCGAGCACCACATCTAAGTGTACTCAAGCAAGGGAGAGGGATGGGATATACTTGTTGAAAGAGGATGATGATATAAAGGCTAAAGTGGCCAGTCTCGCAAGGAATGTCTAAAAAGGGCGAGCTCCAAGTCCTAGAGAGGGGGAGGGGGTGAATAGGACTATGCCAAATAAAAAATATAATGCAGAAAATAAACAAAAATAGCAGAAATCTAAAGCAACCTCAAATGCCCAAGTATTGAGAGGTTGATATAAATGTTATTCTAAGGACAACCTTACACTAAAAACCAATGGCTTATGGTAGGACAACCTGATTTCTAGAAATTTGGTAAGTATCAAAAACTCAAACCGATATAGAGACAAACGAAATAAATCTGGCTATTACAACAATCGCCACAGAAGCATAAAATAGATACAAGCATTCACACATATAACCAGATACAATCATCCACCACAACTCCACGAATTATAGTAGTTCGTATGTATACACCAACTGTTCGCAAACAGCCACACAACTACTCTACTCCCAATATCCACACCAATGGGATATTGGCTTTACTAAGAAAGAAGGTTTTCCAAAGTTCACCTTGAAACCTTTACAGATGTGTTTTTCAATGGGCTTACACAATCAAAATCCCCACATTGAGATTTTCCAGCCTGATCTCAGTCAAAACCACAAATAGAGATTTTCCTAGATGAATTTCACAAACAAAAAATACAGAAAACTGAAAACAGTACTTATCTGAAGAATGTTCTTCGATGTAGCTAGTAGAACTGCTTCTTTGAAGATGAAGATATTCAATGTTCAATCTAACAAATGAAGAGGTTCTAGGTGTATAAGTATTTTAAATTAAATCCAACCTTAGGCTACTTGGATTCAATTTCTTAGATCTCAAAAAGGGTTAAAGCAAAATCCCCTTTTATATCAAGTAGAATGAAATTACAAGAGATCAAGAAATTAAGAAT
This sequence comes from Magnolia changhungtana, assembly GCA_030180095.1. Classification (NCBI taxonomy): domain Eukaryota; kingdom Viridiplantae; phylum Streptophyta; class Magnoliopsida; order Magnoliales; family Magnoliaceae; genus Magnolia; species Magnolia changhungtana. The sequence goes on from JASAUF010000172.1 coordinate 2,886,811, forward strand.
CTAAAAAGCTATTTAAAATGATTATATATACCTCACAATAGCTTCACAATAATGGGGACAAATCTCTCAGAGTGGTGGCTTGAATTGGCTTGGAATGAATGAATAAATCTAAGAAATGTCTTCTATTTATAGGCTGCATTTCGGTTCCCTCGACTGGTCTAAGGTTCGTCTCGACTGGTCCTAGCAGAACTACTTTTCAAATTTTCTGGCACGATCAAATAAAACATATCCTCGACTGGTCGAGTACAGCACTCGACTGGTCGAGTGGGAAAAATGTGCATTGTTGGGGTTCAAGTTGAGCCAGTCTCCATGACCGGTTGAGCAGGGTGCTCGACTGGTTGAGTCCTCAACAGAAAATCCAAAAATTTTCAAATAATTCCTGGACTAGTCGAGAAAAACCCCGGACTGGTCAAGCCAGTGCCTGGACTAGTTAAAGTAAGGTCCAAATTATGTACCAGGACCCAAATTCTATATGCAATAAGTATGACCTATTCCTAAGGTCTTTCTATAGTCATGTATACCTAAAATGTGAGCATTGAACTTGTTAACTCGGTCGCTTCGGTAAATAAAATACTTGAAGTACTTTGTAGCTTGAAACTTGTACACTTTGAAGCTTGAGCTTGAATGCTTGAACTTGTAAGTGCAATGGTTATTTGCTCCTTTGATTGTCAAATTTTGTTGTGCCAAATCCACAGTATGTGTCTTGTATAGCACATTGATATATATGTTCAAGTCAATGCATCTCATGCACAAGAACAAAGATCTACTTTAAGAACTAAGTTGTACAAAGGGGGAGATTGAAAATGCTTCAAGTTAAGAACAAAGGTCTCCTTCAAGAAATGCAATATCAAACTCAAGGTGAAGTACAACTCAAGTACTATGAAATCAAGCTTCTAAAAATCTTAAATACAAGCTTCATCATGTGTCGAGATCTCAAGCTTCATGAACTTCAAAGAACGTCAATCATCTGAAGAAAAGAAAGTTCAATGTTCATACATCATGTCCAAGGTATAGAAGACCTTAGATTGACCTTAGGGTAGGTCATTTTGAATACATAATTCAAATTAAATCATTTCATAAGTGTTTGGTCTGTTCTTCGACTAGTCCTGGACTCTGTTTGACTAGTCCTAGCACTGGCTCGACCAGTCCAAGAAATTCCACTACCAATCCTAAGTTGTTGCAAAATTTTGGAATTTTTTGATTGAGCTACGACCAGTCCTGGAGACTGTTCGACCGGTCGTGTGAACAGTGCATGACTCGTTCATGACCAGTTCAAGTAGCTATGACTCAAACTTCAGCAACCATTCATGATTCCTCACGACCAATCGTGGGTAGATCATGACCAGTCGTGGAGGCCTCACGATTGGTCGTGAAGTGACTACGACCAGTCGTGGAATGGTTTTATCCGATCGCGCTCGAATTTTCAAAAATCAGTTCATCCTATGACCAGTCGTAGTGTCCACAAGACCAGTCGTAGACATGATTTCTGCAACTATAAATAGAGCATGATTTTCAGAGTTTGATATCTAATTCAAGTAAAATCAAGATATCACTCTGAGAGATAAGTTTGTAAACTTCCTTGTTATCTGTGAACCGTAGGCCATTTTTTGTTTGAAGGACATTGTTCATATGATGACCAACATCATCTTTTCAATTTGATTTTTGAATAGTAGTCATTCACAATAAGCTTGCTAAGATAATTGTTTGGATGAATCAAATATGTCTGAGGATGAATTAGCAAACTGTCATCCATGAATAAGCCAAGCAAAGAACATCAATGACTCCACTGACAGAAAATGTTCTTATCTAGAATGGTGCCATACATGTATGTATTTCATTCACATAAGATTAGCTTACCTGATTTGCATCCAACCTGATTCTTAGACTCACGCAGAAGTTGTGGGTGAGGTTTCCTAAGCCCACGAGTGTCTGGAGCATTGCCCAACAAAATGTAGCCACATGCACCAATGCAGCACAAGGATGTAAGATCAAAGCTTTCTATCAAGTGGGTTACACTTTTTTTTTTTAGAACTTCTGGCTTAAAAATTAAGTGTTTCACTCCTTTGATGGACCACTATATACAAACAAATGGATGTTAGAAAGAATTGTGTTAGCCATCCATCTCCTTTATATATTGTGCCCACCTTCATGAACAAAAGCCTGAATTTACACTTGGTTCATCTAAGGGTAAGTTGGCATCTCACACACATTTTCCATATTCATATGTGTGACTGCATGTGGATGGTCATGAATCCACACAAGTGTGGGCATAACCTCTGTTTTATGTTTACTTCATTTGGTTTTTCACTTGTTTGGTCCCATATGATAGTTGGCGCTACAACATGTATAATGTTCAGTTGCAGTAGTGTAGTTTTTATTGTATATAGAGAACTCATTGAGAAGCCAATTAATTTGGATTGTTTGCATTCATTCCATGATCTTAAGTCCATATTCACATCATGAGCTTGAAACTTGTTTGTGTTAGTTTTTTTTTTTAAAAAAAAAAAATTAACCTGTTCATATAGTTTTTTTTTCAGCTTCTAATGAACTTTGGCATATCTGATGTTAAAGATGTACCAAATGTAAAAACATTAGACTCTTTATTTCATTTTGGTTACAATCAGTATATTTCATTTTGGTTATATCATTTTGGTTACATTCATTTTGGTTCACATCATAAAGTTTGTTACTGTTTCTAAGATGATTCAGAATCTAAGAAGTGAAGCCACAAAGTCAGATGATATATTTTTGCATGTTTAAGAAATTCAAGAATCTGTCCAAATTGCATTTTTAAATTATTGCCTGGATTTTGCGGGCATGCTTAATTGTCACAATTTAACATTTGGGGCCTGCAAAATGTGTTTTTAGTGTGTTAGTTTTCTGTCTAGCCTTCACCATTGATACATTCATGGGATATTCATTTGTGCATGCCACACATGTTATCTAGTGCGGATTCGAAGTGAGCTCTCTGAAACTAGGTAGAACAAAGAAATGCCATACTTAAAAAATGGATATATATAAGGGTCCGATGGGTATGCAAGTGTAAATTTGCTACTTTATTGAACTTACAATTATTTTATAAACGATTAAAATACCAATGCCATTTTATATGTGTACATGTACCCGGATATTATATATATCGGTAAGAGATGCGACTTGCTTGGTTGGGGAAATCATGATGTAGTTGCTCATGGTCAAGTACACGAAGTTAATCTAAATGCAGTTGTCCATTGCGAACCATTGGAGGAGGGAGCTTTTGTTATTATCCTGACTAATATTATACATCCTAGCACTCTTTTATGGTATCTACACTTGGAGAGGCCGGTTTGGGATCATTTGTGCAATGGGGGAAGAAATCTTTGAGATTTCGATAATTTGAACAAATTTGGTACTCTATAATTGAACTTGGTGTGGATGATTTTTTTAGTTACTGTATATGACGTTTCGCTTGTTTTTTCCTTAGTTTTGAACTAATTTGGCACTTTATAGTTCAACATATTGATGGTCTGCATGTTTTTTCTACTTACTCTATATGTTATTTGGTTTGGTTTTTATAATTTTGAATGAATTTTATACTCTATATTTAAACATATTAGACTCCATTTGGTCATCACAAACCAAATGGAGCCTAAGCCCCTTTTTAACTCCGCCAATGCAACTCCTTGCATTGCCAGTCCCAAGCCTGGGTAAAGGAGGAGGGAGAATGGGCATCAAGGTGAGTTGTGTACTTTCATTCATTTTCTGAGAGGCATTTTTAAAATGCTTGATGGTTAATTTCAAGAGTTTTTCGACTTCTTCTACTATCATTTGAGGTCCTCAAAGGCCCAACTAACTTGAGATTTTTATATGCAGGCTGATGTATTTTTAGCCCCATTGATCAATGTTGCCACTACAAGATTCAATATTGAAATAGTAAAGTTTTTAGCTATTTATTTTATCTCTGTTTTTTCCTGTTCTTCATAAATAATTTAATGTCTTAGCCTCCTGTCATTACCAGCTAGTCTTGTCATTAGTTGTATATATGTCATCTCATGAGTCTTGCTTTTTATAATTTTCTTACCCCTGTAATGATTATCAGAAGCAGTGGTCCGTCATTGAAAGATTACCCATGTAGTGAGTCCAATCAAGGTATGGATAATACATGGTTTTAGTTCATGGTAAATGGTACCTTTATTGTGGATCACCCCTGGACCAAAGACCTGGTACCTTTTGTTGTTGTAAGTTCCTAATTAGTTTGTTTCTGTATTTACGTCAGAGCTATCCAGATGTTGAGCGGGGGTCCCTGGAAGGTGGGAACCACTGTTATGACCATGATGAAGCTATCAATTTCCTATAAACAACAATATAGGTGGCCTGACCATTTGGATAGGCCTATGTTTATGTATTATCTCAAAATTAATGAAGCAGATCCGGATGTTGAGCAAGGGTCCCTGGAAGGTGGGAACCGCTGATATTTATTTTTTCCCTTCATCACTGTCTATGTGATCTTGTGAACAGGTTGGATGATAAATAAACATCACTATAGGCCCTAGAAAGGTTTCAATGATGGAAATCACTATACCCATTGTTTCTTGTGGTATGGTCCACCTGAGTTTTGGATATGATTCAATTTTGGTTTTAACCCTTTAAATGATCTGGAAAAGTAGATGGACGATGTAAATAAACTACATATATTTATAGTGGGTACAATGATTTCCTAACCCTAAACCTAAACTTGAAAACCTAAATCTAATCCCGAACCCGAACCCGAATTCCTAAACCTAATTAAACTATAACCTATAACCTATAAACTAAACCTAAACTTATAACCTATAACCTATAACCCTAAGCCCTAAACCCCAAACCTAAACCCGAACCCGAACCCGAACCCCAATTCCTAAACTTATAACCTATAACCTAAACTTATAACTTATAACCTCAATCTAAACTTATAACCTAAACTTATAACCTATAACCTATAACCTAAACCTAAACCCAAACCTATAACCTCCACCAATAATTGCTGGTCCTGGTTCCCGAAGCAACATCCACCAAAGTTTCCATGTCAGTAAACCCATCAGTGGATGTTTCCAAAGAGTTTTCCCCCTCGTTTCTTCCTCAACTCTCCATGATTACATTCCATTGACAAATGAAGTCATTGAAGGATGGACCACAAAAGTCCTTACTAAGGGAGCAAAGGTTGTCTTTGATTATTCTCTGGTCATCCTTGGAATTCATATCACTTCCTCTTGGACTATTCTGGCAATTGTCTCAAGCCATAAGTTCCCAAGAATGGCAAATGGGATCATTCTCCAAGGCTTTTACCTCTCGTTCCAAACACACCAATTGACCCACCAAGCTCTCTTCCTAGCATGAACCACTTGGTTTCAAAATAAACACTTCTAGATTGCCTGCATAGGAGGTGTCTAAGTCAATGTGAACAAGTTCCCACATTGTATCGTTTCTATGTTGATTATCACACATTTTCACATATTGATTTGATTTAATTAGCTTGTTTGCTGATTAAATGTGAATGTTCCCCACTAAATGTAATGAAAACAATTCAAAAAGAGTTAGTAACATTAAAGTAGGAATCACAAACATAATGATAATATAACCCACCAACGCATGATCACAATATTCCACCAACGCACATTATCTCTAAATCCACCATTACATCATCAATGCAACCATACCATCATAATCATCACCAGCAACCAAAGTCAATCATCTATAAAAAAAAATAGATCATCTTCTTCCATATCCCACTCATTGATCTCAATTTAACTTCACCTCCCAGCTATAGTAGATTATGACTTTCAAGAAAGATTCTAATGTTCTTCACTGGCTTTTTTTTTTTCATTCTGTAGGAAACAGTGAACTATATAATCTAAAGCAAAATATAAATTACAATAACTGAGGCATCATGTATAAAGCATCCAGTGGTGGTGAACTGATAGAAGTTTTATGTAGTTGGGGATTCTTGTCCCCCTTATGTAAATCACATTCTCCTTCTCTTAATAAAGAATGTGGCTTATGACTGCAAAAATCCAAGTAGAAATTTCATCGAATTCAAGAATCAATGAACTGTTAATCTAACTTTACCATTGATAGGCGCACTCTAATTAATTCATAACTTCAGTCAAAGCAGCATTCACCATCCTAATGAATGTGGCCATTCAAAATCAACAATGAAACATACTATAATCATCTCCAAACTCCACCTGATTAAAAACATCAGGACATAAAAGACAACAGATAGCCTACAGCTGGCTACATGCTAACTTAGCATGCAGTACCATTCTCACCAATTTGTCACTTGTGTATGACATCCTAGCCATGGGCCCCACAATGAAAATCACTTGGTGCAAAAAAAAGAGTACACCATAACATCAGAATCAATGGACTGCTGACAATGTGATTCAACATACAGGTATTACCCGTCTCAAAAGTGGATTAGCTTGATTTTCAAGAAAAGACATATTCAAGGTCGGGCCCACTTTTTTCACAGTTCAAATGATGGCTTACTGAAAGCCTTTTAGTTCCTGGCATTAAAAAAAGAAAAAAGAAAAAAGAAAGCCACAAAAATATCAAAAGCAAGAAATCATCACCTTCAGCACTTGGATCTCATGATTTTCACAAAAAGAAACCCCAAATAAATTAAAGTCATCATTCAATATAAAACATATGAGATTCAAAACAAATCATCCAATAAAGAAATCGACACATCATAAATGAATCATATCTCAAATTTCCACAATAAAATACCAGAAAAGAACAAAATTCAGTCCTGGTTCACTGACCTGATTTTGGCCTGATATATATATATATATATATATATATATATATATATGTATGTATGTATGTATGTATGTATAATCTATATGAGAAACATTTTGGCCTGATTTTTCTCTCCTCTTTTTCTTACTCATGTCTTTCCCTCTTACTATGTAATGTTTCTACAAGTATGTTCCAATTTTGTTAGTTATATATGTAATAGCTTATTGAGGACATGCAGAAAGCAAAGGAAGAGATGGAAAAACTGAAAGGGGAGGCACAAGCCAACAAGGATCATATGCTACGGGTGGTTTAGATTTTTTACTTGGATTTATTATCTGATACACTTAAGGATTTAAATATTTTATGATATATTTTTTGACAGTATAAAGAAATAGCACAAGTGAATGAAGTTCCATTGAAGCAAATTGAATCTGCTCATGAAAAATTCAAGGCTGAGGTACATCCCTGTATCTTAAACCTCATTTGTTTGAAAGTCGCAATCCCTGTTTTCAGTATTTTTTTTTTTTATCTTTCTTTCTTTTGAGATGTGTACAAAGGCATGCTTGTTTGATTGTGTCTACAAATGTTGTTTTATACAAGTTGACAAGCTAAAGAAGTCACTGGAGGATGAAATTTATTTTCTCAAGGGAAGGGTTTCAGAACTTGAAAGTGATCTTGTGTCAAAGTCCACAGAAGTTACATCTGCAGTTTCAGAGAAAGAAGAAGCTCTATCTTCTGCATTTGCTAAAATTGACCGTCTGAAGGAAGAAAATTTGTAAAAACGTGAGCATTATTGCATTATATGGAGGGTGTTTACTGTGTTGGAGTATATTTATTTCTTACACATGAGGGCACACCTTAGTTGTATGCAACCACTCTTCTTGTTGTAGGTCTCAGGTAGTGGAATTGGAAATTTAGATCTCTTCTTTGAAGGAAGATCTTGAAAAGGAGCATCTACGCTGGAGTACTAACTAGAGTAATTATAAAAGACAGGTTTACTCTTAATTTTTTATCATAATTCTTATTTCCCATCTCATTCATGTGTAGTGGGATATGGAAGAACTTCGTATGAAGTATTTGGAGGAGTTGAAGCTAAAGTTTGAACAGGTTCCTTTTTTACAATTCTCATGATAGGTTGAGCAAAGTGAAATATTGTTTATTTAGAAATGTGAATGCGGGATGCATTGTATGATTTGATTGCTATTTGTAATAAATGCATCATTTTTTTCCTGATTGCATTTTATGTACTATTTCTATCATCATTAAGTTAGAAGACTTATCAATCACAGCAGGTTCTTGTAATGGAAACAGGCACCATTATTACAAATTTTTTTAATTAAAATAGCTACGAATTTTAGCCGTAGCTCTTAGTCTGAAAACCACAGCTAATGCTAACTTCAGCATATTGCTACGGATTTCATTTCGCTTTTAGCTACTGATATTATCCATAGTCGTTGGTACATTTCGCTACAGAAATTATAGCTACTGCTTTTTTCTATAGCTAGTGATATCTATTGCTACGGATGTAATCTGTAGTCGTAGGTATATTTCGCTTCAGAAATTATAGCTACGGCCTTTATCCGTAGCTAGTGATATCTATTGCTACGGATTTAATCTGCAGGCGTAGGTACATTTTGCTACAGAAACTATAGCTACGGCTTTTATTCATAGCAACTGATCTCTATTGCTACGGATGTAATCCTTAGCCATCGATTTTTTGACCTTTAGCTACCCCACCAATAGTTACGGACGTGTTACGGACTAGATCCGTAGCAATAGGCCTTTAGCTACGGATTTTATCCATAGCCTTTGCCCCTTTTTCTGGTAGTGATGGTTGTAAGGGACCTGGGGGTCTCTGGTGATCGACCTTGACACGCTGGTGTTTCGATAAGAAACGAAAAACATTTCATTTGGGGATTTATCATTCAATAATAACAAAGAAAATAGAAGAACATTCACCATATATTTCATTAATCCTAAGTTTCAATTACATCCTCATATCTCCCTTGATTTTGAAATAAAGTACAAAGAAGTAATGCAAGCTTGAAAGGAGAAACAGTTTAATGAAGCGGTCGAGGGACGACTGGATGATCAAGCTCAACCGAAAGACTGAATGATCGCACTCAAACAGAAGACTGAATGATCGCGATTAAAGGGAAGACTGAATGATTACGCTCGAACGGAAAACTAAATGATCGCGCTCGAACGAAAAACTGAATGATCGCGCTCGAATGGAACACTTAATGCCCCCGGAAAGAAGCACCGAGTGAATGCTTCAATAGGGAGGATAATGCAGCAATGAAAGCATTCTATCTTCATAGTGTTCAATTAGATTGAACGTCTTTCTACGAACAGTACTACAATTGCATCCTCCATAGTTTTAACTCCCTTATTTGCATCTTCTCTTTTCATTAAAACTTGCTACTGTAACAGTTGTAGCGATTCCATCCTTGAGTAATTTAATCAGAGAACTGTCTTTCAATGCTGCTCCTATTGTAACGATCTTTTTGATCAACTCCAGCAACTCTTTCTTTAAACTCCATGGCTAGGGAACTGTTCTTTAATGTTGCTCCTACCGCAATAATCTTTTTTATTGTCTCTTTTATTCATAGTCTGCATAATCCGAGATTTTGAATGATAATATTTCTTGCCAAATTAATCGGAATTAGTATCCTAAGATATTTGCAATTTCAGAATTGATAAATTTAATATATGTTAAAGGCTTTAAAATAATTGTAATATGTTGGCAATTCTGGAATAATTACAATGTATTGATGACTTTAGAATAATAAGGGATGCATATTAATTCTGAAATAATTAGTATGCATAACAAGTTCATTTGAATGTTATTTCAATTTACGGTATAATATGACAATAATTCATTTATATGCATTTTCCGTGCTTGTCAGCATGCTTTGCATTGCATTCGTTGCATTCTCTATTTTAGAGTTCAGTCAGACATAACTTCAACTAAACGTAACTTTGACTGAACATACTTGACTTGACCAGCTCTTAAGTTATTGGAATGGATGTAACTTCAACTGAACGTAACTTTGACTGAACATACTTGACTTGACCGGGCTCAAGAGAGCAAACATAGTTTACCACCGATTTTAGGCTAGGCTCAAATGAGCAATTATAGTTTACCGCCAATTTTGGGCTGGGCTCAAGCGAGCAATTATAGTTTACCACCGATTTCGGGCTGAGCTCAAGCGAGCAATTATAGTTTACCGCTGATTTCAGGCTCTTTAAGTCATTGAAGCTTTATATATAGACCTACTCAGGCGCTCACTGCTGCCATATATAGATGATAATGATAGGCCTTATGTGTAGTTGCCCGTTTAAGGCTTGACTAGGCTGCCTTAAATGATAAGCTACCATCGCCGTCGTCAACTTTATATATGGTTGGCCATATATTTCGCCACTGCTAATAATATTCTGAGAACATTCCTATTATATTTAAAGTAGTGCATCAGCTTGGCGATGATAGCAATTTCGATAAGATGGGTTTGTATATGCGATTGATGACAACAGCAATAGTTGCTAACTTTTGACATAATCATCGATGTTTGGCGATTTTGGCGATAATCATTGACGTCGATGGCAATCATCAACGCTTTGTAGCAATCATCAATGCTTGACCTTGATATGCTTGATATGCTTGACAAGCTTTGCTTGAAAATAATATTTTGAAGCTTTAGAGCTTTATTTGGAGCTTTCAAACTTTTGGAGTATTTGTAATAATATTTCATAGTCAGTAATCATCAGTAATATCAACAATGGCTGTCAGCAATGGCCAATGATATTTTGGTAATCGATAATGCTTTGTGATGTATGTATGTTTGTAAGAATAATTCTGCCTGGTTAACCAATATAGCATCTCGTCATGAGAATGATATAGGGTGACTATCACCTTGTTGTTAATAATCGTCGCTTGCTGAAGATAATATATGGACTTGCGACTTCGATAAGGCTCCAGACAATAGTGTGCATATTGTAGCTATTTATATAATTGTATCTGATTTGCCCCCTTTTGATTGAATGAGATTTTCTCTGAGAATCTTTACAATGAAAACTTTTTACCTTTCGAGAATAATAATTTTAATAGGATGAATATCCACAGGCATTCCGATGCCCTATTCATGTTGATCCATGACTTAATAAGTCTTTTTGATATAATCTTCAGTGATAATATACTGATTGTCTCATTTAGGATTTAAACTTGGCCCTGGTCTTGTAAGCGAACCACAGTATATCGTCTTTCTTAAAGAATATATGTTGAATCTCTTCATGTCTTGATTGGCATTATAAGCCTGGTAATTGTTGATAATATGGAAATAATTATCATTTCATAAATCTTATAAATAACCGGCCAGAGCTCAGAAATAATTTTGTAACAGCCTTTTCTGAATATATAATTTTAAAAATAGTTTTTTGGGCCACAGCGATAATCCGATTGCAATAATAATCTCGGGCTTGATTGTCGATATATAATAACTCAACTGCAGTAATGATTCTGGCTCTTGTGCTGATCTGCGTAAAAATATGATATCGACAATTATCATCTCAAGAAATCAACAATTACCTTATCCAAGACGAGGTAGATTGGAAATTTTGCACAGATGTTTGGAAGAATATTCAGAAATTGTATCTTTATCTTTCTTTATGCATTAATCATTCTTCTTCATTACTTCACCATAGAATGAAGGTTCATGAAGACCGGAATATTGCTTGTCTTATTATGTTGTTTTCTTTCTTGAGAAACCATTGGGCTTGTCATTCCTCTCTTTCTGTCATGTTCTTCCATCACAATTTCTCCCTTATCGATCATTTTCTGTAACTTTTTCCTGAGGGCATTACAATTTTCTATATAATGTCCAAACGTTCAGTGATAATGACAATAATCCTTTCCTCTTGCCTTTTCAACCTCTCTGATACTCTTCATAGCTAACAGTTGATTCATCATGGGAAGTATGTCTTTCCTTGCGAATGCATATTTCATATGGTCTTTATTTTGCCTAGACCTTTTATATGTCATCATAACTGCACAACTATTTCTACATTCTTCATCAATGTTTCTTTCATCATCTTGATAATCTTCTTTATTTTCTTCTTTCTTAGTAATATTGGCTGATGTTTTATGAGAAATCTGGCATAGTGGCTTTATGTAAGAAGTAGACCCTCTTCCAATCATCTTTTTAAGAGCATAAGCCTTTGTAGCAAGATCACAAAAGGTTTGTATATCTACACTAATTAGGATGCATGCCACTTATGATCTTATACCTTCTAAACATAGTGTAAGTGCTATGGTTTCTAGCCCCTATGATTGTCAAATTTTGTAGTGCTAAAACCTCTTAGAATTTGTGTCTTGTGTAGCACTTCTACATGTTTCAAGACAGTGCATCTCATGTACAAGGACAAAGGTTTTTACTTCAAGCACGTCAAATACAAGATTACATGTTCATGTTCAAGTACAACATCAAGTGTGAATTCAATCTTTCAAGCTTCTACATATGACAAGATCTCAAGCTCCATGAACTTCAAAGATCATTTATCAACCAAAGGAAAAGAAGACTCAATGTTCATATATCACTAAAAAGGTTTGGATGACCATAGATTGACCTTAGGGTAGGTCATTTTGAATACATAATTCAAATGACATATTTTATAAGTACATAGTCTGTTTTTAGACTAGTCCTAAGCTATGTTCGACTAGTCCTAGCATTGGCTCGACTAGTCCAAGAATTCCTCGACCAGTCCTAAGTTTGTTACTGATTTTTGGGAATTTTTGTTAAAGCCTCGACTAGTCCTGGAGACTGTTCGACCGGTTGTGTCAACAGTGCTCGACTCGTTCTCGACCAGTCCTACAGGCTCGACTCAAAGTCCAGCAACTAAATTGAGTCCCACTCGACCGGTTAAGCAGGTCCTTCAACCAGTCGTGGAATGGTCTTGAAATTTTAAAAATCTATTGGTCCTATGACTAGTCGAGCTGACCGTAGGACCAATCGAGTAAGCGATTTCTGCACTTACAAATAGAACACGAATTTCAAAGTTTGGTATTCAATTCAAGTTAAATTAATACGCCACTCTGAGAGATAAGTTAGTCATTATTTTAAGCTATATTGTGCTCATTTAATATTCTCTTTAATTAGCTTTCTTTGTATTTGATTTTGAATTCTGCATTCCAATTTTATTTGAAAGAGGGATTGTTGTATTCCGATTTCTTAGAATCAAAATCAAATCAAGCTAGCCCAAAGTGATTAAATTTAAAATCAATTTAGAACCTAGAACCATTTCATATGTGAGTGTGAACATTGAACTTCTACTTCAATTTGGTTCTTTTGGGCTGCATCAAAAGGAGAATATCCAGGAATTTTACAATTTTATAAATTCAATTTTGATTTCATTGAGATTATGCTAGAAAAATCTCTCTGTTTTGGTTTATCTGAGGTAATCCAGAAAACTCAGAGTGTGGAGTTTTTGAATTGTGTAAGCCCACTTGAAAGGCATAATTGTGATGGTTTTAGGTGAACCTTGAAACCTATTTTCATAGTGAACGCTAATATCCACTATGTGAGGATATTACGAGTGGAGTAGTTGTGTGGCTGTTCTTTAACAGTTGGTGTACACACAAATGAACCACTATAATTTTTGGTCTTGTGGTTGATTGATTGTTTATTTTATTTTGTGGATATTGAAAATTTCTTTTTTGCATTTGTGGAGAATGTTGTAATTTCTTTTATGCAAGTGTGGGAATGTTGTAATAGCTTAGATTTCTTTCCTTGCTATTTATTTCTTTATTCCTCTATATTAGTTTGAGTTTTTGATACACAGACCATTTTAGTAAGGTTGTCCTACCATAAACCCTTGGTTTTTGGTGTAAGGTTGTCCTTAGAATAACATCTGTATCAACCTCTCAATACTCGTACATTTGAGGTTGTCTTTAATTTCAGCATTGTGGGATTGTTTATTGCTATCAGTATTTAATTTATTTAAATTTCACTGTTATTTTTTTAAATTTGGCATAGTCCTATTAAACCCCCCCCCCCCCCTCCCTTTAGGACTTAATAGCTCAGCCTTTTCACATAGCTTAACCTGTTCTAATTCTCCTAGAAGATATCGACATGATGCCCTCAAGTCTTTCCATTGTCTGATGAATTCGTCAACTGATTCATCTTCTTCTTGGTGAATAGAGGCCAATTCGATCAAACTGACTTCTATGTCAAAAGAGAAAAAGTTCGACATAAAGGCATCTTGCATCTGTTCCCAAGTATAATAGATCCTAGAATCAAATCTAAATACCATCTGAAGGCTCTTCATGTTACAGATGACCTAAATAATCGAAGACAATATTGAGGAACTCTAGAGATTTTTCCCATCATTGTTATGAAGTGCATCATATGTTCTTCAGGTGATCCGTTCCCATTAAACTTCTGAAAGTCTGAGTGTTTGAAATCAGCGGGAAGTGACACTTCTTCTATTTCAGGGGGATATAGTGTCTGGTATCGAAACCTTTTATTCTGATTTCGCTCCTTCTCTAGATGAATGGATTCGATGACCATCTGTCAGATTTCTTCTTGCGTTATGATTTGAGAAATATTAGGCGCAGGCCCCTGAAATCTTACCACTTGTGGTTGTGGCCTTTCTTCTAGAGGTCTAATGTTGTTCACAACAACCACTGTTGGAAAATTAGGGACTTATTGAGCTATGTGCTTATCTGATGAAGGTTGGTTAGGCTAATTGATGTCTGCCGATGAAACTTTTGTCTTCTTATTCTTCGATCGTCTTAATATTGAAGGAGGAAGCGAGTGTTGCACTGCTGATGATGTCGAAGAAGATGAACTATTGTTTGATTCGAAACCAGCGTACTGTTGCTTCGAAGGACTAGCTAACTCAAATCGTGGTATTCTTAATGCATGAGTTTGCCTGAAATCTTTTGTAAGAGGTGCCATGAGAGAACATTCACTAGATGCAATGGCTTTCCCTTTATTCTTCTGAATTTGTAATGATTCTGTGGAAGATGCCTTTACGGTTGTAGTCGGCGGTATTGGAAGACCTTTTGGAGTGACGAGCCTTTCTGTTTATCTTGAATGAGATGATTGCATGACTGAGGCGGGATTGTGTCTCACGACACTTCGTATAATCGACCCTGTACTTTGTGGGATGATGCTACTTGTGCAGGTAGATCAAACTTTTCATCTTTTAAATGTCACCGATATCCATCCTTCATCATCCTGCCATGTTGTCATCAAAGCAAAGACCATTCCGGACATCATTTGACATTGCCTATCCTTAATCATAACTGATTTAACCTCCTCTAGTACTTTCTGTAGTAGTGATTGTATGTTGTCGATGTAATCCACAACAAATCCATTGGGTGTGAAATATACAACCACATTAGTCGGGAGAAACAACATTACTATTGTATAAAGATGGAATACATGTCATTCAAAACATAGTATCAATTAAAATGAAATTGTACTTTGTTTTAGAGATGAAGGGGGGGATGTTCCCATTGAGAGTCGCCATTTTGGCGTCTGCATAACGCCAAATAGTGATGAAAATCCTCTAAATAATTTCTAAGTTATCATTAAATAATAACATTCCCTAATAGAGTCACCATTTTGTTTCGACATGAAACGAAAAGCATTTCATTTGGGGATTTATCATTCAATAATAACAAAGAAAATAGAAGAACATTCACCACAGATTTCATTAATCCTAAGTTTCAATTACATCCTTGTATCTCCCTTAATTCTGAAACAAAGTATAAAGTAGTAATGCAAGCATGAAAGGAGAAACAGTTCAATGGAAATTTCGGTAGCATTCCGGCTCATATCAATCAAGCCTCCATAGGAGATGAGTTGTGTGGGCCTTCTGTGCACTTCGTCCCTCATTAACAGGATAAAGGAGTGCCAGGATCCCTTTGAAATATTTGAATCAGCTTGAAGACTTAAGAAAATGCCACATAGTCTACCTCAAAAGAGTACCCATGTAACTCCTCCATGAGTTGCGCAGGCCCGCACAATTCGCCAGGAGTAGTGCAGTTTGGCCTTCTACGCTCTACACTCTCTCTCCCTCTCTCCATCCCCGGTACCTGTCAAAGGCACTGGTCTTCCGAACATCCGATCCTGCAAATGAGGGGGTATGGGGTATTTATAGGCTTCCACACGTGTGGGCCCTCGAATCCCGTGCTATAGACCCCACTATGCACCTTCTATCCAATAGTCTTTGAGGAGAGTAGCACGGGTCAATGAAACTATGATGAGTTGCACAGTCCCACACAACTCACGCAACTTGTAGTCTGCACAACTCCCAGTCCATGCAACTCATGTTCCGCACAACTCCTGATCTGTGCAATTTTGTGATCCGCACAACTTGTCTTCTTCTTTCACTCCAATCTTTTTGACCTTCCTTCTTTGTCTCTGATATCTTCTCTTCTCTCAAAATCTCTTCTTCATTACTTGTGTTCTCAACAATGCACAATGAGAACTTCGTACATTTTTTGTGCACCAACAATTGGTACGTGTCACACTCGGCCACAAAATTGGCAATCTAACGCTTCATCCCCGTCCAAAAATACTACATCATCATGTCCTGATACATCTTCATGGAGCTGGGGTGGAAGTAAACCTCGATTGATGTGCCTTGGTCATCAAATCTTTGAGCAACTCTGGAATGTCCAGGACACACAATCGGCCTCTGAAACGAAGTCCACCATCAAACCCAACTTGCCAATTCGACTGCTCCTCAGATGCGGCCTCTGCTCGGCAATCCTGTAATGAATGATCTGTCTGCTGAGCCTCAATTACCCTTGTGACAAGAGAGGGTTAAATCGACAAGCTTGATAACTGAATGATGGCAAACTGCAGATTAAACTCGAAGTCGTACTCGGCTACATCCTCGAGCATCCTCCACTCCTGGACCATCATATGTGTCACTAGGCCCCATAGCTGATGGCTAAGGGCATCTGCCACCACGTTCACCTTGCTAAGGTGGTACTGAAGATAGAAATCGTAGTCCTTCAGGAGCTCCATCCAACATCTCTACCTCATGTTCAACTCTGAATGCGAGAAGAGATACTTCAAGCTCTTATGGTCAGAGAAGAGCTCGAACCTAACCCCATAAAGATAATGTCTCCACACCTTCAGTGCGAAGACAACTGCAGCTAACTCTAGATCATGAGTGGAGTAGTTCTACTCATGGACTTTGAGATGGCGAGATGCGAAGGCCACGGGCTTCTCATGCTGCATCAGGACAGCACCCAAGCCAATACGCGAAGCATTGATAAAAACCATGAATCTTCACTCCTAAAGGGAAGAGTGAGGATTGGTGTGGACGTAAGACAGTCCTTCAGCTCTGTAAATGCTCGCTCACATGTGTCGCTCCAAATGAACTCAGGGCCCTTCTGAATTAACCTGGTCAACGGGGCTACAATATGGGAGAATCCCTCAATGAAACGTTGGTAATAGCCCATTAAACTAAGGAAATTGCGGATCTCAGACGCGTTCGTGAGCTGGCCCCACTGACGCACGACATCAATCTTCGAAGGGTCCACTCTGACGTCCTGCCTCGTCACCACGTGACCGAGGAACTTCACCTCCTCCTGCCAGCACTCGCACTTCTCCAACTTCACATAAAACTGATGTGCACGGAAGGTCTGTGGGGTAATCTCCAATTGCTACTCATGCTCCTCACAGGTCCTTCAATATATTAGGATGTCGTCGATGAATACCACAACAAACTAATCAAGATATGGATGGAAGACCTTGTTCATCAACTGCATAAACACTACGGGAGCATTGGTTAGTCTAAAAGATATGACTTGAAACTCAAAATGATCATAACACGTCGTGAATGTTGTCTTCGGGATATCCTTCTCTCACACACAAACCTGATGATAACCGGACTGCAGGTCTATCTTTGAAAAGAATTGCGCCTCCTGCGGCCTATCGAACAAGTCATTAATCCTTGGAAGCGGGTACTTGTTCTTAATTATGACCTTGTTGAGCCCATGGTAATCCATGCAAAGCCTCAATGAGTCATCCTTCTTCTTCACGAAGAGTACCGGCTCTCCCCATGATAAATTGCTTGGACAGATAAAGCCCAACTCACGCAACTTGTCTAACTACTTCTACAGTTTCTGCAATTTCAACGGTGTCATACAATATAAGGCCTTTAAAATAGGCATGGTACCGGGTACGAGATCGATCTGAAACTCAGTGTGCTGACGAGGTGGTAACCCCAGAATCTCCAAAAACACTTCAGGAAAACCATAGACGACTGGTAGTTAGTCGATTCTCAAGGCGACTGACTCCTCAACGCCACAAGCCATGAGACAAGAAAGCTGCTCTCCTCTGGGCTCAGGTATGAACTGGAACTTCGGCATGTCGGGTATATAAAACTTGACTGTCCTCACGGAGTAGTCCAATATGGCGTGATACTCGGCAAGCCAATCCACGCCCAGGATGATATCAAACTCGGACATCAGCAGAACAAACAGATCGGCAGGCAAAAAGGTCTCCCCTACCAGAACAGGGTAAGAAGAGTAAACCTGGTCTAACATTGCGGTCTTCCCCAAGGGCATCATACTGACAAACCCTCATGAGCAGACCCTAACAGCAAACCGGTCGATCAGCAGAAATCCTCAGCCACAAAGGAATGCGATACACCAGAATCAAACAATACATGAGTTATGCATGATGAAACGAGGAGTGTACCCTCGACAACCCCTCCTGATGACTGTGGGTCCTGCTGGGCTGCATAAAATCTACCCTGAGCCTGCTGGGGAGGTGCATGTCCCCTCTGTGGTCGCCACTGCTGTTGCTGCTACTGTGGTGGCCTGAACTGCTTCCTCTGCTACTATGAGGAAGGTCTCGCTGGCTGTTGTGGCTATTGTTGTTGCTACTATTGGGCCTCAATGATAGGTGTTGTTGTCATTGCTGTTGCGGATGGGGATACTCGTGCCTATGAGTCTTGTCGCACCGCATCCATAGCAAGCACCTGATAACTGTCCCAGTGGTGGTGCTGGAGGTCCTGCTAGTGCTCGGAAAGTTGGGCGGGCCACGTGCCGCTGCTGCTGTTAGGAGCTACCAGAGGGGGCCTTCCTCTTCCCGTCTCCTATTGCTCACAGACCCTCTGTGAATCGACTCAATCTTCCTGCTATCTTGGCCCGCTACCAGAGGGGGCCTTCCTCTTCCAGTCTCCAATGACACGGCTCCGGAAGCTAAAATGCAAGTCGTTCTCAAAACGGCGGGCCTTCCCCCCTCATCATCAATAAGATAAGTCGTGACTCTCGAGAGTACGATGAAACAAGCCTCATACTGGGACACCGACATGTCCCCTACATAAGAGTCACAAACTCAAGCGCACACTACTGACAGACATGGTTAGGGAAGAACTTCCGGTCAAATCGGTCAACAAAATCCTCCCAAGTCCACTCGAACTCAGCCCCTGGCGCTCGAGAGATTAATGCCCAGTAGTGCTTGGCCTCACCCTGAAGAAGAAACACAGCTAATAGAACCTGCTGCTGAGTCGTGCACCTCATAGTATCGAAGATCTTCTCGACCTCTGATCTTCATCGCTTCACTACTGTCGGGTCGGGCTCTCCAAGTCACATAGAAGGGAACTCGCGTGCTCCTGCTCAGTCTGGGCTAGTGTAATAGTGGGTCATCTACCCTACCTCTAAAGAATTACGGTCATCGCCTGCAGCATCTACTAAAGTTGATCTGCGCTCACAGATACAGTCAGGGCCACACTCGTCTCGGATGTGGGAGCCCCTCTGGTCGCCCTCTTAGGTGCCATGTCCTAAAGGAAGGAATAAGGGACCTATTAGCCTTAAGTACTCTTGAATGCACACACGTTAGGGAGCTATAAAAGAGAGTTAATACGTTATTCGAACTCGGGGAACTAATCATTCTAAGTTCATATCAGATAGGTGATGTTATCTTCACGAATTCCCAAGTTAGGCTCTGATACCAACTTCTGCCACGCCCTAAACTCAAAAACCGGGCTCACAGAATTCTCGATCGCCGAATCTGGCGCCGACAGTCTCTGTAGTACCCCATTCTCGGCTCCCAGCATTCATATGTCAGATTCCGATCCTGGGATCCTACATCGAGGATTTTCAATATGATTTTTTGTAAAGGAGCCTAACCATAAGCATAACCAAGTCACAAAACAACATCACCACATATTCACTATAATAAACCATTTGAGTACAATACAAAAAGAGAATATACAGGTATAATGAAACTCTAGAAAGATCGTCGCACACTCCCACCTCAGCGTTGCTGCGTCCTAGCGTCACTTGCATGCAACGGTCATGCATAAGCTTACAACGAAGCTTAGAGGGTGTGAGCGTGTAAGCGTAATGCATGTACCAAGTATGCAATCTCAGAGTAAGTGAAAATACTAGCAAGTCCATGAGTGCTATCAACCATACCAAGGCTATACGATGCAAGACCTATGTAGCCAAATGTCATATGCAAGATGCAACACAAGCATGCCAATCTTCATCAAGTTCACATGTCAATACATTTCATCTCTAGAACATCATCGGGGTCTAGTACACTCCACACCAGCTGCCGCCTCCCTATCCGCACAACCAGCGAGTGGAAAAGACCCAGCTCGTCAATAGCGGACCCATTTACGAGCTACTCAGATTCAGCCTAGCTTACAACCCCCTCACTCAGGTGGATAAGGCTACACGCCCTTTACAACCAACTATGACATAGTGGGAGACACAGCCTCTAGTATTCGGCACTCGTGTGCTCATGAATCCACTCGATCTAGACGTTGGAGCATCTTCTGGTACCAACAAGGTTTTGAGACTTTCACCTAAGGACATCCTAAGCATCCACAGTGCTAGAAATAAATATTTTCGGTATCCAATCTGACCATCCACGATATGCCTGTGGATGCCACAACCCCGATATAGTTGGGCGCCAAGTGATCATGTCACATAAAATACAAGATGCATGAGTCATACCATCCAGTCATGCATTAAACCTGCGCATACCATGTGATCATGTGGGACAACTCCGTATCACAAGGAGTCCCCTAAATAACTTAACCCAACGGTAAATGCTATGATCAATTATTCCTTACAACAAGCATACAAATGATGCATATGAGCATGTATCATGATGTAATACTAAGCATGTTCTTAGTGTGTCCTACTAAACTAAGTACACTAGCACGATTATCAAATATAAACAATAATTGGCCTAAATACATGGTGGGGTCCATAGAGGGACGGCGGATCTAGCCCAAACATCCATATAGGCTCTAGACAGTGGTTATACCAAACTTGATACTGCATATTCTTCCATCTACGACAAGGGGTGATGATGTACTCTCCTATAGATAATGGATGGCCTAGGCATCATACTTACATCAAGAATGGGCCTCATGGGTGAGTTTAATGGCTATACAATAAGGTGAGTTGAGAGGGTGAAACTATGTACGAGTGGGCTTCCTCACCCTCTCTTATCATGCAATAAACTAGGCCTTCTTATGGGGCTCGATCCGTACACAAGATGGGCTCCAAGGTTTGGATAATTCCTACAAGGTATGGTGGAAAGCACCATCATTAATGGGGGCCCAACAGTTTGGGTTAGCCCAATAAGGGGAGATGGAGGGTGGGCTTAATAAAGGGCCCTAGGAAGGTTTATAGCGGTGGACATTTAACCACCATTACCTCATAGGGTAGGTCTCTTGGAATAAGAAACTAAATCACGACAGGGCCCTCGGCCCTCCAAATATCTAGAAAACGGATGGACAGCGTGCGCACATCGCTCACACATGGTGGGCCTCACAAGGTAGTACACTACCCTTAAAAAATGGAGGAATAGTATGTATATAACACATACATCATAGTGGGCCTCATAAAGTAGCCCACATTGGGCATATAACTTATAAATCGGGGTGGGCCTCTTAAGGCAATGGGGCCCATAACCCTAAAATGAATGGACAAAGCGTGTAGCACATAGATCATGGTGTAAGGGGCCCCATAAGGCACTAATGAGCCCTACACATGCTGGACAACATGGATATAAAATACATACACGAAGGTGGGCCGATTGCTGGACGTTCAGCCCACCAGCCTAGGGGCCTGCTGGACGTCAGTGAATGGATGGCCTGGATAAATACATACACCTCATGGTGGGCCTACACATTACAGATGGGCCCCACCAGATGGATAGCGCATGTATATAACACATGCATCACGATGGCCAGCTGCTAGACAGTCAGTCCAGCAGCGTCCTGGCTCAGCCGGGCATCCAGCGAGTGGATGGCCAGGACTGAAACACATACATGGTGGGTCCCACTAGATGTGGGCCATCCAGGAGGTGGGCTGGCCATTAGCCTCCCACAAACATCACAGTGGGCCTAAGGAGGTCCATGTAGGTGGGCCACCCTATCAAAGATTGGACTAGTATTTGTGTTTTCCTTTCATCCAGATGGTCCTGCATGACCGATCGGTCATGAAGGCCCATCCCTGGCCAATCAAGGTGGTCCACTTACTAGACAGCAGGGATGAAATACATACATCATGGACAGGTCCATGAATGGGTGGGCCACCCAACCTTGAATCAAGCTAATATTTGTGTTTTTCCTTCAACCAGGCCTGTATGCCTGACCGACCATGCAGGCTCGATCTGGGCAGTGAGATGGGCCCTGCTTAGTGGACGGTTGGGTGTCCCCCGGGATGGACATCATAAATAAAATACATACATCATCAGGGTGGGCCTACAACAGGGGAGAGAAAGAGAGATACGTGTGGTGGGGGAGCTCTGCCACTATGAGCTCCCCTAGAGGTGTAAATACAATACATACAACATGTTGGGTCCCATTTCATGTGGGCCCTCAATTAAAAAAAATTAGGGTGGGAATCCCAGTCCCACCACAAAATCATCGTTTAAATGACCATTAACAAGTTGGATATCAAATAAACATCATGGTGGGGTCCATGGAGAATGGCCCCATCATGGATTACATGTATGTCTCATGGTGGGCCATTGGCCACACCTTGGGTCCCAAATGGGATCTATACCATTAACCGTTAGGCCCCACTTGGCCCATAAATAAAAACTACAATCTAATCCTATAAACACCCACCTATAGCTCTTCTTCTTGGCTCCTTAGAATCCTTAGCTCCTAAGATCTCTTTTCAATGGTAGATGATGAAGTTTGGATGGTTGGATGGTGAGATTTGGGGTAGAAAAATGGGTCTAGCACTTGACTTCTTTTTCTCTCATTGGAATTTTTCTTCTCTTGATTGTTAGGGAAATGGAGGGAGAAGAGATGGAATGAGTGAAAGATGGGAGATGTAAGGAGAGAGGGATGGGTGTGTAAGAAGGGATGGGATAGAAGGTATAATTGTTGTTGACTTGGTTGCTAGGGAAATGGAGGGAGAAGAGATGGAATGAGCGAAAGATAGGAAATGTAAGGAGAGAGGGATGGGTGTATAAGAAGGGATGGGATGGAATTGTTGTTGACTTTTGGATAATAGAGGTATGGGTAGAGATTCCTCTCTCCTAACCTGGAATCTTCCGAGATACATTGTGCGCTGTGTTTACTCGAATTATTCGCGGGCCCACAACTCCTTAGCCTAAGTATCACATTAGTACGCAAGACATGGCATTCAAACCACGATGACGATGTGGTTGAGGGGGTATGACTTTCAGGTTGAGTTGACTCGGGTCTTCGGAGTGCATCTTAAGGTCATGTGCATTTGTTGTCTACAAGTCATGGGTTGCAGAAACTCAACGGAGTGGTTCGGCAACCCATGACCTAGGCTAGTTCTAGTTATTCATATTTCAATTTAGATCTTTTTCTAGTTCTAGTTCTAGTTATTTTTAGAATACATACAAATTTTAGTCCATGTGGATTCGACCTCGGTCTTACCGAGTTATTACTACATCGCGACCTTACACTTGGGGTTGTGAAATTAAACCTCTTAGCTAGTGTTAAGAGGTAAAGCTTGTAGCATGTTGGGATGATTTTCTTGCTTTGATTCTTATTTTTATTGAACCTCATTGATTTCTAGTTTGATATTAAAGAAATATTTTCAGTTTTTTATGATTTATTGTGACTCAAATTACAATAGATGTTGTGATAGCTTTGAATATCTTATTTTCCTGTTTTGAGGTTGTGAGATTGGCAAATCCTGTTGTTCGCCATCGTCTCCTAGGCATGGTAGGGTGATGGAACCCCTCCAATCACCACAATACTCCATCATGTGTGGCTAGGTCAATGAAAAGTTCAGATTTGGTTTAATTGCTTTATCTTCTAATTAGACAGGATAGGACTCCAATTCCAATTGTGTCTCTTGAATCAAAGTGAGGTAGCATCCTGATAGCTACAAATGGATCCTTAGAACCCTAGTTCCCACCTTTCAATTGTAATTTAAATCAACAATATTCATAATTACCCTCTTTTATTCCAGATTTAGGTTTAGATTTTCTTCTAGTTCTAATTTTAGTTATTTTCAGAATACATACAAGATTAGTCTATGTGGATTCGACCTTGGTTTCACCGAGATCTTACTACATCTCGACCCTACACTTAGGGTTGTGAACAAGTTTTTGGAGCCATTGCCGGGGACTACGACTGCATTTTTCTAAGATTAATTAGTATTAAAATTAGGTTAAGATTAAGGTTTATTTTTCTGCTATGCTTTTAGGTTAGGATTTTTTCTGAAATTATTTTTAGAGATTAACTTTGTTTTTTATTTTACAGGATCTTAACATAGCAACCCTAATCAGGTAACCTCTCTCCAACTCTCTCTTATCTTTTTTTCTTATTTGTTGTAGGTTTTAGCTTTCTTTCTCTTAGATTTTGGTTGTTACTTGAGGGCTATCGGTGTTTCATGCCCAAGTGGGTTCATGACAACACTCTCCGTCTCTTGAGTGAAAGATGATTAGTTGAAGGGTTGCCTATCCATCACTGGATTAAACACCACCTGAGATCCTCTAAGTCGATAGAAGTGATGGTTGTATATCAACCTCAACACCCAGTTGAGGAAGCCTAAGATGAGAATGAGGTGCATCATGCACCCTCACCTCGTACTCTACGAGATTATTTACAACCGGCAGGGGTGAGTACACCTTCCTGCATGATATTTCCATTAAATGCAGGAACCATGATGTTAAATCAAGAGTGATTAAACTCCTTCCAAAGATTCATGGACTAAAATATGAAAGTCCATACTTGTATATGAAAGAGTTTGATGAGATAATATCTATGTTACACTTCTCAAACATGTTCGAGGAAACGGTAAGACTGAAATTATTTCCTTTCTCTTTTAAAGAAAAGGCTAAGTCGTGGTTACATTCCTTAAGCCCACAGTTTATTGGCACATGGGCTGAGATGACAAGGGAGTTCCTTAAAAAGTTCTTCCCATATCACAAAATGAATACCTTAAGGAAAGCAATCATGAATTTTTTGCAAAAAGAAGATGAGACCTTCTTCCAACGCTGGGAGTGATTTAAGGATCTCATAAATTCATGCCCAGAACATAGCTACGAAATATGGCGGATAACAAGATTTTTCTATGAAGGATTGACCTCATCCATGCACCAATTTGTGGAGATGATGTGTAATGAAAAATTCATGAGCAAAGAAGCTGATGATGCGTGGGATTATTTTGATAAACTTGCTGAAAATGTGCAATTATAGGATACCTCCTCAATAACTACCACTTCTAAGCCTACTCAATCAAAGGAAATGGGAGGAAGATGATATAAATGCAAGATTGACCAAACTTACAAAAAAAGTTGAGGCCATGAACTTAAGAAGGCAGAACCAGAAAAGGCTGCGAAAGTTTTTATGGTATTTGTACTTGTAACATACATACAACTAAAAATTGCCTAACAATTCCTATTTTTAAGAGATATTGAATGAGCAATCGAATGCAGCAAACAACTACCAAAGACCTTTCAGTGGACCCACCTCAAATACATATAACTCAAGTTGAAGGAACCATCCAAATTTCAGTTTGAGGAATGGACAAACTGCTACTCCTCAAGGGATCTTTAACCAATTTTTAAATCAAAGGAAACCTTAAGAGGATCCAGTCTTAAAACACATGCAAAACCAAGCACTTTTTAATAAGGGTATACTTCAAGCCTTTTAAGACCTTACAAAGGCCATACAAGGAACATGTCGGTCTAAAGTTGTCCATTTGAAACATGAAAATATGATAACTCCACAAAATTCAAGTATGCCTCATTTAAAATGTCAACCTCAGAGGTACCTGCATCGAAAAAATCATTTGGATGGTGTTTTAAAATATTGTCCCATATGGGAGTGAGCGATTAACTTAGGGATTCCATTATCCTAAGTCACACATGTTATCAATCACAATCAAGCATAGTTAATGACAACATAACAAAACAAACAGATTCCTAAACTAGTTTGCTGAGTGCATGGATGATATGATATGTGAATGCATGTCCCGGAAGTACACACAACTTCAATGCCTCTCATCACCACATTATCAATAAAATATCTCTCCCATGTAATGTGGCTCATCACCAGCATTACCAGCAAGTGCCATAATATGAATGATTGGTCAAGTATTTATTAATTCAGGTTCGAACAACAATTTGGCAAAGCTAAGATACCACCATTATATCACAAATCACTAACTGGATAGCTCATTGCGACACTTAACGGCTCCTCACCAGTGTCCTTTAATCTAATTTAGGGTTCATCATCCAATAGTCTAAATTGTACAGTTAATCAAATGATACAGGATCATTACTCAAGGACAATCATAAATATGATAAGGGTAACACTAATCAATGTGAAAAATGATTCATTCCCCAAATTTTATAATAATATGGTAGGTCGTTACCAAAGTCACCAACAACTAAATATCCTAATATAATGTCTCATTACTAAAATTATGAACAACTAAGTATCCTATTATGATATGGCACATCACTTTTATTAGTGTTCAATGGTCATTGTCGGGAGGCTCATTGCCCTAGCATAGGCCGACAGCTTAGACACGGTGTCCCATACCACTATGGCCAGCTCATGGGTCTTTACAAGATTGTAACACACTAACGGTTATGAATGGACTTAGATCAATAGTAATAGTGGTATATCATATTCTATCGAATATTATACGATCACCAAGTATAAGATCAATCGGCTCTGCATTGGAATGATCTGATTGACTGTGGAAAACCCTGACAAAACTTTCATTTGGTGCAAGCATCCCGTGTAGTTTCAACTACTACTATCCGTCCATGTTTAACCCCGGTTGACCTTATAAGTCTGTGATAACCAACCCATGGCATACCATCCATTTAGTTAAGTGATTAACAGGGCTCGATCCAATACAATTTTGATTCAAAATAACCAATATGTAATCATATTTATAATACAACTTAATACCACAATGGAGTATTAATTAAATATACATATAAATCATCAAAATCCAATGTATATCAATATAACCAACATGCTTCAATAACACTGATCAAAAGACATAAAAGGATTCTAATAGTAGGAATTTTATATTGATCAAGCATTTTATTAAACATGTTGGCTACCAACAACAAGTAACATTAGTGTTACAAAAATAAAGCAAATCAAGTACAAATAGCACATAAAATCTTATCATCAACCAAAAATCATTATCTAATACTATCAAGGGTTGATAAAAGGAAACCTAGAAAATGGTCGGCACCTTAGTAGGGTTTCGCCTAACCTAATCACACTCTTAGGGATAGGGTTTTAGGGAAAATGATAGTTCCTAAATTAAATCGAAGAGTTACATGAGATTCATGTAATCTATCCTTAGGAACCTAAATAAAAAAATATGGTATATTTCTTACCTTTGATCATTGACAGAAAGATACTTAACGGAGAATTCGGTAACGGTTATGGTTTCGTTGAAGGGAATTGATAAAGGAGACACCAATTGTCATGCCCCGATATCCGGCACTTAGGTATATTTGAACCCGATTCCGTACCTGAAGGCATGACTTATATTTTGTATCTTTACATTTCATAATCCACATATATATTGAAAAAATTATTCACATTCATAAAATATAACCATCTAAGAATTTAATAAATAAACATTTGTTTAAAAATAAAATAAAATATCCATGTCTCGACTATTGAAGATTATCACCAAACTTATGACTCAGCACATGTCATCACTATACTATTATATTAAATGTTCATTACAACTTATTCGGAACGTGTTAAAGAACTAAAAAATAAATCTAAATATAAAAGCAAATCTCTTTAAGCTCCTCCATGAGATCCCGATCCTGAAATTTTAAAATCCCAACAAGGTAATCTGCGAAGCATAGTGAGTAATCTCAACATGTGTTTCAAAAATAACCTCATATAATCTAAATAAAATGTACTGAAAGATACACTACCTATTTGGGTAAAGCAATAGACGAAGATAGTAATAAACAAGATTTTTCAATGTAAATTCAAAAAATAAATGAATTAAATCAATATATGCTATAATCCATAATAACAAGTGCAATTTATTTATTTTTAAATACCAAGGCCAGTTTACACGGATTGACCAACACCCGTGCCAATACCACACCTAACCTGACAATGGGAACCTCTTGCGTGAATTCTTACCCATCCAAAGGGCACTTGGTGAGGGACCCATTTGTACATTAGCTAGTCAGATTACTACCCTAACGAACCTGACAGTGGAAATCTTTTGCAATCCTAAGATGCTCACCTACCTAAAAGGTATGATAGAGGTTCCAAGAGGTACCGGTTAGGTTTCTGGGACTTCCAACCCAAGGGTCTAAGTTGCCCTACTTATTTAAGCTTTCAACCCAATGGACTTGATCGCCCCACCTATTTTCTGGTGTTCCAAAAATTATTCTGATGGTGCATGATTTTATTTTTAAATTTCATGGACCAAATATATATTAACAAAAAAAATAAAAAATCTTTCATGACTATTATTCCTCGATTGAATCTATGATACATGGTGTATAGAATTTATAAAACAAAATTACTGATTTTTGTAAACCATTCATACATAATTAAAATTCCATGTAGAAGAATAAAATGCAACATAATCCATCAGATTAAATAGTCGAAAAAATATTCTATACGAATTGAAAATTTCTGCAATATTTAAAAAAAAATAAAATTCAAATACCAATTATCTTTTTCATCATATCAAAAACATAATTAAAAGAATTATTAATGCATGGTTAACAATAATCAAAATTTTAAAGTTGAATTAAAGTATGCTCATTAAAATAAAGACAACTAAATAATTAATAAAATCCACATGACATAATTAAAAATACAATATAAAAAATCAAACCAATAAATCAATAATAACTAAAATGATTTAATTTAAAAAAAAAAGATATTGAATCATTTATATAAACATAAAAGGAATTTTAAAGGAATCAAATAAATTTAATTCTAAGCAAAAAAACAAAAATAAATAAATAAATAACCAAGTGAGAGAAACTCACTTTTTAAAAAGGAAATTTCTTTTTTTCCTCTCTTCCTTTTTCTCCTTCCTCTTATTTCTTTTTCTTTTTCTTTTCCTTTCTTCCTCTCTCTTCCATTTTCTCTCTCCTCCTTTTCTTTCCTCCTTTTCCTCTCTCTTCTCTCTCCCTCCCTCCCTCTCTTTCCCACGTGAATGACTAGCAACCTATCTCTTTTTTCTTCTTTTTTTTCCTCTCTCTCTTCTCCCTCTCTTTTATAAGTCCTTTGCATGTGTTGAAAGAGAGTATGTTAATTACTCTTACGTTTTTTAATTCTTATGTTTTTCTTTTCTTTTTTATGCCATTTAAAGCACGTGCTCCACGTTACTTTATTTCTCATGCACATGTTGTGCACTACATGTGTGCCACATGTGTGCCACGTGTGTGGACATGAGATGCATGAGATATATGCATATTGTGCATGTATGCCACATGTGTGAAAGTGTGTGTGCAAGTACTTGTTGTACATGGTATGTAAGTTGTGATGCATGCATTAACCTATGGTTGTGATGAATTCAATGGTACATAAATGGATGATGTAGATGGCTGGACAGGTCGATGTATACATAGATGGACATATAGATATATGGTTACATGAGTTGGTGAGTGATCAGTGGTTGGACTCAAAGTTATACATGCGGATTGGTGGTGAGATAGATGGGTAGGATGTGAGATTGGGTTAAATGAAAGAGTGATGAACGGTGGCTTTTGAAAGAAGTGATATGCACACTTTTGGTATGGACCCCACATTAGTTATGTGGTTAATTAGAAAGATAGGATTGTGGGTGGCAACATGCCCAACAAGATGGACGGTCAATTCAGATGCAAGGGCAACTGTTCCGATGATTTTCAACATATGGACGATTAGATGGGTGTATCTTTGGATGAATGGTCAAATGCATGGTTAGATTTATTTTTCAATGGACAATTGGATTCGTATATGTTCAGATCTATGGTTGAGATTGAACTAGTTGATCTTGTAGATCAATGGTCATATTGGACTAATTTGGTATGTCGATCAACGATTAAAATTAGATGGTCAGAATTAATTCAGGTTATTTCACCAATTTCCCACTCTTGCTCTCACTCTTCTCCTCTTTCTCTCTTTGTCTTTATCTTTCTCTTCTCTCTTAAAAGAGATAAGGAAAAATTTATATACAATGGGGGGTTGCCCAAACTAAGGGTTATATAGTGCCAGAAATGGTGTAATTGACCCTAATGGCAAGGTATTAGGGATTATAACCATATGGGAGGTTATTTTTAACTATTGTGGCCCACTAGGAAGTGTAGGGGTCAATCTGCATCGTAAGATAACTATTCCAAGTGGTGATTTATGTATGGTTACAATTTCCCCACCACTCATATACGTTGATCAATAGTATGGTTCAAAGTCAGTTCAACGATTATCGATTACCGATCAGGGTCACTGATATACGAATATGTGTAAGATATTAACATAGGTTATGTAAGTGCTTATAATTGAAGCACATATTAGTTTGTCAAATTTCGTAGTCCAGCTACGATCGAAAGCTCGACTAAAGACAAGTTATCGACTTGATCAAGTACCTGGAAAAAGATTCAACATCTTAATGCAAGATCAAAGCAATGGTTCGAAGTTCATAATACTTCCTATTTTCAACCTACAGGTGGTATAAACCTAGTTGGACCATAGGATAGGTGTATTTTACTCATGCTTATCTTGGAACACATTTTATGTTAAATACACACTAGTTAGGCCAGCCCAAACTCTGGTTCGGCCAGCCAACTACTCGGACCAACCATGCAACATTCGAATAAAAATCAGATCTCATAAGATCAAAATTTACGGTAGGTTCGGCCAGCCCAAGTGGGTCTCGGCCAGTCGAACCTAACTTCGGCTAGCCCAAGGAAGTTCAGTCAAGTTTTCAGCAATGGAAAGATTTCGGAATCCAGGCTACTTAGGTTAGCCAAACTTGCGCTTAGGCCAGCCGAACCCAGGCTTAGGCCAGCCGAAGTTTGAAAGATTTTATCCTGCGATTTTTAGATTCTGATTGGAACATGATCTTTGGAGTTAGTCCAGCTGAACTACACAGATCCTTGGCTATAAATAAAGGCTTTCTCTTACATTCTAAATCACAAAAATTCATATACTTTTACTATGTTGTAAAGAAAGATCTCTCAAGTCTCTTTAAGCTATTTGTATTGTAATTCATATTTTATTATTAGCTTATTCTATTCTCCTTTTCAAAGTTAGTTTTAATTGTTTTGATAAGAGTAATTTATACTCTACTTTGAGAAGAAGGAGAGTTGAATCTCCAGCAATAGGGTTTCATTCATTTAATTGAAAAACTATTAGATCCTTTTGTATCTCTTTGGGTTGAACTCATACATCGACTTCATCAATATCCCAAGAAGGAGATCATTGCACTCAAGCTACAGCTACGACTTTGACTCACCAATTTGAAGATAAGTACTATTTATTTTAATTACTTCAATTTTGGGTTTTTCTAAGATAGCCCGAAAATCTCAGTGGGTTTGTTTGTGGTGAGCCTGTAAAATCACAAAGCAGGTTTGTTTGTGGTGACACCATAAAATCACAAAGTGGGTTTGATTGTGATTGTCCCTGAAAATCGCAATAACTGTATAAGGTTGTTAAGGAGAATCTGAAAAACCTTAAAATAGTGGAAAGCCAAAATTGCGAGGGTAATAATTTTGGGAGTGGAGTAGGTTGCATTGAGGCACTGAACCACTATAACTCTTTTGTGCATTATGATTGGTGGATATTATTATTTGTGTTATTGTACTTTATTTATTCATTGCAATTAGTTTGAGTTTTTTATTTCAAAGACATCGTGACATAAGGTTGTCCTACCTAAATCTTTTAGGTGAAAGGTTGTCCTACGAACTATTTGGTATCAAGGATTCAATACTTTGTAATATTATATTTAATTGATTCATTATTCCACATTGTATTGAATTATTTGGCATTGTCCTATACACCCCCCCTCTAGGACATTTATCTTGTCCTTTTAAGTGGTATCAGAGCGAGGTTACTCTTATTTGGATTAATTTCCTAGAGCTAGATCCAAAGTTATTAGGATGTCAAATTTTGATAGTCTATCCATTTCCAGGGCACCGCCCTTTGATGGCTTAAACTATTCCAACTAGAAAGCTAGAATGAGGATCTTCCTCAAATCTATTGATGAAAGTGTGTGGCAAGCTACCATGACCCAATGGGTCCTTGTTTCGAACAAGAAACAAATGCATTCAATTTGGGAAGATTATCTTATTCGAACATAACAGAGAAAGTATAAGAAGAACAATCATCGTATTATTAATATTGAGTTCATTTACATCCTTTAGTATCCCTTGATCCTAAGATAAATCATTTGAAATATATAAATTGAAATTTGAATGTTGAATCTCAAATTCGGCAGCATTTCGATAGTTGCTTCGATCATCTCCTTAGGAGGAATGTTGTGCTGATTTGATCATTCAACTTCTCCCTTTTTGAGCTTGTCCCTTGCGCAAAAAGAGAGCTTGGAGCAATAAAGATCGAATTGGACTATTTCAACAGTATCTCGACCCCTTTTATAATTGGTCATTTAATGACCTAGTTGTGCGACCCGTGCAACAAGTTTTTGGTTACGTGGCTCGAGCAACCAATCTATTGGTTGTGCGGCCTAGCAACCAATCTCTAACTTCCCTTCTTACCTTCAGTCTTCCTTCAGAGCTCTACTCCTCTTCCAAAATTCTTCTCTCTCAAATGAGAGGGAGTGTGGGGTATTTATAGGCCTTCACACGTGCCATGGGGCCCACTTTGCATTAGATTTGACCGTCCATATTTGATCTTAGTTGCGTGACCCGCATAATAGAGGAAATCCCTTGCGCAGCCGGTAAAGTGAAATAGGTTGGTTGCGCGGCCCTCGCAACCAACTACTAGTTGCGCGACCCGCGCAACTACTAACAAGGTGTTTGATCTTCTTCTTTCTTCTTCATTCTTCCAACTCTCTTTTAATCTTCTACCCTTTCAATCATTCTTCATCATTTTTATGCTCCAACAGTCCCTCCAATGTTGGAAGTAGTGAGTGAAGATGGAACCAAGTCCATGAAAGTTCAAGTTCATAATCTATGGATTCCAGGTCAGAAAAAACGAAAATAGTGCCAATGCAAAGGCACTTAATGCTATCCACTTTTGCTCTATCACCAGATGAGTTCAAAAGAATAATCTCGTGTGATACAACAAAACAAGTGTGGAATATGAAGGTGCCCTAGTTTGTCAATTAGCGTGAGTGTTAAGTCGGAAAGACAGAAAAGCTTCATAGGAAGATCAATCAACCGTCTGCCTCAACCAGATGTGTGCTCGAACTCGCCATAGATAAATCTAAGCCTCACATCCCATGTCCCAAAACACCAGGTGAATAAAACCCTTAAAATTGGTTAGAATATCATAGGATTTTTGGGTTAGAAACCTTTTTTACAAATTCAGAAAATCTCTAAGTTTTCTACCTCTGTTGATTTATCGATAGATTGTCCGATATGATCGAGCAGTGTTGTCGATGTCCTCGATGATCAATCGATACCATCAAAATGAGGACCAAAGATGTCCAGCAACCACATACTCTTCTGGACAGAATTATCAATGTATCGATACCCCTATCGATATCATCGACATTTGAAACTCGAGTCTATCGAAGTTGACTCGATAAAATTGACAGCAGAGCTTTTGTGTCCCTATTTTTCTAAAGAAAATCATGAAGACCTTCGATATATCGAAGTACTCCTCGATATCCTTGAAATTCAAAAACTGATGATATCGGAAGGCCTTCGATGATATCGGTCTTGGACACGGTTTTCCAGTAGATATTTTCAGGTAGTTTTTATCTTCTATCGAGGGTCACTCGATAGAATCGATATTCAAATGTCGATGATATCGAGACTATATCGATAGCATCGAGAATGGACATAACCTGTCCAGCAAGCTTACTGGAAAATCATTTGGATTGATCGATGCATCGACATTGTCATCGATATCATCAGTATTCAAATTCCGATGATATCGAGTGTACCTCGATCATATCTGTTGTCCTGAAATATTTCAAAGCAAGTCTCTCTCATTTTCAAATGTCGAGGAATCGAACCTCGTGCCGATATTATCGGAGTTCGAAATCCAATGATATCCACACCTATCTTAATTCCCTCAACCAGCTGGCAAAAGGTTTCAAAAGCGTATGACATTTGAGTTTGTATCATCAAGCGGCCAGTCGATGCAATCGAGAGTATAAACTCGATGATATCGACCTTGCTCGATGATATCGAACTATGTCATAAATGCGACCATTTTATATCTGTTAGAACTTTTTACTATATATAGAGAGCTTGTCTTTGGTTGCTAGTAGAGAAAGAAGAGAGTGTTTTTAAGTGTTTAACCTTAGATCATATACCCAAAGCCCTTTCTCTCATGTAAGTTCATCCTCCAATCCACCCTCATCATTGACACTCAATAGAGTGGATTGGGGAATTAACTTCCACATTCAAGGATCCACCAGCTACCATCTTAATGGTAAATCATTGAGCTGGGATGCCCTGAATGCATAGATGATTGGAATCACTTTATCTTCCTTATAGGAAAACATTTAGGAGAGTAGGATTCCATCACAACCTTGACCCAACCTATAGTCATGCATTGGTACATCTTCTGAGTTACGGTTCAAGAAAGCAGAAGATTCTTCACCAACAAATGAGGAAGATCTTTGACAACACGCTGAATGGGGCTCATCTTCTTATCTGTAAGTCAATAGAGTCCAGAGGACCCTTGTGATCATTCCTCATAGGATTGGGTCTAAGGTGGTTCTCACCCCTTGCAAGTCCTCTAGGAGACCTCCGGCGGGAGTGTACGTAGTGGGTGCATTGTGTTAACCCTTACTCTGTAGAGAGCATAAATAATTAGGGTCTTATGGAAGATCCTTGGCCAATGTGCCTAAAAGTGGGTGCATTGTGTTGCCCTTGCTCGTGAGAGCATAAACAGTGAGGTTCGTTGTGTGGATCCTTGGCCAATGTACCTAAAATCGGGTGCTATGTGTTGACCCTTGCTCATGGGAGCATAAACAGTCAGCCTATGTATAGGTTGTAAAGGTTAAAGGTGAACCTGATTTAAAACCTTGGGTTTGGGGTGAACCGTGTGAAACCTCCTTAGTGAAATCCGGTACCCTCAAGGGTTGAGTGTGGTTACCAGGAGTGGAGTATACAAGTAGTCAAACCACTATAAAAATGACTGTGTTTGAGATTGTTATTGTCTTTCAGTTGCTCATGTGATTTCCTTAAATACTTTCATATCTGATTATCTGAGATCACAGCTCTCACACACGCATAGTCATATCCATCATAAACTAGTTTGCATATTGTTCATCTCTCAAATAGTTTGTGATTGGATCCTCTACCAGGCTTGGAAGCCAGTAGAGTTGCTTTTGAGTAATCCTAATATATGCTTGTTATATGGATTAAAGTGATAGGATTTTTAATTGTTATAAAATTATTTTTTTAAAAAAATCCTATTCACCCCCCTCTAGGACATATTGGCATATTCTTACTTCAACTAAAGCGGTCTTTACCGTAATTTTAATTGGTATCAGAGCAGGTCTCTCTTAAGGGCTTCACCACCTAGAGAGTGATCTTAACTGAAATTGGGAATATGACCAAAGGGGAGGGCTCATCAGTTTCTAGACCTCCAATTTTTTATGGGTCAAATTATGCGTACTGGAAGGCTAGAATGCACTACTTTCTGAGATCTTTGGATCATGATGTTTGGGATATAGTTGAAAAAGGATATGTGCCACCATTTCCACCATTTAAATAAATAGTTCTTGATAATGGCACAACTATCACCAAATTGAAATCTAAAGAGAAGTGGACAACATTCGAAAAAGAAAACCAAACTGCTAAGGCTAAAGCTATGAATGCTATCTACTGTGTTGTGTCCTAAGATATTTTTAATCAAATCAGTATGTATGGGACATCCAAGGAAGCATGGGATTTGTTGGAAACAACCCATGAAGGAACAAACACTGTAAAGAGATCCAAATTGCAACTCCTAACATCACAGTTTGAAAGTCTCACAATGGAAGAGCATGAGACCTTTATGGAGTTTTTCACGAAACTAAATATCATTTGCAACTCCATGGGTGGATTAGGTGGGAAGGTTCCGGTCCCAAAAATCTATAGGAAAATTCTAAGATCATCATCGGAATGGCTCAATCTTAAAGTAACAACCATTAAAGAATGTAGGAATATAGATGAAATGAAAGTAGAAGAACTAGTAGGTTCCCTACAAACATTTGAACTACACTTCAAACAAACCCCTAAATCCAAAACAACTGTCCTCAAAACTTCAAAGAAAACAACAAATGAGGACATTGAAAGTGAAAGAGAAGATGAAGATGAGGAAGTGGCTTTGTTGGCTCAACGATTCAGAAAGTTCTTTCAGAAAAATTGTGGCCGTCCACTTAAAGGAAGAAGGATGGATAACAGACAGTTTGCAAGCAAACTTGATAAAAAGACCAAAGAACCACAATTTTATGCCTGTCAGAAGTTTAGACATCTGTCTACTGAATGCCCAAACAGAAAAACTAAGGGTAAAGCAATGATTGCCACATGGGATGATACAGAAAAGTCAAACTCAGAATCTAGTAACTCAGAGAGCGATGGAGACCAGAAATCTT
The DNA here is from genome assembly GCA_030180095.1 of Magnolia changhungtana. Lineage (NCBI taxonomy): Eukaryota > Viridiplantae > Streptophyta > Magnoliopsida > Magnoliales > Magnoliaceae > Magnolia > Magnolia changhungtana. The sequence goes on from JASAUF010000172.1 coordinate 2,923,778, forward strand.
TGAAAATTCTGATGGTCTCCACTGTCATTCCCAGTGAAACTGAGAGCGAGAAAGAACCATAAGCCACTGAATCATTTCCATCAGACAATGAGGAAACTGAAAAAGAAGAAGAAGAAGAACAAAATAAACTACAAGATGCTTACAATCAACTTTACATCCATAGCATCAACATTGTAAGAAGGCTTGGAATATCTTAAAACAAAAAGGAATTGCTGCAAAAAGATCTGGATAAAACTTTGAAAATTAATACACATCTAATCAATGATTTGCAGCAATATCATTCAGATAATGATAGACTCAAACAAATCAATACTTTCCTGAAATCCGAGTCTGAAAAACTAAACAAACAAGTTGAGCTATTAAAAGACAAAAACATGATCCTTCAAAATGAAAATCATACACTCCTGTTTAATTTAGAAGAATCTAGAAAAATCTCTACGTTAAACTATAAGTTTTCCCAAAGTAGTAAGAAGTTAGAAAGACTTTTAGGCATGGGAAGACCTGGAAAGGATAAGAGTGGCTTAGGATATGATAAATCTAAAAAAAAATTTAGAAAAGCAGCACAAAAGACTAAAAAATCTGCAGCTTCAGGAAGTAACATTAGAACTACTCCAATTTGTCATTTATGTGGTGATTCCAGTCATTATAAGTTTGAATGCTTATGACCTAGGAAGACTCAACACAACTCTGGTCAGAATCATATTGGAAAATTCAAACCAACCAGAAAAATTCAAAATGTCCAGAGTCAACCTAGGGATATGGATAAAAGAGATCCACATCCATCACCACCTAAAGTGATTAACAAGGAGCTATTGAATCAAGTAGTCGAGTTAAACAAGAAAACAAAATCTACCACAGTTAAAAATCCTATCATGAAATGGGTAATGAAAGAAAAGAGAAATTGTCTGGTTACTCACTCAAACCATATACCAGGCAATGAAACTAAATGGTACCTAGATAGCGGATGTTTAAGACATGTCACAGGTGATAAATATCTCCTTACAAATTATTCAGATCTTGATAATGGAATAGTCACCTATGGAGACAGAAGCACCGCTAAGGTAATTGGACAGGGAAATATTAAAGGAATAGACTTGCTCAAAAATGAGAATGCTTTTTTGCATAAAAGGATTAACTCACAATCTTCTAAGCATTTCTCAAATATGTGACAATGGGCATATGGTTACATTCAACAAGGAAAAATATAAAATCCTAGACCTCTCAGGAAAATCAGTAATGAAGGGTTCTCGTACAAATAACCACTGTTATGTCATCAAAGGTAAAGGAAAGGATGATCCCTATGCTCAGAAATATTGAGCATAGAAAAATAAGTCCAGGTCATGCATCAAGATCTGGATATTTGCTGAAATGATGCAATTTTTGTTGAGCTCTTAATGATATATCTGAGGTTCCTCACCTCGATCTTTTTGTATATAAACATTCTAATGTTTATAATTTTAATTTGAACAATGATTGTATAAAATTTTGCTGTGTATGGTTAATTCAAAGATATATTATATTATACATGAAAGTTTATGGAAGTGTGGAAAAATGAAAATTATCTACCTTCGATATGACTGTGGATAAGTCATTCTCGATTAATCGATCAAGGGTCGATATCATCGACGCCTCTTTGGAATATGAAAAGTCTTATGATCGAGAATAATATCAAAGACAGTTTCGATAACATCGAGTGGGGTATCTCAATATCATCGAAACACTGGTCGATGATATCGAAGATTGCCGCCCGATAAAAGGCAGTCGAGCGTAAAAAAAAAATCATTTTTTCTTTTCATAAAGGCATTTCACTTTTTCCTTGCTCATCCCCTCAGCCGGAAGAACATCGGTGGGTCCCGGAAGCTCTTTAAAACTGGTATTACCCCATCCATTCCATCTTTTCCAGATTCTATCTTGCTTTTAGGTTGGGTATTTCCATTTTTTTTTTTTTTTTAAAAAAAAAGAGGAATTTTGTCTGTTTCTTCTCTCAAATCTCTGTCTGTATGGGTAAGGACAAAAAAAAAAAGGCATCCGGTCCTGGAGAGTCCTCTAAGGCCTCTCGACAAAAGAACCTTACTTCAAAGGAGAGAGCAAGAGCCCCTAATCGAGGGACCCCCACTCATCAGAGGTCACGACAAACGTCATGTGGTGGGTCCCAATCCGACATACCAGCCCCTCGTCCGGCTAGAGTAAATCCACTTCCAGCTAAATATACGGGTAGGAAGCTCATTCATGAGAGGAAAGTAGACAGGGATTGTTTAAAACCATGCAATCTAGAATCCCTATTTACTGCAATCGATTGGTTGCCTGTTCTTAATTTTGGTGGGCCATGTCATCTTTAACGAACACGTAACTTTCTCACCACTTATCACTCACCCGTGTCTGATCCTCCTCCTATCATGGTATCTCTTGATGGTGATGATGTATTGATCACTCCTGCTATAATTGCAAACATATTAGGGCTGGAAATGTCACCCGATGGTCTCCCTGAAATGGACCTCAAAAACGTTGAAATTCGGTCCATGGTTACTAAATACCTCTGTCATGGTAGAGACATTCCTTGGTACCAAGGAAATGCATTGAAATCTAAGTTCATGGAACCACGATTTTGAGTCTTGCATGGTATCTTCGCGTCAAACATCTATCCTAGAAGTACCAACCGGTCTGATCTCCAGGATTCATGACCACGATAGTGTATTTAATAGCCAACGGGATAAAAATCTGCCTCCCGACGCTGATTGTACATCAGTTGGTCTACGCCATTCATACATCAAGGGATCTTCACCTGCCCTATCCCTGGATCATAAACATGGTATGCAATGTCATCGGCTTCCCAACAACCAGTGATCCAAAACTTCCCCTCCAAGTCTTCAACAAAAATAACATTTGAAGGATGGACTTGAAGTTCTATAAGTATCCTGAGGATCCAGAGGAAGGAATTCACACAGCAGGAGAAGGAGGCAATGCTCCCACTGAAGAGGCTGGAATGACTGAGGAAGAAGCTCCTGCATCCCATCAAGCACCGTTCACATCTGTGCCTGTGCATGCGAAAAGATTTAAGCTCCATCAGGATAGGATTAGAACAATTCAGCGAGATGTCTCCCAGCTCAAGGAATCAGTGAATGAAAGGTTTACTGTCTTGGAACGGCTGGTAAACGAAGTACAGCAGACAGTGCAACAGTTGGTTGATTTGTTCACTTGCCATCGAGATGACACAGTACCTTCTTCTTCGGCTCCATAGTGAGGATCTCTGAACGCTATCACATTCACCCTCTCTTATTTCTGCGTATAGGCATAAGTATCTTTTTGGATGCTCTACGCTCTCATGAGTAAATGTGATTGCTCCCTAACAGTTTGACAATTTTTTTTGTTATGTTGTATATGCCCATGAGTGGGCTTGATACTGATGCTTGGTTTTGAGTTCCCATGAAGGGGCCTGTTTTGTTTTTGTGGATAACTGTTTTTACTGCCAGGTTTGGGCAGTATGCAATTTTTGGATCTTATGGGCTTCAGCTAATTATAATTCTCACCTCTTTACTGCCCTATCATTCTCTTGTTATATCACAAATATTGTGGGATGCATATGCTACCTTAAGCTTATATTTATCTACGTGATATCCTGCTTTATTTGATCTCCCGATGCATACATAGTTTTTATAAATAAGATGCTTGTTCATTCAACTGCTTTGATTCTTACACATCTATCTGGTATATATGTATGCTATCCGAATATTGGTTCTCTCGCTTAGCTCAACTTCAGTCAACATCAACTGTTACTTTTACCTTTGTCAATGACTAACAAAAAGGGGGAGAACAAATTCAAAACACCCCAAAAGGAAAATCATATATCTACTTGTGATTGGTGATACATGTGTTAGGGGGAGCAGCTGCAAGGAGAAAGGGGGAGTCTTGTTGTTAGGGGGAGTAGCTTCTAAATGTTTGCATATATGAACTAGATAGCATTGTACAATTGTATAAAGTTTATGTACACATAATTTAGGGTGTCAGGAAAGAAGTTGTTCTAAGGTGTTTTGGTATTTTGTCACGTAATTAACAAAGGGGGAGATTGAAAGTGCCCTGGCTTGTCAATTAGCATAAGTGTTGAGTCGGCAAGACAGAAAAGCTCCATAGGAAGATCAATCAACCAGCTGGCTCAATCGGATGTGTGCTCGAACTCGCCACAAGTAAATCTAAGTCTCACATCCCATGTCCCAAAACACCAGGTGAATAAAACCCTTAAAATTGGTTAGAATATCATAGGGTTTTTGGGTTAAAAAACTTTTTTTACAAATTCAGAAAATCTCTAAGTTTTCTAGCAGCCACATACTCTTCTGGATGGAATTATCGATAGACTGTCCGATATCATCGAGCAGTGTTGTCGATGTCCTCGATAATCAATCGATACGATCGAAATAAGGACCAAAGATGTCTAGCAGCCACATACTCTTCTGGATGGAATTATCGATGTATCGATACCCCTATCGATATCATCAACATTTGAAACTCGAGTCTATCGAAGTTGACTCGATAAAATTGATAGCAGAGCTTTTGTGTCTCTATTTTAAAAAAAAAATCATGAAGACCTTCGATATATCGAAGTACTCCCCGATATCCTCGGAATTCAAAAGCCGATGATATCGGTCTTGGACACAGTTTTCTAGTAAATATTTTCAGGTAGTTTTTATCTTGTATCGAGGGTCACTCGATAGAATCGATATTCAAATGTCGAAGATATCGAGACTGTATCGATGGCATCAAGAATGGACATAACCTGTCCAGCAAGCTTACTGGAAAATCATTTGGATTGATCGACGCATCGACACTGCCATCGATATCATCGGTATTCAAATTCCGATGATATCGAGTGTACCCTGATCATATCTATTGTCCTAAAATATTTCAAAGCAAGTCTCTCTCATTTTCAAATGTCAAGGAATCGAACCTCGTTTTGATACTATCAGAGTTCGAAATTCGATGATATTAACACCTGTCTCGATTCCCTCGACCAGCTAACAAAAGGTTTCAAAAGCGTATGACATTTGAGTTTGTATCATCAAGCAGCCAGTCGATCCAATCGAGAGTATACGCTAGATGATATCGGCCCTGCTCGATGATATCGAACTTTATCATAAATGCGGCTGTTTTATATCCGTTGGAACTTTTTGCCTATATATAGAGAGCTTGTCTTTGGTTGCTGGTAGAGAAAGAAGAGAGTGCTTTTGAGTGTTTAACCTTAGATCATATACCCAAAGCCCTTTCTCTCATGGAATTTCATCCTCCAATCTACCCTCATCATTGATATTCAATAGAATGGATTGGGGAATGAACTTCCACATTCAAGGATCCACCAACTACCATCTTAATGGCAAATCATTGAGCTGGGATGCCCTGAATACATAGATGATTGAAATCGCTCTATCTTCCTTATAGGAAAACATTTAGGAGAGTATGATTCTATCACAACCTTGACCCAACCCATCACCATGCATTGGTACATCTTCTAAGTTGCGGTTTAAGGAAGTGTAAGATTCTTCACCAATAAAAGAGGAAGATCTTCGACAACGCGCTGAATGGGGCTCATCTACTTATCTGTAAGTCAATAGAGTCTAGAGGACCCTTGTGATCATTCCTCTATAGGATTAGGTTTAAGGTGGTTCTCACCCCTTGCAAGTCCTCTAGGAGACCTCCGGCGGGAGTATGTAGTGGGTGCATTGTGTTGACCCTTGCTCTGTGAGAGCATAAACAGTTAGGGTCTTGTGGAAGTTCCTTGGCCAGTGTGCCTAAAAGTGGGTGCGTTGTGTTGACCCTTGCTCGTGGGAGCATAAATAGTCAGCCTAGGTGTAGGTTGTAAAGGTTAAAAGTGAACCTAATTTAAAGCCTTGGGTTTGGGGTGAACCGTGTGAAACCTCCTTAGTGAAATCCAGTACACTCAACGGTTGAGTGTGGTTACTGGGAGTGGAGTAGACAAGTAGTCGAACCACTATAAAAATGACTGTTTGAGATTGTTATTATCTTTCAATTGCTCATGTGATTTCCTTAAATACTTTCATATTTGATTATCTGAGATCACACCTCACATATACGCACAGTCATATCCATCATAAACTAGTTTGCATATTGTTCATCTCTTAAATAGTTTGTGATTGGATCCTCTACCAGGCTTAGAAGCCAGTAGAGTTGCTTTTGAGTAATCCTAATATATGCTTGTTATATGGATTAGAGTGATAGGATTTTAAATTGTTATAAAATTATTCACCCCCCTCTAGGACATATTGGCATATTCTTACTTCAACTAAAGCGGTCTTTACCGTAATTTCAGAATATACTTGAAATGACACATGAAGGAACTAACATTGTCAAGAAATCTAAGATTCAAATCCTTACAACAAGGTTTGAAGAAATCCATATGGAGGAAAACGAATCATTCATGGATTTCTTCACCAAATTAAATGACATTGTAAATTCTATGTAGGGTCTTAGAGAAAAAGTCCCTAAAAGCAAAGTGTGTGCAAAAATCCTATGATCGCTTCCTGACCAGTTTAATTCTAAAGTCACTGTTATACAAGAATTGAGGGACGCTGATATAATGAAGGTAGAGGAATTAGTGGGATCTCTACAAACCTATAAGTTGATTTTCATCAAACCACGTATCGATAAATCGACAAAGGCAAAAAACTTATAGATTTTCTTGATTTTGCAAAATAGTTTTCTCACCTTAAACCCTAAGATGTTCTATCCATTTTTAAGGGTTTTATACACCTGGTGTTTTGGGACATGGAATGTGAGGCTAAGGTTTACCTTTTAAAAGTTCAGGCACACATCCTGTTGAGGCAGACGCTTGAACAATCTTCCTATAGGGCTCACTTGTTTGGCTGACTCAACACTCACGCTAATTAACAAACCAGGGCACTTTCAATCTCCCCCTTTGTCAATTATGTGACAAAACACCCTGAAGTCCTAGAACAACATCTAGACCAACACCCTAAAATGTGTGTACATGAACTTTACACAATTTTACAATGCTATTAAGTTCACACACACGAATGTATCATTCAATAGTAGCTGCTCACCCTGTCTTCTTGCAGCTGCTCCCCCTAACACTTGTACCACCATTAACAAATAGATACACACAATTTTCTTTGTGGTGGGATTTGTTCTCCCCCTTTTTGTTAGTCATTGGCAAAGGGCAATATCTCAATATATGTTGATTGAAGTTGTAGCATAAAGATATGGGAGAATCAATAGAGACACAGATATTACCATACATACCAGATACATCTCTAAAATGAATAATCAGTAAGAGACAGATGTAACAGATAATGACATCTCTATTTGCATGGAAACCATTTATGCATACCAGGTCAAAAGGAGAGCTATGATTTTAACAAAAAATAGTAGCATAGCTTTAAATGTCGTAAATCACAAAACCAATTCTCAATTGTTAAGGAATATGCAGGAGAAAGCAATCACAATTTATACTAGCATTTCTCATAATTTCATGCATAATTGAGAACAGAGAGGTATGACAATAAAGATATATGAACTATAAATCAACCATTAACAAAAATATCGAAAATAAAAACTACCCAAGCATGGCAGTATTACATCATCCATCCCAAACCAACAAAACCAAATATCTAGCCCAACCATGGGCTTACAAGTATGTTCCTCATGCAGAGGGTATCCATAAACCATTCCCAAAAAAAAAACCCTGTTAGACCTTTCATGTTAGGTAGCCATCACATACACTCATAAGATCGTAAGGCATTCAAAAAGATATCCATGCCCATACGCTGAGATGAGTATCTGGTGTATGTGACAGCATGAAGACTATTGATACTATGGTGGAGGGGCTGATGAAGATGGTGTTGTATCGTCTCATCAGCAAGTTATCAGATTGACCAATTGTTACACCAATTGTTGTACGCTAGACATCATCTTCTCTAATATTGAGAACTACGCATCATGTCTCCCCAGCTTATCCTCTATTCGAGCTAATCCCCGCTGTGTTGCCCTGACCCTCTCTTGGTGAAACTTAAAGCATTGGGTCTGATTCGAACCACTAGGATCTGGAACTTGTTGTGACTCTAGAGGATCTCCACCAGTTGGTGCTGTGTCTTCTCCCATTTCTCCACCTTCATGAATAGCTTCCTCAGATTGTTCTTCCAGATAGGCATGAAATTTAAGATCCAGTTTTCAAATATTGACCTTGTTAAAATGCTTAAGAGGACGCTCAGGATCGTCTATCTAAGGAATACCGATTGTATCGCATATCACATGAATGATGTGAGGAAAGGGCAAATGTACTGCTCTGGACTGGTGGATGACACTTGTTATTTGGTGAAGGATCAAGGTAGGCAAACAAAGTTTGACTCTAGTGGAAACACAATACATAATTATGGCCATGAACCCGGTAAGATTAGCACGATTGGGTCCACGAGGATAAGCATTTGAGCAAAATATCTCGTGTAAGACTCGGTATCGAGGGTGCATATATTTCGCCTTTAATGCATTCCCTTGGTACCATGGGATATCTCAATCCTGACACAGGAATTTTGTAATTGTAGACCAAGTGATGGGATTTTCAAGATCGAGGTTAAACAGCCCAACTGGAGACAGGGTTAGACTGAAAATGCTAGCGATAGATTCTGTAGTAATGTCAACACTATCGTCCCCGATTGTGACAGTAATGGATGATGGTTCTAGTGTTGGAGAATGACAGTATGCAAGGAAGCAGTAGGTCCGCTCATCATGACATGGACCCTCGAAATCAAGAAGAGGCAGCCAGTCGATTGCCTCTAATAGAGTTTCCACATTGTAGGGTTTTATGCAGTCCCTATCAATCCTACGCTCATACACTAAGTGCCTCCCTGAGTACTTTTTAAGTATGTGTGGAGGAGGACCCACAAAATATGTGGCGGTGTTGGTGCTTCAGCCGGAGCTTCTCTATGAGACAACTGTCCAGTAGAGGAGCTCCGTGGGTGTGCAGGGGATCGTTGAGACTGAGCCCTTCCTCTTTCTCTTGAGGCCACAGATTTCTTTCTGGTGGGTCTAGATGACTCACCGATGGCAGGAGACTTTCCTTTCTCCTTACTCATTAGAATAACTCAGAAGGAAATGTCAAAGAAAAGGAATCTGATAAAACCAACGATTATGAGGACCAACCCGAAATTCCCAACTAGAAAGGCCCTAACACAACGAAGTATATGTTGAGGAATCAAGAGTATGTGTCAGAGATTACCTGATTCAAGTCACCATAGATGGTAGGCGGTCGACAAAAGATGAGAACCAAGGAAGAAACTCCCAGAGAAATCAAATAGTGAGAGAAGGGAGCAAAAAATGACTTTTCCCGCTTGTCCACTATTTACCGGGCGGTGACCTTTGATATCATCGAAGTTTTATTCGATGAAATCAATATACCCCATTCGATGTCATCGAGGAGGTCCTCAATAACATTCTAGAACATGTGACGCTTCTGATTCTGAAGGGGTGTCGATGATATCGATATTTGTTCGATTTAATCGAGGATCCATACGTCATCGACAGACTTATCGAAGAGAAGGTGTATATCATTCATTTCAGCATTTCGATGTTCTTTCATATATGTATAACTTAGTATATTTTCATATTAGTCTGTATACACATCAAAATTTGTACAAACATTGTACCATCCAAAATTATAAACATCAGTAATGTTTATGCACAAAAGAAGTTCCTGAGGTATAGAAACCTCTGCTATATCATGATAATCATCAACAAAAATATGCATCATGTGCATCCATTCATCCAGACTTAGATGCTATAGCCTGGGCATGTTTTCCATTCTCAGTTGTTACTAAGCATATGGATCGTCCTTCCCATTGCCTTTAATGACATAGAAGTGGTCACTTGTGCGACAACCCTTCATCACTGGTTTACCTGATAGGTCTAGGATCTCACATTCTTGCTTGTTGAATGTAACCACATGCTTGTTGTCACATATTTGAGAAATGCTTAGAAGATTATGTGTCAATCCTTTTATGCAAAAGGCATTCTCATTTTTTAGTATATTCATTCCTTTGATAGTTTCCTGTCCTATTACCTTAGCAGTGCTTCCATCTCCATAGGTGACTATCTCATCATCAAGATTTGAATAATATGTGAGGAGAGATTTGTCACCCATGACATGTCTAGAGCATCTGCTATCCAAGTACCACTTAGCATTATTGCCTGTTATATGATTTGAGTAGTAACCAGGCAATTTTTCTTCTCTTTCACTACCCATTTTGTGACAGGATTTCTTACTATGGTAGTTTTTGCTTCATTAATCAAGTTGGGTAACTGAATCATGTTTCCTTGTTTCATAAATTCATTTGTTTTTTTATTTAATTCAGTCACCTGATCCAACAGCTCCTTCATTCTCTTGGTCATTCTAGGTGGAGATGGATATGTTCCTTTTTCCATATTGTTTAGTAGATTCTTAGCATTCTGTATTGATTTTCCGCTTTGTCTGTATTTACCAGTATGATTCGGACGGGAATTAGATTGAGTCCACCTTGGAACAATACATTCAAATTTGAAATGCCCAGAGTCTCCACATGAATGACGGATAGAAGTAGTTGTTTTACTTCCTATGCAGCTGATTTCTCAAACATTAGTGATGCATTTTTGGATTTTGATTTGAATTTGTCATATCCTAATCCACTCTTATCTTTCCCAGGTCTTACCATTCCTAAGAGTTTTTCTAAATTTTCACTACTCTAGGAAAATTTATAATTCAGTTCAGCAGATTTTCTGGATTTCTCTACATCAAACATGAGTGTGTGATTTTCATTCTTTAGATGCTCATTTTCATCTTTCAATAGATCAATCTATTTAGTAAGTTTAAATGATTCAGATTTAAGGGACAGATTGATTCTTTCTATCTTATCGTTTTTAGAGTGGTATTATTGTAGATCATTAATCAAGTGTGTATTGATTTCCAATGTTTTGTCTAGATCTGTTTACAATAATTTATTTTTGTTTTCATTTATCCCAAATCTTTTAAGGATATTGATGTTATGGATATAAAGTTGATTATAGGCATCCTATAGTTTATCATTTTCTTCTTCTTTCTCTGTTTCCTCATCATCAGATGGAAATGATTTAGTGGCTCGAGGTTCTTTGATTTTCTCAGTTTCTATGGGAATGTCGGAGGCTATAGAGACCATAAAAATTTTCAGAGATTTTTTGTCACCATTTATAAGGCCCGTACCATTCCGTAGGCTTCCGCGGTCCTCCCAGTCGAATTCCAGCAACCCTCAACCTGTATCCGACGTTTACGCGTGATCCTAAGTCGAGTCTTGCATACCGAAGTCGGCTCAAACTAAAACTTATACCCTAGTGACCATGCCGTCGCCGCGGTTCTAACGCCGCGACTCGCGCACCGATTCGATACTCGGGCCAGGAGATATGGGCACGCGTTCATTCCAAAGAAACGCCGTGCATTGCGAATTCCAAGAGAATCTCTACAACATGTCTCATCAATCAATTAATCAATCAAGTCAAGTACACTCCATACCACAAGTACAAGCAACCCATCCCTTTCCCTTTCTCAAAGTCAACTCTCTCTCTCTCTCCACCCATCCCTCTTTCACCCAAATTTCAACTAAGCACATACCCTAACCATCCTTTCCTTACAACAACCACTCCATCCATCCATTATTTCTCTCTTTCTCTCATTTCTATCTTTACTCTCCAACCCCAAGAGCAACACTCAACATCCAAGCTCACTCTCCCAAATCCAAGAGTGGCCCACTTGCCCACTCTCTCATCTCCCATCTCAACCATTCATTCATCATCTACCTCCATCAAAATTGAAGGCAAGGAGCATAAGAGTCCAAGGAGCTAAAGGAGGAGTGCAATAGGTGGGTGATCCACTATAAAAAATTTTTTTTTAGGGACCACATGTGGTGGGCCCCGTTTGAAGCATACATGTAAGAAATGGAGGGACCATAGTGGTGGGGTCCCTCCTCTCCATCACGATCTCTCCCTCTCTCTCTCTTTCTCTCTCTCTCTCTCTCTCTCTCTCTCTCTTTGATTGAATGACCCACCATGAAGTATGTATTTGATCCATGCCAGCCACCGAGTGGCCCACATGGCCGTTCGTTTGGATAGGCCCGAATGAAGGGAAAACACAAGTAACAACTTGATCTGGATCTGATGTTGGCCACACATGTGGACCCACTGTGATATGTGGATTAGATTCCACACCGTCCAGAGCGTCTAGACCCTCTGGACGCTGGACCATTTAAATAGATATATATAAATATTATAATATATATACATGCTATATTATATATATATAGTGTATATATATATATATGTGTGTACATATGTTTGGAGGTGGGCACCACGTGGGACCCACCTGAAGAACGGATTAGATGACAAATATACAGCAGGTAGGCCACGTACATGGGACCCACCTGACGAGCGGACTGGATGACGTATCTCACACAACACTGGCTGTTGTGAGGTTAACGTCAACAAGTTCTGGTGGGACCCACCGCAGCTGCTCGTGCTCCATCTGCACCGTCCATTTGGACGATGCCACGTGCGCCCCACCATGATGGATATTTTTCATCCAAACCGTCCACCCACTCGGTAATATCTGACCGTCCATCTGCTGGATGGTCAGTGCCCACCATGATGGATATTTTCATCTAAACCATCCATCCATTGGACTTGTTCTTGGGCCCCACTCTAATGGATGTGCTCCATCCAAATAGTCCATCTATCTGACATGTTAGTGGACCCCACTTTGATGTATGTGTAATATTCCACCGTCCAGATGGCTAGACGGTGGACTGTTTTAATAATAATAATAATAATAATAATAATAAATAAATAAATAAATAATAAAAATAAAAGATGATGAAGCTGAATCAATCCTTTGGTGGGCCACGTATGTGGACCCCACCTTAATGTTTGTGATTCATCCAAACCGTCCATACATTTGGTGAGCTCGTCCTTGGGCCTGAGACTAAAAATAAGGCAGATCTATATCAAGTGGACCACACTACAAAAAACAGTGGGATGAACGCCCACCATTGAAAACCTTTGGGATTTTTAAGGTTCTGGACTTATATGATATTTGTTTTTCCTCTATATCTAGGTCTTTGCAATCTTATGCATAGACTGGATGGAAAAAAAAAAAAAACTATGGTGGCCCACTGGAATTTAACGGTGGAAATCTTTATCACCACTATTATTTATGGTATGGTTCAGATGATCCTTTGGATATGATTTTTAAACAATGTTCTAAAATGATCTCTAACGATGGATGAAGGGTGTAGTTGGTACGGCCCATTGGTATGGCCCATTTAACGTATTAAGGGCCCACTTGATGGGGCCCGATTTGATTTATTTGGGGACCCATTTGATTCGGCCCATTTATATCAGCCCATTTGATTGACCTAATTGACTTGGCCCATTTGATTTGACCAATTGACTTGGCCCATTTGTATCGGCCCATTTGATCGACCCAATTGATTTGGCCCATTTGTACCGGCCTATTTGATTTGACCCGTTAATACAGCCCGATGTTATATACATTGGCCCATGAGTGAGGCCCAATGTGATGTGTATATGTCCCATAAGCGAGGCCCATGATGATGTGTATTAGACCCTTGTATGAGACCGTGGACCCATTATACGACTGACCCTATGAGCATCATTCTTTCGGAGCAATGTTGGTTAAAGGTCCACATTGATGGGCAATGATGGTTGGACGCCCACATTGTGACCTTCCCTTAGGCCTTGTTAAGCCCTTCCTCATCATTCTCTCATGGGTTAACCCTAATCAGTGGGCCCCATTCTCCATAGATGGATGGTTTCATACTATCGGGTTTGATATAACCACGGCCGAGGGACGATCTTTATATTATGGTTCGATCGACTGTTCATATATGGACCCCGCCTTGTGCCGATTATCGATGTTGATTATTAGTACCGATTATCAAGGCCAATGCCGATTATTAGCAAGGCCGATTTTGATTATTGAGGTCGATTCTGATTATCGAGGCTAACTCCGATTGTCGAGGCCGATTGTCGAGTCCCATTATGATGTATATATGGCCCATATTTGAGGCCCATTCTAATGAGCATTCGGCCTCAGCTTAATGCATTTGAGGCCTATGTAATGTACGTGAGGCCTATGTGATGAGGCCCATTGTGGTGCATTTGAGGGCCAGGTGATGGAACTTGTTGTGTTGTATATTATGCCCATATAAGAGGCCCATCATGATGTATATTAAACTCTTGAGTGCAGCCCATGGTGTTGTATATTAGGCCCTTATGTGAGGCCATGGGTCCACTATATGTTAGGCTCTATACGGGCCATTCCTTGGAGGCAATGTTGGTTAAATGTCCACATTGTTGAGGCCGATTGTCGATGTCGGTTATTGATATCGATTATGAGTATGTGACAACATAGATCATGATACATGCCCATACGCATCATCTGCATGTTTGTTATAAGATGTGGTTGACCATTGCATATATCATTGGGCAGGTTGTTATGAGACTCCTTGATAGGTAAAGATTGTCTCACATGAGCGCACGGTATGCGTAGGATTAATGCATGACTAAATTGTATCACTCATACATCCGGCATTGTGTGTTGTGATTACTGTATGCCCTAGCGACATCAGGGCCGTATCCTCCACAGGCATATCATGGATGGCCAGATAAAATATCGAAAATATGTTATTAGCATTGAGCTATCATAGATTAGGAGGGGTGGTGGCCCTAGGTAAAAATCCCTAAATCCTCTTGGTACCAGAGGACACCCCAACGTTGAGATCGAGTGGATATATATGAGTGCATGAGGGCCATATACCAGTAGGCCGCATCTCCCACTGTGTCATGGTCGATTAGGAGGGGTGGTGGCCTTACCCACTTAAGGGAGTAGGCATAGCTAAGCTAAGTTTGACCAGTTCGTGAATGGGTCCGCTATCGACTTGCCAGGTAGATATTGGTCGAACACTGGCCAGGTGGATAGTGAGGTCTTTTCTACTTACCCAATTATGCACTTAATGGGGCGGCAAACTAGTGTAGAGTGTAGTAGACCCCGGTGATGATCCCAGAGATGAACAGTACTGATATGTGGACTTATTGGGTAGGAGTTGCATATTCATTCATTCATTCATTCACTATCCCCTCGAGCTAGTGGTGCATAACTATTTGTTATATGTGCCTTCACAATGGCCAAGATTTCGGTTGGGGCGCGCGACTAACCTGAGATCAGGAGTTTACCACATTGAGTCTGACTATCCAAATTTAGGTATGGGACTGGTTTGGATAGAAGTCCCTTGTGATGGACCCCATAGCCTGCGATACTACGTACTATCATCTCGACTTCACACTTCAGCATGGTCATTCCATTCGCACCGCATATTGCATTACATTCGTGGCATATGGTATTTTGGGTTACTGTGTTTCTGCATTTATATGGTCTAGATACGGCATCTGATATTTGGTTCTTTATGATTCCTCATTTGTATGGATGATCTGTATTGTGTACTCTGATATTGTTTGACTCATGGACTGGTCAGTATTTTTGCTTACTCTGATATCATATGATTCATGATCTTACATGTATTTCTGACATTGTATGATTGTGATGTTGTATTTGTATGCTTGTCACTTATCTTGCGCACACACTTTCACCACCCTCCAAGCTTTCTATAAGCTTATGCATGATATATGCGTGTAGGAAATGATAGGTTGCAGCAGCGTGGATCTTGGAGCATGTAGCTGACTTTTAGAGTTTAGATTTTAACATATGTATTTCCCTTTCAGCATTGTATTCAAATGTTTATATTAGTTGATATGTGATGATGATGTTGCCTTTGTAATTTGGGTAAACTTGTGGTCATGCCTCTTAGGAGATAAATGCACATTGAAAAATCCTCCTTGTAAGATCCCAGGATCAGAACCTGGCATATGGGCACTGAGAGCCAAGAATGGGGCACTACGGAGGCTGTCGGCACCGGATTCGGCAATCGGGATTTCTATGAATTCGATTTTTGGGTTTGGGGCGTGACACCATCATTCTCTAAGTCACTACATTCTGAATTTGACTCTTCAGTATCATCCCATGTGGCTACCATTGCTTTTCCTTTGGTTTTCCTATTTGGGCATTCAGTGGACAAATGTCCAAACTTTCGGCAAGTGTAGCATTGTGGTTCCTTGGACTTTTTACCAGATTTACCTGTAAAATGTTTGTTGTCCAACTGTCTTCCTTTAAATGGCCGGCCATGATTTTTATGGAAGAATTTTCTAAACCGTTGAGCCAACAGAGCCACTTCCTCATCTTCATTCTCCCTTTCACTTTCATCTTCCTCATTTGTAGTGTTCTTTGAAGTTTTGAGGACAATATTTTTGGGTTTAGGAGTTTGCTTGAAGTGTAGTTCAAATGTTTGTAGGGAACCTACGAGTTCTTCTACTTTCATTTAATCCATGTTTCTACATTCTTCAATAGTTGTAACTTTCGAGTTGAATCGTTCCAGTAAGGATCTAAGAATTTTCCTACAAATTTTTGGAACCAGAAATTTTTCTCCTGATCCACCCATGGAGTTACAAATGATGTTCAGTTTTATGAAAAACTCCATGAAGGTCTCATGCTCTTCCATTATGAGAGTTTCAAACTATGATGTTAGGAGTTATAGCTTGGATCTTTTAACTGTGCTGGTTCCCTCATGAGTTGTTTCCAATAAGTCCCATGCTTCTTTAACTGTTCCACACATACTGATTTGATTGAAGACTTCTTGGGACACAGCATAGTAGATAACATTCATTGCTTTAGCTTCAGAGGTTTTTTTTTTCTTTATCGAATGTTGTCCACATTTCTTTGGATTTCGGTTTGGTGATAGTTGTGCCATTTTCAAGTATTATTCGTTCGGTTGGTCGCACATATCCTTTTTCAATAATATCTCAAACATCATGATCCAAAGATCTCAAAAAGTAATGCATCTTAGCCTTCCAGTACGCATAATTTGATCCATCAAATACTTGAGGTCTAGTTACAGATGAGCCCTCTCCTTTAGCCATATTACCAACTTCAGTCAAGATCACTCTCTAAGCAGTGAAGCCCTTAAGAGAGACCCACTTTGATACCAACTGAGATTGTGGTAATGACCGCTTTAGTTGAAGTAGGAATATGCCAAGATGTCCTAAAGGGGGTGAATAGTACTTTTAAAATTTTATGATGATTTAAAACCTATCAACCCTATCCTTGCCTAATATGTAAATAGCAAGATTTCTTCAATATAATTCTACTGGCTTCCAAGCCAGATAGAGGATCCAATCATAAGACTATTCAAAAGATAAACAAGATGTACAACATAGTTCATGATGGATGTGACTGTGTGAGGTGTGATTCTACTTATTCCAGATAATCATGTACACATGCAATATGAGAACATTCAGAGAAATCATACAAGCAGTAGAAGTAAATGGTAATCTTAAACACAGTCATTTTTATAGTGGTTCGACTACGTGTCTACTCCACTTCCGGCGGACGTACTCAACCCTTGAGTGTATTGGATCTCACTAACGGAGGTTTTAAATCAGGTTCACCTCAAACTAGTACAACCTACACCAGGCTGACTCTAACGTGTCTCCACGACATAAGTTTATGCCCCACACAGGAGCAAGGGTCAACACACAGCACCCAGATTTTAGGCCACACAGGCTAAGGATCCACACAAGGAACCTGACATTTTATGCCCTACATAAGTGCAAAGGTCAACACACAGCACCCCCACGTACATTCCCTTTGGAGACCTCGTATGAGGACTTGAAAGGGGTGAGAAGCACCTTTGACCCAATCCTACAAAAGGGTCTCTGAACTCCAATGACTTACAGATAAGTAGATGAGCCCCATTTAGCACGTTGATGAACATCTCCTCCTTTGATGACGAAGAATCTTCAACTCCCTTGAACCGCAACACAGATGGTGCTCCAATGTAAGGCAACGGGTTAGGTCAAGGTTATGTTGGAATCCTACTCTATTAAATGTTTTCCTATATTAGAAACAGAGTGATTCTAACATCTATGCATTCAAGGTATCCCAGCTCAATGATTTTCCAATAAGGTGGTAACTGCAGGATCCTCGAATGGGGAAGTTCATTCCCCAATCCACTTTATTGAATATTAATGATGAGGGTGGATTGGAGGATGAACTCCCATGAGAGAAAAAGGCTTAGGGTATATTATCTGGATTTAAACACTCAAAAGCTCTATCGATTTTCTCTATAAACAACAAAAGGCAAGCTCTCATTAAATAGGAAAAAAGTTTCAATAGAAATAAAACAGTCATATTTTTTACAGAGTTCGATATCATCGAGCAGTGTTTGATATCATCAAGCGTATACTCTCGATAGCATCGAATGGCCGCTTGATGACATGAACTCAATCTGTTAAACGCTTTTGAACATTTTTGCTAATTGGTCAAGGAAATCGAACACTCTTCAATGTCATCAAATTTCGAACTCCGATTTCATCGAAACAAGGTTCGATTCCTCAACATTTGAAAATATGAGAGCAGTTGCCTTTGAAACTTAATAGGTATTTGATATGATCGAGCATCCCTCAATATCATCGAAGTTTGAATATCGATGATATCGATGACGGTGTCGATTCATTGAATTTTCAAGGAATTTTCCTATAAGCTTGCTGGACAGTTTGTGTCCTATTTCGATGACATCGACCTGGTCTCGATATTATCAATATTTGAATATCATTTTTATCGAGTGATACTCGATACTTGAAAAGACTTTTCCTGAAAGCTTGTTGGATAGTTTTGTATCCCAATCTGATATCATCGAAGGTCTGTCGATATCATCGAGATTTGAATTTCGAGGATATTGAGGCTCTCTTCTATATATAAAAAATCACATGATTTGCCTTAACAGCATATTGGACACATCTGACAAGATGTCGATTTTATCAAGCCGTCGTGATGAACTCAAGATTCAAAATTCGATGATATCGAACATTCCATCAATTTATTGATAATTCAGTCCAAAATTCTTTGTATTTCCTAGACATTTAAAGTCCTCAATTTGATAATATCGAGTGAGTTTCGAGGACATCGATAACAGGGTTCGATTTCATCGAACCACGTATCGATAAATCGACAAAGGTAGAAAACTTATAGATTTTCCTAATTTTGAAAAATAGTTTTCTCACCTTAAACCCTAAGATGTTCTATCCATTTTTAAGAATTTTATATACCTGGTGTTTTGGGACATAGGATGTGAGGCCAAGGTTTACATTTGACAAGTTCGGGCACACATCCGATTGAAGCAGACGCTTGAACAATCTTCCTATGGGGATCACTTGTCTTGCTGACTCAACACTCACGCTAATTGACAAACCAGAGCACTTTCACTTTGGTCTAACAAAAAACCATCAATAAAATATTTCTGTACTTTCAGAAGCAAATGTTTCATCTTACGAGATAGGGAACATTTGGGAAATTTTGAAGCAAGAAGTGATAAATGTATTTTTCTAGGGTATGCTCTAAATAGTAGAGCATGTCATGTCCTAAATAAAAGGACCGAAGTGATACAAGAATCCATAAATATTGTAATTGATGATCAAACTATCACTCCAGCTGATAAAAACGATGATGAGGTTATTATATTCAATTAATCAGCACCTTCATCAAAATTAGATACAACTGAGAATAGACTAGTCAAAGACCATCTGACTAATCAAATTCTTGGTAACCTTCACACTGGTGTTCAAACCCGAAGACAAGTTGAAAACATTTATAATCATGTATGCTTCACTTCCCAGATAGAACCATCAAATGTAAATGAAGCCTTAGCTGATGAAAATTGGATTTTAGCTATGCAAGATGAATTAAATCAATTTGTCAGGAATAATGTTTGGTATCTAGTGCCTAGACCATCTGACAAACATGTGATCCGAACTAAATGGATATTTAAAAATAAATCTGATGAATTTGGGAATATCTTAAGAAATAAAGCAAGATTAGTTGTACAACGGTGCACCCAAATTGAAGGAGTCGACTATGATGAAACTTTTACTCCAGTCGCTCATCTCGAATCCATCAGACTATTTATCTCCATTGCATGTCATAAAAACTTTAAAATTCATCAAATAAATGTTAAAAGTGCTTTCTTAAATGGTGATCTAAATGAAGAAGTTTATGTAGAACGACCTAAAGGTTTCAATGATCCTAAACTTCTTAACAATGTATATCATCATAAAAAGGCCACGTATGGATTAAAACAAGCTCCTAAAGCGTGTGATGAAAAATTAGCAAAATTTCTTCTCAGTCAAAATTTTAAAATGGGTAGTGTTGATAAAACTCTATTCATCAAAAGAATTTATGAAGAATTGTTGATTGTTCAAATATATGTAGATGATATTTATGGATCAATAAATGCTAACCTTTCTTCTAAGTTTGTAGAGTTTATGAAATCAAAATTTGAGATGAGCATGGCGGGAAAACTGAATTATTTTCTTGGACTTCAAGTGAAACAACTTGAAGATGGAATTTTCATATCTCAAACCAAGTATGCGATAAACTTATTTAAGAAATTTGAGTTTGAGAATGGTAAAAAATTTTCTACTCCCATGGCTACAACACTCAAATTATCTAAAGATGACACAGGTAAAAGCATTGATCCTCATCTTTACCGTAGTAGGATTGGTAGTCTCTTATATTTAACAGGTAGCAGGCCTAATATCTCTTTTAGCGTAGGTATATGTGCTAGATACCAATCTAACCCTAAAGAATCTCATCTGGCTGCAGTAAAAAGAATAATTAGATATACTGCTAGTACTGTTAATTTGGGTTTATGGTATCCTCATGATATGTCTTTACAAATTGTTGGATATAATGATGATGATTGGGCAGGTAATGTGGACAATAGAAAATCCACAAGTGATGGATGTTTTTACATCAGAAACTGTCTTATCTCTTGGATGAGCAAGAAACAAAACTCAGTATCTTTGTCCACTGTTGAAGCTGAATATATTGCGACAGGAAATGCATGCACACAATTAATGTGGATGAAAAGGATGTTAGCAAACTATGGTATTGATCAAGAAACAATACATTTATACTGTGATAATACCAGTGCAAAAAATATATCCAAAAATCATATTCAACATTCTCACACTAAGCACATTGATATTCGATATCACTATATCAAAGAATTAGTTGAAAGCAAGTCTATTATTCTTGAATTTATTAATACTGAAAAACAACTTGCAGATATCCTGACAAAACCTCTTGATAGTGTCAGATTTTTTAATTTAAAAAAAGATATTGGTTTATGCACTGTTTCATAATTTATTATTCTATATTGCAATTTGGTGTGTTATGTTATTGCTTTTGAATAATGTGCATTCATGTCATTTTTTTAAAATTTTATAAAAAAATTTCAGCCAACCCTAAGCTGACCGCCTGGTTCGGCAAGCCAAGGACGTGCTCGGGTTAGTCCAACCATGCGCAAATGGGTTATATTGGGTATTATTTTTCAAAACCCTCATTCTGTAATGCCCCAAATTTTTGCCAACCTGGAGTTAGATGTCCTTAGGCAAGGGGTCGATCCTAACCTCTTTTGAACCTCTCAAACCTCAAATCCTTTAGGAATTAGACAAAGTTAACTAAGTGCTAAACTGGATTAGCTATGAAATCCATTTGAATCACTTTAAATACGATCTACAAGACCCAAAACGTGTAGAATCATTGATGCTAGGTTACCCTAAAATCTAGGACCAATCCCATTACCCAGTTGCTCTCGGGAGCACATTGAAACTCTGTATCAGATCTGGACCGTACGTCGAAAGTCCGATTACTACAAAATTATATAACTAGGACCGCCTTGCTGAGCTTGACAACCATCTCAGAAATCAAATCCAGATAGTGTCCCGGGGCTATTCGCTTGAGCCCGGAGTGAAGAGTGTGAGAAACGTGAAAATAATTAGAAATAAATTCTGAATTTAGGTAATCTGAGACTTGTCACTTGCAGGCCAAATATAAGGAATCAGACTGTCAAAATATGACCCAAATACACCCTCGGATCAGGGAACATTTCTCATACATGTCCATGTACTTGTAACCCTGATCGAGTTTCGGTGACCGTTGAACTGAAACTGGTCTGCCACGTGTGATCTGGGAACCCAATTGGAATGAAAACTTAACTCGACCTTGATCCATAGTTAGTGAGCTTAAGTCTGACCTTTGGCTTAAGGGGGGCTCTCGAAGTGCTCCGTTGAGATGTAACTGTCCATATTTGGACATAACCTAAGTATACCATGGCCCTAAGTCTAATTTGGTGAGTTTTTAGCCAATATAAGGATCTTAAACCCTCTCTCATTTAGCCCATACGAATTTGAGAGAAACTCTAGGAGAGAGAAGAGAGAAAAGAGAGAGAAAGTGTGAGAGAAGTTGGAGAATCTTCCTGCTATTCTACCCTGCCGATCTACGTGCTTAACCATCACTTTCCAATCGCTATCCCGGTGATTCCGGCTTCGTTCTTAGGTAAGAAAAACCTAACTCTAACCTGTTTTAGGGTTTTAATTGATACAAGTACCGAAATAGCTAACATAACTCGTGATTTAGGTCATTATACTATCGTGGACGAAGACTTAACAATTTTATCTTGTTCGTTACGTTTCTACGGCATAAGGTGCGGACTTTAGAAGTATAGGTTATGGTTTTCAAAGCTTTTAATGTCAGATAAGGACATATTCATGATCTGGGTGTTATTGTACATGCATAATGCGACGTTCGTTTTACGATTCAATTACGCATGCAAATTATGGTATATTGTGTAATCTGTATATTTGTAGAAAATACCGTATACGTACAAATTTTGAAGGTATGTTTGCCATGATAAATTACTGTATGTACATGCTATATATATGTGTAATACTTACTCGGCAAAAGGATTCTCCCAAATACATGTTTTTGCTAATATATGTTTTGTATGATAAATAAGTGTATTCTAAGTGTTTGTGAAAATGCTTGTATGAGTAAGTACTTAGATGATTGTGCTTTAGGTAGGTGTTGAGATAGGATTTTCAACTACCTTAGAGATGTATATGATTTCCTCCATGTTAGTTGTGTAATTTAATCTCAAATTATGTTATATTGTGCTTTATAACATGCTTGTTAACATGTTTGAATTACTTTGTTAATTCTGATTTAACTATTATACATGCTTTCTGGTTATGGATTGAATGTAATTGGGGCTATGTTATAGTCCAGGCAATCGGTAACAGGCTTGAAGTCATGGCTGAGATTCATTTCGCCATGTAGGATGTGTTTGACAAACCCGAGTCGTATGTTGGTCGTCGGCAGTGGTTAGGCTACACAAAGTGCTTATGCACTTCATGTCGATCGAGGCGATGTGCGCTCATGCTAGTCGAGCTCATCAAGTAACCCAATTTGTCTAATGTATGTTCACCATGTTTAGACGCTACTGCTTAAACTTAAGGTACCAAACTTACCAGTGTAATCCCGTTAACCTTGGTACCTCGATCCACTAAGACTCATGAGTCGGGCATGGTGGTATGGGACACCGTGGTCGAGTTGTTGACCTACACTGGGGCCACGAGCCTCCCCGTAGTAACCAGTGAGCAACATAGACTCGTGAGCCGAATACGGTGGTATGGGACACTGTATTCGAGCTGTCGGCCTACACTGATAAGGTGATGGGGGAATGGTGTAATGATTGCGTGTAACAGCCCTGACAGCCCTTTGTAGTGACCTCGAGCATACTTTGAATCTGCGGAGAAGCAACGAACCTTCCTGTAGTAAACAGAGTATAAACTAGGCCTGTATTGATCAGGTGATGGGGGAGCAGTGCAACGAGTGCATGTAAAGCCCTGACAGCCCTTTATGGCGACCTAGAACCGCATCATCGTATGAGATTATCTAGGACTGACGACCCTAGAATGGATCATTGTTTGGGAATGATATAAGGGAGGTACCTTAGTTTCTCAATACTGCTATATGAAAATGACTAATAATAACTCGGTAATCACGCTCATAACATAGCACTGCATGTGCCTGGAAGATGTGGAGCACTAAGGGATGAACGCATGCCGCGGACGTAAGATGGTGTCGCATGAGGGTGGTTTGGCAAGGGCATGCATCATGACTGCATTCCATACTTGCATTAATAAGAGTATTTAGGAGTGTTTGATTGTACTACTTTATCATTACTACTTGACTGAATTAATAATATGTTAACCTATGCTCTATTGTTCCACTGAGTTGATCACTCACTCCCACGTTACGGGACGGTGTTTAAACACCAAACTAGACCCTGTTTGAGTTTCAGATAATGGTGATGCTTGCGAAGTGGAGCCGAATTTTTTATGATGATGAGGAGGGTTTCTCCTTACACAGCTATCAGGTGGGTCTATGTAGACCATCTTCTGATCGACGGGGTTACAAGGTTGCTGATTAGATGTCATTACACTTTAATTTGCTCTTTTGGAACTGTAACATCCCAGATTTTTCCCAACCTGGGATTAGACGTCCTTAGGCAATGGGTCGATCCTAACACCTTATTAACTTGTCAGAACTGAATCCCACCGTCTAAAATCGCTCCTTAACCCATTTCCTTCACAAATCCCACCCTTCACTACCTTGTTCTTTCAATTTTTCAAAGCACTTTCGCCCTAGACACTATCTTAAACTAGCTAAGTAGTATAACTTGGATCACTTCAGATACAAACTACAAATGACTAAGTACCACCTCAGACAGAAATCTTATAGGACTAAATCCTTTAGAAAGGAGACAAAGTGACTAAGTGCTAAACTAGATTAGCTACGAAATCCGTTTGAATCGCTTTAAATACGATCTGCAAGACCCAAAACTTGTAGAATCATTGACGCTAGGTTACCCAAAAATCTAGGATCAAACTCATTACCCGGCTGCTCTCGGGAGCATCTCGAAACTCCGTATCTAATCTGGACCGCACATCAGAAGTCCGATTAACACGAAGCTAAGGAACTAGGACCGCCTCATTGGGCTTGACTATTATCTCAAAAATCAGGTCCAGCCGATGTCCCACGGCCATTCGTTTGGATCCGGAGCGAGGGAGTGTGAAAAACACTATTCCCTTTACAAAATAAATATCTGGAATAGTGATCGGCACCATTCGCTTACGCGCATCATTATTAAGCAACAGACCGTCGAGTCAGACCAAATTACACCCTCGGATCAGGAAAAATTTCAGGAACATTTACATGTACTTGGAATTTCGGATCGTGGCCCACTGACCGTTGAACTGAAACTGGTCCGCCACGTGCGATCTGGGAATCTGTTCAAGTCGAAAACATAGTCCCACGTAGATCCGTGAGTAGAGAGCTTAAGTCTGACGTTTGGCTCAAGGGGGGCCACCAGAAACACTCTTTTGAGCTGGAGCATCGCCGAAATGCTTATAATAGCAGTAACCCTTGAACCTGAGTCTATTTTGGGAAGGTTTTAGGCTATAAAAGGACTTAAACCCTCTCCCATTCCAGCCATACGAATTTGGATTTGAGAGAGAGAAAAGAGAGAGAAAGTGAGGGAGATGTGGGAGGAACTCCCTGCTGCTGTTCCCTGCCGCTATTCGGGCTCCACCGCCTGATTCTTATCGCTTTCCCGGCGATTCCAGCGTTGTTTCTAGGTAAGAAACCCTAACCCTAATCTGTTTTAGGGTTGTATAGGTTGTAGGTTATAAAATAGCTAACCTGTTTCGTTCTTTAGGCTGCCAAACTCCCGTATACGGAAGCTTAGCAAACCTATCGACTCCGTTACGATTCTACGACACAAGGTGCGAACTTTAGGTGTATAGGTTATGGTTTTCAACGCTTTCAATGTCAGATAATGGTAGATTCATGATCTGCATGCAATTGCACATGTACAAAGTGCTTTCCGTTTTCTGTTTCGATTAGAATTGTAGAATTTGGAAATTCACATACTCTAGGTATTCGTATAAAATACCGTATACGTATTTTTTTTGGAAATTTGTTTGACATGTTTATTTGACGTATGGATATATGACGTATGGATAAAATACTTATTTGGCGAAAGGATTCGCCTAAATACATGTTTACTAATAAACACTATGTATGTAGAAATACGGTATTGTAAGAAGTACCGTATACATGTATATTTTAGTGATGTGTTTGTCATGATTAATTGTCGTATAAATATATTATGTGCATATAAAACATTTTCTTGGCGAAGGGAATCGCCGTAATACATGTTTGCTTGTATACACTATGTATGTTGAAAATGTGTATTCTAGAAAATACTGTATACGTATAAATATTGGGAGATGAATTTATCATGATTATTTGCTGTAGTAATATATTATACTTGGATAAAATACTCACTTGGCTAAAGGATAGCCCTAATACATGTTTTGCTAACATACACCATATATGTTGTAATAGTGTATTCTAAGTGTTTGTGAAAATGACTGAATGAGTATAGAATCCTCATTCGTGCTCGCCATGACTAATTGTCATGGATTCATGATTGTTGTATTGGCGATACCCTTTTGTGAAAGGATTTTCCTAAATCACGCCACGGCCAATATACACTATATATGCTAAAATGTGTGGCCCAAGTGTTTGCGGAAATGACTGAATGAATATGGAACTTGGATTCCTGCTTGCCATGACTATCCTTCGTGGGTGTACGCGTGTTATGATTGGCGCAACTCCCTAGTGAAAGGATTTGGCCTAATGCCTATGTGATCGACATATGTCATGTATGTTGATGTATGTTTGTTTAAGTGTTTCTTGAAATGTCTGAATGAGTAGTAGTTAGCAAATTGTAATGTATAAGGGTGTTGAGATATGATTCTCAACCTCTTTTAACTATGTGTATGATCTCCTTGGATTGTTGTGTGATTAGGAATTGAACATGTATAAACTCATGCTTGTGTTGTGATTTATAACATGCTCAACTGCTTTATGATTATAACTATGTAATGCATATGTTTAAATTTATATTTACGTTGTATGATCCGTCATGGGTGATGGGGGAGCGGAGCAACGAGTGCGTGCAACAGCCCTGGCAGCCCTAAACGGATAATACCATACCTTGATAGTATAAGTTGAATCTTGATCCATTACTGCTTTATCTATCTGCAAGTTATCATATTTGGGGCTATAATTGTAGTCCAGACAATCGGTACCAGAATTGAATTCGTGGCTGTGATTCATTTACCACGTGAGATGTGTTCGACGAACCCGAGTCGTACTTCGGTTGGCGATAGTGGTTGGCCACGCGAAGTGCTTATGCACTTCATGTCGTTCAACTTGTTGTGCGCTTGAGCTAGCCGAGCTCGTCAAGTAACCCGATCTGTCTTATGTATGTTCATCATGTTTGGTCGCTACTGCTTGAATCTAGGGTAATAAACTTACCAGTGAAATCCCTTTTAACCATGGTACCTTGATCCGCTAAGACTCATGAGCCGGGCATGGTGGTATGGGACACCGTGGTCGAGCTGTCGGCCTACGCTGGGGCCACGTGCCTCCCCGTAGTGACCAGTGAGCAACTAGACTCGTGAGCCGATTATGGTGGTATGGGACACTATATTCGAGCTGTCGATACTTACGGCGAGAGCCGAGTACGGTGAGACCTATACTCGTGCTGACCGGCGACGAGTCCTCTGTAGTATCTTCGAGTATACTCCAAGGTCTGTGATTGGCGACGAGTCTTTCACAGCAACTGGAGTATGAGTTGAGCCGAGTACGGTGAGACCTGTATTCGAGCTGACGGCTAGTGATTGAGCCGAGTACGGTGAGACCTGTACTCGAGCTGACGGTCAGCAATTGAGCCGCATACGGTGAGATCTGTATCCGTGCTGACAGGTGACGAGCCCTTTGTGATGCCTTCGCTACGCCTCTCAAACCATAATATCGTATGAAATTAACTAGGACTGATGACCCTAAAATGGATCATGTTTGGGAATGATACAAGGGAGGTACCTTAGTTTCCCAATACTGCTGTTTGAAATGGACTAATAATAACTCGGTAATCATGATCATCATCGCACCGCATGTGCTTAGTAGATGTGGCGCACTGAGGGAGTTAAGCATTCGCGAACGTAAGATGATGTCGCATGAGGGTGGTTTGGCAAGGGCATACAGCATCATGTCATTTCATTCTCGCACTTAATAAGAGTAGTTAGAATTGTTTGATTTGTACTACTTTATCATTACTGCTTGATTGAATTGATAACATGTTAACCTATGCTTTCTTGTTCCTGAGTTGATCACTCACTCCCACGTTACGGGACGGTGTTGTACACACCAACCAGATTTGTTGAATTTCAGATGATGGCGATGCTTATGAAGCAGAGCCAGACTACTTCTATGGTGATGAGGAGGAGTTCTCCTATCATGTAACTCTCTGACGGGTCTCTGAAGACCTGGTACTGCATTGA
Organism: Magnolia changhungtana; assembly: GCA_030180095.1. Lineage (NCBI taxonomy): Eukaryota > Viridiplantae > Streptophyta > Magnoliopsida > Magnoliales > Magnoliaceae > Magnolia > Magnolia changhungtana. The sequence continues at coordinate 2,952,239 of JASAUF010000172.1, forward strand.
CGGGGCTGTTCACTCCCCAAGTATAGGATTGTGATGTAGTAATAAACTCGGTAAGACCGAGGTCGAATCCACAGGGACTGAAACCTATATGTTATCTGAAAATAACCAGATCTAGAACTAGGCTAAGATGAATTCTAAACCGATTGTAATTTGAAGAATAATGATGAAATATTAATCTAAAACTTAAGAAAATTCAGAGAAGGGAAACTAGGGATTCAGAGGATCCACTTGTAGAGATCAGGGAGAACTATACTTGAATCATGAAAATCAACTGAACTGCCATTGATATAGTTTTCAAGAGATGAAAGGTATATGAATTAGAATGGATTCCATCACCAAACCATGCCCAGGAGACAAAGCAAACAACAGAATTAAACTAATTACCAACCAATCAACAGTGTATGAAGGCTAGGAAGGGTACCGACATCCAACCATGCCCAGGAGACGATGGTGAACAACAGGGCTTCCTGACGTCATAAACATAAAAAGAAAAGAACATGCTCAAAGCCATTGCAGACCCATTGTAATTTCAGTCACAACAGACCATTAAAGACTGAAAACATTCCCTTAATAAAAACCCAAATCAACATCAATTCAGTCTAAACAAAGGCACAAGCAAGGAGGCCTCCCATCACGCTACAAGCTTCACCTCTTAGCCCTAGCTAAGAGGTCTAGCCACACATAGACATGGTGGACTAAGATCTAAAGAAAGAAAAGAAAAGGAAAGAAACAAAAACAAAAACAGAAAAAACAATCCTTCCCTGTGCTTCACGTCCACGCCTCCACGTCTCCAGCCACCCCCCATACCCTCTCTCCCTCTCCTTTTATAGAGAAAAAAAGAAGAAAAGCTGATGGAAGTCGGATGAGATGTGGAGAGTCCGTGATGGAGTCAGCTGTGGAAATTTTCCTAGTTTCGTAACAGAGGGTACGCTGGTTACTTGGTGGGTCCCATTCCTGGTTTCGGCAGAAGAATCCAAGCCGTCCATTAGATGGAGAATGAAAAACCAGTCGGAGATACGAAGTTTTGGATCATATTTGTAATGGCCCACAGGATTTTAAACCCACCATTCATCCTTCCATTGAACGGTTAAAAAAATCAAAAACTTGATCTTCTCAATTTCCAGAAGCTAGGCATGAGTGATATGGGCCACAGAAGTCTCATGAATGGTCCGGATCAGGTCTTTGCGACGCGATGGTGGGTCACAAGCAACGTCCGCAACTCCCTGTTGCGAAACAAAGATCGCACTCATGTGCGCTGTGAAGTTGGTGAGCCCTCGTCCAATATCGTGTTGCGAAATCCACTCCGACCATTAGATTAGGCTCGGAAAACCGTCCATATATGCATGGTTTTGATTTAGTTTGAGTGTGGCCCATTGAATTTTACCCCAGCAATCCATCCTGCGTTTTTCATCGATCAACGTCCGTACACATGCATGGGACCAAACGGACATCTAGGCGAGGGTGACACCCACCCTAGAGATGCAATGGACGGTGCTGATCATCCATTTGGATGATGTGTGGGGCCCACTAGCCAATCAAACTTAGACAGCGTCGGACGCTGTCTTTTTGAGGAAGAAACTCGCGGGTCCGCGCTCGTGTTGACCGGCTCCAAATCCGGCGTGGCGCGTGTGGATGTCCCATGGTACACATGCATTTTGCAATGTGGGGTCCACTGTGACATGTCTGAGAAATCTGCTCCATCCATCCGATTTAGCACCCAACTTAAGGAGTTGAGCCCAAAGTTGAAGAATATCTAGCAATCAGGTGGGCCCCATCAGAGTTTTATGGACTGTTCTGTCCGTTGGGCCATTTCCACACAGATCCATCGGCCAAAATTCGACGTGTACGGTTAATTTATGGTCCTGAAGCCATGTATGGAGTTTCGGGCCGAACGGATGGTGGGAACCCCGTGATCTTGCATTCTGGACCAATTTCGGGCCACTTGAGCTTCAGTTTCTTGATTTTTCTCGGGTCTCTGGCATATAAATTTGTCGATCTTGGTCCCCTAGGGTCCGTCCCTTGCTCTGGTGAATTCTGAGTGTCAAATCCACACTTTTAGTGTTAGTTTTCAGTCAACTCTCCTCATTGCATCCTGCAACAAAACACAATTAAAATGCTCCATTAAGCATTATTGTGTATGTAAAATCTGGCACTAATCGAGGTCTGATATGTAATATTTGACCCTCAACACAACCCCCAACCAGCATTTTGCTAGTCCCGAGCAAAATATGCGAAAAATAAGTTTGAGAATTACGAGACAATTCTTGTGAAGCCGAGTGATATTTTGAAAAAACAATCCAGATATGAGAAATCTTAAGATTCATGAATGCTGATTATCAATTTCTCCTGGCCTCTCATGCACGGTGAATTTCATAATCAAGTTCAAATATTAATCCATAAACTAGAATAATTTTAAACATTGAGTTTCATGGGTGTATAGTGAAATCTCAGCCTAACATCATTAAGAGATCAAATTGTCGATTTCATGATATCATTAGTAATCAATCAGAAAATTCATAACAACCATCACCTAAACCAGTACTTTGCCTCACAGATCATTCTTTCATTTTCTAGTTTTTTTTTTTATTATTTTTATTGTCAAGCTGGGAATCAAATTTTCACTTATAGGGAGCAAACCTATGGTGAAAATAATCGTCCAGCTCTGTCTAACTGTTAATCATTGAAAATCAAATATACACCTATAGGGAGCAAACCCATGGTGTAATTCTCATTTTATACCCTGATGACCAAATCTTTTAGGCTGGTTTCTTTCACGCTCAGTGATTACCAAGTAAATCATTCATTATTAAACTGAAATCTCAATGTGTAGGTGAGATGTAGTATGTGAAATCATGACTCAATCAATGTTTACAACTTCTAATCATGGATTAACAATTCAACTTAACTGTGAAATCTTAACAGATACTGAATGTAAGAGTCATAAATTTCCAACATCACGTATCTTAGAAATTCTAAATCCAAGATGGTCGTCAAAATCACTTCAAATTCACAAGAAAGTCCAGAAAAAATTGAAAAATTTTCACAATTTTTGCTCAAGACAAAGAAAAAACTGATTAGGTTACCTAATCTCCCACCCCCAACCTAAAATCTACATTGTCCTCAATGTAAAAGATGTGAGCATGGAATGCACATGGGACAACGAAAGTAAAAAAAAAAAAAAAAAAGTGATGGGAAGATAATACCTGAATGATGAATTGTGAGAGACTTTCCAAGAGATCTCAACATGAGAGCGGGTGAGCACGAGAGAGAAAGCAACACAAAAAAAAAGAAATAAAATCCTACCTATACCACTTTCACAGGTGCTCTCGATTGCATTTAGCACATGCAACAAGCCTTTAAACCCCTAGGTTGCCCCTAGTGGACGAGTTGTAGTCTCGTGAGGGTTTGCAGTAATGTTACCCACAAACATTGAACTATCAAAATGAAATGAATTGAAAAGCTGGGTTGCCTCCCAGGAGCACTAAGTTTACCGTCTTCAGCCAGACCAAAGCAACTACCCTAATCCTATGAAAGCGATAAACCTACCTATACCTCCATCAGACTAGGAGATCAGTCCTGGTAAATAGGATCAGTCAGAGGCATGGACATGTCCTCTGAATCAAATTTCTCGACAAATGGCTTTAAGTGATGTCCATTTACTTTAAACTCCTTGCCATTGTCGGGATCTCTTATCTCGATGGCCCCATGAGGATATGCAGTAACAACAATGTAAGGGCCGGTCCAACGAGATCGAAGCTTACCCGGAAAGAGATGTAATCGAGAATTATACAAAAGGACTTTCTAGCCTGGCGTGAATGATTTTCGTAGAATATGTTGGTCATGAAACGCCTTCATCCTGTCCTTGTAAATTCTCGAGTTCTCGTATGCGTCATTCCGAATTTCTTCAAGTTCATTCAACTGAAGTTTGCGTATCGAGCCAGCGTTGTTCAGATTGAAATTTAGATTTTTAATCGCCCAGTAGGCTCTATGTTCCAACTCCACAGGCAAGTGGCAAGCCTTCCCATAGACGAGTCTAAAGGGAGACATTCCAATAGGGGTTTTAAAAGCAGTACGGTATGCCCATAAGGCATCGGTCAATCGAATTGACCAATCCTTACGGTCAGGGTTAACCATTTTTTTCAAAATGTGTTTAATCTCCCTATTAGAAATCTCAGCTTGCCCACTTGTCTGTGGGTGGTATGGGGTGCTCACCTTATGAGAGATACCGTATTTCTTCATTAAACTCTCGAATGGCCTATTACAAAAGTGTGAGCCCCCATCACTAATAATAGCTCGAGGCGTTCCAAATCGGGAAAGGATGTTCTCTTTTAGGAATTTAATGACCGTGCGATGGTCATTATTCCGACATGGAATCGCTTCGACCCATTTAGTGACATAGTCTACGGCAAGCAAAATATATAAATTCCCAAAAGATTGGGGGAATGGTCCCATGAAATCGATGCCCCAGCAATCAAATGCCTCTATGATAAGAATGGGATTCAAGGGCATTATATTTCGACGGGACAATGCTCCCAATTTCTGACAACGCTCACAAGCTTTGCAAAACTCATGAGTGTCCCTGAACATAGTGGGCCAATAGAAGCCACACTGCAGAATCTTGGCCGTGGTCTTTTTTACAGAAAAGTGACCACCACAAGCCTGTGAGTGACAGAAGGAGAAAACACTCTGATGCTCATCGTCTGGCACACATCTCCTCAAGATTTGATCTGAGCAATATTTAAACAGATATAGATCATCCCAGAAGAATTTGCGTACCTCGGTGAAAAATTTCTTCTTATCTTGCGCAGTCCAATGTGACGGTATGGAACCTGTAGCAAGATAATTAGCAATATCAGCGAACCAAGGTGAATGGGAGATTCTGAACAGTTGTTCATCAGGGAACATGTCATTGATATGGGTCGCCTCAAGGGAATCAGAGGTATTAAGGCGAGAAAGGTGATCGGCCACTACGTTCTCTACTCTCTTTTTATCTTTAATTTCCAAATCAAATTCTTGGAGTAGAAGGATCCATCGTATCAAGCGGGGCTTAGAATCATTCTTAGAAAGGAGATACTTCAGTGCCGCATGATCTGTATAGATAATGATCTTGGATCGTCGATCGTAGGACCTAAATTTGTCCAAGGCGAACACTACGGCTAAAAGTTCCTTTTCTGTAGTCGAGTAGTTCACTTGGGCAGGATTTAAAGTCCTACTCGCGTAATGGATGATGTAGGGCCTCTTATCTTTTCTCTGGCCTAGAACCGCTCCAAGAGCATAATCAGAGGCGTCGCACATAAGCTCAAAAGGAAGGCTCAGTCGGGTGGTTGCATGATAGGTGCGATGGTTAACATGCCTTTAAGCTTGGTGAAAGCTTCCTGGCATTGCTCAGACCACTCGTATGGAACATCCTTTTGAAGAAGATTACATAAAGGACGAGAGAGGAGACTAAAGTCCTTTATGAATCGCCTGTAAAATCCTGCGTGTCCTAAGAAGGATCGCACGTCCCTGATGTTCTTAGGTGGAGGTAGGTTAGAGATAAGATCGATTTTTGCCTTATCTACCTCAATTCCCTTGGACGAGATGATATGTCCAAGGACAATTCCCTTATGAACCATGAAATGACACTTCTCCCAATTAAGTACCAAGTTCTTTTCTTCACATCTTTTCAACACACATTTAAGACTTTCCAAGCACTTGCTGAAAGATGAACCATAGATAGAGAAATCATCCATGAAGACCTCTAGATATTGCCCCACCATATCAGAAAAGATACTCAGCATAAATCGCTGAAAGGTGGCAGGGGCATTACATAGTCCAAATGGCATCCTTCGGTAAGCAAAGGTGCCGTAGGGACATGTAAATGTGGTCTTTTCCTAGTCTTCAGGGGCGATTTCAATCTGATTATAGCCCGAATACCCGTCAAGGAAACAGTAATAGGAATGACCAGCTAGCCTTTCCAAGATTTGATCGATGAAGGGCAAAGGAAAGTGATCCTTCCTTATGACGGTATTCAAACTCGTAGTCAATGCACATTCTCCAACCAGTAGTGACTCTAGTTGGCACGAGTTCATTATTAGCATTGGCTACGATGGTGATTCCGGACTTCTTAGGAACCACCTGAGTTGGACTCACCCATTGACTATCAGATATAGGGTATATGATACCCACATCCAATAGTTTAAGAACCTCGGCCTTAACCACTTCCTTCATGTTTGGATTTAGTCTACGTTGTGGTTGCCGAGCAGTCTTTGCATTTTCCTCAAGATATATGTGGTGAGTACAAATCGAGGGATCGATTCCTTTGAGGTCCGCTATCGTCCATCCTAGGGCTCCTTTATGCTCAATGAGAGTAGATATGAGCATACTCTCCTGTTCTTTCTTGGTGGGGAGAGATCACCACTAGGGTATGTCTCATCTTGACCTAAATAGGCATATTTCAAATCAGAGGGCAAAGGTTTTAGGTCAAGCTTCGGTGCCTTGAGGTTAGACGGTAGAGGCACTACATCAGTTTGTGGTAATTCTTCAAATTGTGGCCTCCACCGGTTAACTTCAAGTACCGGTGCAGTATCAAGCAAGGCACACGTCTCCCTAATCATATCATCATCAAACTCATGGGAGTGGGCCAAGCACGTCTCTAGAGGATCAGAGGATAAGGTAAGGGGTGTCCTATCTTCCACGAAAGTATCAATCATGTTAATGTCGTGGACATCGTCATCATCCTCTGCGTTGCTGCCGTTATTGAAAAAGATATTTGACTCCAATGTCAAATTTCCAAAAGACATAGTCATGACACCATTCCTGCAATTGATGATTGCATTTGACGTGGCAAGGAATGGGCGACCAAGAATGACGGGAATCGAGTGCTCATGTTGTTGATGGGTTCGGTGTCCAAGATGATAAAATCTACGGGGTAGTAAAATCTATCGACTTGGACTAACACATCCTCAATAATCCCTCTTGGTACACGAATGATTCGATCGGCAAGTTGTAGTGTGGTTAGGGTAGGTTTTAACTCACCCAATCCTAACTGTTTGTATACCGAGTAGGGGATTAGATTGACGCTCGCTCCCAAGTCAAGAAGTGCATGATCAATTCGATGGTTCCCGATTACACATGATATGGTTGGGCTACGGGATCCTTGAATTTCTGCACGTCTTGCTTGAGGATGGCACTCACTTTCTCGGTCAAGAAGATCTTCTTTTGAATGCTTTCTTGTCAGTTTTTTGGTCGTACATAGGTCTTTCAGAAATTTTGCATATAGAGGAACCTGTTTTACGACATCAAGTAGAGGAATGTTGACTTTCACTTGTTTCAACACCTCCAGAATATCCTGAGAGTTAGAAAGACGTTTTGGTGCAACCAACCGTTGGGGGAACGGAGCAACTGGCTTCTCTAGAAGTTTCGGTTCTAAATTTTGTGGACATCACTAGATCCATCATTATTGTCCTCTTCTAGTTCTTGAGGCTTTTCGGGCCTAACCGGAAGGGTTTTATCAATGATCTTCCCACTCCTAAGAGTGGTGATGGATTTAGCGTGTCCCATTTGATTTGAAGAGCTGGGATCATTTATCTCGTATTGCGGTTTAGGATTGGGGAGCGGTTGTACAGGAAGCATCCCCTTTTCTATAACCGTCATACGTGAATCTATTTTCTGCATAAAGTCTGTAAGTCCACACACTGCCTGAGTCAGCTCTTGTATGGGATTTTGAACCGGTTCTTCTTGAGGTTTCCCCTAATTTTGATTTTGATTAAAGAAACTTTGAGGGGTAGCAGTTTGTCCATTCCTCTAACTAAAATTTGGATGATTTCTCCAACCAGGATTGTATGTATTGAAGGTAGATCCATTGAAAGGTCTTTGATAGTTATTTACGGCATTGGCTTGTTCATTCAACACTCCTCGAAAGGCAGATATGGTAGGACAATTTTCAGTTGTGTGAATGTTGCAATCACAGATGCCGCAAACAATTTCATTAACCTTATCCTTCTTTCCTTCCATGGCCTCGACTCTTCGAGTGAGATTAGTCACTTTAAAATTTACATCGTCCTCTTCTTTCAGGAGATATACTCCACCTTTCTCCTTAGATTGAGTTGGCCTAGGCGTGGTGTTTGATTTTGGGTAATGGTCCTATGATTGTGCATTCTCGGCAAGTCTATCGAGGTAATCCCATACCTCGTCGACCTCTTTATTCATGAATTCACCATTACACATTGTCTCGACCAGTTGGCGCATGGAAGATGTCAGTCCATCATAGAAAAAATTTGTAATGCGCCACATTTCAAAACCGTGTTGTGGGCATGAACTGACAAGATCCTTGAACCTTTCCCAACATTGGTAGAATGTTTCATCTTCCTTTTGGGCGAAGTTCATGATTGCTTTTCTGAGGGTAATTGTTTTATGGTGTGGAAAATTTTTCTTTATGAATTCCCTCTGCAAATCATTCCATGTGCCAATGGATCTAGGACGCAGTGAATGTAACCACGTCTTAGCCTTCTCTTTCAAGGAAAAAGGAAAGAGTTTCAGCCTGATTGTATCCTCGGATATATTGGGAAAGTATAAGGTGGCTATAATCTCATCGAACTCTTTCAAATGTAAGTATGGACTTTCTGATTTAAGCCCATGGAATTTAAGAAGGAGTTGGATAACTCCTGGCTTGATGTCCATATGTCCTGTGTTTTCAGGAAAAATCATGCATGAGGGCATGCTCACCCCCGCCGGTTGTAAATAATCTCGTAAGGTACGAGGCGGGGGTGCTTGAAGCACCTCATTCTCATCATGTACTTCCTCATCCATCTGTTGAGGTAGTGCTTGAGGTTGATTTTCAGCCATAACCTCAATTAACTCAGGGGAATTCGAGCGGTGTCTAATCTTGCGATGGACAGTCAACCCCTCAACTAATCCTCCTTCAGTCAAGAGACGTCGAGTGTCGTCACGGGCCCACTTGGGCATGAAACACTCGCAGCCCTCAATCAAATTCTAACCCTAATCCTAAGAAAGAAAATGAAAATCTAGAAAGAAAGAGAGGGTTGGGAGGAAGTTACCAAATTGGAGTCCCTAAGCTAAAGACCTGCAAAACAAAACAAAATAAGTTAGTTTCTGAAGTAAACCAAATCTAAAGAGTTAGAAAATCTAGAAAATCAGAAAGAGTTTACTAAATTAGAAGTTCTATCTTAACAACCTACAGAATAGAAAATAAATTAGTTCTATGAAAAATAGAAAACAAAATTAAAAATTTAAAATTAGTAAAATCCTAATCTTAAACTAACTCTAAAACCAATTAATTTCAGAAAATCGTAGCCGTCAGTCCCCGGCAACGGCGCCAAAAACTTGTTCACTCCCCAAGTATAGGGTTGTGATGTAGTAATAAACTCGGTAAGACTGAGGTCGAATCCACAGGGACTGAAACCTGTACGTTATCTGAAAATAACCAGATCTAGAACTAGGCTAAGATGAATTCTAAACCGATTGTAATTTGAAGAATAATAATGAAATATTAATCTAAAACTTAAGAAAATTCAAAGAAGGGAAACTAGGGATTCAGAGGATCCACTTGTAGAGATCAGAGAGAACTATACTTGAATCATGAAAATCAACTGAACTGCCATTGATATAGTTTTCAAGAGATGAAAGGTATATGAATTAGAATGGATTCCATCACCAAACCATGCCCAGGAGACAAAGCAAACAACAGAATTAAACTAATTACCAACCAATCAACAGTGTATGAAGGCTAGGAAGGGTACCGACATCCAACCATGCCCAGGAGACGATGGTGAACAACAGGGCTTCCTGACGTCATAAACATAAAAAGAAAAGAACATGCTCAAAGCCATTGCAGACCCATTGTAATTTCAGTCACAACAGACCATTAAAGACTGAAAACATTCCCTTAATAAAAACCCAAATCAACATCAATTCAGTCTAAACAAAGGCACAAGCAAGGAGGCCTCCCATCACGCTACAAGCTTCACCTCTTAGCCCTAGCTAAGAGGTCTAGCCACACATAGACATGGTGGACTAAGATCTAAAGAAAGAAAAGAAAAGGAAAGAAACAAAAATAAAAACAGAAAAAACAATCCTTCCCTGTGCTTCACGTCCACGCCTCCACGTCTCCAGCCACCCCCCATACCCTCTCTCCCTCTCCTTTTATAGAGAAAAAAAGAAGAAAAGCTGATGGAAGTCGGATGAGATGTGGAGAGTCCGTGATGGAGTCGGCTGTGGAAATTTTCCTAGTTTCGTAACAGAGGGTACGCTGGTTACTTGGTGGGTCCTATTCCTGGTTTCGGCAGAAGAATCCAAGCCGTCCATTAGATGGAGAATGAAAAACCAGTCGGAGATACGAAGTTTTGGATCATATTTGTAATGGCCCACAGGATTTTAAACCCACCATTCATCCTTCCATTGAACGGTTAAAAAAATCAAAAACTTGATCTTCTCAATTTCCAGAAGCTAGGCATGAGTGATATGGGCCGCAGAAGTCTCATGAACGGTCCGAATCAGGTCTTCGTGACGCGATGGTGGGTCACAAGCAACGTCCGCAACTCCCTGTTGCGAAACAAAGATCGCACTCATGTGCGCTGTGAAGTTGGTGAGCCCTCGTCCAATATCGTGTTGCGAAATCCACTCCGACCATTAGATTAGGCTCGAAAAACCGTCCATATATGCATGGTTTTGAATTAGGTTGAGTGTGGCCCATTGAATTTTACCCCAACCATCCATCCTGCATTTTTCATCGATCAACGTCCGTACACATGCATGGGACCAAACGGACATCTAGGCGAGGGTGACACCCACCCTAGAGATGCAATGGACGGTGCTGATCATCCATTTGGATGATGTGTGGGGCCCACCAGCCAATCAAACTTAGACAGCGTCGGACGCTGTCTTTTTGAGGAAGAAACTCGCGGGTCCGCGCTCGTGTTAACAGACTCCAAATCCGGCGTGACGCGTGTGGATGTCCCATGGTACACATGCATTTTGCAATGTGGGGTCCACTGTGACATGTCTGAGAAATCTGCTCTATCCATCCGATTTAGCACCCAACTTAAGGAGTTGAGCCCAAAGTTGAAGAATATCTAGCAATCAGGTGGGCCCCCATCAGAGTTTTATGGACTGTTCTGTCCGTTGGGCCATTTCCACACAGATCCATCGGTCAGAATTCGACGTGTACGGTTAATTTATGGTCCTGAAGCCATGTATGGAGTTTCGGGCCGAACGGATGGTGGGAACCCCGTGATCTTGCATTCTGGACCAATTTCGGGCCACTTGAGCTTCAGTTTCTTGATTTTTCTCGGGTCTCTGGCATATAAATTTGTCGATCTTGGTCCCCTAGGGTCCGTCCCTTGCTCTGGTGAATTCTGAGTGTCAAATCCACACTTTTAGTGTTAGTTTTCAGTCAACTCTCCTCATTGCATCCTGCAACAAAACACAATTAAAATACTCCATTAAGCATTATTGTGTATGTAAAATCTGGCACTAATCGAGGTCTGATATGTAATATTTGACCCTCAATAGGGGCTATGGTACTTGGGATAGAAGATATTACACTTACACATTTGGTATATTTTAGAACTGTACTTGTAATTATTTAACCTAGTAATGTTATCACACTCTGGAGACTCATCACAGTTTATATATTTTATCTATCTATCATCGTCTTTCGCTTGTAATTTAACTGTCTCTGGAGTATGATATGCTGTTTTGGCTTAATCTCACTCATGTTCAATGCACGAATACAGTCAATATTCAATCATCATTCATTTTGTTGCATAAGTGATGTTCTGGAACTCGGGAATTGAGTTTATGCTCGACTCCCGATTTTCAGGGCGTTACAGGAGCACCATTGTATATTCATTTTGTCTATTTTTGGAGTATACATTGATATATTTAACCTAGTAACATGTCCACACTCTGGAGACTTACAATACTTTATATATATTTTATATATCTATCACAGTCTTCTGCTTGCATAATTTAACTATCTCTGGAGTATGATATGTTGTTTGGCTTAATCCCATTCATCTTTAATGCACTAATACGAACAACATTCAATCGTCATTCTTTATGTTTCATAAGTGATGCGTTGGAACTCGGGAGTTGAGTTTATGCTCGACCCCCGATTTTCAGGGCGTTACACATTCCATTCTCATCTTCTTCAATTAGCCCATGGATTCCTTCGGCCAACCCATTACTCTAGTGTCCTTGTAAGTGATTTTTTTTTATATGGCACTAGACTTATCAAGCTTCAATCTGGCTTTTGAATCACCTAAATTGGAGTTATATTGAAAAAGATATGACTTTTTGAAGTTGGTCGAAAAGTGCAAAAAATTGCAGGGAGGGTCCACCAAAATTTGGTGCACTGGCCATGCGCCTCCAACCGGGCGGTGGCGCTGTGGTCCGCTAGAGTGTTTGGTGGTGATTCTACCACCCGATATTTGAAACGGGTGTATTTTGCAAATCGAAATGAGTTATTCGACGTGCAATATATGATTTTGAGGTAGGAGAAGCTGCTCTATATAAAAAAAAAACCTATTTATTTTATGAGATTCCATGAGGTTAATAGTAAAAAAACCTATTTTATTTATATATTTACTATTTATAGTAAATTTTAGTTTAAGTATAGTTCTTCATCATTTGAGCTTTAGGATTTGTGTCTAATATGAAAGTACTTAGAAAATTTTGAAGAATAAGGTGGTGAAAGGTGAGATTTTTTAAGGAGAAGGGTTGAAAGTGGATTTGAGACTTTGGGATTAAGTTTTGAGAAGTCGATAAGGTGTTATGATAGACCCATTGCCCAAGGATGTCTAACTCCTGGTTGGCAAAAATCTGGGACATTACACCTTTTCAAAGTTAGTTTTAATTGTTTTGATAAGAGTAATATATACTCTACTTTGAGAAGAGGGAGAATTGAATTTGCAGCAATAGGGTTCCATTCATTTAATTGAAAAACTATTAGATCCATTTGTATCTCTTTAGGTTGAACTCATACATCGGCTTCATCAATATCCTAAGGAGATCGCTGCACTCAAGCTATAGCTATGACTTCAACTTGCTAAATCGAAGATAAGTACTTTTTATTTTAATTACTTCAATTTTGGGTTTTTCTGAGATAGCCTGGAAATCTCAGAGGGTTTGTTTGTGGTGAGCCCGTAAAATCACAAAGTGGGTTTGTTTGTGGTGACCTCATAAAATCACAAAGCGGGTTTGTTGTGATAGCCTGTGAAAATCGCAATAACTATATAAGGTTGTTAAGGTGAACTTGGAAAACCTTAAAATAGTGGAAAGCCAAAATTGCGAAGGTAGTAATTTTGGGAGTGGAGTAGGTTGCATTAAGGCACCAAATCACTATAACTCTTTTGTGCATTGTGGTGATTGGATATTATTATTTGTGTTATTGTGCTTTATTTATTGTTGAGGATCAAATATTGCATATTAGACCCCAATTATCACATGATTTTGTGAACATGATAATGTTTAATGTCATATTTTAATTAGTTTGTATTGCAAGGTGAATTAGGGGCCTGTATAGAAAAAGGTTGCTAAAAGCATGGATTTGATGCTCAAGAATCACCAAGGCAAGGGACGGATCTTAGGGGACCAAGATTAAAGAATTTACATGCTAAAGATCCGAGAAAATCAAGTGATTAAAATAAAAGGGGCCTAAAAATCATCCTGAATGCAAGATCACAAGGTTCCCACCATCTGTTTGGCTCAAAACTTTATATCTGGCTTGAGGACCCTAAATTAATCGACACGTAAAATTTCAGACATTGGATGTTTGTGGAAGTGGCCCAATAGACAGATTAGCCCATAAATCACTGATCTAGGGCCCACCTGATCTTTGGATATGCTTCAATTTTGTCTCAACCCCTTAAATTAGATGAGGAAGTAAATGGTCAGAGTAGATTTCTCATGAACATCACGATGGGCCCCACCTTGGGGTGCATGCGCACATAGCGCATGTATTCGGGCACCGTACCGGACTAGGGATCTGGTCAAAGTCGGGTTGACCCAACCAACCTCCCTTCGTTACGCAGCAAGCACGGACGTGCATCCGCTGACGTGATTAGTGGCCCACCATGATAGTCCATTTAGATGATCGGGACCGTCCATTCGATCCAGGGGGTGGCCACGACCCTAGCTATGGAGTCCTACTCCCATGCACGTGTACACACAAGGATCACCGTCAAACGCAGAATGAATGGTGAGAACAAAGATATAGTGGGCCATACCAAAACTCGATCAAAACCACCCATTTTCGATTGAAATTTTGCTAGAAATCCAATGGATAAAGTGGATTTCTCCGAAAACATCACTGTGGGGCCCACCGAACACCTCACCGCAGGTTTATATGCAATTACGCATGTCTACACGTCTGGCCCTCCGTGGGCCATTGTGCAATCAAAGGAAGGGTCGGATGCAAGATCCAGACCATTCACACGCTGCAAAAAGTGGCCACGACCACAGCCATGAAGTCATAATCGAGGTCAAGCCGTTCACAGTTCCAAAACTCCACCAAACACAGCTGTATCTACGGTTCTTTCGTTGTTGCTACGTAAACAACACTTGCGCTAACATCCACCGACTCCAACCTCCCAGCCGACCTTCCTTGGCTATAAAAGAGAGGGAGAGAAGGATGTGGAGATCTATCTTAGGGCATGGCAGCAAAGGCAAGAGAGAGATAGCATTGAGCCGACACCAAGAGTTTCTCCTTCTTCTTTCCTCTTTAGTTACCTTCCCTTTCCCTAGCTTTCTTTATGTCCTTCCTTTAAGAGATTAGTTTAATCATGATTATGATAGGCTAAACCTCTTAGTTAGGGCTAAGTGGCGAAGCTTGTAGCATGATGGGATGCTTTTTATGGTTTTGATTCATGTTTAAGTTAAACTACCTTTGCTTTTAGTTTGATTACTTTTATTTTTAATGGTTTGTTGTGACTAAAATTACAATGGATCTGTGATAGCTTTGAGCATGTTCTTTGCATTATTGTGATTATGAAATTAGGAACCCTGTTATTCACCATCGTCCCTTGGACATGGTTGGATGATGGAATCCTTCTACTCTTCATAATTATCTCAGAGTGTTTGTGGATTGGTAAATTCTGTTATTTGCTTTGTCTCATGGACATGATTTTGTGATGGAATCAATGCTAGTTCTCACACCTCTCATCTATTGAGGACTAGATCAAAGGAAGTTCAGAATTGATTTTTAATGAAATATCTTCCAACTGGATGAAGATAGGACTCTAGTTCCAGTTGTGTTCATGAATCAAGCATAGATCTTCCTGATCTCTACAAGTGGATCCTTAGAATCCCTAGTTTCCCACCTTTGAATTTTACAAGTAACATAATTCACAATTATTCTCTTAATTTCTCCTGATTTAGATTACATCTTCTTCTAGTTCTAGTTCACTTTCAGAATACGTACAAGGTTCAGTCCCTGTGGATTTAACCTCGGTCTTACCGAGATTATTACTACATCGCGACCCTATACTTGGGGTGGTGAACAAGTTTTTGGCGTCGTTTCTGGGGACTAACGGTTGTGTTTTTCTGAGATTAACTAGTTTTAGAATTAGGTTAAGATTAGGGATTTCTAATTTTAGGATTAGGTTTTTCTATTTGATTTTTAGAAACTAAATTAACTTTCCTGTTTTGTAGGATCTCGATATAGACTTTTTAAATTAGTAATCTCTTTCTAATTTTTCTATTTTTAGGATTAGGGTTTATTTTCTATTTTTAGAAACTAACTTACTTTATAATTTTAGGTTTAGAATTTTCCTAATTTACTTTTAGGAACTTTATATTTTCTGGTTTTAGAAATTTTCCTTTTCAAAACTTAGTATACTTTCTATTTTTAGAAACTTTCTATTTTTAGAATTCCTATTTTTAGAAACTGACTTATTTTGTTTTATTTTGCAGGATTTCAATTAGGAACTTCTAATTTGGTAACCTTTTTCCAACTATTCTCTCTTTCTTTCTAGATTTCTATTTCCTTTCTTCTTCCTTTTTTAGGTTTAGGTTAGAATCTGAGATTGAGGGCTGAGAGTGTTTCATGCCCAAGTGGGTCCGTGACAACACTCGACGTCTTTTGACTAAAGGAGGATTGGTTGAGGAGTTAACTATCCATTGCAGGACTAGACACCGCTCAAGATCCCCTAGAGAATTGAGGTTATGGCCGCAAATCAACTGGCCAATCAACCAGAGGGACAACCTCAACCTCGGGTTGGGGAAATCTAGGATGAGGATGAGGTGCATCAAGCACCCCCGTCTCGTACTTTACGAGATTATTTATAACCAGCAGGGTGAGCATGCCCTCATGCATGGTTTTTTCAGAGAATATGGGACACATGGATATCAAGCCAGGGGTGATCCAACTCCTTCCTAAATTTTATGGGCTTGAGTCAGAAAATCCATATTTACACTTGAAAGAGCTTGATGAGATCATATCTACTTTATATTTTCCAAACATGTCTGAGGACACAATTAGGCTGAAACTCTTTCCCTTTCCTTTGAAAGAGAAAGCTAAGACGTGGTTACATTCACTACGTCCCAAATCTATTGGCACATGGAATGGCATGATAAGGGAGTTCATAAAGAAATTTTTTTCCACATCATAAAACGAACACCTTTAGAAAGTCAATCATGAACTTCGCCCAAAAGAAGGATGAAACATTCTTCCAATGTTGGGAAAGGTTCAAGGATCTTATCAGTTCATGCCCACAACATGGTTTTGAAACGTGGCGCATTACACACTTTTTTTATGATAGTCTGACATCTTCCATATGCCAATTGGTTGAGACAATGTGCCATGGGGAATTCACGAATAAAAATGTCGATGATGTGTGGGACTACTTGGATAGACTTGCTAAAAACGCACAATCATGGGACACTTACCCAAAATCAAGCACCACTTCTAGGCCCACTCAATCAAATGAGAGGGGTGGATTATACCATCTAAAAGAGGATGATAATATAATGTTAAAGTAGATAATCTCATAAGAAAATTTGAGGTCATGGAACTAAAGAAGGATAAGGTTAAGGAAACTATTTACGGTATTTGTGCTTGCAATGTTCACACAACTAAAAATCGTCCAACAATACCTGCCTTTCAAGAGGTGCTAAATGAGCAATCCAATGCCATGAATAATTATCTGTAATGCCCTGAAAATCGGGGGTCGATCAAACTCAGCTCCCGAGTTCCAACGCATCACTTACGCAACATAGATAATGATGATTATGATGAGAGCATTGAAACATGAATGGGATTATACCAAAACAACATATCATACTCCAGAGACAGTTAAATTACAAGCGGAAGACTGTGATAGATATATAAAATATATAAACTATGGTGAGTCTCCAGAGTGTGATAACATTACCAGGTTAAATAAATACATGTGCAAGTCCAAAATATACAAAAAAAAATGTAATGGCATCTAATCAGCAACCCTGTAACCCCGTCGATCAAGACACGACTCGCATGAAGCCGCCACAATACAACATATACAAGAAGGCATTCTTGTTGTCGCAAAAGTCCGGCTCCGCCTCATAAGCATCGCCATCACCTGCAGCTACAACAGGATCTGGTTGGTGTGTACAACACCATCCTGTAATGTGGGAGTGAGTGATCAACTCAGTGGAACAATAAAGCATAGGTTAACATGTTATCAATTCAGTCAAGCAGTAATGATAAAGCAGTACAATCAACATTCCTAAGTACTGTAATTAATGCAAGGATGAGATGCGATTATAATGCATGCCCTCACCAACATACTCGGCATCATCTTACGTCACCGGCATGCTGTCACCCTCAGTGCTCCACATCTTCCAGGCACATGCAATGCGATGATGAGCATGATTACCGAATTGTTATTAGTCCATTTCAAACAGCAGTATTGGAAAACTAAGGTACCTTCCTTATATCATTCCCAAATAATGATCCATTCTAGGGTCGTCAGTCCTAGACAATCTCATACGATGGTGTGTTTCTAGGTTGCTGCAAGGGCTGTCAGGGCTGTTACACGGAATCGTTACACCACTTTCCCATCATCTTATCAATACAGGCCTAGTTTATACTCTGTTACTACGGGAAGGCTCGTCGCCTCACCGCAGATTTAGAGTATGCTCGAGGTCACTACACCGGCACGGCGGTCGGTCGCTGTGGTCATTGTTACACGGAATCATTGCACCACTCCCCCATCACCCATCAAAGCAGTGTATGCCGATAACTCGAATATAGTGTCCCATACCACCATAATCGGCTCACAAGTTAGGTTGCTCAATGGTCACTACGGGGAGGCTCGTGGCCTTAGCGTAGGCCGACAGCTCGACCACGGTGTCCCATACCACCATGTCCGGGTCATGAGTCTTAGCGGATCGAGGTACCACGGTTAACGGGATTCAAACAGAGGCGTCCAAACATCATGAACATACAAAAGACAGATCGGGTTACTTGACAAGCTCAACTAGCTTAAGTGCACAACAAGTTTAACGATATGAAGCGCATAAGCACTTCGTGTGACCAGCCACTATCGTCAATGGAAGTACGACTCGGGTTCGTCGAACACATCTCACGTAGCAAATGAATCTCAGCCACAAATTCAATCCCGTTACCGATTGCCTGGACTATACAATAGCCTCAATCACATTTAATTACGGAACAATTAAAGCAGTAATGGATCAAGATTTCAAATCATACAATCAAAATATCCAATATTATCCGCTTAGGGCTGCCAGGGCTGTTGCACAGAATCGTTACACCACTCCCCCATCACCCTTCACGGATTTTATGGAATACAACTTAAACATGTGAAGTAGTCAGAGCAGAATTAAATTAACAAGTAATTCAACATATGAACAAGCATGTTATAAAACACAATGCAAACAGGAAATCTAAACACATGCGTTTCATAAACCAGTAAGTGATTAAATTAAACACTTACATAAAGGAAATCATACACATCTTTAAGGTAGTTGAGAATCCAATCTCAACACCCTTATACATTACAATTTACTAATTACTACTCATTCAGACATTTCAACAGACACTTTAGACTACATACATCAATATACATGACGTATGTTGATCACATATGTATTAGGCTAAATCCTTTCAGTAGGGAGCTGCCCCATTTATAACACGCGTGCACCCACGGCGGATAATCATGACAAGCATGAATCCAAGTTCCATATTCATTTGAACATTTTCACAAACACTTGGACTACACAATTCAACATATATAGCATATATTGGTCGTGGCGTAATTTAGGGCAAATCCTTTCGTCAAAGGGGTATTGCCAATACAACAATCATATATCCATGACAATTAGTCATGGCGAGCACGAATAAGAATTTTATACTCATTCGGTCATTTTCACAAACACTTAGAATACACTCTTTTAACATACATAGCATATACTAGCAAAAACATGTATTAGGGCAAATCCTTTCGCCGAGTGAGTATTATACATATATATAGCATGTTCATACAATAATTAATCATGGCTAATATACTTTCAAAATTTGTACGTATACGGTATTTTCTACAAATACGAGGAATACAGTATATTCAACATAGTTAACGTATAACCGAAAAATGAAATGGACAGCACTTTATACATGTGCAATTGCATGTAGATCATGAATCTATCATTATCTAACATTGAAAGCATTGAAAACCATAACTTATACATCTAAAGTCAGCACCTTTTGTCGTAGAAGTGTAACAGAGTCGATAGAATCTCTACGCTTTCGTCAACGTCGATATGACGACCTAAATCACGAGTTACGTTAGCTATTTCGCTACTTGAATCAATCCAAACCCTAAAACAGGTTAGGGTTAGGGTTTTCTTACCTAGAAATGGAGCCGAAATCGCAGAAAAAGTGATTAGAACGAGGTGGTTAGGCTTGTATAGTGGCAGTGTAGAGCATCAGGAAGATCCTCCCACAACTCTCACACTTTCTCTCTTTTCTCTCTTCTCTCTCTTAGGTTTTATCAAATTCGTATGGAATGAGAGAGTGAGGATTTAAGGTCCTTATATAGGCTCAAAACACTCCAAAATAGACTCCAGGTCAAGGTATACTTAGGTTATAACCAAAGTGAGGTTGTTCCGTCTCAACGGAGCACTTCCGGAAGCTCCCCTTGAGCCAAAGGTCAGACTTAAGCTCACAGACATTGGATCTAGGTCGAGTTACGTTTTCATTCCAGTCAGGTTCCCAAATCACACATTGCGGATCAGTTTCAGTTCAACGGTCACCGGAACTCGATCAGGGTTATAAGTACATGGACATGTGTTTGAAATTTTCCCTGATCCGAAGGTGTATTTCGGTCAGATTCTAACGGTCTGATTACTTATATCAGGCCCACAAGTGACAAGTCTCAGATTACTTAAATGAGATTTGATTTCTAAAGAAATCTACGTTTTCTCACACTCTTCACTCCGGGCTCAAGCGAATAGCCGTGGGAAATTATCTGGATTTGACTTCTGAGATGGTTGTCAAGCCCAGCAAGGCGGTCCTACCGTATAACTTCGCATTAATCGGACTTTTGACGTGCGGTTTGGATCTGATACGGAGTTTCATGATGTTCCCGAGAGCAGCCGGGTAATGAGATTGATCCTAAATTTTAGGGTAACCTAGCGTCAATGATTCTATAAGTTTTGGGTCTTGCAGATCGTATTCAAAGTGATTAGTGTGGATTTCGTAGCTAATTCAGTTTAACACTTAGTTAACTTTATCTAATTCCTAAAGGATTTGAGGTTTGAGAGGTTCATAAGGGGTTGGGATCTACCCCTTGCCTAAGGACATTTGATTCCAGGTTGGCAAAAATCCAGGATGTTACAATCTACCCCCCTTAAGAAAAAAATTTCATCCCCAAAATTGGCTAAAGGTAATAAGTAAGGATTCTATTATTTCATTTGCCTAAGACTTATTGATTTCAAGTTTATATGCGCGGTAGGGTGTATATAGTGCATGCTAGTTTAGTACATTTTAGGCACTACCCCCCTTAAAAAATTATTTCTTTAATCCCTTGCTTATCCCCTAACAGGTTGATACAATTTATTCCATCATCTATTTGATGTCTTGACGACAATTTCCACCTATTTAAAGTAAGATAGCTATTTTCATTGTTTGACCAACACGGAGAGACGGTTATAGTGGGCTTGATCCCGATACATCGATCATCTACCTGGTCAGGGTAGAAAGCTCATCGTATCCCTTCTTAGTTCTGGTGGCTCCTGGTCCTCTGCTCGGTCAAGCTGTGAGTCCATGGGTAGTCGCCCAGGATTGAGAATTGAGTCAAGCCGAGAATGCTTCGTAGTTGTATATTTCAGTAACTCCGTAGTCCGATCACTCTAAAATCGTAGGGAATATCCATCATTGAAAGGCTCAAATTTCCTATCTATAAAGTTGCCCGTTGGGTCTTGGTCTAGGAGAGTCCTCGTTATTATTTATGTCCAAGAAAATGGTGAGTCAAATCTTACTAAATTATCCTAAAATGGTTTCTCATAGTAGAACTTGCTAGGGCTTCTATTATGTTCGTATTCAACGAGCACAGTTGTAGATGCGTTGACCTTGGCTATTGTAACTCAGTTCACACCCGGCCTATTCTGTACTATGAATTTATTTAATACTTGAACCCTAATTGATTTCCTTCGATGACTTCAGGATAAGGAAGATTGAGATCTTATTTCATGACCTAACCTTGCGTATAACTGGAAGTGATTTCTTTCGATCCTGGGCCAGTGGGGCAAGGGTCCACCATGTTTCCGTTGCACCACCCAGATTAAAGAGATGTATTAGGTGTTCTACCTCCTTTAAAAATTATTTCTACCTCCAGGGTTCAAGATTTATGTCCTATTTCGTATGTCGGAACAAGGTGTAATGTAGGACCTATCCTTGACACAAAATGGGAAACAATCCCCCAATACAATGGTCTTCCTTTCATCGATGATGCGTATTATGACATTGGTACCTACGATTATAGAAAGGAACTAAAGATGATGGGTATTGTGGTTGATTTTAGGGGTAGGTGTGAGTTTGAGGCAAGATGCCTAATTCTACCAAAGAGTTTTGTCACAGTCCAGACTTACCCTATTTAATCATGTCTAGCTTAACAGGCAGGCTATCTTTCGAAGTTCATATGCATAATATGTATGCTGACATGGCATATAATTTGGGACCTAATTCTTAACTGTCTGTTGCCCATTTGGGCAATTCCTTAGGCCTAAAAGACAAAGTCTCTATTGGTTATATACTCCTAATACTTCTCAAAGACGAAGTTATAAACTTTTAGTTACAAGTGGTGGGGCCAACACAGAAGGAAAGTTGTGTAGTGGGTCTGAGTCGGTTAAGCCGAATAACTAAGTCTATTATTCAATTGGCTTAGCATAATTAATTAGTCATTTACCTTCCTTAGCCTAACTAGTAGTCTAGTCTTAATTTAGGAGTAGCGGTAATCACTGGTTGTAATCCAAAGTCTATGCTTCTACACTAGATGATTTCATACCCTTTCTAATATAAGAAATTATTTTATCGCTTAGGGTTAAACGTTGTCTGATTGGAATTGAGTTGCCCGAACTAGAATGTAACTACGCTCAAGCACTTCACACATGACCACACCAACTAAGGAGGTCATAGGGTTCACGTTATTAATTTATTGAATTTCCTACACTGTCAAAGCCATTGAAATCTAAGAGTACTACTCTAGGTCCAAAACTCTAAGGGCTTGTTTGGCCAATGGTATTACGTTGTATTAAATGGGACTGCCTTGCTAATCCCACCACGGGATTGGCAGTAGCATGGTTGGTAGGAGGGTGGGTGGGGATTAATTTAATAGGCTTTAGAAAATGAGTCTTGTGTTGGAAAGTGTGAGATGGGATTTCCATATCCCATGATGAGGAATTTCTAAGTATAATTTGAAAGGAAAACCCAGGATATACTTCTCATTACATACATTCCAAACATGGCATTGGAAAACATGGGATACACCCAATCTAGAGACAATACCTTACACATACATTTATTGTTACTTTTACAATTCTATCCACCTTAAACTCACCAAATGCAGTTGGCCAGACTAGCCCTAAACGTTCCAACATTTAGAGGGTGCGAAGGTTATGGGACACAAAAATGTGGGTTAGTGGGTTTGGAAGGTTATGAGACGCAAAAGTCGGGTTTTGTGTTCATATGGGTGTGAAATGGTGAGGCTAAGAGGAGTAAGGGATGGGTGTAGAGGTGTAATGGTGGAGGGTGGAAGGAGTTCGCAATTGTCAAGTACAACTCCAACTTGTCAAGCATTCTAGACATGACAGAAGATGCATGACCAAGGCTTCAAACATCTAACATTCTACCAACTACTACACCCATCAACATGAAAACATAAACATCCAAAGACGGTAACCCATGCAAACTTCAAGACAACAATATGGATGACTAGACATCCGAGAAAATGGTCGTACTAAGCAAATAGAGCCATGGAAAAGTGAAGATAAGGGGGAGTAGGGGCTGGAGCCTTTGGTTCTCCACAAATTTGAGCCTCAACAGAGGTTATAAAGGCCCAAATGACAGGGTTTGAAGAAAGAAAATGGTGAGATGTGAGGGGTTGAGAGCTAACACGATTTTGAGCCACAAATGGAGGATGTGAGGGCTCAAATGAGAGAGAATGGAGAGGTTGGAAGTTAGCTATTGCGGAAAACAGTGATGGTGTGCGTGTTTGGCCAGGGAATGACGAAATGGGTGGACAGAAGGGAGATTTGAGAGAGGAAACAACAACTTGGAAGAGAAAAGAGAGCTTGGAGGGGTGATTTGTGAAGGAAGTAGGTGTTTGGGGTGGTTTCAAGCCACGACCCATGTACCAAGGGGTTACCCTAGCCCCCAAACACGATCGGCCCGACCGGCCCACCCGGTCGGGCTCGAAAACCGGCGAGGCCTCGCCGACCTGGCGAGGGCCTCGCCACTCTCTGAAGTGGTCGGCGATGCCTCGCCATTTAGGCGAGGTCCTCGTGACCCCTGGGCCCCAAAAAGGTATGGGTCCCACCCTGGGACCCCCTATAAGTGTTCCGTTTGGCCCCTGACTCTATTTGAGGCATTTTCGGGGCCAATTTCTAAACTGGAATGAGCTTATGTGACGTGTAGCATATATTTTTGGGGTAGGAGGCGCTAATCTATCCAGCTAACCTATTTATTTCATGGGATTCCATAATTTGAATGGTCAAAAGTCTAATTTATACATATATTTACTATTTATAGTAAATTTTTTTGTTTTAAGTATTATTCTTCATCATTTATATGTTAGGATTTATGTCTAGTATGAAAGGACTTAGAAAAAGTTGAAGAATGAGGTGGTGAAATGAGAGATTTTGAAGGAATTGGATAAAAAGGGGTTTTAGGCTTTGAGATCAAGTGTAAGGTGTTGTGGTTGACCCACAACCTAAGGACATTCGTTTCTAGGGAATGACTCAAACCCGTCGAATGATGGCCTAGAGGCGACTTAGGTCGTTTCGGGTAGTTTGGGATATTTTTGATACATACCTGTATGTACCGATTTCTAACGGCTGGGATGGGGTGAGTTGTGATCTAAACCCGTCATTTGAAGGTCTAGAAGTGATTCAGGATCGTTTTGCGTGATCATGGGTGTGTACAAGCCCAATCTCAGCGGTCGATTTTGGTCGGTTTCACCGTTCGGCGAATCTGAAAAATCCTAAGTCGGTTTCTACGTTCCGTCGATCCCTCCTAAGTCAGAGTGCGTTAGAGTGCGTCGTGTGACTATAACCCAGGTCTGGTTTAATCCAAATCATTCTCTGATACCATCTTGTAACGCCCTGAAAATCGGGGGTCGAGCAAAGCTCAGCTTACGAGTTCCAACGCATCACTTATGTAACATAAATAATGATGATTATGATGAGAGCATTAAAACATGAATGGGATTATACCAAAATAGCATATCATACTCCAGAGACAGTTAAATTACAAGTAGAAAACTGTGATAGATATATAAAATATATAAACT
Source organism: Magnolia changhungtana (assembly GCA_030180095.1). NCBI lineage: Eukaryota > Viridiplantae > Streptophyta > Magnoliopsida > Magnoliales > Magnoliaceae > Magnolia > Magnolia changhungtana. The sequence continues at coordinate 2,977,243 of JASAUF010000172.1, forward strand.
ATGGTGAGTCTCCAGAGTGTGATAACATTACCAGGTTAAATAATTACATGTGCAAGTCCAAAATATACAAAAAAATGTAATGGCATCTAATCAGCAACCTTGTAACCCCGTCGATCAAGACACGGCTCGCATGAAGCCGCCACAATATAGCATATACAAGAAGGCATCCTTGTCGCAAAAGTCCGGCTCCGCCTCATAAGCATCATATCACCTATAGCTACAACAAGATCTGGTTGGTGTGTACAATACTGTCCCGTAACGTGGGAGTGAGTGATCAACTCAGTGGAACAATAAAGCATAGGTTAACATGTTATCAATTCAGTCAAGCAGTAATGATAAAGCAGTACAATCAACATTCCTAAGTACTGTAATTAATGCAAGGATGAGATGCGATTATAATGCATGCCCTCACCAACATACTCGGCATCATCTTACGTCACCGGCATGCTGTCACCCTCAGTGCTCCACATCTTCCAGGCACATGCAATGCGATGATGAGTATGATTACCGAATTGTTATTAGTCCATTTCAAACAGCAGTATTGGAAAACTAAGGTACCTTCCTTATATCATTCCCAAATAATGATCCATTCTAGGGTCGTCAGTCCTAGACAATCTCATACGATGGTGTGTTTCTAGGTTGCTGCAAGGGCTGTCAGGGCTGTTACACGGAATCGTTACACCACTCTCCCATCATCTTATCAATACAGGCCTAGTTTATACTCTGTTACTACGGGAAGGCTCGTCGCCTCACCGCAGATTTAGAGTATGCTCGAGGTCACTACACCGGGTACGGTCAGGGCTGCCAGGGCTGTTACACGGAATCATTGCACCACTCCCCCATCACCCATCAAAGCAGTGTATGCCGATAACTCGAATATAGTGTCCCATACCACCATAATCGGCTCACAAGTTAGGTTGCTCAATGGTCACTACGGGGAGGCTCGTGGCCTTAGCGTAGGCCGACAGCTCGACCACGGTGTCCCATACCACCATGTCCGGGTCATGAGTCTTAGCGGATCGAGGTACCACGGTTAACGGGATTCAAACAGAGGCGTCCAAACATCATGAACATACAAAAGACAGATCGGGTTACTTGACAAGCTCAACTAGCTTGAGTGCACAATAAGTTTAACGATATGAAGCACATAAGCACTTCATCATCACCTATAGCTACAACAAGATCTGGTTGGTGTGTACAACACTGTCCCGTAACGTGGGAGTGAGTGATCAACTCAGTGGAACAATAAAGCATAGGTTAACATGTTATCAATTCAGTCAAGCAGTAATGATAAAGCAGTACAATCAACATTCCTAAGTACTGTAATTAATGCAAGGATGAGATGAGATTATGATGCATGCCCTCGCCAACATACTCCCTCGTGCGGCACCATCTTACGTCCGCGGCATGCTATCACCCTCAGTGCTCCACATCTTCCAAGCACATGCAATGCGATGATGAGCATGATTACCGAATTGTTATTAGTCCATTTCAAACAGCAGTATTGGAAAACTAAGGTACCTTCCTTATATCATTCCCAAACAATGATCCATTCTAGGGTCGTCAGTCCTAGACAATCTCATATGATGGTGTGTTTCTAGGTCGCTGCAAGGGCTGTCAGGGCTGTTACACGGAATCGTTACACCACTCCCCCATCACCTTATCAATACAGGCCTAGTTTATACTCTGTTACTATGGGAAGGCTCGTCGCCTCACCGTAGATTTAGAGTATGCTCGAGGTCACTACACCGGGTACGGTCAGGGCTGTCAGGGCTGTTACACGGAATCGTTGCACCACTCCCCCATCACCCATCAAAGCAGTGTAGGCCGACAGCTCGAATATAGTGTCTCATACCACCATAATCGGCTCACGAGTCTGGTTACTCAATGGTCACTACGGGGAGGCTCGTGGCCTTAGCGTAGGCCGACAGCTCGACCACAGTGTCCCATACCACCATGCCCGGTTCATGAGTCTTAGCGGATCGAGGTACCACGGTTAATGGGATTCCACTGGTAAGGTTAGTACCTCAGGTTCAAACAGAGGCATCCAAACATGGTGAACATACAAAAGACAGATCGGGTTACTTGACGAGCTCGGCTAGCTTGAGTGCACAACAAGTTTAACGATATGAAGCGCATAAGCACTTCGTGTGGCCAGCCACTATCGTCAACCGAAGTACGACTCGATTTCATCGAACACATCTCACGTGGCGAATGAATCTCAGCCACGAATTCAATCCCGTTACCGATTGCCTGGACTATACAATAGCCCCAATCACATTTAATTACGAAACAGTTAAAGCAGTAATGGATCAAGATTTCAAATCATACAATCAAATATCCAATATTATCCGCTTAGGGTTGCCAGGGCTGTTGCACGGAATCGTTACACCACTCCCCTATCACCCTTCACGGATTTTATGGAAATACAACTTAAACATGTGAAGTAGTCGGAGCAGAATTAAATCAACAAGTAATTCAACATATGAACAAGCATGTTATAAAATACAATGCAAACAGGAAATCCAAACACATACGTTTCATAAACCAGTAAGTGATTAAACTAAACACTTACATGAAGAAAATCATACACATCCCTAAGGTAGTTGATAATCCTATCTCAATACCCGTATACATTACAATTTACTAATTACTACTCATTCAGACATTTCAACAGACACTTTAGACTACATACATCAACATACATGACGTATGTTGATCACATTGGTATTAGGCCAAATCCTTTCACTAGGAAGTTGCCCCATTTATAACACGTGTGCACCCATGACGGATAACCATGACAAGCATGAATTCAATTCCATATTCATTTGAACATTTTCACAAACACTTGGGCTACACAATTCAACATATATAGCGTATATTGGTTGTGGCGTGATTTAGGGCAAATCCTTTCGTCAAAGGGGTATCGCCAATACAATAATCATACATCCATGACAATTAGTCATGGTGAGCACGAATAAGAATTCTATACTCATTCGGTCATTTTCACAAATACGAGGAATACAGTATATTCAACATAGTTAACGTATAACCGAAAAACGAAACGGACAGCACTTTATACATGTGCAATTGTATGCAAATCATGAATCTATCATTATCTGACATTGAAAGTGTTGAAAACCATAACTTATACATCTAAAGTTAGCACCTTTTGCTGTAGAAGCGTAACGGAGTCGATAGAATCTCTACGCTTTCGTCAACGTCGATATGACGACCTAAATCACAAGTTACGTTAGCTATTTCGTTACTTGAATCAATCCAAACCCTAAAACAGGTTAGGGTTAGGGTTTTCTTACCTAGAAATGGAGCCGGAATCGCAGGGAAAGCGATTAGAACGAGGTGGTTAGGCTTGTATAGTGGCAGGGTAGAGCATCAGGGAGATCCTCCCACATCTCTCACACTTTCTCTCTCTTTTCTCTCTTCTCTCTCTTAGGTTTTCTCAAATTCGTATGGAATGAGAGAGTGAGGATTTAAGGTCCTTATATAGGCTCAAAACACTCCAAAATAGACTCCAGGTCAAGGTATACTTAGGTTATAACCAAAGTGAGGCTGTTCCGTCTCAACGGAGCACTTCCGGATGCCCCCCTTGAGCCAAAGGTCAGACTTAAGCTCACAAACATTGAATCTAGGTCGAGTTACGTTTTCGTTCCAGTCGGGTTCCCAGATCACACTTGGCGGACCAGTTTCAGTTCAACGGTCACCGAAACTCGATCAGGGTTACAAGTACATGGACATGTGTATAAAATTTTCCCTGATCCGAGGGTGTATTTGGGTCAGATTCTGACGGTCTGATTGCTTATATTAGGCCTGCAAATGACAAGTCTCAGATTACTTAAATGAGATTTGATTTCTAAAAAAATCTACATTTTCTTACACTCTTCACTCCGGGCTCAAGCGAATAGCCGTGAGACATTATCTGGATTTGACTTCCGAGATGGTTGTCAAGCCTAGCAAGGCGGTCCTAACCGTAGAACTTCGCGTTAATCGGACTTTCGATGTGCGGTCCGGATCTGATATGGAGTTTCATGATGCTCCCGAGAGCAGCCGGGTAATGAGATTGATCCTAGATTTTAGGGTAACCTAGCGTCAATGATTCTACAAGTTTTGGGTCTTACAGATCGTATTTAAAGTGATTAGTGCGGATTTCGTAGCTAATTCAGTTTAGCACTTAGTTAAATTTATCTAATTCCTAAAGGATTTGAGGTTTGAGAGGTTCATAAGGGGTTAGGATCTATCCCTTGCCTAAGGACATCTGATTCCACGTTGGCAAAAATCTGGGATGTTACATTATCAAAGACCTTATAATGGACCTACCTCCAATACATACAATCCTAGTTAGAGAAATCATCCAAATTTCAGTTAGAGGAATGGACAAACTGCTACTCCTCAAGGTTTCTTTAATCAAATTCCAAATCAAGGGAAACCTCAAGAGGATCCGGTTCAAAAACATATTCGAGACCAAGAGCTACTCAACCAGGAAATCAGATCGACTTTGGGATTACTTATGTCATCTATTCAAAGAATAGAGTCACACTTAACAATTGGGGGAAAGGGGATGCTTCCTGCTCAACCTTTCCCTAATCATAAACTGCAATATGAGATAAGTGATCCAAGCTCTTCAAATCAAATGAAGCAAGCTAAATCTATCACCACTTTTAGGAGTGGGAAGACCATTAACAAAACCATTCTAGTTAGGGCTAAAAAGCCTAAGGAACCGAAAGAGGACAACAATGATGGATCTAGCCATGCCCCATAAGAATTAGAACCGGAACCTCAAGAGAAGCCAATTGTTCCATTTCCCAACAGTTGGTTGCACCAAAACCTCTCTCTAACTCTTAAGATATTCTAGAAGTGTTGAAACTAGTAAAGGTTAATTTCATCTACTTGATGCCATAAAACAAATACCTTCATATGCCAAATTTCTGAAAGACTTGTATACGACCAAAAGACGGTAAAATATTCAAAAGAAAATCTTTTTAACTGAAAAAGTGAGTGTCATCCTAGAGCAAGATGTGCCACAGAAATTCAAAGATCCCTGTAGCCCAACCATACCCTGTGTAATTGGGAACTACCGAATTGAGCACGCACTTCTTGACTTAGGAGAGAGCATAAATCTGATTCCCTACTCGGTGTATAAACAATTAGGTTTAGGTGAATTAAAACCCACCCTAACCACATTACAACTTGCTGATCGCTCGGTTCGTGTACCGAGAGGGAAAATTGAGGATGTGTTGGTCCAGGTTGACAGATTCTACTACCCTGTAAATTTTATCATCCTGGTTACGAAACCCATCATTAACATGAGCACTCAGATTCCCGTCATTCTTGGTCACCCATTCCTTGCCACTTCAAACACAGGATGAATGGCGGGAAGATTTGATACAGTGGGTCGCACCAAACTCGACTAAAACGGTGCATTTCTGACCGAAATTTTGCCACGAATTCAATGGATGGAGTAGATTTCTCCATTAATGCCGATCAGGGGCCCAGGGCAGGTTCGTGTGCAGGAACGTGCGCAGCAGCGTCTGACCCTCCGTGGGCTGTTATATGATCATGGACACGATTGGTTGGATGATCTAAACCGTCCAAATGGAAGCCCAGCCAAAGCTGACTACCACCATGGAGCCAAAATAGATTGTGCGATGACAACCGTCCCAAAAATCTCATTCCAATGCAAGATGGTTGTGTTTCGTTGTGCAAGGTGTGAAAGGAGTTGCTGCGTAAGCTCTCCACCGACTTCCAGCCACTGAACCTCTCCAAGTCTATAAAAGAGAGAGAGAAAGGGACGTGAGGGGCTATCCAAGGACGTGAGCAAGGAGACATGGAAAGAGAGAGAGAGAGAGAGAGAGAGAGAGAGAGAGAGAGGAAGAAGCGTGGATGGCTGGGAGTTCTTTCTCCTTCTTTAGTTTTTTCTTTCCTTTAATATTTTTCTAAGATTTAGTGTGATCATGTCTGTGATAGGCTAAACCTCTTAGCTTGGGCTAAGAGGTGAAGCTTGTAGCATGATGGGATACTTTCGATGCTTTTGATTCATGTTTAAGTTGAAATCTCTTTGATTTTGGTTTGATTACTGTTTCGACAAGAAATGAATGCGTTTGATTTGGGGGAATTCAATGATTACAGAGAAATAATGAGAGAACAATGATCACAAAGTTTTCATTCTAAGTTCATTTACATCCTCGCATATCCCTTGATTTTGAGATAGATTACAATGAATAAGCACAATGAATGGAAGAGAAGGTAGTTTAATAGCAATTTTAGCAGCATTTCGACGCTTTCGATGCTCATCGTGAAGGCAAATGGGTTATACAAACTCAATGTCTTTGATTCTGAGTTGTGCGGGTGCACAATTGAGAAAATGCTTGCGGACCACATGATGCTCCATCAGAACGGTTGTGCACTCTCATCTGTTATGCACCCAGCAATTAAGGAATTTCTATCTCTTTTGTGGGCTCCTTAAGATTCTCTAACTCCTATCTTCTCTCACTTCTCCTTCTTGCTTCTCTCTCTCACTGCCCTTTCCAAATGGAGGTAGGAGGGAGGTATTTATAGACATTCAACAAGTGTGGAGGTCAACTGTCTGAAGATGGAAGTGCACAAGTTTAGATAGGGAATGTGGAATGCACAAGGCTTGTATTAGAATAAAAGCCATGCTTTAGGACAAGTTTCCACAAGGAGTGGCGCATGGGACTTACTTTAAGACAACAAAATCTTGTCTTTAGGACATATTTCCATGAGAAGTGGTATGAGAGGCTTGCATTTGGACATGCTCCCTCTTCAAATGGCACATGGAACTTCCATCAAGACAAGAAAAGCCTTGTCTAAGACAAGAGAGAGAGAGAGAGAGAGAAGTGGCGCATGGAGCTTCTGTTAAGACAAGAAAAGCCTTGTCTCAGGACAAGCCTCCACATGGAATGGCGCATGGAGCAGTCTTTAGGACAACAAAAGCCTTGTCTTAGGACAAACTCCACATGGAATGGCGCATGGATTAGTCTTTGCAGAAATGGTTGTGAGGGTTCGTGCAAAGGCTTCTTTAAAAGAATGGTTGTGCGAGTTCGTGCAAAGGGATTTCTTTGCAAAAATGGTTGCGCGGGTTCGCGCAAAGGGATTTCTTTGTAGGAATGGTTGCGCGGACTCGCGCAAAGGCTTCTTTCCAACTTCAATTGTGTGAGGTCGTGCAAAAGGCTTTCTTCAAGACATACTTCCACACTTAGTGGCACATGGAGTTTCCTCTTGGATAATGCTCCACACCAAGTGACGCAAACCCCTTCTCCCTCTCTTTTCCATTGCGCGGGGTCGCGTAAACCCTTTCCATTATGCAGGGTCACGCAAACCTCTCTCTCTCTCTTGTCTTCCTTCCTTTTGTCTTCCAACTTCTTGTCTTCTAACCAACAACCCCTCAAATGAGGCATGGGGAGGGGTATTTATAGGCATCCCTCTCTTACATAGTGGTGATCACCAACGCTTCTTTCTTCATACAACTTCCACCCTCCTTCCTTACATAGTGGTGTTCAGCCATTTTTCCTTAAATAGTAGTGCATAATCACTTCTTCATTAAAATGACACCCATGCACCCCTTTTAACCAAAATACCCTCTTTACTTATTTTTACCAAAATACCCCCATTCACTGCTTTTTACCAAAATACCCTCAGTCACTACTTTTTACCAAAATACCCCCAGTCACTGCTTTTACCAAAATTCCCTAACCACTGCTTTTTACCAAAATACCCCTAGTCACTGCTTTTTACCAAAATACCCCCAGTCACTCATTTCTACCAAAATAAAGAGTGCACAACCCTAGGATCTGCACCATGGAATTCTCTGACCAATGCAATGGACATGCAATGGAATATTTTTTGTGCCTCAATAGATGCCCCATCGATCCTTCTTTTATTAATTCCTGAAATCAAGTGGAGGATCGATCTTCCTCTGACTGAAGAACTGAATGAAGGCAACTGAAGGATGACTGGATGATCATGCTTGCATGGAAGACTGAATGATCATACTTGACCAAAAGATCAAATGATTGCGCTCAAACGGAAGACTTGAATGATTGCGTTCGATCAAAAGACTTGAATAATTGCGTTCGAATGGAAGACTTGAATGATTGCGTTTGATCGGAAGACTTGAATGATTGCGTTCAAACGGAAGACTGAATGCCCCCAGCAGCAGTGTTGAGCAGATACTTCGATAGGGGAGATAAATTCCCTTTTCATCGAAACCTGTCACTATATGTGACGTCTTCGTCTCGTAGTATCTTGATCAGAGAATCACCTTTTAATGTTGCTCCTGCTGCAACAATCTCTTTGATCAATTTTGGCGACTCTTTCTTTGAACTCTGTATCTAGGGAGTTATTCCTTAATGCTGCTCTTGCTGCAATAACTTTTTTGATTGTTTCCTTTATTCATGATCTACATAACCCAAGCTTTCGAATGATAGTCTTTCCTGCCAAATTGATCGGAATTAGTATCTCAAGACATTATAAATTTCCAATTTAGTTTCATGAAGTATTGATAATTTTGAAATATATTGAAAACTTCTTTTTTTTAAGCTGATTGTGATATTCGCAATATGATAATATTTAATCATTTCATCTTTGTGCTTATCAGCGTGCTTCTCATTTGTTGCATTCTTTGGTCATTATATCGCAATTTTGGAGATGTAATCTCCAGCTCCAAAGGTTCAACTGCTGAGTCTTTATGCTGAGTCTTTTCTAGTTTGTGTTCCTTGGCATTTCTTTATAGACTTTTCCTTGAATCTTTACTGATTTTAAAAAATAGATAAGACTGCTTTCAATTTTCATTTAATAACTTTCTGAAGGACATAGAAGTTACTGATGATGATTTTATCTCTTTTGATAAACATTTGTTCCTTGTCCCCATCAGATCTAGCACTTGGAGTCTTATAATATCATCATTCATAATTCTCGGCATTTGAATTCCTCTAGTGCGCATAAGAGATTATAAAAAGACCAAGTCATAGATTACTTTAAAGACATAAATCCTGCCCCCTTTCTAAGTCAACTTCGCATAAAGATTTCTTCAAAAGATGATACTTTCGAAGTGAAGCCTGCTGATACCCTTGAAGGATGGATAATCTTTACTGCTCCTTCAACGAATTGAAAGAATATATCTGAATCTTTAAATTGTCTGGGAGAGAATGATGATTCTTTGCTAGTTTATTCTATGCTGCTTTTGAGAATCTTGTGGGATAATATTTCTCTATCATTAAGAAGGCAAGAGACAAAAAGACCCCATGGCTCTTGTCAATATATTAATTGATCTTGAAGATTTGAACTTTTAAGTAAATAATTGCCAATATTTTGAAGGCATTTGCTGTCGCTATAATTTGAACCTGATTCAAGATAAATGCATTTTTGCATGTTGTTTACTCAATATTTAAAATTTTCATCAGGAAATTGCATATTTGAGCATATCTAAAGTGAAATATATATCCGCAGCATTTTGAAGGCTACACATAGTTTTGCCTTTTTTAGCAGTGGAGCTAGTGTACTTTTGACTAGACAAGACTGATCTGAACTGAACTTGACTAAACTGGACTAAACTGGACACAACTTGACGGGACAAGACTTGACTAGACAAGACTTGACTGGACAAGACTTGGGCTTAAAGAGAAATTATAGTTTACTGTCGATTTCGAGCTGGGCTCAAAGAGCAATTATAGTTTACCGCCGATTTTGGGCTCTTTGAGTCATTGAAGCTTTGTATGTAGACCTACTTAAGCATTCACTGCTGTCATATATAAACGATGATGATAGGTCTTATACATAGTTGGCCGCATAAGGCTTGGCTAGGCTGCCTTAAATGATAAGCTACCATAATTGTCGTCAACTTTATATGTGGTTGGCCATATAGCTTTATTCCACTGTTAAAATGGTGAATTAATCATTGATATTTCGCCACTGCTAATAATGTTATGAGAACACTCATATTATGTTTAAGATAGTGTATCAGCTTAACGATTGGCAATGATAGCAATTTTGATAAGATAATCTTCTATGGGCAATTAATGATGACAGCGATAGTTGTTAATTTTGGAGATAACCATTGATACTTGACAAATTTGACAAAAATCATCAGTATATGGCGATATGCTTGAGAAGCTCTACTTGAAAATTTGTGCCCTTTTTAGTCATTCACGTAAAAAAGAATACATGACTTTGTCTTTTGTGGTCGTTTCATCTTTCTACTTGTCATGCCCCCTTTTGATTAGGAAGTATTATTTTGATAATCTTCGTAATCAAATCACGATGTCGCAATCTTTAACAAGTATGTTGATGCCACATCACCTCATACCGATCATCCGAGATTAGTATTGCCCCCAGTCTTAAACTAATCAGGCATGTGTACTCTTATTTCTTTTTGCACATAAGCATGATGAACCATCGAGAGATTATAAATTTTTCGGAATCGCCATTCTTCTCTTGTTTTCATATTCTTCCATCATAATTTCTCCCCTATTGATCATCTTTTGTAGCTTTTTCCTAAGGGCATTACAATTTTCTGTATGATATCTAAATGTGCGGTGATAATGACAATAATCCATTCCTCTTGTACTCTCAATTTCTTCAAGATGTCTTAGCCAAGGTAATTTAATACTCTTCATAGTCAACAATTATTTCAGCATAGGAAGTATGTCTTTTCTTGCGAACGAATACTTCATATGGTCTTTATTTTTCCTGGACCTTTTATATATCATTGTAACTGCATGTTAAGGCATAAAAAGAGAGAAAGAAAGACAGCAAAAAGGTCATTGTGCGCAAAAATGATAACTGCGCACGAATGATCATTGTGCACAGTTGTGCAAAAGGAGTCCGCACAAAGAATTCCGCACAATGGAGTCCACACAAAGTGTTTCACACACTGGAGACTGCACAAAGCATTTCACACAGTGGAGACCGCACAAAGCATTCCGCACAGTGGAGAGCACTGCACAATGACTATGTGGCATGATCACACGTGTGAGAGGGCTCTAAATACCCCATGACCCCTCTAAGGGGGTCATTAGCATCCAATCACGAAAAAGGAGAAGATCGCGAAAGAAGAGAGAGGTAGAGTCCGTACTCATTGTGCGGAACAAGTGTTGTGCGGTGCGCAATGCTATTGGCGCATAACAGGAGATAGCGCACAACGAAATGGAGCACACAACGCTGCCAGCGCACAACAGTGCCCATCACACAATGGCTACTCCCAGCGCACAATGGCCTCTTCCAGGGCATAATGGCTTCTAGCAGAGCATTTGGCTTAGTGTCTTAGTGCTCGATGCCCCTTATGCATAATGCTGCTACTAAATATTTATTTTATATTATAATTCATAAACATTCTATTTTAGAAGCAAAGGAGAAAAAAACGGATGTAAAAGAACTTAGAATGAATAAATGATGTGATTATCTTCTTTACCTTCTTTTACTTGTAATTAAGTGAATGAATGAATGAGATTCCCAAATCGAATACATTTGTTTCTTGTTCGAAACAAAATGGTGACTCTGCTGGGGAGCTTTTTTCATATTCACTTAAATATTAACTTAAGAACTATAAGAAAGATAATCACAACTGTTTGGTGCCGCTAAGGAGCCAAAATGGCGACTCTCAGTGGGAATATCCTACCTTTCATCTCCAAAATAAAATATAACTTGATTTAATTACTAATTTATGTTGTTTTACAATATGGAGGATTCAGGAGGAAAGATATTGCAACCAACCAATCAATCCATAACAACCGTTCAGAAGAATACAGTCTTCTACTTCACTATGACGGGTTTCGTCGTGGAGTATGTTGAGAAAGTGGCATCAACCAAGCGTATAGAGCCATGGGCAGCTGCTACAGTTATAACTGCTTCACCAATTGCACAGGAAGAAAGAGATGACTAGATCGTCATCTCTCGCAGAAGGACAAAGACCCAAAATATCACCGTGACAGGAACGAATGCACTACTGAGAAGAGATAGGGGGCCGATAATGCGAAATACAGTTAGGAAACATCCTGAACTTGCTCCGCCGATAATCTACCCTATGCAGGCGATGATTCCTCCAGCCATACAAGATTTCTCTACCTTGCTTGTCAAGAACTCTCGGTGGACAAGAGAGCAGAAAGGAAAGGCTTTACTGACAAGCCTACCAGGATCCACATCGCCAACCTCTATGTCTTCCCAATCGGCCAGTTACTCTAGCAATACACAAAGATCATATGAGTCCCCTCTTTCAGCAACCCCTATAACATCAATACACTCCCGTTTAGCATCGACTACTACCTCGTCAGGGAATGGAGAGGTTGTCGTTCACATGGCCGGAAAAAACTGAGGGTCTTCTCCAACTACAAAACATTGAATTGCTGAAATGGCAGAGGCACAAAAAGCACTAATGGAAGAATGCAAAAACCTCTAAGAGGCCTTGGGGACTCTTACGCATAACATAGCCCAGATGGCGGCACCCCGAGTGACCGATAATGCGAATGAATGAGAACAACACCCCGAAGGGTCATAGCTACCAAGAACCGGGTCACACGGATCTGCCCCCACGATGAGAGCAGTGACATAGGAAGAAGTACGACAAGTTGTCAAAGAAGTGGGATCTGCACTCACGATGAGGGCAGTGACATAGGAAGAAGTACTACAAGTTGTCGAAGAAGTGGTTAGGTCAGAAAGAGAACGTGAGGGCACACGAAGATTTAGATATCGAACACCGTATCCGAGAGTAGAAGATATCCCATTTTGAACAATTTCAAGCATCCTGATTTTCAGAAATTCAACGGGGATGAGTCACCAAAAGAACACTTAATGCACTTCATCACCAGTATAGGAAATTTCTCCACAGTGCCTCAGTATTGCCTCCGATTGTTCGGGTCTTCTCTTACAAATAAAGTGTTCAGGTGGTATCTAACTTAACACCTGGGTCGATAAGAACATGGGAACAGATGCAAGATGCGTTCATGTCAAACTTCTTCTCATCAGAACGTGATGTCAGTATCACAGAACTAGCTTCGGTGTGACGGAGAGAAGGAGGGCTAGTGGAAAATTTTATAGATAGATGGAAGACCTTGGGGGCTTCTTATAGATAATTGCTAGAAGAGAAAGAACAGGTAAAAATGTGCCTAAACTCTATGGAAACTGGAGTAGCATTTGGTCTCACTAGTGCTGACATCAGAACCTTTCGTGACTTAGCTACAAAAGCACACGCTTTAGAACTGATGACTTAGAAAATGCCGGCGTTCAATTATAAAATGATTAGAAGAGAATCTTATAAGTTGATCACAAATGTGGTTGAGCACGAAAAGAGAAGCCAGGACGCGAGGGAAGTAAGGGGTAAAACGACGGAAAGGAAAGAAGAGTCGAGTCGCCCTAGAGAAAGGTTTTACGACAAAAAACCCCGATCATTGAATTCTCACAAGGGTTTTGCATTTGAAAAAGAGGACATACTCCCTATGATGAATCAATTGCTAAAAGTCGGAACAATTGAACTATCCCTGTCGAAACGCCCAGAAGAAGCATCTAAAACAAAGGAAAGAGACTTCTGTCATTATCACCGCATAGTAGGGCATCCGACAGAAAATTGTTATATACTGAAGTGTATTATACAAAGGATGATAAACAGGGATAAAATAATAGTCAGGAAAGAGAAAGAGAGAGACAGAAGAGCGACAACAAACATACTCACCATGCGAGAAGATTATTAGGGTAGGATAAGGGTGGATGATCAGAAAACAATGGGAAAAGTTGTAGTGACTACCTTACGATCAGGAGAGAAGATGGCTAGCCCACCAAATTCGAAAAACAAAAAACCAAAGACAGAAGCAGTCAAGAATCACGCCAACAACAATAATAGTGGCGAAAAAGAAAGGGAAAAGGGGACGGAAAAAGTGACTTATGATATTATAAGACACTTAAAAGGCATTCCAGCTCGATTGAGTGTTTATAATGCTCTGAAATTGTCAGAAGACTCCCGACAAAGCCTAATTAAAGCCTTATCTAATGAAGGTATAAGGGGAGTGTTGTTAACTAAGATGGAAAATGAGAAATGAGAAAATTGTATGTCAGTTATCTACTTCTCCGATGACGACCTGGTTTGTAATGGGGAACATAATAGGCTGTTGATGATAGTGGGTCATATTCGCGGTAAACAAGTAAAGCGAATAATGCTCGATAACGGGTCTACTGTAAACCTGTTGCCATTGACAATGCTGAATAAATTGGGTTATCGACACTCGAACCTATGCCCTAGTGGAATGATGATACAGGGCTTTAATCAAGACGGACAGCGTGCGCTTGGTAAGATCACAATAACGCTGAAGATAGGAGAATTAATTACAAACGTTGTCTGACACGTTATAAATGCAGTAACTACATATAATCTCCTTCTGGGAAGACTGTGGATGCACCAATATGGCATCATACCTTCTACCCTACACCAGTGTTTCAAATACCGTAGAGACAAGGTGCAGCATAAAGTATTAGCTGATGCAAGACCATATACAGAAGCTGAAGCTTTTTTCGCAGATGCAAGTTATTATGATACATTCGCCAGCAAGGAAGAAAAAGAAAATGATGAGGATAAGGCCCCAGAAAATGCTTGCATGGAAATAGTGAAAGAAAAAGAAATGAAGTCGTCTGTAGCAGAAAAGGTGAAGAAGAAGTTCTATTTTATCCTGAAACATCTACGACAGCCAGGACAACCACCATTAACATTACTATCGCCAAAACAATTGGAAATTCTACAATCAAATTACACGGTACCGCTCCCGTATGCTGAGAGGAGTAGGTCGTTTCCCCTCATTCCGAAAAGGTTTTGTGTTAAACCCAGTGCAAGATATCCAGAGCCGATCGAATTTTATGCTCCCTCAGAACTAAAACAAGATGAAGCAGTCAACAGTGGTGTGGGAAATGGAAGCTTAACACCCAAAGAACTGGAAAGATATAGCTTGGCGAGTCGAAAAATCATGAAGAAAATGGGATTTGACCACGAAGAACTCGTTGCCTTAAATTATGGAAAAGGAATTCAAAATCTAATTGGGGTAAATCAAAAGAAGCGAGAAAAATTCCAAGGACTGGGGGCAGAGGCTTCAGTGAACATGGTAACAGTTGACCAGATAGAAGAAACAGACCATGAAATAATCAACAAGCCTGAGACAGCTCCAAAGCAGATGGAGGATGGGGGGTAGCCGACAATTAACAATTTGAAAGAGATAAATTTAAGAACGGAGGAAGAACCACGGAATACATTCATAAGTGCCAGTTTATCAAAAGAAGAAGCTAATCAATATGCTAGTCTTCTGAAGGAAAATAAAGACGTCTTTGCTTTGACGTACGCGAAAATGCCAGGTCTAGAGCCGATAATAGTGATGCATCGATTAAATATCTCTAAAGATTTAAGACCCATCAAGCAAACACAGAGGCGGTTTCACCCATATTTAGTTCCCAAGATAGAAGAAGAAATAAGTAAACTAATAAAGATCGGATTCATTAGAGAAATTAAATATCCCAAGTGGATATCAAATATAGTCTTAGTAAAAAAAGAAAAATGGGCAGATCAGGGTTTGCGTCGACTTCAGAGATTTGAATGAAGCATGTCCGAAAGATGACTTTCCGCTACCGATAACCGAAATGTTGGTAGACAGTACTACGCAATATGTTGTTATGTCTTTCATGGACGGATATGCCGGTTACAATCAAATATGAATGGCACCTGAAGATGAGGAAGCGACAGCCTTCAAAACTCCATTGCGGATATATTGTTATAAAGTCATGTCATTCGGACTCAAGAACACGGGGGCTACGTATCAAAGGGCAATGCAAACCATATTTCAAGACATGATGCACAAGCATGTTGAGTGTTATGTAGATGATTTGGTGATTAGGTCAAATCATCATGAGGAACACCATAAACATTTGGCTTCAGTCTTAGACTGAATCAGAAGAAAACAGTTAAAGATGAACCCGGCCAAATGTGCATTCAGAGTATCATCAGGAAAATTCCTTAGTTTCGTGGTGAGACACAGAGGTATCGAGATAGATCTGAAAAAAATTAGCTATTTGGGATATGCCACCTCTGAAAACATTGAAAGAGCTAAAAAGCTTGCAAGGCAAGTTAGCATATATCCATCGTTTCATCTCAAACCTGGCGGGAAGATGCCAACCATTTTCTCATCTGATGAAGAAAGGGGTAGAATTCATATGAGATAAATCCTGCCAGAGCACCTTTGATTCGATAAAAGAACTATTGAAACAACCACCAGTATTAATGGCCCTAGTGAAAGGAAGACCTCTCATTTTGTATATATCATCAGCCGAGGATTTATTAGGGGCCTTACTGGCACAAGTGAACGAAAATGGAAAAGAAGTGACACTTTATTATTTAAGTCGAACCTTGATTGGCGCAGAATGCAATTATACACCAATTAAAAAAAAATGCTTGGCATTAGTATTTGTAGTTCAGAAATTAAGACATTATTGTCTGTCCCATGACATAACCTTGATATCCCGAGCAGACACCATCAAGTTTTTTATGACAAGGCCAATGTTGTCGGGGAGGCTGGCAAAGTGGATGTTACTGTTGTCAGAATATGCAATTACATATGAACTAGCGAAAGCAGTAAAAGGACAAGAAGTGGCAAATTTTCTAGCGGTTCATCCTGTGATGGATTGCAAAGCCATCTTCGATGAGTTTCCTGATGAATAGGTCATGATGACAGAATTGTCAAACGTGTGGCAAATGTTCTTTGATGGAGCAGCCCGGGCGACAGGAGCAGGTGTCGGAGTAATATTTATCACCCCCCAAGGCGATTTGTTGCCTTATTCTTTCACGCTGGGTACCGCATGTACAAATAATGAAGCCGAATATAATGCCCTTATCATTGGGATGGAAATAGCCAGTGAACTGAAATTAAAAGTGTTGTGAAGTTATGGGGATTCTAAGCTGGTCATAAATCAGTTGATGACTGAATTCGAAATAAGGAAATAGGAACTTCTGCCATACTGTCGAAGGGCGCAGCATTTATTGGAACAATTTTCGAACGTTGAAACCCCTGCAAGTGACAATCGAAGAAAGGAGATTTTTGTCCTCAGTAGATATAATCAATGACACAATGGAAGCACTCCTTATATCATGCCTAGAAATGACAGAAGATGATTGGTGTCAGCCTTTCATTGATTATCTCAAATATGATATTCTCCTAGAAAATTTCGAGGCGAAGTTCCAGGTTAAGCAGAGGGAAAAAAGATTCATTATGTGTAATGAAGGATTATATAAAAGGTCCTATAATGAAATATTGTTACGATGTCTAAGTGAAGAGGAGGCAGGTCAAGTGCTGCAAGGGGCACATTCTGGGGAATGCGGGGCACATCGGGCAGGAAGAAATTTGTTCCACCGAGTACACCGAATGGGATATTACTAGCCAACAATGTTTAAAGATGCAGTGGACTACACAAAGCGATGCCACGAGTGTCAAATTCACGGGGACATCATACATGTACCCCCTAAAGACCTTCATCAGTCAGTTACTTCCTGGCCTTTTACCATGTGGGGGCTCGATGTCATTGGCCCCATAAATCCACCGTCGTCTAGAGGAAAATAGTGCAACAATGGACTATTTCTCCAAATGGATGGAAGCGATCGCACTGTGAAGTGTTAAAGAGAGAGATGTTGTTAATTTCATCTAGCACGCAATAATATATCGCCATGGTATCCCGAAGAAAATCATCACTAACAACGGCACTCCTTTCAAGAACAGGGGAATGGAGAAGTTATGTCTTAAGTTTAAAATTCATCAGTCATTCTCAACACCCTATTATCCACCAGCCAATGGGCTAACAGAAGCATTCAATAAGACGATTGTGAAAATACTGAAGAAAATGGTGAGTGGGAATAAGTGTGACTGGGATGAAAAACTGTAAGAAGCTCTATGGGCCTATAGAATAACGCATCGTACAACGACACAAGCTACCCGGTATTCGTTAGTTTATGGTGTAGAAGTTGTTGTGTCAATCGAAATACAAGTCACTTCACTAAGGGTAGCAGTACATCAATCAATTACAGATGACGAGAACGCGAGAATATGGTTGAGAGAGTTGTATCTGCTTGATGAAAAAGACTGGCAGCTAAGCAGCACTTGCAATTATATCAAGCCAGAATTTCTACTGCCTTCGATAAAAAGGTTAAACACTGATCTTTCAAGAAGGGGGATCTGGTTTTAATGTTAAAAAGGCTAATAGTAGTCACTCGGAGAACAGGGGGCAAGTTTGACCCTAAGTGGAACGGACCGTATATCATAATTGAAGTCGACTCCAATGGGGCATACAGAGTAACAGATTAAGACGGACGAGGCATCAGTATACCGGTCAATGCTCGATTCATCAAGAAATATCACCCCTAACAGTGGGAGGAATTTTGATCTAGAAAATTATCAAGATAATTCTTCTATATCAAAAGGGGGCAATCACAGGTGAAATGGTGAAATAGCCTTTAAAGGTGGAGCCTTTTATTCTATCTTCATGAATGATGAATAAAAGGCAAATTTTCAAGCATATCACTATCATCGAAGGCACAACCATTGTTGTCATTATTGGTCGTTCACCATTGACAAAATATTTTATCTTCATGAATGATGAATAAAAGGCAAATTTTCAAGCATATCACTATCATCGAAGGCCCAACCATTGTTGTCATTATTGGTCGTTCACCAATGACAGAATCCCCGCCGTCACCGTCATTATTGGTTACTTATCAAAATTGATTATTATCGCCAAGCTGGCTAAACATAAAGAATAAATATCCTCAAATCAAGCTGATTAAGCTAGTCGGACATAAAGAATAAATATCATCAGATTATCATGCAGACAACAATATGCAACGGCGATATATCAATTATTGATTCATCGTCTAAGGCAGCCTAACCAAGCCCTATACGGCCAACTACGCGTAAGACCTATACTATTCAGGACAACAGTGTGGAGCCAGCGGCCCTAAAAAGCCCATATACGCCACATCACATACATACTCATGCGGACAGCGGATGGAGCCAGTGACTAAAACCCTTAAAAGGCTAAAAAGTTGTAAAATGTCCAGTCACATGTGAGACCAATGCCGTTTGTGAGCTTTATGACACCGTCATGGACGAGAATGAAAATACCCTCCCATGCATGGATCCAAACTCATAGACGAAGAAAAACGGGGAATAGAATAAGACCCCCCAGATCCCTGCTTTGATTTCGGTATTAACTCATGAGGAAGGGCTTAAACCTATTCATTGATAGATCGGTAGCCTTGGATTTGGTACTAAAGGTAGCCTTATGCACCCAGCGAACTCTAAAGAGTTACTGTGGCCAACCATGCGCGTAAATCCCATTGAGTTCATGGCTCCGGTAGCTTCATTGGGCCCTTCTAATGGACCGTAGTTTATGAACTCCTCGGCCGCGATAAGTCCAGAGAACTCATGAGAGTTAGAGAGACCATTCGCATAAGACCTAACTCCAACTACTTATGAGTCTAAAAAACTGTGATCACTCCACTACTCAGGAGCTTAAACTATGTGCAAAGCTAATTAACTAACTTTAAAATGAAATAGTTCCGCCCATTGAAATAAAACATCATATAGGGTTTTCGTATAATGCATAAATATAAATATTAGAAGTAATAAAGCATGAGTATGAAAGTATTGCATCAACATGTATCCCAAAATCGATGATTGTATTATCAAGAATGTATTTTGCTCTAAATAAAACACCACAAGTTGTTTATGTTTCACAACGGAAAAGGAATATTTACATACAATGCTTACAGATCTTCAGCTATGTTTAATACTGCTAAGTAACATTGCAATTCTTCTTTCAATTGAAGTTGTGCCGTAGTAGTTAGGCGTCCAGCCTAAAGAATTATTCTGACTTGATCGGGAATGCCAACCAGTTCTGATTCCAAAGAAGCAACCGCTTCCTTGTCCTTTGTTTGCTCAACTTGTTTAGCATCAATTATTTGAGAATTTGTTTTAAGCTCCCCTTTAATTTGACAAATAGTTAAATCTTCTGCTGCTTTCTGACTCTTGAATAATAGAATTTCTCTCTCAAGTATAGCAATCTCATCGTCAATGATCGCCTTATTTCTATCAGAAACTTTTAACTTCTTATGAAGAGATTGACTAACAGCATTGCGATTAGTAAGGACATCATTTGAATGAGAGAGTTTCTCCTTAAGTAGTGCCAATTCCTTCTGACAATTTAGAATTTCGGGAGCAATGACTATACCTCATGCTACTTCTAGGTTTTTTGTAAAATCATAAAATTGTGACAAGGAGTCATGAAGAGACTGAACATTGACGTGTGCCAGACGAGCTGAATGGGTGAGGACTACTAGGGCACTATCTAAGAAAGGCCACTGGGATAGATCTTTAAAAGCATTGATGATAACAGAAATTGCATGCTTGAAGAGTCCCAGCATAAGAGGAGACGCTTTTTCCAATGAGAGTTTATCAAAAACTATGGCTACCGAATTAAACCCTTCAGACTCACTTGGAGTTGGCACAAATGAAGCTAAAAGAGAAAGAAGAAAAGATTATAAGTTCGAAAGAAGATACATATGAATATAATGTATAAAATAAGAAGAGAAAATATGTACCCGGTTTGGGGGCAACAATAGGAATAGCTTGAAAAGAACAGGTTGTGGGTACTGCGGAACTGAGTGCTTCTGTAATCGCAGCAACATTGAAGAAAGCTCCTGAGCCCCTACAGTACTTGAGTTAAGAGTAGTCGGAGTTAGGATGTCAACCGGATCAGAGAAAAATTCCAAACTTCAAGCTATTGGCTGAATGGAAGAAGGACACATAGTAGGAGACTTATCAACCTGAATAGGGGCATCAGATATTGTGGGGATTGTCGGTAAAGTTTCTTCTGTGTTGTGAAGAAGAAGTACATTTCCATTATTACTTGAACTTCGGATGATTGAGCCTCTGTATCCCTTAATGTTGATGCTTCACGAGCAACCACATCGGCAGTTTCCATGATACACGGAGAATATGAGGCATCAAAAGAAAGAAAGAAATTTGCACCAATAGAATATTCTCCATAATCGAGTTGCTCTTCATTTAGTGAGGTCACTGGAATTGGATGAGAAGCATCTGGACGAGTGATTGGAACATCAGGAAGTGGAGACTCGTCGACTCTGACATCATCTTCTTCTCCAATATCCACTTCAACATCAGTATCTGCATTCAAAGCATCTCCTTCGTTAGTTAAGCTTATAGGAGAAGATGTATCATTGCTTGTAGTATTTACTGAGTATTCTAATGAGTTGTATTTCTCTGATATGGTTTGTTTTCCCTTATAAGTAGTCTTCATAGGGAGAAGATGTGCACTCTGAGTAGGAGAAGAGACTTGTTGTGCCAAAACTTCAGGAGACAATGACTTAGCACGTGAATGAGTCATAGCACGACTTGTTGTGGCTGTTGCATGGTCCACGACAGGGATAACTGCAGTGGTTGTATGTCCAACAGTAAGAGAAATTGTAGAAGTGATGGGCTCTGTAGTAGGAGGAATGACAGGAGCAAGGTTTGTAGGCTGATCTCCTCCTTCGGGAGTAGGGGAAGGCAGAATACCGCCTGCAGTTTCAAATTCACTGTGAGGAGTGGCCTATCTTTCTCCCCATTTTATCAAATCCAAAGGAGAACCAAAAGCAATCCATCCTTCCAGAGTATTTGGAGGCTTTATTTCTCTAATGGGCTCTTCTACAGAAATTTTATGACGAAGCTATCCCGGAATGGCGGCCTGATCTTTCTCGTAAAAATATCCAATCCCTTGCTCCGACCTATAATTCCTCAAGCGCGGAGGAAGAACCCAGATAGGCCGATTCACCAAAAAACAGTTGCGCGCCAAGTAGTAATGATGTGCCCACCACCGCATCCAGGAATATGAAGCTGTCACTAGATGATTGTACCCTAGAAAAAGAAATCGAGAGCCAAAATTTCTTGTTAAGAGCTGCTTTCATATTAAAGCCCAATTGTAGGGGCCGACTCCATAGCTTCTCATTGTCCATGTAACTTCCTCACTTGCCTGGGGCATAGCTTGATCATACCCAAATTGTCTGGCAAATTGACTCGGATAGTAGGGTTCTCGCCAGAACTCTACTCCTTCTCGCATGGGAAGACTGCAAGAACGAATGCAAAGAAAGAAGATTCTCTTAACAGGTGTTAAGTTGTTGTTATCCTCAACATCTCTGTCTCAGCTTGGTAATCCAAATAAAAAGAGAAGAAGTCAATAGATTCCATGTTGTCAATTTTATCCACTATCCATTCATACCCCTTCTTTATCATCTTTCACTTCAAGAAATGCCACAGGGGTAGATGTAAGCCTTCTTGGGGTCATTGTAAGTCCAGGGGAAATAAATGTCAAGCCATCCGGAGAAATAGTTCCATGGAGTAAAAGATGTAACTCCTAGTGTCGTGCTTGAGTAGTGCGTCGCAGCATGACCGAAAGCTCTATATAACGAGCATAAAACAGGAGGGGCCAGAGAATATTTTTTTCTACCTTCTGCCATTACGCCTGCCAGCATGAATAAAGTTGGTCGAATAGAGTCTGAGCTTTTCAAACTAGGACGCACGACTAAGCTCAACCAATAAGCTAAAAAGGCAGCTAATTCAGTTCCAGTAGCGAATTCAGTCGGGCCCCTTATCTTTTTGCGATTAGCTTCTAGTTCGGCACAATGGCTGCCAAGAAACCTGAAAAAGGAGGGAGTGAGCAATTTATACATATAGGTAAGTATTGTCTAAAAGGTAAGAAAAGTGTTAAAACACTTACACCAAGTATCGGGAAAAATGTGCGAGCCATTGAAGAGGGGATATCTTATGAACGTCGGCAAAATAAGACATTTTGCGGAAAGTTCGATTGTTGATGTTGTAATTTTAAGTATTCTGTTGGGGACGACATAGGCAAATTCCTCATTCGTAGGAACGTATTCATCGAGGAAAGATCCAAATATAGGCAGGCCAGTCATCCTATATAGATCCCACAAGGTGATACTCACTTCTCCAACCGGAAGATGAAAAGAACTTGTAGTGGGAAACTAGTACTTCAGAAAGCCCTTATAAATTATCGTGTCTTTTTGAAAAAACTCTGAGGTGGCTTTTATAGCATGATATATCCTTGCTGCAGTAAGGACATCTTTGTACTTCTTCAAGATTGCTTTGGCCCATGCGCTGTAATATGGATGATCACTCCAAAGACCCCGTGTCCTAAATTCTTCTTTACCCCATAGGGAGTCGCGATTACGAAAATGCTGTTGAATCGTTTCGAAGAAATGAGTGAAGTATAAAGAATGGGGATTGTAGCATGGTGTGAGGAAGCACAATATCGTATTTGCTCGATCTTTTAGGTTAAGCCTTTCTCTGTGAGTGTAATGCCCCAGTTTTTGGAACCCGAGTATATGACTCGTCCTCCAAAAACCCGAGTGTTAGCCTATAAAATTCAATGTAAATTTGAACCGCTTATCATTAATCAGAGTTAACAGCAACGAAGCTAGAGCAAAACATGCATTGCATAAAAGCACTTCAAACACCATAAATAAAATCCAAATGTAGCGCCCATACAGGACTTATACAATCCCAATTAACAAAGTTCATATAAGCAAAAATATGAATCTATCAACTAGTGGTGGAGCTCAATATGGGCCGCAGGGCCCCCGTCTAGCTCCTCAGCTATTCGATCTGCTCTAGCAACCGAGTGAACAGCATCGGTTCACTCTACATAATATCCATCTTCAGGCTCCACCATCATACCGTCAGGGTCAGTGCTACCGTCCTTCCCATCTACACCTGTATACTCTATATGGTTGGATGTTTAATGAATGAGTGGCCAGCTCAGTGTGAATTTCCCTCAAGATTACGCACCGCCACCTTAGCAGACATAGTTTAAAGACAAACAAGGAAATAATCCAAAACAGGCAAAATGCAATCTTATTAAAAGGCATAGGTATATGAATGCACATCGACCTGGGAGTGCTCATCCATTCGGACTTGGGCTCGTCACCCATGCAATCATCGAGCTGGGGATGTATCCAATCAAACTTGGGCTCGTCACCCATGCAATCATCGACCTGGGAATGCTCTTCCAGTCGGACAAATAGGTCGATAGTCAGTGGTCTAGGAGCTAGTAAAATGATACCCCAATGAACCTAAGGGCACGTGCTACAGCATCCAGAATTAGCCATCCATCATCGTCAATATGCTATGGATGCATGATTATCCAAACTGTTATTATTCCAATTACAATCAGCCATTTTAAGTAACTCAATGGTCACTACGGAGGGCTCGTCACCTAGCGTAGGCCAACAGCTCGGACATAGTGTCCCATGACCACCATCCCCAGCTCATGAGGTTTTTCACCTTGGGATGCTAAATAAACCCTTTGATCAAAATGACAGTAAGTTAAGGGCCCTATTTTCCACACAAAATCCATCTAGTTACACCCCAAGTGTGGCACACATACAATAGTGGAGTTCTCCATGCGTAGTATTGTGAGTTAGATATTAAGGTGACTCACGACCATGAGTTCTTATATGAAGGTGTATAGAAATACATAATGAAGGTAAAAGTTTCAATGTGTCATCATGAGACTATAGTACCAACTATCAATCGATACGATACTAAACATAAGAACAACGATCATTATTCATGAATAGTACTCATTAACTAGCATATGAGCCTAGCATGTAATATGAACATAATACATAAATCATGAATTTGAGATAGGGTAGTTAATAAAACTTAGAAATTTATGACAAGTATTAGGACCTTAAATTAGTGGTAGCAAATTGATGTATACTATGTTTGGCTAACTTAGAGATGGAAAGCCCAAGGGGAAAGTCATCACCTGAGTTGTCGTAGTCCTGCCCTTGATCTGAATCCCTGTGTGCAACTAATAGCCCCAAGTTACGTAAGTAGCTTCCTAGAGGATTAGCTTGCATTAGATAATAACTTCTAAACATATTGAAGGTTTGAAGGGCCCATGAATAGAATCGCTTGGGCTCGCTTTAGAGCGGTTGGGCCCACCAGATTTTGTTCTTCAAATGGCCCAGATTGGGCCTAGGATTTGCTCCAAGTTTAGACCTGATTTGGCCCAACATTAGAGGCCCGAACTGCGCCTGGTTCGGCCCAACCAGGTGGTCCAAAGGGTGGCCCAAAACTCGACCAGGCCCACCAAATTTTATGTTGAGGCCCTCCGTTATGTGGCATGGCCTGCTTGATACATTCAACCTATTTTCAGCTGGATTCAAGGCTTGACAAGGGCCTGATTCCAGCTCCAAACGTGGCCCATTATTATTAATGTCATATAAATAAGTTTAAAGAAAAGTAATATAAATATATATAATTAAAAGTGGAGTAATCATGAATAATATTATATGATATATAAATAATATGTTAGTATATAAAGATATAATAATTAATTATATGTTATTAAATTATCAATAATATAATTTAATGTTAATATTATATTATACATACGAATTATTATGACAATAGAAAATTAATATATATTATTCAAATATAATAAATATTAATATTTTATTATTTATATATATGTGTTATTACATAATGATATCAGTTTATATATGATTATTAAAAGTATTAATATTATATATTTAAATATTGAATAATATGATTTAAAAATTATCACAAATTAAATAATGTAAAAGTATTAAAATTATGGAATAATTTGTAATAATCATACATGATATAAAATTAAAGATTATAATTATAATAAATATATATGTTATTATTTGAAAGTAGATTAAAAAATAATTATAAAGTATTTAATATTAAATAATATGAATTACGCGAAATAATATTGATTAAGTATTTATTCATATAGTTATTGTACATTAATGTTAATTTATACATATAATAATATTATGTTAATGTTTTTTTTTTTCTATCTTAGAGCTTGAAAAGGCCCGACTTTGAACTAGTTTGTGAGCCCCATTATCGGTCCCACATGACCTGGTGAATCCTGGGTTTTTGGTCCGCTTCAGGGTGCATTTAAAGGCTCTGTTGGAAGCCATTTTTAGCTTGGGTTGAAGTTTTAAGAAGGGGGAGGAAATGAGCTTACCTGACTCGGTCGGGTTGGAGTTGGAGGGTAGAAACCCGCGTACCCACACTATCCTCCTCTCTTTTCTTTCTCTCTTTTCTTCTCCTCTCTCTTTTCCCTTTTCTTTCCTCTCTGTTCTATTTTGTAGCGCATCCGATGACAATCTTTTATAGATGGCTTCGAAGCTTCTGGAGAGTCGGCCACGCTCCTTGATTGCGTAACGTCGTGCGTAACAACAGCACCATCATTGAGATAATGCAGAGGATATGTGGTCAGTTTTGGTATGGCTTACAGTCGGACGGTTTAGATTGGTGTAGTGGATGCTAATTAGAGAACCGTGGTGTCTGATTCATTATCCCCTCCATTTTTGTCGTCCGCTATTATAGCCAGTGGGAATGCTGCTTTCGGCTCATTTGTACGGCATTGATGGATCCACTTAGGATGACCTCTTGATAAATCCACTCCCTTCATCAAATCCCTCGTATTATGTTGGCCCATGAGTCAAAGTATGGAGTAGATCTGAGGTTTTAGTGGGCCGCAACACGTTTGGAAAGGTGGGTACTGTCCAACGTGAAAACGTTTCTGAAACCATGTCACGGGGTATTGTGTTTGACTGTGATATCATGTGGGGTCCACTCGTGATGTCCTTTGTGAGATCTACTCCATTATTAGTTTGGCAGGGTCATGTTAGGCCAAGGGCCAGAATATGGGGAAGTTTTAAGTCATAGGTGGGCCACACTTTGTAACCATGTATTCATGAAAATTCACCGTGAAAGGAAACTTATGTAAACTGATTGCTTAAGAGTTATCCATGAGATTTTTTTTACTATTTACAACCTTACCCTTTTCTCTAGTCCAGACTTCCGTCATCCGAACTCCGCAACCTCACCCTCTAAATGAAGTGAAATTTGACGGGTGATCGTTATTTTACACGCTCTTTCCGTCACCCAAATTTGAGCCCTGATCTCTCAAAGATGACTAAGATTATCTTTTAATGGCTAATATATTTTAAAACTCTAAAATAATATTTGTACACCTCTGATTGATAAGTTACCTAGCAGTTTGGACCTAAACCCTAAGATCTTCATGATGATCGGTTTACCATGATGTTTACATGGCCCGTTTGGCAGATCCAAACATGACGGATGGTCAAATGACTTGTTAAAAATAAGGGGACTTGATGGTTAGCACTCTGGCCATGTATGTCAGTGGACGTACGGTCAATTTCGTAAATGGATGGTCATAAGGTGTGTTTCTGGAATGATTAGTGGTATGACACGTATACTGTTAGATTCAAGTGACTTGTTCACATGTATAAGTTTCTCAGATTATAATTCTAATGGTGGGTTAAGCATATTCATGTGGGGTGAACAAAATGAACGGGTTGGAATCTCGAATTGATAAGTGTATGGACAGATATAGAGGCCAAGTAGCTGATTTACTATGATCTAAGGGTTGAAATTCGACGTATATGGTTAATTTATGATAATTAGGCCTGGTATAAATTTTCACATGAAATGGATCATGGGAACTATGTTATCTAGAATTCAAGGGTCTATGTTAATGGCATTTTTGTAATTATTGCTGATCTAAGAGTTTTGTGAAAATAATGGTTCTACATGGTCTTATGCCCATTTCTATACAATTCTTACAAATGGACTTATATTTAACTCATTATAGATAAAGAGTTATTCATCAATTTACTCAAGGGAAAGTACGTATATCAGACCACATGATCAATGGTCGGATGACTTGATTTATGGATGGACATCATTCTTAATTGGTCTGATTCATATTGGAGGATGGATGTAGGGTTAAGTTGGCTACATAGGTACCGTATATGTGTACATAATAGGTTAAATTCATGGTAACACTCGAGGACTGAAACGTACGGGGTGTTACAATCTACCCCCCTTAGAGAGAATTTCGTCCCCGAAATTCAATACTTTTATCTTAAATAGGACGAGGTCAATGTATTTTACCATGCCTCCTTATCATTCACCACCTTCCCTGTGAAGATGTTTCTATGCACAAGTGTTCAGGACTATCTACTAGGACTGGGGTTGTTACAGTGAGATAGCCTTCAAGGATTTGATCTCTTTAATCACTCAATTTGACACGTATAGGAGCTTATTCTATGTCATATAGTCGGTCAGTTCACTTTGAAGTGTGGACCGGTGGCGCTAAAGTTGCAAAGGGAGACCAATAGTCTCGCCTTTATAAGGGTTGCGAAATTTAATCGCCTCAGCATTTAACTTGATTGAATCCCAGACATTTTGGAAACGCCTCCGGTTGTGTTCTCGAATCTTTTCTTGAAAAGCCTCATCTTTACTCTATTCTCTTGTTCGCTTTAAAATTGCCGGAGCAGGAGAAGCCTCAGCAGTAGGAGGACGAGTCTCATCTGTGCGAAAATTGGTTGTGCATTTTAACTAATCATCCCAATCAAATTCTTGTCCCGAAGTAGGGGGTCCTTCTATCTCCTTTATCAGTACAGCCATGCAGATATGTTTAAATAAGCGTTGGATTCGATCAACAAAATTAATAATGACAGGAGCCGGCTCTTTGAAGAAGAGTAGCCTTTAGCAGATCTCGGTCTTTTCTGACTACGGGTCTCAGCTGATTACGAGTCAGAAGGCCCAGCAGTACTTGGGGAGGCGAGAGGTCTCTTTGAGCTGGCCATCAGAACCTACACAAGGAATTAATAAGTGAATCAGAAATAAAGGGAAGAATTTGTTAAGTCTGAAAAGTTGAGAAAGGAAAATTTTGTCTAAGTCCTTAGAAGCACAGAGTCATTGTGCGCAGACTGCTATGCAGAAGCTGTTGCATGCAATGAGATGTGCGGGAAAGATGTCGTCATGCGCTACCTTTGATTATGCGCAAATTCTTGTTGTGCGCAAGTCCGCTGTGCGCAAGACGTCGTTATGCACAAGTGCTCGTTGTGCGCGGAAAAAGGTTTGACATGCAAAGGGGTGGGGTGAGCAGAAGGAGAAGTGAAAGAAAGGAATGATGAGGGGTATTTATAGGTTGAGTTCCCCTCGTTGTGTGTAGCGCGCTAGTGTGTTGTGCACTAGTATTAATGCGGTGCACAATGAAGAAATAGAAAATAAAAATGGGTTAGGATAAATGAAATGTTGATCTTACATTTTTTATTTTGTATATTAAAAAATAAAAAATACAGGATCAAGGGGGCATCTGTTGAGGCATAAAAAGAGAGAGAAAAAAGATAGCAAAAAGCTCATTGTGTGCAAAAATGATAACTGCGCACGAATGATCAGTGTGCGCAAAATGATCGTTGTGCGCGAATAATCATTGTGCACAAATGAGCATTGTGCACAGATGATTGTTGTGCGGAAGGAGTCCACACAAAGCATTCTGCACAATGGAGTCCGCACAAAGCGTTTCGCACACTGGAGACCACACAAAGCATTTCGCACAGTGGAGTCCGTACAAAGCATTCTACACAGTGGAGAGCGCCACACAACGACTACGTGGCATGATCACACATGTGAGAGGACTATAAATACCCCATGACCCCTCTAAGGGGGTCATTAGCATCCAATCACGGAAAAGGAGAAGATCGTGAAAGAAAAGAGAGGTAGAGTCCGCACTTATTGTGCGGAACAAGTGTTGTTAGGCGCGCAATGCTACTGGAGCACAACAGGAGACAACGCACAACGAAATGGAGCGCACAACGCTGTCAGTGCATAATGGCTTCTCCCAGCGCACAATGGCCTCTTCCAGCGCACAATGGCTTCTAGCACAACATTTGGATTAGTGTCATAGTGCTCGATGCCCTTATGCATAATGCTGCTGCCAAATATTTGTTTTATATTATAATTCATAAACATTATATTTTGGAATCAAAGGAGAAAAAAAGATGTAAAAGAACTTGGAATGAATAAATGATGTGATTATCTTCTTTACCTTCTTTTGCTTGTAATTAAGTGAATGAATGAATGAGATTCCCAAATCGAATACATTTGTTTCTTGTTCGAAATACTGCACGACCATTTCTATATTCCTCATCACTGTCTCTTTCACCATCCTAATAATCTTCTTCATTTTCTTCTTTCCGAGTGCTGTAAGCTGATGTTGGCTGAAAAGCATATGCTCTTCAATCATCTTTTCAAAAGCATAAGCCTTCGTAGCAAGATCACAAAAGGTTTTCCAATCTTTACTAATCAAGTTGTGCACCAATTCTGGTTTCATGTCTTTTAAACATAGTTTTACTTGTTCTGATTCCTGCAGGGGATGTAGACATGATGCCCCCAAGTCCTTCCATCGACTGATTCATTCTCTTCTTGGTGAATAGAAGCCAGTTCGGCCAAACTAACTTCTCTGTCAGATGAGAAAAAGTTTGACATAAAAGCATCCTACATCTGTTCCCAAGTATGAATAGATCCTGGGATTAAACCTGAATACAATCTGAAAGCTCTTCCTGTCAGAGAAGATCCGAATAATCGCAGACAATATTGAGGAACTCTAGAGAAATTTCCCATCTTTATTATGAAATGCATCATATGCTCTTCTGGTGATCCGTTCCCAATAAATTTTTGAAAGTCTGAATATTTGAAATCGGTGGAAAATGGCATTTCTTCTATTTCACGAGGATACGGTGTCTGGTATTGAAATTTTTTTATTCTGACCTCACTTCTTCTCTAGATGAATGATTTTGATGACCATCTGTCGGATTTCTTCCTGCGTTATGTTTTGAATAATATTAGGAGTCGGTTCTTGAAATCTAATCGCTTGCGGTTGTGGCCTTTCTACTTGTAGTTCAATGTTGTTCACAACAATCACTGTTGGAAAATTAAGGACTCCTTCATCTATATTCTTATCTGGTGAAGGTTGGTTAGGCTAATTGATGTCTGCCGATAAAACTTCTGTTTTCTTATTCTTCGATTATCTTGATATTGAAGGAGGAAGCGAGTGTCGTGCTGCTGACGCTATTGAAGAAGATGAACTATTGTTTGGTTTGAAACCAGCGTACTGTTGCTTCGAAGGACTAGTTGACTCAAATCGCGGCATTCTTAATACATGAGTTTGCTTGAAATCTTTTGTAGGAGGTGTTGTGAGTGAACATTCGCTAATTGCGATGGCTTTCCCTTTATTTTCTGAATTCGTAATGATTTTGTGGAAGATGTCTTCACGGTTGTAGTTAACGGTACCGGAAGACCTTTTGGAGTAACGAGCCTTTATGTCTTTCTTGAATGAGATGATTGTATAACCTAGGCAGGATTGTGTCTCACAACACTTTGCATAATCGACCTTATACTTGGTGAGATGATGCTTCTTGCAGAAGTAAATCGAACTTTTCATCTTTTGGATGTTACTATCCTCCATCCTCCTTCGTCTTGTTGAGCTACTGGTGAAACAGAGATCATTCCGTCCATTATATGAAATTCTCTACTCTTGATCACAACGAATTTTGCTTTCTTTAGGTGTTTTTTTCTTACCTTCAGACAAAATTACAAAATTGCAATCAGTATCCAAGTGATAAAACATTCTATCTTAGAGATGAAGGGGAGGATGTTACCATTGAGAGTCGCCATTTTGACGTTTTAACAATGCCAAAAAGTGATAAAAGTTCTCTAAATATTTTCTAAGTTATTATTGAAAAGAGATCCCCAGTGGAGTCGTCATTTTGTTTCGATAAGAAACAAATGCGTTTGATTTGGGGGAATTCAATGATAACAAAGAAATAATGAAAGAACAATGATTACAAAGTTTTCATTCTGAGTTCATTTACATCCTCACATATCCCTTGATTTTGAGATAGATTACAATGAATAAACACAATGAATGGAAGAGAAGGTACTTTAATAGCAATTTTAGTAGCATTTCGATGCTTTTGATGCTCATCGCAAAAGCAAATGGGTTATGCGAACTCGAAGTCTTTGATTCTGAGTTGTGCGGGTGCACAATTGAGAAAACGCTTGTGGGCCACATGATGCTCCATCAGAAGGGTTGTGCACTCTCATCTGTTGTGCACCCAGCAATTGAGGAATTTATATCTCTTCTGTGGGCTACTTAAGATTTTCTAACTCCTATCTTCTCTCACTTCTCCTTCTTACTTCTCTCTCTCACTGCCCTTTCCAAATGGAGGTAAGAGAGAAGTATTTATAGACATTCAACAAGTGTGGAGGTCATTTGTCCAAAGATGGAAGTGCACAAGTTTAGATAGGGAATATGGAATACACAAGGCTTGTATTAGAATAAAAGGCATGCTTTAGAACAAGTTTCCATAAGGTGTGGCGCATGGGACTTGCTTCAAGACAACAAAAGCTTGTCTTCAGGACATATTTCCATGAGAAGTGGTATGAGAGGCTTGCATTTGGACATGCTCCCTCTTCAAATGGCGCATGGAACTTCCATCAAGACAAGAAAAGCCTTGTCTTAAGACGAGAGAGAGAAGAGAGAGAGAGAGAGAGAGAGAGAGAGAGAGAGAGAGAGAAGTGGCGCATGGAGCTTCTGTTAAGACAAGAAAAGCCTTGTCTCAGGACAAGCCTCCACATGGAATGGCGCATGGAGCAGGCTTCAGGACAACAAAAGCCTTGTCTAAGGACAAACTCCACATGGAATGGCGCATGGAGCAGTCTTTATAAAAATGGTTGCGCGGGTTCGCGCAAAGGTTTCTTTGCAGGAATGGTTGTGCGAGTTCGTGCAAAGGGATTTCTTTGCAGAAATGGTTGCGCGGGTTCACGCAAAGGGATTTCTTTGCAAGAATGGTTGCGCGGACTCGCGTAAAGGCTTCTTTGCAACTTCAATTGCGTGAGGTCACGCAAAAGGCTTTATTCAAGACAGCTTTCCACACTTAATGGCGCATGGAGTTTCCTCTTAGACAATGCCCCACACCAAGTGGTGCAAACCCCTTCTCCCTCTCTTTTCCATTGCGTGGGGTTGCGCAAACCCTTTCCATTGTGCGGGGTCGCTCAAACCTCTCTCTCTCTTTTGTCTTCCAACCAACAACCCCTCAAATGAGGCATGGGGAGGGGTATTTATAGGCATCCCTCTTTTATATAGTGGTGATCACCACCACTTCTTTCTTCATACAACTTCCGCCCTCCTTCCATATAAAGTGGTGTTCAACCATTTTTCCTTACATAGTGGTGTACAACCACTTCTTCATTAAAATGACACTCATGCACCCCTTTTTACCAAAATACCCTCTTCACTGCTTTTTACCAAAATACCCCCAGTCACTGCTTTTTACCAAAATACTCCCAGTAACTGATTTCTACCAAAATAAGGAGTGCACAACCCTGGGAAGGATCTGCACCATGGAATTCTCTGACCAATGTAATGGACATGCAATGGAATATTTTTTGTGCCTCAGCAATTACAAGGAATGCTTTTAGTTTTTAATGGTTTGTTGTGACTTAAATTACAATGGATTTGCGATAGCTTTAAGCATGTTCTTCTCATTATTATGATTATGAAATTAGGAACCCTGTTGTTCATCATTGTCCCACGGACATGGTTGGATGATGGAATCCTTCCTAATGTTCATAACTCTCTCAGATTGGTTGCGGATTGGTTAAATTCTATTGTTTACTTTGTCTCATGGGCATGGTTTAGTGATGGAGTCACTTCTAGTTCTCACACCTATCTTCCATTGAAAACTAGATCAAATGAAGTTCATATTTGATTTTTAATGACATATCTTCCAATTGGATGAAGATAGGACTCTGATCCAGTTGTGTTTGTGAATCAAGCATAGATCTCCCTAATCTCTACAAGTGGATCCTTGGAAACCCTAGTTTCCCACCTTTGAATTTTACAAACTATAGTTTAATAATTCACCATTATTCTCTTAATTTTCTCTGATTTAGATTACATCTTATTCTTGTTCTAGTTCTAGTTACTTTCAGATTACGTACAAGGTTCAGTCCCTGTGGATTCGACCTCGGTCTTATCAAGATTATTACTACATCGCGACCCTACACTTGAAGTCATAAACATTTATTCATTACAATTAGTTTGAGCTTTTTATTTCAAAGACGTCGTGACGTAAGGTTGTCCTACCTAAATCTTTTAGGTGAAAGGTTGTCCTACGAACTATTTGGTATCAAATATTCAATACTTTGCAATATTATATTTAATTGATTCATTATTCCACATTGTATCGAATTATTTGGCATTGTCCTGCTATTCACCCCCCCTCTAGAACATCTATAGATTATCCTTTCAGGTTAGTGTCCATAATTTGATCGTGATATAACAGTCTGAAAGTTACAACTTTAGCGAAGATCGAATGGAGACATTTAACTTAAGTTCCTAACAATTTTAATGACATTCACACGTCTTATGTGCTCGCCTTATGAATTTAAGTTGAACGATTCGAGGCTCGATCTCGGCTCGATGTTTGCGATAGATGTCAAGCCTGCTAAGACGAATTTCTTCCTATAATTTTGGGTTCATCGGTCCACTAACGAGCAGTCTAGAGCTTGTTCGATTAATCTAGATATTTATATAATAAGTTAAGCATTGAGATTTCTCGTGCATGACTATTAGGGTTTGGATTAGCTAAGTTCTTAACATGACCTATTCCCAATTAGCAGAAACGATGATTCGATCCTAATTGACCCAATTCCTCAATTTTTAGGTTTAAGTAGGGTAATTAATCGAGTTTGTATAGTTCCATGACAATAACGCATGCGTACGTGCTAGGGTCTAGTACGGAAATTCTCTAGGACGTTATAAGATGTTGTATAAAATGAATGGTAATAAATGTGATCTATAATGCAATATTCATAACCGACTAAATCCAAACCAACGTTCATGTTAATTTGTCTGAATAAGTTTACATAGAGAAACCTCATGAGTTTGTTGCTCAAGGAGAAGAAAGTTATTTCTAAGTCGAAGTAGTATCCATGAGCCTAGTTTAAAATTCGGCAATGCATTGATCACCTTTTATTTTCATAGATGCTAAGTCGATCACTTTATCTTTGTCCAATAAAGTCCAAAGAGAATGGTAGACGATATCATTATTACGGGCAAAAATGAAGGTAGAATCATAGAAGTCAAACGTCACATACTGGAAAAGATTCAAATAAAGGACCTTAGAGACTTGAGGTTCTTTCTAGGAATAGAAATGTCACATACAGGAAAAGATTCAAACCAAGGACCTTGGAGACTTGAGGCTCTTTTTAGGAATAGAAATGACTCCGTCCACTTCTAGGATTACTTATTCATAAAGGAAGTACATATACTCTAAACATTTTGGAAGAAAGAGGGTTGTTGGAGTGTAAGCTATCTAAGCCAACATTGATGACACTTTTTGATAGGAAAATACTCCTCTGGTCGTATTGATACATGTCTACTAGCAGTGAAACCTCAACTTCTTATTGCTTTAAATGGTGGCTTTCGACTGAACCGTAAAGACCTATTATCAAATGATTTAATTCAGAGTAAAAGGGGTGTTATGATTTAATTCGAAATAAATGGAATGGGCACTGACCGCTGCCTTTGGAGGCATTGGGAGTGCATTATAATATCATAGTTGTGACAATGCGCCTAACACCCCAATGGACCTTAATAACAAATTATCTGATGATAAGGCACGCTACTTGAAGAACCTGAGAAGTACCGAAGGTTGGAGGGCAAACTTCATATATCTCATTGTCACTCGACCAAACATCTTTTTTGCAGTGAGAATGGTAAGTAGATTTAGGCACAAACCAAGGACTCAACATTGAATGGAAACTAAATTTACACACATTAGGTCTTAATTCACATCATATGGTGCTTAAAAGGAGCCCTAGGACAGTGGGTCATCTACAGATATAACTGATATCTCCCAGTTGAGTCCTACACTGCAAGGATAGGGCGGTCTTTGTAACAGATAAGAGATCCACCTCAAGATTTTGTTTGTTAGAAGAAACTTCGTGACATGGAATGGCAAGAAGCAAATTGCAATTGCTAGATCAAGTGCTGAAGGTGAAAACAGAGCTATGGGCCATGCAGTGTACGACCCTTTATATGTCAGAATTCTTCTTCAAGAACTTTAGCTGTTTGATGAAGTGGGAATGGTTCTTCATTGTAACTAGGTAACAACACACAGCCAACAATCAATCTTCCACAAGAGAACAAAGCATATAGAAGTAGATTGCCACTACATTGGAGAGTATGTTGCATCTAAGGAGATGATCACCAAACATGTTCATTCAAAAGATTCAACCAGTGGACATTTTCACCGGTCCTTTACCTTACACACAATGTGCTAATTAATGGCAAGCTGGGTATGATCAATATATGTGCTGTATAAATCCATAGTAGGCCTAGTGAGCTCCACTGTTACTATTAGATATGCGTGTATCAGTGTCTATAGGCCTTAATTCTCTCTTGTAATCCCTTTCTAATAAAACAATAGGAGAGGTAAAAGCCCCAACTTTTTGCCTCACTCTCTACCTTTCTCCTCTCCTTCCATTTTTCTGCCTTTTTCTCTCCTTGAGCCCTCCTCATCAGCATCACACACTAATCCTAACGTCCATTGGGACTTTTTACAGCATGGGGCCATGGAGAACTAGCAAAACATGCAGAATGCAGGCTAACCGGTGTCATTTTGACCACACCCCACCATTTTCCTGTGATAATAGGAAAATGGCATTTCCATGGGAGGTGGGAATGCAAAATGAGAATGGTAATTGCATTCCCACCTCTTCGTGTCCAGACCAGCCCGGCCTGCTCAGTAAATGGTATGCCACTTCCAAAAGAAATGAATGGCCAGAGAGTTCAATATTAGTCCCACATTCCATATCATGTTTGAGACATTCAATGACCTGACTTGTGTGAGAATTGGGCCAGGGCATTGGCACGGCAGATCCTCTTGATGAGTAAGACATTATCCATCCAGTTCCCATCTCAGACTAGTATAATATGTCAGGACACCTGTTTGTGGAAACATCTTTACCATACATGACTTAAAAAACTGATTTGGGGCCGTCCAAAAAAGCAGATTTCACCTGGTTATCAAAATAATAATATTATTATTATTAAATATATAAATAAAAGGATGTAGATTGCACCCAATTGGCTACATAAAAGAAGCAATTTATATTGCTTGAGCAGTAAGTTTGTACAGTACCCTTGGGGCCATGGTTCCACCATGAAGCTGTTGAGATGATTGGCCCAGGGCTTGTTGACTGAACATGCTGGAACAATCATGGCCCTCCGAAAAAGGCAACCAACATAATAGACAATTTAAAGAAACATAGCAACAATTTGCATTAACCTAAGAAAGGGAAAATATTTCATGTAATTCTCATTACCATCATAACACAACAATATGAACCCGATTAACAGTCTGTAAAATGAAAAGGGGGGTTATATGTGGGGTATGTCCATTTCATAGTTTGTTTGTTTGTTTTTTTTTTTTTCAACTAGAAATATAGATGGAGAGGGGCAGCAACCTTTCTATACAGAAACCACCACAATTAATTTATATTGCACTTGCGTCTGACAGAGCTCAATCCAACAACAGCTGTATGCAGCCATGTTCCCAAACAGCACTGGCCATCTTCTATTGCCTTGGCACCTCATTGCATGTATCAATCTAGTACATGCGACAGAATGATGTTTTCAGCTGATGGCTGGAGATTCTTGATTCACCTCCGTGGCAGCATCTGCACCAGAGTTGCTTGCACCTGCAGTTTGAGTCTGAGATGTCTGTGGCTGATTTGCAGACTGAGATTCTTGAACAAGACCCAGCACCACCAGTGTTGACCTAATACAGTTTTTGACCCATGCTCCCATATCAGCAACAATTCATTTATTTATTTTAAAGTGAATAAGACAATGGGTCTGTAAGAACCTGGGCAATGACGATCTGATGTTTGGTTGGCTAGCATGCACAATCAATGAAGGCTTCAGTGTGGGGCTTTTGTTTAATGCATTTTCAAGCTGTGCTGCTGGTAACTGGTGGATTTCACAGTCAAAATATAGACAAGACAAAACTTAGCTGTTATCACTGTAAACAGCAAAAGATCACAAGGTTGGGAGGCATGTGAATGTGGAAATGAGAACTAGGGGTGGCAATTGGCCAGGCTAGGACCAGGCCGTGGTCGGCCCAAGCCTGACCCTAATCAGTTAAGCCCTGGCCCTAATCATGCTGAAAAGGCCTATGTCCTGTTGCTGGCCCTGTACAGGGCTGGCCCTATAAGGCACCAGGTTGTCTGGGGCGGACCGGGAGGCCTGGCCAATTGCTACCCCTAATGAGAGCAAATCAACTGAAATCATGAATTCCCTTCTCCAAGGATCGCATTGGCACAGCGAGCATGGCTCCTCGCATCCAATGCCGAACTGTGCTCCAAATCTCCTGTTATCCATTGGAGTCAGTAGGAATTCCTAGGCACATTCAAAATTGAATTCCTGGCCCTTACCAAGTGGAAGTGAATGCCATTTTTTCCGATGCAATTCTACACTCAATGAGGTAGAGAAGAGCAGAGATTTTGAAGGATACTTCTCTCTTTCTTCATTCAGTTTTGATGATAAATTTCTTGAAAAACACATTACCTGTCTGTTCTTTTGTCCCTTTCTCTAGGCATTATTTGATTTTTGAATATGGTTAAGGATAGTGATATCATCTGGGAATATTGCTCAAAACTACATGAAGAAGATAAATCTACAGATGATGATGTGTGGATAATTTGGGGCATTTTGTTTTCTTTTCAAAATCATGCTTGAGGATGCATAGAATATGGCCAATGGGTTGAATGATTTGAACTTGATTATAACACATCTAAACTAACAGAATTACATTAATATAACTTTTATTGATGCAAATTGATCAAAGTGGATGATTAGTGAGTTATTTTCTAATTTATTTATAATTTTCAACATTTTCTCCTTCTTAATAAAAACATAAAAGATCCTACAATTTAGGGTATCATCTGTGACTCGATAGGATTTGACTCCTTCGATGATTTACAAAATGGTCATAATTTTAACAACATTGCTTACTAGCATTCCGACTTATTTGCCCTACAAAAATACTGAAGTATGGTACAAGATCATCAATTTTTAGAGCATTCAAGGGCTCCAAGAGTACTAATCATGGTACTAAAAAGTGGTTATGTTATGCCCGTAACAACCGTTACTTAAATGGTAACAGTGGTGTCCGTTTTAATGCCCTATTTGAAAAATAAAATGGCCCATAATGGTCTGTAACGCCTGTAATGGGCTGATAGGGGCTAATGCATTTTTTGTTTCCCTTTACAAAAAAAAAAAAAAAAAAAAAAAAAAAAACTACAACAACTGTTACGAGGGCTGTAACTGCTGTTACAGCCTGTATTATAACGTCCATAAGGCTGGCCGTACAGCCAACGTTACCGTTATTAACACCTTGGCACTAATTTCAATCATACTGCCAGTTGCACTGTAGCAAGTAGAGCTAACCTGAAGCAACACACTGAAAGACTGAGGTTTGGTCTGAAGTGTGCATTTCAAGAATCCCACCCATAATTTTGGGTATTTCCAGATCTGCAGCAATCAGTGTATTAACATTATTACATTAGCACAAATACAGTAAACACCAGTAAATGTGAGCAGATAAACAAAAATAATCATCATACAAACACATTTAAGAGATGACCAAACCACAGATCTTTCATGAGAATGATAGTTCTGGTAATGTAAAATAGGCTGTTTATGAAAAAAGATGCCTGGAAGGATTTTAATATGAAGAAAGCATGATGAAATGTTGAAAATATACTGAGAATGGGGTTTTGTTGGCTACACTTTTCTTATCTTTGTATTCATGGTTTCAAGCACATGAAAATTTGATACTATTACCTGCTTGCTCACAAGACGAGAGAGGATCTCCATGGTAAAGTCTACCTGCATCATCCCAGATCAACAATAAGTAATGAAGGTGACATAAAATTGTCCCCTTCCCGGGATGAGAAGGAAAACACTTGTATAAACTTGAATATGCATATACTGCTAATAAGACTGATTTCTACTCCACAAAAAGTACAAGGACCAAAATGCCCAATGTATGCATGCTTAAAACCATACAATTTCACTACCCAAGATTCGGTAGGGAACAATCTCTTATTATTATTTAAGAGAGACATGATAAGAATCAATAATAACAAGGCACCAGAATCACTGCTGATCCATTCAGAATTTTAAATTAATCATATAAGCATGAGGTGTGGAAAGTGATGTCTACAGTTAGAACTATGTTATCGATTCATTGGAGTCCATTCAAACTCCTATTGAAGTAATGATAATTCATGACTTCTTCAAGACTCAGCAAGGACCTCTGAACTAGCAATGAGGCTATGATATAGCTGAGACTTCCACTGCACAAGTGATACGATGTCCATGGTTCTGAATGTCGGTAACAGTCGGCGTATTGGCTCGAATGTTGTCTATTGATTTGACTTGTTGAAGATCAACTAAATAGGCTATAATTAAACACAAATAAAGCATGATTGGTGAATAATGGCTCATTACATTGAAATACAATAAAAAGAAGATGAACATATAAAAAGAAAGTGAAGGTTTACAACTCTTTCCGAATTTTCCCATAATGGTGCACTTTGCTTCAATTTGTCAAATCACATTCAAAGAGGTATTGTCATAACCATTAGTGCCATTAGCGCCCAGCGCCCATTGTCAAATGTTATCAACATCGCAATGTGTTCAAAGAGGGATTGACAATATACCTAAGAGACCTAATGTGTCATGTTCTTCAAGCAGATACTAGTAATATAACTATATTTAGTGTTCAAAGTATAGGTATTAGTACAAGTTTCGTTGGCCGGGACTATGGAAACAATACGATATCGCCGATTTCCAGAAATGCAGGGAAACATAGGGAAAACGATGGAATTTTTCAGTAAAACTTGAGGAGAGGCTAAAATACATATATTTTTACATATTTAGGAATTATGAAAAAAAAAAAAAATTGAAAAAAGAATACATACATAATAAGTTTCAATTTAATCGGGCTTAAAAGTATGTGCTGTTGTAAGACATCAGTCCAACAGTAACATAACAATCACTTAAATCTCACTAAACCAATTAACAAGCAAACAAACATGCATAATGCATTCATATATTATACATTCATGCGTAAATAAGTACATAAACATAAGACACATGCATGATGATCCAACCATCAATCCATCCATCCCATCTATCCATCTAACCATCCAACCATCCCATCCATCCAAACATTTTTTTAATTAATCGATACATTTGCGATGTTATCGAAATATCATAAATACACGGGCAATACAAGCGTCATCTGGAATTTACATGGTTGAAAATATTGGCAATACAAGCGACACCTAGAATTTACACAGTCGAAAATATTGGCGATACATTGGTGATATCAATACATTGGCGATACTTAGCGTCATATCACCGATACCTGAAATTTTTTACACTAACAACGTTATTGGCATCACTACCAGTGTTATTGGTATCGCCGAACTGGAGATAGATAACATTGTCATATTGGGGATACTCAAAACGATGCCTAACACGCTCATGCTGTTGAAACACATAAAATAATAGTAGACCTGTCTTCACAGGTGTCTTTACAGGTGTATTTGCAGTTAGACTTGTTATTAAAGTGAATTATGCTGTGACATGAGCCATGCATCTAGTGGAAGCCTAACCACATGTAATCCTGCCAAGTGGTCCATATGTTTCTAACAAATGGACCACCAATCAAGGACCAATAGTGGATGGCATTGCACAGGTAAGATCCACAGTTTGGTGGGCCAAAAAGTACAAGGGCCATATGATATAAGCTCTGTTTATTAGGCTTCAGATGTGGACTAGAATCGTAAAAAATTGCATATGATATTAGACTTTGTTGGTTGGCGTAGTGGCCTGAACTGTTTTATAGGCTAAGTATGATTTTCCACAGCTACAGCATCCAAATGAAAGATAGATATGAGTGGAAATGTCTATTTTCAAAGGTAAAGGTGCATTAAAAATAAACAACAGAAACATGTTTCATTTCAGCCAATTTCCAGGAAAAATGGCCTTTCTAGGAAATTACATTTCAATACAAGTATACAACATCTTCCCCACATCCAACCATCCCCTAACAAATTCACAGCAATTTGGCTGATACGGGCACATATTGGGTTTTTGGCTGACATATGACTACAAATACTAATATTTTGAACCTTGAAATCAATATCAAGCAACAATTAATGAATCTTCTAACCCAAACTTTCAGATAATTAGAAATCAGCGCTGCCTTAAACTGTAAGCAATAACTCCTAATAGCTCACCAGGGATGGGAAAACACCGATTGCTTGTATGACAGTACGCATGAACAATAAAGGGAGAGGAATCTGTTCGACCTGTGGACAAAGCTCACAGTCAGCCTGAAAATTCCATCACTAGAAAGATAGAAATCATGGGAAGACAAACGAGTCAGTTAGAAGTACATACTAATTGATTCAACACCTTTGCCAATACTTGGTGCGTAAACACTTGCCGTTGCTCGAAGCAAGCAGAGCATGCATCTGTGACCTGTGAACAGATCACATTTACCAGCTGCTCAAAGAAAACTGGACCCCCCCCCCCCCAAAAAAAAAAAAAAAAAAAAAAAAAAAGAAAAAAGAAAAAGAAATATATATATACATGCCTTTTTTAAGGGTATCCCATCTCTCTCAGGATCTATCCCATGGATGGCAATTAAAACTTCAGCAGGAGTAAGGGCAGCACCAGTGTGAGATGATCCCTGCAAAACAGCAATGGAAAAAATCAGAGAGAAAGGCGGAGCAACATGACAATCTGGATGCAGGAAAGCACTCCATATTGCAAAATGGATTCCGACTTGTACATACTAAGGCATTC
Organism: Magnolia changhungtana; assembly: GCA_030180095.1. NCBI lineage: Eukaryota > Viridiplantae > Streptophyta > Magnoliopsida > Magnoliales > Magnoliaceae > Magnolia > Magnolia changhungtana. Next base: position 3,020,173 of record JASAUF010000172.1, read on the forward strand.
TCTCAACGACATGACCGAAGGGACTTTCAAGTATCAATATTAGCAAAACGTTAGTAATTGAACCCCCAAAATGCAGTACTAGATGTTCTTTCCTTTGCATGAATGATCAACCAGTGAAGTTTGCAAAACGAGCTTATAGTTCTACGGATAACCTTAGATGTATGGTAAATGGATGATCCTGACTGTTGGCACTCAGATTGAAATGTGAAAGCTTGCTGAAGATTACAGTGACAACAGCTGAAGAGTTGAAATTCAAATATGAACTAGGGTGTCCCGTATCCGTCATGATATGGCCGTATCGGCCGATATGTAACGGTAATGACCGACACCGTTACGCGATACGGGGTCGAAATGGGCACCCCCCCCCCATTCTCGTGGATCAGAACGGCCATTACGGACCCGTAACGGCTGTTATGGGCCTAAAGAAAATAGGAAATTGTGGTTGGAAGGAAATACAGAATCTTCATTACAAAATCAATCACAAACTACAAACTAGAACTATAGGGGGATTAGTTCCAGCACACAGAATTCTGTCACCAAAAAAGAGCCCCTCCAAATCTTTCCATTCAGAATTTATAGAGAATATATCCCTAGATTCTTGCCGTTCATTTAAATTCACCAATAACAAACATTGTCTTAATGTAAAGCATCCCAAAGGCATGCATTTAAAGCCCATGGATCTATCTCGAGAAACGAAGTGATGAAGTGTCTATGCTAATAAAGAATTTATCACATCGTAAGCAACAAAAATGACACACAAATAAAATGTTTCGGATCTAACAATGCCCCTAAATATCTACACATGACCTCAAGATATTTTCCTCGCAACAAGGGAGTAGATGTTCGAACCTCTTGACCATATTCACCATTGCAAAATGGTGCTGCGGAACGTAAAAAATCAACGCCTCTTAGAGGTGACACAATCTTTACTAATTGGTATGTTAGTACCAAAAACATATTGGGATGAGGTCATTCTTCTTAACACCAATAATGTAAACCAGCCGTCCACTGCTCTGCATGGTCAATATCCTTTACAGGTGCTCAAACCTAATACTCCATTATTTTCTCTCCCACCCAAAGTATTTGGTTGAACATGTTTTGTGCAATATTCTTTCTACATCTTGAACAAAATTGGACCCAAATCGGTCAAATGTGTTTCTCGAGCTACTCGAACTCGGTGTTTAAATTACCGGCGATATTATCGAATTATCGCCGATAATTTCGATATCGCTAGAGTTGCGACACCGAAACCCCCTTTTTTCGTTTCTCTTCCTAATATCGCCAATTTTTCGGCGATTTTATCGATTTTTTTGCGAAAAGTCCAGTTGTCACTCAGTGTTCGCAATCGGAAGAAATATTCCGAAAAAATTGGAGAGAGAGAGAGAGAGAGAGGGGGGGGGGGGGAACTTTCAGTAGGGTGGATTTCCGCACCTGTAGAATAGATTGCCCTGATTGGAAGCTGTATTTGGTGGGCCATTTGAATCGAAGCTCGCCATTTGTAGGTTACCGTAAAGAAAATCTCGATTCCCTTTTTTTCTTTCTTCTAATAGATTGTTACTTGAAAACGGAATTGATTGAGGAAGAAAATGCGAAAAAATAAAATAAAATCCAAAGAAATCCGGAGATTTGGGGAAGAATCCAGGGTTTCAGGGTCTCTTGGATGAAAAAGGGTTCGGAGACCTTTTTTATCGGGCGCGGATGCGACGGGTTGAGCAGCCAAATGGCTACTGAAGTGACGTCACCAAGTTCTGTGGGTCCCACGATGATGTATGTTTTGTATCCACACCGTCCATCCATTTTGAGGGACCATTTTAGGTCATGAGCCAAAGAATGATTCAGATTCAAATCTTGAGTGGACCCCACCACAGAAAAAGTGGAGAGAGTGACGCTCACCATTAAAAATTTCTAACGGCCATGAAAGTTTTCAATGAAGCTGATATTTGGGTTTTACCTTATTTAATGTTTGTGTTAACTTATAAACAGATTGGATCTCAAATAAACATCACGGTGGACCTTAGGAAGGTTTCAACGGTGGGTGTAACTCACTCCACTGTTTTCCCTGGTGGGGTCCATTATAGCTTTGGATCTGCTTGATTCTTTCGATCATGCCCTAAAATGTTCTCTCCAAATGGATGGACGGTGTGGATACAACACATACATCATGATAGGATCCACATAACTTGGTGACGTCACTTCAGTAGCAAGTCCCGCTACTCAACCTGTCATATAGCTAATCCGCATCCTTTTTTATCGAGCATGGCTATATGGTACGCATCTTTTCACATGTGTAGTGGGCCTTCAATCTGAACTGTTCATGTGATGTGGCATCCCATAAATATCCCAGGAACCAAATTTTACCCTGATCTGAAACTCTGGTTGGCCATAGCAAAGAAAGATGCAAATCAAGGGAGAAAATTGTTTTCTTTTATAATAGCCTACTGAAGTCTTACATGAAAGCAAAAGTTGAACCATAGAAGTTTCATGGAGTGCTGCATCACTTAGACCATTCAGATTTTGGACTCACATCACATATGATGAGTTCTCAAAAAGTTCTCACGATAACTCCGCTGTGGGGAAAATCGGCGTTGGCGCGGATCAGGAGCCCAAAGATGGATGGTCTGTCAGGGCTCTATGTCAGGGCTCTATAAGGCCCACCATGATATATTTGTTTTATCTACACCGTCCATCCATTTTGATATGTTATTCTAAGGGATGAGCCCAAAATGTAGCCAAATATGAGGCTCAAGTGGTCCACACCACAGGAAGTTGTGGTGGGAATGATGACCACGGTTGAAGCTTTCCTAGGGCCCATCATGATGTTTATTTTCCATCCAATTTGTTCATAAGGTCTAATAGACCTGGATGAAGGGAAAACATAAATATTAGCTTGCTCCAAAACTTATGTAGCCCCCGTAATTTTTTTAATGGTTGCCATTCAATGATCATTTTTTCATGTGATGTGGTCCACCTAAGATTTGTATTCGTTTCATTTTTGGCCCATACCATAAAATGATTTGTCAAAATGAGTTAACGGTGTAGATACCAAATCATTTTAGCTTATTATCCAAAAAATACGCGCATCCAATTATCAAGTGGACCATACCAAAGGAAAAGGTGGTGATTGACGATTAATGGGTCACAAAAGTTCTGGATCAATCATATATTTGTTTTTTTTTTCTTTGAGTTCATTTACTTTTACGTGTCTTAATTACTGTATGTCAGCTGCATTTGTAATAAATAAACTCATTTTGGTTGCTATTAAAGTGATTTTTTATGGCATCGCATGCTTTTTGGGTCCCGTTAAATGAAAACTTATTATGTAATGTATTCTTTTAGCAATTTTTTATTCCTAAATATGTAAATATGTGTATTTAGCCATGTCTTGAAGTTTCACTAAAAAATTCCATCGTTTTCCCCATGTTTCCCTCTTTTACCCTGCATTTCTGGTTATCGGCGATAACGATATTATATTTTTATCTCTGGCCAGTGAAACTTGTAGCGATACCGACAACTCGAACACTGCTCAAAGTACAGGAAAGGAAACAAATGTTATTGTCCAGACAATCATAAACAATATGTTTCCAAAGATGCATCATTCTTTGAAAACATACCATATTTTAGTGTCTGCGTAATCTTTGCCTAAAACTTTTCCTCTTCTCGTTGTTGATCGCACACTTGATGGGTATTACCCAGATAGCTTAACAAACTCAAAATGTATTCCAGGAGGAAGAAGGATCCACTTGTGTATTCCGATAACCACCCTGGTTTTGATTCGGACTCAACATATTTGAACCTTACCTTCCAATCGCCCAACGGAAAGGAACTCAGACCTGTACATCTCATCAGTTTCGATCAAAAACGTGGGTCGAAGATTGGAATATCTATATTCAATAATAATAACGAAAGAAATTCAATTAAAAATTAATCATCCCTCACATTGCCCTTGATTCCAAATATATATATATATATATATATATATATATATATATATATATATATATATATATATATATATATATATATATATATACACACACACACATTTGATTAATGTAATTAAAAGTAATTTATCAAAAGATTTTGGCAGCATTTCACGTTGTAAAGAATCCATTGTAATGATAGGATAGTTATGCGGGTTTGGAACCCTCGCTTCACACCGGCATGCATAAGACGCTTATAGAATTCGTAATCCATGACGAATATGTGAACGCTGCATAGCAAATAGGTTGCTTAGGACCTCAGTTGTGTGGTCGCGCAAGAAGTTGGCTCCCTGCATCTTTGTTCTCCCTTTCTCCCATGCTTCGATCTGTGGGATACTTGAGCTCTGAATCTCTTGATCTCGAAGGCTTCTAAATCTCTCTCTCTCTCTCTCTCTCTCTCTCTCTCTGAACTCTCTGATGCTTCTTTCTCTGATCTCCAAATGAGAGGGAGAAGGGGTATTTATAGGCCTTCACACATGTGAGCTACCAAATACGCGCAACAAGGTGTTGTTGCGCGACTGCACAACGTATCTTTATTGCGCGACTACACAATCATCTTTTATGCGACTTGGTCAGGTTTATACACTGCCAACTTCCTAGCACTTTGTCCTTAGTTATGCGGTCACACAATCCATCTCTTTTGTGCAGCCGGGCAACACAACCATCTTACGCAAGTCTCAATTTTTTGTGCTCCAACAGATGCCCCATCGATCCTCCTTTGAATTTGCTTCAAAATCAAATGGGGGATCGAACCTCTTTCACACGAAAATTGCTCACACAATCCGTTGCCCGATCGTGCAACTCCTGTTGGGCGATTTGAGTCCGCGCAACAAGTTGTCGGGTCTCGCTGGCTATAGAAACTGAACTCCTTTTACTTCAATCATTCATGCTTTCTTCTTCTGCCACTACATCTCGTTATCTCTATGTGCAACCACACAACTCCCATCTGCCCCGGCAGAAATTCAGCTAAGTCTCTAAACTCTGCCAAAATGTCGTCCTGTCATTTATTTATTTTCCCCAACCAAATGGCAAAGAGTAAGAGGATTTCCGGATGCTCCCATGAGCCTTCCACTCCGACTCATCACTCTTCCAGGAGTTAAGCAACGAGTTCACCACAGACCCTTCAATCCCCACAAGCAGACGATCGTCCTGGGAAACGAGTTAAGATGACAACTAAACACCCATCCGTTTCAAAGAGCCAAGCCCTCTGGTAATAGACTTATTGGACCACATTGTTCTTTTGGCTAGCCCCATACGCCAGGCCATAATCATCGGAGACAGAAAGGCCTCCCCGCTAGGGCCACGAATCAGCATGGGAGGATTGGCTTAAGGCAACTTCGAACATTCGAATGGACAGCTCCAGGCCATCAAATACAGAGACCAGCCCTCCTCCCTCTTTCACAAAGAGAAAGCCATCAAAAAGCAAAGGCCAACAACTCCAAGAGAAAATCAAGGAGTTTAATAATAAGCATCCCCAACATACGTGGGGCGGCGTGAAGGTCCATTAGGAGGTGATTAAATTCACCAATCCTTTTAAGTACGAGATGGTCATCATTCCAATGAATATGCGCCGCCATCTCTCAAGAATGCACAACAAACCTACAGATTGGATGACACACAACAAGATTCTTTATACAACCCATTGGGCCACGAAGGAATCCCAAATCTTGGAAGGTTATCTGATGCGATTCTTGATGCGAATCCCAAAATGAACTAAGGGCTCTCGACAAAGGACCGGCAAAATCTCTCTGATGCGATTCTTGATGCCCGGCTACAAACCCATCATCTCTTCTCCACCCATTCTTCGAGACTATTCATCAACGCTTCTGCATTAGAGATTCTTTATGGCGTACGGAAGAATTCAAAATTTGTGGCTTCTTATCTTCTGGCAACTATTACAATGCATGGGCCAAGACAATAATCAAGAAGCGCTCGGATGTTCTGATCAAGATCGATCTCCTCAATGCGATCAAAGTCGCATCCGATTATTTATGCAAAGATGTGATTGTGTTCAGGGGCATCCTCAATTACTGGAGCCCAACGACCAACTCCTTCTTTCCCCTGGGCGAAGTCAGCATCACACTATGCGATCTTCATAGGATGGTTGGTCTTCCAATAACGGGCCATTTCTTTGATGAATATGTGCCTACAAATGAAGAATTTGCACATTTTTCTCCCACCAACTGATAGCCAAAAGTTTCGAAAACCGCAATCGAGCTCTTTAGAGAAATGGCAAAGTTTCCAGACATTTGCAAAGTTTCGCACCTCATCTGGCTTGTTCATTTTACGAAAGACCTTTGGTACATTCTCTGTCCTTCTTTTGCTCTACTTAGATCTTTCGCATACCTCTTCATTATCTCTTAATAACTATACCATCTCTTTCAAGCTTCCAACTTTGCAAGAAACCACACACAAAAACTAAACGGCCTCAGACAAAAGATCAAGGGTCTAGCAGAGTATAGCGCATCCGGCGAGCTGACTACTTTCCTAGCTTACTAGCTCAGCCTGGTAGTGCTTCCCAACTCAAAATGGGTCGATGCCATCAGACCCATCCTATTCGTGGTCGTCGGAGCAATGGTAGAGGGCAGAAAGTATTCCTTGGCTCCTCCAATCCTTTGCTCGAAATACCGCGCCTTCGGCGATGTGGCCACTCACTACAAGAGCCCGGTAGTCGAAGCGTCTTCGGCCAACACACCATGGCATTACTTTCCAGGGTGGCTAGGCGTATATTTCCCATGGACTTACGACGAACCAGAGACGACATACATGAATCTGGATCGTCTCCCTCTCTGGCGCCACCAAAAGGTGTAAGATGGTTAAGAAGACCTACGATTGGGTGGATTGATACAGTCCAGTACTTTTTTCTAGCTTCCCTTCTCTAACATTTATGAAGATAAAGACGCCATCGACAATGACTCGTTGTCTCCAAGCAAGTGTATCTTCTTCATATGTATCAAATCCAGCAGCCTCCCTTTGAGGGAAGGTGGCTAATTTTGAGGCAAACCCTACTATCCTAGTACATTTGCACAATAATTCGGCTATGATCAGACGATTCCAAAGGACTGTGGCATCGTCACAAGAGCAATGGGGAGTTATGGCGTCGGTCCTTATACAATTGGGCGTTGATATGGAAAAAACTTCTGATTGTGGCTATCATCATTCAGTCCAAGCTTCTTATTCCCAGATGCGATGGTGGGTCCATCAGTTTTTTCTAGTACGGCATTATCACTCGGTGAACTATCTAGTCTGGATCGCTCCGCCAAGGCTGAGGAACTACAGACCCGAGCAGGGGATTGGCTATATAGTGGAGAAGGATCACGCCCCTGCCTCCCGGTCAAGTGTGTTTGAAAATTTCTTTAGATGAGCCTATCCATCAAGTAAAGCCCGCCAATACTTTGGATGGTTGGATTCCGTATGGTATCTATTCAGAGGAACTGAGAAGACCAGGAGAGCAACCTGTCAGGGCAATGACACTTACTCCAAATGAAGAGGGTAATGACTCAACCCCACAGGCGCCAATGGCCATGCTTCATACTCCCACCAGAGAGACTACAATGGGCACCGATGATAGGCCGTGTCGCCCATTGTATTTCCAATGATGAGGTCCACGAGGCAAAGTTTCTCCTCTCCTGTGACCAATGTTTTAAATATCAACAATATCGGCCGATATATCCCATGATATATCTTATATCCCACCTATGCGATACAAAACTCACAGGTAGTGCCGATATATCCCACATGATCGATCTGATAAGCATTTTCAATTTTCGATCCTTTTTTTTTTGTTGAAGTTATGTTAAGAAGTTATGTTAAATCAGTGTCAAATGGTTATAAATTCATTAGTTCTTCATGTTTTGCATGAAAAATCGTGGTGTTGAAGCTTTGATTTCTATATCCATTCATGTTCTCCATTTTATTTTTTTTCAAAAATTTCCTTCAACTTGCTGTCAATTGAGACTAATTTCAAAGTATTTAGGAGTCTTTGATGAAATAATCATCACATACGTTCTAATTTCGAAATTTGAGTATAGGTGGTACGATTTGGGGAAAATTGAGGAAAATTCAAATTTTTTTCCAATTTCTCCCAAATTACTTGCAATGTTGCACTCCGAATATAAGGGCTGATGTACTGATTTGTCGAGTCCTTGTCAATTTTTAGAAAAAAAAAAAAAAAAAATCATTTTTTAAATTAAAAATTAATAAAATATTTATTAAAATATTTTTTTCCGAAAATTTCCATAAACCAGCTGTCCATTGAGACTAATTTCTAAGTATTTAGGAGTGTTTGATGAAATGATCATCACGTACACTCTAAATGTTATGCATTCAATTTGAATATAATTGCATTAGTTCAGTCACACAACGCATAGGTTAGGACCCTATACGAAGGAAACCTATTATGTGCACTTCTTCTTTGAGATGTTATGATTTAAAGTGTGTATTAAGGTCTTTTCTAACAATCCCTGAAGTTTCATTGGAAAATTCAACAAATTTTCCAATGATTCCCCATGTTTCCCAAAAAGTGCAATAAATTACGCGATACAAACGATGTCCCATGCAATAACCGATAAGTAACGCGATATTGATATTTTAAACAACCTGTGACCCCCCCCCCCCCAAAAAAAAAAAAAAAAAATAAATAAATAAATAAATAAAGAAGTGAGGATGAATTAGAGCAAGGTTGGCCCCTCCAGCAATGACAAACAAGTCATGATTGAAGAACTTGCCGAGGAGGAATCGTGAGAATGAAAAATCAACCTCCAGTAGCAGTTCTGTTGAAGAAACTAACTCCTATGAGGGCAACAACTTGGAAGAGGAAGGGGAAGTAAATATCGACAAGGAGGACGGTGCCGCAGACGAGGCCGCCACAGTTGGTCAAGAGATCCCACAAGATGTATCTACCCCGACCGGCCAAGCGAACACTCCTGCAAAGGAAGAGCACTCAATTATGGAGAATTTACCTACTCGCCCATGGCTAATATCTTCATAACTTTCAGCACCAATTACTCCCATCTTCCTCGCGAGATGCCTGCTATTCCGCTGATCAACTAGCCCTCAAATCCTTCTAAGAATTGTGGAGGTTTCCTCATCGAGGGAAGCAGAACTTTCCATGCCAACAGCGCAAACAATGGCGGCGGTGTTCATTTCTTCGAATAGGCCTTTGTCCACCCTACACGACGTGGAGGTTGACTAGGACATGATAGTCCATCCCATAACCACTGGGGCGGCTGACATGTATGCAGAACATGTCTTGACAGATGAGGCCACAATTGCATCCTCCACCACCCTAGTTACAGTCACCCGCACAATTCACTTTCCCTCGAAGCCTACCGTTATGACCAGTGTTTTAAATATCGACGATATTGGCTGATATTATCCACGTAATATCTTGTATCCTACCTGTGTGATACAAAACACACAATAGTGCCAATATATTCCATATGTTTAATCAAGTGAGCATTTTCAATTTTCGATCCCTTTTTTTTTAATTATATTAAATCAGTGTCAAGTGGTTACAAATCCATCGCTTCTTCATGGTTTACATGAAAAATTATGGAGTTGGAGCTTTGATTTCAATATCCATTGGTTCTTCATATTCTCCATGTTTTTTTTCGAAAATTTCCTTCAACCAAATGTCACTTGAGACTAATTTCGAAGTATTTGATGAAATGATCATCACGTGTACTCTAATTTTGAAATTTGAGTGTAGGTTGTTCGATTTGGGGAAAATTCAAAATTTCCCCACTTTCTTCCAAATTGCTTACAATGTTGAACTCCAAACCTGAAATCGAACATGTATGAGTGCTGACCTACTGATTTGTTAAGTCCTCGTCAATTTTAGAAAAATAAAAATCATTTTTAATAAAATATTCATTGTTTTTTTTTTTTTTTTTTAAAAAAAATTTCCTTCAACTAGCTGTCAATTGAGACTAATTTCGAAGTATTTAGGAGTGTTTGATTAAATGATCATCACATACACTCTAAACGTTATGCATTCAATTTGAATATAGTTACAGTAGTTCAGTCAAACAACGCATAGCTTAGGACCCTATGCAATGGAAACTTATTATGTGCACTTATTTTTTAACATGTTATGATTTAGAATATGTATTAAGGTCTTTTTTAACAATCCTTGAAGTTTCATTGAAAAATTGAACCATTTTCCCAACGTTTCCCCATGTTTCCCAAAAAGTGTGATAAATTACCTGATACAAATGATATATCTCTTGTGATAACCGATACGTATCTGTATCCCAAGGATGCGATACATAACGCAATACCAATATTCCGAACACTAGTTGTGACTGACAACTCCGACAACTCTAGATTCAAGCACTGCAGTTAGGGAACCATCTTTCAATGTTACTATTGCGGTGGCGGTCCCCGAGCCACCAAATGTTCCTGTTATTGTCAAAGCCTCAACCTCATCAACTCCTTAATTTGTAGCTCTAGCAACAGGTATAATTTTAAATCTTCATGCTTCGTGGATTTTCCTTTGAACGACATTATCTTATTTTTATTTACCTCATAATATATATATATATATATATATATATATATATATATGTATGTATATATATATATATATATATATATATATATGTATGTATATATATATATATTGCGGTTGTTCCGGCTTTGATCTTTTCTACAAGCTCCAATTCAATGGCAATGGTATCGGACCTTTTCTCTCTAGAAAAGGTCCCTCCGTACAAGCTTATCCTAATCGAGAATGCCCTCTCAGCCATAACTTGTATCTAGAAAAGGTCCCTCCATACAAGCTTATCTTAATCGAGAATGCCCTCTTAGCCATAGCTTGTATCTAGAAAAGGTCCCTCCATATATTACTTCAATTGTCTTGAGGAGTATTATATTGTAGAGAGATTTTCTCGTATCCGCTACAGAATTACAACCCATCTTTGCTCACTGGGTACAAAACACCCATGCTTTAGCACCTAGTGCAACAGTGCCTCAAAGATTGCATTATATTTAATTTTTCCTTATCATATGTAATTTCTTTGCATTATAGATAAAGGAGCCTCATTAGGTAGAGATTTCCTTGTATCTGCTATAGAATAGCAACCCATCTTTGCTCAATGGGTACAAAACACCAATGCTTTAGCACCTAGTGCAACAGCTCCACAAAGATTGCATTATATTTAATTTTTCCTTATCGTATGTAATTTCTTTGCATTATAGATAAAGGAGCCTCATTAGGTAGAGGATATCAAATCCTTCACTTCCCCTCTACATCTGGTCTACATCTCTTCTTCCCCACTTCTTCTCTCCCTATTCATCTACAAGTTCAATCAACCAAAAGTTCTTTTTGGCCTCCTTTATCTGTTGGAACACCCCTTTTCTTCAAACAATCAGTTATTGACGTGTTAAGGCTGATGAAATACCAGACACTCATCGCTAAAATGTCACTAGTTTGAAAACTCCTAACTTTTCCAATAATTAAGGTGTCCACCACTGAATTATTCCTTGAATTTTAATGGATCGATTTGGATTCATTCATCTGAAATAATACATCCCAAAAACAACATGTTTCTCATCATAAAACTACCCATTTTAAGGCGTATGTAGTGTTGAGCCCTTCTCAGACTTTAAAGATTTGATGAACATGGTTGACATGGTCACTAGTTCTTGCACTGTGATTAAGATATCATCAAAATAGATGAACACAAAAGGGCAGAAGATATGGTTTCACGTGCATGAATGTGCTTGGCTCATCAGATAATTAAAGAGGCATAACCATCTACTCTTGTAATCCTTTGTGTTTTAAATGCTATCTTCCACTCACATCCATGTCTTGCACAATTTCTAACCTTTACTATGAGAAAAACAATACTAAACTACCCCAAATTAAAATGGAAATACCTAAACTGCCCGTCAGAGTCCAACCAAGATGAAACAGACCAGAACACCAAGAATCAGAATTTTACTTCGTCTTGGTTCCTTTAGCAAAGCCAACATTCCTACACTCAGATAGCACTATGTTTGCATTTAATTGTAGATTGTCTAATTGAAAAGATCAGTAGACTGGATTCTTACCATTTTATCAACACAATTTCAATATGAGTCTGATATAATCACATTAGCCCAAGAATTACAATGACCTAAGAAATCAATTGGTGTATATCAAATGCATGATTGAAAGCAGTGTTTAAAATATCGACACTGGCCAATATATCCCACGATATATCTTGTATCCCACCTGTGCGATACGAAACGCACAAGTAGTGCGATATATCCCACATGTTCAATCTAGTGAGCATTTTCGATTTTCGATCCTTTTTTTTTCCTGTAAATCATGTTAAATCAATGTAAATTGTTACAAATACATGTTTTTTCATGTTTTGCATGAAAAATCATGAATTGGGAACTTCGATTTCGGGATTTGGAGGGGACGGGGCCGAGTTGTGGAAAATTGAAAAAAAAATAAAATCAAATTTTCTCAATTTCTCGCAAATCGGTTGCAATGTGTCCAAACATAAAATTGAACATGTATGTAACCTGATCTAGTGATTCTTCTTTTGCTTTTGAATGTTTTTCTTGTGTTTCCACGTCTTCTTACATTTATAAATTATATGAATAGATTTTGAATATACTTGCATCAATTCAGTTAGACAAATGCATAGATTAGGACCTCATACAATTAAAACTCTTTTTAAACAAGCACTGAAGTTTCATTAAAAAATTCGACCAATTTCCCAATGTTTCCCCATGTTTCCAACAACAACGACACATTATGCAATACAACCGATATATCTCATGCGATACCCGATATGCATCCATATCCCAAGGGTGCGATACATAACACGATACCGATATTTCAAACACTAGTCAAAAGTAAAATAGTCAAGATCCAAAGTAAAGGGTGGATCATATGGTTAAGGTCATTGCATCATCGTGACTTTTGAGCCATGTTCCTTCCACGGTGGGGCCAACAATTTGGATGATCCAGAGTCCCATGCATGCATTCTGTAAGTACAGTTTCAATAGGCATATGTCAAATGGATGATCAAAAGTAAAATAGTCAATGATCCCAAGTAAAGGATGGATCATATGGTTAAGGTCATTGCATCCTCGTGACTTTCGAGCCATGTTCCTTCCACTGTGGGGCCAACAATTTGGATGATCCAGAGTCCCATGTATGCATTCTATAAGTACAGTGGATGAGTTATCAGCATTTTCAAAATATTGGTAAACAATGTTACCTTGAAAAAAAAAAATCACCCTATTCTAACACATTATCTAGATGCGCTTTTATAATTTAATCAACTAATGTGTATATAATATTGTCTTAGAATATCACCATTTAAGTGTATAGCCTTCATCATTATAAAAAATTTTAAAAATAATAAATAATAAAGAAGAAGAAGAAGAGTGCAGGGGCTCAAAGCTCTAAAGTATAATTGCAAATAAACATATTATCCAGAAGGGTAGAAAGAATAAGCACGATGCAATAGAGTCATCTTCACATTAAAATATTATTGGAGTGAAAAACTAAAGGGCATGTACCTGCAGTATTCGCGCCAGTGCAGCTTTGAACTTATCTAATGGAAGATCAACAAGCTGGGGAAAGATAGGTAAGACCTAGAAAAAAAAAATGTAGAAGATCATACGAAAGAAAAGGCAAAGACTGGTGCTTAACAATAATTAAAAATAATGGTAATGTATGGAAGATAAATATCAACCAAAAGATACTTTCCTTTCCTCAGCAAATTATTGGGTATTATAGTGGAATACTGAATCTCATGTTAAACATTTTCTATGTTTGCATTCAACAGAAAGTGTATTAATCGAAGTTCAAGAATGTAGAGAAATATGAGTTCCGACTGTTTTTTTCTCTTGCTCATTCTGATGTGTGGAGCCCAACCCCAACTATTTCAGCTTTTAGTTATAGATAAATATCTCATGTCTTTCATTGATGGTCATTCTTGAATGCATCAGGTTTACCTAATGAAACATAGAGATGAGGTGCCTTCTACCATAAAGATGTTTCATAAAATGATCTTAAATCAGTTTGAAAAGATTCAAAAGAATACCAGCATGTTTTGTTGTGCCAATGCTCGAGAGTATCTCATGATCTACAAATATACTTCATAGATCATGGAATTGAAACTCAAATGTTTTGTTCTAATACACCTCAACAGAATGGGGTGGCAAAGAGAGAATTATTATGTTTTAGATGTTATTAGATCCATCGTACTGAAAATAAAGGTTCCTAAATCTACTGGGAAGAAGCAGTCTTGACTGCTGCCTATATGATAAATAGGATGCCTACACTAGTATGATATGTAAGAATCCTCTTAAAGTCTTGACACTAGATTTTCTCTTGTTCACTCCACACTGTAAAGTGTTTGAATGAGTGTGCTTTGTACATATCTTAGAAACATCTAGAACCAAATTGCGTCCTCAGTCTACAAAATATGTTCTCAGTCACAGAAAGTTATAAATGCCTCTTGTCATGTGTTGAAAAACAATGTCTTGAAAGAGTCATTCACAAGATAACAACTCTCTTGTCGATCTCCTAAATGAGCCATTCCCTCTTCCCATGATTGTTGACCCTCCATCCCTTTCATCTGTTGACCATCCCAAGGATGAGTCCAACAACCTACATGCCTAAACAAGGCGAAAGCAGATGGATGTTGCTATGGATATGACAGTTTATGACCACCACCCTCCTATTCCAAATTCTGCAGGTTCTCCAACCACAATCTCATCTCTGTCTGATCTTCCCACTGTTAAGCAAAAAGCAAGATGGGTTTAAACCTCTCATCCCATCAATCATTTTGTAACCTATTACTCCATTTCCCCTTCAATAATATTTGTCATCTATTTCCTTTGTTTCGTTCATAATGAAGTTACAGATGCCCTAGTAGACATAAATGGCGAGCAGATATGTTGGAGGAAACAAAGGAAATAGATGACAAATATGTTTTGCACGTTATCGATGTTGTTGGAAACAAGGGGAAACATTTGGAAATTGGTTGATTTTTTCAATGAAACTTCAACGATTGTTAAAAAATACATCAATACACTTATAAATCAAATCATTACAAAAAAAAAGTGCAAAAATAGGTTTTCTTTGTATGGGGTCTTACTCTTTGCGTTGTCTAACTGAATTGATGTAAGTATATTCAAAGTCTATTCATATAATTTATAAATGTAAAACAACGTGTGGAAACACAAGCAATACATTCAAAAGAAAAAGAAGAATCACTAGATCAGGTTACATACATGTTTGATTTTATGTTTGAACACAATGATTGCAACTGATTTGCAAGAAATTGGAAAAAAAAAAAATTCCAATTTTCCGCCACTCGGCCCATATCCTCCAAATCTCGAAAGCGAAGCTTCCAATCCAAAACATGAAAAATCATGGATTTGTAATAATTTGACACTGATTTAGCATGCTTTACAGAAAAAAAAAAAAAAAAAAAAAAAAAAAAGATCGAAAATTAAAAATGCTCACCAAATCGAACACATGGGATACATCCCACAACTTCTGCGTTTCGTATCGCACAAGTGGGAAACAAGATATATCATGGGATATATCAGCTAATATCGTCAATATCTAAAACACTGCCTGGGACCTAGTCAAAAAGCCAAACATGAAATGCATTGGGGGAGGCAAGCAGTATTTTAAATATCTTACCCTATGTAGCATATAGCTTATGCTACATAGCTTAGCTTAACCTTAATGCCACGCAGCTCACGAAAATAGCTTTAAGTTGTGGATAGCCTAGGCTACATACACTACATGCTATGTTACACGCTATGTAGTTTACACCACAAGTTATTTTTCATTAAAACATTAAAATAAAAAAATGTTTTGAATTATTCTTTAAATTTTTTCTATTTTAATATATATATATATATATAGTAAATCTTTTCTATCATTTTAGTAAAGTAATATAAGCAATAGCATTAAACCAACTTTGTTGTTCTTTACCTCTATACTAAATCTCTGCCTTATTTTTCATATTATGTTTTAGGTTGCATTTGGTTGCACTTGCACCAAATCAGATTAACTAAAATTTAATGAAATTTCATGATATTTGGTGCCACCTTTAGTTAAAAATTAGACAAAGTATGTGGCACCAAGCACGACCTTAATTAAAAATCTAGAAGCATGCTTGTAGCTTGCACCTCATGTTTAAAAGGGGTGAACACTACAGTACACATTATTTGCTACTTAAAATACTAGATGCAAGGGGTATATGCTCTGAAACATAAGTAAGATAATTTCAAGGAAGATATAAAGCTCGACTTGTAGTTAAAGCGCTCACCAACAGTAGAGGTAGACTTGGAAGAAACATTCACTCCTGTAACACCCTGATCCATAGCTCAAGTGGTAGACTGAGTGAAAGATACCTCGTTTCAACACTGAGGTCATGGTATCAATTCCCTAGTGGGGTGGCTAACAGTGAAGTGTGAACTGACAGTGGGGTGTACTAACAAACTAACCAAAAAAAAAAAAAAAAAAAACATTCACTCCTGTAGTCAAGTTGAATTCATTTTTTGAGTTTTAATTTCTATTACAACAAATCTTTAGTGGTCTCTTCATTAATTGCACGTTAAAAATGCATTAATTCATGGGGATCGGATTGCCCTCCTGGTGTCACTTCTATTTGTGGCAAGGGTAAAGTTTGTCGCTTACAAAAGGCTATTTATCGCCTTAAGCAGTCCCAAGAGCCTAGTTTGAGAAGTCTAGCATTGGAGTTGTGGAGTCTGGATTTCTACAAGGTGCATCTAACCGCTCAATATTCATTAAGAAGAGTGGAGAAAACACCCCAATTATTGTGCTCTATGTTGATAACATTGTGCAGACAAGAAGAGGAAATTTAGGAGATCAAACGTTGCTTAAAAGAAACCCTTGAGACTAAAGATTTAGGTCTTCTAAAATATTTTTCAGGGATAGAAATTGCTGGGTCCAAAAGAGGCACATGTTTATCTCTCAAAGAAAGTATGTCCTTAATCTTCTTGAAAAATCTGATATGTTGGGAGCTTGTCTAGTTTATTCTCCCATTGAGGTAAATCATTAAGGAAAGATTACAAGCTCTTTGACACCTATTTTGCATCAACATCTTGTGGGACAGCAAATTTATTTGATGAATACACTACCTGATATTGTACATGCAATCAGCATGGTTAGTCATTTCATGCATGCTCCTCATGCCCATCAACTTGAGAATTCTTATTTGCACCTGAAATCTGTTCCTGGCATGGGTCTCTTATAATCCAATGATCATCCTAACCTTAGTGGTTGTTATGATGCTGACTAGGCAAGATCATCTGATGGTGGGAAATCCATGACTAGATATTGTATGTTCGTTGGTAGTAATTTGGTCACTTGAAGAAGCAAGAAACAAAGTGTTGTCAATCAAACATTTATGGAAGCCGAATAGTTGGCAATGGCTTACACTGTCTGTGAGCTTTTATGGTTGAACTCTCTTCTATGTGAAATGGGATTTCCTCCTCCAACGTCATGTCCCCTATATTAACCATGCGGCTATCCATTTAGTAACACTCCCATGTTCATAAGCGCACAAAACAATCAAAGTGGATTGTTATTTTGTTCAAGAAAAAGTGACCCAGAGAGATTTCAAAATGCCCTTTGTTAGATCTACCGATTGCTTGATAGACTTCTTTACCAAATATTTAAATTGTGGGGACGAAGAAATAAGTGAATAAGTGCAGGTGTGTGTTTGTATTTCAATGGTCTATTTTAAACTTAGTCGGAATAAAAGCGAGGAGAGAGGGACGTGTAACCCTAACTCTTATTTTCACTCTTTCCTCCTTTCTCCTATTTTCTTCTTCTCTTTTCTCATCTTTTTCCATGTAAACCTTCCATAAAGAACAATCTGATGATAGCAAATCCATGATTGCCTATACATTCATTGGTGGTAATTTGGTCACTTGGACAAGCAAGAAGCAAAGTGTTGTCACCCAATCATCTGTAGAGGCTGAATATTGGGCAATGGCTAGCATGTCTATGAGTTTTTAGAGTTAAACTCCTCTTTTATGTGAAATGGGATTTCCTCCAACGCCAATTCCTCTTTATTAACCAGGTGGCTATCCATATTGCTAACAATCCCTTGTTTCATGAGTGCACAAAACAATATAAGTGGATTGCCATTCTGTTCAAGAAAAAGAAGCTCCTAATGATTCCAGGATGCCCTCTCCTAGATCCAACGATCACTTGACAAACATTTTGCCGAATATCCAAATCATACTCGGCTTCATCTTGTCTTCTCCAAGCTGGGCATGGCTATACATTTATGCTTCAGCGAGGAAGAATATAGAAAAATAAATGTGTGAATAAGTATTTCATTGTCGCGTGGAGTATTAGATGCATGATGCATCTCCTGAAAGATTGGCCTATATTTTGGTATCGCTGGGTTTGGCAATATGAAGCAGCCCAAATACATGGAGGCATAAAGCAGCCAAATACAATCTAGGATTGCCATCATTGTGAGGAAGAGGCAGCGGAGCCTCTTAACTCGATGGGAAGAAAGAGAAAATACGATCGGAATATGGTGACCTTCCAAAAAATGAAGAAATTTCATGGAGGCATAAAACTGAGAGTAATGTGTCTCGAAGAGGGTGATAAAAACATGGGGTTCTTCGATCCTCTTGAGAACATAAGAAGAATCAACTCTAAACCCAAACTTCACTTGGGAGGGCCTTTCATTGAAGAAGAGCTGAGATCAACAATTCAATTATCAATTTATATTGCTATTAAAATGAGTCTTATAGAAGGCCTAATTTGGACGGAGTTGACTTTAATTTGATTCCATAAGAAAAAGTGGAGTGGCTAGAAACACAGATATGGAGGTAGAAAAAGGCAGTGGACAATGAAAGGAACAAAGGCCCGGCAGGAATGAGGGTTGAGTAGATAGTTCTGAGTGCCACATTTTGGGATAAGGCTCATGAGTTGTTTACCATTCTGGAACCCACTTTTAGAGTCCTAAAAGTGGTGGACAACGAGACCACCAAAAATATGATCAATGTATAGATGTGGCTATTTAAACGTCTACTTGGTGTTTTAAAGATCACTATGTATCAGCTGAAAAGTTAGCCTATAGTTTGGTATCGATAGATTTCTGATATATATATATATATATATATATATATATATATATATATATATATATATATATATATATATATATATAAACATATATAAACCAGCCTAGAATACCATCTAGGACTGCCATCATTGATGAGGACGAGGCAGCATAGTCTCTTAACCCAACTCGATGCAAAGAAAGTGAACATGAGAATGGAATGTAGAGAAATTCTAAAAAATGAAGAAATCACATGGAGGCAAAAACTGAGAGCTATGTGGCTCAAAGAGGGTGATGAAAACATAGCTTTCTTCCATATTCTTGAGAAAATGATAAGAAGAATCAACTCTAAACCCAAACTTTAGGTGGAAAGGTCATTTATTGAAGAAGAGTCAAGATCAACAATTCATTTGTCGATCTTTATCATGCCTTGTCTTATAAAATTACTAATTTATATGGGGTTAACTTTTGAGACGATTTTGTGGGAGAGGAGTGGCTAGAAACGCAGAAATAGAAAAGGCGACAGGCAATGAAGTGGCATGTTTTGGGATGAGGTCCATGACTTGGTTACCATTTTGGAGCCCATTTTTTGAGTCCTGAGAGTGGTGGGCAATGTTATAGTCCACAATAGGATCCATGTATATTGTATAGATATAACTATTTAAATATCAATACTCGTTGTTTTAAATATTGCATGTATCGGCTGAAATATTGGCCTACACTTTGGTATCGTTAGGTTTCCAATACAAAAACAGCCCAGAATACTATCTAGGATTGCCATCTTTGATGAGGAAGAGGAAGTGGAGCTGCTTAACTCAACTCAATGGAAAGAAAGAGAAAATGAGAGTGGAATAAGGTGACATTTTAAAAGATGAATCAATCACATGCAGGAAAAAATTGAGAGCATTGTGGCTCAAAAGAGGAGGATAAAAACCTGGCTTTCTTCCATCATCTTGCGAACACAAAAAGAAGAACCAACTCTACATCCAAGGCCTAACCTGGATGGAGTTGACTTTGAGTTGATTCCACTGGGAAAGTGGAATGGCTAGAAACACAGATATGGAGGAAAGTTGATTCCGTTGGAGAAAGTGGAATGGCTAGAAACACAGATATGGAGGAAAAGTGAGGCGGTGAATGACAGTGGATTGAAGGATAGCTCTGAGCGACACATTTTGAGATAAAGTTCATGACTTGGTTACAATTCTGAAGCACATTTTTAGAGTCATGTGTAGTTGCACAAAGTGTGAAGCGAAGCAGCAAAAAAATAGGGTCTAGGAGCGGGAAGCGTCTCTTTCAAAATATAAAGAAGTGTAAAATGGGTCAGAAGTGGGAGCGGGAGCGAGAATCCAAAGCGGGAATTTCAAGCAGGAGTGGCACCTAGTTACTGATAGACAACAAGACAGCTGCCGATAGGATCAATGTATAAGTCAATGTGGATCATGAAGGAGGCAGCCCTTGGTCTTACAAATGGGTGCATAATATTGCCAGCAAGCGATCGACAAGACCCTCGTGCACCCACTTCCAGGGCTAGCATGTTTTCAGTTATATGTTACATCAGTTGTAATTGTAGTTTATAGTTTTTATATGTTAATTACATTTGTTTACATCCGTTTTTCTTTTCAATTATTGATATGTTTCTGAATTCGGTTTCTAAATTATTTTTTTCAAAACCTGAATATTAATACAAGCATAGGCTAGATGACACGAATGAGTTAAAGAAGGCCCTCCATGATGCCCTGCCATTTTATTAGACTGCCGTAGATACACATGAAAAGAAGGAATAGTTTCATTGTTGTCATTTTCGAGAAATATAATTAGCAATGGAAAGGAAGAGAGAATTTGAGAACGGAAAAGTAAAATTTAAATCTGATATGTTTATCAGATATTAACTTTGGATATGAATGGATTACAGAGAAAGAGGATCCAGCTCTTCCAACATAGGGCGTTAAGGAGTCTAAAGACGAAGAGGATGCTGAATGATAAGATTTAGAGGATGATGATGATGATGATGATGAAGTTCATGTGGAAGATGATGAAGATACTATTGATTTGATGATGTTGAATGAGATTACTATTAGTTACTTCCTTTAAATATGAACTTAATGAGTGGTTTAAGAATCCTAGTTTGAGTTGGCTATATACGCACTGGTAAGTGCTAATTTGCATGTGACTTGTGACTTGTGAGTGATGGTCTATTATTATGTCATGTTATGCACAAACGATAAAAAAAAAATGTAGATTTTAATCATTATTTTTATATATATAACTTTGCATATTCATTTATATTTTTCTACAATTTTATGGAAAAAAGAAATAGTAAAGTTTTACAATTTCACATTTTACAATGAGGACCCTCTTAAAATTTTATGATCCAATTCAACTTCCAGAATATTGATCACCAGAAAAATCTCATTTGAGAGATCTAATCTTCTTCTTTTTTCTACAATCCAATTTGGTCTTTCTTTAGCTGTTGAGATCTAAAATTCTTTGTTCTCTATTTTGCGTTCACTATGCAGTTTGGACATGCTAAGATCTGATATGTTTCAATTGGTCTAATTAGCACATTTTCAACCTGTTGAGATTTGACATGTTTTGGAGTATTATGTTTTGGTTGTGGTGTTAAATATCAGTTACAATATCGCCCACCATATCATAACTGTATCGGCCACCCTGGTTGCACAAGGGGGGCTCTTTTCCTATATCTTAGTGTCTTGCAGATGGTTTTCTTTTCTTTTCTGTTCAACTGATACACCTCGTATCGCAACCGATATAGGCCGTTAAGGCATATATGGCCATAAAGACCACATTTTCAAATTTTATTTTCAGAATATCCCTCATTTCAACCACAAAAGGAAGCTCATAAACTAATTTGAGAGTAGATGTAGACCTATTTTGAGGATTGAAAAACAAGAATTGATTGGGAATCAAAGAATCAAACTAGAAACAACCATTTTGGGAAATATCCAAAGAATGGAGTAAACTACCACTTCAAAAAAAAAAAAAAAACTAACCCACCAAATCATGATTGATTCATGTTAGCTTAGAACCTACTTGGTGGACTTTTTAGCAGGTCAAGGTGATAGATAACATTCATACCAAAGAATGATCTGATAAACCAATGAATACATGTTAATGTTACAAACACACAAAAAATGATAGATTAATGTTTTACGTTTTTCCCAAAATTTTCAAAAAAAAATAAAAAATCCACAGATATGGGCCCGTATCGTCCTATATCCATTGTATCATATTGTCTTTGGGCCTGCCAGATATGCCCACCAATATTGTTATTAAAAACCTTAGTTTTGGTACATTTTGGTATTATTCTTAATGGATATGAAACCCCAATGATCCAGGGTCAGTCCATGAGAGACACCCAATATGCCCATAATGATGGCGAAGTTAGATGCACTAACTAACTTCCTCCAAAGGCCCAATCTCCTGGGAAGGCCATTTATGGCCTAAAAGGGCAAGCAAGGTAAAGTTTGTCACTTATGTAACACTTTTTTTAACACCCTACAGAAAGCTATTTATGGACTGAGACAATCACATTTTGCCAGATATGCCCACCAATATTGTTATTGAAAACCTTAGTTTTGGTACATTTTGGTATTATTCTTAATGGATATGAAACCCCAATGATCCAGGGTCAGTCCATGAGAGACGCCCAATATGCCCATAATGATGGCGAAGTTAGATGCACTAACTAACTTCCTCCAAAGGCCCAATCTCCTGGGAAGGCCATTTATGGCCTAAAAGGGCAAGCAAGGTAAAGTTTGTCACTTATGTAATGCTTTTTTTAACACCCTACGAAAAGCTATTTATGGACTGAGACAATCGCCTTTTGCCAAATTTCTACTAGTTCAGCCATGCCACTCTATCGATAAGGTTTCTCACTGCATAGGGACCACACTATGTTGTTCAAGATCGTCCATCCAGAATCACTACTCTCTTGGTGTGTGTCGACAACGTTATCCTCTAGTTAAATATGTTGATTCCTTTGAGTTGAGAGTAGGACATTAAAGGCTTTGATCCACTTTGGTATTTCTTAGCATCAAAGCTAGATTAGAGAGGAGATGAACCAGCAGGAAAGCTCTAGATCTACTAGGAGTAGTTCGAGCTCAAGGCAAAGGAGAAAAAACCAGTGGGGGCGGCTGAGGGGGAGATCAAAATATTAGGGAGGAAGAAGGAAGAAGTCAGACATGAGGAAGGGGTAACAGGTACAAGAGAAGATCAATGCATCTCTAGGAGATAACACAAGAAGAGAAGGTAGGGTGGAGGATAAACAACAGTAAAGGGCAACGGGAAACTGGGAGGATTAAGATGGTTAGAAGCTAGTGAAAAGCAACAGCATTACTAGATCTGGCTGGGAGACTCATTGCAATGAAGTCTAGTGGCCACTGTGAGGCAAGGAACGTTCATGGAAGATATGTGAAGATGGTTGTTGGTCTATTGTGGACTGGGGTTGGACGACTGTATCCTTCAATTTCTTTCGGAAACAGAGGTTTAGATGTCTCTAAAGCCTCTACGTGAGGCTCAAGAGGATGGTTGCAGTGAGAATATCTCTCAGTGAAGGGTCAGTGAAGAAGATTTGGAGATGGAATAATTAGTCTAAGATGCGTTGTGAGGAGATATGGATCCAAATTAGGGGGGTACCACCTGAATTCTGATTAGGGGATACATCTGCAACAATCGGATCATACTATGGGAGATCTTTGCCATTGATCCAACATTGGAGAGCTGGGAGGATATCTCCAAGGTGATAGCCAGTGTTAGAAGAAAGACCTCGACACCGATCCCGGAAAAAGTAACCATAGCCATTAGGGCGGAGGAGCTAGAGGTAAGTGTGGCGAGGGAAGGTTTAAAAGGAGAGGGGGAGGCCCTAAAGAAGAAGATGGCTGGAGGTCAATCAGAAGGAAGCTACATTGAGGCTGATGAGGGAGACAGAGCACCATTTTGGTGGTCCAGTGGTGTACCACAAGAGGAGGGGTGTCGTGTTAGGAGGAGGATGGGTTGCACCTTTCAAGCGACGGGCAACACGTACTAGCATGGCTAACATCATGACAAAGACGACAGGAGAAGTCTCTTTGATGGCCTCCGATGATAGACAACAACGAGGAGAGGCCAAGACAAAAGGTTGCGATGTCAAGAGAAGGCAGAAAAAGCTGGCATCAATTAGATCCAGAGTGCAAACGTGGCAGGAGAGTGAGAAGGTGGCGACACCTGGAGGCATGGGTGACAAGTTTGGGGAGATGGATCGGATAATGGGAGACAACCTAAGGATGTCAGTAGGGAATGGGTGGATGACAAGGCAAGACTAAAAAACGTGCCACGTGTTCCGAACCTATTTCCAAAAGAGAGTGAAGAGATGGTGTGGTCTGTGGCAGGTGCTAAGGAGGCACTTCTGGGCACTCATGTGCATTTTCTCACACGTGCGGGTACAACTTAAATCCCATTCGCTATCTCGAAGAGGGCGAGGAGGCTCGGAAAGTCTAGTGATATGCGAGATGGAGGGAAGAACGACTCTGGAAGAAGGGTGGCCCAACACTTCGAAAGGACCAGAATGACATATAACCCGATCCGAAGTTGCATTTTATGGGCTTGGAGATGGAAGTTTACAATAGTGTCAAGCAGGAGCTTTAAGACAAGTAAAGAGACTGGGAACTCGAAGTCAAACATGAAGCAGATGCTTCAGCAGGAGGAACTAGAACAAGATGTTTTGAAGATTGGGAGGGATCTTCGAGAGGTGTTGGAAGTAACTCCTCTATGTGTCGCGCATCCGAGATCAAGGAAGAGGAGAGATGGCTCTAATAGGTCAACCCCTACTAAGAATTACATCACAATTGTGGACGAAGGGGAATCACAAGTAGATAAGAAAAAGCAATCGATAAAGGAGGCTATAAAGTGTTGGTACGAAGTTTGGTGTGTGCTTTGGCGAAGATGAAGAAGAAGACTGTTGCACTATTTCAGATTACAGAGGAACGTGGGAAAAAAGAAGATGTTGTTGGTGTAGCACAAGAGGCTTTAAAGAACTGGTGAGTCTCGCTTCTGTTGTTAATCACAAGTCGGGTAGCCAGTTAGGCAGCAAGAAAGGGGATGAGGGGAAGATTAGAGCTAAAATGAAGATACTATGCTAGAATGTTCGTGGCCTAGGGTGCAAACAAAAGCAAGGGCAGGTCAAAGATATATGCTCCATATCAAAGGCTTGGGAGATTGTGATGTAAGAGACAAAGCTCAAAGCAGATGGACAATCTGCGGGGCATCAAGTCAAAGGAATGGGTCAAGTCGAAGGAATGGGTATCTCTTGATATGATAGGTGTGTTATTGGGGATCCTGTTTGCATGGGACTCCCAACATTGGGTTAATGAGGATTCTTAGACTGGAGTGGGGTGTTCTCTGTTTCAGTGGTATTAAAGAAACCGAATTCAAGATTTCACTGGTTGTTCATGTCCATTCATGGCCCAAACCAAGCCACAGAGAGGAAAGAGTTCTAAGAGAAGCTAAACTCAACCCGAAGGAAATTCATTGGGATGTGGTGTGTAGGAGGATAAAGTTACACACAGTATGAAGGATTTCTCAAAGTGGTTGGGCAGTCATGAAATGATGGACCTTCCACCAAACGATATAGAGTAACCTTGGTTGAATGGGTAGGAAACAACAATCATGTCTAAAATTCACAGATTCCTGGTCACTGGAGTAGATAGAGCGATTCCTATTAGTGTAACAACAGGAGCTCCCAAAACTAGTGTCATACCATTGTCCAATACAGTTGGAAGTTGAGGGAGATAACTGGACACCAAGGCCTTTCAAATTTAAAATTTTGTGCTTGGAGGGGAAAGGTTTTTCTAACATGGTTAAGGAATGGTGGGAATCATTTGATGTTGACAGATATGTGGAATACTAGCTATGTCGGTAGTTAAAGATCTTAAAAGGAAAAACTAATGGTTGGAAGGAGACAATGGGGAGGCGAAGATTTTAATTGGATGCAGATGGACAACGTGGTAGATTAGGTCCATTAATATAATTATGGATCAAATGATGCAATTACATGACCAAATCGAGGGCAAAAACATGGAAACTGGCGGCATGCTCAAATCAATTACATATAGAAGACGAGCTAATTCACTTACCTGATCCAACAGTGACAATTGTATGTCGATGCACTCAACCTCGAGCAATCACAGGAGCGGACCCCTTTTTATATCGAAATGTGTGCACCAAGTATCACACATACCCACCGCACAAACCACATGCGCAAATCTCTCCCTCTCTCTCTCTCTCTCTCTCTCTCTCTCTCTCTCTCTCTCTCTCTCTCCATTGTCATTCTTTCCCTCTCTCTCTTCTCTCTTCCCTCTCCTCTCTCGTGTGTATGTGCACCACCCCTCCACTCCCCTTTAAATAAGGGAGAGAGGCGGTGACTAAGGGCACAAGGGTCCTCTCTTTCATCCTCCTGTGCGCAAAGATGGGTAGCTAAGGGCACAAGGGTCACCTATGAGACCAACCTGCTCGCATGATACACTGAACAGATCGGATCAAGCACCAATAGGTAAACGGTCCTGAAGCGAAGTCCAACTCAACGCTCTGACCACATGGCCACTTATCCACGCCACGAAGTAGACATTATTAGGCATACGTCAGGTCTACAATGCGCAGGTCCTACCTAAAGCGCGTGAGTTCTCACCTAGCAACTCCTAATCTCAAGGTGAGGTCCCGCCTAAAGCGCGTGAGTACTGGCTCATTAACTCCTAACCTGCCTCCATATAGACCAAGACATCATCAGGAAACAGAGGTCTCACCTAAAGTGCGTGAGTGCTAACTTACCAACTCCAAACCTTGCTACCACTGTGAATGTCATTCGACTTCCAAAGTCTCATACCTAGTCACTCAAATTTATCCATTGTGCGGTGGCACAGGCTAATGAGCACTAACACGTGCGAAATATATCCAAACATACCCAACACATCAGGAATCAAAATAATGTATATATGGTTGTGACTGTAGGCAATCGCGCTAACTTGTGCTTCCTCATCTTCTGTATCACCACAGAAGGCGGTTGCACCTCAGTGTGCTTCCTCATCCTGAACATGCCTCCCAAGTACATGTCAGGGGTGGTCAATTCCTGTGCGAGTGGGGAAAACTGGCTAGCTGATGAACAATAAATAAATGACCAACGCATGGTCCACCACCGATAATCTCGAGGCTTAGGGAAAATGCATTGCACGTAGATATTTAATTGAATGTGACGAACAAATTCTAAATGCACAACATTAATAATTTATATCACCCACTTTTATGAGTATGTGGACTTTATTCCAATGCTCAGGTGCAAGTTTCAAATACTACATAATGGAAACACGTAATGTATCACACCCTT
This sequence comes from Magnolia changhungtana, assembly GCA_030180095.1. Lineage (NCBI taxonomy): Eukaryota > Viridiplantae > Streptophyta > Magnoliopsida > Magnoliales > Magnoliaceae > Magnolia > Magnolia changhungtana. The sequence continues at coordinate 3,047,607 of JASAUF010000172.1, forward strand.
GGGATAAAGATACGTATCAGTTATCGCATGAGATATATTGTTTGTATTAGATAATTTTCTGCACTTTTTAGGAAACATGGGGAAACAGTAGGAAAAAGGTTGAATTTTTCAATGAAACTTCAGGAATTGATAAAAAAGACATTACTACACACTTTAAATAATAACATCCCAAAAAAAAAAAAAAAAAGGTGCACATAATAGGTTTCCTTTGTATAGGGTCCAAAGATATGCAATCCTTTTTTGAACTAAGGCAACTATATTCAAATAGTTTTTTTTTAAGACACAATTTCCTCGCCCCTTTTGAGGCGAGACTATTCCCTGTGGATACGCGCAATCACCCAGAACCACATGTATCGGGTAATGCCGATGACGGGAGTCGAACCCACACCTGTAGGGAGTAAACCCACAGTGATGGCCACTCACCCAAACCTCGTTGAGTAACTATATTAAAATATAATGCATAACATTTATAAATGTATGAAAACATGTATGAAACCACATCCAATTCATTCAAAAGTAGAAGTATATAGTAGAAAGTAATATTTAGAGTGATGGGCATCCAGAGGTAGATAGATCCACATGATCGACTTCAAAATTTCAAATGGCTCAAATAGATAAATAATCACATACACAGCATATATGAACATTCACGTGCATCTCTTAACGTCCTTTCCAGCCCATTTCTAACAAGAAACAAATGCATTTTGTTCGGGAAATCTTATTCACTTGATAATTAACAAAAGAAAACCAAGAAGACAATCACATTATTTACTTATTCCCAGTTCTTTTACATCCATTTCTCCTTTGATTCCAAAACAGACTTGTAATAATAGTTTTTTTTTTTTTTTTAATGATATGAGCTAAGGCAATAATTGCTGGAAGCATCATGTATTGCAAATTGTTGCCCAAGCTTGTTGTACACCAAAATCCTCATGTGTCGAGGGAATTCTTTGTGCACTAAAATGTATAGTGCACTAGGAGAATTCACTGTGCGCCAGCCCTGTTGTGCGCCCAGACTCATTGTGCGATCGGGACCATTGCGCGCTGGAACCCATTGTGCGCTCAACCCCGTTGCGCGCTGAGGCCCATTGCATGCTAACTCCCATTGTGCGCTCAACCCCATTGAGCGCTGATGCCTATTGCGCGCTAATGGTGTTTGTGCGCCAATGGTGTTGTGCGCCGCACAACACCTATTCCGCATAATGAGGACGGGGCTCTACCTCTCTCTCCTCAAATTCTCCTTCTGCTTCTTGGTTGGTTGCTTCTGTCTCCTTACCAAGGTGTCCCGTATCGGTATCGGTTGGCGTAACGGTGACCTCCAAAACCGATACGGATCTGGGCGTAACTTGGCGATACGGGGGAAATAACGGCCCGTAACATGTAAAAAATTTTTTTTTGCCAAAAAATATGAAAAATATGGATTAAATCAGGAATATTCTAAGCATTCCAAATATGCATTCATTTATAAATTGGAACATGGTTATGGTGGTGTAACGGTCCACTCTTTGGTGAGAAGTTGTATCGGATTTGTCGATGAATTTATGAACCAGATAACCTAAATTTGACTACAAAATTCATATTTTTAATTTTCTAAGCTGTCTACTATCAATGATAGATACATTAGAATGAATGTAATATGAAAATATCTTACATTAGGTGTTTGCAATTATTTTTGAGGAATTTCTCGAACATACTGTGGTCCTGTGCACGTGACTGTGATTCTTGTCTATAACTCTGTCATCCTCAAGTCAAGAATATTATAAAAAATAAATTAGTAGTAATCGATATACTCCCCGCAACTTGATTAAGGATTACTTGATTGGTTGTCGGGGAGTTATTTTAAATACAAGTTCGACAAGTGTCAAGTGTGTGCATGATTGCATGACTTCTTGCAATAATACTTCTTTGTGAGCTGTCTGCTACAAATACTTACCTAGTTACCTTAATACAAATATATACTCACAATCACAAGTCACCACCAAAATGAAAATCTGCTTTTTGTGGTTGCTCGACCTCCACATCATCGTCATCGTCACCATCAGGCTGAGGCTGTCCAATAGGTGTAGGTCTTTGCATATCCATAATATCCAGTGCCAGAAGGAAATACTAGATCAACGAAACCAGAAGATGACTGATCCTGACTAGGCAACGACTCTGACCCCGAGTAAGGATATCCACCGGTGCCGTCGAATAGCCATACCGGTGCCCATACTCAGTCGTTGAGAATCTTGAGATTGAGAGTGCGTCTGTGCGATGAGTAACTTGGATTTGGATCTGGATATCTATAATCATATGAATATTGATCGGGAGGGCTACTCCAACATGAATGTGATGGAGCAGGGCTCAAGTATAACCATCATAATCATAATCCAATTGACCATAAGAATATCCATCATAATAACCAAGACCATGAGCCTGTCGATGTTGGGACCTCTCGGACCCGTGCACCACTAGATGTACCCTCATCCAGAAATTTGGTTTGATCGTGACTCGGTACACTCGTAAGTCCGACCTCGTGTACCACGTCGTCGATGTTCATCGCCATCGCGATCGTAGAGACGGGCAACAGTATAGGGGGTAAGCAACACAGAAGTGCCAGCACCAGGGGCGGGGGGTCGTCATCATCCGACACGGTCACGCTACCACTGCTCGTACTATTTTGTTGATCTTGAGCCGTATCCGTACGTGGCATAAACGCTGCCCCTCTTACTGGGTCCAACACATCTACACGACTCTCTTGTTGCGCTTTGCGTATTTACAGGTCATCAATTTCCAATTCTTCACTATCCTCTTCAATTTGCTTTTCCCTTGTTTCCAACCAAGGTAGAAGTGGGTCATCCTCATCATAAATATTGTCCAAGTTTATTGGACAGTAGTCTCCGTCATCGGTAGCTGTAATGCTCCTATGATGTCGTCGCATTCTTAGTTTTATATTGTAGTGCATGAAGACAAGTCTATCTAATGTTCTAGTCTGCAATCTATTCCTATTCTTTGAATGAATGAGCGCAAAACAACTCCAATTCCTTTCGCAGCCTAGAGGAAGATGTTGTTTGGCTCAAAACTTTTAATGCAATTTTTGGAGAGCCTTCGTACTCTCTCCGAAATTAATCCACCATTCGGCCGGTTGCAACTAACCTGCATCTTTGTCTGCAAGAACATCTCCAAAGCTACCAAGGCGATTTCCAAATGTATCTAATTCATTCAACGCCTTTATTTGTAAATCTAAGTCAGGCTCTAATCTCTTTATCACATTTTTTAGCCCGACACGAACTTCATCATCCTCAACAAATGATTGGGCATATCTATACCTAGGATTTAGGTAGTAACCTGCTGCATGAAAATCGTGATGGAGTTGTTTTGTCCATCTCCTGTCGATCATCTTCCAATAGGTCTCCCAGCTTCTACAATCACATTGAATTGTAAGCTTTGCCTTATCCATGGCATCATATAGGAAGCCCATGGTAGGTGCTTCATCGGTTTCAACAAGACGGAGTACCCTCATTAGTGGCTCCATCACCTTTAGGATCGCTTTAACCTTCTTCCAACATTTGTTGTCCCGTATGGTATTCACAACGTCGACGGTTAGGTGTCGATGTCTTCTTCCCATGTTTTGTGTTGAGCCATTCTCGGGAAGCAAACATCTCACTCAACTCTCCCCTATCTTTGGAATAAACTCTCTAATGCTTTATAAAGTTTGTTGCGAATCTAGTCGCAGGACTCCTCAACAACTCTCGTCCTTTCGTGAACTTTCTCATTATTGCGACTACTTGATTATGGTTGTAAATAAACGTCGTCACTTCCTTTGCCCTTTCGACCATTTCCTTAACATTCTTCTTCTTCCCAATATCTTCCAATATAAGATCGATACAATGGGCAGCACATGGTGACCAAAAAAGATGTTTTCTCTCATCCATCAACATATGTCCTGCAAGCTTATATGATGCTTCATTATATGTCAACTGCACTACATTCTCCTCTCCAATCTCATCCACAACTTTATCCATTAGACCCATAATATATTCAGAATCTTTTGTTGCTTCTGAGGCATCAATTGACTTGTGGTATATAGTTCCTAAGTGGCAGTACACCATGAAGTTGATCATGCTACGTCTGGTTGGGCCAGTCCAACCATCACACATGATCGTGCATCCTCTGGCTTGCCATACAGGTTTAAAGGTAGCCACGTATGCTTTCACATCCACATACTCTGCATCTGTCCATTTCCCCCTAATCTCCTTAGCCGTGGGAGCTTTTATTCCTTCACCTGCTTCTGCTGCTGCATCGATTACCACCTGCCAATATGGAGAATTGGCCGCGTTAGGAGGTATGTTGGCATGTATAAATAACTTTGCTGCTGCTCTACCTAATTTCTCAACGGAAGTTCTACTCCACATTTGTTTTATTTTTTTTTGTTTAGTTGATTCTTTCCTAAATAGGATTGGATCAATAGAGGGTCTCCTAGGCTCATTTACTTCTTCATCCAAACGTATAGGGGCATCACGTGAAGATGTCTGTCGTCGGCTCCCAAACATACGTCGTAACCCACCAAACCTACCCCCACCCTCGGTCCCACTGCGAAGCGGATTGCACTTCCGATTGCACTCCCTGTCCCACTCCCACTCCCCCTTGCCCCCCCTCAGTATCACGCCGACCCATGCGTGCCAAACATGCGGCGACGTTCTTCCTCTTCACGAGCTAGACGCACGCTCTCTCTCCTAGCTATAGTTAATTCCCGATCTGAATCTTCGTCAGAATCAATAATATCTTCATCACGAACGCCCATATATTCAGGACCAAACACTTCCTGTCGAGCTGCATCCAAAATATCATCTTTCTTCTTTTGTACAGCAGCACGTTTACCCTTCGACTCATCCAAACTAGCTTGCATTAAAAGCATTATTTCTTTCGGTACTCTGACACATGGCGCAACTTGGCCCTTTCGATGTGCTAAATGTTGTTTGAGACGGGTAATTCCACCAGTCACTAGTCTATCACAATACTTGCACTTCATTTGATGCCTAGTACTACCAACCCCTCTCACAATGTTGCCATCCAATATCCTCACTTACTTGTTGTTGGCCAGACCCAGACATTTCTTTAGGTTTAGGATATGAGTATAAGTGTATGACCTATGTTAATAAAGATAATTTTATGTTCTAACTAAACCCTAAGAAGCTCCAAAACCTGTTCAATATAAGCAAATAAAAATATAAAGTCACTAATTTGAAAATACAAAAAAAATTTTATAAAATGACACCACAAATCTGTAAAATGCACATTAGCATGTTTTACACTTCTACTATGATTAACACATCATATGACATGATTAAAACAGCAAAACAACCCTTAAAAATTGATTTTTCAAATTTTAAAAAAAATGGTCAAAATTCATGCGTAAATAGAAAAAAAATATAAAAAAATATAAAATGGCACTCCAAATCTGTAAAATGTACATTAACATATTCTACTATGATTAACACATCATATGGCATCATTAAAACAGCAAAAGAATCATTAAAAAATGATTTTTCGAATTTTCAAAAAAACGGCCAAAATTCATGCGTAAATAGAAAAAAAATATAAAAAAATATAAAATGGCACTCCAAATCTGTAAAATGTACATTAACATATTCTACTATGATTAACACATCATATGGCATCATTAAAACAGCAAAAGAATCATTAAAAAATGATTTTTCGAATTTTCAAAAAAACGGCCAAAATTCATGCGTAAATAGAAAAAAAATATTAAAAAATATAAAATGGCACTCCAAATCTGTAAAATGTACATTAACATATTCTACTATGATTAACACATCATATGGCATCATTAAAACAGCAAAAGAATCATTAAAAAATGATTTTTCGAATTTTCAAAAAACGGCCAAAATTCATGCGTAAATAGAAAAAAATATAAAAAAATATAAAATGACACTCCAAATCTGTAAAATGTACATTAACATATTCTACTATGATTAACACATCATATGGCATCATTAAAACAGCAAAAGAATCATTAAAAAATGATTTTTCGAATTTCAAAAAACGGCCAAAATTCATGCGTAAATAGAAAAAAAATATTAAAAAATATAAAATGGCACTCCAAATCTGTAAAATGTACATTAACATATTCTACTATGATTAACACATCATATGGCATCATTAAAACAGCAAAAGAATCATTAAAAAATGATTTTTCGAATTTTAAAAAAAATGGCCAAAATTCATGCGTAAATAGAAAAAAAATATAAAAAAATATTAAATGACACCCCAAATCTGTAAAATGCACATTATCATGTTCTACTATGATTAACACATCATATGGCATGATTAAAACAGTAAAACATATTTAAAAAAATAAATACCTATTTTTGATAATTTCTGAAAATGGCCCACCGAGCTTTGATTCAACCAAATCCGTGATATAACGTGTTTTTGTCCCAAATAACCACCTCAAGTTGGTCGAAATTACTATTGGAAGGTATGAAAAATAGTTTAGAAGCAAGAACTTTGAAAAAAAACAGCAAAAAAGTCATTAAAAAGACAAAAAAATAGAGCCGTTATCGGACCGTTACGGCTGACCGTTACGCTGACCGTTACGGTTGACCGATACGGGCCGATACGGGGCCGTATCGGCCGATACGGGTGCAAAAAAACGTAACGGCCGATACGACCCCGTATCGCGTATCGGCCAATACCGTTACCGTTACGTATCGGCCGATACGGCCGATACGTAACCGATTCCGGACACCTTGCTCCTTACTGATGGGTCGGAGATATTTATAGCCTTCTCACACGTGCGAATATGCCATATAGTCATTGTGTGATCCCCTTTACGCAGATCTCCTTTGTGCAGACCTCCTTTTTGCGGCCCTCCTTTGTGCGGAATCCTTTGTGCGGATGCTATTGTGCGGTCATCTGTATTTCAACGTTTTACGCACAACGTTTTGCGCACAAAGATTGGCGCACAACAGTTTACGCACAATGATTCTTCTACTACCTTTTCTCTTTTTTTATGCCTCAACAGATGCCCCCTTAATCCTGCATTTTTGTTTTTATACCTACAAAATAAACATGTAGGATCAATAACAATTCTTTCCAAATATCATTTTTGCACTCCTTTATTGTGCGCACAACTATTTTCTCTGTTGTGCGTTTACTGATCTGCACACAACAAATTCCGCACAATTTTCAGCGAGCAACGATTTCCGCACAACGGTTATCGCACAACGGCCCAGAACCGCCTATAAATACAGGACTTATCTTCATTTCGGCCACTTTTCTCTGCTGCTTCATACTGTTTCTCCGTCAAACCGCATCTTTGTGCGCTAACCTCATTGTGCGCCACACAACAACTGAACATCTTGTCCTGCACAACAAGACTGAGCGCACAACACCCCTTTGTACTTGGTCAAAATCCTGCACATAAGTACAAGTAGCACACAATGCCTTTTGCGCTCAACACTTTACGCGCAACAGTTTACGCACGATAGTTTGCGCACAACAGATTACGCACAACATTTTGCGCACAATAACTTGGACTGGTATTTCAAGTTTATCTACCCTCTCTTCTCAACAATCTTTTATACCTCTGTTTTTTGCTTAATAAACCTTTCTTTCTGACTTTAATTTTTATTGACTCCTGTATAGATTTCCAATGGCGAGCTCAAAAGACCACTTGCTTCCCCAAGTACTGTTGGGCCGTCTGACCCGCAATCTGCTGAAACCCATAATCAGAAAAAACTTCGTTCTGGCGAGAACTACAGTTCCTTCTTCAAAGAGTCGGCTCCTGTCATCATTAACTTTGCCGATCATATTCAACGCTTATCCGAGCATATCCACATGGCCATAGTAATGAAGGAGATATAGGGACACCCCCCACCCCCCCCCCCCCTTCTTCCTTTCAGGACAAGGAATCTGATTAGGATAATTGGTTGAAATGCACAGATGACACTCGTCCTTCTGCTGCAGAAGATTCTCCTTCCCCAACTGTTCCAAAACGGACAAGAGAAAATAGCCAAGATGAAGCTTTCCAGGAAAAGATTCGAGAATATAATCGAAGACGCTTTCAACATGCTTGGGATTCAATCAAGTTAAGTACTGAAGTGATTAAATTTCGCAACCCATATAAAGATGAGACATTGTCCTACCCCTGCAACTTCAACGCCACCGATCCATTCTTCAGAGTGAACCAACGGACTACATGACACAGAACAGGCTCTTGTGTGTGTCCAATTGGGTGATCAAAGAGCCACAAATCCTCGAAAGCGATGTCATAGATATAGGCTTAACCCAAAAGACCAGGCAAATAAGATATATGCGCTTTCTCACACCGTGTCACGACCCTCATTCCTTATATTACACTCATTTCTTCGAGACAATTCAACAACGTTTCCGTCATCACGACTCTTTGTGGGGTAAAGATGAATTTAGAACACGGGGTTTTTGGACTGTTCGTCCATATTACAGCGCTTGGACGAAAGCGATTTTGCAGAAACATAAAGACGTCTTTATTGCAACAAGAATTTATCATGCCATAGAAGCCACTTCAGAATTCTTTCAAAAAGACACGATGATATACAAAGGCTTTCTGAAATACCGGTCTTCTACTACGAACTCTTTCCACCTTTCGGTAGGGGGAGTATCACTTTATGGGATTTATATAGGATGGCCAGTTTGCCTATCTCTGGATCCTTCTTTGATGAATAGAGTGCCCGATAGAGTTTGCCTATTTAGCGCCCAATAGATTGCCCAAAATTACAGCAACAACCATCTAACTCCTTCGGGAAACATCTTACTTTGCCGATGTTCATAAGATTTCTCCCCTTCAATGGCTAGCCCATTTTTCCCGATACTTGGTGTAAGTATTTTAACACTTTCCTTTCCTTTCAAACAATACTTACCTATAAATATGAATTACTCACTGGTCTTACCCTTCTTTTTTTTTAGGTTCCCTGGCAGTCATTTTGTTGAACTAGAAGCTAATTGTAAAAAAATAAGGGGCCCGGCCGAATTCACCGCCGAACTGAATTAGCCGCTTTTCTGGTTTACTGGTTAAACTTAGTTGTGCTTCCCAGTTCAAAAAGTTTGGACTCTATTCGACCGACTTTATTTGTGGCAGTGGGTGAGATGGCAGAAGGCAGAAAAAGATATTCCTTGGCCCCTCCTATCTTATGTTCATTATACAGAGCTTTCAGTCATGTCACAGCGCACTGCTCAAGCCCGACGCTAGGAGTTTCATCCGCTTTCACTCCATGGCATTACTTCTCCGGATGGCTCGTTATTTATTTCCCCTGGACATACAATGATCCGGAGAAGGCTTATGTCCATCCTGACCATCTGCCCTTGTGGCATTTTTTGAAGCGAAAAATGATGAGGAAGGGATATGAAGGGATAGTGGATAAAATTGACAACATGGAATCCATCAACTTCTTCCCTTTTTACTTAGATTATCAAGCTGAAGACAGAGATGTGGAGGATAACCAAGACTTGGAACCTATCGAAAGGACTTTCTTTCTCTGTATTCGTTCTTGCAGTCTTCCATTACGAGAATGACTAGAATTATGGCGAGAACCATATTATCCGAGTCGATTCGCCAGACAGTTTGGATATGATCAATCCATGCCTTAAGCAAGTGAGGAGGTCACCCGAACGATGAGGAGTTATGGAGTCGGTCCTTATAACTGGGCTCTAATATGGAAGCAACTCCTAACTAGAAATTTCGGTTCTCGATTTGTCCTCCCGGGGTACAATCACAGAGTAACAGCTTCATATACCTGGATGCGATGGTGGAGACATCATTACTATTTAGTACGCAACTGTTTTTCAATGGATCGCCCTATCTGGGTCCCTCCTCCTCGCTTGACGAATTACAGACCAGAACAAGGGATTGGATATTTTTACGAGAAAGATCAGGCCGCCGTTCCGGGACAGCTTCGTCGAAAAAATTCTGTGGAAGAGCCCATCAGAGAGATAAAGCCTCCAAACACTCTGGAAGGCTGGATTGCTTTCGGTTCTCCCCTGGATCTAATAAATCGAAGAGAAAGATCGGCCACTCCTCACAACGAATTTGAAACTATAGAAGGTATTCTGCCTTCCCCTACTCCCGTAGGAGAAAATCAACATACGGATCCTGCTCCTGTCATCCATCTGGTTACAGAACCAGTCTCTTCTACAACTTCTCAGCCTGTCGAACATGCAATTGCCATGGTTATCCCTATCATAGATCTTACAAAAACCATAGCCAATCGTACTACAGCCATAACTTCTTCGGCTGTGCGTCGAATTGTCATTGCTACATCTCTTATGACCCGCTCTCGTGCTAAGTCACTGTCTCCTGAGGTCTTGGCACAACCAGTTCCTTCTCCCTCCCAAGGTGCACGTCTCCTTCCTGTGAAGACTACCTATAAAGGAAAACAAACCATATCGGAGAAAGACAGCTCATCAGAATATTCGACAAACACTGCAAGCGGAGATACGTCTTCTCCCACGAGCCTCACTGATGAAGGAGATGCTTTGCTAAATGCAAATACTGATGCTGAGGTAGATATTGGCGAAGAGAGCGATGTTGGAGTCAGGTCCTCTCTTCCTAATGCTCCAACCACTCATCCTGATACTTCCCATCCCATTCCGAAGACCTCCCTGGGTAATGAAGAGCAACTTGATTATGGTGAATACGGTTGTTCTCTTAGTGCGAATATCTTTCTTTCTTTTGATGCTTCGTATTCCCCTTGTATCGTGGATGCTGCTGATGTGTTTGCTTGCGGAATATCAACTATAAGGGATGCAGAGGCTCAACCATCTGAAATTCAAGCAACGATGGGGAATGTACTTCTTCTTCCTAGTACAGAAGAAACCTTACCATCAGTCCCCCAAACATCTAATGCTCTCGTTCAGACTAGCAAATCCCCTACTGTGCATCCTTCTCCCATTCAGCCAGTAGCTCGAAGCTTCGAATTCCTTTCTGATTCGGCTGACGTTCCTACTCCAAGTACCCTTAACTCAAGTACCATAGGAGCTCAAGAGCGCTCTTTTAATGTTGTTATGACTACAGAAGTCCCCAGCTCTACAGCACCCTCAACCCATTCTGTTCCAGTTGCCTCTGTTGTTGTTCCTATTCCAGGTATATATTTTCTTTTCTTATTTTATATCAGCATTGAATATGCATGTATTTTCTTTTGAACTCATATTCCCTACTTATCTTTTTAGTTTCAGTTGTGCCAACTCCCAGTGGATTTGAAGGATCTAATTCATTGACTGCGGCGTTTGATAAACTCTCTTTGGAAAAGGTACTACCTCTTATGTTGGGGCTCTTCAAGAATGCGATTTTCGTCATCATCGGTGCCTTTAAAGATCCAACTCAATGGCCCTTTTTGGATAGCGCTCTAGGAGTTCTTACTCATTCAGCTAGCCTGACACATGTTGATGTTCAGTCTCTCTACACCTCCTTATCACAGTTTTATGATTCTACGAAGAATTTAGAAGCAGCGCGGAATATGGTCATTGCTCCCGAAATTCTAAGTCGTCAGAAAGAATTAGCACTTCTTAAGGAGAAACTCCCTCAAGCGGATGATATTCTTGCTAATTGTAATACTGTTAGCCAATCTCTCCATGAGAAGTTGAAGGTTTCCGACAGAAATAAGGCAACCATTGGCGATCAAATTGCTTTTCTCGAAAGGGAGATTCTATTACTCAAGAGTCAGTGGGAAGCGGAAGACTCAACTATTTGTCAGATCAAAGCAGAACTCGAAACAAACACTCAAACAATTAATACCGTACAAGCTGAACGGACAAGGAATGAGGAAGTTGTTGTTTCTTTGGAATCTGAACTGATTGGCGCTCCTGATCAGGCTAGCATGATCCTTGAAGCTGAGTGCACAACTGCTGTAGCACAATCTCAATAGAAAGAAGAGTTGCAACGTTACTTAGAGATATTGAACATAACTGAAGATTTGTAGGCATTACATGTAAATATTCCTTTTGTGTTATGATATATAAACAGCTTGCAAAAAATTTTATTTAGAGATATTTTGCTCTTTCATAAATTTCTATATCATGAATCATTTTAAGCATATTCATCCATGCAATAGTCTCAACATGATATTTTAATGAAGAACTGTTAACAAAATCTTCACATACTATAATTGTTAGTATGGGATTCCCCTATGTGATTTTTTCTTTTGATAGGCGGTGCTAGATTTCAGTTTAGTTAGATGATCACACACAGTTTAAGCTCTCAAGCAGTGGAGCAACACGGTTTAGACTCTTGAGTAGTGGAGTTGGGTCTCACGTGATGGTCTCTGTAACTCTAATGAGTTCACTGGACTTCTCACAGCCTGGTGAGTTCACAAACCGCGATCCATCAGAGGGGCCCAGTGAAGCTACCGGGGCCGTGAACTCGGTTGGATTTACGGACAGGGTTGGCCGCAGTAACTCTCTAGAGTTCAAGAGGCTCGCAAGGCGACCTTTGGGGTACCAAATCTACGGCCGCCAGTCCATCAATGAGTAGGTTTAAGCCCTTCCTCATGAGTTACTACTGAAATCAAGCCAAAGATCTGGGGGGTCTTACACATGATTGGCCTATCTATGGACATGGCCAAAGAGCTCACACTGCAACCCGCATTTTCTTCACCTGTAAGGTCAAACCCATTCACGGGAGGGCATTTTCCTCCGTTCCCTGTGACGCCTTCGGAAAGCTATACAGACGGCATTGGTATCATGTGTGACTGGCCGTTAAGGACTTTTTGGCCTTTTAGGGCTTTTAGTCGCTGGCTCCATCCGCTACCCGCATGGGTATACATATGATGGCCTTCACGGGCTTTTTAGGGCCACTGGCTTCTCACCGCTGCCCGAATGGCGAAAGTGATAGGTCTTATACGTAGCTGGACGTTTTTTAGGGCTTGGCTAGGCTGCTTTAAAAGATAGTAGTAAGCGGCCATCGTTGTCGCGAGAATGCGAGAGTGATAGACATCTCTGACTGAGATTGATATGTCACCACTTCTGCTAATATCTTCAACAATATTCACATGCGTTAATCATAATACATCAGTTTGGTGACGATACCATCATCAACAAAATTTGTAGAGCTCGCTTGATGACGATAACGATGGTCTGTTTTTATAACACTTGTTGATACATAGTCTTGATGTGCTCGCAAATTTCTTCTTTATTGATTCATCTGACAGTACATAGTCATGGTTTTATTCATTCTTACCCCCTTTTGATACAAAATCATTATTCTGATAATATTCTGGATCAAAATCAGTATCTTCAGGGATGATATCTTTTGATGAAGCGAGCATTGACCGGTACACTGATACCTTGTCCATCTTGATCCATAACTCTGTATGCTCCATTGGAGTATACTTCTTTTATTATGTACGGCCTATCCCATTTGGGCTCAAATTTGCCCCCTGTTCTATGGGTAACCACTATCGGTCTTTTCAACATTAACACCATATCCCCTTTTTTAAAAGAACGATACTTGACTCGTTTATCAAAGGCAGCCGATATCCTTGCTTGATACGACTGCAATCGTTGTTGGGCTGCTAGGCGTTTCTCGTCAAACAAATCCAGCTCCTTCAGCCTTATTTTTGCATTTTCATCATCTGTAATAGACTGATGTACTGTCACTCTGAGTGACGTTACCTGTATCTCAATCGAGATCACTACTTTTACACCATAGACCAGCGAATATGGTGTTGCTCTTGTTGTTGTCCGGTGGGTAGTTCTGTATGCCCACAATGCTTCTTGTAACCTCTCATCCCAATCACGCTTGTTTCATGTCACTGTTTTCTTCAATATCTTGACTATCGTTTTATTAAACGCCTCTACTAATCCATTGGCCGGTGGATAGTAAGGTGTCGAAAACGAATGACAAATGCTGAATTTCTGACGTAGCTTTTCCATGCCTCTGTTTTTTAAAGGAGTGCCATTATCTATAACAATTTTCTTCGGAATACCATGGCGGTATATTATTGCATGCCAGATGAAATTAACCACATCTTTATCCTTAACATTGCGTAATGCAATTGCTTCTGTCCACTTGCAGAAATAATCTGTCACTGCCAAGATATATTGCTTTCCTTTGGACGAAGGCGGATTTATAGGACCGATGATGTCAAGTCCCCAGGCAGAGAAGGGCCAAGAGGCAACTGACTGATGCAGGTCTTCTGGAGGGATGTGTATAACATCTCCGTGAATCTGACATTCATGACACCGCTTCGCATAATCAATCGCATCTTTGAACATGGTAGGCCAATAATACCCCATTCGATGTATCCGATGGAATAAATTTCAGCCAGCTTGATGTGCTCCACATTCTCCAGAATGTGTCTCTCGCAACATCTGGCCTGCTTCTTCCTCATCTAAGCAACGTAGCAGCATTCCATTTTAAGATTTTCTATACAGCACCTCGCTACATATGATGAATCTGCTCGATCTTTGTTTGATTTGCGGTCTTTGCGCCGGATCTTCTAGCAAAATATCATATTTGAGATCAGCTATGAAAGGCTGACGCCAATCATCTGTCATTACCTCTAGACACGATATAGGAAGTGTCTCAACAAGTTCATCGATGTCCTCTGAAGATGGTAAAAATCTTCTTTCTTCTATAGTTACTTGGAGAGGGCTTCGATTTGGGCAGGACAGAGCCACTACCAAGCTGGACAAAGCATCTGCTCTTGCGTTTTCAGACCTCGGTATGTGCTTAATTTCGACATGACAGAACTGCTCTAGCAACTGTTGTGCTTTTCGGCAGTATGGCAAAAGCTCTTGCTTTCTTATCTCGAATTCAATCATTAATTGATTTATGATCGATTTAGAATCCTCGAAGATATGCGGCGTTTTTATCTTCATTTCTTGAGCCATTTCCATTCCGATGATGAGGGCTCTGTATTCGGCTTCATTGTTTGTACATGCAGTTCCCAATGTGAAGGAATAAGGTAACAAGTCACCTTGAGGAGTAATGAATATCACTCCTGCCCCCGCTCCTAATGCTCGGGAGGCACCGTTAAAATACATCTGCCATGGGCTTTGAGACTCGGTCAACATAACCTGTTCATCAGGAAAATCCTCACTGATGGTCTCACACTCTGCTACGGGGTGTGCTACAAGGAAGTCCGCCACTACTTGCCCTTTTACCGCTTTTGTCGGCCCATACGTGATAGTATATTCTGAAAGTAACAGCATCCATTTGGCTAATCTCCTAGATAACATCATCAAAAACTTTATTCGATCTACTCTTAAGATCAAAGTTATGTCATGGGAGAGAATAATGTCTCAATTTCTGTACCGCGAATATCAGTGCCAGACATTCTTTCTCGATTGGAGAGTAGTTACATTCCGCGCCCATTAAAGTTCTGCTTAAATAATAAAGAGCAGTTTCTATCCCGGATTCATTCACTTGTGCCAACGAAGCTCCTAAAGAATTCTCGGCTGCAGATATATACAAAATAAGCAACTTCCCTTTTATCGGAGCTGTCAGTACCAGCGGCTGTTTCAGTAATTCCTTTATCAAATCAAACGTGTTCTGACAGGCTTGATCCCATACAAACTCTGTGCCTTTCTTCATCAAGTGGGAAAATGGCTGACATCTCCCTGCCAGATTTGAAATGAAACGGCGAATATACGCCAGCTTTCCTTGCAAACTTTTCAACTCTTTTAATGTCTTTGGTGGTGGCATATTTTGAATAGATCTAACTTTCCCTGGATCGATCTCAATGCCCCTATGTCGGATAACAAAACTGAGAAATTTACCTGAAGACACCCCAAATGCACATTTAGCCGGATTCATCTAAAGTTGTTTCTTTCTGAGTCGACGGAAAATCGATGTCAGATGTTCACGATGCACCTGTTGATTTCCTGACCTAACTACCAAGTCATCGACATAACACTCAACATGTTTGTGCATCATGTCTTGGAAGATATTCTGCATTGCCCTCTGATATGTCGCCCCGGCATTTTTGAGACCAAATGGCATAACTTTATAATAATAAATCCCCAGCGAAGTTCTAAATGTTGTTGCTTCTTCATCTTCAGGTGTCATCCTAATTTGATTATAACCATCCATGAAGGACATGATAGCATACTGAGTCGTACTATCAATCAGCAATTCTGTTATCGGGTGAGGAAAATCATCTTTCGGACAGGCTTCGTTTAAATCCCTGAAGTCGACGCACACCCTGACTTGTCCGTTTTTCTTCTTCACTGGGACAATATTCGATATACACTTGGGATACTTGACCTCTCTGATAAACCCAACTTTTATCAACTTATTCACTTCTTCTTCTATCAGGGGAACCAAGTCCGGATGAAATCGCCTTTGCGCTTGTTTAACCGGCCTTTTCCCTTTAGAAATACTTAATCGGTGCATTGCTACGGAAGGTTCTAAACCCGACATCTCTGCATATGTCCAAGCAAAGGTGTCTTTATTTTCTTTGAGAAGTTGAACGTATCTCTCACTCTTGTTCAGAAAGATCGGCGCTGACGAATGTGTTCCTCAGCTCTTCTTCTGTGCCCAAGTTTATTTCTCACAAACTGTCTATCGTTGGTTACCCACCGTCTTCTATTTGCTTTCGAGCCATTTCAGGATGCTCGACTATTTTAGGATCTTCTTCCAATAACTGCTTACTTGTAACCATGTTCATCGATGATTCTGCCCCCAATCCTTGAAAATTTCATCGCTTTTCCTGACCAGCCCTAATAGGAATTTGAATTCCTTTCCCATGATTCAAGCCGGTGGATACTTCGTAATCAAAACCCATATTTCTCATGATTTTCTTGCTTGTCGGGCTATATTTTTTAAGATCTTGCGGTGTCAGCCTACCGCGGTACACATTATTCTTGGCCTATTCTCCTGCCTTTGCTTCCACTGAGGCGTAAAATTCTATTGGTCCCAGGTATTTTGCACTAGCCCTGACCTGAAATCTTCCTGGGGGCGGCCGAAAATGGCTTATTTCTTTCAACATACGGCAATGGCACTATATAATTGGACTGCAAAATTTTCAATTGTTCGGGTGATAAAAGGGTTAGTGGCGGTTACCCTGGTTGTCTCAGATGTTTCGGCACAAAATAGAATTTCTTCTTTGCTTCTACAGTCCTGGATGATTCTGCCTTTTCTATTTCTTCTTTCATCACCTTTACTTGAATGTCCTTTAGGACTTTGCTTTCATCATTCTTTCTTCTTTAGTGAACCCTTTATAATAACTGGTGTCTGCAAAGAAAGACTCGGCCTCTATATAGGGCTTCGCATCGGTCATTACTTTATACTGTATCCCACTTTTACAATATTTGAAGCATTGATGCAGAGTAGAGGGTACGATGTTGTACTGATGTATCCATGGCCTTCCTAGGAGAAGATTGTATGTTGTCACTGCATTTATTATGTGGCATACAACATCAGTAGTCAACTCTCCTATCTCCAGCGTCACTGTAATTTTACCAAGTGCACGTTGTCCATCTTGATTGAAGCCCTGTATCATCATTCCACTAGGGCGTATATCAGAACGACGATAACCTAGTTTACTCAACATCAAGAGTGGTAAGAGGTTCACCGCAAAGCCATTATCTATCATAATCTGTTTAACCTTCTTTCCAGGATATGGCCTTCTATCATTAGTGGTCTGTTATGCGCTGCGTCGTAGATCAGATCATCATCGAAGAAGGAAATGATTGGCAGGCAATCTTCTTGCTCTTTATACTCTTCATGTTACATCTCTGCCAGCAATGTTTCTCTGACATCATGGTTGGACAATGCTTGAACCAAGCTCTGCAGAAATTCCTCTGACAACTTAAGCGCATCATAGACGCTTAATCGAACCAATATCCCCTTCAAATGACTTACTACATCATAAGTCACTTTCGCTGTCCCACTCTTCTTTTCTTTCTCATCATCATCGCTCCGCCTTTCAACGACTTCTTTTCTTATAATCTCTGGTTTCTGCTTCATAGGGCTTGTTATCTTTTTTCCCGATCGTAATGTAATCACCGCTACCTTATTTGTCGTCTTATGGTCCTCTTTCTCTTTCACTTCTCGAGCCTTTTCCTAGATCGTAAGCATATTTACTGTCGCCATTGTACCCCTTTCTTTTTCTTTTTCCAATTACTATTTCACTCTTGTCTATCATTCGTTGTATTATACATTTCAACGTATAACAATTCTCCGTTGGATGTCCTACCAAGCGATGATAGCGGCAAAAATCTCTCCCTGGTTTTTGTCATATCTTCGGGGCATTTGGGTTCCAGTAATTCTATCATACAGGCTTTTAGCAGTTGGTTCATCATAGGAACAACATCTTCCCTATTGAACGCGAACCCCTCATGAGAATTGAGCATCTTGGGCCTTTTTCCACTGTATCTGTTTCTCGGCTGATTTGATTCTTCTTTCCGTTCCGGCCTTTTATCTCTTGAGTCTCTGGCATCTTTGTTTCTCTTTTCACGATCGATAGT
Source organism: Magnolia changhungtana (assembly GCA_030180095.1). Lineage (NCBI taxonomy): Eukaryota > Viridiplantae > Streptophyta > Magnoliopsida > Magnoliales > Magnoliaceae > Magnolia > Magnolia changhungtana. The sequence goes on from JASAUF010000172.1 coordinate 3,066,054, forward strand.
ATTTACGGCCATCCTGCTGGGTGCCCTCCAGGCTGTCTCATAGTGAAACGCTGGCATCTTCCGAGTCATCAACTCTAAAGCATGAGCCTTTGTGGCTAGGTCACGAAAAGTTCTAATATCGGCGCTGGTGAGTCCAAACGCGATTCCCATTTCCATAGAGTTCAGACACATCTTGACTTGTTCCTTTTCCTCCGACAACTGCCTACACGAGGCTCCCAATGTCTTCCATCTGTGTATAAATTTTTCTACCGGTTCTCCGTCCCTCTACCGCACGGAAGCCAATTCCGTAATACTAACATCACGCTAAGGAAAAGAAGTTTGACATAAAGGCATCTTGCATTTGCTCCCAAGTACGTATCGACCCCGGGGTCAGACTAGAATACCATCGGAACACCTTGCTTGTCAGGGATGATCCGAACAATTGTAGGCAATACTGCGGTATTGTAGAAAAATTCTCCATGCTAGTAATGAAGTGCATTAAGTGTTCCTCTGGCGATCCTTCTCCATTAAACTTTTGAAAATCTGGGTGTTTAAAATTCACTGGGAACGGAATATCTTCTACCGCTCTTGGATACGGGGTTCGATATCTAAAACGGCCAACATTTTCGCGTTCTCTCTCTACTCTGACAGCTTCTTCGACGACTTGTCTCACCTCGTCTTGTGTCATGGTTTTCGCTGTTAGGACAGATCCCCGTAATCCTGCCCCCTTTGGTTGAAAGCCTTCGGGTTGGTTTTCTTGTCCATTCATTGTGCCCATCATTGAGGGAGCCGCTATCTGAGCTACATTGTGTGCAAGAGTCGCTAAGGCTTCTCTTAGGTTTCTGCATTCTTCCATTAGTGCTCTTTGTGCTTCTGCCATTTCATTCATACGATCCTCTACAGTCGGCATATTTTCTGGGTTTGTTTCGGCCATATGTACTGCAGCTTCTCCACTCTTCGACGAAGCTGTAGTTGGAGTGGGGGGGAATATGTCGACGTAATAGGACTTACGAGGAAAGGGGAGAACTGAGTTTCATTTGATTTTTTTGTGCTTCCATTGCCGTTGATCGATTGGGGCGATACGGACATTGGTGAACTTGCTAGTAATGCCTTACCTTTATGTTCTTTAGTCCATCTGACTCTTGGGGCAACCAAAGCCGAGAAGTCGCGCGACGTTAACTGTGGATCTATTTGCCCGAGATATATCCCAGGAGAGGCAAGTTCGGAATTCTTCCTAGCGGCATTACGCGTTATCGGCCCTCTAACTCTCGTCTGTGGTGAATTTCTTCTCGTTGCAGTTACATTTTGGGTCCTTGTCCTCCTGCGAGTGACGACGATCCATTCATCTCTCTCCCTGTGCTACCGGTGAAGCAGTTACAACTGTAACAGCCGCCAGTGATTCTGTTTGCTTGCTTGTTACCGCTTTATCTTTGTGACATCCAGTTTGTTTATCAGCATACTCCACAACAAACCCTGTCGTAGTGAAGTAGAAAACTGTTTCCTTGAGTGATTGCCATTGATTGGTTGGTTGCAATATTCTTCCTCTCCTATCGCTCACATTCATAAAACGACAATAAACAAATTAGTACTTATATCAAGTCGTATTCTGTTTTGGAGATGAAAGGTAGGATGTTCCCATTGAGAGTCGCCATTTTGGCGCCTTGAGGACGCCAAACAATCGTGATTATCTCCCGTGCAATTCTCAAGTTAATATTCAAGTGATTATGTCCCCAGCAGAGTCTCCATTTTGTTTCGAACAAGAAACAAATGCATTTTGTTCAGGAAATCTTATTCAATTGATAATTAACAAAAGAAAACCAAGAAGACAATCACATTATTTATTTATTCAAAGTTCTTTTACATCCCTTTCTCCTTTGATTCCAAAACAGACTTGTAATAATAGTTTTTTTTTTTTTTTTTAATGATATGAGCTAAGGCAATAATTGTTGGAAGCATCATGTATTGCAAATTGTTGCCCAAGCTTGTTGTACGCCAAAATCCTCATGTGTCAGGGGAATTCTCTGTGCACTAAAATGTATCGTGTGCCAGGAGAATTCACTGTGCACCAGCCCTGTTGTGCGCCCAGACTCATTGTAGGCTCGGGACCATTGCGCGCTGGAACCCATTGTGCGCTCAACCCCGTTGCATGCTGAGGCCCGTTGCTCATGGACGCCCATTGTGCGCTCAACCCCGTTACGCGCTGAAGCCCATTGCGCACTGACGCCTATTACGCGCTAATGGTGTTTGTGCGCCAATGGTGTTGTGCGCCGCACAACACCTATTCCGCACAATGAGGACGGGGCTCTACCTCTCTCCTCAGATTCTCCTTCTGCTTCTTGGTTGGTTGCTTCTATCTCCTTACTGATGGGTCGGAGGTATTTATAGCCTTCGCACACGTGCGAATATGCGACATAGTCATTGTGCGATCCCCTTTGTGTGGACTCCTTTGTGTGGAATCCTTTGTGCGGCCCTCTTTTGTGCTGAATCCTTTGTGCGGATGCTATTGTGTGGTCATCTGTATTTCAACGTTCTGTGCACAACACTTAATTCCGCACAACGTTTTGTGCACAATGATTCTTCTACTACCTTTTCTCTTTTTTTGTGCCTCAACACAGCCTATAAATTCAGCCGGTTGACTTATCAGATGGGCCCCACACTTGAAATCAATGGATAGACAATGGTCTGATACAGTGTGAAAGTGCAACCCGCCTAATATGTGTTCCACTTTATATCTTTCTCATTTTCTAGCTCATGGCCTAAAATGATATGGAAAAATAGATGGACGCGGATTTAGGTTGTCATCCTGCGCTAGGATGCTAGGTGGGGCCCAACCATGATGTTTGTGAGAAATACACCTTGTTCATCCATTTTGAGAGCACAGTTTAGGACTTACGACAAAAAATGAAGCAGATCCAAAACTCAAGTGGGCCGCAAGAGGGGAAATAGTGGGGATTCAGTGACTACCGTTGAAACATTCACATGGCCACAAAAGTTTCGTATCAGGCCAAATTTCGTGCTTTCACTTCATCCCAATGGGAATGACCTTATAAACGGCTTGGATGGCATATAAACATCATGGTGGAGCCTAGGGGTGCACACGGGTCGGTTTGGTCCGATTCTGGGGTGAAACCGGAACCGAACCATTTCTAACGGTTCTAGGATATTCGGAACCGGAACCGGACCGTTAGCACCCTAGAACCGAACCAGAATCGGACCGTTAAAACCAGTTCGGTTCCACGGTTCTAGGCTTTTTATAATCCAACCCAATTGCATGTTTTATTTTATAATCTAGCCCATGTCCATTCGTGTTGTGATCCATTTGATGAATGGTTTAGATATTGTATAAGGTGTGCCAAAATACATTTATGGAAACACTCAAATAGTGCATTGTAAACCATAAATCATGAGTCAAATATGGAAACAATCAAAGGGTTCCTGGTTCGGTTCTAGGTTCGGTTCTAGGTTTGGTTCTACGGATCGGTTCACAATTCAGTTCGGTTCTACATACCCCCAAACTGAGAACCGAACCGTTGAAATTGGTTCTTTGATTTTTGGAACCGGAACCGGTGCACTCTAGAACCGGACCAAACCGGACCGTTTGGTCTGGTTCCACGGTTCTACCAGTTTGATGTGCACCCCTAGTGGAGCCCAGGAAGGTCTCAATGGTAAGAAACTCTTTCGCCAGTTTTCCCTCTCGTGTGACCCACTTGAGTATTGGATCCACCTAATTTTTGGTCCAATGTTCTAAAATGAGCTCTCAAAACGGATGAACGGGGCGGATTTCTCACAAACATCACAGTAAGCCCCACCTACCATGGTGTGCCGTAAAAGCTTTTATGGGGCTGTAACGGCGGCAACCGTTACACGTTACGGGTCGTAACAACCGTTATGGAAAAAAATAACTCATAATTGCTGTTAATGGCACGTTTTGTCCCCTATAAAGGCCATAACAGCCCCGTACTTCTTTGTTATGGGCAAATACAGGTTTTCCATACTTTTTAATCAACATTACGGGGCAAATACATGTTTTTTAGGATTATTTTTTTAATATTTAAAAAAAAAAAAAAAAAACAGAGACCGTAACGGCCGTTACGAGGGCCGTAACAACCGTTACGACTCATAACATAAAGGTAACGATGGTGACCGTTACAGCCACCGTTACCGTTACAGAACACCTTGCCACCTACCATCCCAACATAAGAGCTTCCTGTTGAAAGCTTTCGCAAGAAATATGCGTCCCAATCGACGTCCAACTTGGTGGCGGTAGTACCCAATCCGTGCGTAATGGAACAGGGATTTGGGTGGCACCTTGACTGTGGCCCCACCTTGATGTATGTGTTGTATCCACATCATTCATCTAGGCCTTTGTGACCTTACCAACAAGTTGGATGGCAAATCAACATTCCGGTGGACCCCATGAAGTTTTAATGGTGGGGATTCAATCACCATTGTTTCTTGTGCTATTGTCCACCCAAGATTTGGTTTGCTTCATTTTTAGGATCATACCCTAAAATGAGCTTCCAAAATGAATGGACGGTGTGGATGTAAGGCACATACATTACAGTGGGCCCCACAGGGAACCACCGAGGATCAACCCAATCTGTGCACGGAACCAGTGATCCAAGGAAACACCCAAACCACGCAGATGGAGTAGCAATGTGGGTGGGACCTTGACTGTGGGCCCCACCATGGTGTGTTGTATCCACATTGTCCATCGATTGGAGAGATCATTTTAGGGTATGACCGAGAGAACAAGGTCGATCCAATCGGGGGGGCACCATGATGTTTATTTGAGATCCAACCCATTTATAAGTTCAAATGGATATGGACGAAAGCACAAATATAAGCTTCATTGGAAACTTGTGTGGCCCCAAATAAGATTTTAATGATAGGAGTTTAATACCCACTGTTTTTAGTGACAGCGCCCACTTAAGCTTTGGATTTGCCTCATTCTTCGTCTCATGACCTAAAATGATGTCTCCAAATGGATAGACGACATGGATATACAATACATACATCAAGGTGGGCCCCACCGAAAGGGACGCACCGTCTTTCCTACAACCGGGTTGCACCAAATCCACTCTTCCTTAAGGGGTAAGAATTAGGTGTTACCAGGGTAACAACTTGGTGGGTGTCAACCTTACTGTAGGACCCACCTTGATGCATATGTTGTATATCTAATATGTCCATTCGTTGTTCGAGCCCATTTTAGGTTGCAGTCCCAAACACTATAAGCACATCCAAATCTAAGGTGGACCACACCACATGAAACAGTCATGATCGAATGCTCATCATTAAAAACTTCCCAAGGCCCATTCGAGATTTGGACCTGCTTACCGTTTTGAGATGATCTCCTTAAATAATCAGAAAAAAACGGATGAGTTGCGTGGATATGAAACACATCCATCAAGATGGGCCCCACATGGAAAGGTTAACACGCACTAAGTTCTTATCCACATAATAGCTAATCTGCTCCCTAACTTAAGAGACTCAGAGAGAGTTCGAGAGTTTTTCGACTCTCTTCTCCGTTAAAGATGGCCGAGACATCCCAACAGCATAATCCATCCCAAATTCTCTCCAGAAATCACAACATTCCCAAAAATCTCTCCCAAAAATATTTCTTTTGGCAAATCTCAACCCAAATCCCCATCATCCTCTGCGGAAATATGTTTTCCTTCTAAAATAATTATCTTTAAAGGGAAAAAAAAAAAGGTTTTAGGGATTTTCTTACATGATCCGACATGTCGCCCGCGGCCCACCAAATCCAGACGAAAGCGACCCCCTCAAGAAGATCAGAGTGGTAAAAGGAAAATTTTTCTTTTTTCACCAATATCGGCGATGTCGGCCTATATTTTGCGTTATCGTGCGATATATTGTACGATATGCATGAGTTTATCAATCTTTCTTTATGTTTTTCAAATTTTTGGGGGTTTCGTATTGTTGGACTGTGATACCGATAATATTGGCCGATATAACAGCCAATAGTATCGATATTGCGACCACTGTGTATAAGTAAAACAATTTACATAAAATTATAATAATCCCACTTTAACAAAATACATCAAATTCTCCTCAGTCCCATTTGCCTTGCGTGTATTTCAAATATATCTCTAGCAATTGGTATTATCATGGGATCAACTAACATTTCTCTAGTGGGAATATACTCAAGTACAACTTGCCCATCTCTCACCTGATCTCTAACATAGTGATACTTAAGCTCAATATAATTGGATTTCTAATGGTACTTCGGATCCTTTGTGAGGTCAACGGCCGAAGTATTATCCATCTTTACCAATGGAGGGCCTTTAGCAGCAAGAATACCTAAGGTTCTCAAAAATCTCATAAACCACACGCCTTCTTGGACCGTTGCACCACATGTGATATATTCGGCTTCCATAGTTGAAAGTACGGTCGAAGATCGTTTCTTACTGCTCCATGAAACAAGTCCTTCATTCAACATAAACACATATCCAGAAGTAGACTTTCTTTCATCTTGATCATCTCCCCAAGATGCATCAGAATAGGCATGAACTTTTAGCTCAGTACCTTGATAACATAACATATAGTCCTCCATTCCTTGAAGATAATGGAAAATTCTTTTAACTGCTTGCAAATGTGCTTGTCCTGGATTACTTTGATCTCTGCTCACAAGACCTATAACATAACATATGTCTGGCCAAGTACAAAGCATGGCATACATAAGGTTGTCTATGGCACTGGCATATGGTACAAATGACAGTCTGCTTTTCGATATCCGACCGGGGACACATACTTCTACTTAATTTAGAATATTTATCCATCGGAGTTTCAACTGGCTTCAAGTTATGCATCATGAACCATTCTACGATCTTCTGGATATACGAAAAATGTGACAAGCCCAAAATTTTATTTGAGCGATCTCTTGTGATTTTAACACCTAATATAAAGTTTGCTTCGCCAAGGTCCCTCGTTTCAAAATTCGAAGAAAACCATTCCATGGTCGAGAGAAGCATTCCCATATCATTGCCGTCTAGTAGAATATCATCAACATGAAGTGATGGCTTCATGGAATTTCATGTACCATTGCCTAGATGATTGCTTCAGCCCATAAATCAGTTTTTAAGTTTGCAAACCTTGTTTGCCTGATCTTTTTCAACATATCCTGCAAGTTATTGCATATAAATATCTTCTTACAAGTTCTCATTTAAAAATGTTTCTTCACATCCATCTGGTATAACTTTAAATCCAAGTGTGCCACTATAGCCAAAATCATCCGAATCGATGTAAACCTAGCTACCGGGGAGAGAGTTTCTTAATAATCGATACCTTTTACTTGCATGAAGCCTATTCCCACCAGACGAGCTTTGTATTTATCAATCGAACCATCTTCTTTCTTTTGATTTTGAATACCCACTTATTTGCAAGTGTTGTATGGCCAGCTGGAAGATCAACTAGCTTTCAACATTATTTTTCATCATCGGAATCAATTTCCTCGTCCATTGCATGAATCCAATTTTTAGAATCTGGAGATGCTAGTGCGTCTTGATATGAATCAGGTTCATCTTCATCCATTGCGACGCAAGAGAATGATTTACCTTCTATTTCAAAATGTTTTTTAGAAATTCTTCCTCGCAATTGCGTCATAACTCCATAACACTATCTGATGTGCTCCCACTGACTTCACAAATTGTAAAAATGCCCTAATTGTCATCGCTTAGATTACCGCTCCCACTTCCTTGAACTGTATTTGGTGTCTCATAAAGTCCTATCTCTATCCTAGGCTTCTTTCTACTAGGATACCTATCTTTTATAAATGTTATATCTCGGGACTCGACTTCAATCCACCTGCTTTGATCTTCATATACCATCACATACCCTTTCCAGTGGATAGGATACTGGATAAATGTGCACTCTATCGTTCTTTTAGCTAATTTACTTCTATTTGGAGCGAAAAGTAAAACATGATCTAATGAACCCCATGGACATAAATCACTTGACGATGGTTTCCTACCAGTCCATAATTCAAAAGGTGTCATGGGAATAGATTTTGAAGGAACTAAGTTCAATACGTAGGTTGTTGTAAGTAATGCATCTCCCCAGAAATAAATAGGTAGATTCGTGTGGGCTATCATGAATCTGACATATCCAATAAGGTTCTATTTCTTCTTTCAGCCACACCATTCGGGCATCATATATTGTCTAGCAATACCAGCACTTTCACAATACGATTTAAAGATGTCAAACATGTATTCTCTACCCCCATCTATCCTCAATATTTTAATTCACTTATCCAATTGATTTTCTACTTCCAATCTGTATTTTTGAAAGCAATCAAAGCGCTTCTAATTTTTGATAAATCAAGTATGTCATTCCATATCACGAGTAGTCATCAATGAAAGTTATGAAATATTGATACCCATTTCAAGTTCGACCGTATAGAGGGCTGTATAGGAAAAGTGTCAAAGAACCTTTGAGATAAGGCAATGGAGAGGGTCGAGCAGTTAGCAAGATGGAACTGTTGACACTTCTCTGGGAGGGCAAATAACTCTCACAAAGAAACAATGATGAATATGCCTCTATATTTTGGTTGTGTTTCTATGCCAAAAATTGGTGTTGTGCAAGCAAGGGAAGTTGAGATAGGATTTTTTGTGGTAGAGATGAAAAGGAAAGAAGTTCCATTTATTGAAATAGGAAGAGGCATTAAGTCCTATGGGGAGGGAGTATGGGAATAAAGGATCTATAAATAAAAAATTTTAAAAATAATAAAAAAATGAACGTCATCGGAGGAGGGGGCACTACGGAGGGATCTCATCACAAACAAATATAAGCGTCAGGATATCAGTTGGTGGGTTAGAGAGGCCTCATTTTACAAAGCTTCGGGGTATGGAAAATAGTTTCTAGTATGAAATAAAAAGTCTGCGACGAATATGTTATGATGTAGACAATAAGGGAAAGGATCTGATTTTAGGAAGATGTTTAGATAGGGGATGGTCCTTGGAATGTTGCATGGCATCGATTGGCCAACCTAACCACAAATGGGAATAATACAACTACCAAATTTTATTCTTTGGGGGGGGGGGGGCTTGCCGAAAGTGGACAATTCCAACAAGATCATATGGATAAAAGACAAGTCTAGCCGGTTTATGAGCAGCAAAGGGGGAAAGAAATGATAGATGTTTTGAGAATTCTTGCAGCTCAAAAGAGGAAGTGACTTTCAAAGCTAAGTTCTTAGTAGTTGAATGGGCTTCCACATTAAAGAATTTCGAGGATTGTAATTTATTTTTTTCCATTTCTTTTGAGGTCGTAAATGTGGGGTTATTTCCCTTGAGCCACCTCAGAACGCTTTATGAATAAAAAATTTCCGTTGTTGCCTTTCATTCAAAAAAAAAGGTAGCTCAATTCTGAAATGGACCGTTCATATTTCAGTGCAACTATGGTACTGATATTCTTCAAACATTTGGTGCTCCTCCCAATATGTTGCTAAACAGAATCATTATTTTCATGCCCAAAATGGTTATCAACTTATGTGATCATATCAGTGATTGGTGGCTAAATTAGTTAGTTCATATCATGAGGTCAATTGTTGCTTATGATGTGAGTGTTTCAATCTATGCATTCACTATAGGAATCTCAATTTAGATGCTGTCAACCGAATCTTGCGGTATGTAAGACTTCTTTGGGTCATTTACTCAGGTTCTCACATGATGGACATCTTCATATCATTTTTTATGCTGATGGAGTTTGGAACAGATCAGCCACAGAGAAGCGCTCTCTGGTTATTGCAACTTGGTGGCAATTTATCACTTTGAGGAAAGCAAGAAACATTGTTGTTGCTTATTCAGCACTAACGCCAAGTATAGAAGAGATAACGCCCATGATTCGCATGAGATGATACAGTTATGAACCTTCTTGATGAAGAATGGTTTCCTACTAGCATAAAGTCACCCATGACTATTTCTATGATAGTCAATTGCAGTCATATTACCTTCAATCCTATCGAGCATGACTGAACTAAACATATGAGATTCATTGCTACTTCGTACATGAGAAAAGGTGAGTTAGGTGATCATGACTTCCTACTAGCAAGCACACTGGCAATCAGATCCTTGACGTGTTTATACTTTATAAACGTTATCCCTAGAAACAAGGTATGTTTATGACCAAGCTGGGAACGATGAATATCCATGCACTAAATTGAGCAGGAGTTTTGTGGAACATTGCATCTTATGTTATATGTTATTTGATGCATAGGCCTATGTAGAGCACCATGCTGGATACAACTTTTGCCACATTTACTACACTTCTTTTGTTCTTTATAAATAAGAATACTAGCCTCAAAGGGGGCTTCAGAATCTTTTCCTCTTTAATTTCTTACATTCTACCAAAGTTGAGTTCGCTTTTCAAAGGACATGAAACAGCCAGAGAACTTGTAAAGTGACAGTTATAGCAGCTTTCTCCAATAAAAATTAGCTTGATGAATCAACTGGTAGTGAACTTTAACTATCTGCAGATTGTTCATTACCTAAACAAAAAGCAGTAAATAAACAGAACATTTTCGAGAGTAAGTGGGCAGCAAAGAACCCTCTAGCACAGTGAAAACATGTCCTCTGGGTCATGTCCTAGATTATTCCTCTAGTATATTGCTAATGCTGACCTCTCATGAACATTCCTTGGTTTCTTTCTATGCATAACATGATATTTTATTTTCTTTGTTTCTTAGGTAAACGTGACTTCGAAATGTTTGGCCTGTTAAATTATGTTGACAAATATAAAATGAAGGCTTAAATTGCTGAATTTGTGAAGTTTGTGTTACCATGTCGAAGTAAGCCAGAGCCAGAAAACCAAAACTTACTGTCACTAAAGTTATGGAAATTCAAAGGAATATCATTGGTAACATTCATGACCTTGTTTGGGGAAATTCTCAGAAAGCCTCGAGAAACATAACCTGGTTCTATGGAAAGGGCTGAAACTTGAGAACCATGCATTGAAAAACATACATACCAAAGAATGTTGAAAATTCCAATCATGAATACCAAAAAATGTTGAAACATCCAATCATTCTACATATAGTCAACTGCCGCAAAGGTATATTGACATGTACACATGCTTATCAACAAAAAAATGAAACAAGTAACATGATTGCAAGGAATGATCCTATGATATTAACAGCAAAAAATAAATAAATAAATAAAATTGTCTATGCTAAGGATATATTTCAACATAAATTAGAAGAATAGAATTTGACGAAACCTCATCTTTTGATAGAGATGACAATACTGGAATGAGAATCTCTACATCCTACAACCAAGAAAAACCCACATAGGCATATCAGACCAAAACAACAACACAAAAAGGACAAGAGGTAAGAATAAGAATGGGTTCTACCTTGAGTTTTGAATCATATAACCTTTGGACAGTGACTATTAATTCAGGTGAAGGAACTGCCCCATCCGTTAATATATGCAAAACCTGGTTCAAGGAAAGATAAATGAAAAACATTGCATTTGCACTCGCCAAGTGTGGCATCAGTAGAATAGAATAAATGTGATGATTAAAACCTGCATTAGCAGACTCTCACTTCCAGTTGGTGGATCTGAAATAATGCCAAGGAGTTCAGGTGAAGAGCCTATAGTTCTAACTAAGATAGGGATATGGCGATGAACTGCCTGCACAATATGAATGATTAGAATAGAAGGGCTCATTGCATAGAGGACAATAACATCTTATGCAGATAACTAAAAGAAGAAATTCAGTGGTAGCACATAGAATACGATTACTTTCAAAACAAACCTGTTTTACAGCCTTTGGAATGCTTTTGTAGAGAATAAAAATTTGCTGAAGAAGGGAATGCTTCTGTAGACAGAAATGTATAAACAAGTTGACAGAATGTGCATCACAGGTTTCATCGGCATAAAACAAAGCTTCTTCTTTTTTTCCAGAAAGGTAGCATATAACAAAGCATTCATACTATGAACAAGAAAATTGAACTGCATAAAGCTTCAACCTATACAAATGAAAGATAATTGGAAAAGTATTACACCATACCTTAGTGCAAAGCGCGAAATAGAGTGACATGCATCGTTGTGCCTCCGAGATTGACGAGGATGAAATACTTTGAGAAGAACCTGACTGATGAGTATCAGAGGAAAATTCTTTAGTCATCGCACTTGCTGATGGCTGTCCTTCTCTTGCAACCTTTTCCGAATCAGCTTCCTAGAAAAAATAACAATGAGAATGTTACATACCACCATAATCTATTATAATAAAAGCATGCTGGTCAGAGGATTTTCAAAAAGTATAACAAGAATGATAACAACTAATCTACTGTCAGTTAACATATGAAGTGTCCTTCACAAAGCAATAATGACAAACATCACACAAACAAATGTTACATGCAAGCCTAAGGTTGAACTATTGGAAGTTGCTTCGACCATAACGATCACATTAGTATCTTAGGAATTATAAATAAATTCATGCTCCAACTACATGTCATCTTTCTCCCCATGGAAAAATATCAAACATGATGGAAAGTTGGGGCTTTCTTTCTATCAAGACAAACCAGGAAAAAAGAAATTTTAGTAAATATGATATCAAACTTTTTCATGAATTGACATTAAGTAAATTGATCTCTGATCACTGGACTCAATGAAATCTATTACGAGATCTATAAAAGATTCCAAGACAAGCGCTAGTACATTAGTCGGGGAACTTGCAAGTCTTATATCAGTGAGTAACCAACATTGAATCATCTTATTTCGACGATGACATGTATGAAATCATTGTGCTTCAAGCTATGATACCAAGATATGGGTGTTGATACGGACGTGAATATGAGAATAGGGCAATGACTCTCCACTTCTCAGAATTCAAAATAAGAAATTAGATATACACATCCAACCCATAACGTGCTATTACATTTTATTTTATGGTTTACGTAAAACATTTCAACAATTCTACTTGTTTGATGTTTCTATTAAACAAGGTTTTGTGTATTTAGTTTCTCTAAAATGTTTAATTTATCATAACTAATAATGTTTATAAAGTTTTCACAACAACTCTTTTTCTATCATTCTTTTCACATCATCATCATCATGACCTCTGTTGTTAAAATTGTACAATTCGTAATTTGAATCACATCGAGTATGTAGGAAAATATATGTTATTCAGTGTGCGTACTCCTGTGGAACACTATATTTTTCTGTCTTTTTTCTTCTTCTTTTTGAAAGTCAACTGAAAAAGGACTTTATTATAGGGCATTGAGATGGCACAGAGAATGACTTCCCCGAAATTAACATCCTCCGAAGAAAAGCAAAATTACAACCTAGTAAATCCTTCAGCAAGGAGGCCCTGTCAACAACAAAGAGCTTAGCTTTAATAGCCACGTCTCCTTCTGAGGTTTGAACATTCCAAAAACACCTATCGTTTCTTACCTCCCATATAGTCCATAGGCTTGCTAATAGTGCAAACCTCCATGCCGCTCTTTGTTCCATGCTCAGCCCAAGCCAGTAAAAGCTTTCCAACCAATCCCGGCAGCACACATGATAACTTGAAGACAGTGTTTTGAATAACGCCCGTAGCGTAACAGTACCGCCCGTAGCATAGCTACGACGCTATGCAATGTTAACAAATAGCGTATATCCCCTGTAAAGTATGCTACAGGGGTCATAGCGTATGTAGCATTATATAGCGGGCATACGCCTTTTTTTCAATAAATGATTATTATATTTTGTATTTTTTAAAGGTAATTATATTTTGTATCTTGTACTTAATACTCTCAAGCTATGGTCTTTTAATTTCTTTTCGTTCATGTGACTTGAGGTTTCAATTAGACATTATTAATTATAGTTTGCTTAAAAAGTTGTTGATGTGATAATAATTTGATTTGGTTTATGTATGTGAATTGGCTTTTGATAAATGATGATTAATAACTTGTTTCAACATTCTTATACTTGGAAAATTGAATTATCTTTCAGGCATTTTTATTTTTTTTAGTTTTTTCCTTACCATTTATCATATTTTTTCTATTTGTAAATTAAAAAAATAGAAGTATCCTGTAGCTTACAGTACACAGTACAGAGGGTTGAACGCTACGCAACACAATACCGCTATTTAAAACATTGTTCAAAGGAGACGAAGAAGCTTTCCCAAATTTTACAGGCAAAAGGACAGCGAGAAATGATGGTATGTTGACTCTGCACTTACCACACATATGATGCACATGTTAGGGATCACCATTGACCGTTTTTTAAGGTTATCAATGGTTAGGACTCTCCCCCTCATTGCAAGCCAAGCGAAAGCTGCAACTTCAGGAGGGCACTGTAAATGTAATGCCATAGACGATTCATCTAAGCACCTCTTCCACCTCCCGCTAAACATAGAAGCATCTGGTAGAATGATCGGACCATGAATTGACCAAGCTTGTCCCGATTTCATTTTGTTGAAGATGCAGTCTTTCTGGGAGTTTTTTCTTTTCTTTTCTTTTCTTTTTTCTTTTTTATTAAGGATTTTTCACTTCAACTAACTCAATTGTATGTTTGCAATCACCTTAATCAACTTTTGTTTGATCCCATTGTGATTTGAAGGCACTATGACGTTTGTTGTGGGCAAGAGTTGTCGTACAACCTATTTTTGGACCATTGTCTTGCTGATTTTTCATTGAGGACTCCATCTCATGGGATCGTAGTGGGTTGAAGGTGTTTTCTGTGTTCTCCTTTTGTGCTTTGAGACAACGACACAAGTGTTATTGATGGAGGACAATTAGCCACTTGCTCTAAAAGCTCAAATTGATAGAGTGGCGAATCATTTCCTTTATCTCATAGCCCAGGCACCACATCGCATGGGTTAAGACCTCGGCCAAACCTCCTCGTGGGCCCCACTTCACATGGGTTCCGCTTCACATGAGCCACCCACTCCGAGTGTGTCCCCACATCCCACATGCTACCCCACTCGAGCCTGGTGTGAAAATGCTCATGCATTAATCACCCCCGATGAGGAATCTCGAATACGAGACCTCCCACTCTGATGCCACTTTGATGCAGGACAATTAGCCACTTGCTCTAAATGCTCGAACTGATAGAGAGTGGCAAATCAATCCATTTATCTCATAGCCCAGGCCCCACATTGCATGGGTTAGGACCTCAACCGAACCTCCTCATGGGCCCCACTTCACACGGGTTCCGCTTCACACTAGCCACCCACCGTGAGTGTGTCCCCACATCCCACAAGCTACCCAACTCAAGCCCGGTGTGAAAATACCCCTGCATTAGTTATATGTATCAAGTGAAGACGAAGTAGTTTGGGCATGGTACAAAATACACAAACTGTTTAACATGATGCTTGACCCAACTTGGCGTGGACGATTTCTGCCAGCATTGGAGATTTCCTTACCCATTAGTTGGTTATTCCTTTAGAAAACCTTTGTTATCAGTTGAGGATGTAGTTCACTCACATGTTGTGCAGTGTTTCGTCATGCCATTGTAGGTGTATTCCCCTCTCAACTGTTGTGACTTGTAAATGTAGCTCCCTCGCCTATTGTGTAGTTGCATCTTGCATGTGCATCTTTGAGAGGATTTTGCATGTGAATGGTGGTTTCGTTGGCCAAAGATTGTCAACTTCGGCTATGGCCTTCTATTTGTAGAGAATCAAAAGACAACAAAAACTCAATCGACAAACAAGTGGTAATTCAAGATCTTGTATCCCGCCATGTTGTGTTTGAGAGAGTTGGGGCCCAAGCTGATCATCATCATCTTCTTCGTATGCATTACAAGCTGGGAATGATTGATATCCATGCCAAAACTAGAGCGGGAGTGAAGGAAAATATATGTAGTTGCGTGTGTACTCATGTGGAGCACTATATGTTTCTCTATTGTTATTAATATATGTGTGTTAGTCTTTTGCACTCACACATAACTTGTTGCCCTAAAACTTTCTCCTTTCGCTCCTCTCTTTCTCCCTCCGCTTTCCCCTTCAATCTCTCCACTTTCTACTCTCTACATACCGATATGAATCATAGCCCCAAATTGCAAATCTGCAACAATCATACAACTATTATATGAATTATATCGAAACGTGTAATAATTGTACACAACATAAATGGTCACAAATTACATAAAAAAAATCTTTTTTTTTCATTATTTATACATTTTCTTGCCTTTTACCCATTTGCTTTTAAAACATATAAAAGGCCCTCCCCAATTAAAAATTCTCATTTTGCCTTTTGAGAGAGAGAGAGAGAGAGAGAGAGAGAGAGAAGAAGACATTTGAGGATTTTTTATATTCAAAAACCCAAAAAAGAAATCAAAAATTCTTTTCTGCTGATCAACATAATCGAATGCCGCCTTTTCCAACATGATTTTACACTCTAGAAAGGTACAAGCGAACATAAACTACTAAAGGGATCCTATATGTCTTTAAGATATATTTCTTGAGAAACATAAGAATCCTTTAAAACTATTACGATATGTTAATATGAACAAGTTCTCAATTGCCAATGTCAAGAAATGTTCCTTTTCTTTTTTTCTCATTTTTCTTTTTTTCCTTCTTTTTTTTTTTTTTTTTTTTTTTTGGGTGCATATTGATGGAAAATGGATGATTGATGTGTTTTTAAATTTTTTTTATTTATAGTTTCCCAAATTTCTTTTGAATTTTAAAGCAAATCAGAATAAATCTTACTATTTACAAGACAATTTGCGATTCGATACAATTCAACCTCATGACTAGTGGTGATATGATAATGATTTTGGCAACATTGCTGAGGTTTACTAATTCTTCATGTAATAATGAAAGCCATATTAAAAATAATAATAATAACAATAATAATAATAATAATAATAATAATAATAATAATCTTAAGGACTCATTAGGAATTTTCACTTTATGACTTTTACGTTAAAACATGGCAGCGTTTATGCCTTATGGGGAACATTATTTTGAAATCACCGAGTTGGTGGCAATACTTTGGGTTCAAGTTGATAGATTAATTATATAATGTATCTATATGAAACTTTAGATTGATGATCTAACACAATTTTGAAAAGCAAATTTTTAGTCCTCAAGAGTTGAGATTTTTGGAAAATCTTTTTTAGACTTCTAATCATCTTATTTTCTCAATAATGTTACTCCTTAATTTGTAGTCATGTTTTTCAACTTAAAGTTTAGGCAATGACTTTGATCTTTGAAGTAATGAAATGACTGTTTGCTTCTTCCAAGGACAAAAGTGCTTCCCAATAAACAATAAAACAATCCTTTATTAGTGTTTATTGAGAATTCCTTATGCACAATTGATTCCCATTAGACCAGTTTGGTGAACATACATAAGAATACCAAGTAATTTGGTACGCTTGACAAAGAAGGAAATCAAGTAGATTGTGCATAAGTAGAATCCACATGCACGGTGAATATGTCACCACCATTTAGAAAGCAAACTATCACAGTAGCGTTGTCCCAAATATTCAAAGGAGAAATAAGAATTGTCTTCATTTTGAATGCACCTTTCCACTCACACCTGTGTAAGCAACCTATCCATGAAAAATCCAAGCCAATCATCATCCCCACCCCACTATCTACATTCCTTAGTCATAAGTGGCACATCCACTCAACAGGAGGACTACACGTGCATTAAGTGCAGGATGTCAATAAATTTCCATATTACATGTCTGGCCTACATGACAAGCAAGCAAAATGCTTTTTGCACCAAGGAATCTATCTGATGGGAGCACCCTGATGAACAGCTTTGATCACTCAAAATACTCTATATCGGCATGAGGGAGCAACAGATACCAAAAAAGTGGAACATATGCTGCTGGAGTATTAAAAAAACTGAGCATTAATCCGAGTATTCTTGTATGTGTATGTAACACGCGCCAAAAATCGGGTGGATGATACTCATGATAGAGATCCAGACCATTCATCAGGGAGGGTACACGATGAACATGCCGTGGACAAAAATAATGTTGGTTCACAGATCAGGTGAATCAAACTTTGTGTAAGAAAAATGAACCATTACAAAAAGGCCCAATAGTCCACATTCAACAAACACGTGTGGCTCACATGATAGGCATGATAATCGGAATTTTCATTTATAGCAGGTTCAAAGTACACCCTATGTGATAATAGGCCTGCATCTCAGATATATGAGCTTCCTCGCATGTAAATCTAACACATTTTCCGCCCCCTCAAATCAAGTCAGATTGTTAGCGAAAAAAAATCTCAGTAAACATCCAGAGACTGTTTCTCCAAATAGCGCTATGTTTATTTTGAAAATCAATTAATTGAGGAGCTAACCAAACATTGTTTATTTTAATCAATAGCATTCATTGGGAAGTAAGATCGCCCAAAAACACTTCAATAATCAACCCCAAACAGGCCCTTGGCTTGATTTTTATTAAAATATTTTAATCAATAGCATTCTTTGGGAAGTAAAATCGCCCAAAAACACTTCAATAATCAACCCCAAACAGGCCCGTGGCTTGATTTTTATTAAAATAATATCAAACAATGTGTTGTAGTAATATATTCTATTGTTATCTACAAATTATGACATGAAAAGATTAAATAATGAATATTTGATCATATCCTTCTTCTTTTAGATTGTATGAATATTACTTCATATTTCTCAATATTTTATGTAAAAGATTATAAAAATCCTACAATTTCATCCTCTTGTTTTACAATCCGATTTGACTTTTAAAACATTGATACCGAAAATTAAGTTTCATCTCGAGGCTGATAACTCAAGTATCCACAGAATTTGTTCTAGTAGTAGAACAACTTAAATAAGAACAAAAGACTTCATTAACAGAGGGAGTGATATTGCGAAGAAATCATAAAACCAATACCTTCTGCACTGCAGTAGTTGATTCTTCAGTATCCACACCCTCCATGACATTACAACCATGTTCTACAGAAAGCAGCATTTCACTGGCAAAGTCTTCAATTTTCTTAGCAATGCATGGCATAGGATATAACTTGTTTGCAACCTGTAAAATGCCAACAATTCACAATAAAGGAATAATCAAGAATGGTCGAATGTAACTGATAGCAACCAGCGTATACTGAATTACCAAACGTATTGCCTTCATTCGAACTTCTTCCAAGTGATGAACTGCACTCTGTTAAAAGATTAGAGATCAATAAATAAAAAAATTAAGTGAACCAATCAGTAAAGGTGGAAAACAGGAGAACAAACTGGTGCACTTTAATTTCCTAATGCACAAAGAATAATCACAGGAAAACAATATACATATTGCATAAGAAAGAGGCATCACAACAAGCATCCCATTTAGCAATTCAAGAACATGCAGGGTTGGTAAAAAGATTCTGTGGCTCATATGGTGCTTGAAGTTGCCATTTTACTAGGTAGAATTAAGCAGTGTAAGCTTATCAGGTCAGTGAAATTGATTTTTTCTGAAAAACATGAGTTTACTAGGTGAATTATATGTCCACTATCTCCTCGCGAAATCCTCAGATTTCCAGCTATACCAATTTGCCCATATTGTCACAAAAGATTGTGAGACATCATCCAATCCTAGATCAGACATCTTCTAAGATTGGTCAAGTCAGATTTGTCAAGCACTCACTGACACAAAATCATAAAAAGAGAAAACCCTATATCATTTGGTTTTTCAGCATTATTTATACATCTTTTCTTTCAAACACTTCCATTTACCTACATGCATTTTCCAATATCTTATTTGAATTTGAAGCATATGTTTTACTTTTTACCGTAAACATCTTTTACGAGTAGATAATTTCTGCATGAAGTGGCTTTTCATGTTTCCCAAGGTCATTGAGTTTGACACCTCCTGTCTGCATCTCGCACCGAAATGCCCGTGTATAGAAGTTATACAACTAAAGACAATCCTAGCTGCAATGTAGGAACAGTCTAAGGATCTGGAGTTGAACACAAAGTCCTCCAGAGTCATTGAAAGATATGAAAGAACAGAGAATCCAAACCTGAAGTGGAAGAGATGATGTACACAAAAACTGATGCCTCTAGAGCATGCTCCACCTATAGAGAGCACAAAATTCCTAATAGTACCTATTTTATTGAATGACATCCATTTAAAAAATTAATTACTTATTTGTACCATACATTCAGTAGGCATTCATATCCAATTGAATTACCTCATACTTTCACACCATATCATGAAATTTAATGCGGATCCTCTGATGCATGCTGCACAGCTTCGGTTACGTTCCCTAGAGCTTCCAACAGTCCAACGTTGACACCTTTTAACAAGCACTCAGGATCTCTGGCTTTGACACATTCACCAGTGTCATGTCTGACAAGGTCAACCTTGCTTTGTGTCATAACAACAAAATCCAACAGTTCTGTACTCTAACCATGTTGTACTTACACATTAACTGTGTTGCTTTGAATCACGACAACATATCCAACAGCTGCATTCTCTAATAGGGTCACACTTATACATTAACCATCTTCAACATCCTATGACTCTCTTCCCAACCAAGAAACTTCCAAGGCAACAGCATCATCATCAACATTTTGCTGCTCATCAGCACTGTCGATGAGCACTTGTTACCAAAATGTCTGTATCATCTAGAATGAAATCTTTGAATCGAACATATTGTCAGAAAAGGTTCTCTCCCTGACCATAACATTCAAAGGATTTTAATGTTTGTGTTACGAGGCAGGTGTCCTTCTGCATTTAGGGGTCTACCATCAAGATGTTAATTCAAAGATTTCTTTTCTTCTTCTTCTTCTTCTTCTTCTTCTTCTTTTACAATTGTGCCAATTAACATGCAACAAATATCATCCTTATTATTATTAGAAGCAGTGTTCGAAATATCGGTATCGCGCAATGTATCGCACCCTTGGGATATAGACACGTATCGGTTATCGCACGGGATATATCGTTTGTATTGCGTAATTTATCGCACTTTTGGGAAACGTGGGGAAACATTGAGAAAATTGTTAAATTTTTCAATGAAACTTCAAGGATTATTTAAAAAGACCCTAATACACACTTTTAAATCATAAAATCTCAAAAAAGAAATGGACATAATAGGTTTCCTTTGTATATTGTACTAAGATATGCACTGTGCGATTGAACTAAGACCACTAAATTCAGTATCCACCCCATCTATCCGTTTTTTCATATCATTTTAGGACATTATCCAAAAAAATTGAAGCGGATCCAATAATCAGGTGGACCATACCATAAGAAACAATGATGATTGACCATTAGTGGGCCACAAAAGGTTATATCAAGCTGATAATTGTTTTTTCTCTTCATTCAAACTTATGTGAAGTTATCAATAAATTAAGTGCCTAATAAAATATAGGGAAAATCAAGGTGCACCCTAAAAAGTTTTTAATGGTACTGTGTTCAACCACCATTGTTTCCTTGAGTATATTCCACTTGAGACGAAAAATAAGATAGATCTAACGATCAAGTGGACCACACTGAAAAAAGTAGTGGGGGGATTGAACATCTGCCATTGAAACCCTTTAGGGGTTCACGGAAGTTTTCCTCTTCATCCAGGTCTTTGTGACCTTATGAATAGTTTGGATGGAAAATAAACATTATGGTGGGCCCTACAAAATTTTTTAAGGTGAAAATCATTATCTCCACTACTATTAGTGGTGTGGTCCAGTTGATCTTTGGATATGATTCATTTTTTGGTTAGTACTCTAAAATGATCTCTAAAAATGGATAAACGGTGTGGATATAATAAATACATAATTGTGGGGCCATGTACCTTTGATCTCCTTTGAACGGTTCGTACAACTTGGAGCTAGAGGAGCGTCAGCGCTCGTATTCGCACGAAACGTTACCTACTCCAGCTACGGACGCGGATTGTGTACTACCCCTGCCCATCCCTAGCTCTGAACGGGCAGGTCTGTGGGTGGGCCCACCGTGATGTATCTCTAAATCCAAACCATCTATTCCTTTTCTCAAATTATTTTAAGGCATCGAAACAAAAATGAGGCAGATCCAACGATCAAATGGACCACACCACAGATGACTCTTGCATTTAATCCAACTGACATTTAATGCCTAGTGCATTTTAATGCAACCAAGCTTATTATTTGGTGTGGTCCACTTGAGCGTTGGATATGCCTCATTTTCGTGTTGATGCCTTGAAATAATATGAGAAAAGGGATTGACGGTTTAGATGTATAGATACATCACGGTGGGCCCGCCCACAGACCTGCCCATTCAGAGCTAGGGACAGGCGGGGGTAATACGCAATCCGCATCTGCCAGCTGCATAGCTGATGTGTGGTACACCAGCCAATCCGCTTCCTCTTGGACAAGATTCAAAGTTATATGGGCCCACAATAATATATTTATTATATCCACACCGTTCAACCATTTGGAGAGATCATTTTAGATCATGAGCCCAAAAATAAGTAATATCCAAAGCTCAAGTGGACCACACCACAAATAGCAGTGGGACAGTGATTCTCACTGTTAAAACATTCGTAGGGCCCACCATAACTTTTATTTTCCATCCAATATGCTCATGAGGTCACAAAGACCTGGATGAAGAGGAAAAATAAATATCATATTTATCTGAAACTTCTGACCTCAGAAGGGTTTCAATGGTAGACGTTCAATCTCCCACTATTGTCTGTTGTTTGCAGTGTGGTCCACTTGATCTCTGGATCTGTCTTATTTTTCAACTCAAGCCTTACGACGAGCTCGCCAAATGGACGAACGGTTTGGATATAATGCATACCTTATGATGGGACCCACAGAACTTGATGACGTCAACACATAAGTTCGGTGGTATGCAGTACACCACCCAACCCAAAATTACTTAAAGAGGGCTCAGACGCCCTTTTTTTCGACGCAGAGAGGGTTCCAGCCTTCCGAAACCCTAAAATCTCGCCCAAATTCAGAAATATTCAGATCTCACGATGATTTCTCGAGATTTCGAAAAGGATTTCGCTTGGATTTCTTCGGACGTCGACAGATTTCTCCCCTGTGACCCGGAAATGTCGACCACGGCCCACCAAATTCAGTAGAAAGCTCCGCTCTTAGGCATATTGAATAGGTAATAGATTTTTTTTCTATATATTTTTGGAATATCTGGATGGGATGCGGATAAAATGCCGTGGTATGTCGTGCGGATACAATCCTACGCAAAAATCTGCCATATCAGGCATTATCGTGCAATATATTGGCGATATCTCACGATATTGTGTGTATCGTGCGATATCGCCGATACATCGTGCGATATCGACGATATATCGTGCGAGATTTGGATTTTTGGTTTTTTTGTATCTTCTGGGGGTTATCGGACGGGTTTCGTCTCGCTGGGGGCCGATAACGATAATATCGGCCGATAGTATCAATACTTAAAACACTGATTAGAAGGCAACAACTAACAAAAAAACAAAGCAGAACAAAATAGCAAAACAAAACAAAATACAAAAGCCAATAGGCTCGAACCCAGCCCACAGGATCAAGGAGCCCACTCCTTGTAAAACGAATCCGTTTACACAGAAAGCACCAGGTTGTTTCCTTGTTGTTCTCGATGCATTGGCTATGTCTCTCAAACCAGATAACCCACAAGACAGCCAGCAGCAAGAGCTTCCATCTTTCCTTTCCAAGTTTCCCCCCACCCCCAACATCCCAAGATCTAAGGTGGCCCTCAACGGAGTCGGAGAACACCCAAGACACCTCCGCTTGTTGAAGGATACCACTCCAAATGACAATGGAAAATGGATAGTGAAGTAGCAAGTGTCCAACTGATTCTGAGTCCGCTAGACAAAGGAGGCAGAAATTCAGAAGGTCAGGGCCTCTTTTTTAAGGTTAGCAATCATGAAAATCCGACCTCAGCCAGCTAGCCAAGCAAAGGCAACAATCTTCGTGGGGGTGCCATAGGACCATAGCAATCCTATACAGCTTAGAGAGGACAACAACTCCGTGGAGGATAGAATACGGTGGAAGGACCTAACCGAGAAGGTTCCAAACCTGTCATGGCTCCAAAGTAATGAATCAGCAACTTCCAGGTCCACTTGGTAGCCCTGCAGTCGGGAGAGGAGCGAAGAGCTCGTCGAATTCATTGTCGTTTAAATTCCAGGTAAATGAAGGAATCCACACCCCTTTTTGACCACTTCCACTAAAGGAGACGCACTCAGAAATTGAAATACGAAGATTGGGGCTAAGCTTAGTCAGGGGGGGTGGGGTGTTGTTCCCCTCACCCATTTATCGACCCAAAATTTAATCCTTTCACCATACCCACAGAAAAGGAGTTGTGGAATGTGGTTAGCCATTTTCACAATTTCCTTCCCCATGGCAGAGGTCCTACAATTGGAGGACTTTTAGTCCTCCAACCCCCAAACTCCACACCATAGTTAGCCTAATCACAGATTTCCATTAAAAAAAAAAAAAAAAAAAAAATATTATCAACAGAGAGCCAAATCCACATACCTAGACCGTAATTCTTCTTGCCCTTGCAAACACATTTAAAAATAACCTACTTATATCTTTTAACATAAGATCTACACAATGGGCTGCACAAAGGTCCAAAATAAATGGCGTCTCTTCTCCATAAGACAACGACCGGCAGCTACATATGTGGCTGCATTGTTTGTAATTACCTGGACAACGTATTCCTCGCATATTTCCTCAACTACGCTATCTAATAAATGAAATTAGTAATCTGCAGTATGAAAATGGGTCGATGCATCCACGGGCTTCAAGAATATTGTCCCAGCTGGACAATTCACTAGAAAGTTTATGAGAGACCAACTAGATTTATCAGTCCATCCATCGGCCATGAGTGAACAACCATATGTTTTCAACGATTCCTTATATTCGGCTATGAAGGATCATGTGGAATCAACCTCAACTTTGAAGCACATCTCCCTCATTGCATGATATAAAGGAGGTTTAAGCCCAGGTCCAAATTAACTTATTGCCTCAACCATAACTTCAAAGCTTTTTTTTATTTAACTGCGTTGAAAGCAATGTTGTTTTGATAAAACCACTTAGCAATATATTAAATAGTGGTTTTCCTATCTTTTTGTTTATATTGGTTTTCAAAAATTGTTTGAGCCAGCCCTTTGCCCCAAACCCATTTGGTCGACCACATCCTAGAGATGTGGTCTACACCATCTATCCATATCCATGGGCCCATGCCCACGAACTCTTTTCGAGGTCGGTGGTGGTCTAGATCGGCCTACCCTTTGGATTTCTGGAGTAATTTTGTCGCATGCTTTTGCATTTGACCCCAGTAAATTTGCAAGGTGTTGCTTATGCCGTGCAACGCCACCAGAACCCACATACCCACATAACTTATGTGAGTCTAATCTGTAGCACTACGATAGTGCCCATACTTCCAACCTAGGTTATTCAACTTGGGTTTCAAAGAGAAAGATTGGGAAGAAGATTTGGTGTAGTGATTTGTCATAATTTGTAATTAAAAACTAAAATCTAAAGACTAAAGACTAAAGAAAGAAAGAGAGAGAGAGCTTACACAACTTAGTTACACTTGTAGTAGGAGAGAAGAGAACAAAACAAAAGAAAGAAATTGAGAGAGAGAGAGAGAGAGAGAGAGAGAGAGAGAGAGAGAGAGAGAGAGAGAGGGGGGGGGGGGGAGTGAGTTAAGACTTGAGACTTTCTTCACTCTAATCTTTACTCTAGACTCTTTAGTCACTCTAATCTTGCACTTGAACGTTGTAAGTTGTAACTTGTAGGTAGGCTTGTAGCTTGCTTATTGCCTACACTTGAAACAAAATGTAAGAGAAAGATAGGAAAAAAATGTAGAATGAAATGAAATAGAAATATAGAAGTGTACTAATATGTATGTAAGAGACAGTGCTTGAATCAAATTGTTGAAACTTGAAACTTGAACACTTAATTGAACTTGAATCTTCCTTGAAAAGAAAGATTACGATTAGAAGAAATGAAGAATGTATGTAAGAGAGTGCTTGAATGTTGAACACTTGAACTTGAATCTTCCTTAAATCTTGAAACTTGAAAGTGCTTGGAAGTGGGAAATGTAAGAGAGGGATTACGATTTAAGACCACTTGGAACCCTTTTTATAGGCAAAAAGTGATTTTTTTTCCCATAAAAAAATTTAAAAAATTTAAGTGTCAACGATCAGATTTATGGTCGTTGGCCAATATGCGATCACATGCATTGCATATGCAATCACATATTTTCGCACGAGTGGCTTATATGATCGCATATGTGCATAAATCGCATATGCCTCTGTCGCATATGTGATTTCCCCTTCAATGTGCACATATGCGATCGCATATGCGACTGTGCAGAAGCACATGACAACACTGACTGCCACACCAATTGGCATGACTTCCATCAGCATTGCTACCCCAGTTTGAGATAAGGGCAGCATTTTTGCTAGATGTAGGAAATAAAGATGATGATGAGGCGGCTGATACACGTGGCACTCGAGCAAACACATCAGACATTATGAAATTGACTTTCAAGAAACATTCGCACAAATGGATATTTTGAATTTTGTGCAAGTCCTCCCACCAGTCGTCACTAATCAGAAATGGCTACTATATCAACTAGATGTAAAAAATAAAAAATGTGTTCCTCCATGGTAATCTTGAAGAAGGTTTATATGGAGCCACCTCCTGTCCTAAGATAAAGAAAGGAAAAGTTCATAGGCTATTAAACAATCTCTTATCGCTTAGTTTGAAATTTCAGCACTGCTGTGTCTAAATAAGGCTTTCAGATATGTACATCTTATTCTTCTTTACATAAACTACTAGTAAATGCAATCATTCTAACAAGAGACGGTGATGAAGAAATTAAAAAAGTGATATCATATTCGGAAAAAGTATTTGACATAAAAAATCCTTGACTTATGTACTACCTACTTGAAATTGAAGTTTTAAGGCATATTCATCTCCAAAGTAAGTACATCCTTGATCTACTTACTAAAGATGGCATACTAAGTGAAAAAATTGTAGATCCTCCCACTTAAATGAATCATTGTCTTTGTGAGAATAAAGCTTAAATATGGAGTGATCCACATATTTATACCATCTTGTTGACATATTTATCTACTCGACCATCACTCAACCAAACATTACTTGTGCAATCAGCATAGTGAGCAATTTTATCCATGAACCCATGCACATCATGAAGGCTATCTAGTGCACTCTTCGATATTTAAAATCTGTTATATGAAAGAGGTTGTTGTACTATCATCACTTGAATGGGAGTGGATATTGTGATGCTAATTAGAAGGTTATCTAATAAGTGATAACAAAAGATCTACTAGTGATTATTGCATTTGTGGGATGTTGGGTCGTCTTGGCTTTAGGTCGAGATAGCGCAGATGGATCCCGGTCTGCATTTCCTCTGCCAAATTTCACTATTCTGGTTAATGGATAATCCAAAGGTTTCTTTCAATCTTCTAGAGGTTTGCGGCAAGGCGACCTGCTTTCCCCCTTCCTTTTTGTCATTGTTGTTGAAGGCTTTAGTAGAATGCTAGGTAAAGGTGTGCTAGTCGACCTCGTAAGTGGATTTGAGGTGCTGAATTCTTGTCCCTATATTTCACGTGCTCAGTTAGCTGATGATACTCTCCTCTTTTGTGATACCAAAGAACCGTCTATCAAAATCTCTGAAAAGTTGTTTGTTGTTTTGAGGTTGTCTCTGGTTTTAAGATAAATCTCTCCAAAACAAAGATCCTTGCATTAATCTCTCATTCACTCCCTTCCTCATTTAGCACCAATTTTTGTTGCAAGCTAGGTTTCTTCCCCTCCTTCTACGTTGGTCTTCCTCCATGCATAGGGAAGCCTATCAAGCATTTGTGGGATGTGCTTATCAAATGAGTTGAGCAGAAACTATCTCGCTAGAAGTGTCACTCCTTGTCCCTTGGGGGACGCTTGACCCTTAATAAAGCTGCCCTCTCCAACCTTCCAACATACTTCCTCTCCCTCTTTTGATATCCAAAGTCTATTTTGGTTAGGCTTGAGATGCTAAGGAGAGAATTTTTTGTGGAATGGGAGCAACAATAACCGCAAGTTCCACATTCTTAGTTGGTCGGAAGTTTGCAAGCCTATATCAAATGGGGGTGCTGGTATGAAAGATTGGGCTGTGATTTAATTCAACCCTTCTTGGTTAAATGGAACTAGCAATTTAGCTTGGAGATAGGTAGCTGGTGGAGAGAGATCATTGACAGCAAGTATGGGACGTCTAATGGAGGATGGTTTTCCAACTCCTCCCTTTATAGAGCCTCTAGAGTGCAGAAGGCCATCGCCAATATGGGGTCGCAAATTCCAGAAGGCTTCTTCTCTCTTGGGAATGGGTCCCGCATACGTTTCTAGATGGAGCGCTAGATCTTTCGATAAGCCTCTCCTCTCTCTTTTCCCCAACCTGGCCCAAGTCACCTCAAACGGGTCTATATCCATGGCCAATTGTTTCTCTGACACGAGGTCTAGAATCCAGCGTCATCTTTGCAAGAGAAATCTATCAGATTCTGAGATGGATGACTTCATTAAGCTTCTGGAGCTTTTAAAAGGGGTCCACCCCTCCTCGGGAGTCAAAGACACGCTACTATGATCCTTAAATTGCTCAGCCAAGCTCTCGATCAGCTCATTGTTCAAGCTTCTTAGTGGATCCCCATCTAATAGTCAATGTTGTTTTCCTTCCCTTGTTAGGCTGTTGCGTTCATTTGGCTTCTTACTAGGGGGACAACCTACACAAAAAGAGGGATGTTTCTTCCTAACCAGTGTTTTAAATATCGACGATATCGGTCGATATATCCCACGATATATCTTGTATCCCACCTATGTGATACAAAACACAAAAGTAGTGGGATATATCCCACATGTTCGATCCAGTGAGCATTTTTTATTTCCGATCATTTTTTTCTGTAAATTATGTTAAATTAGTGTCAAATTGTTACAATTCCACGATTTTTTATGTTTTGCATGGAAAATCATGGATTGGGAGCTTAAATTTCAAATTTTGGACGAGAATGATCGAGTTGTGGAAAATTGAAAAAAATCAAAATTTTCCCAATTTCTCGCAAATCGGTTGCAATCTTTGCATTCAAACATAAAATCAAACATTTGTGTAACCTGATCTAGTTATTCTTCTTTTGCTTTTGAATGTATTGTTTGTGTTTCCACACGTCTTCTTACATTTATAAATTATATGAATAAACTTTGAATATACTTGCATCAATTCAATTAGACAGCACATAGATTAGGGCCCCATATAAAGAAAACCTATTATGTGCAATTATTTTTTTGTAAGTGTGTATTGATGTCTTTTTTAACAATCACTGAAATTTCATTGAAAACTTTGACCAATCTCCAATGTTTCCCCATGTTTCCAACAAAAGTGATACATTATGCGATACAACTGATATCCCATGCGATAACCGATACATATTTGTATACCAAGGGTGCGATACGTAACACGATACCGATATTTCGAACATTGTTTCTAACGACTACCTTCTATGTACGGAAAACACAGATTTGATCAACAACCTCTTTCATCCACTACCCCTTCACCCATGGGGTGTGGTCTGCATTCTAACCTTTTTCCACACATCCTAGGTCATGCCTTTTGCAGCCGAGGATCTTCTGTTCACTTGGCACAACGAAGGTGCTAGAAACCACAAAGCAATTTGGTACCTAATCATCATAGCTTCTTTGGGCCATTTGGAAGGAGAGGAGCAATTGTTGCTTCCTGAATTCCTCCATTTCTATCACTCAGGTGGTCGCCTTCATCATAATGGACGTTGCAAAGTGGTTGTCCTATCCCTTGATTTCTGACCCTTGTATTCTCTCTTCCCTCTTTGGGTAGTAGCCGGCATGGCTTGTTTATTTGCCTTTGGCTTGTTTTTGTTTTCTTTGGGTTGTAGCAGGGCTTGCCTACTTTTGTCTTTGCCTTTGACATTCTTTTAACAAATTTTGATAATCTTCGGAAAAGGGGGGGAGGAGGGGGGGAGGGGGTTAATTTCCCTTGAAATATGGATAGAATCTCTCTTCCGATCTGACCATATAGCCCGAGCTAAACTCCGATCCGAGCATTCGGCCCAAGCCATCATCAATTGCTCCCAACCAACCAACATGGACATTATACGTCGACGGCTCTTCCAAATCTAAAGCCAGCGATCCCAGTATAGTCCTGGAGACTCCTGATTAGGGCTGGGCATCAAGCCGAGTCGAGTCGAGGTGGGCCAAGCTCAGCTCGCCTTGTCTATGCTGTACTCGAGTTCGAGCTCGAGCTCAACATTGAAGCTTGGCTTGTTTGTCAAAGTTGTCGAGTCGAGTTCGAGTCGAGCTAGTGGTTCGAGTCGAGCTCGAGCTAGTTGGGTGAGAAAGCAATGGATATCCTCCTCCATTGATTTAGAAGAGAAGCTAAATAAATTTAAAAAAAAAAATTTAAGAGGCATTTTACATGACGCTCCACCAAGCGAAATTCATTTTTGGCTTGGCCCGGCAACCGAAACAGGGTGTAGTCCATCTTTCAGCAGTCCAGAAAATCCATCTGTGTGGGCCCTATGATAGAAGAACCATGGGGCCAAAAGCATCCTCAATTGTATGTTCTGAATTACCCATCATCAAGGCCATACTTTCCAACGGATAGGATTTTGAACAGACTTGGGACCACAAAAAAGTGGGATCCATCTATATTGTTGCTGCTCAGACAAAAGCGCAGTTTTCGTTACCTTGCAGATGATCTAATGACTTGTAGCTCATAACATATTCAGGAAGGATATGTCTATTCATATGAGTGCTCCATACAGTATACCATTTTGGATTCAAGAGATCATCAACACCAACATCAAACTCTTCGCTGCTGGGGTGAAAGCAAAGAGATCCCACTTCAACTTTCTCCGCATTCCCCACAACTTTAATATATTTATTAATCAAGCCGAGTCGAGCTCAAGTTCGAGCTTCAAGTCGAGTCAAGTTCGAGTTCAAGTAGAGTTGAAATGCCCCCTGGTCAAACTCGGCTTGAACTCAACTCGAGCTTCAAATAATTAGCTTGAATCAGCTCGAATTGGTCATTCAATCCGAGTCAATCCGAGCTGACTCGAGCCGAGTCGAGCAAGTTTTTCGAGCTAGCTCGACTCGTGAACAACCCTACTTCAGATCACACATGCGTGCAGTATGCCTTAAGATTTGGATTCCAAGCCTCTAACAATGTTGCGGAATATGAAGCACTGCTAGCCAGGCTTAGGCTGGCCGCCACCATGGGAGCCCAATATCTTAAGGTGTACAGCGACTCTCAGCTCATTGTTAACCAGATAACCAACGAATATCAGGCTAAAAAAGAGCGTATGAAAGCCTACCTACTAAAATCCAGAGAACTCATCGACAAGTTCCAAAAGTGTGATATCGGTCTCATTCCTCACGTGGAAAATTCTAAAGCCGACATGCTAGCAAAACTGGCTACTGCCACCAAAGACGATATTCCCAGGTCGATCCCAATGGAGTTTCTAACTAAGCCAAGTGTGAACAAATCCGATCTAGCTATAGCCCTTCTGGAGAGACCTCATTTTCCTTGGCCTTTGGCGTTGAAGCTGTTACCCCGGTCGAGATCGGACTTCCAACTGCCTGGATCTCTTCCTACAATGAGCAACAAAATATCGAGTTGATGGCACTGGACCTCGATCTTATCGAAGAATCAAGAGTACAAGCTCGGGTTAGGATCGCGATCCACCAACAACAGTTCGCCCGTTTCTACAACTCTAAAGTGAAGACGAGGAGGTTCCGAGCCGGGGACCTAGTTCTCCGCAGGACTTTCCAAAATACTGAGGAACCCGGCTTGGGAACCTTAGGGCCGAACTAGGAGGGGCCCTATGTGGTAACCAACATGAGCTGACCTGGATCATATCGACTTGAAGACTTGGAAGGCCGGCTCCTGCCACATCGATGGAATGTCGATCACCTCAAAATCTACTACGCCTGAAGGGCCAACTTGCACCAAATATACGATCGAATATGTACAGTCCTTAGGGGAACTAGTGCAATAAAACTTTCCAAGTCTACTTTCTACTTCTATATCTACTAATGATCGTCTACCGAGTCGAGTATCTACTAAAGGGTTTCCTATAATGTGTGGGAGGAACAACTCTTATCAACAGGCCGACCCTCCAAAAAGAGGCTCGGCCACACGCTACTTACATGCCCAATCTACAGAGGACTACTTAGGGCTCCCCTTGGCACAAGGAGGAGAAAAATCGTAACCAATTGATCGGCCCTAAGTAAAAGGGACCAGATCTTCGACAACTGTGACAACCAAAGTGTCGAACGATCGTCCTTCCTACTTAGGAAAATTTCGCATGCAAACATTGTGCTAAAAGAAAGCTTGGATTATATTGATGAAGCTCCGGATAGCGCATTACATTAGATCCGAGACAAAATAAATAAATAAAAATAAAAAGGAAGAAGAAAAAGCCGATGTGCTTAGGCCTCTGGAGGGGGTTGCTCGGAACTGGAGATCACAAGGACCCTTGATCGGTTTAATCAGTGACGTGATGTCGACCTTCTTATAGTTCGGTTAGCTGTGTGACTTCCGTTAGCCAACCTTAATGGAAGTTCGGACGACTACGCCTCGATCTCTGGACAATGACCGACCTAATATGAAGGAAGACCTATCTGATCTTTTCTCTAAGGATCGCAGAAACTAATTCGCGATCAGTTCGAGATCCCGAGATCCTCACCAAGGATCTCAGAAGATCTCCTATAAGTTTGGAGTTCTAATCCGACTACAATATGTACCTACTAAACAGGGAGGATCCGTTTAGGATACGATCTCCCCTCTACTATAAATAAGGAGACCCCTAATGGTGAAAGGTACATGCACATTATCTCTACCTTTACACAATCTCTACAAAGACCCAGATTCCTGACTTTGGCATCGGAGGGTCCCCTACGTTAGCCAGGGTCTTCCTTTTTGTTCTCTATGCAGGTACTTAAGGGTCCAAGAAGGGTGAACCAGAAATCAGCATCAACAATATCCATGATCTAGCTTGAGGGGGAGCATTAGAAATGTTACGTTCCATTACGTACACTATCTTTGGTACTCCTTTGAATCATCGTATGCTTGTATTTATTTTATGTAACTATTCCTATCACCATGTAATGGTTATGATCTTTTAAATAAAAGAGACCAAGTGAAAGAGGATCTTAACTCTCTCACTACTCCTTTCCCATTTAATCTCATATCTTTTCTAACACCATAAATGTAACAGAAATTAATACAATCTAAATTTTTAAGGGCTGAATATTATATTATATTATATTATATATATATATACACACACACACACACACACACACACACACACACACACACACACATATAAGAACAAAATGTTCAAGGATGATAACCTGTAAAGCAATCTTCAAACAAATATCTCTAATGGAAGGCCTTTGCAAAATCAAGCTCCATACAGCACTGAGACCTTGAGTAACACGGTCTCCACTTTGTGATTCCTTGTCATTCTTTTCATTGCTTCCAGGAGAGCACAAGCACTCTAACAGTTTAAAGGCTGTCTTTGGAAGATAAGGCGCTTCACCAAGTAATCTACTTAGAGATTTATCCGAAGCTGGAAATGAGTCTCGAAGTGTTTCAGCCTACACGCAGCTTTTTACTTAGAAGCATATTGGACACACAATAGGATCAAGGATTTGATTAATTGAAGGAAACATAATGACAAATACACACCACAGTCGACAGAAATTTTTCATAAATTGAAGTGGCAGTTGTAGATGAGAAGAAGTCATGATCCTGTTCTGCTTCTCCAAATAACCTGTAGAGGACACGTAATGTCAACTCGTGTCCCTGATGACATTCAATAATGATAGTCAGCTGATGCTTTTCAAACAATAAACATGAGTACATTAATTTTTCCATTAACTCAAAAATTAGTAACAGGATAACAGCAAATGAGAAAAATGCTGAATGCATTAAATGGTTGCAAACTAGATATAATCATATAGACAGTAACGGCAACGGCTTAATAACTGTGGACTCGACACCAGATTGCATTTTTTTTTTAATCAGGAATTTCTAGTCCAATAAAAATAAAAACAACACACCGACCTTCAAAATGTAAAACAATCCCTTGGACCACTACTAGTCAAACATGCTACAGAAAGTCCAACCTAACTAGTCAAACATCTTTACCACTGACCTCTCTGATGTCAAGAAGTAACTGAACATAACTCTTAAATCTTCCAGAAGTAAGCTCTGTTCATATATTGATTAACATCGAGAAAATTATCTGGATCAGAATAAAAACAAACGAAAATGACCATACTAAATCAAGAACCATTCTCAGTATGTCAACTTCAACTTAGTACCATCAACAATAAAAAAGTCTGTCAGGCAAATGCAACTAGGATGACACCTATAACACCTACCAAACCTCATGTTCCCCTCACTAGGTAAATATTAAAATTAAGAAAGACAGGAATTAATGGGGGAACGTAGGGTTTGAAGCTTAGCTGCACAAAGCCTGAGAGGGAGGGTTTTGAATGCGGAGTGGGGAAGCTGTTCTGGAATATTAGCGAGTGTAAATTCCTAGTAAGAGGGAGCAGATCTGTAAGTCAAGTCTGAAGTGGGAGTGTCACTTGGTTGGAGGTTAGTACAATACAGATCTGCAGATCATTTGCCAGTAGTGAAAGCAATTTGCAAAGAGACAAAGTGACATTTCCCTCTGATCAGGTCCCTTGTATCAGCTATCAACTTAAGGATTCAATAGTTGCTTTCCTTGGAAGTCAAATACTTAATAAACTAAGCACACATATTGCTATAGTAATCTCATTAACTATGGATTATTATATCCAGGTATGGCAAAGGCATGACAAGGATGCAAATATTGGTATGGCACTTGGATTTTACACAAAAATGAAGGATCAAATATGCTACCACTTCCAAAGTGCCTAGGTATCATAGCACGTGGAGCACCAATAAATTTTCCTTGTTGCTGAATGATCTAGAGATCCCACTAGAGGCTGAAAATGATGAATGATGTGGAACTTTTTTTTTATTTTTTTTATTTTTTTAAGTGGCAAGAAGGATTTTTATTAGCAAGAAAAGGTCCAAAGGCCAAAGCATACAAACAAACTGGCAGGACAATCAAGAGAGGGTCACTTTCTCCAGACCATATGGACGTGGCAAACCCACACTGCTTCCGCCCATGAGAAAACAAGGTGTTGAACTCCCTCAAAATTGCGATTGTGACACTCCTTCCATATCCTCCATAGGAATTCAACGACAAAAATTTGGTACATGGATTTGTGCCTTTAACAAGAATGCTGTATTCTCCGAGTGTCGAACAGTTTCTGGATTGTGATCGGCATGACTCAAACCATCTGGAACTGCTCAGGACCAGCACCCACATGGATTTAAAGAAGATCCACCATTAAGATACGATTTGCACCCAGCCAGCCATGCAAACACTATGGCCCTGGGAGGGCATTAGAATTCCAAACCCAGCCCGTCAGAGCTACTGACACTCAAGGATCAATCTCTTGGCCAGCGACTTAACCGAGAAGATTGGATGGATCCCTTCTCAAAAGAAGAAAGTCCTTGATATCAATTGCAACTGACGACAGATGATTTATCAGTTCAAAAACTTCCAACTCTTCCTCTTCTGTGACATCTCTTATGACCAATGGGTTCCAAATAATCATACCACTCACTGCTTCGAAATAGTCTGTACTTTTGCATCCTTGTGAGCCGCCAAGGAATAGAAATGAGGAAATACAATCTGCAATTCGGCTTCCCTGCACCACCAGTTGCACCCAATGTTTTAAATATTGACAATATTGGCCAATATATCCCACGATATATCTTGTATCCCAACTGTGTGATACAAAACTCACAGGTTAGGTAGTGCCAATATATCCCACATGTT
This sequence comes from Magnolia changhungtana, assembly GCA_030180095.1. Taxonomy (NCBI): domain Eukaryota; kingdom Viridiplantae; phylum Streptophyta; class Magnoliopsida; order Magnoliales; family Magnoliaceae; genus Magnolia; species Magnolia changhungtana. Next base: position 3,101,862 of record JASAUF010000172.1, read on the forward strand.
CGATCCGGTGAACATTTTCAATTTCCAATCCGTTTTTTTTTTTTGTTGAAATTACGTTAAATCAATGTAAATGGTTACAAATCCACTGGTTCTTCATGTTTTGCATGAAAAATCATGGAGTTGGAGATTTGATTTTGTATCCATTGGTTCTTCATGTTCTCCTATTTTTTTCGAAATTTTCCTTCAACCAGCTGTTAATTGAGACTATTTCAAAGTATTTAGGAGCATTTGATGAAATGATCATCATATACACTCTCGTTTAAAAATTTGAGTATGGGTGGTCTGATTTGGGAAAATTTTGAAATTTCTCCAATTTCTCACAAATTGCTTCCAATGTTTGTGAGAGGGCTGATCTACTAATTTGTTAAGTCCTTGTCAATTTTCGGAAAATAAAAATCATTTTTAATTAAAAATATATATTAAAATATTAATTTATATATATATAATTCCCTTCAACTAACTGTCAATTAAGACCAATTTCGAAGTATTTAGGAGTGTTTGATGAAATGATCATCACATACACTCTAAATGTTATGCATTCAATTTGAATATAATAGCATTAGTTCAGTTAGACAACGCACAGCTTTCAACCCTATACAAATGATACCTATTATGTGCACTTCCTAACGTTTCCTCATGTTTCCCAAAAAGTGTTATAAATTACCCGATACAAACGATATATCCCATGTGACAACCGATATGTATTTGTATCCCAAGGATGCGATACGTAACGCGATACCGATATTTCGAACATTGGTTGCACCCAGTGTTCACCAGTGTTTTAAATATCAACGATATCAACCGATATATCCCACGATATGTCTTATATACCACCTGTGCGATACGAAACGCATAAGTAGTGGGATATATCTCCCGTGTTCGATCCGGTGAGCATTTTTTTTATTTTCGATCCTTTTTTCAATAAATCATGTTAAATCAATGTCAAATTGTTACAAATCCATGATTTTTCATATCTTGTATGAAAAATCATGGATTGGGAGCTTCAATTTCGAGATTTGGAGAAGAATGACTGAGTTGCGGAAAATTGAAAAACAATCAAAATCAAATAGGCATGTAACCTAATCTAGTGAATCTTCTTTTTCTTTTGAATGTATTGCTTGTGCTTCCACATGTCTTCTTACATTTATAAATTATATGAATAGACTTTTAATTTACTTGAATCAATTCAGTTAGAAAACGCATAGATTAGGACCCCATATAAAGAAAACCTATCATGTGCACTTGATGTTTGTAATGTTTTCATTTGTAAGCGTGTATTGATGTCTTTTTTAACAATCACTGAAATTTCATCGAAAAAATCGACCAATTTCTAATGTTTCCCCATGTTTCCAACAACAGTGATACATTCAAGGTGTTCCGTAACGGTAACGGTGGTCGTAACAGCCACCACCGTTACCTTTATGATACAGGGCATAACGATGGTTACGGCCCCGTAACGGCCGTTACGGTCTCTCTTTTTTATTTTTTTTATTTATTAAAAACCCCCCGAAAAACATGTATCTGCCCCGTACTGTTGATTAAAAAGTATGAAAAACATGTGTTTGTCCCGTAATAGACCATGACGAGGCTATTATGACCTTTATAAGGGACGTAACGTGCCATTGACGGCAATTACGGGTCATTTTTTTACCATAACGGTTGTTACGGCCGTTACGACCCCGTAATGTGTAATGGCCTTTACGGCCAAGGTATCACGTATCGGTATAGGTTGGCGTAACGGTGCCCTCCGATACTGATACGGATACGGGGGTGTAACGGCGATACGGGGGCGTAACGGCCCGTAATGGTGCATTTTTTTTTTTGCCAAAAAAATATTTAAAAATATGGATTATAGCCAAAATATTCTAAGCATTCCAAATATACATTCATTTATAAATTGGAACATGTTTATGGTGGTGTAATGGTCCACTCTTTGGTGAGAAGTTGTATCGGACTGTCTGATGAATTTATGAACTAGATAACCTGAATTTGACTATAAAATTTATATATTTAATTTTCTAAATATCTAATTTATATACTTAACAATTTAATATCATTTCTCCCAATAGTTCTTTAAAAAAATTAAATTAAATTCAGGAAGATAGCGTTGCCAATTTGGGGCCGACTTGGAGGACCAATCCATGCCCCAAATTAGCCTCAAATTCATGCAATTTATTAGCATTATCCCACTTATGAATTGGTGGACATTTATTGGATAGTGAATCATGAAAAAAATCAAAAGGCCCTATTTTAAAAAATAAGCGTGCACAAATTAACAATTAAAACTATTCAAACAATTTGATTTTGGCATTGTGAGTTAGCAACTACAGTCCATAATTTAATTGGTAAATTTTAAGTTAATACATGTCTCGCATACAATTTTTTAAGGGCCCGAATTAGGCGGGACTCGGATTGTGAAGTGTAGCACACGAGTGTCAAAGTTTTTTGGGCCCCACTCATGATGAATGTGTTATATCCACACTGCCCATCCATTTTGCCAAATAATTTTAGGGCATGAGCCCAAAAATGAGGCAAATCCAAAGCTCAGGTGGACCGCACCATAAGAAACAACAATAATTAAACATCCACCATTAAAAATTTATTGGGGGCTACAAAAGTTTTAGATCAAGCTAACATGTGTGTTTTCCCTTCATCCACGTCAGTATGACCCAATTAACAAGTTATATGGAAAATAAACATTACAGTGGACCCTAAGAAATTTTGAAATTTTTAATGGTGAGCATTCTATAACCACTGTTTCCTATGGTGTGGTCCACTTGAGATTTGAATATTACTAATTTTTTGGATCATGACCTAAAATGATGTGGCAAAATGGATGGACGGCATGGATAAAATACATACATCATGGTGGGGCCCACGCGGCACGTGGAGTGATAACAGCGTATACACCTATATAGCTGTTGTATTGCCGTCAACAAGTCCTGTGGGTCTGATAATGAGGTATGTGTTATATCCAAACCATCCATTCATTTGACGAGCTCGTCTTAAGGCTTGACACAAAAAATAATACAGATCTAATTATCAAGTGGATCACACTGCAAAAAGTAGTAGGGGATTGAAAGTCTACCATTGAAACCCTTTTTGGGATCACAAGTTTTGGATCAATATGAAATTTGTTGTTCCTCTTCATTCAGGTCTTTTTGACCTTATGAACGGATTGGATGGAAAATAAACGTTATGGTGGGCCCTACGAATTGTTTAACGGTGAAAATCATTATCTCCGCTACTATTTTTGGGGTGGTCCAGACGATCTTTGGATATAATTCATTTTTTGGGTAATGCTCTGAAATGATCTCTAAAAATAGATGAACAGTGTAGATATAATAAATACATCACTGTGGAGCCCATGTAACTTTGATCTCCTTTGAACCGTTCGTGCAACTCGGAGCTCGAGGAGTGTCAGCGCTCGTCTTAGCATGACACGTACATACAGCAGCTATATAGCTGGTGTGTGGTACACCAGCCAATCCGCTTCCGATTCCATTTTCCGATACCAGAGAGGGAAACCGAAAAGAAAAAGAGGGAAAGGAGAGGGAGAGAGAGAGAGAGAGAGAGAGAGAGAGAGAGAGAGAGGGAAGAAGAAGAAGAAGAAGAAGGCTGCAGGGTCATGAACATGCAGAGTCGAGAAGAAGAAGAAGAGGAAGAAGAATAAGAAGAAGAAGAAGAAGGAGAAGGAGAAGAAGAAGAAGGAAAAAAAAAAAAAAAAAAACAAAAAAAGGTATGCTTTTTTTTTTCCTATTTTTTTTTTCGTTAGGCCTGTAATAGCCGTTACGAGGCCGTAATGGCCGTTATGGCCCGTAACGGCCCAGTAATAGCCATTACAGTCACGGAATTGGGGGGGTGCCCGTTTCGACCCCGTATTACATAACGGTGTCAGCCATTACCGTTACGTATCGGCTGATACGGCCATATCGTAACGGATACGGGACACCCTGTTTACGGCGTCGTAACGCCTTTACGGCACACCATGGATACATTACGCGATACAATCGATATATCCCATGCAATAACCGATACACATCCGTATCCCAAGGGTGCAATACATAACATGATACCGATATTTGGAACACTGGTTCAACCCATACACTGACATGAAGCACCACTAGAACCCTGACACAATATCTCTAAGCACCATTGAAACTGAAAAGAAACCTCCCCACCAGTCCACCTTGAACTAGATATTATAATAGCAGCCCAGCAGTATACCCCATGCCGAGCCAACAGAATTGATAGCAATCCAGTATTTCAAGGAGACACTCCATAAAGAATCCATCACTTTCCTGTCAATTGCTTGCAACTTAGTTTCCTAAAACATAACCACTTGAGCTTTCCATCTGCGACACATCTTTTATCTTGCCCCTTTTATGTTGAAACCCCAAGGCCCACACATTTTAGCTTAAAATCTTCAAGTCAGCACTGATCAACCCATCTTCCCCTTCCTAGCCAGAAACAAGACCTCCGGACTTGAAATTATAATCCGGATATAGACTTACCAATTCCCTAGGAACCCCGTGTATTGGTCTGTTATGGGCCTTTTTTTTACGGCCCTGGATTATAGGACGAGGCACCATTGTTATCGTTACGTAACAGCCATTACGGTCATAACGTAACTATTTTTTACTACCATAACCATAGTTGTCGGCGATGATGCACCAAGAGTGTAAAGGGGATATAAACGAGGGCGACACATTTGCCATGAAATGAGGGCACAGGGTCATTGGTGGAGTCCATGTTCGAGTTGATGCATTCGATGAACCTAATTTACAAAGATTGGTGCTCCAGATCATAGATAGTAAGGTTGAAGACCCTTGAGCATCCACTTCACCAAGCCAGTAAGTTACTTATGCTTGATATCATTTGTTTCTACTAGTAGTAGATTACGTAATACTCAAGTTTGTAAATATGACCTTTGCTTAAATGTTGCACATTTTTATGTTCCTGATTAAATAATCTTTGGGTTTCAAAATAGTTTTTGAACTTAAAGTACCTATATGCACTTAACCTCTTGAAGAACAATGATCTGAAGATGGTGATGGAGGTAATAATAGTAAAAGAAAAAATTGGGAATGAGGTAATAATGCATTTAGTCTTTTAGTTTATTATAGAATAATGATCTAAATATTGGATGAATTATTAATACTTGTAAATTGTAATTGACATCTATTGCTTTTTCGAAATGTTAGAGGCCAATTCTCGTCCACATCTGTAAAAGCATTGAGGGATAAGATGATGTCATGTCAGTATATGAATTAGTCGGAATTGAAGTTGGAAGTCTTGCCCCCATGTTAAATGTTATTGCATTGAACTAACACATACTTATGATGAATTGGTAGGCGAGTAGCAATCCATGCACGGAGTCAAGGTTCCCACGCTATAGTTATTGGCAATTTGTGTGCTAGCACCGAAAGGAAATGGAATAAATGGTTGCTCATCCACACCAACAAGAGGAACAAGTTGGACTATGAGAAGCTATGGAAGTTGGTATTTGTGTCACTGTAATATGAAGTTATAAGGAGAGGCAGTTGCGAGCAAAACATAGGCAGGTTGTAGAGTGTGACCCATTGGACATGATGGTTATATTCATGGAGGCCCATCTTGGTGATGATGGTCATACTAAGGACCGACTTTACAAGTAGATGACATCAATTTACTTGAATGATGCTGATGGAGGCCCTAATCAGACAATTTGCGAAGGAACCTCATCTCTGGGTATTGACATCAACTAGGTCATGGAAGAGCAAAGGACTCGAGCTGACTCTTTCGATGCGTTGATGAGGAGTCCAATACATACTGATGAGGGTCATGAGCAATGTTGTTAAATGCGACCTCATATTCGCATATGTGAATTGCCATATGCATATCGCATATGTGATCGCATATGCCAAATGTGTGAGGATATGCAATCGCATGCAGCATATGCGATCGCATATTTGCTAACTGTTAGCACATTATTTTATTTTTATTTTTTTATTTTTTTTTTGCAAAAAATCGAACTTTAGCAAGTAGTGTAACTTGTAACTATAAGTTGTGCAAGTATATTGTCGAATGTAACGTAGTGTTAGTGTAAATAAGTTATAACTTATTGTAGTGTAACTTAGTGTAACTAAGTTGTAACTTGAAACTTGTAAGTAGTGTTAGTGTTATAGTGTATAAATAATAAATATTAAGATGTAACTTTAAAATTGTATTTGTACAATAAATAGCCTATTGATTATTTTGTTACTTAACTATATTGTTGAATGTTGAATTTGATGTACTTCATTCATTTTCCTAACAAGTCAGAAACTAATTTTATATACATATAATTACCATATTAGTTATCTATTAACTTAGGAATGTTTCTCCTAAGTTCTACAATTTTAAAAAAAATTTCCCCTTATTTTTTCGTTTTTTTTCAAAAAACATGTGTGACCGCGTATGCAAATGTGCGATCGCATATGCGCACAGGCATATGCGATCACACAGAACCGCATATGCGGTTTGACAACATTGGTCATGAGGCATCTTCTTAGAGTACACTACAGAGTTGGGTGATGTAGAGTGACGATGATGAGAAGATCTTATCCCCATTTCATGGAGGTGATGGGGGTGATGACAGTGCCAACGGGGGTGATGACGGTGGTGATGGCAAGGGTGGTAATGAGAACAACGAGAGTGGCAGCAGTAGTGACAAGGGTGGAGATGGCAATGATGATGCTCACATGATGGGTCAAAATTAGTGATCGGTTAACTAGTTCATTGAAGAGGCAGACTTTGACCATGTCCCTCACAACTGAGACTATGGATCTTGTCCATCATCTTCACACAAAGTAGGGGAGCCGAGTCGGCATTTCAAGCATCGGAAGGGTAAGTAGAAGAAGGCCCCAATCGGCCAGGAGTCTCTTAGAGAGAGCATGTTGTTCATGGGCATTAATTCAAAGTAGGGAAGCACCACTTCCATCCTACCTTATGCACATGGTGGGTATTGCAGCTATGGGATGATCGACTCCAGCGGTGGGTACGGCACTCAGTCACAGCTCAGTTATAGTAATGGGCAGTCATAGGAGAGCGGTTATGGATATGCGTACAAAGGGGAATATCCGGGATACTCATATGCAGTGTTTTAAATATCGACGATATCAGCCGATATATCCCACGATATATCTTGTATCCCACTTGTGCGATATGAAACGCATAGGTAGTGCCGATATAGCCCACCTACTTGATCCAGTGAGCATTTTCGATTTTTGGTCCATGTTTTTGTTGTAAATTGCATTAAACTAGTGTCAAATGGTTACAAATCTATGATTCTTCATGTTTTCCATGAAAAATCATGGATTTGGAACTTCAATTTTGGGATTTGGGGGAGATAGGTCAAGTTGCAGAAAATTAAGAAAAATCAAAATTTCTCAATTTCTTGCAAATCACTTGCAATCTTTGTATCAAAACACAAAATTAACACGTATGTAACCTGATCTAGTGATTCTTCTTTTGTTTTTGAATGTATTGCTAGTGTTTTCATACATGCCTTCTTGCGTTTATAAATTATATGAATAGACTTTGAATATACTTGCATCAGTTCAATTGGAAATCGCATATATTAGGATGTCATACAAAGGAAACCCCTATTATGTGCACTTTTTTGTAATGTTTTCATTTCTAAGTATGTATTGATGTTTTTTTCAACAATCCCTGAAGTTTCATTGAAAAATTCGACCAATTTCCCATTGTTCCCATGTTTCCCAATAACATCGATACATTACGCGATACAACCGATATATCCCATGCGATAACCGATATGTATCCATATCCCATGGGTGTGATACATTACGCAATAACGATATTTAAAACATTGCTCGTATGATTGCTCATTCCTCACAAAATCACTTTGGCCAAATGATTCTAGCTCTTCAATCAATGGCTATGAAATGGACAATCCATATTGATTAGACCAGAAATGGTGCCATCTTTGATTTAAACCCTACATCATGTGGGTCTCTCACCTTTGATTGCCATCCCACTAAAAAAATCACTTTGGTCAAGTGATCCCAACCATCACATGTTTGATTGTCCATCCCTCTCCTCTTTAAGAGGATAGTTGCCAATGGAAATCTGAAAACCCATATCTTTATTGGACATTGCGATTCCCTGTTTTGGGGGTATTTATATGCCCGTGGGGCATTTGAATATCCAGGTATTCCAATGAAAAACAGCCCCCAAATACAAAAATCGCACTTCAAGTGAAGATTGGCATTCCCAGGTATCCAAATGCCCCCAATCCAAATGGATCCTAAAAGATCTAGAGTTCAAAATCCCAATAGATTTGGATCAAGGCTCTAAAATATTGATATCAGTTCCCATTTCAGTCATGCCAAAAATCGATACAACGGTGGATACCAGTGTGCTGGTACTCATATCAGTCATATTAGTAAAAAGAAATCCAATCAATAAAAAAAAAAAAAAAATGCCTATTTGGATGTTTACTCTTATCTTTTGTACATTTTATGCATATGCAGTGCATGTATTGGTCTAGTTTGAAGTATGGTTGTTTGTCTACCATACTAATATATTTTCTATAAAAAAGTTTTATTTATTTTTTTTGAAGGATTATGAATAAATTTTATTGAAGACAGCCTGGCAAAACCAGGACAAAGAATACAACAAGCAGCATAATTACACAACCAACATAGAGCAGACAATGTTCATATTTTCTAGAAAAGTTGTGCATACCAAAATAAGAAGGAAAAAAAAAAATTTATTTTCTTGACCGACATGGTCAACCATCAAGTCTCAAGTTCACCCTACATCAGAAGATATGGTATTAGATGGTGAACTTGAAAAACTTGTTCAATAGAAATTATAACATGACAAAGGATCCAAAAGAAAAAACTTTGTAAGAGCCCTTCCATTAAAACAAATAGAGAAATGAAAACAAGCCCATATTCTCTAAAGTCATAAAGTAGCCACAGTGCCATCAAGCCATAACCTGGTTTTTGCCTTGCAGTTTGCACTTCAATCCATTACCTCGCCTTACAGGCAGTGTAATAGCTTTATCAAACTTTGAAAATGATTGTGGATCCACTTGTATACTGAAGAGCATTTCTGATGTTTTAGAAAATATTTGTTCAGAGTAGTCAAATTACGGCTTGCTTCAAGTTGCAGCTTCAATTATTTCGGATTTTCCCGCATTAATTTTTTAAGTAGGTTTTAGTTTTAAAAAAAAAAAAAAACAAAAAATAAGAATAAGAATAAGAAGCAGACTAAATATCAATTCATTGACATAACAAATATTTCCATAAAGAATGTATATGGGACACATAGGACATAGGCTGACAACACACTTCTGGAGATATCTGTTTTTTTCTTGCTTTTGGCTGCTATGTACATATAAATTTAAAAATTATTGTGTATCAAGTTATTTCAATGCCCTTTATATGTTTTTTATTTCTGTTACTAAGATAGATCTACACATTTGAAGCTATTACTATTGTATGTGCATTTGGTGATTGTGTTGCTGAGGTCACCAAGTACTCAATAATGTAACCAATTCCCACAGTCAGTATCAATACCCTTAAAAAGTATTAAAAATGGGATTAAAAAAAAAACACACAGTTATAGAATAAAGTGTCAAAATTACCTCATGATTCAAATAGTCTGATAATATATGCTTTTGTAGAAGCCCCCATGAGTCCAGCTCCAGTGGATACTGAAAGTTACAGAAAAAGGAAACCATGCAACCAATGATCTCGTTAAGTAACCCTCATGCAAGTGGCATTATAGATGGAAAGCTCTTTAATAGCAAATAGGATGTATAAAGCAGGAATCCCTAACATATGTCACTACAATCTATACATAAACAGATATACCTATGGGCATTTAGTTATTAATGTGTGTGCACGCACATGCACACGTTTAGAAATACTCAAAAACCAAGTAAAGCTTATTGGGCAACCACTAACATTTGCATGTGTGCAGCCCTATTATCAATCAAGATGGCAATCTTTATAGACTACTGATCACACTGATTAGATGACCATAACCATCAAACATTGGTCCTTTCTCATATAAGTGTTTTTTAAGCCACAAAAGGAGTGATTAGATCATCTAATTGAAGTAATCCTTGAGTCTCACGCAACAAAAGCTAGGTCATACCAAATGAACGGTTCTTATTGATTAATGGATCCATTTATAAGAATGAATCCAAATAACCAGTTTTGCTGGAAAGTGATCAGGTGGATAGGATCCTCCTAGTGATCTGCTCTAGCACAGTTTCCAATAGAGAGTGATTGGACAGCACGGATGGTCCAGATCAATGACATGGACTTCATGTCTAAATGCAAGTACACAACTAGGTCTAGTATGAGCATGTGATTCCCAGATACTTCCGTATCTTCAACATATCATGTCAGACATGACATGATACCAATACCAATACTAGATACTAGGTACTTGTAGGAAGTATTTTTAACTGCATCCTGTTGTATTAGATAAGTTACAAATTTCTAACAATTCCATCACATGTCAAAATACATCCATGCACTATAAAAATTGTAATATTGACAGATATATTGAACTTTGCATGTTAGAGAAGTTAAAAGAACAATATCTTGTTCAATGGAACTAAAGCTTAATCATCATAATCATCATCATCCAAGCTTTCTCCCAGAGCTAAAAGTTAATCGAATGATCGTGGAAACAATATGAAATTCCGGTAACAAATGGGGCACCCACATCCATATCCATATCCTGGATTTTCAAGAAATGCAGCGTCATACCCAATCTTCTTTGTATCCATTTCCTAAACAGCAAGGGCATATAGGTCCCACAGAAGTAAGAGTGACAGATCAAGCCAGTCTGTTGAGTTTTCAGCTTGGCCCATCATGGGTCCAGCTAGAGCATAGACACCTACACCGTCAGATCCGCTAGGTCAAGTCCAAAAGTTCAAGCACAATTAGTAACTGGGCCATGCTCAGATCAGTTCATTGGTCTGACTGGTCAGATCAGGTCAAGATGGCGCCAGGCTATCATGATAATTAGTGTACATAGTAACATTTCTATAGGGAAGGTATCAAATTCACTGAGGTGAACACCCAGACGTGGCATGTGCATATGATAATCCAATTTGTTCCTCATCACAAGGCTTTGTAAATGGACCACACAGAAAATTACAGTGACCAGTTCATCCTAACCAAGTGAATATGTCGTATGAAAATAACTTTAGCAATTTCATAAACGAGTTTTTAAATGGCTCGAATCATCTCATCATACTTTTTGGAATGTAACCCTGTCATGGTTGACTCGATGCATCAAAAGGTTCAGATCATCATATACATATGTCACTTGCATAATATACAAAGTGGAAGGGCAAAAATTCCATCCATCCATCTGGATTAGATCTCCTCTTGTACGTGTCTAGCTTGTGTATCACATAATGAAGATTGAAAGAACATGAGACAGATTTAGAGATAAATTAATACGAGAGAGAGAGAGAGAGAGAGAGATTTCTCATGTATCACCTCTTCTCCTTGCATGTCTATTTAAAGGGAAAGTATGGTTACAATGGATAGGCTATACAGTTTGTTTTATCAAGCTATCCTATGACTAAGTCAAACCAGTATAGTACTCTACAGGTGTAACATAATTTAATATACATTATCTGGTATAGTGTTCCCAAGGTACACCACCCCCGGGCAGCAACTGATGCATGGATATCATTTATGCCAAGCTTGACATAAATGGTCATGAGATGAACTGTAAACGTGGCTTTGGTAAAGATATCTGCTAACTGATCTTCGGAACAAATAAATGGTGTGTGAAGAAGTTTTGCGGCCAATTTCTCTCAAATAAAATGGCAGTCAACTTCTATATACTTGGTTCGTTCATTAAAGAATAGATTCGATGTAATATGTATGGTAATTAATTATCACAATGTAAAGGTATGGAGGAAGATGTTGTATATCCCATATCCTAAAGGATAGCCTTCACCCATATAGGTTCACAAGCAACATGAGCCATTGCACAACACTCAGCTTCAACAGAGGAGTGAGCAACAACAAATTGTTTCTTGCTTTTCAATGTAACGTGATTCCCCAACAAAAGTGCAATACCCTAGAGTGGAGCAATTATCCAAAGAAGAACCAGCCCAATCAGCATCACAAAACCCATTGATATTCAAGTGTCCATGATTCGAATTAAAAAATAAAATAAAATAAAAACACAACCAGATGCAGCTTTCATATAACAAAGTATTTGATAAACTGCTTTGAGATGATGACAACAAGGTCGTCACATGAAGTGACTTACAATACCAACAGCATAGGAGATGTCTGCATGAGTAAAAGTGAGATAGATCAAAGGTGTGTTTGGAATATTGAGTTCCACGGTATTAGGCGGTAAAGTTGTCATCATTACAGAGGACACATCATTACAACCGTTTTCTGCAGAATTCAGGAGCAACGGATCCTTTTTTTTATTTTTTTATTTTTGTGGAGAGATTTTAAACACAGTATACGTTCTAAATCACTTTCATTCATTTAGTAAATGCACCAGAATAAAGTATGATGCATAAAGAAATTATTCGGTACACAACCCTATCTGATTGTTGTATCATGCACCAACCCTATCCGCTTGTTTAGCAAATGCATCAGTACATATTTCATTCACATAATATCAAACACCAACAACATATCATACATGTATAGCTCATGCATCGTGACATACGAAGGACATGACCACACTAAACGCATCCGGATTGAGGCCAATACACTATACTTAGTAAGGGCATTCGGCAGCAATATATGATTTCCACCTGTAGAAACAAAATCATCTTTGCGCACCCCACATCTGCCATGCCACCGTCATGTATAAGGTTGAAAGATGCCAAATGCCCTTTTATCCACACAAACCAACTTCCTCATCATAGAAATAAGAAACATTTAGTCCCTATCCAGCGATCATGACTGTTTATGTCAAATGACAACTGTTCTCAACCATGCATGTTGATAGGTTGACTAATTCAGACACATGCAACAACTCTTTCTTCCAAGTCATAGGAAGTATCGACGGATTACATTTGAAGTCTGGAAGACGTACTTGAGGTTGATGATGAGAGTGACGAATGATCACAGCTTCGGAGGAGA